>CM030363.1:287860358-289143656 GCA_017893485.1 Hemerocallis citrina
TTCACATATATGAGCAAAATAGACTAGGTTCATGTTACCGCTGATTTCGGTGTGGGGGTAAACAGATAGAATTTGTGGATCCGAGGAAAACCTGAACAGCTGACTCGGCCCGCTTGCTCCTGCCGCAACCTGCAAGGAAGTGCGAGACACCGGGGTTGATTCCGGCGACGCACCCTCCGACGCTCTTGTCAGTAATCAGTAAAAGATTGAGAAAGAGCTTGAATGGTGAAAAAGTGATTAACCTGGTCTTGGTGGTAGAGGGGCTGTATTTATAGTCGCCTTTGGAATGATTTGGGGCCTGATTTCCTGCCTAACAGTTAGGAGCAAAATCTTCCTATTCTGTTTTAGGAAAGTAGGCCTTGATTCCCTGGTGAGAGCAAATCAAGCTTATTGATTTGATCTAATCAAATCAGTGGCCTGATTCTCCCTTGGTGGACCGGGCTTGTATCGGGTCGGAGCCCGCGCCCAGTTGGAGTGGATCTATTCGCAGGCGGTTGGTTTCGTGAGGTGGAGACCCAATACCCGTTTTGGATCCATCTGTATGTGAAATTACCTTTTTACCCCCGTGCTTCAAGATTCGTGCTCGATCTGGACGGTCCCGATTTAACCCCAATTTTAGCCATATCACGAGCCCCCCACTCCTAAAGGCTGAGCGTGATCAGGCTTTGAGGAGTAGTTTAGCAGTTTCAATGGCTGGTGGAGTTGTATCGGAGTCCAGATGTGGGATTTCGAATCTAGAAAGGGGGTGACGAGGTAATTTTTGATGCGGTGAGCCTGCTCTTGAGCTGAGTCGGGTATCTGATAGTCTTTTATCTACTTTTTTCGAAGTACTTGTTTAACTCTGCGATGTGTTTGCTAATCGTTCGGGGGCTTTAGCGGTGCATTCTGGGTAATAATTGTTCGCTCCGGGGTTCGAAAGTGTGTCCCCGAATTTTCAATTATCTCCCAGAATTTTTAGCTAATTTTCCCGATTTTTTAGCAATTTTCTCGCAATTTTAAACAAATAAAACGATTAAAATAAATAAAAAACGATTTAAATACCGATTAATGGCGTGGCTCGATCTGAGCCATCGATCGTGGACAGGCACGAACTTCGGGAAGATCTGGTGGTCGTTACCGCTCGGCAGCATTTTTCTCCGTTTACGAGCTCGGAAAGGCACTTGCTCGGCTGCCGACCGGAGACTAGGGGGTTCGGCATTCCGAGCGACGTGGCGCAATCTGAGCCGTCGGATGGTGGCACGCCTCTCGAGACGGGCGCAGTTCCCAAAAAAATACTATCTTGTCTTTTAGCGCACGTGGCGCAATCTGGGCTCTTCATCATTGGGAGCGCGAATTTTTGAGAGATCCAGTGGTCCACGTAGCTCGGTGTCATTTTTTCTCCATTTACCAGCTCGGGAAGGCACTTGCTCGGATGCCGACCGAAGGCATTGGTGTTCGGCAGGCTGGGGGACGTGGCGTTATCTGAGCCGTTGGATGTGGGCGCGCATCTCGAGACGGGCGCAGTTCCCAAGAAAACACTATCTTGTCTTTTAGTGCTCTCGGCGAGATCTGGGCCGTCTGATTGGGATCAGACTCGAAAGTTGAGGGGAAAGTGAGTTTTTCCCATTTACCAGCTCGGGAAGGCACTTGCTCGGATTCCGACCGGACCCTGCTGTCGGCGTGTTCGGATTGCTTGTAGGTCGGATTTGGATCCTTCGGGGCCGAGCAGTTGACTTGGCGAGAGGAGTATTGGTGATGGGCCTTCGTGACGTTTCGAGAGTAGCCCGAAAGTCGCGAAGTTTCATTGGAAGTCCAAGGGACGTTCCAATTTTACTATAAATCTTCACCCCCCCAAGACCAAGTCTTCACTTTTCACTTTTACTCTCTTTCTTCCGTTTTTACTTTGCTTCGCAGTTTTTACCTCCCTGGGTGGCCTTGCTAGCCGTCGCGGTAGCGTTCTTAGCTCCGGTGAACTTTCCGACCGTACCTGTCACTTCGAGGTCAGTTTCTTTCCCTTCTCTTTTTAAGAAAACATGGTTAAGATTTCGGCTGAGACCCCCGCCTCGGAGCAAGCCGTTGGCCGAGGGGATAAAGGGAAGGGAGTAATGGAGCCGAGCGAGCAAGAGGTTGTTCGTCCGGATAAAGAGGGTGAAGTGGCCGAAGTGCCCGAAGAGGTCGCGGCGGAGTCCCAAAAGGGTAAAGCCGTGATCACAATAGTGGAGACGCCGAAGAGAGCGGGGGCGTTCGGTTGGCAACTCATCGCCGTATCGACCGTGGGAGGTGTCCGGGATTACGCCGAGGATGACTTGGAGAGGGTCACTCAAGGTACGGCAAAACTGGTGGAGGAGAATGAACCTAGGGAGCTGTCCGAGGTCGACCACAGGATCTCGACTCTCACCGAGGCCGATCTCCGCACGATCCGAGAGGGTTTCCGGATCCCGCTCGAGTACGCGCTGCTCCTTCCTGGCTCGGGGTTCCGAGCCAACACAAAGTCCTCGCCGGATATATGCGTCTTCCCGGTCGACTCCCTCATCGCCGGGCTCCGCTTTCCCCTACACCCGTTCGTGGTCGAAGTCTTGGTTTGGTATGGTCTGAGTCCCGCCCAACTGATGCCGAACACTTGGAGGCATGTCGTGGCGTTTCTCCTCCGATGTCAGGAGGTCGACGCCAAGCCGACTATGTTCCTCTTTCGGAGTCTCTTCAAACCTTGCCAGCCGAGGCGTCATGAACAGAGGTTTTTCCTTTCTCCTCGGACGGGAGTTAAGTTGATTGAGAACCCAGACTCGATCAAACATTGGAAGGATAAATACTTCCTCGTCCGAAATCTGACGCCGTGGGTGATACCGACAGTTTGGGTGACGGACGGCCTGCCTAAGCGTACAAAGAAGGACGTCCCGCTGAATGCAGAGGAGGCTGAGGTCCAGAGGAAGCTCCTCGCCCTGCCAGCGCTAAGCTGGAAGGATATTACGGAGAAGCATCTGTTCCGTGGGGGTCTCAGTCCGATCGACCCTCGTATGCTTCTGGTATTTATAATCCTCGTTTAAAGTTCATGAAAAATTTTCTAAGTTTTTTCATCCGGCTTTTGCAGGGACAATGAATCTTGATTACAAGGCTCTGGTGGCGAAGGGCCGGGCAGAGCAGGAGAAAAAGAAGAGGCCGTCGGCAGCGCCTCAGGACAGCCGGGCTTCGAAGAAGCCTTCGGTCGCAAAGACTGCCGACCAACCGAAGGTCGCGGTCCTCAAGGAGGGGGAGATTGAGGTCCTCGTCTCTCCGACGAAGGTCGTGGTCCCCGAGCAGGGGGAGGTCAATATCTCCGATCCCCCTGCCTCGGATGCACCTGCGCCGACCCCGGGGACGGACGCTCCGGGTTCGTCGAGCGGCGTGTTCGGGGTGAAGGATGCGCTGTCCATGCCGGTTCCGCCCCTCACTGCCGAGGCGGAGAAGATCTTAACCGAGCGTCACAAGCAGATCTTCGTCCCCGACTGGCAGGTGATGAACGCCGATGGTTTCCTGGGCGACGGGAACATCTGCATGGAGGCGATAAGGCATTTGCCGACCCCCGAAGGATCGAGCGACCCTGAAGGCCGGGATGGCAGGGGACGCCGTGATGCAGATCGCCCGGGATTCCATGTCGGTAAGTAGGCTGATTTCTTCCTCATCCACAATTTCTTCCTTAGAAAATTTTCCAAGTACTTGGATTCGGATTGTAATTCTGTTGCTCTCTTTCAGATCATCTGCCACTTCAATTCCCTGCTCGAGGAGATGGCGAGGAAGGAACAGGAGAAGGAGAAGGAGAGGACGGAGCGCGTCAAGGTCGCGAAGCGGCTCGATTCCGAGTTGCTTCTTTCGACGAAGAGGGCCGCCGAAGTGGAGGGGCTGAAGAAGCAGCTGGCCGATGCTGTTCAGCTATCAAAGGATGCGGCGGCCAAGCTCGAGGCCTCGGAGAAGGAGGTCTCTGAGCTGAAGGATTCGGCGGCCAAGCTCGAGGCGTCGGTGAAGGAGGCTGCCGACCTGAGGGAGGAGTTGGCCAAGGCTCGGTCGGAGGCGGAGGATGCTCGGAAGAGGGCCGAGAAGATCAAGGCCAAACACCTCAGGAAGGTGAAGAGGGTGAAGAAAGCCGTGCAGGAGGAGGCCGCGATGCACATGACTCAGAACATGCTGGACGCCTACGGCCGTGCCCTGCAACATGTGGTCGCCAAGAACCTGGGCTTCGACACGTCCACCTACAACTTCTATGACCTCGTGGAAGGGGAGGAGGTTGTCCCCGAGGAGTTGATCGGCCCCGAGGGGGAGACAGAACCCGTCGAGGACCCGTGGAAGGCCGCGACCGAGGAGGAGAAGGAGGACGACTCCGGGGAGGAGGAGAGCTGGAGCGAAGGAGGTGGCGGAGGCGAGGGCAAGGATAAGGCCGAGGGGTCGACGAAACCGAACGACAAAAAGGTCGACACCTGACTCGGTTGTCTTCTTTTCTCCCCCTTTTTTTTTGTTTTTGTAAGCCTAACTGTGGACTGGCCACCGCTGTTGTAGAACTCCTCGAATTTTGAATGAAAAAATGTTTTGTTTGGCCAAAATTTGCCCAAGTGTTGAGTCTCGGACTTAGTGTTTGTTTTGGCGTAACTTTCTCCAAGTGTTGGGCCTCGGATTTATCTCTGCATTTCAGGTGAGATTCGGTCCGATCACGGAGGCCGAATACCTTCGGCAAGAGTTGGTGAAGACGAAGGACGAGCTCTCTCAGAGCCGGTATAAGCGATATCTCCTGCTCGGCAGGCTGGAGGATACGAAGGCGGCTCTGCGGAGGTATGGTTGCGAGCTGTACCAGTACCGGAAGCGCTCTTCAGCCTCCGGTCCCGAAGGCGAAGTTGAGAACCTCCGTAGGGAACTTACTGCCGTCGAGCAGAAGAATGACGACCTTTTGGCCGAGGTCCAATACTTGGAGCTAGTGGAAAAGGAACGTTCGGCGGAGAGAGAGAAGCTGGCTTCCGAACTGGAGAAAGTGTCGACCGAGCGCAAGAGGCTTTCGGCCGAAGTCGACAGGCTCAGAAGGATCACAATAGATAGGGGGATTGAAGTCACCCATTACCGACGGCTCGCGACTGATAACGCCAATGCCTCGGGCTCGTTGTCGGCTCCGCGACCGAAGAAGTTGGCGAAGGACGACGTCTTGTGGGATAGGATTATCGAATTGGAGGAAGAGATCGCGTCGCTCAAGCCGGCGCCGGTCAGGGCTAACGTTCGCAGCACTTCGTGTACTCGCGAAGAAAGCGAGAGGGGGATTACATTTCATGAACTTGCGATGCGTTCGCCGTTGACCAGGCGGAGCCCAGCCGACGCTCAGAGCAGTGCGGCCGCCTCGTCGAGCGGGGCTTCGGCCGGCGTCGCCGTTAGAGCTAGCAGCGAAGGGGGTTCGCGCTTCGTTGGTTTAGGGACGGGTTCGGAGGGCAGGCCTCGCCGTCCTCGTGTTTCCCTAAACCGAAGCATTCCCCTTCCGAAGAGGCTCTGATTCTGTCGTTTTTTTCTATTTTTGTTGATTGTTGTAACAACTTAGCTGTAGGGTCGACCGACCGTCTGTAACACTATCATGTCTGAATGCAAATAATTCTGAAAAATTTCCAAGTGTTAGACTCCGGCAGTGTATTGAAACTGTGTTATTCGTTTTCTCTTCTTTTCAGCTCGTTGTGACGATCCATGGCCCGGACTCCGAGCGTTCGAACGATGGCTCTGAATCTGAGGCCACCTCTGGAACAGTGGTTCTGAGCCCTAGGAGCGCCGATATGAAGTTACGCCGAGCCGAGAGTGAGTGGGACCACCTTTCGTTGGTCCTCAGTCTCCGGGAATCCGAGATCCAATGCTTGGAGAACAAGATAGTCGAGCTGAGCCTCGCAGGGGAGGATGAAGACTCGCAGACCGCGTTCAGCAACGCTCTTCGGGTCAAAAGCATTCGGCACATTCAGTCGAGGATCGTCTCCGAGCGGGATGACCTGCTCTCAGAGATGGGGCATCTGCGTGGTGTGATGGCGAGGCTCCGGGGGGAGAAGGAGGAGTCGTCAGCCGAGGAGGACCAACAGTTTAGTGAGGATGTTTTTGTATGAGAGACAAGTGTAGTTGGTCGGACATTGTGTGTTTTGTTTGCCGACACTTTGTAATGGAATGTTTTGTATTATGCACCGACAATTAATAAAATTCCCTTTCGTTGCTTTGTATGTTTGTTCTTGCTTGTAACCGTATCGGTCGTGCCGAGATCTTTGAGCCGAGCGCGTCTGTTTAGCCGAATGGATCTCCAGGGGTGCGGCTCTTTGTCATTTAGTGGATCTGACACGGTACGGTAAGGCACTGTACCCAAAAAAGTGTTATTTTGTCGCTTAGAGTAGGTGGCGCGATCTGAGCCGTCGAACGTAGGCGCGAATCTCGAGGCGGCTCAGTTCCCAAGAAAACGTTATCTTGTCGTTTTGTGCTGGTGGCTTGATCTGAGCCGTCTGATCGAGATCACGTACGAAAGTTGAGGGGAAAGTGCGTTTTCCCCATTTACACGCTCGGGAAGCCACTTGCTCGGAAGCCGACCGAGTTTGTGAGTCTTCGGTCTTCGGCTAGTAGTTAGGAGTGTTCGGTCTTTTGTGTCCGGACGAAGGTCCGACATTGACCTACCGGAGTAGTTTAGATGGACTAGGGACCAAGTGTTGGACCCCGGGACCATCGCTGGAGTTCGACGGGTGTAGGAGCAATTCCGAACGGCGATCTACCCCTGGTTCGTCCGGAGACGAGCCGAGGGGTTAAAGTCGGGCCGAGTGTTGGACTCCGAACCATCGGTATAGTTCAACGGCTGTAGGAGCAATTCCGAACGGCGATCTACCCCTGGTTCGTCCGGAGACGAGCCGAGAAGGTAAAGTCGAGCCGAGTGTTGGACTCCGAACCATCGGTATAGTTCAACGGCTGTAGGAGCAATTCCGAACGGCGATCTACCCCTGGTTCGTCCGGAGACGAGCCGAGAAGGTAAAGTCGAGCCGAGTGTTGGACTCCGAACCATCGGTATAGTTCAATGGCTGTAGGAGCAATTCCGAACGGCGATCTACCCCTGGTTCGTCCGGAGACGAGCCGAGAAGGTAAAGTCGAGCCGAGTGTTGGACTCCGAACCATCGGTATAGTTCAACGGCTGTAGGAGCAATTCCGAACGGCGATCTACCCCTGGTTCGTCCGGAGACGAGCCGAGAAGGTAAAGTCGAGCCGAGTGTTGGACTCCGAACCAATTGTTAAATAAGAGGGAAGAGAAACATGCAAATTCACAAATATAATAGAACTTTTCTTTATTGATATTTGACGGCGAACCGTTTTACATGGAACAGGTTACAAGTTAGAGGAGAGGAATGGCTCGACACCTCGGATTACTTAGAGAGGCGCCGGAGCGCTCTCTTGGTATTTCAGGAGGTGGTCGGCATTCCAGGTCCTCGGAAGTTCTTTGCCATCCATGTCTTCAAGTCGGTACGCTCCAGGCCGAACAACTTTTGTAATCCGGTACGGTCCTTCCCAATTCGGAGCTAGCTTGCTCCTCTGACTGGGGAGGGATATAGCTAGCTTTCTCAACACCAAATCTCCTTGCTTAAGGTTGGCGGGTCGGACCTTCTTGTTGTATGCTAGCTCGATCCTCCTTCTGTGATTCTGTTGCCGAATCGATGCCCTTTCCCTGAGTTCATCTATTAGGTCCAAGTTTCCTCTGAGATCCCTGGCATTCTGTGCTTCGTCATAGGCTATGAGCCGAGGGGAAGGTATTCCGACCTCGAGGGGTATGACGGCCTCGGCCCCATAAGTAAGGCTGAAAGGGGACTCCCCGGTGGGCGTCCGCTGGCTTGTGCGGTAGTTCCACAATACATTAGGGAGTTGGTCGACCCACAACCCTTTGGAGCACTTGTCCAACCTCTTCTTGATTCCTGCGAGGATCTGCTTGTTAGCGTTCTCGGCCTGTCCGTTCGACTGAGGGTGTGAGACGGACGAGAAGCGCTGTTGAATGACGAGGCCGTCGCATAGGGCTCGGAATGCCGTGCCGGTGAACTGAGTCCCATTATCCGTCACGAGGACCTGGGGGACGCCGAATCTGCATATGATGTTCTTCCAGAAGAACTGCACCACTTTGCCCTCGGTTATCTTGGCGAGGGGCTCGGCCTCGACCCACTTCGAGAAGTAGTCGATGGCGACGACTAAAAACTTGAGCTGACCCGGAGCTGGCGGGAAAGGCCCTAGTAAGTCCATTCCCCACATCGCGAAGGGGATAGGGCTCGATAGGGAGGTGAGGTTGGCCTGGGGGAGACGTCGGATGTTGGAGTGTCTCTGACAGGAGCTGCATTGCCGAACATGTCGCTCGGCATCTTGAAGAAGGGTCGGCCAGAAGTACCCATAGTTCAAAGCTTTCCGCGCCAAAGACCTAATTCCGGAGTGCGCCCCTCCGATGCCTTCATGAAGCTCCTGTAGGGCATATTCGGCCTGATCCGGAGAGAGGCACCTTAGGTAAGGTCGGCCATCAATTTGAGAGAAGGAGCGTTTGTATAAGATGCCCTCGATCAAAACATAGCGCTCGGCCCGAGTTCTGACTCGGCGTGCCTCTTTGGGATCTGTGGGCAGAACTCCATCCCTTAGGAATTCTACCAGTGGCTTCATCCAGTTGTCCTGCAGCATGACCGGCAATGACTCCGCCAAGCTAGGCGTCTCGTCTTCGATGCTCGGTTTAGAGAGGACTTCAATCAGTACGGTTTGTTCGAGACCTTGCAGAGAAGACGAGGCCAACTTGGAGAGAGCGTCAGCTTGTGAGTTCTCCTCCCGGGGGACCCGTTGGATGATGGCTTCTTCGAACCGGCCCATGAGGTCCCGGACCTTGGCGAGGTACTTCGCCATTCGCTCGTCCCTGGCCTCATATTCGCCCAAGACCTGGTTCACGGCTAGTTGGGAGTCACTGTGAATCCGAAGGCGCTGCGCCCCGGCACTTCGTGCGAGTCCGAGGCCAGCTATGAGAGCCTCATACTCTGCCTCGTTGTTCGAGGCCTTGAAGTTCATGCGGATCGCATACTGCAGGACGAAGCTGTCAGGGCCGTTCAGGATAATGCCGGCGCCACTTCCTTCACTGCAAGAGGATCCATCTACAAAGACTGTCCAAATGGGGGGCCCATTCGGGACGTGGCCGACCTCAGGGATGGTGGACTCTACAATGAAGTCGGCGAGAGCCTGTGCCTTAATTGCCGTCCGAGGCTGATAGGAGATGTCGTGCTGACTCAGCTCTATAGACCACTTCATCAGCCGGCCCAAGGTTTCGGGCTTGTGGAGGACTTGCTTGAGGGGTTGATCGGTGAGGACGACGACCGAGTGAGATTGGAAGTAGGGCCGAAGCTTTCTTGCTGCCATGACCAAAGCGTAGGCTATCTTCTCTATCCTCGGATAGCGGAGCTCGGCGTCCCGAAGCACCTTGCTCACGTAGTAAATGGGCCTTTGGGTCCGGTCATCTTCTCTTACCAAAACAGCGCTCAAGGTCTGCTCGGAAGCGGCCAAGTAGATGAAGAGAGGCTCGCTCGGGATTGGCTTACTGAGCAGAGGGGGGTTCACCAGATAGGCTTTCAGCTGGTCGAACGATTCTTGCTGTGCCGGGCCCCATTCAAATCCTTTAGCGCCCCGGAGTGCTTTGAAGAAGGGGAGGCACTTCTCTCCTGACTTGGAGAGGAACCGACCGATGGCTGCGAGCCGACCGGTGAGCTTTTGCACCTCTTTGACGTTCCGAGGCGGGGCCATGTCTAATATGGCTTTAATCTTTTCGGGGTTGGCTTCAATTCCCCGCTGGCTCACCATGAAACCGAGGAACTTGCCAGAGGAGACTCCGAACGCACACTTGTTCGGGTTTAGCCGCATGTTGTACTTCCTCAACACACCGAAAGCCTCCTGGAGGTCGGCTACATGGTCGGTGCCGCGGATGCTCTTGACGAGCATGTCATCAACGTACACCTCCATGTTTCGGCCGATCTGATGCTGAAAGACCTTGTTGACGAGGCGCTGGTAGGTGGCGCCTGCGTTCTTCAACCCGAACGGCATTACTCGGTAGCAGTAGAGGCCTTGGTCGGTGACGAAGGAGGTCTTCGGGATGTCCGGAGGAAACATCCGGATTTGATTGTACCCCGAGAAGGCATCCATGAAGCTGAGGAGCTCATGGCCCGAGGTGGCGTCGATTAGGGTGTCGATGTTCGGGAGAGGAAAGGGATCCTTCGGACACGCCTTGTTGAGGTCGGTGAAGTCGATGCATATCCTCCATGAGCCATTGGACTTCTTGACCATTACAACATTCGACAGCCACTCGGGATAATTTACCTCATGGATGAACTTGGCCTTCAGCAGCTTATCCACTTCCTCCTTGATTGCCTGCTGTCGCTCGGGAGCGAACTTTCGCCTCTTCTGCTGAACCGGTTTGCACCCCGGTTCAACGCTTAGGCGGTGGACGAGCAAGTCTTCGGAGATGCCGGGCATATCCGCGGCCGACCAAGCAAACAGGTCGCGGTTATCCCGGATGCACCTCACCAAGTCGGAGAACAGCACGGTCGGCAAGGACTTACTGACGAGGAATTTTCGGCTCGGATCCTCGTCGGAGAAGAGTACTTCTTCTAACTCGTCCGCTGGCTCGGACGTTGGGCGAGCCTTCGGCTCGGGGATCTCGAGTGTCTCGAGCGAGAGCACTGGTCCACCGGTGGAAGTCATGTAGCATTTCCGGGCTGTTTCCTGGCTTCCCCTGACTTCCCCTACCCCCAAACGAGTGGGGAACTTCATCTTCAAGTGGTATGCCGAGGGGACAGCCTCAAGAGCGGCTAGGCCGGGACGGCCTAGGATGACATTGTATGCTGCCGGAACGTCGACGACCATGAAGTCCATCGGCTCGGTCCGGGTAGTAGGGGTGCTTCCCGCAGTAACGTCTAGGGTTATCACCCCTTCGACGGTTACCGGGACCCCCGTGAACCCGTGGAGAGTATAACCGGCCGGCTTAAGACGGTCCCGGGACAGCTGCAGGCCTTGAAAGGCTGAGAGGAATAGGATGTTGACCGAACTCCCATTGTCCACCAAAATCCTCTGCACCTTGAAATTGGCCATGCGGAGGTCGATGACGAGGGCATCGCAATGGGGGGTTCGGACTCCTTCAAGGTCGGCATCGGAGAAAGACACAGGGACGCCGAGACCCTTCGGTGGAGGGGCACTGTGGACTGAGTTGACTTCCCGGACGAAGGCTTTTCGGGAGGAATTAGAGGAGCCCCCCATCGGGCCTCCGTGGATCAGGTGCAAAACTCGTTCTTCTTCTGACTCGGGTGTCTCCTCGCGCCGCTCGGAGCGCTTGTTAGCCCCCCGAGGGGGAGGTGAGCTCCGATCTGTTCGATCGTTACCTTTCACGAACTTGGCCAACTGCCCCCTCCGAATGAGTGCTTCGATCTCGTCTCTCAGAGCTCGGCAGTCATTTGTGTCGTGCCCATGGTCTCGGTGGTACCGACACCATTTATCTTTGTTCCTCCTCTTCGCCTGAGTGTGCATCCTCGGGGCCGGAGGGATGATTCCCTCCTTCTCTACCTCCATGAGGATAGTAGAGACATTAGTGGTGAGGGGAGTGATCTTCTCGAACCTGGGGGGAGGGCGGCGCTGACCGCCCGTGTCCTTCTGAGCTTTCTTGGACCCTTCTTCTCCCGTCGCCTTCCTCTTTGTCCCCGCGGCGGTGCCTCCGAAGCTCGGAAGGGCTTCGGCCTCCTCCGCCCGGATGTACTTCTCGCACCTCAGGAGGAGGTCGGCGAAGTCATGCGGGGGCTTCTTGGCCAGGGATGACCGGAGGTTGGCGTTAAGGACGTTCGACTGGAACGCCACGGTAGCCACGGACTGGTCTAAGGAAGCAATTGACCTGACTTCCGCGGTAAATCTTTTCACATAGTCCCGTAACTTTTCTTGCTTCTCCTGCCGCAGGTTCAACAAGGAAAGACTCGTCTTCTCGGCTCGTCGGCTACTCACGAAGTGAGTAATGAACAGTGTCTCAAACTGTTCGAATGAGAAGATGGACGAGGGAGCGAGCCTAGAATACCATTCCCGAGCCGACCCCCGGAGGGTGGCAGGGAAGGTCCTGCAGAGCACTGCGTCGGAAGCTTGATGGATCAGCATCAGGGTCTTGAAGCTCTCGACGTGGTTGACTGGGTCGGACTCCCCAGAGTATGTTTCAAACTGTGGCGGTTTGAAATTCCTCGGTATATGGGCCTCCATGATCGACCGAGAGAAGGGGGGTCGGCTGGGACGGAAGGTTCCGGCTCGGGACTCTTCCTCCCTGTCCATGCGGCCGATGCGCCTCTCCACCTCATGGATACGGCGGATGAGGGCGTCGTCCCTCCGCTTGTAGTCGTACGACCCTCCGGACTCCTCTTCGTAGGAAGGGAGTGTGGACTGCGGCGCCGGTACTCCTGGGAGCGCCGAGGACTCTGTTGCCGTTGCTGTCGGCTGGGAGCCGGGGAAGGACTCCGGGTTCGGCGCTGGGGACTGGGATCCCTGGGCGGCGTCGGAACCCTCTGAGCGTTCTGGCCGTTCTGTTGGAGATTGAGGGCCTGCAGAACGGTTTCTTGAAACTGGAGGAACTCGGCTCGGCTGATGGGCATATCTCGGTCCCTCGGATGGTGCCGATCCCTGGGGGACCGGGACCTCCTCCTTCGGCGCTCAGGGGACGTCGCTCGGCCCCTGCGTTCCGGGGACCTTCTGCCGTCCCGACGACGTGGCGACCGCTCACCCTGACGCTGGCGGGAGGCTCCCTCTCGGGCCCGCCTCTCGTCAAGATGGGTGCGGAGGTCGTCGTCCTTGTGGCGGTTTTGGAGTGTGATGCGGAGGTCGGGGTGATGAGAGGCCATCGAATCCGATGACCCATTGTGGACCGAGACGTGGCCCGGATTGACAGGCTGCTTCTCCTTCCGACCGTTGTGACCGGACGGACCGTTGTTGGGCTGCTGCTGAGGAGGAGGAGGAGGTGGGACCTGCTGGGTCAGCGGAGGGAGGTTGGACTGAAGGGTAGGATTGACCGGAGCTTCATTCGCCGGGTCGGTGGGGTTGCCCCCACGGTTCGACCCTCTGGATCTGTTCTTCTTCGGCGGCATGGCTGCTGATGTCAACGGAGAATGTGCTGAGACTGTTCGTGTGGTTTTCCCACAGACGGCGCCAATCTGTTACCGCTGATTTCGGTGTGGGGGTAAACAGATAGAATTTGTGGATCCGAGGAAAACCTGAACAGCTGACTCGGCCCGCTTGCTCCTGCCGCAACCTGCAAGGAAGTGCGAGACACCGGGGTTGATTCCGGCGACGCACCCTCCGATGCTCTTGTCAGTAATCAGTAAAAGATTGAGAAAGAGCTTGAATGGTGAAAAAGTGATTAACCTGGTCTTGGTGGTAGAGGGGCTGTATTTATAGTCGCCTTTGGAATGATTTGGGGCCTGATTTCCTGCCTAACAGTTAGGAGCAAAATCCTCCTATTCTGTTTTAGGAAAGTAGGCCTTGATTCCCTGGTGAGAGCAAATCAAGCTTATTGATTTGATCTAATCAAATCAGTGGCCTGATTCTCCCTTGGTGGACCGGGCTTGTATCGGGTCGGAGCCCGCGCCCAGTTGGAGTGGATCTATTCGCGGGCGGTTGGTTTCGTGAGGTGGAGACCCAATACCCGTTTTGGATCCATCTGTATGTGAAATTACCTTTTTACCCCCGTGCTTCAAGATTCGTGCTCGATCTGGACGGTCCCGATTTAACCCCAATTTTAGCCATATCAGTTCATAATCAGGACAGCAAGACCAAGCAATACTAAAATAGTGATTCTAAGAGCTACAGGCATGCAAATCACGATCCATCGATGGATCTGGAAGGTAGACATCCACATGCATCCAACGAGTATAATAAAGTCATATACTAGTTCACAACATCTCAACTCAAAACTGATTTCAACACAGATTTCATGTTCAGCCAGAAAACAGGGGATCAATTTCAAAAGCATAAAAACGGCATGAAAACATAGCAAATAATTCCACGAAAATATGGGGTAATCCCTTATAGATATAGACTCAAAATAGCAAGTTTCATAATATTCCAGTAAGTATAGATAAGTCATCAAAAATAAGAAGTAACACAAAAACATGGTTTGATGAATCTAGAATTTTTCAACACTACTGTACGAAAACAGGGATATCTCGCAATCAGTGAATCGAAATCCAATTCTGCCAAAACGACGTAAAAATAGATAGATTTTTCTAACTTTCATATCTCACAAATGTTTTTCATAAAACATAAGGAATTAGGGTGAAAACTGGGTTCAATACTGAATAGCACGCATATTACTGCACAAGGTAAATTTAGAAAAGAACATGAAACACTATATAAAACTCATCTTTAAAATACACTAAAAATCTGGATAGTCCCTAGTATCATAAGGAAACACTGAGTAAAATATTATACCTAGATATTATGTATAGAATAGTTCTTGAAAATAATTTGTTAACAAAATTTACTCAAAACAGAATCTGGAATCTATCGACACGTCTGTACCAAAACCATCATATCTCAGTCATACGAAATCCAAATCAAGTAAACCAGTGGGGCTTGAAAATAGACAAAATTATCTAGAATTTCTTTTTTATTTCAAAGTTAAGATTCGGACTGTAGCATGAGTGAAAACAACAAACCAAACAGAACAAGCTGCACATACAGATTTCACACCTCTAGACAAAAACATCATAGCTTTCACAATATTGCTCCAAACATAACCAAATTTGAAATACAACCTGCCAAACATCTAAAAATCATGTTTTAGGGATTCTAACATGTCCAAGCCTATTAATTTTCACATGGGCACTCCATCAAACACATAGCATGCAATTTATCACATAAACGAACAAAATCAAGTTTTGGGTAAACCTAGGGCATTAACCTATCAAGCTTCATGTCATAAGTCATATATGGCCAAATTTATCACAATAGAGACTAACCCATCAAGAAAAATACAATTTTTGGTTGTCTCTGGACCCAACTACTCTAGGTGTGAACTTTTTGACTTGTATCAACCTAATAAATTGTAGTACGAGTTACTTGGCTCTTAATGATGAACGCGAAGAAATTAGTCCTCGCAACGAAACCCACGAGCGAAATCCTTCCAAACGCGAATCCAAGCGAACCCACGAACAAAAATGCCTATATGAACAAACTTCTTGATGCAACGAACGAAGGGGCGATTACCCACTTCAAGGAACACAAAGAGAAGGGTTTTTGTGATGATTTGCTGATGGTGGTGCTGATCTTAGATTTCGGTCACAAGGGAGGAGGGTGAGGGTTTGTAGGATTTGTAGGAGGAAGGGTTTGTAATGGGGATTGGTGGTTTAATGGAGGTCGGGTTTGAGAGGCTAGGAGAGGTGAAGGTCGGTTTGGGAAAGAAGGAGCCGGGAGTGCAATAGGAGAGGGAGGCTGGGATGTATTTGAGAGGGAGAGAGGAAAATAATGATTAGGGTTAGGGTTTAAGGAGATTAAGGTTATATATATGGGTTAATTGTGGGCTAATGGGTTGTGGGTATGGGTATGTAGTAATAGGTATACAAATGGGTAATGGGTATTGGGTAGATTTCAAATAGGGATACAATTTATAGTGAGTTCTATGGCTCCTAAAAATCTCCTTAGAGGTCAAAAATCATAATTTGGGAAAAATTACCACCAAAATCCATCACATCACCAAAATGAACAATAAAAATGAACGAGGCCAAGAAAATGAGAAAAATAACTCAAAATGGTGAAAACGAACAAAAACGGCGAACAACAGCACAAGCAGTTCTACATAAAATGAAAAATAGGGGTTATATATATATATATATATATATAAAGATGGACGGTTGGTAGATGGATGGTAGGTTGTTGTCCTATAGAGGGATCCTATGGGATTATGATCAAGGATTGATGAAAGTGGCCTATATGATGACTTATGGGTCATAGGCATTAAATGATTGGATTAAATGAATAAGAAGAAGGGTGCATGCATGGAGTGTGATGTTGGCTTGCATGGGGAAATATCCCATATTGGAAAATGGTTATTAGGAGCCATATGTTAAAGGTTCACCTATAGGGTATACCTACCTTTTGATGGTGCCTGTGGTGGGCGTGACTAGAATTTTGTGTCCGTTCTTTCGCGTGCGCGCACGTGTAGCCACGTGTGCAGCTGAGCCGGGCTCAGGGGCGTTACAAAATGGTATCAGAGCCAACTTTTGACACCGATAGTGGGTCAGAGTGGGTTAGAGGTACTCCTGGCTAAGGACAGTACGCTGGTAGAGACCGGGAGCAGTACGGTAGTAGGGTACTCCGCTCCAGATCGACTAGAAAGGCGGTCCTGTATTAGCTTGCGGATTCCGGGCTCAGCGAGGACACTGAGTTATTAAGGAGGGGTGTGTGTAACACCCCGTACTTATGCGGGTATATATATAATATTATATATATAGGGCAGTACAGTAGTAGGGTACTCCACTCCACATCGACTAGAAAGACGGTCCTGTATTAGCTTGCGGGTCCCGGGCTCAGCGAGGACGCTGAGTTCTTAAGGAGGGGTGTGTGTAACACCCCGTACTTAAGCGGGTGTGTGTAACACCCCGTACTTAATATATATAAATAAAGAGATGGGTGGTTGGTTGTTGTCCTATAGAGGGATCCTATGGGATTATGATCAAGGATTGATGAAAGTGGCCTATAGGACGGCTTATGGGTCATAGGCATTAAATGATTGGATTAAATGAATAAGAAGAAGGGTGCATGCATGGAGTGTGACGTTGGCTTGCATGGGGAAATATCCCATATCGAAAAATGGAGTAAGTGAGTGAGTGAATATATTAGGAGCTATATGATAAAAGTTCACCTATAGGGTATACCCACCTTTTGATGGTGTCTGTGGTGGGCGTGGCTAGAGTTTTGTATTTGTTCTTTAGCATGTGCGCACATGTAGCCGCGTGCGCAGCTGAGCCAGGCACGGAGCGTTACATTGGGGTTGTCATTTGTAGACATTCAACCATTTAATATCAATCACTCATTTTTTAGTGAGAATTATATTAATCATTCATTTACTCAACTATTGTTAGTTACCATAATACCCTCTAAGTTCAAATTTATTTACGACATAATTATTTACAAAAGAGTCACTCATGTACAATAAAAGGTTGTGCCACTATGGGTAATTTGTAAAGAGTATGTGATGAGTAAAGGGGGGTCTCAGGTTTGAGGCAAGATTTTGCCTTATTATTTACCATATAAAAAATTTAATTAGAACGTGCATCACACGTGTAGGTTACTAGTTTTATTTAAATGGAGAGTATTGATCACTACATAAGTTAGACAGGATTGACCAGGTCAACGGACAAAATCTCACTTTTTTACCCCATTTTGGTTGTTTAGGGGGGTGTATACTGCGTCGGGAAAAAAATAGAGGGAGCTAATTGTGTTAACCCCATAACTTAAGGGTGTTTTTTGCAATTTGGCCCATACAAATTTGATTGATATTAGACAAATTTTTAAAACTTATAAGCATTTACAATTTAATCTGCAAACATGGGATATGTCATGGTGCGAAATTTTTTGGATTTCAAGATCAAACTAGATTATGGAACATGACTTTATAAGTAACATTCAACAAATTGGAATTCACTTATCAATAGATTTATATGTCTTAACCAGCTAAAGCTAAAGTTTCATTAAAGAGCGTTTCCACGGGGTAGAACCTCCTCATGTAATATAAGGTTTTCATATTTATATATGAGCTGAGTCGAGTTAAAACCTCCAATCTCATCATAGAGCAAATGAAAGTACCCTTGGCCTCTTTTATGTTTCATATACTTGTCTGGACAATTGATTTTTAGTACCACGATAAAATTACCTTGACTCTTCACCTCTCAACAAACTCACGTAATGCCTAACCTAATAAGCCTCTTTCCATTTTGATATGTTCGCTCTATTCAATATTACTTTTTTTGTGTCAATTGTCGTATATCATTATTACAAATATCAATTCTATTCTTTTTAAAACTCTTTGTACATGCTGAAACATGTACAACTTGTAAATGTCAATAACAATTTATAGGATCCACTTGAGACCGTTTACTTTTATAAGTGGACCCATCATATGAGAAGTGATATATTCTTAGTATTTATTTATCTAGGATACTTGTGAGGATTGTTTTTTCTTATTTTGAACATGAAAAACATAGTACTAAAAAGGAAAAAAAGAAAAAGAAGAGAAAAGGATGAAAATGAGAGAGTAAAGCAGGTCTGATTCAGATCTGGTTCCACATTGCCACCATGGGCCCACCTAAGGTTGGACATAATTTTTCCAGCTGTAATCTTTTATTCACACGTTTTAAACCATACTATATCCGTCACACCATTAATGTTTTTACTTGTCAAAAGTCATAATAACTTTTCAGCAGTATGACAAAAATGCTTCGATCCTCCAACCCCTGCTGACTCACACAAAAACCTCTCCTCACAAGCATATTACCACCTCGTTCAGCCCGCTATATCCAATCCTACACGTTGCACACCAGTCGCCAAATCCTACACGTTGCACGCCAGCAGCCAGGTGTCAGTATCTCTCACTATTACACCCAACAACCCCAAAAACCTAACCCTTTCCAAAACTCAGTTAACGGGTCGAATCTTGCACGACTCGCATCCAAATCCAATAACAACACATAAGACCCACTTGGAACCTAAAACTAACATACCTACACTGTCTGGTGTTAACGGATCGGATTTGTATCAGGATATCCATCAATCACCCTTGGACCCCATAAAAGCCTGTGCCATTTACCCCTATCCTGAGCCCGCGAGGCAGCAGAAACCAAGGCGCCGTTTGAAAAGAAAGAAAATAAATGGATATGAATTATGAAATAAAAAATTAAATTAAATTTATTCCGCTCTTTCTATTTGAAGGCCTCAGTTGCTTATTTACCAAAAAAAATCTATACCTTTTTAAAAACCCACAACATAACCAGAAGAGGCAAAGAAAGCATAGCTGGAAATCAACCAAGAAAAGAGCAATGGTGGAAACCCCTACCTCTCTCTCTTTGTACCCAAATGTGAGTTGAAAGAAGATCAGAGCAGTCGGGTGTCTAAAGCAAGGTAATTTTGTTTGACCAATTTTTTGAATGCTTTGAAATGATCAAGAAATGGTATGAGATAATTTAGCTCATATTTTGGTAGTGCGAATCACTGTTGGATTGCATGCAGAGAATTGTACATGTTGGTTAATTTAGGGGATAGTTTTGATGCATAGATGATTTTTTGTTGAGTAAAAATTGTTGCATGCATTTGATGAATTTGGGTAATTTAAGATGGCTGTAATCTTTTTTGCTATGTGGGGAAATGGCCTGGAATCTCAAAATTGCAATTTGATTGTTTATTTGGATTGAAATGCATACATGATGATGGGTTTCTAGGGAAGAGATGTTACTTGGAACTAGAACTAAATTACATTGGTGTTTTTTTGAGATAAAAGTGATCAAGGTCACCGATTTCATTAATGAAATATTAATGAAACCACAAAATAGCCCCATTACAAATCATACAAAGTACTGACTGTACTGTGCCCACCGGCATCCAAAATAGATATTCTATTACAACACAACGCCTAACATGAAGAAAAGTACAGTGACCTAAGGCACCAACAACCACACTTCATTACAGCTCTACAATGAAGAACCAAAAGACAAGTAATGAGATAACTGCTGCCCTGTCCAAACCGATCACTCGACCCCCTCGAATCTGATTCTCTTACATTGATGTTGTTATTTAGAAGTAGTTCTTTTCACCCTTTGGAATCCGAAGTTTTAGTATTGACTCTTAGGGTCTGTTTTGGATGGAGGGTGGGTAAGTGGAGTTGACTTGTGCACATACGATTATCATCTGACCTTTGATTTGTTTAGATCATATTTTGGAATTAAGTTTCCTCTTGTTATCTTGCCTTGTGAAATAATGATCTGAAACTGTAGAATGATTTTTTTTTGTTAATTATGTGAAACCTTGTTTGGGTTTTGATTTTTATTTAGTTATTTTTTTGGGTGTGCAGGATTGTCTGGTTGTTCACTAGGGTTTTAGTTGGATCATTGATCAAAACATGAATCAAGGGTCCTTCAATGGTTCCTTCTTGGTACTCAACTTGGGTACCAACACCCTTGGAGTGGGTAGCTCTGTCAAAGCCCCGGAGCCGTCTGAATCTCTTCAACCAACCCCAACAGGGAATTCCTCCACCCCTCCTATTCTGAATGATATTGACAATGCTGAGGAGACTGGTTATGATTCAACTGAGGAGGGGTCTTTCTCGGGATCGGAAACTAGCAAAAGTAGACAGGGTTCGGAAGGGGAGGAAGATCCCGACTGGGTGCCAGAGAGAAAAGTTAGAAAGTTCAACAGTTCAGCTAGTAGAACAGCTACGCCGAAAGAAGGGCCATCTGTCATTTCAAACCCTCCGGAAATTCCGTCGGCGTGTCTCAATAGGATGCTTAATTCGAGCTCAGGACTACCTCCTTCTTACCTTCAGGACCTCTTGGGTCTTTATGGTTGGAATGTAGTGGCTGAACCTAGGAAAGGTCACTCTGTTTTCGTATCTCCCCAGGGGATTCCTTATTACTCCTTATCAAAAGCTTTTGAGACCTTTTTACAATGCACTTCTAAGTATAGAGATAAGGCACATCTCTCATCTCTGTACTTGGGAAACAACAGCTCTTTTGGTGGTAGTATGGTTGAAAGGGCTGCTCCTTCTAGTAGTAATGTAGGCTTAGGAGGAGGCAATGCTGCTGAAGTTAGCAAAAAGAGACGTAGATGTAGGAAGAAACAATCAGATGTTGAGGAGAACATCGGACCAGTTCAGGAACAACTTCAGCACAGAAATGAAACTTTAATGTGTGGTAGAATGAAATCCATTCAGTCGGAAGAAACAACTCAGTGTCAAGAAGAAAACAGGCGTGAGGTGTTTGGAGTGAGAAGGTCTGGAAGAAATAGTACTGGAAAGCTTGTTCCCGAAGTGAACGGAATGAATATGTTGTCTGACGCTAGATTTGGAGAAAAAGCAAACAATACAGAGCAACATTCATCAACTTCACAAACAGAAAGCATGATAAATATGAGGTCCGAAACGTGCAGAGTCGACAAAGTCTTGAATAATGAAGTCAGAGGTTCAGATTATAGCAGTTTGGGTGTAATGCAAAGTAGAACTATATGCAAGGCGAGAAGATCAGTGAGATCAAGGAGACCTGGACTTATCAATAGAAAAAATGATGTTTCAGATAGACAATGTGATGCTGATATGGGGCCGGAATGTATTGTTTCAGTTGGCAAAGAAGAGGGCACATCATTGGCCTCCCAAGGTGTGGTAAATGAAAAAGTGGATTGCAGTATGAAAGATGAAAGCTTTCATGGTGAGACCAAAAGGAAGGATTGTAGAAGTGGAGTCTTTATAACTGACCGAAATTCTAGTGATATACATGGTTGTAAAAGGGCTACCAGAATCAGGAGATCTAGGCGCATTAATGGGAAGCATGTTCCTGTAGATGATGATTCAGATATGGAAATCGGTTTTGATGAATACTTTCTATATACTTCCGATTTTGAAGACAACGCAGTAGTAAAGAATGGTAATGAAAATACAATTTCATGCTTTAAAGATGACAAGCTGAAGCAAATCAATGTAGATAATCTTGGGTGCCAGAAGTCAAGTTGTGTAAACTCCACTGCCATACCGAATATTCCTGATAGATGTTTTCCATCACTTGCAGTTGAGAAAGAGGTAGTTAGTGGAGATAAATCTCATGAAAAGAAGATGAAAAAGAGGAGAGGTGGGTGTGGTTTAAACGTTAGAAGAAACAAGAAGGATGATGACCAAAAGGAGATTTTGTCCCAGAAAGCAATTAACATGTTATCTTGGTTAATTGATTGTGGCACATTAGTTGAAAATGACAAGGTTTATTATGTCACAAAATCCAATAACGGAAATGTACCTTCAGGAATG
Organism: Hemerocallis citrina; assembly: GCA_017893485.1. NCBI lineage: Eukaryota > Viridiplantae > Streptophyta > Magnoliopsida > Asparagales > Asphodelaceae > Hemerocallis > Hemerocallis citrina. Next base: position 287,882,371 of record CM030363.1, read on the forward strand.
ATAAAACGGCGAGGTATTTGGTGCTACTGCTGTGATAGGATAGTGACATTAGCAGAATTTGTTGCTCATGTTGGTGGCAATCTTTATCTGCCCTGGGGAAGCATTTTCCTTTTGTCCGGAAAGGCACTTATCTTATGCTTGAAAGAGGCATGGGAGAAGTTGAAGAAACAAAGGAAGGTAGGGTTTCAGACTGTGGGTGTTGGCGATCCAGATCCTAGTGATGATACGTGCGGGGTTTGTGCTGATGGTGGGCACTTGATATGCTGTGACACTTGCCCGTCAACCTTCCATCAGGATTGTTTGATGCTTAAGGTAGTGTCTTGCAATGCTTTTCTTAGTAGATTAAATTTCATGTTTTTTCTTTACTCTCAATGTATGTCTGCATGCCCGGGACACCAAATTATACATTCTTCAGCTTGTGAAGCGATTTTTTATTTTTTTTTGCAGAGAGGACAAACTCCAAGATCAATTGAATTATAGTCAATATAGACTCATAAGATTCTGACTTTCTCCTTTAAGGATGAAGGTCTAGACTTTGCTTAGAATATATGTAAGCGTAGTTTATTAGTCCAATTAGAGTGGTTACTATCTTGGTGTGAATGTGGCATTGTCTCTAATTTATTTAAAACTTTACCGATTTCTTCATATTTATTCTGCTAACCTTTTTTTTTTTTCTTTCTGTTTCATCGCTTCCTTAATGATATGTTACCACTGAACGTCCCAAGTCGAAAATAATTGTTTATCAGTTTCCAAAGTACGTCTACAGTGAAAGTACTTCATCTTGCTATAAGTTTAATATTGAAGACTATTAATGTTCAAGTGTTTTGATGAGTTCTCTTCAGGCCCTCCCAGAAGGCAGTTGGTACTGTCCATACTGCAGATGCACATTCTGCACAAATATGGTGAGGGGATCGGACATGTCACTCGAAGCTCTCAATTTGCTTTCATGCAGGCAATGTGGGCGCAAATGTAACTATCAGTTCCCTTCCCTTTGTTCTGTCGCACCATTCTAGTTGAGTGATTTGTAATGTCCTTGCACTCGTGGACCTTCTGCAGATCACAAGGATTGTACCACAGGAAACAATGCAGAGTTGACGGGTTCAGGGCCAGTTTCTTTTTGCGGGGAGAATTGCAGCAAGGTAATGAATTAGTCTTTGACATGTCTCACATATTTTAGTGTCAGATTTCTCTTCCAACATAATGGATTTAGTGAACTTATAAATTCACATGTTAGTGCACCATAAGTATTGTTAAAGAAAACAATTTAGTCCTTACAAATTTCTTTCTAGTGAAACTGAGAAAGCGATAGCAGCTCCATGCCTCCATCAAGCTTTCAACTTTACATATTGCATTGTCATTGTTTGTTCTAGAATTAAAAGCACTTTTCACCAATTAATAGGCTTTAGGATTAATAGCTTGTGTAACTGGTTTTTCTATGAGTCTAAACTACTTGTACAAGATCAACAGTTTGGTTTCGTGTCAAGCTGCACTGTTTACAGAAGAGTTATGTATATGAAGTGTCTTCTTTAAAAAAAAACATAAATGAAGTGTCTTACACTAGTAGAATATGTCAATATCTTTTGTATTTAGTATCTTTTATATTTAGTATACATTAATTTAGGAATCATGCCAACACAATTATTGGAATCAATCAGTCACAATTATGGCAACACAATTAGAGGAATCAATCAGCAGAAATCATGGCAACACAATTATAGGAATCAATTATGATTTTGTAGCCAAGATTGTTTTATATATACATGGTTATCATATCAATGAAAAGCAAGGCAAATATTTCTATCATGGTATAAGTAAGCCTAGGATTCAAATAATCTCTCCCTTCCTCTCCAATACCTTCATCCTCCCTCATGGCCGAAGATCACCATTCCTTTCCAATACCACCTTCTTCGAATCCTCCAAAACCTACTACCTCAACCTTTCATCCTGCTCTCACCATCCCTAACATCACCAACTTCATCAAAGTCACGCTCGATATTGAAAAGGGCCAATATAATAAGTGGTCTGAACTCTTCAAGATCCATGCCAGAGCCTATCAAGTCCTTGATCATATCATTCCCCCATCTCCAAATGATATGCCGTCCACTCTCTCTCTCAAACAAACCGATCCTACTCTTTGGTCGCGCCTTGACGCTGTTGTCCTACAATGGATTTATGGCACCATCTCTAATGATCTTCTCAACACAATTATTGAACGTGATTCAACTGCTGAACTTGCTTGGAACCGACTGTTTGATATCTTCTTCGACAACAAAAACTCGAGGGCTCTCTACCTAGAACAAGAATTTTCGAGAGTCACCATGGAGTAGTTTCTTGATGCTTCATCTTACTGTCAACACCTTAAATCACTCTCGGATCAACTATCTAATGTTGGTGCTCCCGTTTCAAACGAACGGTTGGTGCTTCAGCTCGTTTCCGACTTAACAGATGCTTATGCCACTGTGGGTTCCCAAATTCGTCATGGAGAATCACTTCCTCCATTTTACAAGGCCCGTTCTATGCTAGTTTTGGAGGAAATGACACGGGCAAAAAGGACGGCAAACACCACAGATAGCTCTGCTTTCCTAGTATCTCAACATGACAACTCTGCTGGAAATCTGTATCACCATCAAAACCGCAACAACAATGGCAGCAGCAGCCGCGGTGGTCGTGGCGGCGCAGGAAGCAACCACAGCGGCCGTGGTAGAGGCAGAGGAGGTGGTCGTGGCGGTCGATCGCAAAACCACCGACCCACGTCATGGCAGCTGCCTCCAACGCAAACATAGCAGTGGGTGTATCCTCCATGGGCAGGACCATGGCAGCCATGGGCCACACCACCTTGTCCATATCCTACAGCAAGAAATTGGTAGAAACAACTCACATCTCAGCAGGCCCGCCAGCCAGGAATTCTTGGGCCTAAGCCTCAGCAGGCCCATATAGCAGCCGCCCCTCAACATGTACAGTCGTCATATGCACCAACAAATATTCATGCTGCAATGCATACTCTATCATCTCTCCTCCTGACGATCAATGGTATATGGATACAGGGGCCACCTCTCACATGACTGCAAATGGAGGTAATCTTACGTCTTATTCCAATATGAGTAATAATATTACTGTTGGTAGTGGTCATCATATTCCAGTTATTGGTTGTGAAAATGCATTATTACCTAACCCACATCATCCTTTAACCTTACTTAATGTCTTGCATACACCCAAATTAATTAAAAATCTTGTCTCTGTAAGAAAATTTACCATTGACAATGATGTTTCTGTTAAATTTGATCCCTTTGGTTTTTCTGTAAAGAATTTTCAGACCGGGATGCATTTAAAGAGATGCAACAGCTTGGATGAACTTTATCCTATTACCACAAGACCATCCACTACAACACCATCCACCTTTGCCACTTTATCCAATGAATTATGGCACAATTGTTTAGGACATCCGGGAGCTCTTGTTTTAAATTCTCTTCACCGAAACAATTTTATTATCTGTAATAAGTTTCGAAATAATTTCGTTTGTCATTCTTGTCCCCTTGGGAAGCAAATAAAATAACCTTTTTATGAGTCTTTGTCATCCACTTTAATGCCTTGATATTGTGCATAGTGATCTTTGGACATCACATACTCTTAGTTCAGGTGGACATCGTTATTAAGCTTTATTTCTTGATGATTTCACGAATTTTTTATGAACTTTTCCTCTTGCAAATAAATCTCAAGTCCGTTCCATTTTTCTCCACTTTCGCACTCACATTAAAACACAATTTGAAAGAGAAATTAAATGTTTTCAATGTGACAACGGAAAAGAGTACGACAATGCACTTTTCATAATTTCTATGAACTTAATGGAATGGCTTTTAGATTTTCTTGTCCTCATACATCTCCTCAAAATGGAAAAGCCGAAAGAAAGATTCGTACCATAAATAACATCATCCAAACTCTTCTTGCTCATGCCTCCCTCCCACCTTCGTTTTGGCACCATGCCCTACAAATGGCCACTTACCTTCTCAATATTCTCCCAACAAAAAAACTTGCCCTCCAAATGCCCACCAAAATTCTCTACCAAAAAGATTTGTCATATTCTCATCTTCGAGTTTTTGGATGCCTCTGTTATCCTCTCATTCCTTCTACTTCTAGAAATAAATTGCAAGCTCGATCAACACCTTGTGTTTTTTTGGGATATCCATCGAACTATAGAGGTTATAAATGTTATGGGTTGTCGAGTCGTAAAATAGTCATTTAAAGGCATGTTGTTTTTGATGAAAATATGTTTCCCTTTTCTAATTCAATTGCTTCCTCATCCTCCAGATATGATTTTTTGGATACAAGCACTACACATTTCCTTTACTCACCCAATCAACCCTTTTTCACCTCTCATGATGTCCAAACCTCTCCACCTCTAGACGCTAACAATCCGGCACAATCCTCCCCCACCCAACACCCAACTACACCGGCCCCATCCTCCTCATCACACCAAACTACTCCGCAAGGCACCTCCTCCCCCACCAAACATACCACCACACCGGCCTAAAACACAAATCCCCTCGAAGCCCAACATGAGCCAACATCTTCTTCGGAATCCACATCTTCAACTCCCTTAGAACAACCCACTTCTATAGCCAACCCACCACACTCTCCTCAAGACCACCCGAGCACAATACGACATTTACAATCCTTGCCAACTTTTTAATCTCCGTACCTCTACCCAACATTCCATTTCTCCCTTGCCTACTAATCCCCTTAATGCATTAAATGATCATAATTGGAAAATGGCCATGAAAGACGAATATGATGCTCTTATTGAAAATAAGACATGGAACTTAGTGCCCCATCCCGCTAATGCTAACATTATTCGCAGCTTATGGATCTTCAGGCATAAGAAGAAATCCAATGGATCCTTTGAACGTTATAAGGTTCGCCTAGTAAGGGATGGTGCAGGTCAACAAACTGGTATAGATTGTGGTGAAACCTTCAGTCCAGTAGTCAAACCGGCTACTATTTGGATGGTACTCAGCGTTGCTTTATCTAAATCATGGTGCCTTCATCAATTAGATGTCAAAAATGCCTTTTTACATAGAAATCTTGATGAAACTGTGTACATGCACCAACCTCCTAGTTTTCACAATCCCCAACATCCTGACTATGTCTGCCTGCTAAAGAAGTCTCTCTATGGCCTGAAACAAGCCCCTCGGGCTTGGTACTAGCGATTCACTGATTTTGTAGCCATGTTGGGTTTCTCTCACTGTGTCTCAGATCATTCTTTATTCATTTATCACCGAGGCAATGACACAGCTTATATTCTTCTCTATGTGGACGACATTATTCTAACTGCATCTTCAGATACTCTCCGTAAATCCATCATGTCTAAACTTGGCTTTGATTTTGCCATGAAGGATTTGGGTCCCCTAAGTTATTTTCTGGGTATATCTGTTACAAGACATTCAAGAGGTCTTTTTCTTTCACAAAATAAATATGCCGAAGAAATTATTAAGCGAACAAGCATGTCCTCCTGCAAACCATCTTCTACACCAGTAGACACAAAAGCAAAACTCAGTGGATCTTCAGGAAACCCATATCATGATCCAACCAAATATCGCAGTCTTGCCGGCGCTTTACAATATTTGATATTTACAAGACCAGATATCTCTTATGCCATTCAACAAGTGTGTTTATTTATGCATGACTCGAAGACCCAACATATGTCTGCTTTGAAGTGAATCCTTCGTTATATTAAGGGTACTCTTACTTTCGGTCTACATATCTCTCCCTCAGTTGATAAACTCACTACATATACCGATGCAGACTGGGGTGGATGTCCAGACACCAGAAGGTCTACGTCTGGATATTGCGTATATCTTGGGGACAATTTAATCTATTGGTCTGCAAAACGACAACCTACCTTGTCTCGATCCAGTGCTGAAGTCGAGTACCGTGGAGTTGCTAATGTAGTTTTCGAATCCTGTTGGCTTAGAAACTTACTCTTGAAACTTCACTGTCCTGTCACGAAAGCTACATTAGTCTATTGTGATAATGTCAGTGCGGTATATCTTTCCGGCAATCCTATTTAACACCAACCCACTAAACACATTGAGATGGATATACGCTTTGTGCATGAAAAGGTTGCTCGTGGTCAAGTACGGGTGTTACATGTTCCTTTGCGTTACCAAATTGCCGACATCTTCACGAAGGGACTTCCGCTGCAACTCTTTGATGATTTTCGACATAGTCTCAACATTCGTCAACCTCCTGTTTCGACTACGGGGGTGTATTAAAATATGTCAATATCTTTTATATTTAGTATACATTAATTTAGGAATCATGACAACACAATTATTGGAATCAATCAGTCACAATTATGGCAACACAATTAAAGAAATCAATCGGTAGAAATCATGGCAACACAATTATAGGAATCAATTATAATTTGTAGCCAAGGTTGTTGTATATATACATGGTTATTATATCAATGAAAAGCAAGACAAATATTTCTATCATACACTCTTACTTTTATCTGATCATACATTTTCACATGTATGCATATATTTTTTGATCGTTAAACGGTGAGTAAAAAACCCCCCGTGTTTCAATAAAGAGAATTTAACAATATATACAACAAAAAATAAGGCTTATGAAGTTCAGATCCCAATAGGCTGGGTTATGGAACTCATACACCCTATCCAACAAACAAAAAATACAGTGAAATCTATTCCTACTGATCGGCCGCCCCCGCCAGAATAAATTTCTCGTACCAATTTGGGCTCAGTCCCTCGCTTGTATACCGTTTATCCTCTCCAACTATTGTACGTTCTCCCTCGTTGCCCCCAGCAGTGACCTAAACAACAAGTGTAAGCAACATATGACAGACACCGCAGACACTTTACCAATCTGACAACTCCATATCAAGATTGAGTCCCCGTTCTCATCCCCTCGCTTCACCCTCGATGACTCTAACTGCAACTTCGCAACGAGGGTAGATGTCGCACCTGACCCCTACGAGCCCTCTGACATGAAAGAAACCAAAGACACCATACTTTGACCAACCAAGGTCAAAGTAGAGCTCAAACTATAAATTTGTCTGACAACAGCCACCCACACCAAATAGGGCACATTTTCCTGCTAATTGTGAATCGGCTGTAATTTGGATATTAGGGACGAAAACATTTGGATATTATGGGAGCAAACTCGGTGGAGGAAGAGAGGAGGAGGGCAGCCACGACCAGCCACCCCCCCCCCCCCCCAATCACCTACGGTCGGACGGAGAGGGAGGTTGAGAGAGGGTGGGGGATGAAGGGAGAGCTTCGGATGGGAGGAAGTTGGGAAAGGAAAGGGTTTCGGTTGGAAAGGAGAGAGGAGGGAGGGGGCAACGGGAAGGTGGGGCTATCAGAAGTGGAGGAGGAGAAAGGAACTACTGAAGACGGCTGTGGAGGAGAGGTGAAGGTGGAGGTGGAGGTGGAAGAGGAGAAGGAGGGGCAGGAGGAGCTAGGGGGCTACCGGAGGTAAAGGAGGAGGATGTGGCCAGAGGAGGAGGGAGGAGAGAGGAGAGAGGGGGGATTTCAAAAATCGCCAAAAAAATCTCTTTCCGGATTTTCGGGAGAGATGTGGGACTTGTTGGGGTTTGTGGATCCAATACACGATAATGAGTTAAAGAAGATAGTCGGGAAGAAGAGTCAAAGTGAGAGCAACAGGTCAAGAGTAGAAAGTGGCTACAGTAGAGTTGCGGTCGACCGCACCCCCCGATTGCCCAGGCAAAAAGACCGGTCAACCGCGCAGTCGACTGTCCCGCTCTCTGACTCAATTCTGTAGCTTGAAAGAATAACCGGTCGATCGCGCAGTCGACTGACCCGCTCTATGTTGGATTTCATGCAGTCGAGGGAGAAGACCGGTTGACCGTCAAGATGGACCGGTCGACCATCTCGATGCTGAATAGATGAACGGCTGTGATTAGAATTGTGGAATCCTATATATATTGTATTGTGTATGATTTTAGGGTTAAGCCAAGAGAAAAGAGAGATCTACCAGCCGTTATTGAGAGAGAGGGAGATAGAGAGAAACCCTACACCTTGGTGGTGAGTTCTTGAGAGATTTGTAAACCTAATCTTCATATTTCTAGTAGAAATTGTAGGAGTGCCTCTGCGCGGGGAAGTAGCATTGTTTGGGTGAACCTCGATAAAAATTTTGTGTGTTCTTGTGTGTTGCTTTTGCTTGTTCTTTGTTCTCTTGTTTTGATTCTATAGTTCTTACATCTCGTCGTCGTTGTTGAGTTTGTTCCGCAGTTAGAATTCAACAAAGTGGTATCAGAGCTACAGGTTGGTAGTCTTGATTGAGATGAGGGACAAGAGTAGAGTCAAGGAGTTCGATGGATCGGATTTCACAATGTGGAAGATCCAAATGATTGCATATCTCCGACAGAAGGATCTAGATGATCCGTTGTTTGGTGTGAAGCCAGAAGGGGCGGAGGTCGATCCGGTTGCGTTGGTAGGCTGGAATAGATTGGATCAGAAGCACTTGGGCAGATTCAGTTGTTGCCGAGCAGGAAGGCGCTATTTCATATTGAGAAGGCAAGAACTGCAAAGGCGGCAATGGAGATATTGACAGACATGTTTGAGAAGCCGAATGCAGCGAACCAAATCTTACATCTAAAGAAGTTGGTTAACTTGAAGTTGTCAGAAAGGGGTTCGGTTGCTGAGCACATCAACAATTTCTGTATGGTTTACAATCAAATGGAATCGTCGAGTTTAAAGTTTGAGGAGAGGGCACAATCGTTGTTGTTGCTATCCAGTCTTCCCGACAGTTATGACATAGTAGAGCAGACTATTACTAGCACAATGACTGATACGACAACCCTAAAGGATGTTATAAGAAGCATCATGAATGAGGAGGCAAGGAGGAAGAGACATGGAGAGACTTCGATGTCATATCCTAGCAATATCGTGCTGTCAGTTGATAACCGTGGTAGAAGTAACAACAAAGGGAGGTCGCAAAGTAGGAATCACGAGTCCAAGTCAAGAACAGGAAATTGCAAAGGTGAGTGTTGGTACCACAAGAAGCCAGGACACAGGAGAGACCAATGTGAGGAGTATAAGAAAGCACAGGCGGAGTCACAGGTAGCCAATGTCTAGATGAATTGTGTTTATCTGCTGGATTTAATATTTTGCAAGATGATTGGTGTATAGACTCGGGTGCGTCTTATCATTGTACCCCCATGAGGGATGTGTTTGAGGATTACAGGACAGGTGATTTTGGTGCAGTTTCAGTTGGTAATGGGCAGATATGTCCAGTTGTGGGTAAAGGCACTGTAAGAGTGAAGGCTCGCAATGATGGGCAATTAGTCTTGTATGATACAAGACATATTCCGAGCTTGAAGAAAAACTTGATCTCAATTAGCAAACTAGACAAAGAAGGATTTACAACAACCTTTGGGCATGGAGAATGAAAGGTGACTACAGGTGCCAGGTTGGTGGCAAAAGAAAAGCATGGTCACATGTTGTACTTGCTCAGGGGAGGTGATTCAGGTGATATCATTGCTACAGCATCAGTAGGTAGTTCCTCTTCAATTCTATGGCATGTCAGGTTGGGGCATCTTGGTGAAAAAGGGTGTCAAACAGCTTTGTTCTAGGGATCTTCTGTCGGGGCTGAAGAAGGTTGAGATGGATTTTTGTGAGAATTGCGTGATGGGCAAACAGAAGTCAGTTAGTTTTCAGTTGGGTGGACGTGAGAAGAAGCTTGCAAAGCTAGAGTTGGTATATACAGATGTATGGGGTTAAACTCAGGAATTCTCTTATGGTGGTAAGAGATACTTCGTCACATTCATAGATAATGCTACTAGAAAGGTTTGGGTTTATGCAATTCGCGAGAAATCAGAAGTTTTTGAGGCTTTCAGAGCTTGGAAGGCCAAGGTTGAGAATGAGACGGGTTGCAAGGTGAAAGCAATCAAGTCAGACAACGGAGGTGAGTACACAAGCAAAGAGTTTATTAACTATCTGGCAAAGGAAGGTATCAGAGGAATCAAGACAGTTCCTAAGACTCCACAGGCGAATGGTGTAGCAGAAAGAATGAACCGCACGATACTCGAAAGGGCGAGATGCATGAGGCTTCATGCGGGTCTTTTGGTCCATCTTTGGGCCGCTACAGTTGATACAACAGTGTACTTGATTAACCGTTGTCCGTCTAGTGTCCTTGATGGGGCCATTCCAGAAGAACTATGGTCAGGTAAAACTGTTAATTATTCGCATTTGAAAGTTTATGGTTGTATGACATATGCACTAATTGACAGGGAAGAAAGAAAGAAGTTGGACTTTAAGTCCAGGAGATGTGTCTTCATTGGCTACGGTGGCGATGAGTATGGTTACATGCTTTGGGATTTTGTGGATAACAAAGTCATTCGCAGCAGGAATGTAGTATTCAATAAAGAAGTTCTATACAAGGACATGCACACAGGTCAAGACAGTACAACCAGTTCAGAATCAGATTGGGGTTCAGACTCAGACTCAGATTCAGATTCTGAAGAAGGCCCTAGTGGTGGGGGTCCTACAGTGCAACAGCAGGTACAAGTACCACAGGCACAGGTACCACAGGCAGCACAGGAGGATCATGGTGAGCCTATTGGGAATGAGCAGGTTATCCAAGACGAACATGTACAGCCAGAACAGTTCGGGGAACCTAAACCGGTCGGTGAACCGGTACCCACATTAAGGAGATCGACACGAGAGAGGAGGCCAATCAGAATATTTGATCCATCAGCTAGTGTTGTTCACGACCATGTTCTGTACACGGATTCGGGGGAGCCAGAGACTCATGAGGAGCTTTGAGAGATGAGGCTCGAATTCAGAGGGAGTCAGCCATGAGGGACGAGATGAACTCCTTGGAACAGAACCAAACTTGGGAGTTGACCAAGTTACCTGCAGGGAAGCGTGCTCTTATGAACAAATGGGTTTTTAAAGTCGAAGATGAGGCAGATGGCAGTAAGAGGTACAAGGCGAGGCTTGTGGTGAAAGGATTCTCTTAAAGAGAAGATGTCGATTATAGTGAGATCTTTGCACCGGTTGTGAAGATGGCTTCTATTAGGGTTCTACTCAGTGTTGTGGCAGTTGAAGACTTGCACTTAGAGCAATTGAATGTGAAGACAGCATTTCTCCACGGTGATGTCGAAGAAGAGCTGTACATGGGACAACCCACAGGTTTTGAAGCTAAAGGAAAGGAAGACATGGTATGTCGATTGAAGAAGAGTCTTTATGGGCTCAAGCAAGCACCGCGGCAATGGTATTTGAAGTTTGATTGCTTCATGAGAGGAAAAGGTTTCGATAGATGCGAAACGGATCATTGTGTGTATGTTCGTAGATATGAGGACAATGATACAGTTACCTTGGTGTTGTATGTGGATGACATGTTGCTGGCAGGTTCATGTATGGAGAAGATCAAGGAAGTGAAAAAGATGCTAGCTTCGGAGTTTTCAATGAAGGACTTGGGTGAAGCAAAGCAAATCCTCGGCATGAAGATCAATAGAGACAGGAGAAGCAAGAAGGTTTGGTTGTCACAAGCAGACTATGTGAAGAAGGTATTGAAGAGATTCAATATGGATGGCGCGAGGCCAGTCAGTTGTCCCTTGGCTGCTTACTTCAAGTTATCAATGGACTTGTGTCCTAAGACGGAGGCGGAGATGGAGAAAATGGTTGCTATTCCTTATGCCTCAGCCGTTGGGAGTTTGATGTATGCGATGGTGTCTACAAGACCGGACATCGCACAAGCAGTGGGAGTTGTCAGCCGGTACATGAAGAATCCAGGTAAACAGCATTGGGATGCAGTAAGGTGGATTTTTAGATATCTAACAGGTGCTTCAGATCACTCTCTTTGTTTTGGGGGAGATTCTTTGCATATACATGGTTTTGTGGATGCAGATTTTTTGGGCGATCGTGATGGTTGCAGAAGTACTACATGGTATGTATTTACAGTTGGTAGAATAGTTGTTAGTTGGGCTTACCAGTTACAAAAGGTTGTAGCACAGTCAACCACGGAGTCAAGAGTATATGGCACTTACAGAAGCAACGAAAGACATGTTGTGGATTTCAGAGCTTATAAAACAGTTGGGCAGGAAGTAACCCATAGGTGAAGTATGGTGTGACAGTCAAAGTGCAGTTTTCTTGGCGAAAAACTCAGCATATCACTATAGGACTCGGCACATTCAAATGAGGTATCATTTTGTCAGAATGACGGTTGAGAAGAAATGGTTGAAGCTAACTAAGATTCTTGGTACTAAGAATCCGGCGGATATGCTCACTAAGGTGGTGGATAGCAAGAACATTAATTTTGCTATACCGCTATCGGATTGTCTCCAGGTTAATTGTTGAGGAGACTCGCAGAGGCACAGACCTAGACTAGGCCAATGGAAGAATGAAAAACATGTTAGAGACTTCGTGTATATATCTCCAAGTGGGAGATTGTTGGGGTTTGTGGATCCAATACACGATAATGAATTGAAGAAGATAGTCGGAAAGAAGAGTCGAATTGGAAGCAACAGGTCAAGAGTAGAAAGTGGCTACAACAGAGTTGCGGTCGACTGCACCCTCCGACCACCCAGGCAAAAAGACCGGTCGACCGCGTAGTCGACCGTCTCGCTCTCTAACTCAATTCTGTAGCTTGAAGGAATGACCGGTCGACCGCGCAGTCGATCGACCCGCTCTCTGTTGGATTTTGTGCAGTCGAGGGAGAAGACCGGTCGACCGTCCCGATGCTGAATAAATGAACGGCTGTGATTAGAGTTGTGGAATCTTATATATATTGTATTGTGTACGATTTTAGGGTTAAGCCAAGAGAAAAGAGAGATCTACCAGCCGTCATTGAGAGAGAGGGAGATAAAGAGAAACCCTACACCTTGGTGGTGAGTTCTTGAGAGATTTGTAAACCTAATCTTCATATTTCTAGTGAAAATCGCAGGAGTGCCTCTGCGCGGGGAAGTAGCCATTGTTTGGGTGAACCTCGATAAAAATCTTGTGTGTTGCTTTTGCTTATTCTTTGTTCTCTTGTTTTGATTTTATAGTTCTTGCATCTCGTCATCGTTGTTGAGTTTATTCCGCAATTAGAATTCAACAGGACTTAGACTTGTAAAGTGTTACTATTGGTTAGTAGCTAGCCTTGATTAGGAAAGCTCTAAAACGCCCTCACTTTACACCTAGATATCTCTGGTCTCTCACATTTCTCATATGACTTCTGGTCCTAAAACTCCCCCTCCACAAATCTCATATGGCTTCATTTTTCTCCAAACTCTCCTAAACCTTACTAATCTCCTAGAGCTCTCACATGAGATAGTATTCTCCCCTGAATTCACATGTATGCTTATTTACATGCTTATTTATGTTATAAAAACATGCTGATTGATGATTTAGTGAAATTTTATATTGATGTGCTTTAGCTAACTAGCAAAAGAGTATTGCAGTCTGTACAGGAGGAGAAACTAAAGGGATATTTCTGGAACCTAGAAATATTGGAAATTCCTAGTCTAGAATGACTCCTCTTATATTACTTTAATCTCCAATTGTTTTTGGAGAAGGTGTATAAATCTCTTTTTGATCAGTACATGGTGAGGTAAAAAGTCCCTCAAATGTAATTAATTAGATATTAAGTAACAAAGAGAAGTGTGTTACGGCATGAGTTATGAGGAACACAGAAAGGCATCCCGCATTTCATCTGTAAAACGTTAAGGTAACAAGGAATAGTGTATTACTACATGAGTGACTGATTTAAAAATGATCCCCATGCGAACCCTCTAGCATGGGAGGAGCATGGTATTCATTCCCCGCCGAAACACACAATCCGACAGTAAACGTACAACAGAGTTCATTCTCACAAAAAACATCAAAGGGGAAATACATAAAGCAGATTTCAAAATGATTAACTGCCTCAAGAAAACAGCCTAGGACAATGGTGGTATAAATTAGTGTTTTGGAACGCCTCCAACATATCTCGTGATAAAAAAGAAGCTTTGCTGAAAGAGGAAAATGAGAGGTTGACTAAGGGAAGATGTTGAGATGAAATCTTGCCCCATCTTCGCCCACTAAAGATTAGATTCGCATGGTTACCTAGTTGTTATACATGTCATGAGTCATGGCACATGGCCGCATGGGCCTAACACCAGTATAGTGCGTCTAGGGTATGACCAAGAGTGTAATATAGTCCTATTGCAATACCAGTAGGCCTTGAGTTGCTAAAACACAAATAATGTGGTTAACAGGAACAGAGAGCTTAGCTGATATTGCATAAACCGGACATATATGATCATAATGAGCGAAAACTGGAATACGTATAGAAAAATAAACAACAAATTTGGCTCTTGGAGGGACTAGCAATTATTCTTATTCGAGGTTCATTCTTTTGGGAATCAGTGTCATGTTCATCTTTTATATAACTCTATATGCCGTACTTGTTTCTTTAAACTCTAATTAATGAAATCTGGGGAGAGATTTGCCCACCGTTTTATAAAAAAATATTGTAACAAAAATTGTTAATAATTGTTTTCCCTTTTTTTTGGTGATGAACATTATGTATAGTACAAGACATTCTTTTTTCTTTTTTAAGGCAGTGTGAACTCTTTTCCTGTTAAAGTTGTTCCGTGGTTGCTTCCAGGTCTCAGTTTATTTGAGAAACTGCAGGTGTGCGCTGGACTATTAGAAATGCTGGGTATCTCAAATCAAATGGAAGAGGGATTTTCTTGGACTTTGTTAAAACATTTTGATGGAGATACAGGAACCTTCTCTGATCAAATGATTTCGTTTATCATGGAATCTAACGTCAAACTCTCCATGGCTCTCTTTGTGCTGGATGAGTGTTTTGTTCCTCTAATAGATAAAAGGACAGGGGTCGATATGCTATGTCAAGCTGTTTATAACTGCGGGTATGCTTCATCTCTATCTATTCATTGATGTATTATGAAGAACTACTTATTCAAGTTGAAGTTTCAGCTTTATATTTATTTATTATGTGAATATACTTTCTGTTTATCAGATTAGAGGCAGGCATATCCCTTTCAATATGTTGGTCGTACCATTAACATCTGTTCTTTTCTATGCAGATCAAATTTTAATCGTCTAAATTATGAAAGCTTTTACACATTGATTTTGGAGAAGGGTGACGATATCATATCAGTAGCTTCACTGAGGTCGGTTTATATTATGGGACATCCTATTTTTAAAATTTTGCACATTTTATTCCCCCCCCCCCCCACCCACACACACACACACACAAAAAAAAAAAATTAAAAAAAAAAAAAAAAAAAAAAAAAACAACCAACTTGGTCGTTTGTGTCATTACTTAATCCATGTTTTTTCTCTAGTTATTTGAAATGTTTCTCAAATATAGTCAACCATGTTGGTAAGTATTTAACAAAAACAGTAGTCAGAAGGAAAATACATAAAGAAGCAATACAAAATCTCTGCCACATAAAAAAATTTACTTACAACAAGCAAAACATGCAATTTCTTTACCTCTAATTGTAACAAGCTGCGTATTTGCTCCCCGTGACAACTAAAGAAAGTTGAAGCTAGGCAGAAAACCCTTTACTTTCGGTCCAGCTTTCATCATTTTATCTTTGTTGAATTTGCTTACTTCTGAACCTGGTGTAGATATAATATATCTTTAACTAAAATAAAGTGTTGGATTGACATAGGGGAAGCACTGGGTTCAGAAGCACAACACATTTATTACGAATCATGACACATTATTTTTT
The DNA here is from genome assembly GCA_017893485.1 of Hemerocallis citrina. NCBI lineage: Eukaryota > Viridiplantae > Streptophyta > Magnoliopsida > Asparagales > Asphodelaceae > Hemerocallis > Hemerocallis citrina. The sequence continues at coordinate 287,898,083 of CM030363.1, forward strand.
TATAATAAAGATGACCCTTTAAAGAGCATTTAATAAAACAAGTAGTGCTAGATACAAAGATACAATAAGACATCCATCTCTAAGTAACACCTCTTTACTGAGAGTTACACCAAAATCTCCAAAATCAAAATGCATAAAGTCAGATACAAGAGAACACCAACGCCGCTCGGCCCACTCCGAAGCTCTTGTAGTTCCTTACTCCTCGTCCTCCATTCTCAGCCTCTTCTTGACACCTATTTGATCAGCCAATGCATTAATATAAGAATAAATATTATGCATCATAACAGAGAATCTATTGTCGATATTATGAAAACACAGTTTATTGCGGTCTAATCAAAGGCCCCAAAGATGTTAGAATATAAATATTGAAACCCTCACCCTTACCACAACTTCGAAGTTTTGGTCCATTAGTAGGGTCATTAATATGGTATCAGAGCATCCCAGGTTCGAATATCACTGGCTGTGGAATTTAAATGCGGATTAAAAAAATAATACCGCTGCGTATAGTCCAGGTATTGGCCCAAAAAGATGGCCCTCAACCTGCGGGGGCGTGTTAGAATATAAATGTTGAAACCCTCACCCTTACCACAACTTCGAAGTTTTAGCCTAGTGGCAGAGACTTTCACATGGTATCAGAGCAACCCAGGTTCGAATCCCACTGGCTACGTAATTTAAATGCGGATTATAAAAAAAAATATCGCTGCGTATTGTCTAGGTCTCGGCCCACAATTTGTTGGATATTTATCTTATTTCTTTGGCCCATAAAAAAAAATGGGCGCTCGACCTGATGGGGCGTGTTAGAATAGAAGTGCAATTTTCCTTAACCCTTCTATAACTTTGAATTTTTGGTCCATTGGTAGGGTCATTAATAAAAGAGACGCCGCTACAGCAATATCCCACGCAACCCTATCCTCGTTTCTAACCTTAATGACCCTCCAATGCTCAAACACCTCTGTCACCGAGCTTGGGCAGATGATGGCCCAAAAACCTAAGCACACCACCTCCCAAGTTAATCTAGCGTTTGGACAAGAAAAGAATATGTGGTTACTATCTTCTTCAGCGTTATTACATCTTAAGCATCTAGTGTCAATGGTTAGCCCACGCTTCTGTAGATTAGTCTTAGAAAGAATGGCGTCGTTCTTCACCAACCAAAGAAAAACTCTGACTTTCAAAGGTGCTTTAGTGTTCCAAATAGTATTCGAGTCTTTACACCTTAATCCCCCATCATTAAGCATCCCATACATTGACTTTACAGTAAATTCCTGAGAGCACTCTAGATTCCAAGTTCTGTTGTCCTGACATTCATTCGTGTATTGGCCTTCAGAATTAATAAAGTTGTATAGATTATCCAATTGTTGACAGCTAAAATCGTCAAGAACATCGTTGACCTCAATCCTTAAGACGCCGTTATTCCACACATCTACCACCATAGTGTCTAAGTTCAACGTAGCTTTAGCCGCATCTGGGAAAAGGTTAATGAGGGTATTATTGCCACACCATTTATCTTTCTAGAATCTCGTGTCCCTACCATTAGCAATCCTACAGCTCGTATTGATGTGGAACATGTCTCCTACTTTTGCCACCCTTTTCTACATAACTGATGTCTTCCCGTGTTTGCTTCTCCAGCGGAATCGGAACTTTTTCCTTATGCGGTAACACGAAATTGATTTGCACCACCAGCTGTTCTGCCTTCTTTTCATCTTCCACCACCACTTACATAGCAAAGCTCTCTTCATATCTTTAAGGTCCAATACGCCTAACCCATCAAATTCTTTCCTCTTACAGACTCTTCTCCATTTGACCAGGTGCAATCCTTTATTGGCCTCGTCAGCTCCCTTCCATAAGAATCTCTTCCTGAGTTTATCAATCTTGCTAATCACCCATCTCGGAAACTCATAGATGGACATGAGATAAAGAGGGAGGTTGTTAATAATCGAATTAAGTAACGTTATTCTTCCTCCCAACGACAAAAAGCGACCTTTCCATCCTAAGAGCTTCTTCTGTATTTTTTCTATCAAAAGGATCCAATCGTCTCTCTTTAGCATTCCAGGTCTAATGGGAGTACCTAAGTAAATAATAGGAGACTCCCCCACCTCGCATCCAAATAGTCTTTTAATGGTTTCGATTGGGATAGATAACTTGTCGCTCAGAGGCTGAACACTACTTTATTTGAGGTTTACTTTCAACCCGGCCCACGCTGCGAAACACTTAAGTACCAAACTGATTGACTTAATTTCTTGTTCGGTTGTTTCTCCAAACATGATCGTGTTGTCTGCATATTAGAGAATAGATATCGAAACTTGGATTCCTTTCGCTGCCACCCTGCAAATTACCTTCGCCTCTCTTCCCCTCTTAATCATTTCGGCCAAGCCACCTGCCACTATGGCGAACAGTAATGATGATAACGGGTCTCCTTGTCTTAGTCCTCTACGACACTTGATTTCCTTTTCGGCTAATCTGTTAATGAATACGAATGATTTCCCTCCCCTTACGCATGTCATAATCCAACGTCTCCTAATGCATCCAAACCCTTTAAGAGCTAATGCTTCGTCTACCGTCTCCCATTCAACAGAGTCGTATGCTTTTTCAAAGTCTAGTTTTAGTAAGAAACCGTCAGCATTCTCCTTGTTGCCCCTGTAAACTACCTCATGTGCCGATGCTATGCTGTTCATTATGTCTCTTCCTCTAATGAACCTGCTTTGAGCTTCCCCTACAACATCATTGAGGTGCTGGGCCAATCTTTGCGCTAAAACCTTTGTGATTATCTTGAAGGAGCCGTTCAGCAAGCTAATAGGCCTTAAGTCTTCCACTTTGGTCACCTCTTCTTTCTTAGAAATTATGATATTAGCGTAATTAATCTTGTCCAAGTCTGCCTTACCCTCAAAGAACTCTTGAAATATCATCATCAAGTCACCCTTAATGATATTCCAGTAGATGTCGTAGAAGAAAATGGGAATCCCGTCGGGACCTGGTGACTTATCTTGACCTAAACCCTTGATAGCAAGCCGAACTTCTTCCTCCAAGAAGTTACTTTCGATTCCTTCACTCCCATCTATTCTTGACGAACCCCACATATTAGCTGCTAGATTGCATCTATTTGCTCTTCGAGTCCCAAGTACCTCCTTATATCTTTCATTTACGTGCTTTCTTATAACATCTTCATTATCGCTCCAGCTATCTCCAACATTCAGTCCCTGGATGGAATTCACTCTTCTTCTTCCGTTTGCCATTATATGGAAGAATTTAGTATTTGCGTCTCCCTCTTTCAACCACTGGACCCTAGATCGTTGTCTCCAATATTGTTCCTCCATGGCTCCTATGCGCTGAATCTCTAGTCTGCAACTAGACAGTTCTTCACTCTCCGTCCTATCCAAATCCCTATCTTCCTGGATTTTTTCTAATGCCGAAGCTCTGATACCCAATTCCTCTATTTTTCTTCTGATATTACCAAATTCTTGCCTAGCCCAATACTTAAGTCTCTTACGAAGCCTTCTAGTTTTTTCGATCCAAATTCCTACAGCGGACACCTCTTCGATGCTAGCTTTCCATGAGTCCTCAATAATTTTGTGAAGATTTTTATCCAATGCCCACACCTTTTCAAACCTAAAAGGATGGTGAGTTTTCCTCGTCCCCCCTCTGGTATCTAACGCTAATGGCACATGATCAGATGTAAATCTAGTCATCGACCTGATAGTGGCTAGTGGGTGATCATCCTCCCAATCGGTTGACACCAAAATTCTATCCAGCTTAGCTAGAATCAGGCTGTCTTGCATATTAGTCCATGTGAACCTTCTATCAGTTGGCACAATTTCCATAATTGCTAACTCATTAATGATGGCGTCGAAGTTATCTCTATCCCTGGAGCTTGCTCCCCTGCCACTATGACACATATTATTACAAACATGATTTGTAATTAGTGTTTCTCTACGTGTAGGGCATATTGCTTGAACTCTAGCAATACTGTGTGGTTTTTATTTTTATTTTTTATAACTTCGATGTATTCCATGGTTGATAGTTGAAGTTTGTTTTTGCAAATTGAAATTCTTTGAATGTATCATATTGCTTTTCTTCTTCTTTTTTTTATCGTAAAAGGTTGGCCTTGGCCCTCCCGTATTTCATTTAAAAAACTAACAAAACAAACAACCAAAAATAAGACTTATGAAGTTCAGATCCCAACAGGCTGGGTTCTGGAATTCATACACCCCAACAAACAAACAAAAATACAACAAAATCTAATCCTACTGATCGGGTGACCTCATCCAAGTAAATTTCTTGTGCCAATTTGAGCTCATTCTCTCTCTCAGACCCTTGCTTGTAAGGCTGGCAATTGATCCGAACCCGACCCGAGCCCGATTAGGTCTGACCCGATTTTAGTAGAATACGGGCCTAAATTTTTTGAAAATTTTCGGACCCGGGCTCAACAATTGAGCCCGAATAAATTTTCGGGCCGGGTTCGGGCTTGTATAGGTCCGATCCGAACTCGACCCGAATTTAACAAATCAGTGAAATCACCCCCACTACTCATAACCACAATCAATGGCTAGGATTTGACACACGAAATCAACAGTTCAATTCCCCAAAATAAAAAATAAAAAACACAAAACTATCAATACTTCTTAAAATCAACCTCCATCTCTCTCTCTCCTTCCTTCTGTCTTTTCCCTTTCCCAAAAAAAAGAAGTTGTGCTCCTCTCTCTTCCTCTTTCTACATATATTTTTCTTTCCCAAAACAAAAAAATTTAAAAGCAGATGGAGCCTTCGCTTCCCAAGAAACCCACTCCTCAATTGACTTAATTAGTCTCAAAACTAATTAATTACACCGTTTAATTTCTAAACACAGTTCAATTTCCCAAATTAAAAGCACAGTTCAATTCCCCAAATTAATTACACAGTTCAATTCCCCAAATTAAAAGCAGATTGGTTTAATTTCTAAACTTAATTAATTACACAGTCAAATATATTTAACAGTCATGATTGGTTTAATTTTCATCATGAATCCATGCATATCATGAGTTTGGTTATGGTTCAGTCAAATGTATGTTCAGAACGGAAACATTATTAATTCATTAATTCTCTAAGAGATGGAAATATATGGAAACTGAGAACTCGGTATTTCGTGAGAAAGGGAATGAATATTATAAAATTAAAAGTAGATTCATTAATTACACAGTTCAAAATTGGGCCGGGCTCGGGTTTTTTGGTTTTATTCGGGCCGGGCTTAGGCCTCATTTTAATAGTCTGATTGAAAATCGGGCCGGGTATGGGCCTTAGAAAAAATTTCGGGCTCGGACTCGGATTTGTGTAAGTCTGGCCCAAGCCCGACCCGTTGACAGCCTTACTTGCTTGTATACTGTTTATCTACTCTGTCGCTCGCACAGACACCTCCATCGCCCCCATCAGTGATTCATACGTCAACTTCAAGCACCATATGAGAGACCGCAGACATTCCACCAATCTGAAAACTCCATGAACAGATTGAGTCCTGGTTCTCATCACCTCGCTTGACCCTTGTCGATTCTCACGGCACCTCGCAACGAAGGATGTTCTCTCCCCTGACTGCTCGCACGGACACCTCTGTCGCTACCATTAATGACTCACACGTCAACTTCAAGCACCATATGAGAGATCGCAGGAACTCAATCAATCTGACAACTCCCTGTACAGATTGAGTCCTGGTTCTCATCCCTTCGCTTGACCCTCGTTGACTCTCACTAGCCCCTCGCAACGTAGGTTGTCCAGTCCCCTGACTGCTGAACAAATGCTCCCACCCCCTCCAAGCCCCCTGACATGAGAGAGACAGTAGGCACCTCTCACTTTGACCTGAATAGGACAAAGTAGAGCACAAACAATAAAATTGTCAGACTACCGTTGTCCCACCAACTAGGGTACATTTTCTTGCTAATTGTAAGTTGGTTGTAATTTGGATATTTAGGGAGAAAATTTGGATATTAAGGACTCCTCCGCTACTCCTCTCTCTCACACACACAACCCAATCTCCTCTCTCCCCTTCCCCACATCTCCCAATACAGATCCAAGGTCAAACACCACTTCCCCCATTCCAATTGCCTCACCTAACACTCTCCCGCACCAAACCAAATAAACCATACCTGCCAATCGAAGCTGCAAATTAAAACTGCGCGTTCGAGGAACCGTAAACACCAATGATGGTACAATGAACACCCATCCAGAAAGAATCACCCTCACAGTTGCTTACCACTGATTCCTGTCCATAACTAACAGCAGCCATCTCTTTGTTGACGATGAGGGACACACCTGACAAGATCGCGACTACACCACAGTCCGACAAGGGCCCCTGTGACCGACTCCATGACCCAAGTCGACGTCGTCCGACGTCCGGTACACATGTCGTCGATCTCGTCAACCTCAACAAAACCCCCTTCGGCTTGTGCCTGAAGCTCTTCCAGAGCTTATACAATCTTTCCATGATCAATGTTTCCCCCCTCATTGAGCATCTTCCTTAGAAACAGTGGAAGTGTTTCTGGGACAACTATGACCTGACCGACCACCATCATCGATGTCGTCAATTTCGTCACCCCATGTCGTCGATGTCGTCGATCTCGATAGCGAAACTCACCAGCATCGATGTCGTCGATCTCGTCTGCGAAACCCACCACCATCTTTGTAGACCCTGTGATCGAAACTCAATGGTGGAAGACAAACCAAATATTCACTAACCATAACACATTGGTGCTCATCCTCATCTCTTTACTAAAATAGTACTCCTATGCTCCAAATGCATGCCTCAATGCATGAACAAGAAGAGACAGAAGCTTACCTTGCCCCCTGGCCCAAGAGGCCTTCCTTTTGTTGGTAACCTCCCATTTCTAGGTCCAAACCTCCACCACTGCTTCTCCAAATATGCTTAAACCAACAGACCGATCATGAAGCTCCACCTTGGCACCAAACTCTGGATCGTTGTAAGCTCTCCAGAAATAGCAAAATAAGTCTTTGTCGATTTTGTCGATCCCACCAGCACCCCATGTCGTCGAAGTCGTCGATCCCATCCCACCAGCATCGGACCCCAGGGATAGGGAGGATGCAAAGAGGGGCAGATGGTGCTGGCATCGGGATCTGGAGGGGGCGGGGAAAGAAGCGGAGAAGAGAGTTGAGGGGAGCAATGGCGGACGAGACGGGGGGGGGGACGAACCTGTTCCAGGCCGCTCCTCTCCGATAACAGAGAGAGCTGGATTCCTTTTCCTCGGCATCGATCCTTCAATTGGACTCTAATGGAGACACAGAAGAGAGACGATGAACAAAAGAACAATCATCAATTTTATTCATGTTCCAAATGGGTTACAGCAATGCTCCTTTTATAGAGCTTATACACGTGCACAATGCGTGTTTGGACAAAACGGTTGGACAACCTGGTAGACTTAATTGCAAATATGCCAACCTTATTTACAAATTAAACCCTACAAGAAAGATTATAACCCAGGGACCGATATGCAAGACAAAAGGACTGATATACAAAGTTCTCTTCAGCTCTCTTCCTCTCATCGTCTACCTTCAGCTTTATACAATGTCAATGTCTTTCATCTCCGATCAGCTACTCCTGCTGAGATCCATGGCGTGGATCAATACTTCCCCCTTTAAAAGATTCCAAGGCATCGCGAAATGCTGGGAATCGCCAATATAGATCCCAATAACTCTCCCAAGTTGCCTCGCTTTCCTGACAATGCTTCCACTGAGTTAACACCTATGTGATTGCCACTCCCCTCTTTGGAACCATGCGACGATCTAAAATAGAGACAGGGGTAGGAGCTTCTTCCACGAAGTACTCAGGTAACGCAGATGAAGACATAGATGTACGATCCCTTGCCACAAATGACTTCAGTTGAGAGATGTGAAATACATTGTTGATGCGTGATTCATCAGGCAATCGGAGCTTATAAGCTACAGCTCTTACTCATTCTAAAATCTCATAGGGACCATAGTATAGAGTGTAGGATAATGGCTCGATTCTGGTTCAGATTGTTTTGGAGTATCTGCAGCAAATGAAAGTTCTAGTATATCAGTCGACTAGGTTGGAGGATCAGGCGACTGTCCAGAGAGAAGTTTCAAAGACTAAAGATACAGCAGCAGCAGTCGACTGATCAGTCGACTGTCCCGAAGGAAGTACCAGTCGACTGGTAATTCGACCAGTCGACTGTCGGCGGGTTTTGGATCCAGAATAGGCCCATTTCGAAAGGCCCAATAGTTTCCTTATAAATACGACCCGTTAGGGTTTTGTAAAAAAAAAAAGAGAGACGAAAATTAGAGACCTCTTTTCGGATTTTGCAGCCGTCATCTCTTGTAAACTTTGTTTTGCCCATCGTTGATTATAGCAAGAAGAAACCCCAACCGCCCCGTGGATGTAGGCATGTGTTTTGCCGAACCACATTAAATCTTGTGTTCTTGTGTTGCTTGCTTTTTTGTTTTTCTCGCTGTTTCTCTCGTTTGATTGTTGGTTAGTTTGTATTCCGCACAACAAGTGGTATCAGAGCTGTTGGTTCGACCTAGAGGGAGATGGCGAGTGATGCAGATGCAACCAAGGATGTTGTGGGATCAAGTTCGTCCAGAACAACGATTCACAACGCAAAATTTGAAGTTGAAAAATTTGATGGGACAAACAATTTCGGGATGTGGCAATGTGAGGTGTTGAATGTTCTTGTTCAACAAGAACAAGATGTTGCTTTGGAGAAAGAAAAACCAAAGGATATGTCCGAAGCAAGAAGTTGAATCGAGTTGCGTATGGGACTATTCGTCTCTTTATTGCGAAGGCTCAGAAGTACGATTTGATGAGGGATACCATTGCTGCGGTGTTGTGGAAGAAGCTCGAAGACAAATACATGAGGAAAAGTTTGGAGAATCGGCTGTATTTGAAGAAGAGACTTTTTTGCTTCACCTATACAGAAGGTATGTCTATGAATGCTCATGTTGAATCATTTAATAAATTATTGGCTGATTTGTTAAATTTGGATGAGCAAATTAAAGATGAAGATAAAGCCCTAATTCTGTTGAATTCATTACCCGAAAGTTATGATCATTTAGCAACAACGTTAATATATGGAAAAGATACTGTGAAATATGAAGATGTTGCAAATGCTTTGTTGAATAATGAAACTAGGAGAAGGGATAAAATGGTTGATAGAGAAACTTCTGAAGCATTGATTGTTAGGGGCAGGACTGAGACCAGATCTGAGTCCAAATCTGGGAAAAAGGGAAACAAATCTCGTTCCAAATCGAGAGGAGTTTCGAAGGATAGGAAAATACCGGCCAAAGATGAATGTGCTTTCTGTCATGAAAGGGGGCATTGGAAAAAGGATTGTCCAAAGCTACGAAATAAGGGAAATTCGACTTCAAATGTGACTGTTGATAATTTAGGTAGTGGCGAGGATTTTTCTTTTGCACTTGCTTCTAGTCCCTCACTTTATCAAGAAGTATGGTTTCTTGATACAGCAGCCTCCTATCATATGTCTTGGAGAAAGGAGTGGTTTACTTCTTTAGAGTATATGGATGGTGGTGTAGTTTTGATGGGAAATGATGCACCTTGTAAGAAGGTAGGAATCGGGAAGATTGAATTGCTAATGCACGATGGTCTTATTAGGGAGCTTTCAGATGTATGGTATGTTTCAGATTTGAAAAAGAATTTGATTTCACTTGGTGCTTTGGAGGCCAGTGGATTGAAATTTGCTAGTGAAGGTGGCATTCTGAAGGTGACTAGCGGATCACTGTGGTGATGAAAGGGCAAAGGAAAAGGAACTTGTTTTTCTTGCAGGGAAAAACATATTTGGGTCAGGCTGCCAGTGTAACTGAAAGGCCTAAACAGGTTGTTCCCGACTCTACTAGGTTGTGGCATATGCGACTCGGGCATGCAGGAGAAAAGGCCTTGCAGGGGCTTGTGAAGCAAGGGTTGCTTAAAGATGCTAAAGGGTGCAAGTTGGAATTTTGTGAACATTGTGTTTTGGGTAAGCAAACTAGGGTGAAATTTGGTACAGCTATACATCAGACAAAGGGTATCCTCGATTATGTGCACACAGATGTTTGGGGCCCTACTCAGACACCTTCTATGAGTGGTAGACACTGGTTTGTTACTTTTGTTGATGATTACTCCAGACGAGTTTGGGTATATACCATGAAGCACAAAGATGAAGTTTTGACATTGTTCACAAGTTGGAAGAAGAAAGTTGAAAATCAGACTGGTAGGAAGATTAAGGTTCTGAGGTCAGATAATGGAGGGGAATACAAGAACGATCCGTTTCTGAAATTGTGTGAAGATGAAGGGATCCAGAGGCACTTCACAGTTAGGAAGACTCCACAGCAAAATGGGGTTGCAGAAAGGATGAACAGAACCTTACTTGAGAAGGTGAGATGTATGCTAGCACAGTCTGGATTGAAGAAGACATTTTGGGCAGAAGCTGTTATATATGCAAGTCACATTGTCAACCGTTTACCATCAGCAGCACTTGAAGGCAAAACGCCTATTGAGGTATGGAGTGGTAAACCTGCATCTGATTATAGTTTTTTGCATATATTTGGTTGTCCTGCTTATTTTCATGTAACTGAAACTAAACTTGATGCAAGAGCCAAAAAGGCTATATTTGTTGGTTTTAGTACTGGTGTCAAAGGTTACAGGTTGTGGTGTCCAGAACAGAAAAAGTTAGTAATCAGCAGGGATGTGACCTTTGATGAGACCAGCATGATAGGCTCGGGACAGTCGACTGGTGGTCGAGAATAGTCGACTGGTGAGCAGCAGAATAGCGGGAAAGTTCTCCAACAGGTGAGCAGCAGAAGCTCGGGACAGTCGACTGGTGTACAGTATCAGTCGACTGATGATCGACAGCAGCAGCAGAATGGGAGAGTTCTCCAACAGGTGGAGTTAGAAAAGGTTTCAGTTGAAAATCCTGCCCAAAATGATGATGATGTGGTTGATACTGAGGATGATGAAGAAGTTCCTATCCAGCAGGAAGAATCAATTGCAGTAAGAAGGCAAAGAAGAGATATCAAACGACCGTCTCGCTTTACAGATACAGTTGCATTTGCTCTTCCCATTGTGGATGATGAAGTTCCCTCCAACTTCAAAGAAGCCACTAGAAGTTCGGAAAATGCAGATTGGAAAGTTGCTATGGATGAAGAGATGAACTCTCTTCATAAGAATAAGACTTGGGATCTAGTGCAACTACCAAAGGGGAAGAAAGCAATTGGTTGCAAGTGGGTGTATACGAAGAAAGAAGGTCCAAAAGGCAGTGTTCGGTTCAAGGCTAGACTAGTTGCAAAGGGGTATGCTCAACAGGAAGGAATTGACTATAACGAAGTGTTCTCTCCAGTTGTGAAGCATCCTTCTATTCGGATTTTGTTGGCATTGGTAGCACAGTTTGATCTTGAATTGACACAGATGGATGTGAAGACTGCGTTCTTACATGGGGATCTAGATGAAGAAATTTATATGTTGAAGCCAGATGGGTTTAAGACAGCTGGGAAGGAAAATTGTGTTTGCAGGTTGAAGAAGTCTCTTTATGGGTTGAAGCAATCTCCAAGGCAGTGGTATTTGAGGTTTGATCAGTTTATGAAAGTGCAGAGATATTCCAGAAGTGAGTATGATCATTGTGTCTACTTCAGGAAGTTGCAGAATGGTTCTTTCATATATCTGTTATTATATGTGGATGATATGTTGATTGCCTCTAAAAATGCTAAGGAGATTCAAAATTTGAAGAATCAGCTGAGTTCTGAATTCGAGATGAAGGATCTTGGTGAAGCCAAGAAGATACTTGGGATGGAGATAGCTAGAGACAGGGCAAAGGGCATAGTAAGTTTGACACAGAAGCAATATCTTTTGAAGGTGCTGAAACGGTTTGGTATAGATGAGAAAACTAAACCAGTCAGTACACCCTTAGCTCCTCATTTCAGAATTAGTGCTTCTCAGTCTCCAAGTACAGATGAAGAGAGACAATATATGGCAAATGTACCTTACACTAGTGTGGTTGGCAGTTTGATGTATGCCATGGTTTGTACTCGACCAGACATCTCTCAGGCGGTGAGTATGGTTAGTCGATATATGCATGATCCAGGCAAAGAACATTGGCAAGCAGCTAAATGGATTTTGAGGTACATAAGTGGCACCACAGATGTGGGTTTGAAGTTTGAAAGGGATGACAATATTAGCAGGTTATTGGTTGGTTATGTTGATTCTGACTATGCAGGTGATCTAGATAAGAGGCGGTCTACTACAGGCTATTTGTTTACTATGGCTAGAGCACCTATAAGTTGGAGGTCCAATTTGCAGTCCACTGTAGCGTTGTCTACTACTGAGGCTGAATACATGGCAGTTGCTGAAGCTATGAAGGAAGCCATTTGGATTCATGGACTTTTGAAGAGCTTGGGAATTCATCGGGAGAAGGTGGAGGTACACTGTGACAGTCAGAGTGCTATTCATTTAGCGAAGAACCAAGTTCATCATTCGAGGACCAAACATATTGATGTTCGTTATCACTTTGTGCGTGATTTGATAAAGGATGGTAATATTCATTTGGTGAAGATTGGAACAGCTGATAATCCTGCTGATATGTTGACCAAAGTTGTTGGGGCAGCTAAGTTCAAGCATTGCATGAACCTGGCTAATATTTTGCATGTTTGATAATTTGGCATGGGCAGTTGGAATAGTGCTTTGCTATTGGTTTGTTTAGTATGTGATATCATACTAAGGTGGAGTTTGGGTTCTTTTGTTACATTGGGTGATGAGCATTTGTTTTGGAGTATTTATTGGAGATTGCTTGGGCTATTTGGAAGATTTCGCCAAGGTGGAGATTGTTGGATACTTGGAAGATCTCGCCAAGGTGGAGATTGTAGGATAATGGCTCGATTCTGGTTCAGATTGTTTTGGAGTATCTGCAGCAAATGAAAGTTCCAGTATATCAGTCGACTGGGTTGGAGGATCAGGCGACTGTCCAGAGAGAAGTTTCAAAGACTAAAGATACAGCAGCAGCAGTCGACTGATCAGTCGACTGTCCCGAAGGAAGTACCAGTCGACTGGTAATTCGACCAGTCGACTGTCGGTGGGTTTTGGATCCAGAATAGGCCCATTTCGAAAGGCCCAATAAATACGACCCGTTAGGGTTTTGTAAAAAAAAAAAAGAGAGACGAAAATTAGAGACCTCTTTTCGGATTTTGCAGCCGTCATCTCTTGTAAACTTTGTTTTGCCCATCGTTGATTATAGCAAGAAGAAACCCCAACTGCCCTGTGGATGTAGGCATGTGTTTTGCCGAACCACATTAAATCTTGTGTTCTTGTGTTGCTTGCTTTTTTGTTTTTCTCGCTGTTTCTCTCGTTTGATTGTTGGTTAGTTTGTATTCCGCACAACATAGAGCAGAGAGCTTGTGTATACAGTGTCCCCCTACTGACACTTGCTTATAAGGTTGTAATTTCAAATACACCCAATTCCCCACAGAGAACTCTTTATTGAATCGATGAGAATCAGCCTTCATCTGCATTCGACTTTGGGCTTTAACCAAGTTATCCCGAAGTAACTGCAAGATCATATCTCTTGAAAGAAGTGTGTCTTCTACAGCTTGGACTCTAGCCATTTTTGGAACATAGGACAAGACATTTGGAGGACTTTTACCATATACAGCTTGGTATGCAGAGATCTTCATCGAACTATTGACATGAGTATTATAACTAAACTCAGCCCATGATAACCACTCCGACCAATCTTGAGGACGATAAGCCGTGAAGCAACAGAGATATGTCTCCAATACCCTATTAATCACTTCAGTCTGGCCGTCAGATTGGAGGTGAAATGCGGAGCTCAAACATAGCTTAGTTCCCTGTAGAGCTAACAACTCTCTCCAAAAATTGCTAGTAAAGACGACATCTCTATCACTCACTATACTCTTAGGAAACCCATAGAGCTTGATCACATTTTTAAAGAGCACCGAGGCAACTGTTTTAGCTGTATAAGGGTGTGAAAGAGGAAGGAAATGGCAGAATTTTGACAGCCTATCAACTATAACAAGAATGGTAGTATACCCCGCACTCTTAGGCAATCCCTCAACAAAATCCATACTAATATGAACCCATATTTCCTCAGGAATAGACAGAGGCTGTAATAGACTTGCAGGTGAAGTGCTAAGGTATTTGTTGCGCTGACAAACATTGCAGGAACGAATGAAATTTCTCAAATCTTTCCTCATCCCTTGCCAATAGACAACTTGTTTTAGTTGAAGCCAAGTCTTATCAATTCCCAAGTGTCCTCCTTGTGAGTGCAGTGTACTTCTTTTAAAAACAAGTGTTTAGCTGTAGAAACAGGACTCAAAAGCACCCTTCCTTTATAATAGTACACCCCATCGACTACAGCCAATCTATCATCAACGCCATCTACAATTTGTTGCTTTACTGTAGCATAAAATGGGTCCGAAGCCATGAGTTGTCGAACTTGATCCAACCATGCAGGTGTAACAACTGATATGGCAGACAAAGAAGCTTCAGTTCCATCCTTAAATTGTCGAGAAAGACCATCTGCAACCACATTGTCCTTCCCTTTTTTGTATTCTACTCGAAATTGATACCCATGTAATTTAAGCAACCATAATTATTGTGCCTTTGTATACAATCGTTGCTCAAGTAGATACTTCAATGGCTTATGGTCAATATGGATTATAAATTGCCTTCCCAACAAATACTGACGCCATTTTTTCATAGCCAATAGGATAGCCAACATCTCCTTTTCATAGGTTGATAACAACCAACTTTTGCCTTTTAATTCTTGACTAAGGAAAGCTATGGGGTGTTTCTCTTGTTGAAGAACAGCTCCCAACCCCGTACCACTAGCGTCACACTCCAGTTCAAAAGGTAATGCAAAATTGGGAAGTCGAAGAACTGGGGAAGAAGATAAAATCACTTTTAAACACTCAAAAGCTGCTTGCGATTCCTCTTGCCAATGAAAAGCCCCCTTTTTAGTCAGTTTAACTAAAGGCCATTCCAATGAACTATAATTTGCAATGAACTTTCGATAGTATCCTGTGAGACCCAGAAATCCCCTTAAAGCTTTCAAAGATTTCGGAGTAGGCCAGTTCACAATGGACTTAATTTTCTCTTGATCCACTGCCACCCCCTGAGCTGATACAACTTGACCCAAATATTCCACTTCATCTACTCCAAAAGAGCATTTACTTAGCTTGGCAAAAAAGCTGATTATCTTTGAGCACATGTAGCACTAACGCTAAATGCTCCAAATGTATCTTTAGGTTGTTGCTATAAACCAAAATATCATCGAAAAACACCAATACAAACCGTCTTAGATAGGGCTTGAAGATAGAATTCATAAGAGATTGGAACGTAGATGGAGCGTTGGTTAACCCAAAAGGCATTACAAGGAACTCATAGTGACCCTCATGAGTGCGGAATGCGGTCTTGTGCACATCGGCATCATGCATTCTAATTTGATGGTCACCACTTCGCAGATCCAATTTGCTAAAGATTGTAGCTCCATGTAGTTCATCCAAAAGTTCGTCAATCACCGGAATGGGAAATTTGTTCTTCACCGTAATATCATTCAATGCCCTATAGTCGATACATAGACGGCAACTTCCATTGGGTTTTTTAACCATTACAATAGGGGAAGAATAAAGATTGTGACTGGGTCGTATAATACTAGCTTGCAACATTTTTTGAACTAGACTCTCAATTTCATTCTTTTGATGCCATGGGTGTTTGTAGGGTCGTAGACTCACAGAGTTTGCTCCAGGAACAAGGGGAATTGTGTGATCAAAACTTCTTTGTGGAGGAAGACCTAAATTCTCTTTGAACACTTCACCATATCTATCTAATACCTGCTGTAGCTCTTCAGGAATAACATGTGGAACAGAAGCTTCAGAAGAAACACCCACCATTTGAAGTAACCAACCTATCTTAGCCTGTAAAAGAGCTCTGGACATGGTTTTGGTAGTAGCTTAGCTCCATTTCCTGAGGTCTTATACCCAACAAGGTTCTTTGCTGACCATCAAGTTCAAACCGAAGTTTCTTTTCTTTCAAATTCCACACAACATCGCCTAACGTCTCGAACCATTGTGCCCCAAGCACTAATTGGCTACTATCCATAGCTAAGACATAAAAGTCAGCTAAAATTGGAATGCCCTGACAAACAAAAGCTACCCCTTCACATAATCCCCTTCCCTTCAAAAGAATTCCCCCTGCCACAGTCACGTCCAACCGCACCTGAAGGTTGACAGGCAATTTTGCTCTTTTAACGATGCTCTCATCGATGAAATTGTGGGGAGCACCTGTGTCCAAAAGAGCACAAACAGAATGAGAAGAGATAGTACCTTGAACTCTAAAAGTTCTGGGAGTTGTACTTCCTGTGAGTGTGTTTAAAGAAATAGCTGCACCCTCCTTTTCTGTTTCTTGAAGATTCTTTAGTTGTTTAGTTCCATCCATCTCTTCAATTGCTAAAGAACTCAAATCCTCATCTGACCCCTCCTTCGACTCATCAGTATCATCATCTAGAGCTCCAACCATCTGCATAAACACACTACTCTCACAAAACCCTATCATTTGCATGAAGGAACGTCCTGCACACTTGTGTCCTCTCACAAATTTCTCATCGCAATGGAAGCATAGACCCTTCTCCATTCTTTCTTTCATAAAGTGCATAAATTGCTGATCTTTCCCTTTTGGAACTGCAGTCGGCTGAGTTTGCCCACTATGCTCAAAGTTACCCTTACCATTTAATAGAGTTGGCATTGACGAAGGCATTGCAGGTTTATAGCTTGTGTGATTCACATTACTTTTAGTAAAAGAACAAGATTTCCATACTCTTTTCTGATCTACAAGAATATCCTCTCTAGCAATAGCTTCCCTATAAGCTGAAAGTACAGTGCGAGGGTTCTTTACTTTTACCTCCTTCCTTAGCTCACTTCTTAAACCAGAGAGATAACAACTCACTAGAGAAGACCTGGCTAGAGGCTTGGTAAGTTGGCTGTATTTCAAGAACTCTTTGTGATAATCAGCAACAGTTCCAGTCTGTTGCAATTTGTATAGAGTGGCTTCGGGGTCTTCTAACTCCGATGGTCCAAACTGGAGCAATAGCTCGGCTTTCAAAACTTCCCAATCGATTTCTTCCTCTTCTTGTTGCTCGAACCATCTCCACCATAGTAAGGCTTCCCCCCTTAAGTAGTAGATGCAAAAAGATAGTCTATCATAGGTACTAATCCTCTGGGTATAGAAGTGATGCTCCATGTGATAGATCCAATTGGTTACATCCCCGGTTCCATCAAAGCTAGGTAGGTCAATTTTTGGGTGTTTTGGAAAGAAGGTGTTACCATATGATGATCGTTCCTCAGTTCTTGAAGTCCTTCTTCCAAACTGTGGTTCACAACGATCAAGATTCCTTACGTCACCTCGTTGTATTTGCCTGTTTCTTGAAGAGCGATGTCAACACTCCTTGTCTCTCCAATGTCGATGTTCCCTTCCATAATATTCCTCGCTACTATCGGAACTCCAAGAATCTCGTCTTCGATGTGATCTTTGACCATTTCTTGGTTCTTGAAGCAACCGATCCAAAGCCAACTCCAATCGATCAAACCGATCTTCAAAACTGGAATGCTTATGAGACTCAACGCCATGATTAGCGGAGACTTGCGCATCCAGATCCCTAGCTTCAGATCCAGAACGAAGTCCAGATCCAAAATTAGCGGGATTCTCAATTTCTTGAACCAGTTCTTGATCGAATTCTTGATCCATGGCAGCATTGGGATCGAGGTTGAGCTCTGATACCATTGTTCCAGGTCGCTCCTCTCCGATAACAAAGAGAGCTGGATTCCTCTTCCTCGGCATCGATCCTTCGATTGGACTCTAATGGAGACGCAGAAGAAGAGGGACGATGAACAAAAGAACAATCATCAATTTTATTCATGTTCCAAATGGGTTACAACAACGCTCCTTTTATAGAGCTTATACACGTGCACAATGCGTGTTTGGACAAAACGGTTGGACAACCTGGTAGACTTAATTGCAAATATGCCACCCCTATTTACAAATTAAACCCTACAAGAAAGATTATAACCCAGGGACCGATATGCAAAACAAAAGGACTGATATACAAAGTTCTCTTCAGCTCTCTTCCTCTCATCGTCTATCTTCAGCTTTATACAATGTCAATGTCTTTCATCTCCGATCAGCTACTCATGCTGAGATCCATGGCGTGGATCAGAACCCTAGCCGCCGCCCCCCAAGAGTAGATCTAGGTTTTTTTGTTTTGAGTTTGTTTCTTTTTGGGAGAGCTTCTCTCTCTAGAATTTCTAGAGAGAGAAACTCCTATTCTGTTGGCATACTTCTCCATATTGCTTTTCATTATCCAGTTTTTATGCTTATGTGCTTTGCATTGTTCTACCCTCGCTAAGCGGTCTCCTTTATCTATTTTAAATAGTCGAATGCTATTTTATATAGTAGTCTGTTGATTTACCTTTGTCTCTTTCGGCTTCTTATAGGCTACACGGGACAATCTTGGCAGAAATGCCTTTTGTCGGTACGAGGCCTATGTACCGAAGGCAAGGCATGTGTCGACGACTTCTTAATGCAGTTGAGAATGTATGTAGAAAGTTTTCCATTTATCACCAGCATTAATTTTTTAAGAAATTAATCATATTTGCATATCAGTACGCACATCAGCACAGAGCAGCTATGGTATATATAGATTTATATGGTTGTCTCTGAAACTTCTATGCTTTCTTCCATACTTTATGAAAAAGTTAAATCATTGAGTAAGATGTGCTTGGTTATATGTCCAGGAACATATTAATAAGTTTTCTAGTTGACATCTCTCAGCAACACTCATGACCTACAATATATTAAGAAGCATTCAGTATATTTAGTCATTTCAATTTACATAGCCCTGATCGGTTTTTTTCATTATATATAGTCATAAATTTATTTATTGTAGCAGATGTTGCGTTCATTGCAAGTGGAAAAACTCGTTATTCCTGCCATACCTGATCTACTAGAAACATGGACAAAATCCTTTTCTTTCAAACCTCTGGAATCATCCCATAAGGAAGAAATCAAGAATTTGAGCCTAATGGTTTTTGCAGAAACAACTCTCTTGCAGAAGCCGATGTTCACTAAAGTCCCGGTTCAAAATGGTATTAGTGTTTTTATTTCTTTTCTTCTCTGCATTGCAAGTAAAAACAATCTCTAGGGCTAATATTTGAAATTAAAATACATGTTTCCTCTTTGGTTTTGATTCCTTGTTGATGTAGGGCATGTTGATGATGGGGTCAGTTGTAAGAAAAACTTACTGGAAATGCATAAAGAACAGAGAACCTTTGGTGACCAAACTAATAACAGAAATCAAAATGGAAATAGGAAGATAGTTCACGAAGATCATGAACCACCAAGATCACTTGGTGATCAAGTAAATACTACTCCCTATTTTGGAAGCGGTAAAAGCACACCAGCTGAAAGACCTGAACTAGAGAAATCTGCTGGGGATAAAGCAAATACTACTCCCCATTTTGGAAGCAGTAAAAGCGCAAAGGAAGGGCCTGAACTACGAAGATCAGTCAATGGTAAGTTAATTACCAGAAACTGTTTAAGAGGCAAGAAAGGAACACAAGAAGCTTATAATGAACTTCCAAGATCCATCAACGGTAAGATAAATACCAGAAGAATTTTGGGAGATGGAAAAGGCGTACAGGGAGGCCATAAACAACCAGCAGATGATCAGATAAGTAGCAAAAATCATTATACAGGCATGCAGGAAGGTCCTGACGTTCCAAGATTGACTGGTGATAAGGTAAATGCAAGAAGCCGTGATGGAGTTGGGAAAAGCACACAGGAAGGTCAGGATGTAACACAATCAATTCGCGGTCAGATGAATTCAATAAACCATTTTGGAGTTGTGAAAAGCAGACAGGAAGGCCCTGAATTTCCAAGATCGTTTGGGGATCAGATAAATGCAAGAAATCATTTTGGACGTGGGAAAAGCATACTGGAAGGCAATGATGCAAGATCAACTGATGGTCGGATAAATACCAGAAATCCTTTCGCATGTGGCCAAAACACTCGTGAAAGCTTCAAATTACCTAGAGCATTCTGTGATCAAACAGATAGCGGAGGTCATTTTGAATGTGGGAAAATTGTGCAGGATGACCATGAACTGCCAAGATCATTTGATGATCAGGTAAGTACCAGAAACACTTTTGAATCTGGCAAAAACATTCATGAGGGCCTTAAACTATTCAGGGATCAAATAAGTACCAAAAGTCTTTTTGGAGGTGGGAAAATCATGCAGAATGGTCCTGAGCTACCAAGATCAGTTCGAGATCAGATAAATACAGGAAGCCCTTTTGGCCGGGAGTCGAACGTACAACAAGGCCATGAACTCCCAAGACTATTCGGAGGCGATCAGATAAATACGAAAAGGCACTCCAGTGCTGGGAAAAGCATACAGGAAGGCCATGAACTACCAAGATCATCTAGAGATCAGACAAATATTGGAAGCCCTTTTGGGGGTGGAAGAAACATGCAAGAAGGCCATGAACTCCCCAGACTATTCGGTGATCAGACAAATCCACAGCGCTTGTGTCGTGGCAAAAGCATACAGGAAAGCTTTGGGCTACCAAGAGCAATCGACAGTCAGATATATGCCAGTCATTTTGGAGGTGCTCCGGATTGGTGGATTTATGGGCAGATTTTACAAGGACAGACTGATACTGTTCCAGATCCTTTTAGTATCGCTAGAGATTCTTGTGCCCCTATTCCATCATCACCTATTCTGCTTCCAAGCATTTCGTCTCCTTTCCCGCATACATTTCCAACAAACCTCTGCTCATTCCCTCAGAGCTTCACACCAACACAGTCGATCAGTGCAGTTCTCGTCGATAACGATCATCTGGGATTAGGTACTGACTCCTCTGCGGATACTAATGCGAACACATGGTCTCGAGGTTCTGATGAAGTGAGGGATCTCCAAATGGATGCTATAAGGTCCAGCCTTTCCTTTGACAACCTTCTAAGCTCATAAGCCATATCCTATCAATATCTGCATCTAGAAGCTGGTAGTTGTCCTTTTGGTTTTACTTATCATTTCTGCATTCTGATCGATGATGTAGATTTGAAAGATTGCATTAAACAAGTTGCAATATATATGTTTTGAGAGAACAATTCTTTCTTCATTTTGTTTATTTTGAACTATATATCTCAGTTGATGAGCATCATCAATATTACAGTTAAAGGGAATATTATAGCTTTATGATAACAGTGCAAGCCTTCTTGGACTAAATTGAAGTTGAGTATCTGGTTGAGTTCTATTTTAAGAGGGGAATGAAGAAAACAAGTTCAACTTCTTTGCAGAGATCGTTGAGGATGTTAAGAGACGATACTCAATGTGAATCTATCATGCATGGTATCTTTAAGAAATCAATGGCGGCATAATATCTAATTTCTTCATGCAATTTTAACGAATTAAGTTATGATATAATGCATCTCCTGGACATGCAGTACAACAATATTCATTATATTGGCAGAGCCGAAGAAGTCGGGGTTCGTGACGATGGCAGAGCCGAAGAACGAGGTTGAAGTATTCACCTAATGACGACAGTCGACAGGGCACCACCACCACTACGCCCTCAAAATGGAAGCTGACGTCCAACGCCATCGCCTGTTGTGGCGAGAGGAGAAGGTGATACTTCAATCAACTGGGTATTGTATTGGTTTTCTAATTGAGAGAGAGAGAGAGAGGGTGAGTGAAGATGTTGCTCCTCACTACTCTATGTTGGTGTTGGTCTGTATTTGTGAGAAATCATTGGAGAGAGCAAGGGCGTGAGAGAGGTAAAGGTATCCTCTCCACGGCTCTCTACGGTTTTTGGTTAGAGAGTGATTATTGCAAGATTGTGGGTGGATTGGAGGTGTAGACTAAGCTTGGCGGTTATCAAAACTCTGCCTACGGGGCTTGGGGCCAAAGATTGGGTCCCCCCAGCGAGTAGACTGAGCTCGGCGGTTGTCAATACTTGGTCTAAGGGGCTTGGGCCCAAAGATGGGGTCCCCCCAGTGAGGAGAAGGCAGGGCTCGGCGGGTGTTAAAATCCTGCCAGACATGTTTCAGGTGGGTGTGCACGTGCCGTGGAGGCAGTGTACGAAGCTAAACAGACGTACATACAATTTTGCTGGACCAATGTCGGCCCACCCTCTAGAGTTGTTAGAGGAATTTGTTGTTTGGATAAGTCATGTTGCTTCATGTATGTTCTATTTTCTGTCTGTAGTTTGTAATTTGGCCCAGTACTCTGGGTTTGTTTCGTTAAGCTCTTATTAATGAAACAGGTTAAATTCCATATTTTCCTTCCAAAAAAAAACAATATTCATTATATTCTTCTCCGAATTTTGCATTTTGGGATGATAATGAACAAAATGAAGGGTTATTTCTATATGATATGACTCACCAATAAATGTGCTAATTCCATGAACTCACTCACAAATCACTATTTCCTTATAGCTACGTACTCACAATGTGTGTGTGTGTGTGTGGGGTGGGGGGGCACATTCCAAAAATTGTGTGTGTGTGTGTGTGTGCGTGTGTGTGTGTGGGGGGGGGGGGGGGGGGGGGGCACATTCCAAAAATTACTCCTACTTAACAACCATTAGTTTAGTACTAGCATTACCCTGTGCAAATTGCACAGACTAAAATAATTTTAATGAACTCATAAAATTATATGGAACTTCAAAAAAGTGTGTGCGAATTGAGAGAAATTAATTCTTCAAGTGTATAGTTTAGTGAAATTTATCCTAAAAAATATGCTCATAGTTCCGGTCTCTGTATACATCATGACCGGTAACAGTCAGGCCTTGGCCCGTCTCATCTCAACCCTCCCCTCCCTCCCCTCCCCCTCCCAAATTCACACCCTATTCATATGCCTTATTCTTCATCTCTCGTGCCTCCACTTCGACTGCAGCGACATCCCCTTCTCCAATATCCCCCCACCTCTCCGTTCGTCTCACCCTACTCTCCACCATCTACCTCCATACCAAATCTCATTCTTAGATTCGATACTATAGTCATCCCAATCTTCAACCCGTACTCTTCCCCAAATTTAAATTTCAGGATTTCAAAAAACACAAATTAAAAATTGAAAAGAAAATGAGGTAGTAAATTAGAGTTTCAAAAATTCGTACATACACCATAGATAGATACAATTGATTTAGTTAAGCAAAGTTTTTCAAAACCATTTTATCACAAACACATTGTGTGCTACATAGACATTTCATCGAACACTTAATGAGCAAAGCACAGTTCTAGTAATTATGTTCCATATTTATAGGTTTGGGGCTTTTATATTTTTTTAATAAAAATGTGCGTACTGCACGTGTTTTTTTTTTAATGGAAACGGATAGAGTCTCTCGACTCCAGCCACATCAAAGCATATATATAAATAATGAAATAAAGTACATAGCATGGTTTTACAAGAGGTAAAACTCGAAAAGAACTCATAATTACAAACAAACGGGTACGCACAACAGAGAAAGACGAAGAACCGGCCTAGAGAAGGAGCAGCGAGGAGCGGAAAGAAGGCAATGAAACCCTGCTGACAGCGCTAGACCCCAACCGTGAAGCCAATCCGAGTAAAGCAAACAGAAAAACAGCAGAAGTGGAGTCCATATCCGTGAGGGAAGGGATGACCCAATCGCGATAAGGAAGGCCATGGGAGGGAATGCTCGATCCAGGCGACGGAGAGGACTGAAGCTCAAACAGGAGCCCCTGAACATAGGCCTCCCACACCAGCATCCGACAAACAATCTAAACAAAACAATGAGTAACAACCACAAGTAAAAGCATAAAAGCCAGGGAAAATAAACAATAGCCTTCCAAATATCCAAACTCAGAGGAAAGACCCAATCAAGCACAGGTAAGCAAAACAGAACAAAGTAGAGGAAATGCTATTAGATTAGCTTAAAGGAGATAAAATAAGATTCGTCTAGTAAGCCGCCGAACATGGCAACAAGCGAACCATAACGTGATACATACACAGAGGATGGGATACAACCAAAAAAAACCAGGCAACCTGGAGCCAGTCTGAAGCTCTAAAAGCACCTCAGTAGAGGGATATCAAAAACTACCACCAAACCAACAGTAGCAAAGGGGAGAGAGGGAGAGAATGAGCTACAACCACCCAGGCAAAGCACTGATCCACAAAAGAAAGGAAGTGATGCTATAACACAGCAAAAAACTTCATAGACCAAAATACCACCAAACGAGCATCAAACCTGTAAGAGAAATAGGGGTGAGAAACTGATCCACACAGAAAGCTAAAGACAGAACTAAGCAGAAATCAAAAAAGCAAATTAAAGAATTAAAGCTTGCAGATTACTAAGACAGAGAAATTTTTTTTTCAATTTTTGGCGGTCCACGGAAGTCCTGCCTTTATAAAAAGGGCTAGCACTCCAGAGATCGAATAAAAACAAGAACCCGTCAATAATAGCCATGGGAGAGGAGCAATGGTGGTTAAACACACGCTGGTTTCTTTCTTTCCAAATAATCCAAATGATAATATGTATCGATAAATTCCAAGCATTATTGAAACAAGCATCCGATGGTTTAAGGGACCACACATCGGCCAAAGAGGGGGGGGGGGGGGGGGGGTGGAACCTGTATTCCACGCTAGAGCCCAAATCCTCCATAAAGGGAGAATGGAATGGCAGTGAACGAAAAGATGATTTGGATCCTCGGGGTGATGAGCACAAAGGGCGCAAAGTTGACCCCGAGCTAAATTCCTTCTATTGAGAACATCAACAATGAGAAGTTTACCTTGGCTGGCAAGCCACGAGTGAATCTTCACTTTAAGGGGAGCGGCAGATTCCCAAATACGGTTCGAAACCGGGGAACGGGAACCTCTAGAGTTAATGAAATTGTAGAAAGATTTAACCGAAAAAGCGCCCGAAGCATTCCATCGCCAAGCTATACCCTTTCTAGCTTTCCATTCGAAATTATTGATAAGTGAGGTGAGTTCATTGAAGATCTCAGCCAGGTGAGGAGATAAATTAATGGTAAATGGGATGCACCAATGATGCACGCCGACAATGAGGGAGAAAGATTCTGCCACCGTTGCAGTGGGGTCAGAGGCCAGATCAAACAAAGAGGGAAAACGAGAGGAGAGTTTGATGTGACCGATCCATAAATCGGTCCAGAATTTAGCCTTAGACCCATCAGCACAGATACGATAGGTGCTACAGTGAAACGCTGCAGAGGCTTTCCAGACCCCGTTCCAGAAAGGAGAAGCTCGACGATACACAATCGAAGAGAAATCCCACCAACGATAATTACCATGGTTATAATCTTTGATGCACCGAATCCAAGGTAAGTTGTCACGGGTGTGGAGTTTCCACAGCCATTTACCTAGGAGGGCGATGTTGTGATCTCTGAGATCCAGCACACCTAGACCCCCTTCGGATTTGGAAGTGCAAACCATTTTCCACTGATAAAGGTGAGAACCGGGTTTAAAAGTAGGTGATCCAGACCAGAAAAAATTGCTTCTGATTTGATCAAGCCTTTTGATAACCCAAGAGGGAATGAAAAAGAAGGACATATAATAAAGAGGCATAGCTGATAAAACCGAGTTAACGAGAATAAGTCTCCCGCCTCGGGAAAGAAATTTCCCAGACCACACATTGAGCCTGGATTCCACTTTATCAATAAGCGGAAACCAATCCGCTCTATGCAAATTACCCCATCTAAGTGGAATGCCAAGATAGGTGATAGGGAAGGACGCTGCAGGACAGTTAAAGAAATTAGAAATCTCGGTCTGACGATTGGGTGATCCCCCCAACCATAGGACCGAGGATTTCTGGAAATTGATCGACAGACCCGAGGCTGATTCAAAGCAGTAAAGGAGAAGTTTGAGATTTCTAAGAGAGTGAGCATTCGGTTTAATGAAAATGATAATGTCATCTGCGTATTGTAAATTAAGAACTCCCTCAAAGCGTGGGGACCGACCGAGACCCTCGATCATATGGGAATCTTTAGCGTGCTTAAGTAATCTGCTAAAAACATCAGCAACAAGAGCGAAGAGCAGGGAAGAGAGAGGGTCTCCCTGACGAAGACCACATTTAATTTTGAACTTGTGTCCCTCAGAACCGTTAATAAATAACGAGGAAGTGCCGGAGAGTAAGCTCGATTTAACCCAGGAAATCCACTTGGGACCGAAACCTCGGAATGCAAGAATGTCAAGGAGAAAGTCCCAACTGACATTGTCATAAGCTTTTTGAAAATCAAGTTTAAGAAGGATTCCTTCCATTTGAGACCTATGGCAAAGAGAGATGATTTCCTGCGCAGAAGCGACACTGTCAAGGATGAAACGGTCCTTGATAAAGCCTGATTGCGCTAGGTCAATCAAGGGGGGAATGGTGTCGCTAAGTCTTGAGGAAAGCACTTTCATAACTATTTTGAAAGTTGTATTGATCAGACTAATAGGCCTGAAGTTAGACACTGAGTGTGCTCCCAATAGTTTGGGGATAAGCACAATGTGCGCGTAATTGATCCGATCAAAAGAGAAGTTACCTGAATGGAAGTCTTGGAACATCTTAAAAAGATCATCTTTAAGCAATTCCCAAAATTTTTGAAAGAAAAAGGCGGGGAACCCATCGGGCCCCGGGGCTGAATCGCTTTTAAGAGCAAAAACAGCAACTTTAATTTCTTCCATAGAGAAGGGGGCCTCGAGGGATGAAAGGTCGAAGGATTGATCACCGTAAAGTTGGTACCAATCCAGCTCAACTGAGCGAGATTTGGACCGGCCAATAAGATTCTTATAAAAAGAATGAAATACCCGATGAATATCCACGTCACTAGTAAGGTCCTCTCCCTGAGCAGAGATAGAGGATATACGGTTGCAACGTTGCCTATGAGAAGCATAGTTCTGAAAAAACGCCGTGTTGGCATCACCCTTCTTCATCCACCGAACCCTAGATCTTTGAGCCCATTTAATGTGATCTTGATAGAGAAGATCGGAGTATTGAAGCTTGCAAGAGCAACACTCCGATCTGAAAGATTCAGACAAAGAACCGGACTCTTCTAATTTGTCAATGGACTCGATGGACTGAAGGAGAAAAGATTTGAGGAAATTGGTGTTTCTCTGACGCTCCGCACGCCAGATTTTACAGCCATGTTTGATAGCGTGGAGTTTAAGAAGGATATTGCCCAATCCGGCAGAGCCGGATATAGCGGCAAGGCATTCCTCCACCAGAGAGACAAAAAGTTGGTCTTGAAGCCAGCATTTTTCAAAGCGAAATTTGTGCTGACGGTAGAAAGGGAAGTTGGAGTAGAGAATGATAGGTGTGTGATCCGATGATGGGTTGGGAAGGGCCTGAGAGAAGGATTGCTGGAAACGAGAGATCCAGGATTGCGAGACCAAAAACCGATCGAGCTTAGCCAGGATCGGAGGATCACGCTGGTTGGACCAGGTGAATGATCTTCCAGAGATCGGAATATCGGTTAATTGCAAAGACCGAATACAGTCGTTAAAGATGCAAGACTGGGAGTTGGATATGGTAAGGTTAGATCTTTCTGAAGAGAAACGGGTGACATTGAAATCACCGCAGAAAACACAGAGGCCGGCGGTCCAGTTTTGTAATGAAATAAATTCGTTCCAGAATGCCGGTCTCCTCTCAGAAGAGAAAGGGCCATAGACTGAGATGATGGTGAGGGGATAATTAAATGAGGTCCAGAGCACCTGAACTATTAGGAAAAATTCAAGGCGCTGAACCGAGATAAGAGAAAAAATGGAATTTTTGTAACCCAAGAGGATCCCTCCCCTTGAGCCAATAGCGTACTGCACGTGTTAATAAATGTGATGCACGAGTGTTTAGGAAGTGTGAATCCCTACTTTTGCTCTTCTTTTTCTATTTCAAAATGGAGAAAGGAAAGAGGGGTAGGCCTATTAGCTTAAGATATAGTATAATCTGAGGATTATTCGGTCAGATTGAACAGATTTAAAGGTCAAACCATTATTCTACCTCCTTAACAAAAACTAACCGGATTTTTTTTTGGAATATAATACACATAGTAAAGTGAGTTATTTTAATTAGCACATTAGTAGATAAGTTATATGGAAATGACCCTAAATATAATTTATAATACTCAACAAGTGACATTGACTATGAAGTTATAATACTGAACATGTGACATTGACTATAAAGTACCTCGAAGCCTATAAGAAGTGATGTTGTTTGTTTTTGGGGTGTGTGGGCAAGAAAATTTTGCCGTACTGTCCCACTTTTTGAAAATATTTGGCGCTCTGTCCCACTTCCGAAAACAATTAACGATCTGCCCTTGTTTAGGACACGTCAGCATAAACCGTTATTGAAAATAACAACATAGGTTATTTACATGCCGTTATTTCCAATAACAGCATCTATTTTACTTTTTTTTCCATGCCGTTATTTAGAATAACGGCATCAGTATATTTCTCTTACAAGTGTGAATCTTCTAACTTTAAAAAATTCTAAGTGTGAAAAAAACTTATAAATAATGCGGCTATCTTGAATAACGACATTCGAATAACTGATGCCGTTATTAGAGATAACGGCATCAGTTATATATAAATGAACTATTGCCGTTGTTTGGAAACAGAGAGAATGAATAATAAGTTTAACTTTTTTTTTAAAAAAAATTGTAACTGATGCCGTTATTTGGAATTCTCAATACTGATGCCGTTTTTTTTTTAAAAAAAATTCTAAGTGTGAAAACCTTATAACAGATGCCGTTATTTCAAATAACGGCATTCTCAATACTAATGCCGTTATTTGGAAATATTGGAATAACGGCATCAGTTATATATTTTTTTTAATTAACTTATTCGTCAGAGAGGATGAATAATAAGTTACTTTTTTATAAAAAAAATTTATAACTGATGCCGTTATTCCAAATAACGGCATCAGTATTGAGAATGCCGTTATTTGAAATAACGGCATCTGTTATAACGTTTTCACACTTGCAATTTTTTCTCTAAATGGAGACTACAAACTGTCGAAAAACAAAATAACCTATGCCGTTACTCCAAATAACGACATGACACTTTTTTTAAATATAGATACCGTTATTGGAAATAACGGCACGCAAATAATTTATGCTATTATTTCTAATAACGGTTTATGCTGACGTGTCCTAAACAGGGGTAGATCGCTAATTCTTTTCGGAAGTGGGGCAGAGCGCCAAATATTTTCAAAAAGTGGGGCAGTATGGCAAAATTTTCTGGGGGCAACAGGTGTGAGTTCTTGTAATTTGTGTAGCGGAAGATGTGGTACTGGCGCTGGCCCAATCCTAGGCAGTAGGACCGGCTCAAAAGTAGCAGGAGAGAAGTGGAGGCCGGGTGGTCGGCTCGGATCCAGTAGCTCGGCTTGGTCTTTTGTACCTGCACACTGCCTAGAAATACCGGGAGAAGTCCCGGCGATAGGCCCTCCGACGATCTAGTCGGTCACTGAGAAGCAACAATAACTAGGGTTCAGATGGGAAAAGATTGATTACCTTCTAAAGTGAGGAGGGGGGCTGATATTTATAGGCAGAGACAAACGGGTCTGTGACCCTAACGGACTGGGTCGTACCCGTTTGCCCGTGGGCCTGGATGGGTTGAAGCCCGTTTGACCTGTTTGACCTGATGATCACGGGAGAGCATGATCAGAGGAGATCTGAGGGTTCTGATTGCGCCACTCTTTTTATCCCGGATCAAGAAGCATAAAATCGTGAAAAAGAAAACATTTAGTTTTCTTAGACCTGAAATTGACGGAATGGGGAAGAATATAGTACATTGTTTTTTAAAGCACGTAATAAAAAATTGACACTATTACAAAAGCAATAAGATAATGTATCTTATTTCGTTTTGAGTTATAGCAACGATAATAGGGGGGGGGGGGGGGGGGGGGGGGAGGGTTATGTTGTTTTGAGTTATAGCAACGATAATAGGGGGAGAGGGGGGGGGGGGGGGGGGGGGAGGGGTTATGTGGGGTGATAGAGATTGGACCGACTCTTTGAGTAGTCGTCACCAACCCCAAGGATGTCGGGGAAAGTTTCTATTTAAATTTTATTTACTGTATATATATATTTTGATAAGAGATGACTCTAGGTCATCGATTCATTAATTGATTAATTAACGAAGCGGAGTAGTACATAACCAAGTCTATTACGGAGCATAAAGCGCCATAATTACAAAACCCAAAATACATCAAAATGACTCCCTCCAGTCGTACAAAAGGACACCAAAGAGACAACTACATCCTAAGCAATAAAGTGAAGCACATCCAATATAGCGTGAAGCTGCGCCCGGACCTTTCCCCTTAAAATAGCGCTACTCCCCCGAGTTCATCTTCAGCTTCTTTCTCGCACCCACGTACCCTGCCCAATAATGAATGAAAAGGAAGATTTTATGCATCGATGTTGAAAATCTATAATTAATGTTACAAAAACATAAATTGTTGCGGTCTAGCCATAGATTTCATAGGGTTGCCGCTACTGCTATCTCCACGCTCTTCTGTCCTCTAATCTAATGAGACTCTTCCTCCACAGACCCCACACGTCTGCGGTGGACCTATATTGTTGTTTGTTGCTTGCACTATATGTACTGTATTGTTGCTTGCACCATGTATTTTTTTTGCTTGTTGCAATATGTACTATATTGTTGTTTGTTGCTTGCACTTTGTTTTTTTAAAAATTTATTTATTTTTATTTCCCCAATAAATTTTTACAAAATCGCGATTTAGAATGAAATAAAAGTATTTGTACAAAATCACAATTGAGAACCCATCAACCCAGCCAAATAAATTCAAGAAAAAAAAACGATTCAAAACTACGCAATCGATAACCATATCTAAGATAGTAACAAATTAGATAAACATTAATATGTAAAATTGCCCCATATTTTATACAGGGATCAAGATTTTGATATTCCTCACACATATGGACGATAGAATCACACCATGAAAGTTTTTTTTATAATGAAACACATATACTTCCCCCTCTCCTCCTCACCATCGTCTTCTTCTTTTTCTCCCTCATCTCTAGAATCGCAAGATCACCATATAATAATGAGATTTCGAGTGTAGGGAGGTTGGCCGGAGTCTGTCATCGCTTCCAGCAGCTGAGGAGAGGTCTCTTGCCTCCGATGTCGAGAAAAGTTATCACTTTGATATAAAAATTATTAATTACGATCCTGCATCAAGTTGAATTCGAAACTGATGTTGAATTGAAATTGTGAAGTTTTGTCTTTACGATCATTTTTTTATATATAAAAGATGACTAATGTCATCGCTTCATTAAAAAACAATTAACGAAACACAGTATATTCAGTTACATATTACAAAATCCAGTATTCTAAATAATAGAAACTACTCAACTAGCAACAAAAAGGTACACATTTAGGTCTGACCCCTATCGAATCCTGAGAGCCTGCCACGGTCTACTCTTCAATCTTCACCTCCCATGTGCATTCTCTTCTTTCCACCTGTGATGACATTCCAATCGTGAGATGTTGAAAATTTTTTGTGCATAAAAAAAGATAATCTATGCTTAATCTTATGGAATGTAAATTCATTACGATCAAGGCACAACCTGCACATAGTTGCAGCTACTATAGTATCCCACAATTCTCTATTTTCTTTCTTAACTCTATTTATCCCCACACATCTGAACACGACTTAGGACACACAAAACTCCCAAATTCCAAGACCACCATCTCCCAAATGCATCTAGTCTTTACAATCATTGCTGTTCATCAGATACACCAAGCGAAATAACCAGAAGAACAAATAAAAGCGAAAAATAAAAAAACTGATTAAAAAAAAATTACCGAACGATTAATTGAATTCCCATATTTCCCTCCCTCATGCAACAGCTCTCTCACAAATTCAGGAGTCCTTTTTTGTAAGTTTTGCTCCTTATATAAAGTATTATTTTTCCCCAAGATAGGCCACTTTTTGAAACTATTCTTCAAAATAGATCACTTTCGAAACTAAATTCAAAGATAGACCAGTCCTCATAGACCACTGTATCGAGCTGCGGCCTCTTCGATAACGAGGCTGCAGTTCACAACTGCGGCCTAAGTACATATCATAGCTAATAGGTTCCAGGACCTGGAAAAAATTTCCTAAGTGTAAAATGTGAAAAATATGAGACCGTAATTGGTTACTGCGGCCTCAGTTATATGCCCAACCGCAGCCTCGTATTTTTCACATTTTACATGTAGAATTTTTTTCCCAAGTCTCGGAGCATATTAGCTATAATATGTACTTAGGGCGCAGTTGTGAACTGCGACATCGAAATAGAAGCTGTCGCAGTTCGGTACTATAGCCTATGGTACAGGGGCAGATCTAGGATTGAAATGTGTGGGGGGTGGGAAACAAAATTCACACAAGATTTAAACCGTCAATAGGATCCGGCACTTTTTACTAAAAAAATGATAATGGAGGGTGAAATTTGTTTCCTTTTTGTATTCATTATATCATCGAACACCTAGACTGCTTTAGGAGGGAAAAAACTACTAAGCATTAGAGCTTCTATAGTCGTTGGCTATATCTCCAAAAAATGGACATTTTGGATAGAATTGATGTGCAGTCGTCGGCTATATATCCATATTTTGGGTTTCGCATGAATAGGAGTCGGCCAAATTTGATTGGGAGTTTAGCTTTTTCCATAATTTGGAAATTGGAACATGATCTACCATTTATCTTAAAAATAGACTTCGCACGAGAGATGATATTTCATCGGAGATATATATTTTTTTTTGGAAGTTAACGGACGGGATATCATATCCCGTCCGAATTCTTTAAAAAAAAAGGAAAATCATATGCCGTCCCTTGCTTCTTTCCTTCACATTTTTTTTTAAATTATAAAAAAACCAAATTAAGATGGGATATCATATCGGGTCCTTTACCTTTTTTAAAATAAAATCAAACCAAAAAATTTAAAACGGTATATGATATCTTGTTTGGGCAAAAAAACCCAATTTATGACTTCGGCGACTGCAACGCTTTTCTAAATTTCCTATTTCTAAAATTCCATATACCCATTTTTTAACAATAACGACTAGCAAATGCTCTTATAGTCCAATAGTTAAATTATTTGTTCTAACTAGCACGTAAGCCGATGGTTAAACTAAACATGAAAGTTAACCCAACTTGAACTCTAATCTAATAATAGCATAAACACTAAATTTGGCGATACAACGAAATTATAATGGGCAATTAATCAAACTTCAAGTGACAAATTTCACCTCGAGAGTTCTTCCAAGTTTTTTGAGTCCACTTCCAACTAAGACAAACTTTCTAAAGCACATAACAATTAAAAACATATAAAAAAAAGGCTAAGGAAGAGAGGGGGTGTAAGTTTTTTTTTTTTTTTTTTTTGTTGGGGGGGGGGGGGGGGGGGGGGGGGGGGGGGGGGGGGGCGCTGTAGCATACCTCAGCCCCCTCCTGGATCCACCCATGCTATGTGGTATATCAATGCCGCAATATCCAACTGCAGTCCCGTATTTTTCCCTTAAGAAGTTTTTTTCCCAAGTAACAGAATTTAGCATCATATGGCATGCATGGAGACCATAGTTGTAAATTGCGGCCTTGTTATCGAAGAGGCTGTAGTACCTCGTTGTCGAAGAGGCCGCAGTTCGGTACTGTGGCCTGTGAAGATTGGTCTATCTTCGGAATTATTTTCTAAAGTGGTTTATATTTGGAATTAATTTAAAAAATTGGCCTATTTCGGGAACAAATTATATAAACTAACGGAGTGAACTTTTTACATAAACCCCCTTCCTATTTCCACTGTCCAATCTGTCTGAACTACCTCGTTTCCTTTTCTCCTTCATAAAAAACCCCCAATCCGGCAATCCCCCCAAATTCTCCAAACCCTAACCCTAATAAGTCAAGAAAACGATGAAGAAGTACGGCCTCAATCTCCGTATCCCCCCCGGTCAACAGCAGAAGCAGATGTCAACGACGGCCTCGAAGCCGCCTCCGCCGGCTTTCGCTTTCAAAGACGATGATGACGAAGATGACGTGGAGAGGGAGATCTCCCGCCAAGCCGCCAAAACCAAAGCGCTTCAGAAGGTAACAAAGCCCTCAATGGTTTTAGAGAAATTTGAATTACTTGTCATTGATTGGTTGTGAGTGTTTGGTTGATTTGGTAGTTTTGTGATTTGTAGGTGGAAGAACAGCATAAGAAGGCGTTGGAGGAGGATCCGTTGGTGTTTGATTACGATGGGGTTTACGATGAGATGAAGGACAAGATTGCGAGGCCGCGGGTGCAAGACAAGACCGAGAGGAAGGTATTGGATTCATTGTTTATGCAATTTATTTGGCATTGTTTGTACGTGGAATAGTGTTCTAAATGGCGGCCACCTCGGGTGCCTAGGTGCTCAAATGGAGGAGAATGAACTGCTTTTGCCGTAGGCGGTGGTCTAGGCGGTCGGAGGTGTTTAGGCGGCCTACTTGTTAAGGAGGCGTCCGTGGCACCGATCAGGCGGACGAATGTCCAACGCCCAAACGTTTTCTATTTTTTTAAAAAAATACTATAAAATAACAAAAAAAACTATGTATGGATCTTTAATATTAGTGGAATTGTTTTTAATTTTTTTGGTATTATTAGTGATGGATTGCACATATTACATCTATTACACATATCAAAATAGCACATATTAGTGATAACCTATTGCACTTTTAGATTTTCCACTTGCTACATCATACATTAATGTTATTCACCTATTGTTAATTTTGTCTCTATTCTGAAAAGGTGTTAATATCTATCTACCATATAGTGTTTTTTATTTATTATATTCAATTCATTATAGTTTCATCATAATACCATATGTCATGTGTTCGAGTTCCTTCCACTCTTCAATTAACTTGGCATGCTTGCATATTTATTTCCCTATCTTTTTCACATTTTTGCTTTTTTGTTTGACTTCCGTCCACTGCTATAATATTTACTTCTAATACTCTTGTGCAGTCAAAATATATCGAAACACTGATGCAAAAGGCGAAAGAGCGGGAACGTGAACACGAAATTATATACGAGAAGAAAATATTGAAGGAGAGAAGCAAAGAAGATCACCTGTTCGCTGACAAAGAAAAGTTTGTGACTAGTGCCTACAAGAAGCAGCTTGCAGAACGTGCAAAATGGCTGGAAGAAGAGAGGTTGCGTCAACTTCGGGAGGAGCAAGAAGATGTAAGTGTTCCTTTGTTAAATTTGTTGTCACTATGATTATTACTAATTTCTTATATCTAGATAGAGTTGTTTGCCATATGCTTGAGATATATGGCCTCTGACTTTGGTGATATTTCCTCCAGTTTCCTTTTTAATCCCTGTTCCACTATGACTATGAAACTGAACAGTTAAGTTTGGTTCTTGTTTGTAACATATGCTATCAATTATGCTGCAATTCTTGATAACTCATGAGTCATGCCATCTTTCTATAGGGTTACATAATATGGTTTGAGTACATTGTCTCAATAGCTAAATATGGTTTGACGATGTAGCTAGGATATAGTGAATGCTTGACTAATTTTATATATAATAAGGAAATTGGTGGCTGTATGTGCCTGGAATAGGAGGCCACTCCTTCGTGCACAATTTTGGACCTATGGGCTGATAATTAGCCCATGTTTTGTTCGAATTTTGAGAATATTTAGCTATAGAGATCCCTCTATTGCCACATAAAGTACTTTAGTTACTCTTGCTATTAGCTGAACTAATTTGTTCCTGTTTATCTAATGTGGAAGTCAGTTTTACCAAATAACAATAATGCGGAACTCAGAG
Source organism: Hemerocallis citrina (assembly GCA_017893485.1). NCBI lineage: Eukaryota > Viridiplantae > Streptophyta > Magnoliopsida > Asparagales > Asphodelaceae > Hemerocallis > Hemerocallis citrina. The sequence goes on from CM030363.1 coordinate 287,933,856, forward strand.
TGGAGCTTCTATCAAGTTGGCCTTCTGCTTAATTATTTAATTTTACTAGGGAACTAAACTTTCATGAGCTAGCCCCCGAGGTTTAGCCAAAACAGTCAAATTTGAAAATTTTCAAAATATGTGAAAAACTGTGAATAAGCCCACAAATTCTAGCCAAAATATTGTAGATAATATCACCAAATTGGCCGGAAATTGTGGACTATACATCCCCCGCAAAATTTAGCTAAAACAATGAAATTCAGAAATTTCTTTAAATCGCCAATAAATGGTGCACTATAAAATCTAGCCCAAACAGTGAAATTCAGAATTTCTTGAAGTTTGTGAAAAAATACTGACTATAACGTGCAAAAGTTGGCCAAAATAATGAAATTCAGAATTTTACCAAATCAGTCGAAATGGTGGATTTGCTCACGAAATTTGGCCAAAACAGAACGAAATTCAGAATTTTCGAAAATCGACTAAAAATGTTGGACTACCCACAAATTTTATCCAAAATAGTGAAATTCAAACATTCTCGAAATATGTTAAAAGTTGTGGACTATGACCCTCAGAGTTTTAAAAAGTTGTTAAAAAGCAGCAGTTTAGCAATAGTCCCCACTTAACGCTTAGGCGTTACTTTAAGTAAGGCTTTTTTACCCGTTGAAAAGCTCTGTATATTTTATACCCATTTTGGACCCGACCTTACCCAACATGATATCGAATATTTCCTTTTCCCCTTCTTTTGATGTGCCTTAGCCCCCAAATGTCTAATCTGTGTTCTCCTTTATTTTTTTATATTTTCTTTTTAAATATTTATTTGTATTTAAACATATTTTAATTTTTAAAAATAGCAAAATGCTTCTTTTGTATTTTAATCTCTTGAGCAACTTAAGCCTGCTTAAGAAATATTGGAGGTCGACCATTTTTTCACTTCCTTTGAACGCTTTTTAAAACCATGATAGCCTTAAAACGTGGACAAAACAATGACATCCATAATTTCACCAAATCGGTCGAAAAGTGTGGACTAGCTGACAAACCTGACCAAAATAGTAAAATTCAGAATTTTCTCAAAATCGACCGAAAACTGTGGACTAGCCCAACAAATATGTCTAGAAATGTGAAATTTTGATTTCAACAAATTGGTCGGAAAATGTGGACTTCTATTGATTTCTACAAAATTTGACCAGGATAGCGAAATTGATAATTTTCTAAGAATCAGAAAAATTTGTGAATCTTGTAAATAACTTTGGCCAAAACAAAGAAATTATGAATTTCACAGGATTGGCCGAAACGGTGGCTTCTATCCACAAATTTAAACCAAAATAATTAAATTCAGAATTTCTCAAAATATGTAAACAACTGTGAACGCCCAGAAGATTTGGCCAAAATATTTAAATTCAGGATTTCATAAAATCAATCGAAAACTTTGGGCTACTGAACAAAATATTGCAAAAAATGAAATTTAGAATCTCACCAAATTGGTTGAAAGTTGTGGCAACAGTTAACAAAATATGTCCAAAAGAGCGAAATTCAAAATTTTCTAAAAATCAGATGAAAATGATTTGATTATGACCCGCAAAATAGGGCCATAACAAAGGATTATAACCAATAAAGTCTGACCAAAACATTGAAATTTGGCCGAAAATGGTGATCAATAGCCCACGAAATTAGGTCAAAACATTGAACTTCACAATTTTACAAATTTGGCTGAACTGATGGACATAGCCCACAAAATCTGACAAAAGCATTGAAATTTAGAATTTTTTAAAATCAGCCGAAAACGTTTGACTAGCCCACAAATTAAGAGATTTTTTTAATAGAATTGGCTGAAAACGGTAAACAATTGTCCACAAAATATGGCCGAAATTGTTTCATTCAGTATTTTACTAAATCAACTAAAAATGATGGATTGAATACCACAAAATATGTCAAAAACAATGAAGTTCAGCTTTGTTTTAGAAACCTACCAAAAACGGCGGAGTATAACTGAAACAATCGAGAAAAGTTGTGAAATTCAAAATTAATCAAAATTGTTCGAAAATGTTGGACAATAGCTTGCAAAGTTGGGCCAAACAGTTCACGTTTCACCAAATTGGTTGAACTGATGGTCTATTGCTTACAAAATCTAACCAAAACACAAAAATTTCGAATTTCTTAAATCCATCCAAAACGGTGGACTATGGCCCACAAAATCTGACCAAAACAGTGAAAGTCAGAATTTTTCAAAATTTGCCAAAAGAGGAAGATTATATAGCCAACAAAATTTGGAAAAAAATGTGAAATTCCTTTTTAGTTGGACTGAAATTATGTTTAATTACCTCAAGTTAGTTATAGGATCTTCATGACCAACAATTGGCAACCTATTATCTATTTGCATGTTGATCATACTCATTAATCTTTAGAAATATATTGCATATATTCCTCAGGTCATCATCCTACAAAAGTGTGAAGTTGCTGCCTAGCTGATGAAATAGTGTATGATGGCTATACCATAACAGGGTCAACACTGAACCATTTTACAACTCCACTTAATTGAGCATAATTGTAACCGGATGTTAAATTAATTGTGACTATTCTCCCTTTTGTCTCCAACAATAATTATGCACTCCATCCTACCAACCAGAAAATTAAAATAAAAAATTACAAAATGCTAATTAAGTAAATTTTGAAACGAAACAAACCGTTTTGCGTTCGACTGGAAGTTTTTTTTATGAACAACGTGCTTTTTTATTTTTATTTTTAAATTTAAATATTGAGGGTAGAGTTAAACTATGAGAAAAGATATAATAGCTTATGGTCTTACAAAAGATATTGCGTTAAACCAAGTAGAATGGAAAACCATGATTCATGTAGCTGACCAAACTAGGATTCAAGTAGCTGACCCCAACTAGTTGAAAAAAAGGCTTTGTTGTTGTTGTAAAGTTTTAGAGGGAGCTAAAGGAAGCCTACGAAAGTAAATGAAAGTGGGTAGATGAAAGTAAGAGGGAGTTAAAGTGGAAGGTGAAAATTTGGGTTTTACTATGTGGGAAATAATGGAGGGAAGAAAAGGAATTTTGGGGGAGAATTAGTTTATGTCCATGGAGAATAATGCAGGGAAAGATGGAGTTTGGAGTGAGGAAAGGGAGTTTGGAAGGGAAAAATAGTTTTTAGGGGGAATTAATGGGTTTTGGAGGGAAAAATAATAATTAGTTATATTATAGGATTTATTTATTTATTTAAATGATATAGGGCAATGCTGGGTTTTTTTTAGAGTACAGTAGTTTGTACATAAATACTCAGGGGCCTAATAGAAAGTTTTTAAATACCTCGAAGGGATTAGTCAAAGGGATTAACAGGAAGGATTTTTTTGGCCAGGGCCCTTAGAGGAATTTACTCTTTTTTTATAAGATTTTTTTACATCTAAGCTAAATACTAATTTTGAATTTATAAGTTTGTAACTACCCTCACAGTTCCACCGATTATGGTATAGGAATATTGTTATTATTATTATTTAGGGCAAAAGCCAAAGTACCCCCCTAACGTTTGGTCCGAGTACAAAATGCCCATACAACGTTTGAAAAAATACAATAAACCCATTCTTCCGTTAACTTAACCCTTTCCATTAAGTTATAATTATTAAATTACTTTTTTACCCTTACCCTTTCATATCTAATTGTTCTACACTATTATTATTGTTATATGTGTAAAACATTTTACACATATAACAATATACTCTATCCTGCTAGAAACGTAACCTGAGCATTCTTGTTGAACTATACATATATATTTTCTTCTGATGATTTATAATTACACATTAAGTAATATATTAGCCAGTAGTATTAGGATAGGATAATGATAATGCATCTGAAGCACTACTTGTTGATTATAATTATCAAATTTTGTTAAGCATTCCGGAGGTACAATAGCCTGAACTTGTGTCATATTACCGAATACTAGGACAATGCATTCATTATAGAATGATTCAAATTCGAGAACAATTTTATTAAAAAAATAGTGTATAATTCATTTATTTGTTCCGCTGTATATATATAGATAAGGACATGGTTAATTTGCTAAAAGAATCTGAAGAATAAACCTCAAGACTATGAAGCATAGCCGTAATGATATTTAATTTGCTAAAAGAATCTGAAGAATAAACCTCAAGACTATGAAGCATAACCGTAATGATATATATATATATATATATATATATATATATATATATATATATATATAACATATAACAATAATAATAGTGTATAACAATTAGATATGAAAGGGTAAGGGTAAAAAAGTAATTTAATAATTATAACTTAATGGAAAGGGTTAAGTTAACGGAAGAATGGGATTGACCGCTTGGCTTGATGGCTTGCTCATGATCACTATAAGTCTATAACTTGTTGTCATGATGGCCTTGAAATACTGGGGTCCATTTTCATCTGCTTGATGCAATCATCAATTAGCTATAATTATGGGGCCTTTATTTTATGTGGTTTTTACATTGTCGTCTGTTTGGCAGAAATTTGCAAAATATGGTTCTGAGTTTATTGGATCCTTTTGTGATTATAAATTGAGTGGGGGATAAACATAATTTAGGTCATTTTGATTTTAATGCAAAATATGGTTCTGAGTTTATTGGATCCTTTTGTGCTTATGGATTGAGTTGGAGATAAACATAGTTTAGGTCATTTTGATTTTAACTAGTTTGTTTATTTAATTATTTTATATTTTTATTTAAATGTTAGCCATCCATTATACAGAAGATATTGGGTTGACATCTAATGTCAACTGTTAACTTAGTAGCTTAAAGAATAAAGTGATGTTTAGTTGACATAGGATAGTATTAGTAGTACTAAAGAAAGACATTGTCTTTGTGTGGAGCTGGTGGTGCTCTGCGTGTGTGTTGGGGTGGGGGGTTGAGGTCATTATAATTTTAGTTATATAGGATATATCGGGATATCTAAATATATCAGGCTGTTTGGTAGGATATAAAAAATATCATAGATATGATCTACATGACAATGTGCAGACATATTCTCACATTTATCATATAAAATGTGTGGCTGAGATTAGATAAATTAAGTTGGTTTGTGTGACGCCCCGGCCCGATCAGCAATTTTAGCAAACAACTGCCCACCACAGGCTGCCTTATAAAAGGTGCTATAGTTTGTTGGTGACCTTCAATCCTAGGCAAATATATATATATATTTAATTAATTTTTGCAAACTCTCGATGTGGGACAAATTCCACACCTCTCCCTGTTCTCTCTCCTTGCGAAAGAACAACCGAAACATCTCAGGGGTGGCCCCCACTGCCCACGTCATCCATGACGTCAGCTAGAGAAACGCAACATTGCTGCTCCCTTCTCTCTTGGGTGGGCTCTTGCCTCCACGTGGCACCCAACAGAGCCCCCTGCAACCGGGTGGGCCCCAGCTCTCAACTACGTCAGCACTTGGCTGGCACTATTGCAAGTAGCTGCAGCATGTGTTGCTCCGTGGGCCCCCCTCCATTTAATTCCACACAACAACCTCCCCAAAGGAAACTCTTATAGGACACATTTAATTAATTATATATATTTCTATTCTTAACACAGGGTGTTACATACACCCCCCTTAAGAATTCAGCGTTCTTGCTGAAGCCGGGACTTGCAATGTAGAGCAGGATCCTCCTTTCCAGTCGATGTGGAGTGGCATACACCTGATTCAATCAAATCTTAGCGTACTGCTCCTGGCTACACTGCCAGCGTACTGACCACGATTTCCTCTCAGACATACACGACACCCCACTTTTACCCACATCGGTGTCGAAAGTTAGCTCTGATACTATTTGTAACGCCCCCGGCCACGATCAACAATTTTAGCAAACAACTCTCCACCACATGCTGCCTCATAAAATGTGCTATAGCTTGTTGGTGACCTTCAATCCTAGGCAATCATATATATATTTAATTAATTTTTGCAAACTCTCGATGTGGGACAAATTCCACCCCTCTCCCTGTTCTCTCTCCTCGCAAAAGAACAACTGAAACATCTCAGGGGTGGCCCCCACTGGCCACGTCATTCATGACGTCAGCCAGAGAAACACAGCATTGCTGCTCCCTTCTCTCTTAGGCGGGCCTCTGCCTCCACGTGGTGCCCAACAGAGCCCCCTGCAACCGGGTGGGCCCCAGCTCTCAACCACGTCAGCACTTGCTGATGCTGTTGCAAGCAACTGCAGCATGTGCTGCTCTGTGGGCCCCCCTCCTTCATTTAATTCCACACAACAACATCCCCATAGGAAACTCCTATAGACACATTTAATTAATTATATATATTTCTATTCTTAACACAGGGTGTTACAGTTTGTCTACAAATTAAACAACTTCAACTCTTGAGTTATAGTAGTATAGATGAATAATATAAATAATACGAAATTAAACTAATTAAAGAACATGCCATGCATTATGCACACATTGCACATTTAATATATACAATAAATCATATGATGTTAAATATACATATGCATGAACTAAAATATAGCATAATAAAATTAAAAAAATCAATCAAAATAAACAAAATATATAGATTTTAGAAATAGAAACTATAACAAAGTTTGGCATATCTAATTTGAAATAAAAGAAAATAACAACTTATAGGAATTCAAGCAAACCGATAATGTTTTGAAATGTCATAATCATTTCAGACATCCAAAAGTTATTGGGCCCAATTTGGTTGGTATGGATAATTGCTTCGGGTTTGATTTGATTCAAACACGTAAAACCAAGAAACTTTTTGAACAGTTATCACCGACACATTTTGGGGAAATATCGGCCGATATCTGATATATCTGTGATATATTCCCCAAAAAGACATATACTACATATTTAAGTATATCGTGTGGGTTTACTCTCCAAACCATTATATCGGCCGATAGATTGGATATATTGAGGATATTTAAAACATTGTATATAGGTTGAAGAGTCATTGTGTATGTTTGCTGAAAGAAGTCTTTAACTTATGACATTTGTGTTTTATTGTTTTCCCTCCTTATATCTATAACTAGTGAAGCGTGCATGACCATTTGCATGAACTTACAGTATTTGTTTTTAACTTTTTCTTTGACAATTACTATTTTTAACATGTAGGTATTTAGTTTATGTTTATGTGTAACATTTGTTCATATTCATGACAACTATGAGTTGGACACTTGACTACCACCTTTGCTAACTGAATGCGGGTCATCATTTAGAAAAGAAAAATAAAATAACATAAGAATGAATTTCACACAAACCAAATGGGGATATTTGAAATTTACACCCTTGCTTGAAATTTACACCCTTGCAACCGTGGTCATATACAAGTATGAAATGTTATAACCAAAGTACCAAACTCTACCAAAGGAGCATGAATTTTCCTAATTTGGACTTAGTCCAATCATGTTGGAACCGAACCCTATTTTAAATTGCATGTTTATATAGTGAAGACATTTATAGTGATCGAACACAAATCGGTAATATGGTACTTGTTGAAGAATAGTGGTTAATACATAGGAGGAAATAAAAACTAGCTAAATTTGCCAAGTTAACGATTTGAAGTTACTAATCTTAGGCCAAAGTGTTGTTACTGCTCATTCTGGCTTTGTAGGTTTATTTTTTGCTGCAAATTTATCATCTTTTACATGTTTTACAACCAGGACATACAGATTCAGATTGATACATACAACATTTTGCTCTGTAATAAAACTTGCCTTTACCTCACCCTTTTCCTGTTCAGGTGACCAAGAAAAAGGATCTGAGCGAGTTCTATTTTGGCCTAGACAAGAATGTAGCTTTCGGTGCTCAGTCAAAAAGCTCTGTGAAGCCCTCAAAACAAGAAGGTGAAGCAGCTGACGACACCCAAGAGAATACAATCAGGTCAAAGGCCAAATCAACAGTGCCGCCTGCTCAAGAAGCAAGCAAGAGTCATGTCCAAAGTGAAACACATCATTCTTCTGAGACTCGAGTTGGGAGCTCAGCATCCTCAACATCGGAAGTGGCTTCTGAAGTCACTTCCCCACGAGAAAGAAACACAACTGAAGAAGTCCCACCACCACCTCCAGCCCAAACAGCTGAATACAAGAGAAGTGAAGATGCACTTTCTGCAGCAAGGGAACGTTATCTAGCTCGCAAAAGAATGAAAGAGCAGGCAGATCAAACAGCTGCTTCTGAGCAACAAGAGAGAAGCGAAGACACATTTGCTGTAGCAAAGCAACTTTTGCTAGCCCGCAAGAAATCAAAAGGACAGTAGTAAAACTAGCGCATAATGTTGTATATTCATTTACCCCCCTTTCAAGTACCAACTTAGTTGGTAGCTTAGTTCAATGCCAAAAATTTTTTATGTAGCGCAGGCTTTGCATGGATGAGTTGTTTTCTTGTTTCTGTTCAAATAAGCTAATCAATTCCCATCAATTTCCATTATGTAACCTATTTTGAGTTCTCAGCTATCATAATTTTGTAGTGCCAAATTGTTACATCTGTTGAATGTTAACGTTGAGTCTTCTTTCATTTTCTGTCATGTTGAATTACTGCAGAAATTCAGCATACCAAGGAACTTCGCATACCAAAAAACAAACAACACAACTCTGTTGCCCATACCAAGGAACTTCGCATACCAAAAAACAAACAACACAACTCTGTGGCCCAGAAGGCCCAAACAGCCCAAAAGATAAGATAATTCTCACTAGGAGTCGGGACACCCATCGGTGAATTTCAGTTTGCTCACCGCATCATTCGGCCCTTCAAAAAAAATCGGAAACCCATTTTTATGCTTCTGAATAGCGGAGAACGGATACCATGTTCTCACCGCGAGTAACCACATACTTACTCTCTGCGTAGAAATTATTCTAGAGTGCCTAGCCGCATAAACATCTCTATGCAGCTCCCCCTAAATCTGCATGTTCCATAAGTTTTATTATTGGAATATACCCATAGAAAAGCAGTTTGTATTAATGTGCTGGAATTAGCCCTGAATGATAACATCCTAAAAGGCTCATGAGATTATAAGATGACCGGACTGAGGGTGGTTGACTCTGGCGAGATTAATGAGAGAGAATAGGAATTTATTTATTTTTCTTTAGTCTTCATCATCATATCAAGTCACCATGATGGCTGAGCTTCATTAAGATAATATCGAGAATTTTGGCAAAGATAATTTGTTAGTATTTTGTTAGAATTCTATTAGTGTTGTTCATCTACACGAAAAAGAACATTGCAAAATTTGTTTCTACAGCTTACTCATCTGCACTGCAGCAGCTTTCAGCACTGATTTCCACCGACGTATTGCAAGTTATTTTGCAGCATTTGGGATGGCTGTACTTTCACTTACACTACTGGTTTCTTTTTGCTAAATTGTCGAAAGCCCCCTATTATGAGAAAAATTATGGCATACAGTACAGTCAGTCAACAGGGGAGGTAATTTCTTTTCACAGAATTGCCTCTTTAAGAGCATCCACAATCACAAAAGATAAAAAATAGCAAAATACGCATCCACAATCATAAAAGGTAAAAAATAGCAAAATACGCATAAATAAATATAGCAAAGTGGGATTTCGGTGCAGTTGTCAAATGCTAAAAAATAGCAAAGTAGCACAAATTTTGATCGTGAATTTTCGTTCATTAAAAGAAATTAAATAATTATATTATTATTTGTATTTTATATTATTTTTTAATTAACTTTTTAGAATTTGGAAGAGAAAAAAAAGGCAAAAGTCGAGTCCGTAAATTTTGTTTTTAAAAAAAAACCCAGTTTTAAACACTAATTAACTAATTAAGTAATTAATTAAACTTAATTATCTAACTAATTATCTAATTAAACTAATTAAAAAACTAAACACTTCTACCAAATCTGACATTCCCCTCGGATGAAACTTCCGGGATTCGTTTTATTTCACAAATTAGATCGGATGAAACTGTAAAGTTTTGTCTGATCTCTTAAAAATATTATAAAATATATCGAGCAAAACTTGAAGTTCCGTCCGCTATAATATACATATAGCTATTTCTTTTGCCAAATATAATAGTCTGCTGTAGCTTAAATATCAAATTATGAAACCCCACTTTATTATATATATTTATGCATTTTGTTATTTTTTTTAGCTTTCATGACTGTGGATGCTTTAAACATTCAAAATTATAGCTGAGGCAATCAAACATCAGTAGCCTTTAATCAATAAACCTTAATGCATGTTGATTTGGCTAGTAAAAAACTAGATGCTTTTGGTCACATGGCCCCGTAATACCCTCAAAGACACTTGAGGATTCTATATGACATTAAAATAAGGGAAACTTTTTAGCAGATAATGCCACATAATGCTTTTAATGTTGCTTTGTAAGAGAGGTGCTTTACTTTAAAGACTGACCCATGAACTAAAATGGCTTGATTGAGGACATAAAGATATATATATCATAGACTAGTTTATTAAACTTTAAATTATAATGATAATACTAACAATAATAGTTTCCACTTATCCCTATATTTATACTTCAGTGTTTTTCCCACAGAGGTCACCAACTAATATCGAGATTCCATATTAGTCCCCCACAAATCCGTATTTCGATATTAGTAACCATCACTGGTCATTAAAAAATGATCAATTTGAGACCAAAATACAAAATTCTGAAAATCCTGATCCACTGAAGAACCTGAATTGTAGAAAAAATCTTAAACATACTGGTTTAGAAGATGATAAGATCGTAAGAATAAAAAAACTATTTCCAGAACATAAGATTTTTTTCTTCTTCAAAATAGGTTGAACTGATTAGAATTTTTACGATGTTGCAATCAAGGCTACGATGAATCACATTTACAAGTTGATCGAGAGATTAATATGAAATTTCAATATTTGTGGGAGCCCTGTATGGAGAAAATTCTATACTATAAAGTATGCATTGCCTCCAAGTTCTTTTAAATAGTTGGCAACTGTTAGGAATGGAGAAAAGGAGGCAATGGTGTAATCCTTTTTAACACTGAATTTTTCTTACTTACCTTGAAGCTCTACTTTTGAAGCACTGCTTGGATCTTTTACCTTCCTAATAGTTAGGGTTGCCCTTTTATGTGTCTTTTGGACCATTTAGGATCTAAACTTTTGACTGTGACTAAGTTTAGTTTGAAAAAAAAGAGAGAACATTTGTGGTTTATAAATTTGTCTCTGATTTCAAGAAAAAGAAAAGATAACTAGAGCTTTTTCTAGGGAGAAAAGAACAAAAGGGAAAGAAAAAAAAAAAAAAAAAAAAACTAAAGTTGATCAATGAAATTTTCTTATGGTGGGCAATGTTACTTTTATCACATTTACCTATGGATAATATTACAATGAAGGTAAAGAAATAAATTAAAGAGAACTGTCCGAAATTAAAATACTGATCATGCATCTGTATCTCTCTCTCTCTCTCTCTCTCTCTCTCTCTCTCTCTATATATATATAAAATCTATCTCTCTCATTCTCATAAGAATTAAGAAATGAATCATAACTATTAAACATTAAGAAAATAAATCAATAAATTTCATAATTAATACTATTATGACAAGAAAAATAGCAAAATTTCCCTTGTATTAATTAGTGATGAAAGTAGCTATGCAAAAATTATAGATATGAAGTTATGAACATAGCTAGTAGCTATAGTCATTAGTCAGGTTACATTATATTTCTTAATTTTCTCACCATATCTAGTACTATTTTAAAAGATCTATCTTCTTTATATAAATACACAATAAATAAATAAATAAATAAATAAATAAATAAATAAATAAATAGATATGTCAGGTTCTTATGATTCTGGGTATGATTAAACAAACAGATAGGGGATCAGAATATGATTGAGGAATGAAAGAGATTAGGAGATCTCTCGTGAATTGTGTGCAGTAATATTTTTGAATTAATTAAGACTAATTACTCAGTTTATTATATAATAATTAATTAATCTTTGAGCTTAATTGGTAAGCCCACTAAATGAATGAGAAGGTGGTGCACGGCTTTCCATGCAAAATGCACGTTATCAACGACCACTCGTCAACATGGAAATGGAATGGTCCATAACTAGCACGGGACAACTCTTCTTTATCAAATGACCAAGTCTTCCCCTAAAATAGGCAATACACACCATATTATCTATATAATAAAACACAAAGAAAGCTATCAAGCAGTTCCTCTCATACAATAAGGTTGAAATTAATGGTCCATAATTAACCTCACAAAATATATTTTTCCGTCCAAAAATTTTCCTCAAAAATTGAATTTCAAATCCCAAAACAACTCCTTTATTAATTTATTTATTTCTCTCTCTCTCTCTCACTTTCTCATTCTCTCTCACTCATTCTCTCTCTATTTACTCAGAAATTTATATTTTCAGATTTCAAGTTTGTAAATTTTCAGATTTTTTATGTATTTTTTTATTGCTCATGTGACATTGAAAATAACAAATATCTCATCAAGAGTTAAATTTCATTATTTTCCACACTCAAAGTTCTAAGAAGTTGGATTTTATACCCCCATTTATAATTATTTTTCAACATATACTAATGAAAACATGGACTTTTATTTACAACTAATTATTGTTTTACTATTCAAACTTGAGCTACATAATTGTCGTTTTACTGTTTACAAGATTTTCATATGTTGTATCGTTTCGAAGACGTGTCCACGCCCACGGGTAAATCTAGTAGTACAACATAACACAAGATATGAGTTAGTTAAAAATATTGTCTTTGTACCCACACTTGAAACCCATTTAAAAAATATTCTATCACAGTTTAAAGATTTTATTATATTGGGATATGGTGAAAGAAAAAATTTCATAAAATCGGCCTAAAGCTGTAGCCCCCACAAAAAACTGTGAAATTTAGAGTTGCAAAATCCACCCAAAATGATGAAAGCCCAACAAAATCAAACAAAAACAGTGCACCAAATCGGCTGAGCGGATGGACTATAGAACACAAAATCTTACCAAAACAATAAAATTTCGAATTTCTTTAAACCGGTCGAAAATAGTGAACTATAGTCCAGAAAATCTGAGGAATAAGTCAAAATTTAGAATTTATCAAAATTGGCCGAGAACAAGCCGACAAAATTGGGCTTAAACAAAGAAATTCATATTTTCACTAAAGAGGCTAGAAATTCATATGTTCACAAAATCAGAGCAAAACAATGAATTTCAAAATTTCTCAAAGCCAAAAAACAATAGAAAGCCTACAAAATATTGTTAAAACAATAAAATTCAGAATTTCACTTAATCGACTGAGAATGATGGACTACAGTCCACAAAATCTGACCAAAACAACGAAATTCAAAATTTTTTGAAATTGGCCTAAAATGGTGAACTATATAGCTTGCAAAATTTGGGGAAAAAAATTGTGAAATTCAAAATTTATCAAAATCAATCGAAAACGGTGAACAATAGGCGAACAAAACCGGCAAAAAAAATAAAATAAAATAGTGAAATTCATATACTCACCAAATTGGCTAACAACAATATGCTATATATAGCAAATAAAATATGACCAACACAGTGAAATTTAAAATTTCTCAAAATCGGCAAAAAATGGTAGACTATATAGCCTGCAAAGTCTGAAAAAAATTGCGAGATTCAGAATTTATCAAAATCCCCTGAAAACAATGTGTTATAAAGCACATAAAATCTGACAAACTCAACGAAATTTTAAATTTATCAATATCGGTAAAAAATGGTAGACTATAACCCACAAAATCTTTTAAAAATAGCGATTCGAGTTTTTCAAAGCCGTCCGAAAATGGAGAACAGTCGACAAAATCAAACAAAAAAATAGTAAATGTCAAAATTTTACCAAATTGACTGAAAACATTGTGCTGTAGCACATAAAATATGACCAACACAGCGAAGTTTTGAATTCCTCAAAATCGACCAAAAATGACGGGCTATCTCAAAAAATCACAACATAAAATTGCGAGATTCAGAATTTATCAAAATATTGTCCGAAAACGGTGAATAATATAGCCGACAATATCCCCCAAAAAAGTGAAATTCATTTTCAATAAAAAGGCTAAAAACAATGTGCTATAGCACATAAAATCTGACAAACACATCCAATTTTTGAAGTCTCTAAATCAAACTAAAAATCATGGGATATAACCCACAAAGTCTTTAAAAATTTGTGAAATTATGAATTTATAAAAATCAGCCAAAAAAAAGGTGAACTAAAACCCACAAAATCGGACATAAATAGTGAAATTCATAATTGCATCAAATTAGCTTAAAAGGATGTGCTATAGTACAAAAAGTTTGACCAAAATAGTAAAATTTTCAATTTCTCAAAATCCTCCGATAATGGCATACTATTGCCACCAAATCTGATTTTTTTTTTTTGGGGACAAAACAACCAAATGTCTAAAAAAATATATACTAATTCATGCAATTTGACAAAAAAAAAAAAACACTGAATTCCAGAGAATTTACTCAGTCAATTTGTTCCTGCCACCTTGGAAGTTACTCAGTTAATATTCTATCGGCCTAGCTTTTATGGAAACTGGAGGCACTCAAAAGCCTTAATTTACTTTTATATGTCATGTTATATTTCCAAATGGGCTAATAATAAGTGCCCCTTTATTCCTTTGTTCTTTGAGTCCACAAGAAAGAGAGCCGTACCCAGTTCCCGATTCTTTTCAAAGAGATTTCTGGTATAAAATTTTTGAGATTTTTTTCTTTTTCTTTTTCTTTTTTTTAAAAATATTTTTCTTTTCTTTTTTCCTTTTAATTTCCTTTGATTTTTGTGGGCCCCGGAGAAATATAGTAATGGAGGCCCACATACTTTGATGATCCATGCATAAGTATCACACAACACACAAAATCATGTTGCCGGGAATCAATCACCTTTTCCTTTATGATGATATGATGAATGTTTCATGTAATCGTTTCTAACTCGAGTTTCAAATTATGAGGAGGACCATTTTCTAACAAATTATGAAGCTCACAAATTCAATTTTGTAATTTTTTTTTACCAAACATCGATCTCAAAATGATGTGCAAATTTTATTCAATATGAATATAACCTTTGAAGGTAATTAAGAATCTGATAGAAACATATGAAGGTAACGAATCAATACAGACAAGGGATTTAAGAAGAAATTACAGAAATTGATGGCAAGACAAAACTAACAATGGATGAAGGTAAAAATTCTCAGACAACTTGTAAAAATTACAGAAATTGATGGCAAGACAAAACTAACAATGGATGAAGGTAAAAATTCTCGGACAACAAATCAAATTTATTGAAAGATGGCATCACTAATTTCCATTTTGTATGTAACTTATTGTGACATTAAAGATAAACCCTTTTTCGAAGCAATGTATTTCATAATTAATTTTGTAATTGAAACATAATCAACAAATCTACACAATTTTTTTCTAAAAGGAAGTACAAAAAGCACAAGAGAATGTGATCCAATAAGAACATTAAGGAAAAAAAAAGATAAAGAGAAGAAAAAATCAACAAACAAACGACCACAAGAAAGCATTGTGAAATCTTCTTTTATTCAAATTCTCTCTTCTGCTACATTTGTGATTTGACCCTACATTAACAGTTCAACATACTTACCTCTGAACTCCTGCCGACTGCCTGCTTCCAGTCTTCAATAAAGTCCCAACTAAACAATCAACATGTATTTGGAAAGAAATATAATCATGATTTTTCATTGCATTATATTCGAACAGTTCATAAAGAAGATAGAAAATGACCTTTAAATTTGCAAATAAACTTATCAAGGCTTTGATGTACAGTACCTCCTACATAAGAAAGAAAGAGCTGGAGTGCCTTCGTTGCTCACTCGTCAAGCACATGCAATCCACTTTTCCACCTACAAAAAATTGCCTTTGTTGAACCAATTTACCTTCTAAACAAGAAAAGAACATCACATTAAAATTAAAATTAAAAAAAAATCAATTTTTTTTATTTTTATATGCCTACTTTGGCATATCTATGAGAGTAGCTGCATAATCTTGCATAAACCAAATAATAATTCTTTACCCACAACACAGAGAAATATATATATATACCATCCCTCAAAAGACTTAATTAATTAATCCTGATCAAAAAGCATACACCTACTTCCAATATACATACACCCCTTCACTCCCTCTCACAAAGACATTGACAACCAACCAACCAACACTTCCACTTCTCCCTCTCAAAAACAACCATGCATCTTTCTCTTTCTTTCACTACATCCAGATGAAACCCATCAAGCAAGAAAGAAAACCATCCCACAACCACTTCCTTAACTCCCAATCTTCACCAACTGGCAAAACTGCCCTCCTAACTCACATATCAACATCCATCATCACCAACCTCAGTCGCTATAACTATCACCACCATCAATCTCTTCAATTAAGATGAGAGCAGGAGAGTGCACAGTCCACCAAGCCCTCACCCCAGAGGCAGCATCCACTGTAAAGCAGGCTGTAGCCCTAGCACGCCGCCGTGGACATGCCCAAGTCACCCCTCTCCATGTGGCAACCACCATGCTCTCCTCTCCCACCGGTCTCCTTCGATCTTCCTGCCTTCAGTCCAACTCCCACCCTCTCCAATGCAAAGCCCTCGAGCTTTGCTTCAACGTTGCCCTCAATCGCCTTCCCGCTTCCTCCTCATCTCCGATCCTCTCTGGCCCTCACCATCACCACCACCTCCACCACCCTCCGTCTCTCTCCAACGCTCTGGTGGCCGCTTTCAAGCGTGCACAGGCCCACCAGAGGCGGGGGTCTATAGAGAGTCAACAACAACCACTGCTGGCCGTGAAAATTGAGCTTGAGCAACTCATCATCTCCATATTGGATGACCCTAGTGTAAGTAGGGTGATGAGGGAGGCTGGCTTCAACAGCACCCAAGTCAAATCCAATGTAGAAAAAGTTGTCTCCTCTTCTTCAGAAATAGCTCAAACTTCCAACCCTAATCTTACCCCTAACCCTAACCCTAACCCTAGCAAAGCTAACAAGCCAAGTAGGAGTGAGGATGTGTTAAGTATAGTGGATGAGCTTGCAAGCGGGAGGAAGAGGAGCCTAGTGGTGGTAGGGGAGTGCTTAG
Source organism: Hemerocallis citrina (assembly GCA_017893485.1). Classification (NCBI taxonomy): domain Eukaryota; kingdom Viridiplantae; phylum Streptophyta; class Magnoliopsida; order Asparagales; family Asphodelaceae; genus Hemerocallis; species Hemerocallis citrina. Next base: position 287,950,874 of record CM030363.1, read on the forward strand.
AGTCGATCGAAGTGGTTGTAAGAGGAGTGATGGATAGGGTTGAGAAGGGTGAAGTCCCTGAGGTTTTGAGAAGCCTTCAGTTCATAACACTACCATTGATCTCTTTTAGAAGCTTAGGGAGGGAGGAGGTGGAGCAGAAAGTTGGGGAGTTGAAGTGCTTAGTGAAGAATTGCTGTGTGGGACCCAGAGGGGCTGTGTTGTACTTAGGGGACCTCAAATGGGTTACTGACTATAGGGCTAGCAGTGGGTTTGGAGAGAAGGGGAGAGGGTACAGTTACTACTGTCCAATAGAACATGTGATTATGGAGATTAGGAGCTTGGTTAATTGTGATAATGGTGTGATTAGTAATAATAATGGGGGGAAGTTTTGGGTTATGGGGATTGCTAATTACCCTACTTACATGAGGTGTAGGGTAGGGAGCCCTCCATTGGAAGCTGTTTTGGGTCTTCATCCTCTTACCATTCCTTCTGGTAGCTTGGAACTGAGCCTCAACTGTGAGAGGTAATCAATTAGCTAATTAGTTCTTTCCACTCAAAAATATACACAATCAGTTACTATGCTCATTAATTAATCATGATCATGCATGCTTCTATTCTAGTACTGTTTTTTATTTTTTATTTTTTTATTTTTTTATTTTTTTAAATACAAAATCACTAAAATTTATATATGGGGACAACAAAGAATTTTGTGTTGGCTTAATGGTTAGCTTGCAAGATGGTTTTTTTGTGTGATTCTCAATAGAAAGTTGGCTTCATGGATTTTAATGTGAAAAACTAAGAAAAGAAGTAGCACCTTGTGTCAACAACTTTTCTCTCCTTTTATTTCTTCTTTCTTCTCTTCTTTTTAACATAATACTATAATTAAACCATTGGATTTGGTTCGTAGAAACATTGAGATATAGAATGCTAACTTTGTGTGAGAAGTGTTGTACTTTTATTGCTTTCTCCCGCTTTAAAATTTAATTGATAAAATTCAAAAGGTCCTAAAATTTCTGTTCACTCTCTATTGCTGTTGTCAGTGATTCACAAAGCATGTTCAAAAGCAAGACAAGTGCTGATGGACCTAGAGCTAGCTGGCCTTTGTTAGATGAAGATGGTGAAAGGAATCAACTCACTTGTTGTGGTGACTGTTCTCTGAAATTCGAGACCGAGGCTAGATGTCTTCATAAAGTTTCTTGCAGTAGCCAAAGATCAATGATCACCTCGACTTTACCTTCATGGCTTCAAAAATACAAGGATGAGAACAAGAACAAGCGAGCAACTAGCAGTCATAAGGTACCTAAGAAACTTATCAATAATAAGAATAATAATAATAATTCATTCTCTTAACTATAGACTACTGCAAGATAATTTACTACGAACTTTCTCTTATCTACTACTCTTCTTTCTCTCTTTCTAGGAAGCTTTACAACATCTCTGTAAGAAGTGGAACTCCACATGCAACTCAACCCACCAACCCTACTCATCAGAGATCACCCTCCATTTCTCTTCAACAGCGTCTCCAACTTCTTCATCCATTTCTTCCTATGGCTCACAGCGCACTCTCCAACACCATCTCTGTAGGCCAGAAACTGTGAATGAACAACTCAGATTCTACTACAGGGGTAGTCAAAGACTAAATCTACCCAGTAACCCTAACTCGACTTCTTCTGGTGACACCATGGAAATGGAATACGCCCCCAAGTTTAAGGAGTTGAATGCTGAGAACCTAAAGATTCTATGCAATGCATTGGAGAGGAAGGTCCCATGGCAGAAGGCCATCATCCCTGAGATTGCAAGCACTATTTTGCAGTGTAGATCAGGGATGATGAGGAGGAAAGAGGGGTCAAAAATGGTAACGAACAAAGAAGATACATGGATGTTCTTCCAAGGTAGTGATGTAGAAAGCAAAGAGAAGATAGCTAGGGAGCTAGCAAGCCTCGTCTTTGGTTCTTATGCAAGATTCGTTTCGGTTGAACTCATCAGTTTCTCATCGACTAGGTCTGACTCTACTGATGATTGCCTTCGAAACAAAAGGTCAATTTTAGAAGCAAGCCATAACTATTTGGAGAGATTCTTTGAAGCAGTCCAAGAGAACCCTCACCGTGTATTCCTGGTACAAGATGTGGAGCATGTGGATTCACACTCACAGATGGGTATCAAGGCTGCAATGGAGAAGGGGAGATTTCAGAGTTCTAATGGAGAGGAAGTTAATATTGCTGATGCCATCATTATTTTAAGCTGCGAGAGCTTAGAATCAAGATCAAGGGCGTGCTCTCCGCCAGTTAAACAGAAATTGGAGAGCGAAGAGGTGAAGGTCCAAGGTGAGACAGAGAATATGGAAACAGGTGTATGTTTGGATTTGAATCTTAGTGTTGCTGATGAAGATAATATTGCAGAGGAATGTTCCTTGGATGGTGTGGGTTTCCTTGAATCGGTAGATAGAACTTTCTTTTTCAAGTTACCAGAAGACTTGTAATCTCTGTTGTTTGATAAGATTGGTGGTTTCTTAATTTCCATGTTAAATCCTTCAATTTTTTTATTTTGTTTGTTTGTTTTTAAAGCCTTTCCTTTTCTGCAAATTTTGTAATGAAAGAATAGAAGAGTTTGGTAGCATATTGGACACTTGCAGTACTATGAAATAGTTTTACATTTATGTTGTAATCATCATCATGGCAAGAGCCTGTTGGATTATTTATTTACTTAATTTTCATTGACATCACAATATTTGCTAAAAAAGCTCAATGTTTCTATTATATCTATATGGCTTTGTATTGTAGCAAAAAAACAATAACAATAAAATATCTATGGCTCTGTATATTGAAATAAATTTCTATTGATTGGGTCATATGATTAGATGATGAATGTGCATAGTTCATTCATAAATTTGCTACTGTATATCGCAATCTTTTTTGTTTTTTGCTTCCTTAGAAATACTCATTTTGCATTCAAAAGTGAGCATAAATATATTTTAATTCCACTAATTTAGCAGTGGTTTGGTTTCCTTCTAGAGTCACTCTGGTCAACAGTGCATGCATGATCAGCCTTTAGTTAAAAAATAATCTCATGCATGCAGATGTGAACAGAAAATATAGTTTATAGGTTGTTCCTCATTAGATATTATGGTAAAATGCATGCATCTCTTTTTAATTTAAAAAATTTCGAGAAAAAGGTGGGAAATGAAATGTCCCAAATTTATAGACAACAAGATTTGGAGAGAAAAAAAGATGCACTAAATATAGCATGCAAGAAAACAGATTATATCAAGTGAAGAAAATGGTTGCTGAAAGGTCTAGAGCAGAAAAACATGCAGAATATATAGTTGAAGGAAAAATGTCAGGTAAGTATTCCCCTTACCTTCCTATGTAGGACACTTTTTCTGATCATATCTGAAATCCCAGTCCCATCAGACAAGATGTTGAACTAAGCTGATCAAGATATCCACAGGCTGCACACTAACAAGAAAAAGGTCAGGAAATTGGATTCTACTGTCTGGTAAAGTCCTCCAACGCTCAAGTCAGTACTCAAAAATTGAGAAAGACAATGGAGGAAATAGCATACCTTTCCGCTGCCTCCCAACCACGCTTTCTCCATTTCCTTCTTTTCTATGATGATGATGCATAATATACTATGACAGAATGAATGCGAGGGAAGATAATCGCTGTAACCTGTACTAAGAAAAACAATGATTAATAGGAAATCCTAGCAGTACTAAGCTGAAACTATCGCTACGTGCAAAGAAGCTTAATTCATATGATCCATTAAATCTCTTAAATTACAGGATTGGTGGAAAATGAATAATCTATATTTGATCAAGCTGAATTTGTTATTACTGAGCAACTCTGATTAGCATAAAAAGGTTACAACAGAGTTTAGTAGAAAGATGCAGTCGAACAAATTATCTATATAATAAAACACAAGGCAATTCAAAAAAAAATCTATCAAGTGGCTCTCCTTCAATTGGAAGGAAATCAACGGTCCTAATTGAAGCTCACAAAAGACATTTTTCCGCCCGTTACTGTAGCTACAATACACATTACTGTAGCTACGGTAGCCACAGATTTATACTTTATGTTGTGCGAAGTAGTTGATATTTGTTTGGCTTTTGAAATTAATCAACCTTTAATCCCTAATTTTAATTAATTAAGAAAAAACTAATTATAATCATACTAATCTTAATTAAGAGAAGCTTTAATTGTTGTGGTTTAATTAGTCTTTTCTTAATTAATTAAAATTTAGGGATTAAAAGTTAATTAGTTTCAATCTGATTAAGTTTAATTAACTCATCCAAAACATTAGGAATTAAGTTTAAATAAAATTAATTAATCCCTAATTTTGGATTAATTTCATGTATAACAAAAAATAAAAATGTGTTTTAAATTACTTTCGCTACAGTATTACTACAACCAAAACAAAGCTAACATTTAATTATTGCTACAGTAAACCTATATTCAACCAAAGCTATTTTTAAGAAATCAAATCCAAGGAATTGTTTTCGCTACAGTGTTTTTCCCTCTCTTCATTTTTTTCGCTACAGTCGTATTACGATGTGGGTGAAACATGAATTCCGAGATCTTAAGAGGAAGAAAGAAATACTAGGATCTTGGAGGAGTGGGATCTTGACATTGTGGAGTTTGAAGGGTTGAGATATAATAGGGGGAGTTATTTCACATTGGAGAAATGGAGGAATATTATTCGAGACAGAGGTCTTGAGCCTAATGGCTGAAAGAAGGTGATGTAAACACTGCTTTCTTTCACAGGATTGCTAGTAGTAGAAGAAGACACAATCGCATCGCGGGACTTTTTATCGGGGACAACTGGGTGGAGGATGAAGATCAAGTTAAGAATCAGATAGATGCCAAATTTAGAGATCTACTAGGTAGTAGGAAAGTAGGTAGATGTTCACTGAACAACGACACATGGATCGATTCGAGCATTGAAGAGAGTGACAGACTGGAAGAGATGTTCGCGGAGGATGTGAAACAGACAATTAAGAACCTGGGACAAGACATAGCTCTGGACCTAATGGTTTCCCTATTTTCTTGTTTAGGCTCTGTTGGTCTATCATCAAGTTTGACTTCATTCAAATATTCAACGAACTGTACATGGGAGATGAGGCGGTGGATAGACTGAATTATGCTAACGAGATTCTTATCCCAAAGAAGCAGGAGTTGTTGAGGGTCACGGACCTGAGGCCGATTAGCCTTCTTAATGGATTCTTTAAGATCATCACCACCAAGGTGTTGACAAACAGGCTTGTCCCACATCTCCAGGATGTCATAGGAGACTCACAAAGTGGCTTTGTGAAGGGGATAGACATTATGAATAGCATTGCGTCGACACATGAGATTGTGTTCAAAAGACAGAAGGACAATGTCGACGGATTCATGTTAAAACCTGATTTCGAGAAGGTGTACGATACAGTAGAGTGGGGCAGTGTTAACGAGGTCTTAGAGTGGGATCAAATGGAGAACGTGGGTTAATAGGTGCGTCCGGAGAGGAAAGCCGTTCATAATGGAGAATATGGCAGAGAAATCAGGTGTCGTAGGCGACTTAGACAAGGGGTTCCTTTATCTCCTCTTCTCTTTACCTTGGTGGCAGACAGATTAACAGAAATGGTGAAAAGAGGACGTGAAGCCGAAATGGTGAGGGGCATGACGGGCATCACATGAAAGGAGTCCCGGATCTAGTTTTCATTCTACAATACGCAAACGATACACTGATATTTGGAGCTGCAAACATGAAGGAAATTTTGTCCATCGGTGTCTTATTGAGATGTTTCGAAGGTTGGTCTGGGTTAGCAGTCAACTACAACAACATATGTGTTATTAGTCTTGGAGAGGGGATCTCAACACCGGTAGAGACCATCACATGTTTGGGTTGCATTAGAATAGAATTTCTCCTAAAGTACCTTGGGACAGCTATCAGACCATGCCACATGATGCGGCAAGATTGGCTACCTTTGGTGGAGAATGTGGGGAAAGGCTAGTGGGATAGAAAGGAAGTTGCTATCTCTTGGCGGTAGAATCACCCTAATTAGTTTTGAGCAGCCTGCCAACATACTTGATGTCGATATACGAGCTTCCCATTTGGGTTATCAACAAAATTGATAAATGCAAGAGACGACTCCTATGAAAAAGGGCGAACGAGGACAGTAAACGGTTACATTTAGTAAACTGGAGAAGAGTCTGTAAGAAAAAAGGAGTTTGGAGGACTAGGAGTGGTGAATCTAAAAGACATGAACAATGCACTACTCAGCAAATAGTGGTGGAAAATGTGTAAGGAATTCCACATGTGGTGGTGTGAGTAATTTGCACTATATCATAGACGAAAAAAATTCTGGTACGGAGGGCAAAGTGCACATGGAAAGATCTCTTTTCTTGGAAAGGAGTTGCAAAGGTAGGTGATATGTTCAATGCTAACTCCAAATGTGGATCGGGAATGTGAATGATACTAGGTTCTAGAAGGATAAACGGTGTGGGAGTAACACATTACAATCCTTATTTCCGGACTTATGCTTAGAAACACATAATGAAGATGTATGGAACCATGGAGGGGAGAAGACAGAGAATCGAGTCAGAGGAAAATCAGCATAAAATTGAAACGTTGAAGAATATGATAATGGAAGTTATGCACGGAGTAGAAGAAGAAGATGACAGGTTTTGGAATCTAGACTCGTCTGGGAATTTCTCGGCCAGGTCAATGTACAAACGGAACAATGATGGAGGACTGAGAATTGAGAAGTCGAGAGGCACATATCATATGGAAAACACTGGCCCTAACAAAAGTAAAGACGTTCCTTTGGTTGATGGCTAATAATTCTATTCTCCCTAAAGTTAATCTTAAATCTCGAAACATGTTAACAAATGTTAATTGCCCTAGATGCAACCTAGTTGATGAGGACACTAGCCACATTTTATTCCTGTCATATGGACAGGCTAGCTTCGGAGGTAATATGTTTGGGTTTTGGTTTCCTAGACTGTCCTACGTCCACCTAAGACGTTTGGGGGTAAATGGCGAAATAGAGCGGGTCAAAGAAAGGGTAGGATGGTGTGGGATATTGCAGTTACGACAACCATGTGGATCGACCATAATGATGTTTGTTTTCAAAATCAGATTAGCAGGTTTCCTAGTATGATGCATAAAATTTTCTATTTGGATGATGCTTGGACAGGTCAAGCAAGAGCAAGGAAGTGACTTGGACGATACAGAGTAGTTACCATGAGGTCTCCAGATGTTCGTGAAGGGTGGGTATTAGCACCATGTCTTCCTTTTGGCACACGGGTTGGATGGGATGTACTTGCTTTTATTTCTGCAGCAGTAGTTGCTTGTATTAGGTTGTTGTTTGTTCTCAGAATTTTGATATGGCGGGTATCCGAATATGGAGATTACCCTTTGTATTTTGGGTATTACTCGGAGAATTTGTAGTAACTTTATCTATTTTGTTTCGTTAACAGCTCATTAATAAAACCGGTGACTGTAGTCATCTTTTATTAAAATTTATAATAATAAAAAATCTTCACATCGTGCAACCTCATTGCGTATCTTGTCCATGCAATGCTGATATTCATATTGCTTGTCCCAGATCCTGAGATGTGAATTTATGTTAATAGCAATAGTTTACATAGCTCGTTTTTAACAAATAATAAAACAAGCATGAGTACCTATATTTTGCAACATCATAAAATCACAAGAAAATTAATTTCAAATTTAGAATAAGAAAAAAGAAAAACTTAAATAATTGCATGGATGTATGAGACTATCTCCTATTAAGCCATATGGAAACAAAATTAAGAAAAAAAATATTTTATGTGGAAGTAGGCATTTGTATTGCAGATTATTTAATGCTAATTAATCTTCAAAATTTTCGACTGAATCCACCATCTTAAAGTCATGGCATGCATATGTTTCAGCACTGACTAGATACATTAAATATTTAAGGAAAAAAGATAACACTAGATACACAAAATGATGCAAGACCCACAACCAAAAACTTTTAAACTGTTCGGCAACTGCGTTAATGGTGGAAATCCTTCGTGGACAAAGTAAAGTAAGTTTACTTTTACATAAATATCCCTGACCCATATCAATTTAATAATAGATGTATTTTTTCTTGAAATATTGTCCTAATCCACCAACTTTGCACCCCAGTTCATACATAATTAAGTTCAAATTCAAGCTATGAAAATCTCATTTGGACAATATGATATAAAATCCAGTGAACTCATAACTGAGAAACCATAAATGTATTGATCTGACATGATGGTAAGCTTATTTCATAATATTCAAATACATTAATTATTAATTGGTAGCCAGAAATTACTTCATCGGTCATTGGTAGAAAGAAAAGTGCCACTAATGGTAGAGGGCACTAATTCCTTACTACACATCCATCAACTTGAACCCCATTATGGGATTTACAACGACAAAGTGATTAAGAAAAAGGGCACAGATGTTCCCCAATAGAGAATATATGCATATATAAGCAATGATGTGAATTAGAAGCATTTATTAATATATTTTGTTTATATGTAGAAAAGACTCATATGTATTGACTAGAGGATACAACCTAGCCTTGTTTGATTGGGGAATGAGAGTGGCTGCCAAGACCACAAGCACTTAATATTACAATCATGTCATAGACTCAAACATACAGGGAGGGAGAGACCAATAGAATGATGGCATGAGGTGCAACATCACTAGTATTGGATTGTGAAGAACATAAAGTAGGTTTTAAGGTATGATTCAAAACTTAAGAGCTCTGCAAAGGTGGAGCCACTTTAGAAGGCAACAACACAATTAACTTCCTTAAGAAAATATCAATTGAGAAAACTACTTACTTACCCCTATTTCTCCAACCAACTTTCCTTTATACACACTTAGATACAACCTTATCTTCTATGTCCGTATCGGTTTTGTACTCTTATGTAGAAGAATTAAGACAAATATCACATAAATAACTAATATATCACCGTTTTAAAAGCTTGCTAATGTGGTAACCTAAATATGTGATATTTGTGTTAGCATAGTCTTATAAATGTATAAAACTATGAACTTAGAAACATGGGTATATATTACAATTTGCAATTTGAAACAAGTGTGTATAAACACAAAGTTTGTTTCAAATTAAGTGTGTATGCACAATTTTACTAACTCAAAATGGCACTACTTTTCATGCATGGAGATGCTGTTTAAAAAGGAATCCCTTTTACTTGCTTTAGATTTCATAACCCAACATTCCCTGCTCTTGAGAAAAAAAGTAGTGGGAGGTTTAAAAAGAGACTAAAACAAAATAAAAGCTAGGCATCTAGTCTTTAGACCTTAAATTAAAGTGGTTAGCTTTAGAATCCTGAAAAGATAATCTTCTCTACCTGCCAACACCTCAGATTAAAGATCCAAGTGTAAGTAGAGAATTTGTCGTGTTTGGCTTTGCTAAAAAGATTAGGGTTTTGAAAATTAGTGGATATGTGAAGCACAAAGCAAGGGCGGAAATTACTCACCTCTCACATGCCTATCCATTCTTTTGATATCCCAACATTAATATATTCTCCCTCACTTTCCGATCACCTCTTTCCTTCACTTCTTTTTAATCCATAAAAAGGGGGAAGCCTTATTCAGATTACTTTTTCCTTTGAATTGTTTCCCTTGTTATAAATCTCCATACTTTTTTTCTCACTGAAGCCCCCTTCATTTCTCATGTACTCAACGCACGTATATGCATGATAATCAATAAAAAAAACTACAGCAGTGACACAACAATCATCAAAATAGATCCAAAAAATATATTCATATAAATAAAATTTTACAAATGAGGAGGTTTATGTCAAGGTTTAAAAAGTTCATACATAAATAATGATCAAGAAAACGAGGGAAACATTTTCCTAGTAAAGAGTAAGAATATAAACTTCTAATTATGTTTTGAGAGGAATTTACTCCAATAACAAATTCAACACTAGAAGGATCTTTCAAGTGCAGAATAAATTAGAGGACTATAAAAGTACAGGAAACGGAAAACAAATTGTAGGCTATGTCCGCGGGAATTTATGATGTACAACGTAATCATAAATAGAGAATTTCCAAGAATTTTAAAGAATTAGTTTTACCAACATGTAATGCGGATCAAGTTAGAATTTAAAACAGTTAATCGGTTCAATGGATTTTCAAGAATTGAATTAAGTTTAAGAAGCCCAATTAACGATTCAGTTCTAACAATCAATAATTATATCCATAAGCGTTCTAGCAAGTAAAAGATACAATATTGATTTGTACTCTAATTAGCAAGTAGAAACGCTCACTCTCAATATTTGTAGACGACAGATAAATCAAAAATATAATAGAGATGATAAGGCAGTAACACAAATAAATGAGAAGTGGAAAGAGTTACCGATGTCGATGAATGAGTCGTGATGGCAGTTGCAGCTAGCGACGGGGTACGCCGGTGGCTGGCAATGGCGCCAACGACGGTGGCTACGCTGGTAGGGGTCAACGACGGCGTGAGAATCGACGACAGCAAGTGAAGAAGGTGAGGTGGTCGGTATTGGGTGGTGGCAGTGGTGGCGCTAGCGGGTTTTCGACAACGGCAAGGGTGAGATGTCGGATCGAAGGGCGAGGGGGATTAAGGTTTCAAGCTGAAGTGGGTTCGGGAGGTGGAAACGATGGTCGGAGATGGAGGTCGACGAGGTGCTTCAGGGTGAGGATGAGATAGTGCTAGCGATGGGTGTTGGTCGGTTGTAACCCCGTTCCCGTAAATACTTACTTTCCAAATATTTTCAGTATTCTAATCATTTATAAATTTATTTTGTGTTAAATTCGTTTTGAGAATTTTTATTTAAATATTTTCCAATCGAAAATTTTATTATTTCGAGTAATGGTGTATTTTAAACTTGTTTTATAATCTTAATTTATCGGTTAATTGTATTTGAGCCGAAATCATGTACATTATTATTATTGGAGTATTTTAATAAAGTTGTTAAACCCGAATATTATTTTATTGTATGGTTTTATTATTATTCTAATTATAATTACTAATTGTTACTTCTTGATTTCTTTAATTAAAAATTCATCTATCGAATTATTTTATTTTTATACCCGATCTGATTTTCTTGGCGAGTTCCATTTTATTTTAAGCCCAATTCTTATTATTTCAATTGTGTTAATTATTTATTTAATTGGGTTGAAATTTTGGTTCATGAACGATTTTTCTCTTTTATTGGGTTATCCAACTTCTGGATTTTATTTACTTGAATTGTGGGTATTTTTATTTGAACCGTGTTGATCTTGATCTATCTCCTAATTGAACCCTAAAACCCAATTCCATTTGTTCTCGACCCAAATCTGCTTTTACTGGACCCTAAACCATTAACCCAATACCCTAATTGGACCCTATAAATGCAACTCTACTGTAAACCCTAATTTTTGCACACAAATCAAAACCATAGCCGTCTATTCTTTCTCTCCGAGTTTCTCTCTCCCCAAACAGAACCCATCCTATTCACCTCCTTCCTCAGCCAAACTCCGGCTACCCCTCCTTCCGTCAAACCCCCGGCGGTCCCTCACCCCCGTTCACGCCGCCGCACACCCCACAACCCCAGATCCCGTTTCCGCTCCCTCCTCCTCTCTCCTCGACATTAGCCACAACCAAACCACCTCCTTTCCTCTGATCCGAGCGACGCCACCCAACCTCGACGCCTCGTCGTTCGCGCAGCCCTCCTAGCACCGCCCTCTAGTTGTCGGTGCCGCATTTGGGCCTGGCCAGTGCTGGTTGCTGCTGTCTCTGTGATTTAGTTGCTGGGTTGCTCTCTTTGCTGTTTTGGCTTGATCTTTGGTACACGTACATCGCACGTGGTATTGTGTGTTCGTGAGTTCGTTGCTTCGGAATTCTCATCCCGTTATTCTGGGTATTCATTTTCACTGATTAACAGGCAAGTCACTATCCTCTTGAATTGCTAATTGTATCAAATTCAAGTGTTATTGAAATTCTCGCAAGTAGATCTCTTTGTTATCGTATTATCCTTTGTTTATCTCTTTCGTTGGGTTCATTTGAGGGTTTACACGAGCTAACCCCAATACTCTCGACATCGTGCCAAATTGATTCCAAAGGTATTGAATCTTGTATACCTCATATAGTATAAATATTAGGGTTACACAAATAGACACAATACAAATAAATTATTCTAAAGACAATGGTTAGGTTGTGTTGTTCGATCGTTGGTGATTGATTGATATTAAACTTGTATATGTGTGTGATCTAAATTTTATTTATCATGTTTAGACACCTATCATGCTAGTTACACAATTTATTGACTAGAAAATCGATACACCTATTGTTTAATTAATTTATGTTCAAGAAAAATACCCTAAGAACTGTATATGCTTGCTGACCTGAACTTTAATCGCTGTTTTCGAACCGGTAAATGACCTTAAAAGGAAATACTTTCTGAATATGAAATGTAGCCCCAAGTGTCTACTTGCCAATAACATCCAGAATTTTCGAACTCCGAATTTTGTAGCAAAAGTTATGCCCGTTTTACTGCAGCTGTGTTTTTACATTCCAGATTTTCAGATTCTCGTACCCTTCGTGTTTAAACATAAAAAAGCTGATCAAATGATAAAATTTTGCTATGAAGATTTCCAGATTGTTGCTTAACATGTTTAGGAGTCTAGATTATATTTTTACTGAACTTAATATTAAGTTTTTGCTAATTCAAAAATTAAAACAACAAGATGTCGTTATTCTGCCTGAACATAAAACCTGAAAAGAAACATGTGTTTGACCTAGCTACTGTTGTCGGAATTTGAACTTTAAGTATGCGTTGGAACCGTGTGGAAGTCTAGTTTTCAGATTTTCTGACGGATTCAACTTTCAATTCCTGAGCCAGCGGAAAACTGCATTTTTGTACAGACTGCGCATGCTGTCCAGAATTTTGGATACTACTTTTTAATAGATTAATTATTTCTATGTTGTACTATTGCATGATTTAATGAATGTATGTTGCATTGCACGTTCCCAATGAGTTATTATCATTATTCTAACTGTCCTATCCATGTTATCAACCTATTGTTCCCCATTGATACTATCGTTCATCTCATATTTGTAGATTGCATATTGTATTGTTGCATTAATAAAATAATTAATAAGCTGGGGTTTAAGGGATTGACTGGAGTAGTTGATGACATAGTGACTGTACACTGAAGTGTGGGCCTTGTTTCCAAAATATTGTGTGTTGGCAAAAGTTATTGTTATCGGTTTATTGTTGGACTACTAACACAGTATCCCCAATTGACCGTGTATTGTTTTTATTGAGCCAACCAATGTGCAGCAATGCTGCAAATACCGTTATTGTGCCGTGTACATGATCTATAGAATCTTCCACTTATGTCTAAAACGAAATTGATTGTATGAATCGAACCTGTGGTACGGCACACATGGGACACAGTAGTACGTGCATTAGTTAAGAGTTAAAATAATTAATAGACCTAAGGATTGACGCATCACCAACATTGCATATTGTTCATCATTGTTCTTATTGATATCGAATATTAGCTAAGTGTTATTAATATTGATCATTGATTATTGTTACCGATTAGTGAACCATTGTTTATAGCCAAATGTATCGATTATCATGATTTTTGTCCCATTTTATTGATTCTTATTGATCCATTGATTCATTGTTATACCGTTATTCCATTGTTCTCTGTTTTCTCTACTTGCTGTCCATGACTTGCTCTAAGGACATTTTTTTCCCTCTTTTTAGATAAAGTGCTTACAGGTGCTGATGGAGAATTACCTGATGGATTGGGAGAACAACATTGGTGAAGAAATTGATTGCATCGCTGCTTAATAATTATTGCTTTGTTATGGATACTTAATTATTGGATTATTGTTATTTCTTTGTATTGAACTTATGTTACGAATGTTGTTATTTGTTTCCAGACGTTGGATTATTGTTATTGTATTTGGATATTATATTGTCTCATTCCAAGTATTATTGTTCATGAGATTATTATTTTGCCTGCGCATTTGTTCTGTATTGGTTATATTGTTGAGTTAATCGGATAAACAGCTTACGGGTGACGTTAGTCATTCGCTAGGCCAATGTTACGTGCTCGTATTCCATATTTTTGGGAAGCGGGGCGTGACATCGGTCGTAGTGGTCGACGAGGGCGATGAGTTGCAGCAAGGAGCACGTATGGGAGTTGCGAGGTCGGGGGTGATGAGGGCGACGGCGGGGTGGCGGTGGATCGACATATCTGAGTGAAGAGAAGATGAAGATGAAGAGGGGTTAGGGTTTTGGATTTGGGGATTACGGTTTGGGTTTAATTGATTTGGGAATTTGGGGATAGTGTTTATCACAAACCCTAAACTTTTATTAGAATTTATCGCAAACCCTAATAATTCTCTTAATTGTATCACACAAAATGAGGGATGCAGAGCAATAACTCAACACAATAATTTTGTTAATCAAAAATTGCATAACTTCTCATTAATCTCAAGGCTTATATATAGGCTCAAAACAAATCTTGATACAAATTTCAAAATATTCTAAAATCTCAGAAGTATTCTAATGCATAAAAGAAAGATTACAAATCGTAAAACTACTACATATGGCTATAATTGCCAAAACAAAGTAAAACAAATTTGATGTTCTCATCATTCTCTCCAGGTGGAAAAGGGCTCGACCCAGTCGAGTCAAAACCAATGATCCTGTCATGGTGCTCCAAAAGATCTGGATCCACCTCACCAAATACCTGTGAATACCACCATCTCTTGTAGAGATTATCTGATCATCAAAAATATTATTCAATTCTTCTGTCGGTGGGTAAATAGTATCAGGTAGAGGGGTAAATGTGAGAATCTCACCATTAGGCTGCAAGGTAGGCTCTTCTATAAGAAAATTTCTAGAGTTAAATTTTGAGCCTTCATAGAATACTAGATCATCAATATTGAAAGTCTTACTTATGCCAAAACCTTTAGGAAGGTCAACGACATAGGTATTATCATTGATTATATGTAGAATCTTAAATGGGCCTGCAGCACGTAAGTTCAAGTTCTTAACGGATCCAACTAGAAATCGTTCGGAACGAATCCGAACCATCTCTTCGTCACCAACATCAAGAGTTATAATTTTCTTCTAGTATCAATTATTAACTTGTAGTTAAAATTATTCTCATTAATTTCCTTGAAAATTTCTTTATGCAAGTCATGAATGTGATATGCAAATGTGGGTGCAGATTCTGTGACTCTAGGATGTTTTAACACATGGATAAAATTTATAGCCTGCCAAGTTACTCGGAAAAAAATGGATGAGTCAGGTACATTTAATGGATGTGACTGGATAGACTGAATACAATTGAAGGACTGGTCATTCTCTTCTTCTTCAAAGTCATCACTTACATTAGGTTCATAAATAAACTAATTGTCAGGCTCATCAGCGATGACAGCAATATCTTCTACAATGTTGATCATACTGGGGCTGGAACAGTTGCCAGCAACATGACCGTATCCCTTGCATTTATAGTACTTAGTGAGAGGATCAATCTTAGAATAGTCTCTTTCAGTATTCTTACCCGTGTTGTCATTTCTAAGTGAATAGGGATTTGAAGTGTGCTTGTTTGGGTAAGACTTGTTGGGTACTGAGGAGAGGAGTGCTCAGGTCTAGAGGGGTCAGGGAGCGTCATTTTAAAGGAATGATCCATCGAATCACTGGACTTGTTATGGAAACTTGCTTTAAGGGAATCCATATCGAGGACAAGAACATAAGTTGTCGCTAATTAGTCCACATTTCTATGAATTAGCTCGTTTCTCAGATCGGCTCGTAATCCAGCCCTAAACCTAGAAAGAGTTTGTTCTTCGCTCTCTTTACCTAAGGCATTGCACCGAATAAGGAAGTCATCAAACTTATTAACATACTCTTTAGAGGATTTGCTTCCTTGATAGAGTTGGTTCTACGAATCTAGCAATCGGGTGTGGAACGATAACGGTACATATCTTTCAGTGAGCTTCTCTTTCATGGTTTTCCAAGTGGATATGGGTGTCAGGCCTCGGCATCTACGGGCGTGTTCAAGATTGGTCCAGTGTTGTTGAGCTTTTCCAGTCAATTTTATTGTGGCAAATTTGACCTTTAGGGCTTCGCTCATGTCAAACCACACGAAATAGTGGTCCATGGCACAGATCCAATCGAGATAAGCTTGGGATTCCATGTGGCCTTCAAAATGGGGAACGTCAGCCTTAACGTTTTTCTTGTATTGTTCGTCAGGGTCACGATCTTGACGTCGGCCGTCACGATCATTCCCTTGAGGGATCTCACGATTAGCATGAAGCTCAGGGACAACAGTTTGATTTAATTCCACTTTCTCAAGCCTTTGATTGATATTGGCAAGAGTTGCTTGAATGGCAACTAGGGTTGAAAATATCAGAGTTGTCCATCTCAGTTCGAGGAGGGGTTCGCGGAGGTCTAGGGTTCCTAATTGGGTGGTTTAGGAGGGACATGAAAGACTTTTTAGGGACTATGATGGTGCTGCGAAGACGCATTCACCAACGGTGGAAAGTAGGGGTCGTGTATTTGCTGAAATTTTGGAAAACATGTCCTAAATGCACCTAAGTTTTTATTTATTTATTTTTTTTTAAAAATGTGAAATGATCTAAAAAGAAAGAAAAATAAAAGACACTAAAAACGATCCTAAATGAATGCAATAAATGATGCCTAAATGATGCAAGAACTAGGATTTTAAAAACCTTCGCTCTAATACCAAAATGATGTAAAATGCAATCCTAAATAGATAATTTTCAAGAATTTTAAAGAATTAGTTTTACCAACATGTAATGTGAATCAAGTTAGAATTTAAAACAGTTAATCAGTTCGATGGATTTTCAAGAATTGAATTAAGTTTAACAAACCCAATTAACGATTCAGTTCTAACAATCAATAATTATATCCCTAAGCGTTCTAGCAAGTAAAAGATACAATATTGATTTGTACTCTAATTAGTAAGTAGAAACACTCACTCTCAATATTTGTGGACGACAGATAAATCAAAAATATAATAGAGATGATAAGACAGTAACACAAATAAATGAGAAGTGGAAAAAGATTACCAATGTCGATGAACGAGTCGTGATGGCAGTTGCAGCTAGCGACGGGGTACACCGGTGGCTGGCAATGGCGCCAGCGACGGTGGCTACGCCAGTAGGGGTCGACGACGGCGTGAGAGTCGACGACAGCAAGTGAAGAAGGAAAGGTGGTCGGTATTGGGTGGTGGCAGTGGTGGCGCTGGCGGGTTTTCGACAACGGCGAGGGTGAGATGTGGGATCGAAGGGCGAGGGGGATTAAGGTTTCGAGTTGAAGTGGTTTCGGGAGGTGGAGGCGGTGGTCGGAGATGGAGGTCGACGAGGTGCGTCGGGGTGAGGGATGAGATAGTGCTGGCGATGGGTGTTGGTCGGTCATAGTGGTCGACGAGGGCGATGAGTTGCAGCAAGGAGGACGTACGGGGGTTACGAGGTCGGGGGTGATGGGGGGCGACAACGGGGTGGCGGTGGATCGACGGTGAGGTCGAGGGATGACGGATCTGAGTGAAGAGAGGAGGAAGATGAAGGGGGGTTAGGGTTTTAGATTTGGGGGTTAGGGTTTGGGTTTACTTGATTTGAAAATTTGGGGGTAGTTTTAGAGCTTATCACAAATCCTAAAATTTTATTAGAATTTATCACAAACCTAATAATTCTCTGAATTGTATCATACAAAAAAAAGGGATGCAGAGCAATAACTCAACACAAAAATTTTGTTAATCAAGAATAGCATAACTTCTCATTAATCTCAAGGCCTATATATAGCCTCAAAACAAATCTTGATACAAATCTCAAAATATTCTAAAATCTCAGAAATATTCTAATGCATAAAAGAAAATTATAAATCATAAAACTACTACATACGGCTATAATTGACAAAACAAAATAAAACAGATTTGATGTCCTTATTAATTTAATTCATAGGGGGGCAGATTAACTCGAGTCATTTCTGTATATTTTTGTTTTGTCCTTTACTTGTTGAGAGAAGTATTCTTTAGTGACATTTATTTCATTATTTTTAAAGTGAAACAGGGTGTGAATTTCCCACTTATTACTAAAAATATCCCCTAATTGATAGTAAATAAGTATACAGATATGGTTTTTCCCAAGAAGAATGAAATACCCCCGATATTATGAATGTACTGTCCCAAAATACTCTCGTTACTGCTGCTATGTATGTTTCCCAGAAAACTGTATCACATTCTCTTAGTACATTGAGTTACGATGGACCAAATCCTAATTGTGATCCCTAAAGAAGCATGCTCCACACAGGTATACACCTTTGCATGTGCATGCAACTCAACGTATATCATTTTACAACATAAAATTAAATTTGACCCAATCAGATTATCTTCGGTCCATCCTTGTTGCAACCAACATCTTAATTGTGTAATTTAACTTAAAATGATTAAAACAATTTTCAGTTTGCAATCCATGAAAATATTTTTTCCCGAAGAAAAAGGTGAACCATACTGACCTGCTTTAGATAAAGATAATAAAAATGTTTCACAACAGGGGGGCTACAAACAAATATTTGCAGTTATACCCCTTAGAACAGAAAATGCAATTATCTGCAATCTTTGAAGGAAAACTCCTGTGATCAACAACATCATTCGAACTCAAGTTTCCCCACTGCCATACAATGAAAACCAAGGATTGGACTGGAACACACAATCTCTATTTATACCTCAACCACAGGATGGTGGAGATAAATTAAACAACCACCATCTCTAATTATACACAATGACTCAATGAGATTTACACATTGCATCATGATATCTCAATAGATCGTTAAGTTGGTAAGTTGGCAATAGAATTCTAAAATATATAAATTACCAAAAACATATATCTATATCATAATTAAGGCAATTTGAAAAAAAAAAATATCAAGTGCCTCTCTTTCAATTGAAACAAAATCAATGGCTCACATTCACCTTCCCAAAAGACATTTTTCCCCAAAAGTTTTCCCCTCTAAACTACACTTTTTCCCCCAAAACATAAATTATCCTCATTTTATTACTATCTCTATCTCTCTCTCCTCTCTTCACTTTTTTAGATCTCTCTCTCTCTCATATCTCTTCACTTTCAGAAAATGATGAGCTACAAAAACAGATCTTCTTCAACAGTTGGATGGTTAGTAGTTACACTAGCATGCTGAATTTTCTTTAACTTTTTTATGTGCTTTGCCTGCATTTTTTTATGTGCTTTGCTTTGTATGTATTACTTTATATGTTTATAGGGCTTTTCATATGTTGCATAGTTCACGAAGACATGTCGTAGGCACGTCTCCACGGGCAAACCTAGTATATATATATATATCAAGTACCAGATATTATTCTGTATGTATTTTCATAAAGGCCCGAGTTAAAAAGGGCCGGATCAATAAGTAGAGATAGACCTGAACAACTTGAATTGAGAGAACTAAAAAAAGATATGAATAATATTCATTTGACAAACAAGATGTCTCTTAACTAAGCAAATTGGATGGAAGATATCCATTTAGCTGACCCAAAAATTTTGGGATAATGTCTCGAGTTTTGATGTATACTTACTATATAAATTGCGTACATGTGCTAGGAATACTGTTTAGAACAAGTATTAAGTTAATTCAGAAATATACTAAAACAAAATATACCTAAACAGGTAACCTTGCTTTTCGATGACATCTGTGGTGGCCTTCCCTGTTGCACTCCTAGCTCTTAAAACCTGATTTTAAGAAACAGAGAAGGAAATAGAATCTTAAGGACCAGATAAAAAACTGTGCAAAATGATTGATGTCTTATTTACAGAGTTATCAACATCTTTTTTCTGGAAAGAAACAGTTCATATATCACCAGGGTTATACAAGCAATTGGTGATAAAAGATTACAAATTCCAGAAGCATGACATAGATAATTATAAAATTTTGGCAGAAAGTAACCAAAAAAGTTGCAATATATTTTACAATTTAATAGGAATAACATGAGTTCCGCTGTAAAGTAGCCCACTGGAAAAATAGTGTGAAACACAAACTGAAAGCGACAAGTGGTAGTAATACCATAGGGCATCAGACAATATATTCATAGCATTTGCTTGCATTTACACTTCAATGGATTTGTCCCCTTTATAACACGCAGCCATCTTCACTAATCCTTTTAATATGTATCACCTTACTCGTAGGTTTCTGAATTGATAAACCAATTTGATGAAATAGGATATAAAAGAACTTGCACAGAGCTACGTGCAGCAACTAAAAGTATTACTTGTTTAATAGATGGGAGCAGAGAGCATTGAGAATCTTGTTATTCTCTTCACTTGAAGTCATTGCGCTCTCTGTCTCCCTCTCGTGATCTTGAAAGCCCAAGTGAGATGATTGAAATTGAATGGTTTGGCAAAACAAGAATCTGCACACAAGATCTGAATAGTTTTCAGCCAAAAACTTTTCAATATTGATGCTGTTCCACTGATACAATATGTTCAGAAAGCATGACAACCTAATTGGTCTAAGTTGATAGCTCTTCCGAGAAAATTGTGTGTTGCTCAATAATCTCCATAAACTTCACCATCACCAATCTCCTCTTCTTGGGAATTTTGCATGTATCTTACTTGTAATCCTTTTTGGCAGCTCTAATCTCGGACCTTTTAGTCTTCTATTTTTTTGATAATAAAGATGACCCCGTCATCGCTTCATTAATGCAAAATTAACGAAACAAGTAGTTCTAATTACAAAGACCATCTAGTGGCTCAACCAAAATCCAAAACAACGAAAAGTAAGATACAAGATATGAATAACATCTACTACTACAAGCAGGAAAGTAAGATACAAACAACATGAGTAAGTAGCCCCGGGACTACTAGCAAGTTGGCCAACCCACTCCTGCTGTGATACCCCTCGTTACAGTAGGCTACTCCTCCCCCTCCATGTGAAGCCTCTTCCTGGCTCCTGTGTATCCTGCCCAAGCATTAATAAAAGAGAAAATGTTATGCAAAGTCACAGAAAATCTATTATTGACACTACGAAAGCATAAATCGTTCCGGTCAAGCCATAGGCCCCATAGAGTTGTTGCCACTGTGATATCCCATACTATTCTATCCTCCTTACTAATACCAACAGACCTCCAATGAGAGAAAACCTCGTACACCGACTTAGGACATACCAACGCACTGAACCCTGCACAAACCACCTCCCAGGTTAATCTAGCTTTATGACACGTAAATAAAATGTGATTACAATCTTCGTCTTGAGCGTTGCATCTTGGACATTTAGTATCTATCTGTAATCCACGCTTATGAAGATTCGTCCTAGATAAAATTGCGTCATTCTTAACCAACCAGAGGAAGGCTCTAACTCTTAATGGAGCTTTGGTCTTCCAAATGGTTCCAGCTTCCATCCATGTAGTACCTCCATCGTTAAGCCTTCTGTACATTGAACTGACTGTGAAAGCCATCGATTGTTCCATCGGCCAAAGTCTCTCGTCCTCTTGCTCGTTGGTGTATCGCCCTTCTGTCCTTATGAAATTGTTCAAGTTCTGCAGATCCTCTATGGTCTCTGTCTGTAAAGTATCCTCAACTTCCAGCCTAAGCGTGCCGTTCTTCCATACATCTGCCACTATTGTATCAGTATTCAGCGTAACCGCAGCTGCCCTAGGAAACAGACTAATCAGCATATTCTCACCACACCATTTATCTCTCCAAAATCTTGTGTCATTTCCGTTTGCCACTCTGCACCTCGTATTTGCGTTGTACCATTCCCCGACTTTCGCCACTCCTTTCCACAGGAAAGAGGCTTTTCCGTGTCGGCTTCTTCCTCCGAATCTATATTTCTTCCTAGCTCGATACCCCGAAAATGATTTGCACCACCAGTTGTTGCGCCTTGTCCTTATTTTCCACTACCACTTACTCAGCAATGCCCTGTTCATATCCCTTAAGTCCATTATTCCTAATCAACCGCATTCTTTCTTTTTGCAATCCTTCCCCATCTGACTAGAGAAATTCCTTTGTTAAGTTCGTCTGCTTCCCTCCATAGAAATCTCCTTCTAAGTTTATCTATCTTGCTGATTACCCAGCAGGGAAGCTCGTAAATGGACATGATATACAGAGGCAAACTACTAAGCACCGCGTTAAGCAGCGTGATTCTTCCCCCCAGCGAGAGAAAGCGACCTTTCCAACCTGCCAATTTCTTCTGTATCTTTTCGATCAATGGGGTCCAATCCTCCCTGCTCAATCTTCCCGGTCTTATGGGGACCCCTAAGTACTTAATAGGAAACCCACCCGTTGAGCAATCGAACAGATCTTTGATAGTGTCAACCGGGATAGACTGTTGTGCACTAAGAAGTTGGACAATGGTTTTGTTGTGATTCACCTTCAGCCCTCTTTTAGTCTTCTATTAATAATATATATATATATATATATATATATATATATATATATATATATATATATATATATATATATATATATATATATATATATATATAAAGAAGCACAAAGAGGTTTCATGCATTATATCCCCTTCAAAGTTCTGCATCTATGACTAGGTCCTACTGGGCCAACAAGCTAGCCTGCAGGTAGATAACTGTTAAAAGAAAATTCATACAATGACGGAACTAGAAACAAAGGTATCTTCTGTATAAGAAAAATTATACAATGACAGAACTAGAAACAAATGTATCTTGATGTATCACTATCAGCCTTCGGTGGATACTGTAAGCATTGATTTGAATAGAAGAAACAAATTTTCACTGAAACATGAGATTTGCTTTGCGAGAAAAGAAACAAGATATATTTCCAGTATAAAGCATTCCAGTATTGTATAGAGTCAAGCGGCCATTAACCAATGTTGCAACAATTATGCACGATCACAGTCACACTGAAAATTAAAAGACCACAAATACAGAAACGATTCAAAGATATTTCTCTCTTTGATAAGCCCACATTCATTGGTAAATTCTGCAAAAAACTGGTGAACTCATTCAATCTATACAATTCACAACATGTATGAGGCGGGGACATAATATGCCACTATAGACGAGACGATATCACACAGAGATATACATTAAAGATCCAAAGCTTTACTACAAAAAAAATAGGAAACACTTTCTTGGATACATGTGTTCAAGTGCATGTCCAAAACACTGCACATCCAAAGAAGTGTCTATAATTCATAGACTAATATCCATCTTCACATTATTATGAACAACTGAAGTATGAGAACCTTAATCATATGCATATCATACAGAAATATACATCAAAGATACTGTATATTTTCCTGTATATTTTCCTGCATTTCACAATAAAGCAGAACACACATGATCATACTTGAAAATGTTCAACTTATGATCTCCTGGCATTCATCCTACTATTGAATAAGCCTTCAAATCCAGGTGAGATTAGTTTCCTTCCAGATATGGAAAATTACAGTTAATCACTAATGCGAGTGCGCAATATTAAACAACGAATTTGGCTGCTGTGCCCCACTCCAGCTGAGATTAGATGCTTGTAATCAGATCAGCACCAAAAATTCTCAATCTAAGGCGAACTAACCTTTTTGTAATCAATTCAAACTAATGATAGATCGCCAAAACCCTTCTCACTAATGCAGCTCAGTGATCTCACCATCATGTAGTCTAGCAAAAGTTCAGACATGCAGATTCCAAATATATATTCCTTGCAGATGATAATAAAATTACAAGCTTCGAGGTATCAGCCGTGCCAAGAGAATCCAGCTGAGACAGTGCAACTTTCACCTACCTGATCTGATAAAAGGGGTATTTATTTGTCGGGTACTTCCAAATTGCGTAATTATTTGGGATTTCAGTGTTCTCTAGATTAAATATAGAGGCAAGAAAGTTTTCAGTCGAGTTGATTTTAGGGAATAGATAAAACAAAAAAAATCCCCATACTCGAGTATTTAAGACAATCCTACTACTCACTCTAATCAAACCACCTTTTGTCAATGATTTCATTTTCATATACGTGCTAAGAACGTTAATACAAAATTTATGTGACCTAAACACACTATATAAACAATTAAAGAGTTATTGCATCGACTATAGCATTATATGAAATTCATTAGGATCCAACACAGCCAGTATTAATTATTAAAAATAATGTTCAATACTAATTCTCTAAATTCTTTATGAAATAATAACAAATTCCAAATATAAAAACGATATCCTGAACCATAACAATCAGTGTTGCCAATGTTGATACCGAAAACTAACTGTCCAAAACTGAAATCAATACCTAGATCTCATACCTTGCCAAATTAATAATTCTATCTATAGGTTTAACCATATTTCCTTGTGATGTGTGGACCTTGTTAAAGTGAATTAAAGAAATGAGGGGAAGTAAAGGAAATGATGATCACATTGAGTAATATAGGACACCACATGCCTCCTACTCATGTTTGTTATATATTTTAGCTGGAATTAAGATAATCAAATATCACGGATCTAATGGGCCAAGAGAGTAAATCGGCTATCACACTACAAATTAATCTTAATGATTTTGAAGGTGATATAAAAGACAAGGCCTCGAGCTTTGCCCGGGATAAAAGTCGATGACACTAAAGTGGTTTTAATGTCAAAATAAATAAAGATAAAGGCGGAAGGGCATTGTATAATTAGACATATTGAACGAGAGACATACTCATAAAACCAACCTAGCTATGCTGTGAGAGGACCAATAAGCTTCAGTTTGAATCTTCTGGCTGAAAATTCCCTCCCATCTCAAGTAAATGGAGAGACAACTTATAGAGAGGGGCTTTTAAGGATTATATCGTATTTCTCAATAAGAATTCACAATCTTTCAGATATAATGGTGCTTCTTGTTGGTACTTGCTTTTCCCCCTTTACAAAGTGCTGCTATCTTTTGACCATAGAACTGCTCTTCTTATATACAATCATAAGGTAAGGTAACTTTAACCAAAAAGTTTATGTAGGTGTTTGTTGTTTGCTCGATCACTACGTATGTGTTGGTGGATGAACTCAATATGTAACGTGGAGGCCACGTGACGGGCTATATATTCTAGCTTCACAAAATAATCTCTTACTCAGATATTTGAAATTTTTTACCAAACTATCCCACTTTTTGTAAGTATGTACGAAACTATCCCTATTTGAAAATTTAATACCAAAAAATCTGTCGCTAACTGAGTTAGCGCGCCTAGTAATTTTCTTCGCGCTAACTCAGTTAGCGTGTTGAAGGGGATACAACTTTTCCCCTCTAGTTTGGGTGTGCCAAAAAACTCACCCAATATAGACACGCTAACCCCGTTAGCGCGCCTCTTTATACCAAGGCCGTTAACTGGGTTAGCGTGTGTTGATTGGGATCATATTAAATAACACACACGCCTCTTTTTGGCTGAAGGATTCTGACTTAGTTTTTGTTGTCTGCAGATATGTGGAGATATGTTTGAGATATGTTGTTTGAAATATGTTGAGATATGGCAGAATTATTGTTGAGATATGGCTGAATTATTATTGAGATATGTGGAGATATGGGGTTTTAGATATGATTTTTGGGGTGGAGGATTTTGGCTGAAGGAATTTTGGGGTGAAGGATTTTGAGATATGTAATTATGTATCAACTTCAGATTATTATTAGCCTGTTTGTGAAGATAGGCATACACGTTAACTCAGTTAACGGCCTTAGTAATAATAGGCACGTTAACTGAGTTAACGTGTGTGAATATCTCCAATTTCCAGAAAGTTTCAACTTTCTGGAAACTTGAAATCTTCACGGTCGTTAACTCAGTTAACGGCCTTGATAATAATAAGCACGTTAACTGAGTTAACGTGTGTGAGTACCTCCAATTTCCAGAAAGTTTCAACTTTCTGGAAACTTGAAATCTTCACAGTCGTTAACTCAGTTAACGACCTTGGTAATAATAGGCACGTTAACTGAGTTAGCGTGTCTATACTTAGTGATTTTTTACCCACACCCCTCTTTGAGGTAGCGTCCCATACTTTCCCATCTACGAACGCTAACCCCATTAGCGCGAGTGATTTAAACATGCACGCTAACGGAGTTAGCGTGTCTATATTGGGTGAGTTTTTTTGGCACACTCAAACTAGAGGGAAAAAGTTGTATCCCCTGCAACACGCTAACTGAGTTAGCGCGAAGAAAATTACTAGGCGCGCTAACTCGGTTAGCGACAGGGATTTTTTGGTATTAAATTTTCAAACAGAGAGTTTCGTACATACTTACAAAAAGTGGGATAGTTTGGTAAAAAATTCCAGAAATTTCTTCGGACATTCAAAAGACATGATGTTTTAAAGTTAGAACAGAAAATATATTATCTAACAAGACAGTTAAATACGAAACAAGCAAAGATATAATGGGCTTAAAACAGTATATCCAGAATGCCAATGCAGAAAGTAAAGGGCTTAAAACAAAATTAAAGATTGCAGTTTTGTTAGGATACAAGATATATTAGCAGTTTTGAAGTGAAAATTTCAAGGTATATAGAAGCTTCTCACGATTCAAGAACATACGAAGATATCTAATAATTGTCAACATTCATTAGGTAGTATAATTTAAATTACTGATTGTAGCACGCCTTTTTCGCTTACAGAGTGAAAAAGGAATAAGAAACTCTAGATAGAAAAGCTAAACACACAGCTGCACACACAGATGCAGTTCAAGGATATCAAAGACTCTTGTTATGTACATACATACCCAAGTTCAACAATTGGCATAAGATTTAAATATTGAAGCATAGATCATCACCCCAAACAAAGAACATTATTTAGACCTTAGATGCAGAATATATTAAACAATTTTGCTTTTTTTTTTAAAAAAAATTTAAAAAGGTAAACTATGACTCCAAATAATCCCGGGATTAGTACAAGTAAACCATGATATGTACAGCATCCAATTTGGATTAAGTATGTCATTATTTTGATAGTGATAGCCTTACAGGACTCTTTAGTAAACTGCAGCTCACGCGAGAGGCAAAGAGGAAACAAGAGAGCCAGCCATAGGAATCAAAGTTGAGGTCCCTAGTTCACCTTTGTAAAAGCCATTTGACAAAATATATACCCTTAAAACTAGGCTAAGAGCATCTGTAGTCGTTTGCTAAATATGCATAATATGCATATTTGGCCAAAAAGAGCGCTGCAGTCGTTGGCCAAATATGCATATTATGCATAATTCGGTACAGTAGATTGCTATAAATGAGAAACGAAATGAAAAATATCCATATATAAGAGACGGAGCTTCGAGTGCCGTCCCACCAAAAGAATTATTTTTTTAATGGTCGGACGGCACTTGAAGTGCCGTCCCTCCAAAAAAAAATTTAATTTCGCAATAAAAAACCAAAGAAAAACCCCACTTCTCTCGGACGGCACTTGAAGTGTCGTCTCACCCTGTCAGGGGGTTTTCTGTAATTTTTGTATTTTTTTTTGTAATTTTTTGTAATTTTTATATATTTTTTTTTGTAATTTTATATAATTGTTTTGTAATTTTTATTTGCACTTCGACTAATTTTTTCCCTCGGGCGGCACTTGAAGTGCTGTCCCACCATTTTCATTTTTTTTCTCTCTGACGGAACTTCACATGCCGTCACACTGTTTTTTAATTTTTTTTTATTTTTTTCGCATCCGACGGCACTTCAAGTGCCGTCTGTTATTATTTTAAATTAAAAAGCTAAAAATTAGCATTCAACGACTGCAGCAAAACGGCGAATTGCTATATCTATTTATCCATATATGCATATTTTGACCATCAACGACTGTGGATGCTCTAACTAGCCAAAAATAGGATCGTGACAACCTAAAACTTGCTCCAACCTAAGGATTATATAGCTAAAGGAAATATAGCTAAAATTTTAATTATTTGTATTAACTTATATGGGCAGTTTCCTGTTTCCTACATAATACAACTGATTTACGAAAATAGATGAATATTGCCGTTACGGAGTTTTGGATGAAAAACGAAATCTGAAACCATATATGAGCTTCTGTTGCATTAATCATATATGAGCTTCTGTTGCATTAATCAGACTGACGGTCCTGATTTCTGAATGCTGAAAGAATAGCATACTGGGGCACCTATATAGCTCCAAGAAACAGGCAACGACTCAATAATAGTAAGATGCTAAGAGCTAAACAGATGAGCACGTTAGACTGCAAATAGAACATAACCAACCAAAGAAACCAACTTCTGAAAGTAAGGGAGGCAACATAGTCCCTAATTTCCAGAATGGAGGTTGACTGGAACCCCTACTTATCTATTAAAAGATCTATCGTTAGACACTCTACTCATGTATACTGACCAAAACCCATAAAGATAAAAGATCTATCGATAGAGAATCATGGCAGTAAGTAATTGTGGGAAATCCAAAGTGTACCAACAGTAATGTTATCATGAAAAAGAGAACAACGTATGCTTGAGCATAATTTTCCTCCCGGAAAGGGGAAGGTAGGTAGGTTGAAGATTTCAAATACTATCATACGATAACAGATTGAGAGAATTTAAGAGTATGTGTTACATAGAAACTCCCCAAAATTGACAGATGGAACACATTCCATCTCTGAACCATTGGCATGAGATTTAAAATCACTACTGTACTAAATGGTAGCTCATAGGGTGTAGGGTAATACCTAACCTGAGATGTAATTCAGTTGTATGACACGCTCCACTAAAAAAGGAGAATTGACCAAAAGAAATACTGAAGTGATTTTTTTTTTGTGTTGAAAGTTCAGCTGGTGATATCATATAACCATTTAAAACATTGAAACAGTAACGATATGTTCCCTAAGACAGTCAATTTTGCCCTCTAAGCAACTGAGTTTAAGTGATTTGTAACTAATATTTAAAAAATTTCAATTTGTTCTTCCCATTGGTGAATAAAACCTTATAGGAAGCAGGTCAATTTTACAGATCGTGAAAAAAATACACTACCTAAAAGAGAGAAAAAAAAATTCCATAAAAGTGAGATCCAGTCTTGACAAGTAAATATGTCAAGGGACCTGACTCTTAATGTATCTCCACAATAGGGTCATATTATCATATAAGTTCCTCTATTTCTTCTAAGTATGCCATGGAATGTCTTGAACCTATAACCACCAGAATCAAAACGTGGTGCTTTACCATTTGTCAATAGACTCAATACCCCTCTTTTAGTTATAGAAAAGAAGGTTCATATAATGTTGAACTCTTAAAAAATGGTGCCATTTGATCGGTTATGCACAATTATTCTATACCATCATATTCTGTTTTATTTTTTATAGCAATATTAATGTTTACATTAAAAATCCCTAAACATATCACTTACAAACTTTGCCAATAAAACATTATAAACAAGATCTAATTATAGAAATTTATTTAACGAACTAGGAAAATACTCAAAATGTAGATGAATGTCATCCATACACAGGCATAAGACTGACGTCCAAAATTTCCTCAATTTTATCTAAGTGGTACAGGCAATCAAAAGCATGTGGCAAACCATAAGAATATGTTTGATACTATGAATTAGCACTTTGCATTTATATGTTTCATTGCTCACTCCTCTTTATTCCTTAACTTTCGATCACATGAAAAAATATTCTTTATCAACCTTTTTATTTTCCAAGGGAAGATCACAGTTCTCTAGCAGCACTCTTAGCTATCGACACAATTTAACATAATTTTCCTGTTACAATAAAGTATTCTCTTTAAAACAACTTATGAATTTGAACATATATTGAACAAATATACTGAACTAGTACTGTATCGAGGATCAGATAAATCATTTGATCTGAAGTTTTATAAAACAGCAAATGTATAACAAACAGAAAGAATTCAGTCGTGAAACAAGCTAGCAACAAATATTGGAGAAAGATTACCCGTATCTTCCAAATCAAACCTTAAACATTTCAGCGAAAACCTACGTATTCTAAATCTTAAATTCTTAAAGTCTAACAAATGCAGGCAAGAAGATATCGATTAGTTGCACTTCATGCAAGTTTCCATTATTTTTC
Source organism: Hemerocallis citrina (assembly GCA_017893485.1). NCBI lineage: Eukaryota > Viridiplantae > Streptophyta > Magnoliopsida > Asparagales > Asphodelaceae > Hemerocallis > Hemerocallis citrina. Next base: position 287,980,862 of record CM030363.1, read on the forward strand.
CAACAAATAATTACAGTAGCAGAACAACCAACCAAAAAATGATTTTTGTTTTTTTAAGCAAAGATGGTACTGTAATTTATAACTTTGAATTTTTTATTTTTTTTACAGCTTTATAGTGAACAAGTACTCTTTTTGTTCATTAGCCATCAAAGGTAAGATGCACCTAGCCTCTTTACAGTGAGTCTATAACAAGACAAGCTACCACTATTGTCCTTAGCTAAAGCCCACCAAAAGAGGAAGGAAGAAAGAACCCACAGGCATCTGCAAAATAATAATCAGGCACGGAGACAAAGTTTCCACACAACAAGCTTTTGCAGACTTTAAGAAAGCGAAGAATGCATGCAATTTTATTTTATTTTTATTTTAGCCCAAGGGTCTCCATCAAACTAGCACTTTTCCTTTTCATTCAAATGAGAATTCCTGCATGGAAGTAAGGTAATTCTCGGATCTGGTACAGATTGATTGCAGTCTTATCCAATTCTAAAAAACCCTTGTAAGCTACAACCTGTAGTGTTTCCATCATTTGAAAGTGAAAATTGAAGGATCCAAGGAGATGGGGCTTTACATTTGTTTATGTTATGATGCTTCAGTTCTAGGGAGAACGCCAGATGTGGCACAAATCCCATGTGTTCTTTTCCTTTGCTTTTTTCTTCTTTTAAGTTTGCACTCTTTTTCTTGTTTCAACTTGGAGAGAAAGAAGAAGACCAGTCAAAAAGGATGAAGGTACAACTAGACTGCCATGCATAAAGGCATGAGAGAGAAAGAGAGAAAGAGCATGAGGGAGAATGATGTTTCAGCAAAGACGACGGATTTTGATGTTTGTAGGATCGTTATCATTACAGCATTTTGAGGACAGGTTTCTTTTATCATGTGTGCATTATTGATTACCTACAAAAACAGTTTCCCATACTCTGTAATAAGATTAGGTTATATATCATGCCTACAAATGATTATAAGGAAAGAAAAAACATTACAGAAATCCCTGTTCCGACCCAAATGATTAGTGATTGAGGAAAGGAATGTATTAGTTCATGGCTTCAATCCCAAAAATTTCGTGTGGGGCTCTCATGAAAGCTGGACCATTAGCCTTTTTATAATGGTTAAAGGTTTGGTAGGTCCAACATAACAATTAGAATTCTTTAGACTGTGTTCTAGATTAAGCTGGCTTCCACATAAGTTAATGAACTGATTTTTCTATTGACATCCAATAGCTTAAGACCTTTAATTAGCCAACTTATCCAATGATTTGTTCTGTCTATGGTACCAAATCTTTCACATCTTTTTCATGCAACGATTATGTTTGGTCCTGATGCAATTGTGGATACAGAGGTACAATTTTGAACATGGGAAAATAGGTGGAGACTAGTACAGGGATGTCACTAGCAAAGAAACAACTCTAACAAGCAAATGGTAAATTTGACAATACAAAAGCCAAAATTCTTCAGTCACAAATGGAATTCAAAACTTTGAAATGTGTACTAAAGCTTACAAACTAATAAGGCAATCCTAAAATCATTAATCACAAACAAACAAAATGCATTGGAACCTACTCAGATCCCTAGTGTTTAACAGGTTTATTTCTGCACTACCATATCAGATGTAATGACTTGCTTATATGTAAACACAATAGCTTGGAGTAAATACCTTGGATAAGATAAATAAATAAGGAACTTGTAAGCATTGACGGTGACCAAAAGCCAGTCCAAGGAGGATCATTTTCGCACAGAAAGGTGTGCAATGAGGAGAGGAAATAGCTTTGAAAGTTCGACTTCTCATGTCACGAAACAGTTTTAAGAACCAAGTTCATGATGATAGACCTGCAGGAACGTGTTGTTCACAGTAATTAGTGCTAGTATTCAAAGACACATTAGGCAGATATAGGATAAACTCATTAGAAAACTTGAGCTGATTACTGCTCATATCAGACAAAGTTTTATGTATTTTTTTAGTCCTATACTCATGCTCTTATGTAGTCTTTCAGGCTCTGCATAACCAGTTAAATTCTCATATTATGAACCGCAACAGAGCATCTATTCAATTCCCATACTAAATGTACTTGGTGTCCAATAAATTTTGTTACTTCTTCAAAAACTATTCAGCTTGAACTCTATAGCCTCTACAGAAAGGGACAAACAAACTACATCCTCCTATGCCTATGATTAACACACAATCTACGAAGTACAGACTGAGGGAATGAAGGTCATTCAGAACTAGTGATCAATGTCAAATGACCAGATATATACTTTCCCTAAAAAAAGATTGGATATACCGCCCAAGTATCTCTCAAATATCTTGTTAAGGAATGCACATTGTAGTCTTATTATTCAAACGCCAGGGGTTATAGCACACAGTTTTTCTCAAATACGAAGAAAGAAAGAAAATACACACATTTCAGAAAACCAGGGTAAGAAGTGAAATGGGATGTCACCATTTTTCTTTATAAATTGCAACAAGTCAAAATGAAATGAAATCTAATATTCTTCTCATATTGATCATTTAACTTATGTGCCTTAGACCCTATGCATACTGAAACATAGAAGGCTAGAACCCCCATCATTGGTGATTCCATGTTGAAGCTTGAAGGTCAAGCAAATCAAAGTGCTCAGCATCCAAGACAGGGACATTAGGTATCAATGAGGAAGGTTCTTCACAAAATACATATAGGATCATCAATATGAATTAGTTCTTGTCTACCTTCCTTCAGTGGATAAAGCTCTTGACAACTCGCATTAATATTGAAGAGATAAGATCATCCTATTTCACACTCCAATTTTTGCAGTGGATATTTCTCTGATACTACCATGGTAATAGGTTAGCTTTGGCTGAACTGTGTTCGTGTTGTTACATTCATTCTTATGTGACTGATGTGCATTCAATCATTCAATTTGGTTCTATGATGGCTTTCAGATCAAGTTCAGCAACGATGAAATGTTTAAACCATAATAAATGGTATTAAAGCACCAAGTTTACTATACAAGCAAGGTATTGATTCTCATCCCAAAAAAAAAAGTAAAGTGTTCAATAGGCCAACATTGGCCTATTAAAACTCCAATAATGAAGGTCCTGAGGCCGCAAAATGCTACAAGCAACAACAGGCCAACGTTGCAAAAATAGCATTAGTGACAGGTGAAAAACCATAACAAGTCTGATAAGCTCCTAGCTAAGTTCAATGACGTTCAATGTTTAAGTTTGAGAGTTGGAGCTCCGGATGGTCGATAATGACATAATGAAAACAACATGTGCAAAATAATGATCAAGGTATATATACCAGATGTAACATGTTAGTGTTGACAAAGATAGAGAAAGTGAAATCAATATGTGGGCACACAAGCCAACTATATATATGAGTACATACAAGATAGGATAAGTATGTGTCATACACGTACCTGAGAATACATACATACATATATATATATATATATATATATATACATATATATATCAACAGCCCCTCTCAAACTCATGGTGGATCAACAAGAGTGAGTTTGAAAAGCAACGCCTAATGTTGGACCTTCGTTGGAGAATTCGTGAAGAAATTCGCACACTGAGCTTCGGAAGGCACATAATGAAGTGATATGACCATAGGAATGCATTCCCGAGTGAATAAAGCATCAACACCAATATACATAGTGAGCTCATGCTTGACCAGATCAAAGGCAATTCTGATGGTACTAGTATTGTCACAAAATACAGGAGTAGGCATCGAAACAATACCAAAATCCTCTAATAACCATCGTAACCATTCCAATTCTGTTGTGGTTGCGGCAAGAGCACGAAGTTCACCCTCCGAACTAGAACGAGAGAATACAATCTGCTTCCTGGACTTTCAAGAAATGAGAGAAGTCCCAAGAAAGACACAATAGCCCGTGATGGATCGCCTATCATCAAGATAACTAACCTAGGTGGCATCGGTTTAGGCCTTTAGTGCTAGTGGAGAAGACTTGGAGAAGAATAAGGATCAAGTGATCGTTCCACAAAGATAGCGAAGTACCCGAAGCAAATGATCATAGTGCACAAACGTAGGAGCAAACACAAACTGGCTCAGAACATGGACCACATGTGAAATATCTGTTCGGATAATGGTGAGATAGAAAAGACTACCCACAAAATACCGGTATCGAGTAGGATCAGAAGAGGAACTCATCTGTTGCCCGAAGCTTCAAGTTGAGTTCCATAGGAGTTGTTTCAGTACGAATATCAGAGATATTTGCATGAGCCAGAAAATCTGCAGAATATTTTCGTTGAGAAAGAAGATAACCATAGGCACTAGAGATAACTTCAATCCTAAGAAAATGATGTAGAATATGGGCAGGGTCGTCACCAATAAGAATCACATCATTCCACACATAGCAACAAATTTGTGTGACCTTTTCAAAGGAGTAAATGAACATAGCCAGATCATGGGCACTAACGAAAGCTAGCAGAGCGAACTGTGGTTAAAACACTCAAGCCATGCCCGCTTGTTTGAGACCATAGAGTGCACGTCGAAAATGACATACAGTATTTGGGGGATGATATAGACCAAGTGGAGGAAACATATAAACTTCGTCACGAAACTCACCATTCAAGAAGGCATTCATCACATCCAACTGCCACATAGGCCAGTTACGGATTGCAGCAGCAACAACAAGAGTCTAACAATAGTCGTATGCACAACAGAATAAAAAATCTCATGATAATCAATCACATATTCTTATTGAAAACCTCGTGTAAAAAAACGAGTCTTGTAGCGCTCAATAGTGCCATCAGATCGTGTTTTGATCTTATATACCTACTTGCATGTAATCGGTCATACTGCTAAAGAAGATGGGACAAAGTCTCAGGTGCATATTCTGCTTAAACCTTAAAGCAGCTCATCTATCATAGCATGTTTGCCAAGCAGGAGCCTGTGATGCTTTTTCAAAGTTTTGATGTTCAATTTGAGAATGAATAGAAGTGGACTCCAGTTTACCTGAAGATGGGTAGGTAAGCCGAAGAGGATGGTGGGACCTCAAAGGATAGCGATGCTCAGGAGAATCAGCAGGTGGAGGCACTGTAGGAGCCGGTGAAGGCATTGATGGTTCATGTATTATGGATCGAGCACGACAAGTAAGTGATGCAAAAGTGCCTGATTACGAAGACAAGCTAAGGAAGGAGATGGTAGAGGACCCGACACAGAGGATGATAACTCTTGTGTGGGAAATAATGAGGATAATCTGGAAGAACAAGGATGACTTAAACGCTGATGCCAAACACTCATGTTAGGATCAGTAGAACTTAAGATTTTTGCAATTGGGATGTGCAAGTTATCCATGACATAGATACCATCATGCCTATGGCCAGCCCCAAATATTGTCCCCATCCTGCGATCATGTATAAGACAAGAAGTAGGGAGAAGATCAGCAATTTGTCAAACATAAATTAAGTTCATAAATAAATTAGAAACATGAAGGACTGGGGGAAAATAAAAAATTGGAGATGAGAAATCCCCTCGTTGGAAAGTAGGAAAGAGATCTCCAGAGGAAGTACGCAAGGAATTAAAAGATAAAAAAGGGGAACAATTATGGAGAATAGAAGCATCAGAGATCATGTGAGAGGAAGCACCTGGGTCCAACAGTCATGGAAGCTGCGAGGAACGAGCGATGAGTGGTGGCACTCATGGCTTCTGGCGGATGAGTTGGTGTAACAGAAGAAGAAGAGACACTAGGAGCAGTAATGCACATTTGATGGAGCTGACGACTAAGCTGTTGAGATATGAGTTGACTGAGCTGGGCAAGAGGATAAGCACTAGAGGTCTCAACATGAGCAGCTACATGAGGTATCTGAGTCAAGTGCAAGAGCTTGCGACACTAATCTATGGTGTGCTAAAAATGTGACAATATTTACACTTTCTTTGGCTTCATTGGATGGTAATAAGATGAAGTAGAGGATGAGCTATGCTGCAAAGGCGATTGTGGAGGGGCAGTTTGTGTGATAGCCAACACAAAAGGAGTAGATTGTGGCGTAGGAAGAAAAGTAGTGGTGTAACGCCCCGAATACCAAACATATGTAATTCGTAGCACAAACATAATCTTTTACTTTAATTTCGTACAAAAATACAAGAAATTTAAAATTTTTACATTACATTGTCAATATTTACAGTACGCAGCAGAAAATTACATGAAAGAGATACAATTTATAACATTATCAATCTTCAATCTTGCAACATCTTTTAACGTCACATCCATGTCCACGTCGCCCGCTAGTCCGAGTCCTGCATCTTGAAAACTGTGGGCACGTCAGTTGCTACAACTGACGCAATACTATAATACAATGATTCTTTAATTTAGCAACCACAAACTTAAATGCAAGGAGAAAACTGCCTATCCTAGTTATGTCAGTGTATGATATGAACTTAATGACTAATGCAGACATTCATATTTACGATGCAACACTATTCCACACTTGTTCGGATTCAATGCATCTCATACTACATAGGTCCGAGGGCAAGCCCTTAACGTACTCCTTTTTATACGGTTCAGTTCCTCGTTATGCAAACCTGGACTCATGACAAAAATCAGGATTTAGACAAAATGTGAGTATTGGTTCTCACCCCGGAACTCTTGAGGTCGGACTCTTTCCTTAGATAATCTGGAGAATATTTCACTCACATCCGGGAATAAATGGAGAATACCTCACCCCGTAGGTCACTCTGGAACCCTCATGACATGAATGCCCCGTGAGCGTCGCACTCATCCCGAAACTCTAGAGATCAAACCCATTTTAGGAATATCTCACCCTATGGATTACTTTGGGCCCTCATACTCACGTTTGCTCAAGCTTCATCATATCTCCCGCCTAGTGCACGTCCTTAGTTCAGTTATAATTATCATGACCTAAAGCTAGTTTACCCTACCGGACTTAAACAACCACTGAGAATGCTAGCCTACACTGGCCACTTCTCACAATTTCATTTATCAATCTTGCCAGCAATTCTGGGTCTCACTTAGCCTTTAGAATCCATACATCCCACATTCAGAGATATTCCAGGTTACTCTTAACCTCAAAAATATAAATTTCATCCATTCATCCGTAAATCTTTTATTCACTGATTTATTTCTTTTAATTCACTAATCCCAACAATTAGAACACTTCTTACCCATTGTGTTAAAATATTCCAATAAGATTTTCACATTGATAAAGCCTTGTCGAATAATAACTCATAATTTATTTCGAATTTTTTGCCGTACTGACCCACTTTTTGAAATAATTTGGCACTCTGACCCACTTTTGAAAACAATTAGCGATCTGACCCAGTTTTGGACACGTCAGCAACAAACGTTATTGGAAAAAACGGCATAGGTTATTTGCAAGCCGTTTTTCCCAATAACGACATCTATTTTCAAAAAAAGTAACATGCCGTTTTTTGGAGTAACGGCATAGGTTATTTTGATTTTTGACAGCTTGTATTCACCATTTTGAGAAAAAATGTCAAGTGTGAAAACCTTATAACATATGCCGTCTTTTCAAAATGGCATTCTCAATATTGATGCCATTATTTTGAATAATGGCATCCGTTATTTACTTTGTTTGCCTATAAACAGTGGCCCCCTCTTCTCACTTCTCCTTTCTCTCTCTCTCTCTCCCGAAACCCACAAACCCTAGATCCCTAAAACCAAAAATCCCAAGTATTGGAGTGCTCTCAAACTTCATATATCCTACCTCCTTACTCTCACTCTCATCCCATTCCTAATCCACGACGTATTTTCAAGCTATCCAAGATACGGTCTAATTTGAAGATATTATTATAACCATATGTTTGATATGTATTCATAGGTTATGCTTATGAGTAGTTAATGACTTGAATATGTTTGAATCTTTATGTTTAGGTATGGAATATGATATCCCTATTTGGTTATATTTGGGGGTGAAATAATTAAAGATCCGAAGATTGGATATTGTTCTAACGATGTTGAACCGGTCATTATTTGGGCTCCCTGCAACTTTATATACTCACAATTAATAGATAAGATATTTGAAGTCACTAATTGGGATATAGGTGAATTGAGTGTCGAAATCAAAGCCCGTTATGCTGCCGGTAAAGGGGAAGGGCAATATTTCATTGTGGTTCCCGTAGATAATGATAATTCTCTGAGATCCATGATTGGTAAGACACTTAATCCAAATTGTAGTTGGAATGCATTGGAGTATATATTGACCAAATGATGCTTCTAAATACTAGGCAAGTTGTTATTGAAAGTCCAAGGCGCGCCCCGAGTTTGAAACCATCTGCCGAGTTACATGCAAGAATACCAAATACAGAAGAAGACATTAGCACAACTCCAACAGAACCTATTACCACTGAACTGAATATGAGCAGGTACATCCATTGACCTTAGCACAAAATATTGTCCGCACCAACATGGTATTGCAAGACTTTGACAATGCCGTTGTAAATAACGATTTGGGAGAAGAGGAAGAAAATGAGGATCAGTCGATCAGGGTCTTCAAGTTGATGATGAGGAGGATGCCGATGAAGCTTCGGTTAATGATGTCAACGTCGATGTGCCGGTTAACAATGGGGTGTTGCCAAATCAGTCCGTTAGTTCAACTGTACATAAGGTTCAATCGAGTGAATAGATGTCTCGTGCGACCATACATGAACATGCACAATCTTCCGTCGACTCTTCCAACACGGATCAACTCTACATAGATCAAAGATTTCCAACTAAAGATTCTACACAACATCAAGTGAAGATGTACTCCGTGAAGAACCATCGAGAATTCATGACGGTGAAATCGACCCCCGGTTTATACTATGTCAAATATAAATACGCACCCATCAACCATTTAGTCGAGGAGATTGCAGAAATCCGGCACTTCTAAATGTAGTGGGTTGTCCTTGGTGATTGCATGCAATTGTTCCAAAAGGCGGTACTTATTTCGTGGTAAAGAAGCTTGAAGGTCCACACACATGTGTAAATCCAACATTAAATCAAGATCACAAGAAAATTAATTCTACGATTGTATCGACGGTCATATTAATGCTGTGAATGCACGACTAGAAATAACACCAAGAGCCATAATTGAGATAGTCAAGCTTCAATTCAATTACACAATTTCATACTGGAAAGCTTTGAAGACAAAACATAAAGCAATTCAGCGATTATACGGTTCCTTCGAAAAAACATACACTAAATTGCCCTATCTTCTCAATGCAATTCAAACATCAAATCCGGGGACGACCGTACATTAGGCCAAGATTGTGACCGGTCCGGCCGAAGAAACTTTAAGGGTGTTTTTTGGGCATTCAGACCTTCCATCGAGGGTTTTAAGGCATGCAGACCAGTTATAAGTGTAGACGGAACTCATTTGTACAGAAAATACAAAGGTTGTTTGTTGATTGCTGTTTCACCGGATGCAAACGGTCGGTTATTTCCATATGCATTTGCAATAGTTGATGGTGAGAGCATAGAAACGTGGACATGATTCATGAACTGTATTCGGTGCATTGTCACAGATCGTGCAGGTTTGTGTCATTTCTGATCGTCATGCAGGCATTTTATCAGCAATGAAAAATGAGTTCAGAACATGGAAGGAACCACTTGCTTATCATCGTTATTGTATGCGGCATTTTGCTAGTAATTTCCAAAAAAAAATTGTTTGCAAGTTTATGATGAACAAGCTGAATATGATCGCGTGTCGGAATCAGTTGAAGAAGTTTGAGGAAAAGATGGCACAGCTTGAAGCGGCTAATATTGATGGGGCTAATTGGTTGAAGGAGAAACCGATTGAGAAGTGGGCACTTTCTGCCGATGGAGGACGTAGATATGGTATAATGACAACAAATCTATCGGAAATTTTCAATTCGGTTCTAAAATGTGTGCGTAGCTTGCCCGTCACCGCAATTGTTGAAATAATTTTTTTCCGTCTCAACATATACTTCAATGACCGCCGTGAAGCGGCACAGACCCTTATCAGTGTAGGAAAATTATGAGCACCACGTGTTCAAGATATTATTGATTTATGCCGTGAAAAACCCAATTTGCACGAGGCAATAAAGTTTAATAACCGGCCTGGTGTTTTGGGGGTTAAAACCGGCATTAGAATGGATGACATCAAAAGGGTGGACATTGGCACACGTTGACCTCGGGGGGGCATACTTGTACTTGTGGAAAATTCCAACTCTATCACATTCCATGTTCTCATGTATTGGCCGTTTGTGCCTCCCGTACAATTGATTATCAACCTTACATTAATGCCTTTTATTCTACAAGTTCATTAGCACTAACGTGGGCACCAACTTTTAATCATATTCCAGACGAATCTTATTGGCCGACACAAAGTGGATTGATACTCATAGCCGATGCGAGTCTACGTCGGTTGAAAGGTCGACCTAGGAGTACTCGTATTCGCAACGATATGGATGCTCGAGAGGGTGGGAGCACCAGCAAAATTTGTTCAAACTGCGAATTAAGTGGACACAATAGGCGTAGATGTAAGAATGTACCCAATGTGGGCACATTCCAATCTACCGATATTTGAAGTTGTATCCAAATGTTGGCTTTATTTTGTAAGATATTTGAATTGGTATCCCAAATTGTCAACATGTGTAAAATCTATCTGTATAATTACCACGTGTTTAGACGTTGAATTTTATGAACATTTGATGAAATATATGGTAATGTAATCAGTTGAATTTGAGATATATGTTTGTGATGTTCAATTTTTGTGGAATGACTGTGTATGTTTTGAATTGCTGTGCATTTGATGAATAGCCATGCATGTTTTGGGTACAAATGATATGTAAGAGATGACGTTCTTCAAAACGTGCACAAAACATGCACAACTGATTACTTAAAGTTGATAGATTGATTATCCACCCTCTAGTTGATAGATTGAGTAAGCTTATTTTTACACTAAAAGTTTTTGCAACAACCACATAAATGGTATTATTGGCAACGAACAATGCAAAAAATACGCTAAGCAACAAGATGAAGGATTATTTTCTTTCAAACTATTCAATAGTTAAATCTAAGAAGAAAATAACTGAAACTTTGAGTGTAGACTCAACCCTCAAAAAATTTATTCATATGTCGCAGATCAAAGATTTTCTTAATTGCTCGTGTTAGTCATTGTTAGAAGATGTATCTTAGAATCTTTAAAACTGTACATGGATAATGTGAAGGAAATCCACTGTTAGTTCTTTTTTTGCTATGTAGAAGACTTTTGTAAAACTAGATGTCTATTTACTTTATAGTTGGTTTTCACATTAAAATGTTTATTTGTTGTTAATTGATCCCCTAGCGCGGGGTGTCAACAAGTTGGATTTGGGTCAGATCCTATAAGATCCACTTGGGGATCCAAACTTACTCAGGTCGGATTCAGGTTGGATCTCACTATTTATTTCAAATTCAGATCGGGTTTACAGATTATCCACCATCCACTTTTTTCATAGACTATTAAATTCTTGAGAAAAACTTCTTTACATATAAAACTATTGGTAAAATGTTTCGTATTACATATTCAAAATACTAAAATAAACATATAAATAAATAAATTTTCATCTTTGTAATCAAAGAAAACGATAATTTATTGGTATGTGTATATTATGAACTATATATATAAAGTATTAATATTTGCATTGCCTAATTCACAAAATCTATTCCTACTAGACCGGGGGAAAAAAAATTACAATATCTAAGCATTAAAATCTATATGAATTTAGGATATATATATATATATATATATCGGACTATCCAGAGAGTTATCGGACTCAGATCCACAAAGATCCATATCTAGATCCAAATAAGAAAACAGATCTACTATGGAGGATCCATACCCTAGAATTCGGGTCGGATTCATATCAGGTTATCGGGTTATCAAATATTTTTGTTACCCCTACCCCCAGCGCAAAAATCCTTATTTTGCCCTTGATTTGAAAAGAATATATAATAAAATTTTAACTAACACAATTACTCATTTAAACAAAACTTGAAGGTAAATAAACGTGCATGTGTAAATATACGAAAATATACAACGATATTAGACTAAAGTACTAAGAATAATAATCAAGTAGAACCAAAAATAATAAATGATGTCGCTTCTAGATTAAAAGATAGGGCGAAAGAAGTAAATAGCATAAAGATGTAATGAAAATGGAAAAGCATTAAGTGTCACGACATCACTAATATTCCTAATAAAGAAAATTAAAAGTAACCAAAATAAAACAAAAAGTCTTAATACTAAGTAACATAACATTATACATCATAATTAGTAAATCACAGATAGACCTAAAAAGCTAATTTGATGCTTCTGAAATGTTATTCCTCATCTACCTAACGCTCATTTTCTTCTTGCTTTTTATTCAAATTTTGAGGTATCCAACTCTAACAGTGAATGACTCTGTCTTGTTTTAAGGTTCACATTTTGATGTGTTAACCCTACTGAAACCCTAAAAATCTAGGCCGGAAGGTACCTGACCCTGCTTCGCTCGGCTTCCCATTTCCCCAACCATGGCCTCCAACTTATTATGCTTGATCAGTTGATTGTCAAAAGTGAAAGCGATAAGATCAACCAAGCCAATGGTCGTTCAGTTGAGAATGTGCTTCGCTTTATTCCCAATCAAGACTTAACCAATCCAACAAAAGTTGATGTTACTCACACTTGGTCACCAACGGTGATGAAACTCACTAAGTTGTACCATCTCTAATTTAAGAATGACATCTAGAATCCTCTTAATCTAGGTTTCCATATATCTCATCTCATTTATGAAGGACTAAGTTATTAGCATCAGTTGCCACTTTGCATAGTTCAGAGAGTAAGTGTGATAAAGTGGTTTATCTTACCTGTCCTTCAAAAAAATTTATGGAAACCCCATAAGTTTCACAAAACAATAATGGTTTTTGAATCTTCTCCACCCACTGTGAGAATTCATAATAATGGAAGGCCCGGTTTTAAGATTCATGTGTAGGTTGCCGCTTTGGAAGTAAACTTTGTCAGCGGTCGTCCCCACTTCGCCTTTCAGATTTGGAAGTTTCAAATTCAATATACATAATAAGACTCCATTAGTGTCTTTCAAAATTAAGAATCCAATGCCTCTTATTAATTTCTTGATTTCTACATACACACTACACACATCTTGTAATCCTATAACTGCCCTCTACTTTGTAGAAATATCCTTTCTAAAGGAAGTGTCACCAAACCTCGTCAACTCGACAAACAACAAGCCAAATAGACATACACAAAAGAATAAAAGGGCAAGAAGTATAATGAACTCTTGGGAAAACCTGAGTTGGTTTAATTCTAATTCTTCCCTCGAGCAACCATTACCTTTCCTTCCAGTAGTCTAATTTCTCACTGATCTCCTCAAAAAGATCAACTTATGGAGGCAACCTAGATGAAGGAGGGTTCTAGTATTGGATTGGTGATTGTTGAGTTCATAATGTGCAATTGGAAGTAGTTTCCACCAAAAGGGATTTGTGGTCCACCTTTATTGTAAAAGCAATTATATTCATGTATAAGTTGACCTTAATGTCTGATCAAATTTAAAAGCAATGCAAACAACGTTTATAGTAATGACTTGTGTGATCTCACTCTCGGCAAAAAAGCAATGTGCCATCTACATATTGGAGATCAACAACGGTATTGGATATTTTAGTTGTCCCAAGCCCATCAACTACTAGCCTAATACCAACAGGTTTAGAGACTATCCTTGCCTTACAACCTTGTATTTAGCGAAAACATGGTGTGCCCTTATATTAGCTAAAATATAAAGTTATAAACCTTTGTCCTCCAACCATGACGTGATCCAACAGATCCACCTTGTTGGAACCCTCTACTGGACTCACCCATTCGACTAGCATTCCGTTGGGAATTGTTATGGTATTATTTTTCCTTTTCCAACTCACATAATCTCTCTCCACATAGTTATTGCTTTTTACTCTTAACATTAAATTGATTTAGTCAGTTTTGTAATTGTTGTTTCCGTGGCATCTTTGATACTATGTGCAGAGAGATATGAATTCTATAAGACATCACCATCTAAAATCAGCAATATGATCCAAGTTCCCGATAAAGATCCCCTCTTTTTAAGAACCCATGCCCTAAATATTCTAAAATTGAATCTACCCATATGAAGAGCAACAGTATACCTATATGTCTTATCGTTAAATTCGGATTCAAATTAGGGTTTCAAATTCAGATCAAGAAAATAGAAATTAGGGTTTCCAAAACAAGAGACATGGCAAACAAATGGAACAAACGCATTGAATAATCCATGGAATTAAACAAGAAGATGATAAATTACCGTAGATTGTTAGAATGGCGAAACTCTACTCTCTGATCGTCGCAAAATCGTGATGAAAAAAATTAGGGATGAACAAATTAGAGTTTGGAAATGAGGATTTCAGATGACAAAAAACGAAATTGAGGGGAAAAGAAAGGCCTAATTACGAATTGAAGCGGGACTCAATCGATTTGAAGGGTTTTGACAGTTGTGTGTTGGGCTGGGCCCACGGAACGGTGTCCTTTTTGTTTTTTTTTGGCATATTAGCTACTAATTAAACACTAACGCTACACCAACAAAACTGCACTTTTACTTTCCCGAGACTTCGGGGTTGTTTATTAATTTCTTATTAATGAAACAGGGTGGCATTATTCCACCTTTTCCTCAAAAAAAAAAACGCTACACCAACAAATTTTTTTTAGAGATGTCACAACATTATTGGTGTTGTCTACAACCTACTCGATAATCTCTAATCTCTAATATTATAATGGAAGAAGGTCTTAGTGTCATTTGTCATTTTATCATTCTACCAACAAGTGCAACGCACGTATCTCTACTACTATAATGGGAGAAGGCCTTAGTGTAATTTGTTCATAATCCAATCCGTGCAACGCACGTGCTGGTAGATTTTTTTTTTGCCCTTTTCATTCCCCCCAATTTTCTCCACGTGCACAACACGTGTATAGTACTAGTATAACTAATGTAAATGAGGTTTCCGGTTCAAATCCTCCATACATCAAAGTTTTTATTTTTATTTTTTGAAATTATTAAAACGTGCACTGCACGTGTAAATTACTTAGTAATCTTAACTGGTGTTACCCCTATGCAAATTGCACAACCTAAAATAGTTTTGAGGGACTCAAAATTATATAAAACTCCCAAAAAATGTGAGAAATTTGGGGAAAACTTATGACTATCATTCCTAGCGTAGTTACTGAAATATTTATTATCATCCTCACATAAACAGATGGTTTAAGAAATCGCTGTCAAATCATAATATTATATAATTGAATATTACTAAAGCTGCTTTTGGGGGGGGGGGGGGGGGGGGAGATCGGGGGGAGATCCATGAGATTGAGAAAGTGAGGGGAGGTGACTTATTTGAGGGATTTGAGTTTTTATTTTGTTCTTTGTTTTTTTTTAATAAAAACCATGTGTAGTGCATGCGTTAGTTAAATATGAATTCCTATTTTTTCTCTCATTTATCTATTTCAAGGAGAGAATGGTAGACTCCCACTCTCCTATTAGTATAATATCTAGATATAATAGTGTTACCGCTAAATCTGGTGTGGGGGCAAACAGATAGAATTTGTGGATTCTTAGGAAAACCGAATAGCGAACCTGGAATCATTCCATCGGAGTTTGACCGTTGACTCCCGCCGCTCACCTGCAAAAAGTGTGAGACACCGGGATTGATTCCGGCGACGCACCCTCCGACGCTCAAGTCAGTAATCAGGAAAGATTATGAAAGAGCGTAAACTGGCAAAAGATTGATTACCTCTTAATGGTGGTGGATGGGGGATATTTATAGCCGCCTTTGGGATTAAATTAAGAATGTAATCCCTAGGAACAGATTAGGAATGTAATCCCTAATTCCCAGTGAAAAGATAGATACGAATCAGGGTCGTTGATTAGGATTAATCAGAAACCCTAATTCTATCCTGTTGAACCGGGTCAGCAGCGGGTTGAAACCCGCACCCAGTTGAGATGGATCCGTTCGCAGGTTGTTGGATCTCTGGAGAGAAGACCCAGTACCCACTTCAGACCCGTTTATAGGTGAAATTACCATTTTACCCTCAGGCTTTAAGATTCGCGCCCGATTTGGACGATTCCAATTTAACCCTATTTTTAGCCATATCACGAGCCCCCCACTCCCGAATATTGAGTTTGATCAGCCTTTGAGGAGTAGTTGTGCTGTTTTTAATGGCTTACGGAGTTGTATCGGAGTCCAAATGGGAGGTGCCCGGTCCTTGCATGAGGTAGTATGGTGATTTTCCGATTCTGTTGTGCGCTCTAGGTTGTTCTTGAGCTCTTCTGGACTTTCGAAATTTTCCCCTAATTTTTATCTATTTTTCGATCCATTTATTTAGTTTTGCGAATTGCTGATTCGTCGATCGGGGGTCTTAATCAACCACTCTAGGCAATAATCACTTACTCAGGGGCTCAAAAATATTTCTCCGAAATTATAATTATTTTCTAGAATTTTTAATTAATCTTCACGAATTTTTAATCATTTTTTTCGTAATTTTTAAATAAATAAAACGATTTTAATAAATAAAAAATAATTTTAAATACTGAATTATGTCGTGGTGCGATCTGTGCCCTCCATCAGCGTTGGGCGCAATTTTCTGGAGGATCAGACGATCTAGGCAGCTCGGCGAGTTTTTTCTTTGTATACGAGGGTCGGCACATCGGCACCTCGGCTCGGATCCTCGGCGATCTGCCGAGCTACATGGCACGATCCGGAGCGTCGATTATGACGCAAATCCCAAAAAAACTGCTATCTTGTCGTTTTATGGACGTGGCGTGATCTGAACTGTCCATCATGTTCTAGCACGTTTTTTGACAAGATCCAACGGCTGAGGAGCGTAGGCACCATTTTTCTTCAAATGTGAGGGTCGGTACCTCGTCACCTCGGTTCGGTGACTCAGTTGCTCCCCCAGTAGCTCGATGGTTCAGCATCAGCTGGTCGGTAGCTCGGCTTAAACACTCCGGTGGCTCGGCTCCTCGTCCTCTGCCCTTAGTGGCTTGGTGGCTCAGCGTAAGCTGTTTGGTAGCTCGGCTAAGCGCTCCGGTGGCTCGGTAGCTCGAAACGAATAGTTGGGACTCGTGGCTTAATCTGGGACGTTCATCATGACACGAATCGCGAGGTTGGAGATTCAGATCACGAGAAAACGTTATCTTGTCGTTTTGTGGGCGTGGCATGATCTGAGCCGTCCATCATGTTTTGACGCGAATTTTGAGGCGATCCGACGGTGAAACTGGCTCGGCGGTATTTTTCTCCATATGTGAAGGTCGGTACCTCGTCACCTCGACTCGAGTGGATGGTGGCTCAGTGGCTCGACCGAACGCTCCGGTGGATCAGGAGTTCGGATCGAGTCTTCGAACCACGTGGTGAGATCTGAGACATTTATCGCGACGCGTATCACGAAGTTGGAGGTTCAGATCACAAGAAAACGTTATCTTGTCGTTTTGTGGGCATGGCGTGATCTGAGCCGTCCGTCATGTTTTGACGTGAATTTTGAGCCGATCCGACGGTGAAACTGACTCGGCGGTATTTTTCTCCATATGTGGAGGTCGGTACCTCGTCACCTCGGCTCGAGAGGATGGTGTTTGGGCAAAACGACGAACCTTTTCCTTGAAACGTCGCAGCTTTGCGCTTTGTCGTTTTACCTTCCCTTAGTAGGCCCTTAGACATTTCGAAAGCCCAACAGTCGCTTTCTTGGTTGTAAATTCTCACCCCCCTCACCCCCTTGGCTTATTTCTCACTTTCACTCCCAAGTTTTTACTTTTGCTATAAGTTTGCTCTGCTAGCGGTGATTTTTACTCCAAGGCGGTTGTGCTAGCTGTCGCATGGGTCAGGCGATTTCCGGCGAACTATTTCCGATCGTGAACGTCACTTCAAGGTTACGTCACATCAAGGTCAGTCCTCTTTGCCTTAGATTATTTATTCGAGATGTTAAGAGTAAACTCGGGGAGCGAGGCATCGTCCTCGGGAGGTAGAAGTGCCGAGGAGAGGAGGGAAGTAGTGAGCCGTAGGAAAGGGAAGGAGGTAGCAGGCTCGTTTGTGGCTGAGGAGAAGAACAGAGTAGTGGCCCGGTCTTCGATAGTCGAGGAGATTATGGAGCCGGAGAGACAAGCTCCCGAGTCGGGTCGGATGACTGGCCCGCTGTCAGGTCATGCCGGAATTAGGCAGTACAACGACGATCTGCTGGAGAAGGAGATCGTTGGTCGCTCGGCGACTAATGAGGAGAACACCCCGTGGGAGGGCCCAGATCGCTTCGGTATTATCCGAGCAGGATCTCCTCCGGATCAGAAAGGGGTTCGCCATCCCTCCGGAGTACAGGTTGATCCTCCCCACCCCCGGGATGCGAGCAAACACTATCCTGTCGCCGAACACGTGCGTCTTCGACTTCGACTCCCTGAACGCTGGCATGCGCTTCCCTCTCCACCCCTTCGTGTTGAAGGTCCTGCACTGGTACTGTCTGGCCCCCATGCAATTCATGCCGAACACTTAGCGGCACGTGCTCGCCTTCTTGCTTCAGTGCCGTATCACCGAGGTCGAGCCAGATATCGTCATCCTTTGAAGTTTATACCGAATCAACCGGATGAGCAAGCTCGAGCCTCGCTACTACTTGTCACCTCGGCGATGCGTTATGTAACTCCTGTTTTCCTGTATTTGTATTCTTATACTGTATTTTGCCTTATTGTACTCTCTCATCTATTTGAGATCCTGTAATTTGTTTTAGATTGAATAAAATCGTTATTTTTGTCTCGACTCAATTTTTGGTCCTTTTATCGAATTCATTGGTGTGCACTTTGTGTCATTCTTCATGAAGAAATGGATATTTCTTCTCATTTATCTCTTTATCCCCCATTTTATTTCATTTTGACCAATTCTCCTGTTGGGCCCTATTCAATTCGGATACCCTAATACCCAGAAACCCGAAACCCTATACTATTTAAACCCTAATCTCCTAACCCTAACCCAAAACCCTACTGCTGTGCAACCACCCTAACAAACCCGCCGCTACACTCTTCTTCCTCCGATCCTTCATCACCAATCTTCCACGACCACCACCATCATTACCACAGCGCCACTTTCTCCCCGCCATTACCCAATTCCCGAACCCATCGTCTCCCTCCGCCATTCCATCGTTGTCGTCCTCATTAACCCATCACCTCCATCATCTTCGATCGCCACCACCAGTCTCGCCACACCCAACACCTCTTCGACCTCCGTTCGCGCTGCCAACACCCCGAACCCAATCCCCTTTCTTCTCCTCCCCTGTTTGAAACCGCAAACAGAGTCGCCGCCGCGCATTGCGTCGCTTCTCGACGTCGCGCCATTGATTCTGCCGCTCGTCCTCCCCGTCGTCGCTGTCACGCCGTCGCGTCGCCACATCGAAGCCCCCACCATCGCCATTCCCTCTCTCGCTCTGTGTTCGTCGAAGAAGAGAACGAAGAAGAAGAAGAAACAATGATTGGCAGGATTGAATCTCGACCATAGGATTGCGCCAAGATCCGTGCAATCGAGCTCGATCTGATCGCTGTCCTGCGTTCGGCCACAGCAGATCCCCGCTCGCTGTTTGCTGTTTGGGCGTCGATTCGGTGTGCGGGAGAGTTCTGATTGGGTGGTTTCACTGTTCCGTGTTTTGGTGCAGCTGATCCCGTTCGCTGTTCTGTGTTTGGGCTTGGATCTGGTGTGGGGAAAACTTGATCTACGGTCGATCTTCGCACGTGCTTCACACGTGCTTTTGGGAGACTTCACCCGGGATTTTTTGATCCAATTTTCTTCAACAATCGGATCTACCGTCGTCAATTAAGGCAAATATCTCTTGTACAATTTTATTTGTTCTAGTACAAGCATCCCTTGAAAAATATTATAAATAGTTAGAAATTGTGACTCCTCCTTGACTATCGTTGTTGATCAATATTAAACCTCCAAAATTTATAATTCTAAGAATCACAAAATTTCATTGTGTTAAATCATAACTACTTGGACTCAATTTATTCCTTGAACACATGAACATATGAATTAAGGAGCCCTAAATTTGTAGACACATGTTATATCTAGTATTTGATGAACTTGCAACCATTTGACTTGAAAAACAATTATTACTTGCTGTTTTGACCACCATTATTCTGTATTTTATATCACAAAATAACTTAGACGCCTAATGATAAATTTCCATGTAATCTATACTAGTAAGATATTCCCTCATGTTGCTGTCCTGAATCGTGCTTCGCTGTTTTCACCCCTTTAACATTAGAATCTGAACCCGAGCCCTGAATAGAGAATGTAGATCTGGATGTCTAGATGTCGATAACCTCCGAAATTTATGAATTTGGAGTTACGGTCTAGGAGTTATTGCAGTTTTACTGCAGCTGTGTCGGTAGACGCAGATTCGTAAAACTGCTGCACACATTTGCCTTGCGAATTAATTTAGCTATGTAAACAGCGAGCGTTTGACTCGAAATTTCATATGTAGTTGCTGGACACCCTATAGGACATTCCCAATTTTTCTTAGAATTAATTTACATTATTTCAACACTATTTCATATGCATAAATACATATACACAAATTCTGCCTGAACATTTTAGCTGGATAATTTATTCATGTCGACCCTCGATTATGCCATATAATTACCCTAAGCTCATTCCATGTACATGACCCTGATTTCTTGACTTGTTTCGCACACATGTATGCTTGCGTGATAAAATAATAAATGTAACAAGCCGGGGTTAAGGGAAAGACCATAATGGTGGACAATATAGGTTAGTGTACTCTGAAGGGGGCCCGTGTTTCCCAGTACTCAGTTCATGAACCTGTTGCATGTGATGTATTCATGGAGTCAGTTACTTGGCTCATGAACCTGTTGTATTCATGAACCCACCGTATGGGTCTTGAACCTGTTAGTATTCACGAACTTGCTTCGTGAACCTGTTATTTATTTTCGTATTCATGAATCGTGCCTGCTTGGTACTTGATACCTGAGTACACCGCCCTATAGAATCCATTACTAGATCTAAACGAAATTGCTTTGACTGTAGCAACCATGTAGTAAAAAGATGGATGCATGAAGTGCTACCTAGATAGTAATAACTACAAGACTTGAATATGACACCTGTTACTTGATACTTGATGATATGATACATGAAACATGATACATGAGACTTGAAACATGAAACTTGAACATGACACCTGTTACTTGATACGTGAAACCTAACACATGAAACATGATACTTGATGTTAGTTACCCCTACAGGTTCACCTGTCATATGTTTTACCATTAGTAGTTGTTAACTAGCCTGTTTACTAAGATGTCTCCCTTGCTAGCTAGTTCTTGAATTTCCACTACTTGTTGTATCCCTGTTACATTCTTGATTCCAATTCCTGTTTCCCATACTTGTACTTGTTTTCACTATTTGTGGTCCTAGCTTGCACTAAGGGCACCTTCTCTTGTTTTTCCATGTTTTTCCTTTTTATATTTATTAAGCAGACGTGGGAGACGAGCTACCTGCTGGAATTGGCGAGCAGACATTTCAGGTTTTGCTTGGAGCAAGGACTTGTTTAAATAATTATTTTCCTTAAGTTATTTATTTCTTCTGCTGTATAAGACTTGTAACGGGCTTACGTTCCCGAATTTTACTTTTGATCCAGACTTGAAAACTATGTGGACATTATTATTTGTTGTTTTCTGTTGCTTAATGAATTATTCATGCATGCTTGGTTATATATCTCTCTCTTGTATATTCTTGTTATGATGCTGAGTCGATCCTACAACTTATGAATGATGTTAAGATCATTCGCTGGGCTTCGTCACGCACTCGTACTCCATATTTCGGGAAGCGGGGCATGACACATTAAGTTCATAGAGAATCAGGATTCGATAAAACATTGGAAGGAGAAGTTCTTTTTGCTAAAGGGGCCTTCGAGATTGGACTTCCCGACTCGGTGGAAGGTGGAAGTACCTATGTTTGCAAGGGTCGACCCGGTGTTGACTCCTGCCGAGGAGGAGGTGGCAGACAGGCTGATCGCTCTCCCGACACTGAATTGGAGAGAGATGACCGAGGAGGTGCTACATGGGTCGGGCCTTAGTCCGATCGACCCGAGTATGCTCCTGACATCTCACTGTAAATTATTTTCTTCGAATGCTTTTGTACATTCTTCTAACTTTTTCTTTTGTTGCTTTGAACAGAGGCGCCGAAGATGGACTTCATGGGCATGATGACTGAGCGAAGCAAGGTCACAGACGGAAGGAAAAGGAAGAAGCCAAGCACGGGTCTTACGTCCGGCCGACCCACCAAGGCTCCGTCGGTTGTCGCCTACCCTACTCCCGACCCTTCTGCCTCGTCTCCATCGGTGGCCGTCCTTCCCGACCCTTATGCCCCTGCCCCGTCCGCCCCACCGAGTGAGACCTTATATATTTCGGCGACGCTGGCGCTCCAAGCCCCACCTTTGATGCCTTAGGCCGAGCAGATCTTGACCGAGGCCCACAAGAAGCTGTTCGTCCCCGACTGGCGGGTGAAGAACCACGATGGCTTTCTTGGTGATTCGCAGATGTGAATGCAGGTTGTCAAGCATCTTGCGACCCCAAAGGATCGCGCCGCCCTAAAGGCGGGGACGACTGGCGACGACACCTACAAAATTGCTCGTTCGCTTATGTCGGTAAGTCTTTTCTCTTTGAAAATTTCTTAAGTCCACAGTTCGGCTTATGCTACGACCTAACTCTACTTTTTGCAGGCCACTTGTCACTTTGGCCACCCATCCAAGAATTCGCCGAGCAGGAGAGGGAGTTGAAGGCCCTCAGTGACAAGGATAGGATGGAAAGGGCGAGGGCTGTGATGCAACTTGACGCGGAGCAGCGTCGCTCGGAGGCCTTGGAGGCTCGGGTCGCCGAACTCAAGGCGGCCTTGGAGCGAGCGAACGAGAAGCTCGCTGCGGAGGTCGCCAAGGCTGACGAGGAGAGGGCTGCAGCAGCGAAGGCCTTGGAGGCGGTGAAGGCAGAACAAGCCGTGGTGGTAGAGAAGGCGAAGAAGGAGATCGAAGTCGAGGCGAAGACGCACATGGCCAAAAACATGGAGCTGTCTTACGCAAGAGCGCTCGACCACGTCGAGGCTCAATTCCTCGGCTTTGAGAGGGTGGGGTACCGCTTGTGGCCCGGCACCGAAGACGAAGGCGAAGAAGAGGAGGGAGAAGAGGAGGAAGAAGGGAAGGGCGGCGAGTAGCCGGACAGCGAGGTGCATGCCGACCCCCAAGCCGGGGCGAGGGGCCATCTGCCATGGTGCCTGTGTCCGAGCTGCCACCCCAGGTGGACCCTTGATCCCCTCACTTTTGTAATAGTTTTTTTTTCCTTTTATTGTACTGCCTTATAGCGGACTGGCCGCCGCTCTTCTGATGTGAATAAATTTTGTCCGATCTCTTTTCTCGAATGTTGTCCAAGTGTTGGGTTTTCTTTTTTCTTTTTGAAATTTAGCTAAGTGTTTGGCTCGGAACTTCTTTGGAGTTTGGCAAGGGTTGGGCACTGGCTTTTATCTTTTTGTGTTGATATGCTTCCGTCTTTCAGGTCGTCGAACTTAGTTCAGACACCGAAGCAGCCCGCCTTCGTGCAGAACTACGGAAGCGGTCACGCGAAGCACGTCTCGAAGGCGAGGTGGAGTTGCTCAGAAGGGTGTTATTCAACATGGAGAAGGAAAAAAGCGAGTTACTAGCTGAGGTTCGTCATTTGCAAATAGCCGAAGAAGAACTCTCGGCGAAGGAGGTTGGGTTATCCTCGGCATTGGCCGAGCGCGACGAGCTCGCCTCGAAGGTTGAGCATTTGAGAAGGGTTACGGTCGACAAAAGCATCGAAGTGACTAACCTTCATCGCATCATAGCTGACAGTGCTGGTGATGCAGGCTCGGCAAAACTTCCTCGGTTCATGATATTGGTGAAGGATGACACTTTGAAGGATAGGATCGTCGAACTTGAGAAGGAAGTTGCTCGCCTCATACCTCAGCCTGTGAGAATTAATATCCGAAGCACTTCGTGTACTCGCGAGGAGAGTGAGAGGGGGATCTCCTTCTACGAGCTCGTGACTCGCCCACCTACCGTTAGGCGGAGTCCGGCCGATGCTCAAAGCGGCGTGGCTGTTTTGTCTAGTGGAGCCTCGGTCGGAGCCACAGTCAGAGCCAGTGTCGAAGAGGCATCTCGGTTCATCGGTCTAGAGACGAGCTCGGAGGTTAAGTGGTGCCGCCCTCGTGTTTCTCTGAACCGAAATGTCCCCGTCCCGAAGAAGCACTAAAAGAGTTGTATTATGCTTTTGAGTTTTTATATCACCTTATTGTAGTAGCTTGGTCTTGTAAAGCACCTTGTTGTAGTAGCTTGGTCTTGTAATAACATTAAAGTTCTTTAATAAAATCAGAGTTTGTGCACTCGAGACATATTGTGGTTACTCCAATTTTGAAACGAACCATAAGAACCAACCGTTAGCTCATCCAATCATAGAGACGAAGAGGCAAGGGTTTGTTTCAACGGTTGTGGGAGCATTTCCAAATGGCAAACCACTTCTAGCTCGCTTAAGAGCGAGCTTGCGAAGCAGAGTCGAGCCAAGTGTTAGACTCCGAACTCGTCGTAAGAGTTTGTTTCAACGGTTGTGGGAGCAATTTCAAATAGAGAACCATTTCTAGCTCGCTTAAGAGCGAGCTTGCGAAGCAGAGTCGAGCCAAGTGTTGGATTCCGAACTCGTCGTTAGAGTTTGTTTCAAAAGTTGTAGGAGCAATTTCGAATGGCGAACCACTTCTAGCTTGCTTAAGAGCAAGCTTGCAAAGCGGAGTCGAGCCAAGTATTAGACTCCGAACTCGTCGTTAGAGTTTGTTTCAACGGTTGTGGGAGCAATTCCGAATGGCAAACCACTTCTACCTCGCTTAAGAGCGAGCTTGCAAAGCAGAGTCGAGCCAAGTGTTGGACTCCGAACTCATCATTAGAGTTTGTTTCAATGGTTGTGGGAGCAATTCCGAATGGCGAACCACTTCTAGCTTGCTTAAGAGCGAGCTTGCGAAGCGGAGTCGAGCCAAGTGTTGGATCCAAACTCGTCGTTTGAATAAAAGGAATTAAAAACAGAGAGATGCAGGCAGTCACAAGGTGCATATGGAAAAAAGGAAATTCTTTATTAATAACTAATAGTCGGCTGCTTCTAAGTTGCGAGCCGTTATTACATTGGAGAAATAAAGAAGCAAAAGTAAAATACAAGTGGGAGGAAAGAAACAGTTCGACATCTAAAGGTACTTAGAGAGGCGCTCAGGTGCTCTCTCGGTACTTTAGGAGATGATCGGCATTCCAAGTCCTGGGAATCTCTCTGCCTTCAAGGTCTTCTAGACGGTATGTCCCGGGCCGAACCACCTTGGTGATCTTGTAAGGTCCTTCCCAATTTGGAGCTGGCTTACTCTTCTGGCTGGGGAATGAGATAGCTAACTTTCTGAGGACCAAGTCCCCTTCTTTGAGGTCGGTGGGACGGACTCTCTTGTTGTAGGCCAGCTCGATCCTCCTTCGGTAGCTTTGCTGGCGAATTGAAGCTCTTTCACGGAGCTCATCAATCAAATCCAGATTTGCCCGAAGTTTCCTGGTATTCTGCTCTTCTTCGTAGGCAATTAGGCGAGGAGAGGGTACACCGACTTCCTTCGGACCCATATGTGAGATTGAACGGCGACTCTCCTGTGGGGGTCCGTTTCGTATTGTGGTAATTCCACAGTACGTTAGGGAGCTGATCTACCCATAAGCCTTTAGCGGACTTATCCAGCCTCTCCTGAATACCGGAGAGGATTTGTCGGTTGGCATTTTCTACCTGACCATTTGACTGTGGGTGGGAGACGAAGGAGAAGCATTGTTGGATGGCAAGGTCTTCACAAAGAGTTCGGAATGCAGCCCCTGTAAACTGTGTTCCATTATCGGTTATGAGGACCCGAGGGACACCGAACCTGCAGATGACGCTCTTCTAGAAGAACTGAAGGACTTTGTTCTCGGTGATTGTATCCAAGGGCTCGGCCTCTATCCACTTCGAGAAGTAGTCGATTGTCACGACTAAAAATTTGAGTTGGCCGAGAGCTGGTGGAAACGACCCTAGTAAATCCATCCCCCACATTGCGAAAGGGATCATACTTGATAGGGAAGCGAGTTGAGCTTGGGGTAGACGACGAATATTGGAATACTTTTGACAAGAGCTGCATTGCCGAACATGTCGTTCGGCATCTTGTAGGAGGGTAGGCCAGAAATATCCATAATTCAACACCTTCCGGGTAAGGGATCTGGACCCTGAATGTGCTCCGCCTATGCCTTCGTAAAGATCTTGTAAGGCATATGTGGCTTGTTCCGGGAAAAGGCACCTCAAGTAGGGTCGGCCGTCTATTTGAGTGAAGGAGCGTTTGTACAGGACCCCCTCAACAAGGGTGTACCTCTCCGCTCTAGTTCTGACCCGACGAGCTTCTTTTGGGTCTTTGGGAAGGAGTCCATCCCTTAGGAATTCTATTAGGGGCTTCATCCAATTATCCTGAAGTTGAACTGGCAGTGACTCCATCGAGTCGGATGTTTCATCTTCTATGCTAGGCCTCAGGAGTACCTTAATCAGGACAGTCTGTTCGAGTCCTTGGCGGGAAGAAGAGGCTAACTTGGAGAGGCCATCTGCTTGGGAATTTTCCTCTCTGGGGATTCGCTGAATAAGTGACCCTTCGAATAGAGCCATGAGATTTTGGATCTTTGCTAGATACTTAGCCATTCGGTCATCTCGTGCTTCGTACTCACCCAAGACTTGATTTATGACCAGGAGAGTCATTGAATATCCGGAGACATTGTGCCCCTGCTTTGCGGGCCATTCCAAGACCGGCTATAAGGGCTTCATACTCCGCTTCATCGTTGGAGGCCTTGAAGTTGATGTGGAGGGAGTATTGGAGAACGAAGTCATCTGGGCCTGCCAGAATGACCCCGGCTCCACTCCCTTCGGTGTAAGAGAATCCATCTACATATACCGTCCAAATAGGAGGTCCGTTTGCTGCTTGACTAACCTCGAAAATGGTGCTCTCAACTATGAATTCGGCTAAGGCCTGAGCCTTGATTGCGGTCCGAGGCTGGTATGATCTATCATGCTGACTCAGCTCGATCGACCACTTCATGAGACGGCCAGAGGTCTCCGGTTCGTGAAGAACTTGCTTCAGCGGTTGGTCGGTAAGAACGACTACCGAGTGGGACTGAAAATATAGGCAAAGCTTCCTAGCTGCCATAACCAAGGTGTATGCCATCTTCTCTAGCCTTGGATAACAAAGCTCGGCATCCCGAGGTACCTTGCTTACGTAATATATGGGCTTCTGAGCCTTGTCTTCTCCCCTTACCAAGACGACACTGAGGGTTTGTTTGGAGGCAGCTAAGTAGAAGTAGAGTTTTTCCCCGGGGATAGGCTTGCTGAGGAGAGGGGGGTTGACTAGATAGGCTTTAAGCTGATCGAACGACTCCTTCTGTTGTTGACCCCATTCAAAGCCCTTAGCTCCCATGAAAGCCTTGAAGAAGGGAAGACACTTCTCTCCTGACTTGGAAAGGAAGCACCCTATAGCTGCGAGGCACCCGGTTAGTTTCCGAACCTCTTTCACATTTTTGGGAGGAGCCATGTCCAGTATGGCTTTGATCTTCTCGGGGTTGGCTTCGATTCCTCTTTGGCTGACCATGAAGCCTAGGAATTTTCCTGACGAGACTCCGAATGCACACTTGTTCAGATTGAGCCTCATATCATGCTTCCTTAAAACATCGAACGCCTTTTGCAGATCGGCCACATGATCAGCGCTGTGGATGCTCTTGACTAGCATGTCATCAACATATACTTCCATATTGTGGCCGATCTGATTTTGGAAGACTTTGTTAACGAGGCGTTAATAGGTGGCGCCTGCATTCTTCAACCCGAAAGGCATCACCCTATAGCAATAGAGACCCTGATCGGTAACAAAGGAGGTCTTTGGGATATCCGGGGAAAACATGCAGATCTGATTGTATCCGGAAAAAGCGTCCATAAAGCTGAGAAGCTCATGGCCCGAAGTGGCATTAATCAGGGTGTCGGTGCTTGGAAGAGGGAATGGATCTTTGGGGCATGCTTTATTCAGGTCGGTAAAATCGATGCAGATTCTCCAGCTCCCGTTGGCTTTCTTTACCATCACAACATTTGAGAGCCATTCAGGATAATTGACCTCCTGTATGAACCGAGCCTTAAGGAGCTTGTCCAGCTCTTCTTTTATAGCTTGTTGGCGCTCGGGAGCAAATTTGTGCCTCTTCTGTTGAACCGGTTTGGACCCCGGTGCAACACTAAGGTGGTGGACGAGGAGCTCTTCGGAGATTCCTGGCATGTTGGCAGCTGACCACGTAAAGAGGTCACGGTTCTTTCTAATGCATTGGACTATGTCTGAGCTTAGGGCAGATGGGAGGGTCTTGCTGATAAAGAACTTGCAGTTTGGTTCTTGCTTAGAGAAAAGCACTTCCTCCAATTCATCCGCCGGCTCGGACGTTGGTCGGACA
Organism: Hemerocallis citrina; assembly: GCA_017893485.1. NCBI lineage: Eukaryota > Viridiplantae > Streptophyta > Magnoliopsida > Asparagales > Asphodelaceae > Hemerocallis > Hemerocallis citrina. The sequence continues at coordinate 288,009,359 of CM030363.1, forward strand.
CCGTCTTGGGGAATTTCAAGAGTTTCGAGGGAGAGGACTAGACCCCGAGTAGAGATCATGTAGCATTTGCGGGCCATTTCCTGACTGCCTCTTACTTCCCCTACTCCTGCCCGGGTGGGGAACTTCATCTTGAGGTGATAAGCTGAAGGGACGGCTTCGAGAGCAGCTAGGCCGGGTCGGCCTAGGATCACATTATAAGCAACGGGGACATTGACGACCATGAAGTCCATCGGCTCCGTTCGGGTAGTAGGAGTGTTGCCAGCGGTTACGTCAAAGGTGATCACCCGTTCAATAGTCACTGGCACTCCCGTGAACCCATGGAGTATGTAGCCGGCAGGCTTAAGTCTGTCCCCGGATAGTTTGAGTCCTTTGAAAGTAGCGAGAAAGAGGATGTTAACGGAGCTGCCATTGTCCACCAGGATCCTCTCCACTTTAAAATTCGCCATATGGAGGTTGATGAATAGTGCGTCACAATGGGGGGTTCGGACACCCTCAAGGTCTTTATCTGAAAAAGTGATCGGTACTCCGAGGCCTTTGGGAGGGGGCATGCCATGTACTGAGTTGACTTCCCTTATGAAAGCCTTTCGAGAGGAGTTGGAGGTGCCTCCCATGGGGTCTCCATGGATGAGATGTAGGATGTGTTCCTCTTCGAACTCTGGAGTTTCATCGCGTCGTTCAGGATGCTTGTTAGCCCCCCGAAGGGGAGGAGGGAGATCAGTCCGGTCCTTTCTCACAAATTTGGCCAGCTGCCCCCTCTGGATGAGGGCCTCAATCTTGTTCTTCAGGGCCCAACAATCATTAGTGTCGTGGCCGTGGTTCTGGTGATATCGGCACCACTTCTCTTTGTCCCTCTTCTTGGCAGGGGTGTTCATCTTCGGGAGAGGAGGTATAACCCCCTCCTTCTCAACCTCCATGAGGATAGTGGAAACGTTGGTGTTAAGAGGAGTGAATTTTTCAAATCTTGGGGGAGGACGACGCTGGCCGCCATTATCCTTTTGGAGCTTCTTGGCTCATTCTTCTTCTGTTCCCTTTCTCTTAGACCCGGAGGAAGGCCCCTCAAAGTTAGGGCGGTGCTCAGCTTCCTCAGCCCGAATATACTTCTCGCTTCGGAGAAGGAGATCGAAGAAGTTCTGCGGGGGCTTCTTGGCAAGGGAGGAGCGAAGGCTAGAGTTAAGGACATTTGATTGGAAGGCCGCGGCAGCGACCGACTGGTCGAGGGAAGCGATGGACCTAGCTTCTGCGATGAACCTTTTCACATAGTCTCTCAACTTCTCACCCTTCTTCTGATTGAGGTAGAGTAGCGAAATGCTGGTCTTCTCAGTTCAGCGGCTACTCACGAAGTGGGTGACGAATAGGATCTCAAATTGCTCGAAGGAGGATATTGAGGATGGGGCGAGGCGAGAGTACCATTCTCGGGCCGGACCCTTGAGAGTAGCGGGGAAGGTTTTGCAGAGCAGGGCGTCGAAAGCTTGGTGGATTAGCATGAGGGTCGTAAAGCTTTCGATGTGGTCCACGGGGTCGAACTCCCCGGAATAGGTCTCGAATTGTGGAGGCTTGAAGCCTATTGGAACGAGCGCCTCCATGATGGTTCGAGAGAAAGGAGGTCGGCTCGGACGGAGGGTCCTTCCTCTAAGCGATTCTTCTCTGTCTAGCTGACCCAAGCACCTCTCCATTTCGTGGAAACGACGGTAGATAGTGTCATCCCTTCGACGGTAATCAAACGAGCCTCTGGACTTGTCTTTGTACGAGGGAGAGCGGGGGCTACGACGACGGTAGCTCCGAGAGTGGCGAGGACTAGAAATGTGCTGGGGGTTGCTAAGAGCTAGGAGAGGAGTTAGGGACCATCGGCGAGGACTTCGGACCGGAGGAGGAGTGGGGACCCTCTGAGCATTGTTGTTGTTGGGTCGGAGATTGAGGGCTTGTAAGATGGTTGCTTGGAATTGCTGGAACTCGACATGAGTGATGGGTGCGTCATCGTTCCTTAGAGGTCGCCGATCGTCAGGAGAGTGAGGTCTTCTCCTATGGTGGCCAGGGGACTCTCTCCGCCCTCGCCGAGGAGGGGACCTTCAGTAGTCTCGGGGATGAGGAGATCGTTCATTTGGACGTTGTTGGCGGGATGCTCCCTATCGGGCCTGCCTTTCATCCAAACGGCAGCGAAGATCCTCTTCCTTCTACTGATTGAGGATGGTATTGCAAAGGTCATCGGAAGTTCGGGGGTTGTGGGATGCAATGGAGTCGATAGAGGGGTTGTGTACGGAGATGCGATCATGTTGGAGAGGTTGTTTCTGATGATTGGGACGGGAGCCCCCCGCACCGGCATTTTGAGGCCCGGTTTGACCCCAAGGGGGTTGAAGATTCTGAGGAGGAGGTTGGTCTTGCTGCGAGGCTTGATCAGGTTGAGGAGGAAGTCCCGCCGGCTAGACGGTTTAAAGGGGGATCTCCTGTTACGGTTGAGGAGGAGTGGGTCCACGGTTGGACCCTCTGGATCTTAGTTTTCTCGGAGGCATGGCTAGATAAGATCTGACCAACGGGAAGAGGAAGGATCGCTATTCGTGGTTTCCCACAGACGGCGCCAATCTGTTACCGCTAAATCTGGTGTGGGGGCAAACAGATAGAATTTGTGGATTCTTAGGAAAACCGAATAGCGAACTTGGAATCTTTCCACCGGAGATTGACCGTTGACTCCCGCCACTCACCTGCAAAAAGTGCGAGACACCGGGGTTGATTCCGGCGACACACCCTTCGACGCTCAAGTCAGTAATCAGGAAAGATTATGAAAGAGCGTAAACTAGCAAAAGATCAATTACCTCTTAATGGTGGTGGATGGGGGGGTATTTATAGCCGCCTTTGGGATCAAATTAGGAATGTAATCCCTAGGAACAGATTAGGAATGTAATCTCTAATTCCCAGTGAAAGGATAGATACGAATCAGGGCCGTTGATTAGGATTAATCAGAAACCCTAATTCTATCATGTTATACCGGGTCAGCAGCGGGTTGAAACCCGCACCCAGTTGAGATGGATCCGTTCGCGGGTTGTTGGGTCTCTGGAGAGAAGACACAGTACCCACTTTAGACCCGTTTATAGGTGAAATTACCATTTTACCCTCAGGCTTTAAGATTCGTGCCCGATTTGGACGGTTCCGATTTAACCCTATTTTTAGCCATATCAAATAGTATTGTGCCACATAAGATTGTAAAGAGAAAGGTTGTATAAAAGGTTAAAAGATCTTATTTATACATTTTTTTTCTAATGAAATCTTAATTTGCAAATAGTATCCATAGAATTAGGGCCGACCCCCACCTTGACGCAGGTGAGGTGGTCGTCCCAGACCTTTGATTTTTTTGTAATTTTAGGGACCCCAAATTTGTATTATCCTTATAAATATCGACATGTATTTTGCGCGGTAAAAAGTTTATATTGTAATTAGAGGTCCCAAAAATAATTATTTGGTCCTTTCGGGAACTTAGAGCCGGACCTACTTAGAATTGTGGACTAATTTATATAAGTAGATTTTTTGTTAACTGCATGATGGAGAGTTATAAATTGTAGAGGGGGTGTATGGCATCATGGTGATTTCTTTGCAAATTACTTCAGTCGAGTTTGTGTGGAGTGCATGGAGTTCTACATGATTTTGTATTTATAGTTAGAAAACCTAATATTTAAGAGAAGACGTGAAGTTCATCTTCGAGTCTTCCAGATATTCTTCAAACTGTACTACTTGCTGAACAGCAATGACGATTAAGGAGTAAAAGCCCCCTTCGTCAACAACAGTAATCGATTGTTTCCTTCGTGCATCAATCAAGCTAGAGCAATGGCCGATGTGTGACAATCAGATCGTGGATTTCCTTATGTGTTGAGCTTCGTCTCACTCAAGATGTGGTTTGGTGACATGCGATGAATGGCTATATATATATATATATATATCCCCTCTAAGGAAGAAGGGTGAAAAGGAATTTGGATGGGAGTGTTGGAAAATAATCTATGCGGGCTCACATATGTGACTAAATGTATAATTGCTATTCTAAAGTCTAACCCAAATTAAAATGATCTAATCAAGATTAAGTAATGGGTTAAAAGCATATAATTTAAAGTGTGATATAATACCTGTAGAGACCGTAAAGTAAATTTCTTATTTTGTGATGGGCAAAATTGGAAATCAATAATTATCAATTAGGGTTATGGTTCCCTATATATACATATCTTCTTATTCCATCTGTAATCCCATCAACAGAAGAATAGAGAGACGGCCTCTCATAGAAGTGCGTATCATATAGGAAGATCCAAACTCTCCGCGCAATCTCCATCAACGGCTTCAGGTTAGTGCTTCCGCTTTTAATGTTTTTCTTCTTTTGATTTAGCAAAGATCTATAGTTTCATGATTTAGGATTTTATATTAAAGCACTTTTGCAACATGATTAAGATCTAGATTCATACAAACATGTTTTAGGTTGTTATTAATGGTTTATACATGTTCTTAAGTGTATATAAAATTCCATCAATTGGTATCAGAGCCATCTTAATTTGCTGAACTGATTGAAGAAATTTAGGGTTTTTGTTTAAAGAATTTTAGGGCTTCTTGTTTAAAGAAACTTAAGAAATTTAGAGTTCTATTTGATCTTCGTACTTAAGAAATTCAATTGATGAAGTAATTGGATCAATTGCTTTAGATCTGGAATTTAAATAAAAAAAAAAAAATTTTAAAAATATCAAAACCGTAAGTGCTGTTTTAGCAATGGTCTAAGATATGGTCTTGAAGTCGTTTTAATGCAGTATGTTGACATCCATCTTTGATCTTGAGATTTCTATTATCATCTATATGATGATAATATGAAATTTAATATGTTGGATGGGGCCACTGGAATACTTCAATCTCCCACTAGAACCACCATGTCATTGTAAGTTCTTGTTCGATAACTATTGTCATTACAATGCTTTATTCATTCTAATTGTCTTTAATTAGTAAAACTGGCATGGAGGAATATGATGTGACATTTAATCACTACAGAATCGAATTAGAGAGAGAATAATTAATATTGTAATTAACATGTAAAATATTGAAAAATATTGATATATGACGTTAGATGCAATCCTTCTGAAGAGCACGCTAATGACTGATCCTGTAAATCAATGGATGATTCAATTCGTTAAAAGAGAATATTGCGAAAAGCCATGTGGGCAGGTGCTGCTGATGCCGCTGTCACATGGTGACATGGCAGTGGGCCCCCCTGTGGGCTGGTACTGCTGAGTGCTGACCTGGGCCGGGGGCGCAGGCAGTAGCCGTTGCTGTGCTGCCACGTGTGCAGGTAGTGGTGGGGACCATGGGGCTGGTTGTGTGTTTCTCTCGTAACAGAAGGATACAAGATTAATTAATTATGTTTACTGTTATCAATTTATATGGTTTTGATATGGATAATTAATAGATATTTGTTCAGGGGTTGAATGGATATTTAATTTGGGTTGACCATTCAATTTCCTGTTAATGAAAATCAACTTTCTGTTACTAAAGATCTTTGCCCTATAATCGGATAAATAAAATTCAGTTAGATATTATTTTGATATTATCAAAACAGTAGATAGATATGGTTCAGTTATGGTTTTGTTATTATTTCAGATAAATATACATCACATTATCTGTTATAGTTTTGTCATCACTTTAAATTGATCTAAAATATAAAATTGTAAAGTTAAGGTTAAGAAAAATTTTTGAGAAACAATTAAATTCAAATTTTTGTTTTGTTTTTTCTTATGAATTTCTAATATTTTGAATAGATCAATTGAAACAAAATGTTGCCAAAGTGACATCTTTTGTGTAGATTTATTTATTTAAAATATCAAGATGATTGTGTGTTTGTAATTTATGCGTTTATTAACTAACCCAAAGGTAAGTTGATATTTGGCCGAATTTCATACACATCTGTGGTAATAAATATGTGACAATTATAAGGTATTCCATGTGAACAATGAGTCACTCTAAAGAATGACTTATTATTTGACAGGATTTATTGTCAATATTTGATTACTACAACAAGAGTACCGCTTACAGTTAATGTTACTGTCCAAAGACTTGATATTAATGTTGTGTCTGGTATCTTGTGATGTGATTAACCATTATTTGAATTTATTGTTTTATATGGATTCTCATATAAGCTTATTTTATTTATTTTTTGTTCTATATTCAACTAGTGTATCTTCTGCTGTCTCAATAACTGCTAACATCAATTCTATTCCTATGCTTAATGAGACAAATTTCAAGAAATGGAAAGGGACCTTACTGATAACTCTTGACTGTATGGAATTAGACCATGCATTAAGGGAAGAACAACCTCCATCTCTCACTGTGGAAAGCACTCCTGATGATAAAAGGGTATTTGAGAGGTGGGATCGTTCAAATCGCATGAGTCTAATGATTATGAAACACAGCATTCCAGAAGCCTTTAGGGGCACAGAATTCGATGGAATTACTAAGGCCAAAGATTTTCTCGATCAAATTGAGAAACGTTTTGCTAAAAACGATAAGGTTGAAATGACTACACTTCTGACTTCTTTGATGTCTATGAAGTATAAGGGTCGAGGAAATGTAAGAGAGTACATTATGGAAATGTATCATGTTGTTTCAAGACTTAAGGCACTCAAGCTTGAATTTCCTGATGACTTGGTTGTGCTTATGGTTTTGGTATCAGTTCCTGCACACTTTAATCAATTCAAGATAAGTTACAACTGTCAAAAGGAAAAATGGACTCTAAATGAGCTCATTTCTCACTGTGTGCAAGAGGAAGAATGGTTGAAACAAGATAAGACTGAAAGTGCTCATTTGGCCAAAGCCTCTAAGGATAAGGGCAAGAAAAGAAAATCTGAGGATGAAAAAGCTAAGGATCCAGCTCAAAAGAAACAACATAAGGATACAGAGAGTTGTTTCTTTTGTAATAAGCCTGGACATATGAAGAAGAAATGTACTAAATATCACGCATGGCGTGCAAAGAAAGGGTTGCCTGAGCTGCCGGAAGCCAAATGATGGTGAAAGACACATCTTCGTGGGCGATAATCGGTAGATTTGGAAGCAGTTGGGAATTTTAGGCTGTTATTAGGAACATGTTTCTTATTTGGATTTGAAGGGCACTTTTGTTATTCCGTCTTTTAGACGAAATTTAATTTATGTTTCTTTGTTGGACAAATTTGGTTATTATTGTTCATTTAAAAACAATCAGTTTAGTTTGTCTTTAAATTCGAATGTTGTTAGTACTGGTTATTTGAATGCTTATGACAACCTTTATTTGTTTGAAATAATTGCATCCTATAATGAAACCTTGCATGTAAAGTTACGTGGTACTAAACATTAATTAAATAAAGAAAATTCGGCGTCATTATGGCATAAGTGCTTAGGTCATATCTCAAAAGGTAGAGTTGAGCATCTTGTGTCTGATGACATTTTGGAATCCCAGGACTTCACAGACTTTGATGTCTGTGTAGACTGCATGAAGGGAAAACAGATCAAAACTAAGAGATTAGGTGTCAATATTCTTAATGTTAGGTGTTATGAACACATTTGTTATTTACTTTGAGAAAGCACGGTCATGGTCTCCACAATCCAGAATATGTTCTTATAGTGTTGCATTCTCTGTTCTAAAGTTTTGTTCCGGTTTGGAGTTAAATATAGCATTCTGATCATATTTTCTCGAATAAAAAAAAGGGGGTAGTATTAATCAGATATTTATGAAATGACCATAATTTTAATGAAGAAATAAGTATTCAAACTAGTTTATTATATCCTAGCTTAAGAATATGGTTTGCGAATTGACAAAATTCATCTATGGACTCAAGCAAGCTCCTCGTCAATGGTACCACAAGTTTCATCAAGTAATTATCTTATTTCGTTTTGAGATGAATGTAGTTGATGATTGTGCGTATCACAAGTTCAGTAGGAGTAAGCATATATTCCTAGTTCTATATGTCGATGACATATTGCTTGCCACTAATGATATAGATTTATTGCATGAAACTGAAAGGTTTCTGTCAAAGAATTTTGAGATGAAGGATCTTGGGGATGCCTCTTTTGTATTAGGAATTCAGATACACCGAGATCGTTCTCGAGGTACTCTTGGATTATCACAAAAGAGATACATCGATAAAGTACTCAAAATGTTTGGCATGCAAGATTGTAGACCAAGGGATACTTCTATTGCTAAAGGAGACAAATTTAGTCTCAATCAATGTCCTAAAAGTAACCTTGAAATTCAGGAAATACAAAAGATTCCCTATACATTAGCTATTGGGAGTCTAATGTATGCTCAAGTATGTACGCGTCCAGATATTGCGTACATTGTTGGGATGTTAGGCAGGTATTTAAGAAACCTGGTATGGACCATTGGATAGCAGCCAAGAGGGTCATGAGGTATCTTCAGAGAACAAAAGACTACATGCTCACATATAGAAAATCAGATTATTTGGAGGTCGTAAGGTATTCTCATTCTGATTTCATTAGGGTGCCAAGATAGCAAAAAAGTTTACATCAGGCTATATTTACCTGTTGGCTGGAAGAGCTATATCCTGAAAAAGTGTCAAACAAACACTTATAGCTTCTTCCACTATGGCATCGGAGTATGTAGCATGCTATGAGGCATAGAATCATGGAATATGGCTACAGAATTTTGTCACTGAGCTGCGCATTTTGGAGAATATAGAAAGATCACTTAAGTTATTTTGTGACAATAAGTCAGCAGTGATGTATTCCAACAACAACAGGAGTTCGACAAAGTCGAAACATATTGACATAAAGTTCCTAGTTGTGAAAGAAAGAGTGCAAAGTGGACAGATGTCCATAGAGCACATTGGGACAAACTCCATGATAGCAGATTCACTCACAAAGGGATTACCACCCAAGGTCTTTTATGAGCATACTGCTTATATGGGTGTTGTATTATTTGAGGATATCATGATTTAGTAGGAGTTTGTATTTTATTTGTATTATGTTTGTGTGAGACATTTATACATTTGGTTATTTTCTGATCAGAAATAAAGAATTCAGTTTTCTCACTCATTTGTCATGTTTTGGTTCTGACCTCACTTAAGTTTTAAAGAGGACCAGTTAGAAATAGGCATGTGTATAGATCACATTGCATGAAATTTCCATGCTACGCATTCACACTTGATCTATGTCGTTTGATTATGTTGATATATGTGATCATTGATGAATTTAGTTCCGATAAATGTAACGAAAATTGCTTTGATCCTATATTTACATAATTAATGGACAAGATTGTTTGGCTATGTTTTTGGTTATGATAGCAAAATTTTGAGCTCATAAAGTATGTACATTTATAAGGAGTAACATATGTGGACCAAGGGGGAGATTGTTGGAAAATAATCTATGTGAGCTCACATATGTGACTAAATGTATAATTGCTATTCTAAAGTCTAACCCAAATTAAAATGATCTAATCAAGATTAAGTAATGGGTTAAAAACATATAATTTAAAGTGTGATATAACACGTGTAGAGACCGTAAAGTAAATTTCTTATTTTGTGATGGGCAAAATTGAAAATCAATAATTATCAATTAGGGTTATGATCCCCTATATATATGCATTTTCTTATTCCATCTTTTAATGTTTTTCTTCTTTTGATTTAACAAAGATCTATAGTTTCATGATTTAGGATTTTATATTAAAGCACTTTTGCAACATGATTAAGATCTAGATTCATACAAATATGTTTTAGATTGTTATTAATGGTTTATACATGTTCTTAAGTGTATATAAAATTTCATCAGGAAGTTCTTGGACACACTTAGCGGCGGTTAGCGTCCTAATTGTGTAGGCGATTCTAACGGTGCAAATGATCAAAAGATTATAGGGTGATATTATCTTATGTGAGTTCGCATCCCAATATAAACCCAATATTTCATAAACAATTTTTTCTAATTAAGAGACTAGCACGTAACTGGTGCGATGTGGACATTCATTCCTTTAATATGTGACAAGAATTGCAAAATTAGTAAAATAGAAGAGGTGAGTTAAATTTTCCGTTCTCATATTACAATATTACATTCTTACATGAGTAATGCTACACCTACTACCAAGTCTATTAGTATAATGCACGTGTGATGTACGTTTATAAAAGTGTGTAGGATTATGAGGAAGGACGGGTTACCGAAGAGGTTGCATGCATGCATGCAGATAGGCATGCACAATTTATTCATTTTGATATTTGCATGCATGTGTTAGACCTACTGACTTTGATCAAGAAGAAACTTTCTTATGAATAAATTGTGCATGCAAGTACATACAAATCTATACTATTAATTATTTTCCCATATCTATGTAGACAGGCATGCAAATCTATGCATATTAATTATTTTTTCAATACATGCAAATTACATTTCTGACCTCCGATATTAACACTATATTTTTTTAGCCTTTTATGTTTATGAGGGCATGATAGTAAAAAGCCACCAAAATGGGGCTTTGCTTAATAATAGTATAGATTACTTTTCTCTTTACTATCTTAGGTAGTATATTATTAGTGGAGGTTATTGTAAAGTAGGTGTAGAAACCTCCAATAGTAGTGTACCAGCTAAGATAGTGAAAAGAAAAATAGTAGATTTGGTAGTACGTGCAGCATTACCCTTCATATCTATATAATAAAACACAGAAAATTATCAAGTGGCTTTCCTTCAATTCCCTCAAAATTAAAGACCCAAATTTAACATTTTAACCTCACAAAACACATTTTCCCCCAAAATTTTAAACCCTCAAACTCAAATTCAAACCCCCAAAACAACTTTTGTATTTATTTAATTTTTTTATCTCTCTCTCTATATATATATTTATATATATATACTTATGAAAACATTGACTTTTATATACAACTGATTATTGTCATACTATTCAAACTTGAGCTACATAATTGTTGATTTACTGTTGACAAGGCTTTTCATATGAAGTATCGTTCTGAAGAGCCCACGAAAAAATCTAGTATATACAACAAATTACATGATACTAACATATTCACTAAACCCTAAGCCAATCCTTGATAAGAGTAACATCCAACCATACCGTGTCCAGTATTACATAATAATCTTACAGAAAATAAGCAGGATAATTATCGATAAGAATAACATGCGTCCAGATAAAACCTGATATAGGCATATGCATAATGCCTTGGCCAAAGTCACTCCAAACCAATGCGAATTATGTGACTTGTGGATAAAAGCAAGATATATATACATAGTTGGATGATATTGAAGTTATTGATGAGAAGAAGATACTTTGCTATCCTGCACACTTTGGTAGGACTTGCTCTTTTCACTTGTGCTGCTTGTCCCGTATTGAAGTCTCTTTGAAATATTGTGGCTCCCAACATGTTAATTATAAGTGTGACAACTCGATCGGTACTTATTCATACCCATCTTTTGCTCGTTCCCTCCTTCGCAGTTTTTTTAATTTTTTTTTTAAAAGTTGGTTAAACTTATTCTAGTTATACGAGTAAGGTAATATGTGTTTAGACTATTATTCTTTATCTGGGTAATAATAATCTGGGTTCAAATACTTTATTTACTAAAGTAGCACATGTCACAAGGAGAGAACCCAGAACACTCACCTTCTCGTATTTACAATAATAGATTTCAAAGATTGGTCATTGCACCGAAGTTATCATTATTCAGTAGTTTTTTTTAGTTTCTTCCAATAGCCTATGAAGCATATAATTGTCTCGCACCTTTAAATTTTAGATTAATTTTTTTTTTAATGCTGGAAGAAAAAGATATAAAAAGAAATAAAAACCTAGTATTATTCAAGACCATCGATGATATGACAATATTTTCCTCTAGAATGAATTAAATTGTATGAATATATGAAATATCATACATCACATGGCTCTTATGAAGAAAACATATTTGAAGTATGAATCATTTTTAAAATAAGAAAAGGACCGAGGGAGAGAGATGGAGAGAGTTGCATTCATGTACTTCCTATTCTCCCAATTTTCAGAACATATAGAAGCTGATGATCATTATAACAAAGCAAATCTACACATAATTGTTTAATCATCTTACTATTTCAAGATTATGTTCATTTCTGAACGGGAATTGCAAACAAATTAATGTTTTGTTGACTTAAATTAAAGGGCTTATACGCTGGTAAAAAAGAAGATATATGCATTGCATGTATTAAAAATAAAGAAGTTATAAGAATAACCTCTCAATTTATTTTTTTAAAATCCAAAACGGGTGAGAGGTCTCATGCCAATGCAGGCAGAGATGCTTGTCAATCAAGTTAGCTAGCAATGCAACAGCTTAACCTACCGAATTGCCTATTGCATTGTAAGTGAAGTCTTAAGAATCTTAGTTTAATTAAGTGCATTCCTCTTCGGTTGGTTTACATGTCAAAAATATTCACTACAAAACAGACTCGATTTCTCGGCGTTTTTTTACGTCTTTGCAGGCATTTTTTTACGCCGGTGAAACTTTCACCGGCGTTTATAATAGCGCCGGTCCAAATGCCGCAGAAGCGAGCGTCGCGAAAAGGAAGGGGTCTACACCGGCGGTTCTACTGGACGCCGGTAAATATTATAACTACACCGGCGGTCAGAAAAACGCCGGTGTATGGGGGTCTCTGAGTGCCGTTCTTTTACCCTCAATATACATTCACCGGCGGCCATAAACCGCCGGTATTTATCAATTCCCCAGCGTTTCTATAAACGCCGGTGTAGAATGAAAGTATACCGGCGGTCGTTGACCGCCGGTGTATGTGCGTTTATGAGTGCCCGGTTTTCCCTACTTACAAGCACCGGCGTGACCAAAAAACGCCAGTGTAGTTAGGTTCACCGGCGTTTTATAAAACGCCGATGTTGCTTGGTGCCGTTACAACTAGCGGCATACACCGGCGTGTGTGGAAACGCCGGTATATCGCACACTGCAACAAATTCATTAGATATACCGGAGTTTTTTAAAACGCCGGTTTAGCTATGCCCGTTTGTTTTCATGCTCCGGTTTTCCGTTCGCTTTCAATTCACAGTTTCATTTACAAAACCTGTAAACTAATTCACAACTGATTCAACCAATTTCGTTGCATATTACTGCGCAAATCACAACCAAACACAAGAATAATTAAAGATAATAAAGTTTCACACGTGTCATATCAACGTCCAAATTCATTGATTAATTAACAGTGTCATAATTAACAAATTAATATAGTGACTAACACCCCAAATATCCAAACAAACCAGTCTGAGAAATATCCCAAATATCCCAAATTAAAAGTCTGACATAACTCTCATAAAAAAAAACCAGTCTGACATAACAACAACAAGGAGGACATAAGAACAACAACCATACAGTAAGGAGGACATAAGAACAGCAAGGAGGACCGCAGATTCATACCCCTCGAGTAGCTTCAGTTCTGATCATCAGAATTTCCTTCATCTGGGCAACCGCTCTGTGAAAAAAAAATAATAGTTCAATTCAACAGTAGACCACAATACAGAATATACATATTTTTTGAACTTGCAAAAAGATCTACCTGTATCTTAAATTATAAGATCAAAGTGCCAATTACAAATGGAATTGTTAATGATATATACAGAGGTAAAATAATTACATTGCAATGCTAAAAATCTAGTACTTAATTTTGTTTTTAAATATATCTAAAACAACAAAACAAATGAAAATTCAGTATCTAACTTGAAACCTTAATATTCTCCTCTGATTGGGAATATCCACTATCTAAAACAGTAAAACAAATGAAAATTCAGTATCTAAGCATGTCTTTCATGGATTGTTCAGACAATCCATAAAACTGTACATCGTGGAAGGAAACCAAATATAAGAAAAATAAGAAAAATAAGATAGGGCTCATATCAAGTGTATTTTTAGGGAACTGTCATCGTGGAAGGAAACCAAATATAGAAGCCAGAAATGGAAGCAGAAAGAAGAATGGTAGAGACTTTGGATACACCAGGCTAACATAGCGGCATTTTCCTCATCTCTCTCTCATCCCTTGTTTCCCTTCAGCACACGAACACAAAGAGACATCAGCAACAATAGCAAGAGCGACAAGAACAACAATAATAATAAATTATTATGAACAAGATGTCTCTATATGGATTTCCAGATCTCCACTCGAGCCCTCTCTTTCTAATCACAGCCAAATTAAGAACATAGACAACAACCACTAAACAATCCAATCACAGCCCAATCAAAATTTGCCAAAGATGGCAATCAGCTTCATTAACAGTATCTGAAAATGAAAATATCCATTATCTGAGCATAAATGTTGCTCTACTAATTCTTTAGCCCAACTAAATCTAAAACCCAATTGTTGTGCATATCCGGAGGATTTTGGTATACAGCTATACCATCCTCAGTTCACAGTGAACCCATTTTGGTCAAAAAAACATGCCAAGATGACAATCAGATGCATGAAAATAAGCTTCATTAACAGTAAAAGAAGATGAGGATGCTAGCAGCATACTTAGTTTGGAAGTGAACTCATTTTATGTTAAAAATCAGGCCTAAGATGGCAATCAGGTTCTCTAACAGTATCTGAAAATGAAAATATCCATTATCTGAGCGTATATGTTGCTCTACTAATTCTTTAGCCCAACTAAATCTAAAACCCAATTGTTGTACATATCCGGAGGATTTTGGCATACGTACCTATAGCATCCTCAGTTCACAGTGAATCCATTTTGGTCAAAAAAACATGCCAAGATGACAATCAGATGCATGAAATAAGCTTCACTAACAGTAAAAGAAGATGAGGATGCTAGCAGCATACTTAGTTTGGAGGTGAACCCATTTTATGTTAAAAAATCATGCCAAGGATGGCAATCAGGTTCTCTAACAGTATCTGAAAATGAAAATATCCATTATCTGAGCATATATGTTGCTCTACTAATTCTTTAGCCCAACTAAATCTAAAACCCAATTGTTGTACATATCCGGAGGATTTTGGCATACGTACCTATAGCATCCTCAGTTCACAGTGAACCCATTTTGGTCAAAAAAACATGCCAAGATGACAATCAGATGCATGAAATAAGCTTCATTAACAGTAAAAGAAGATGAGGATGCTAGCAGCATACTTAGTTTGGAAGTGAACCCATTTTGTGTTAAAAAATCATGCCAAAGATGGCAATCAGCTTCATTAACAGTATTTGAAAATGAAAATTTCCATTATCTGAGCATATATGTTGCTCTACTAATTCTTTAGCCCAACTAAATCTAAAACCCAATTGTTGTACATATTCGGAGGATTTTGGCATACAGCTATACCATCCTCAGTTCACAGTGAATCCATTTTGGTCAAAAAAACATGCCAAGATGACAATCAGATGCATGAAATAAGCTTCACTAACAGTAAAAAAGGATGAGGATGCTAGAAGCATACTTAGTTGGGAGGTGAACCCATTTTATGTTAAAAAATCATGCCAAGGATGGCAATCAGGTTCTCTAACAGTATCTGAAAATGAAAATATCCATTATCTGAGCATATATGTTGCTCTACTAATTCTTTAGCCCAACTAAATCTAAAACCCAATTGTTGTACATATCCGGAGGATTTTGGCATACGTACCTATAGCATCCTCAGTTCACAGTGAACCCATTTTGGTCAAAAAAACATGCCAAGCTGACAATCAGATGCATGAAATAAGCTTCATTAACAGTAAAAGAAGATGAGGATGCTAGCAGCATACTTAGTTTGGAAGTGAACCCATTTTGTGTTAAAAAATCATGCCAAAGATGGCAATCAACTTCATTAACAGTATCTGAAAATGAAAATTTCCATTATCTGAGCATATATGTTGCTCTACTAATTCTTTGGCCCAACTAAATCTAAAACCCAATTGTTGTACATATCCGGAGGATTTTGGCATACAGCTATACCATCCTCAGTTCACAGTGAACCCATTTTGGTCAAAAAAACATGCCAAGCTGACAATCAGATACATGAAATAAGCTTCATTAACAGTAAAAGAAGAAGAGGATGCTAGCAGCATACTTAGTTTGGAAGTGAACCCATTTTATGTTAAAAAATCATGCCTAAGATGGCAATCAGGTTCTCTAACAGTATCTGAAAATGAAAATATCCATTATCTGAGCGTATATGTTGCTCTACTAATTCTTTAGCCCAACTAAATCTAAAACTCAATTGTTGTACATATCCGGAGGATTTTGGCATACAGCTATACCATCCTCAGTTCACAGTGAATCCATTTTGGTCAAAAAAACATGCCAAGATGACAATCAGATGCATGAAATAAGCTTCACTAACAGTAAAAGAAGATGAGGATGCTAGCAGCATACTTAGTTTGGAGGTGAACCCATTTTATGTTAAAAAATCATGCCAAGGATGGCAATCAGGTTCTCTAACAGAATCTGAAAATGAAAATATCCATTATCTGAGCATATATGTTGCTCTACTAATTCTTTAGCCCAACTAAATCTAAAACCCAATTGTTGTACATATCCGGAGGATTTTGGCATACGTACCTATAGCATCCTCAGTTCACAGTGAACCCATTTTGGTCAAAAAAACATGCCAAGATGACAATCAGATGCATGAAATAAGCTTCATTAACAGTAAAAGAAGATGAGGATGCTAGCAACATACTTAGTTTGGAAGTGAACCCATTTTGTGTTAAAAAATCATGCCAAAGATGGCAATCAGCTTCATTAACAGTATCTGAAAATGAAAATTTCCATTATCTGAGCATGTATGTTGCTCTACTAATTCTTTAGCCCAACTAAATCTAAAACCTAATTGTTATACATATCCGGAGGATTTTGGCATACAGCTATACCATCCTCAGTTCACAGTGAACCCATTTTGGTCAAAAAAACATGCCAAGATGACAATCAGATGCATGAAATAAGCTTCATTAACAGTAAAAGAAGATGAAAATTTCCAGCATATAATCATTTATGTTTCTCTATTAATTCTTCATTGATGTTTGTGGTTCCAAAACAAATTTTGATTGGGCTTTGAATGGAGATTGTAGTCATAGATCAATTCTTCATTGAAGAAAAATACGAATAGGGCTCATATCAAGTGTAGTTTTAAGAAATTGTCATCGTAGAAGGAAACCAAATATAGAAGCCAGAAAGAAGAATGGTAGAGAATGAGGATACACCAGGCTAACATAGCGGCATTTTCCTCATCTATCTCTATATGGGTTTCCAGATCTCCACTCCAACTCGTCTCTTTCTAATCACAGCCCAATTAAGAACAATTGTTCACAGTCACTGTTAAAGAAACATATATGCTCAGATAATGAAAATTTTCATTTTCAGATACTGTTAAAGAAGCTGATTTCATGCATCTGATTGCCATCTTTGGCATGATTTTTTAACCAAAATGGGTTCACTTCCAAACTAAGTATGCTGCTAGCATACCAAAATCCTCCAAATCAGTACAACAACACGGCTGAACAAACCTTGTTTGCAGGTCATACAATGTCATCTATACCATGTTATGTGCCAAAGTGGGGTTGGTCATACAATGCATGAACGACACGTATTAGTTGTTTGTGAGTATGCAATAGGGTGCAGCTATGAACATGGCTCATATCAAGTGTAGTATTACGGACTGTCATCGTGGAAGGAAACCAATTTAATATAGATGGAGCCAGAAAGAGGGATGGTAGAGAATGAGGATACACCAGGCTAACATAGCGGCATTTTTCTCAACTCTCTCTCATTCCTTCATTCTCTTCAACACACGCACACAAAGAGACATCAGCAACAACAGCAAGAGGGGGTTGGTCCAACAATAAGTATAGATTATAATAAACGAGATGTCTCTATTTGGGTTTCTAGATCTCCACTCCAGCCCTTTCTTTCTAATCACAGCCCACTTAAGAAACATAGACGAAATGCTTATAGACGACAGCCACAATGCAAACTCACAAACACTAGTACGTGTCTTTCATGCATTCAAGACCATAATCTCTTTAAAAATACCAATTTAAAGACTTACCGATGTTTTTTGACAGTGGGCGGCGTGCTACCTTCACCCTCATCTGTTTGACTGCCACTATTATGTAGTGGCTACTCATCCCCATGGCTCTCGTTACCATCATTTATATTTACCCTCTTTCCACGCCTCGACATGTTGTACCTGTCAAGGATTCAATAATTTCCTTAGAGATGCAAATTTAATTAATAACATGTTTATAATAACTATCATAAAATTTGTACTTTAGTAGGATTAACAAACTAACATAATTATAAAAAAATTAATTAAATGAGATTTGTAACAAATTAAATTACAATGATAGTTTGTTTCAAATGACACTAAGCATAGTTTAATGTAAATAACACCAAGCAGTAGAAAATAGAAAGATAATTAAACCGGTGTATTAAATTCACAATGAACATGTTCGGAATTAAAGACATAATATTACAACAAGATTTAAGACACAAAAATTACACACATATAATATTGAGATTGAAAATCAAGTAAACTACAATACGACATCTTCCAATACATCGCCCTCTTCTCCATCCTTGCGGAGCCAAGTCCCGCAAATTCCACCGTCGGTTGTGTTTACATCAAACACAGGAAACTCAGAAGCAATGTAACTGTTCATGACTTCACCGTCTTCATCTTCTGAAGTATCGTCCAGTTGGAATACATCTCTTGGTTGCATAGCGAGAGCCACATACGATTTTGGCAGGGTTGGATCTTCAATGTAGAACACTTGTTGCACTTGGGATGGAAACACAAATGGCTCATGGCTAATGTGTGTACCGATGTGAATCAATTTTGAGAAGTTTACAACTGTGAAGCCAAGCTTATCCTTGTTGTTAGCAAAATTCCTATCAAACTCAGCCCAATCCCCACGAAATAAGACAACACGGAAATGACCAAAATAATTCAACTCAATGATATCCGTGAGCACTCCATAGTAGTCGAGATCTCCATCTAC
Organism: Hemerocallis citrina; assembly: GCA_017893485.1. Classification (NCBI taxonomy): domain Eukaryota; kingdom Viridiplantae; phylum Streptophyta; class Magnoliopsida; order Asparagales; family Asphodelaceae; genus Hemerocallis; species Hemerocallis citrina. The sequence goes on from CM030363.1 coordinate 288,028,285, forward strand.
AGGCCTCGTGTCCGATTTGGAAGCATAACTTCTAGTCTTAGACGTCACTACCATTCCACTATTTTGAGACTTCAAATGACATTCACGATCCTTAGTACGAAATCTAAAACCATTGAATATGTATTCTCCGTATCTTTTGACCATCTTATAGGGACCTTTGGCAAGTACTTGTATTTCAGATGATGCACCTTCAGGACCCAAAGAATGTACCTATTAATTTTGCGCAAATCGTATCAGCACCATAAAAAATGTAGATAGAATGAAGATTAACTCGCATAACTGTAATTCACCTACATGAGATTCAAACCACTTATGAAATTTTTCATTCATCAACTTGTTTTGTTCACGTGGTGGTAGTCTTCTTGGTCTAGCCCTTCGTTTGATGTTCCTGACAAATTCTCTAAAAAATAAGCAATTGAAATAAGGAATAACAAAAGTAAGTTAATATCGAACTCCGCGGTTTTCACTGTATTCGATTTAAATTCAAAAGCAACTTACTTTCGAAATGGTTCCACTGATGCATGGTGGTCTAGCACATATCGATGTGCCTGTTCCCACGCGAAGTTATCTAGCTCAAATGCATCAACTTTACCAACAGTAGTGCCAGCGGTAACAAAAAGATATTGAGCACCATCAAGGTTGGAAATGTCTGGATTTCTACGTGGTCTACTCGAAGATGTCTCCACACCCAGCAAATACCTGGAAAAAAAATGTGAACACTCCTCTGATAGATATCCCTGAGCTATTGACCCTTCAGGATTTGCTCTATTTTTAACATAACCTTTTAGCCGGTATAGGTACCTGAACATGTACAATTAATGAATTAGAGCGGATTAGGGGATTAAAAGAAATGAGCTTTTGAAAATTCAATTTTGTAAGATGGATGAATTCTTTTACCTCTCAATGGGGTACATCCACCGATAGTGAACAGGACCGCCGATTCTGGCTTCACCAGCAAGGTGGATTATCAAGTGAATCATTATAGTGAAGAACGATGGAGGAAATATCATATCCATTTTACTAAGTGTCAATGCCGCCTGCTGCTCCAATTGGTCAATATCTTCAACACGAAGCATTCTTGAGCAAATACCTTTATATATGCCACAAAGATCTTTCAGGACAGTAGTGACTTGCTCACACATTGAAGACCTTAGGGCCACAGGAAGGAGATCCTGCATTAGGATGTGGTAGTCGTGTGACTTTAGACCCTGAAGCCTCTTCTCTTTAAAGTTGATACATCTTGCTATGTTAGAAGAATAGCCATCAGGAACTTTAAGTTCCAGTAGTACTTTGCAAAACAATTCCAACTCCGATTTTGACATTGAATAGATTGCAGGAGGTAGGAGTACTTTCCCGTTCGGTAATTCTTCTAGGTGCAACTCATGTCGGATGCCCATTGACTTCAAATCAAGTAGGCTCTTGAGATTGTCCTTTGTCTTCCGGTCATCTCCCATAACTGTTCCTATACAATTTTCACCAATATTTTTTCCGATATGCATCACATCTAAATTATGTCGCAATAAGTTGAATTCCCAATACGACAACTTGAAGAAAATATTCTTCTTCTTCCATGCACCTAAACTTGTCATGTTTTGATTCTTATCTTCGCCACATAGATCGGTCTCCTCACCTATGCTGTATGTACTACTCATTTGCCTAAAAGGGTTGAAACCATCACTAGCTAGTCCAAGTCTCACATTCCGAGGATCTTCCGCAAAATCAGGATATCTTTCATCAAATTTTTTCCAAGATTGAGAATCAGCAGGATGTCTAAGAATTCTATCATTAGTGTGACCTTCAGCATGCCATTTCATATCAGAAGAAGTTTTCGTAGACATAAACAACATTTGTAGCCTAGGAATCAGAGAAAAGTAACGCAGTATTTTGGCAGGCTTCTTTTTCCTACTTCGCTTAGTAGATCCACTGGCTCCCTCGTCTTGATTTGGTCTTTCTATCCATTTCGAAGAACCACACACTTTGCAATTCTCCAGACTTTCCTTACCACTCGTAAAAAGCATACAGTCATTTGGACATGCTGCTATATTCTCATACCCTAGATCGAAAGAACTTAGGAATTTTTTGATTTTATAGGCTGAGTTTGGAATACAGATTTCAGGAAATGCTTCATTCAACAATTCAAGTAGCATAGTGAAGGACTTAGCAGATCACCCGTTTAAACATTTAATCTGAAATAGTCTGATAATGAATGAGAATTTAGAGAATTTGGTGTAATCGCGGTACAACGGAGTACTAGCATCTTCAAGTAACTTAGCGAAGGATTCTTGCTGCGTATTATTTTCAGGGGCGGGGTCAGGCATTTCCTCGTCCACCCCACCACCAATGTGTGATGTTTCTGTTGACTCATTGTGAACTTGGGTTGTTGGGTTATTGGTGTGGAAAGGAACATTATGAATCCCCATGGCATCTTGCAACAAAGCATGCATCTCATCGGAAACACTTAAGTCTTCGTTCACTAAGGGCTCATCTTCATTTTCTAATACAACCGGACGAACAGGAGCTGACGTATGATCCTCTCCATGACAAAACCACCTTGTGTACCCTTGAAGAAAACCGTTGACAACCAAGTGTGTATGTACTACGTCACATGTCCTCAAATTACAATTTATACACCGGAGGCATGGACAAAGGATTAGGTTGGGATCACGAGAATGTCGTTTGGCAAAAATAATAAAATCTTTAATACCATCACGGTACTCCTTGGATAATCGTGGTTTACTAATCCAACTTCTATCCATTATAACAATAGCACACAATCTGAAATTAAAATTTGATATATTAAATAGTAATAACAGTAAAAGGCATTTTGTATATTAAATTTCACCTTTTTGAAAACCATCCCTAGCTGCAAATAAATAAACGATATAATCTTTAACTGTAAAATAACGAAATTGTGGTTCCAAAAAAATGTACAAAAAAAAATTAAATCTTAACACAATCTACTCTATTCACATAACCCTAAACTACCTTTTGTGGAAATTATCACAATCACCTTAGTGGTATTTTATTGCACAATCTGTGTTCGAGTGTAAAAAAAATTCGACTATAGTCTCCCCTGTATTTGGCTTTCCGTTCAAGGAGATGATGATGGTAAAGGGTATTTTGCTGAGGAAGAGGAATCGGACGAATAATGAGCGCGTCGTGCTGTAACTACGGTAACAAGAAGATCTGATGACTCATGAACTATTCTGTTCATGGCTACTAATAATCACTTACTTATCTCATAATAATAATAATAATAATAATAATAATAATAATAATAATAATAATAATAATAATAATACTAAACAAAAGAAACTAATATGGCTACTAATAAGTTTTTCTAAAATAATTCTTCATCCCAACTAATCATTGATGTTTGTAGCGCCAAAAGAAACCTGCACAAGGTTTGTTCAGCCCAATTCTTGTACAGATTTGGAGGATTTTGGTAAAAAACATTCCAAGATGCCAATCAGATGCATGAAATCAGCTTCATTAACAGTAAAAGAAAAATGATAATGTCCAGTATGTAAGCATATATTTTTCACAGTGAATCAATTGTTGTACATATCCGGAGGATTTTGGCATACAGCTATACCATCCTCAGTTCACAGTGAACCCATTTTGGTCAAAAAAACATGCCAAGATGACAATCAGATGCATGGGATAAGCTTCACTAACAGTAAAAGAAGATGAGGATGCTAGCAGCATACTTAGTTTGGAAGTGAACCCATTTTATGTTAAAAAATCATGCCTAAGATGGCAATCAGGTTCTCTAACAGTATCTGAAAATGAAAATATCCATTATCTGAGCATATATGTTGCTCTACTAATTCTTTAGCCCAACTAAATCTAAAACCCAATTGTTGTAGATATCCGGAGGATTTTGGCATACAGCTATACCATCCTCAGTTCACAGTGAACCCATTTTGGTCAAAAAAACATGCCAAGCTGACAATCAGATACATGAAATAAGCTTCATTAACAGTAAAAGAAGAAGAGGATGCTAGCAGCATACTTAGTTTGGAAGTGAACCCATTTTATGTTAAAAAATCATGCCTAAGATGGCAATCAGCTTCTCTAACAGTATCTGAAAATGAAAATATCCATTATCTGAGCATATATGTTGCTCTACTAATTCTTTAGCCCAACTAAATATAAAACCCAATTGTTGTACATATCCGGAGGATTTTGGCATACGTACCTATAGCATCCTCAGTTCACAGTGAACCCATTTTGGTCAAAAAAATATGCCAAGATGACAATCAGATGCATGAGATAAGCTTCATTAACAGTAAAAGAAAATGAGGATGCTAGCAGCATACTTAGTTTGGAAGTGTACCCATTTTATGTTAAAAAATCATGCCAAAGATGGCAATCAGCTTCTCTAACAGTATCTGAAAATGAAAACATCCATTATCTGAGCATATATGTTGCTTTACTAATTCTTTAGCCCAACTAAATCTAAAACCCAATTGTTGTACATATCCGGAGGATTTTGGCATACAGCTATACCATCCTCAGTTCATAGTGAACCCATTTTGGTCAAAAAAACATGCCAAGATGACAATCAGATGCATGAAATAAGCTTCATTAACAGTAAAAAAAGATGAAAATTTCTAGTATCTAAGCATATATTTTTCTATTCATTCTTCATCCCAACTAAACCATTCATGTTAAGGAAATCAAGATGCATAATCTGAAAAAACATGCTTTTTTTGAAAAATAAGGGAAATCAAGAGATGATACCGAAGAGAGAGAGAGAGAGCAGGGCGACGAGCGCGGGGGCATAGGAGATAGAGAGAGAGCGGGGCGACACGGTGGTTTCCGATCGCCGATTCACCTCCAAATAGAGAGAGAGAGGAGGGAAATCGAAAATGACGAAGGGAAGAAGGGACGATGACGAAAGGTCGAAGGCTGTCGAAGAGGACGAAGCGGCGGAGGCAAACGCGCAGGAAGTAGAGCGAGGAAGGAGGGAAAACGAAGCGCCCTTTTTTTTGGGGGGGGGGGTTGGGAAAATGGCGAGCGAAAGATTAGGGTTCGCGGGATTTATCGCAGCTTATTCACCGGCGTTTCAATTAGACACGCCAGTGAATGTGTCGGTATATTCACCGCCGTTTATTATTAAAACGCCGGTGAATAATAAACTTCACCGGCGTTTTTAAATAAAACGCCGGTGAATACGAAGATTGCCCGGCGGTTTAAAGCGACCGCCGGTGTATAACCTCCCCATCTGGCGCCCCATTCCTATTCGCTCCCTACCCCGGTGCTACTAGTAAAATGCCGGGAAATATTCGCCGGTAAATCGAGTATCTTTTGTAGTGATTACTCACCCTAAGTATATGACCATATATATTTGCATGAGTGTACTGTGTACGCTCTTCTGAATTTGAGTATATATATATAAAAACTCCCTCCTTTGTAGTAGAACAAACAACAACAACAACAACAACAAAATGCAGCAACAACATATAATAAACCAACGGAGAAAGATGGAGAGCTCGGATTATGAAATGTGTAAGAGGAGGGAAGTCGTTTGTCCAATTTAACGGGAAAGCTGGAAAGGAAATTAGATGTCGAAAAGGATTGCAACAGGGAGACCCTTTGTCATCATTAATCTTCGCCTTGGTCGCCGACGGCATAGCGAAAATGATTAGAAGGGGCACCGAGAAACGGATTATCACAGGAGTCCGAGTTAAAGAGATAAATGAAGCCATAGCGATCATTCAGTATGCGGACGATACTATAATCCTAGGGGAGGCAAAGGGAGAAGAGATCATGGCAATAAGCATTGTTCTGAAGTGTGTTGAAGCCTGGATAGGATTCAAGGTTAACTTCGAGAAGACCAGGGTTACTCCACTAAGTGGTAATCTCACCACCGATATTAACACAATCAAATTATTGCTGGGATGTAAGGTGACTAGCTATCCAATTAAATATCTGGACATGCCAATAAGACCGGGACCTCTACGGAAAGACGATTGGTTGCCGTTTATAGAGAAAGTGGAAAAGAAATTGGCAGGTTGGAAGGGACGATTTCTTTCTTTAGGAGGAAGGATAACCTTGATCAACTCAGTTCTGAGTAGCATGCCGATATATTTAATGTCTATTTACAAAATGCCAAGGTGAGTGATCAACAGGATCGACAAATGTAGAAGAAGATTCCTATGGAAAGGAGCTGATGAAACAAGCAAGGGAATACATCTGGTTAATTGGGGTAGAGTATGCAAAAGAAAAGAGTTCGGAGGGTTGGGAATTATTAACCTTAGGGATATGAATCGAGCCCTAATGAGTAAGTGGTGGTGGAAGATAAATATAAGTATAGAAAATGCTGGTGGTACAAATCATTTCAAACATATCGGAAGAGGAAAAGTGTAAGATTGAGGGGAAGATCAAAATTCGGAAGAACGTCCTTCCTTTGGAAAGGAATAGCAAAAGTGGGAGACATATTTCATTCTAACACCATTTGCAGAATTGGGAACGGTAAAAATACTAGATTTTGGAAGACAGATGGTACGGTAATAATACAATAATTAGCTTGTTCCCAGAGGCAGTCAGGTGTGTCGTATCTACAGAGTCTTTAGTCGCGGATGTCTGGACTCGCGGGAGGCTGCAGCTGCAGACGAGAGAATAGGTTTCTCAAGAAAGCCTCACACAATTACACAGTCTCAATAGGTTCATTCGAACGGAACGAAGGAATTCAGACGGAGCTGAAGATCTCAGAAATTGAAACTTGGTAAATAACGAAAATTTCTTCGTGGCTTCTATTTACAGCAGACTAAATGATGGAGGCATAAGAAGCAAATATAACGCGACGATTTGGGATACACTAGCTCCATTGAAGGTTAAGGCATTCCTTTCGCTAGTGATGAACGATGCAATCTTAACAAAAGTTAACCTACTAAGGAGGGGTTTGCACATAGACACTCAGTGCCTCAGATGCAACCATGCCGACGAGGACACGGAGCACATATTTTTCAAATGTAATAGGGCAATCTCCACTTGGGAGGTGGTTAGTAGGGGGTTTGGGTGGCCTCAGGCTCCAACCTCTAGTGCAGAGGCTTAGGAAATGGGAAGGGGGGATAACATTAGAAAACAGGATAGACAGACTTGGGATCTATCAATAGCTGCGGTTATCTGGGGACGGTGGCTAGACCGAAACAACTTTTGTTTTCGTAATTGCAACATTAGATTTCATGTATTTATGCATCAAATTTGTGGTTTAATTTATGCATGGACAGGTCAGACGACTAGCAGGAAGAAGCTGCGGATATAGAGAAAGCAGTTCAGCAGAGAAACAGTTTTTGTATTTTCATTTCATGTACTTTGCTTTGATTTTGGATGACTATGCATTCTACTTAAGAGATGCTAGCAGCCATTTTTATAGCTTATGCTATAGTTAGTTTTTTTGTAATCCTCGTTTCGTTAATTCATCATTAATGAAAGGATGACTATGTCATCTTTATTCTCAAAAAAACATATAATAAACCAACCATGTTAAGCTCAACTAGTGACATAGACTTATGTAAGACTAAACTCACAATCTGGGTACACGTTTTCTCGTGTTATCAATATATGACAATTAAAATTCATATCTCAATGTATTTACATGAAAGACTAACTTGTTTAAAGTAAATTATTATGTGGAAATATTTCTTTCTGAATTTCTACCTCCCCAATAGACTACATAGGTATCAGATAGGGAAACATAGAAGGCATAGATCTCCTCAACTCCATTGGATCTCCATTAGTTACAAATTCCTCTACTTTGTATTTTGTTTTGTCTCGATCTACTGTATTTTTGGTTGTACTGAATATGGATGATTAGACCCACCCGACACCCGCCAAGATTTTGTTGGGAGATTATGTTTATTTTCTGCACTGTACTTTTGTATTTCATCCGGTATACCGAGGTATTTATTTTATTAATTTTTTATTAATAAAACAGAGTGACGTTATTTCACCTTTAACCTCACAAGAAAAAGAAAGAAAAAAAAAACTCCATGAAAGTTTTGTCATTCCATACCATATCAAGGACTCATGTAACATGGAGTATGGTTTTTCCAACAGTCAAAAGTAAATGCTAGGCATGATTCCCTGTGCCCAGTAAAGAATGAGATGGTTGTGAGCAGTTTCAATTACTTGTACGGAGTTGGTTCATGTCACGTAACAAACAACAGTTGATATGTACATTTAATGTCTTTATTAGAGTTAATACACTTAATGTTTTTCACCAAACTTAAATAATTATTTGAGTTAATATACACTTAATGATTTTCACCAAACTTCTGCTACTGTGTATATATTTCTCATATCATATGAGAAACTAGATTTGACCGTGGACACATGCCTACGTCACGTTTTCGGAACTATACAACACACGCAAAGTCCTGTAAACAGTAAAACAACAATTATGTAGCTCAAGTTTGAATAGTATGACAATAATCAGTTGTAAATAAAAGTCCATATTTCTATTAGTATATGTTGAAAAATAATTATAAATGGGGTGTAAAATTAGAATCGGCCCGGAGATCCGAGTTGTCCTAGCCGAACTCATGTTTTGTTGCTCTTTAGTAAAAAAAAATTAATACTAACAAAAAAAAGTAAAAGTAAAAACAAATAAAATAAATTTACGCAAAGTCATGGAAAACACCAAATACACACTAAGCCATGCAAAATAATTTATGCAAAAATATTTCCTGATTTAAAATAAAAATCAATCTAGAAACAGAAAATTTTGTAAGCTTCAACAAAGTTATAGAACCAAAAAACTAAATCTAAAAGCGTAATTTGAAGCAATCATAGAACCCCAAAACTAAATTCACTTACCACACTGTTGCAGCAATGACGGTTTATTCCAGAATCTTTTATATACCCATCACGTAGTTTCTGTCAATAAAATGAACTTGTTAATGAAAAAGAAGAAGCATATAATGGTAAACTTAAGCAATAAAAACACACAATCAATAAAAATTCAATACGTAACCTATATTTTGTACACTCATTAGACGCTTCTCTATTACTTAACACACAATCAAAAAATCTCGAACAATTCTTCACATCTTTTATAGCAGTTAATCTGATTACTTCTGTTATAACTGTGATGCTTCTGTATTATATAGTTCTATGGACTATGAGACTATTATTTTGAGATGTAGCTAATCAAATTATAATTTTGGAAGTCTCCGGATTAAATTTATGCATAACTGTGATATATTACATCATATATTTTAGTCGTGTTTCCCAGTCATAATTTTTGCAAGTTTGTCAGGCCGGCCCTGTACCAATTCCTATATATGCAGGTGAGATAAGGAGAAAGAGAGTGAAGCAAATTAAAAAATAGGAAATGATTAAGCAAATTTTAAAATAGGAAAAGGATAAAAGAAATTTTAGTTTTCTAAACGTGTACTTAATACATAACCATGTTGAATCATCCAACAAACATATATATTAAAAATAAAAATAAAATTAAAATTAAAAACACAACTTGGCTTACAGCCTTCTCCCAAACCCAAAAAAATAAGAAAAAAAGATACACAACGGAGTTTGTGAAACTAAACTTGGCCACTCATTGCTTTTTGTGAAATCAATTCGAATAATCAGATTTGAAGAGTTAAGGTCAAGATGTGTAAGAGCATCACTAAAAATTCGATCTTGATGTATATATAGTGAAGAAACAACGGGGAAAGATTGAAGATGAATCATATATATATATATTTTTTTTGCTGTAAATGATGTTGTTTTGACCCATAAACTAATTTATAAGTGGAGCGATATCAAATTTGCTGAATCAGTTTCGAAGCACCGGATAAATTTACAAACATAAAGAAACTAGTATAATGAAAAATAATAATAATTTTCTAATTCACGGCATCTAAATAAATAGAAACCCTATAAATCAACGGAATTAGAAAATTCGATTTTTTGTATGAAGAGTTAAGCTTACCCTGAGATTAGGGTTTCGAAATCGGATGGGGGATGGGAAAAGGAGAAAGAAAAGAGAAAGAGGGGATCAACTGGAAGAGGAAGAGAAAGAGAGAGACAGGAGTTTAAAAAAAAAATTACACATAGGCCCCTAATAAAATTTATTTTACTACATAAATATATAATTGAATTTTTTAAAAAAATTTTGTTGCCCCCATTGAAGCGGGTTGCCCAAGCCAATAGGCTTGTTGGGCTTACCCCAGGGCCGGGGCTGTGTAAAATCCAACTTGTTAGAACTTTAAGGGTGGAAATCCAACTTGTTAGAAATCTTAAAATTTAAATTTCAAAGTAAATAAAGAAAGAATTGAGAGAGAGAAATATGAAAAAGTTAAGAGATGAGAGAGTAGAGAGTAATAAAATAATGAGTTTTTTAGGTTTTTTTTTTTTTTTTGTGGGTGGGTGTGGGGGGGGGGGGGGTGAGGGAATATGTTTTTTGAGATTGGATTTGAGCCTTTGATTTTGGGAGGATTGAAGGTGAGCCATTTGATAGCTTTCTTTGTGTTTTATTATATAGACTAGATTTGCCCGTAGCCACGTGCCTACGGCCCGTCTTCAGAACGATATAGTACATGAAAAGTCTTGTAAACTATAAATCAACAATTATATAGCTGAAGTTTGAATAGTATGACAATAATTAGTTGTAAATAATAGTCCATGTTTCCATTAGTATATGGTGAAAAAAAATTATAAATTGGGATATAAAAGTCTATGTTTCCATATATATATATATAGAGAGAGAAATAATTAAATAAATAAATGAGTTGTTTTGGAGGGAGAATTTGAATTTGAATTTTGGGAGAAAAATGTGTTTTGTGAGGTTAAATCTGGGACATTAATTTTAGGGGAGATTGAATGAGAACCACTTAATAGCTTTCTTTATAATTTATTATATAGATATATACAGTCCAAGAAGTTTGGTGAGTCATGTGTGATGCAAATTATAAGTGCAAACTTTCACAATTACCACACTTTTCGACTGGAAGACAACTCAATCCCCCCACCCCCACCCAATAGACTAATATTTGAATTACAAATTCATCCAAGGATTAAGATTCATTTCCTACTTGTCTAGTCTATTTTCTTTATTGTTTTCATTTTTTTTTTAAACATGACCGTAATTGATATAGGTTAGGAATGACGTGGTCCATCCTGGGCCATAGGATCCCCTCAGGATGCGCGCACCTCCTGATTCTCCAGATCTGCCACGTCAGCGTCGGAAAACCGCCCGGACATCTGCCACGTCAGCTCGGAAACCGCCCGGGCATCTGCCACGTCAGCCCTAAACTGCCCGGGTTTCCACCGCTTCAGCCAGACGGGCAACCGGGTCCAGACCCGGCCCCAAACGGGTCCAGACCCAGTTACCATCTTCTATAAATACCAGACCCCTACTCCTTCTCCAGGGGATCAATCATTTCCCACCAAAACCCTAGTTACTGTTACTTTCACTTAGTGACTGACTATAACGTCGGAGGGTCTGCCACCGGGACCAACCCCGGTGTTTCGAGACCGTCTGCAGGTACACAAGACCCTCGGATCCGAGCCCCAAAGATCCGAGCCGAGCATCAGCCTCCACCTCCATACCGCCTACCTCAGTATCGTTCGCCCAGCCAAGGGTCGTCTGCATAGGTGTCTCCTCCTTCAATACAAATCGAGTAAGAACTCACGCCTGGTGCATCCACATGTTCCCCAAAAACAAACCGCATCAGGATGGCGCCGTCTGTGGGAAGATGCCTATCGTAGACGCCAATCCGAGCCTCGCCTCCAATGGTACCCTAGTAGATGCCGAACCAAGCTCCGCCCCCGTCGGCATTAACGTCGACCCGAGCTCACATGGCGCCCAAAGTCGCAAAAGCTGTTACTTTCGCACGCCGACACGACGTGCCTCCGCAAGGCATCGATGTCGATGCTCAGGGACCAAACAACGAAAGGGTCAGCCCCAGGCACCAGCCGAACGCCTCCCGCCCTGTCCAGGGCGACCTACGGGGGGTAATCTCGAACCGCCAGGCCAGCCGTGGCAGGGGAGGAGCCGCTTCCAACTTGGCTCCGAACCATCCCAGACCCCCGTCTCAAGGGGCTTCAAACCATCCCAGACCCCCGTCCCAAGGCCAAGAGCCTGCGCTCAGCCGGGTCGGTCGGCAACAGTCTGTCCAACCGAACCGGGCAGAAGGAGCCCCGGTTACACACCAAGAATTCCAGGACTTTCGAAAGGAAATCTTGGGTGCCCTCCGAGGGGTCCCCGTCAACGAGAACGCCCGCCGTTCCCACACACGATCGCAGGCCGAGGCTACTGTGTCTCGCCACTCAACAATCCCCCCAGAGTATGATGGCAACATTTTGAAGCGCCTCCAAGAAATGGAGGAGCGCCTCGACTACGTTGGTAACGTTGACCCTAGAGTAACTCAGGGGTACAGGCCGGTTCGTCCTCCTTTCTCCTCCCTCATCCTACAGGCGGAGATACCCCGCAATTTCCGTCCGCCTCAATTCAAGACATATGACGGCGAGGGCGATCCTGCTGATCACATGGAGGGCTTCAAAACCCTCATGATGATTCACAGCGCATCGGATCCCCTCCTATGCCGAGCCTTCCCCGCTACACTCCGGGGTCCGGCTCGGGAATGGTTCTCCAACCTCACCCCCGGCTCCATCTATTCTTTCGACCAGCTATAGGGCACCTTCCTCGCCCACTTCGTAACTAGCCGAAAGGCCGAAAGAACGAGTGCATCACTACTCGGACTCTGGCAAAAGGAGGGAGAGCCCCTCCGAGTGTTTGTCCGAAGGTTCACCACCGAGGCGAGGTCAGTCTCATCCCTCGACCCCGGTGTCGCCTCGGCAGCCTTCCGCCACAACATCCGACATGGACAGCTAAAGGCCTCCCTGGCGAAGAAGCCGCCGATAGACTTCCCCGACCTCCTCAACCGGGTCGAAAAATATATCCGAGCCGAGGAGGCCCTCAATCCCGAGGACCAAAAGGAAGCTCCCGGGAAGGGGAAGCGTAAGGCCGACAAGATTGAGCCGACAAAAAAAGCTCCAAGAGATGGGGGCTCCGCAAAAAAGGTTCCGTCGATCCCTTGCTTCGAGAGGTACACCCCACTGACTCAAAATGTGTCGAAAATCCTCTTAGCGATTGAAGACAGCGACCTCGTCCAGTACCCCCCTCGACCGTCTAACAACACCAGCAAGAAGAAGGATCAGCAGTTCTATTGCCGTTTTCACCGGGATAACGGGCACGACACAGATCACTTCCGCGCCCTGAAGGATGAAATTGAGGCCCTCATCCAACGAGGGTACCTCCGAGAGTTCAGATGAGAAGGCGCCCGGGAACCAAGGGACAACAGGAACAGGAGGGATTCCCCTCCTCCTCGATGGCACCGACAGCGCCCCAAGCGGGATCCGGATCCCGAGGAGCCTGAAGGTCAAATGATCCTGTATTGCGTCCACGGAGGGCCTATGGGAGGCGAATCCAACACTTCCCGCAAGGCCTTCATCTGGGATGTCAATACCATCCAGGGCCCTTTCTCCCCACCGGTCCAGCAACTCCCTGTCTCCTTCTCAGGAGAGGATCTGGAGGGGGTCCGGCTTCCTCACTGTGATGCCCTCGTCATCAACCTCAGCATGGTGAACTTCGATGCCCGGAGAATCCTCGTAGAAAACGGGAGCTCAGTCAACATTCTGTTCCTCGAAGCATTCGAGAACCTAAAGCTCTCCCGTGAGAAACTAAAGCCTGCCGGGTATACCCTACACGGATTCTCCGGCGTCCCCGTGACTATAGAGGGGATCGTCACCCTGGACATCACGGCGGGCACAAAGCCCAACAAAAGGACCGAGTCCATGGACTTCATGGTTGTGAATGTAAAGGCAGCCTACAACGCCATCCTCGGCCGCCCGGGGCTCTGCTCCCTCCAGGCGGTTCCCTTGGCCTACCATCAGAAGATGAAATTTCCCACCAATACTGGGGTCGGAGTTGTCCGCGAAAATCAGGAAGCAGCACGTTCGTGCTACATGACGGCGATCGGAAGCGGTGTGTTTCCCCTCGATGCCGTCGAGCTGGTGCCCGAAAGGACCCAGCCAGAGCCAGAGCCGGCGGACGAGCTGCAAGATATCTCGTTCGAGGTAGGGGACATGTCAAAGCACTTTCGTATAAGCTGCTCCCTCGCCCCCGACCTCAAGTCCGCCTTAATCGCCTGCATCCGGCGCAATGTCGACCTCTTCGCCTGGAAGCCCTCTGACATGCCCGGTATCTCCGAAGATCTCATCATGCACAAACTCAGCGTGATTTCCGGGTCGAAGCCAGTCGTCGAAAAGCGGCGCAAGTTCGCTCCTGAGTGACAACATGCAGTAAACGCAGAAGTGGACAAACTCTTGTCCGCCCGTTTTGTACAAGAGGTCAGCTACCCAGAGTGGCTGGCGAACGTCGTCATGGTGAAGAAGGCGAGCTGGAGTTGGAGGATCTGCATAGATTTTACCGACTTCAACAAAGCATGCCCCAAGGATCTGTTCCCTCTCCCCAGCATTGATGCCCTGATCGATGCTACCTCGGGTCACGAGCTTCTCTCCTTCATGGATGCCTTCTCAGGCTACAACCAAATCCAAATGTTTCCTCCGGACATTGCCAAGACATCCTTCGTTACCGACCAGGGACTGTATTGCTACCGGGTCATGCCCTTCGGACTGAAGAACGCCGGTGCCACCTACCAGAGGCTCGTCAACCGAGTCTTTAAAGATCAAATCGGGCGTAACATGGAGGTATACGTCGACGACATGCTCGTCAAAAATCAACAAGGACAGCACCACGTCACCGACCTGGAAGAAGCCTTTGGGGTCCTTCGAACCCACAACATGAGGCTCAATCCGGTGAAGTGCGCCTTCAGCGTCTCCTCGGGGAAGTTCTTAGGGTTCATCGTCAGCCAGCGTGGCATCGAGGCGAACCCCGAAAAAATTCAGGCCATAATAGACATGGCCCCTCCCCGGAATGTCAAAGAAGTCCAGAGGCTAACGGGGCGACTGGCGACCATCGGCCGTTTCCTCTCCAAATCCGGAGAGAAGTCCCTCCCGTTCTTCAAGGCACTGCGCGGCACTGGAAGGTTCGAGTGGGGTGCTCAATAGCAAGAGGCCTTCGCACAGTTGAAGGAGTACCTCACCAATCCTCCCCTCCTCAGCAAGCCCGAACCAGGGGAGCCACTCTGGCTCTACCTGTCTGCCTCGGAGAACGTGCTCAGTGCCGTCCTCGTTCGAGAAGAGGAAGGAGTTCAAAAGCCCCTCTACTATGTGAGCAAGGTCCTGCTCGACGCCGAGACCCGGTATTCCAGAATGGAGAAAGTGCCGTACGCCTTGGTCATAGCCGTGCGGAAGCTTCGTCCTTACTTCCAGGCGCATTCGATCCAGGTGCTCACTGATCAACCCCTGAAGGCCGTGCTCTACAAACCCGAGAGCTCCGGTCGGCTAGTTAAATGGTCGATCGAACTCAGCCAGTACGACATCGGCTATCAACCAAGAACATCCATCAAAGAGCAGGCCCTCGTCGAATTCATTACGGAATGCACCATCTCCGAGCAACCCGCGAACAAAGAAGCCGACCAGACGTGAGAAGTTTACGTCGACGGCTCCTCTTGCGAAACGAGGAGTGGTGCGGGCATCATTCTTCGAGGTCCAGATGGTTTCCTCCTCCAGTATTGTCTCAGCCTCAACTTCCAGGCCTCTAACAACGAGGCCGAATACGAGGCAATGATTGTCGGACTTAACCTGGCTCATCAAGCCGGAGCAAAACAGATCCAGGCCTTTAGCGACTCTCAGCTGGTGGTCAGCCAGATCACCGTGGACTACGAGGCCCACGACAATCGGATGATCAGGTACCGGGCCATCGTTCAACACCTATTATTGTCCTTCGACGAATCAGCTGTAATAAGAATCCCCTGGGAGCTAAACGCCCAGGCCGATGCCCTGTCGAAATTGGCTTCATCGTCCTTTGAAGGCCTCGATCGCACGGTCCTGATTGAAGTCCTATTGAAGCCAAGTACAGACACGCCGGAGGTTCTGTGCGTCGAAGACGGAGCTCCTCCGGACGACTGGACCTCTCTTATCAAAAAATTTCTAGTCAAGGGAGAGCTCCCCGAAGACCGAGCTGAAGCAAGGCGAATCAGGGTAAGATCTGAAAAGTTCGCGGTCACAATGCCACCCTCTTCAAAAGATCCTATACAACAATAGATGGCAGACCCTACCTCCGCTGCCTGAGCCCGGACGAAGCCAAGTACGCCCTCAAGGAGCTGCACGAGGGGATCGGCGGATGTCACATGGGAAGTTGTTCACTAGCACGGAAGGAGCTAAATCACGGGTACTACTAGCCCACTATGCTGCAAGACGCCCTCGCCCTAGTGAAGAAGTGTGGCCCCTGCCAACGGTTCTCCCCAGTGAAGAGGGCTCCTCAGGCAAACCTCCGGTCCATGGCCAGTCCGACCCCCTTTACAATGTGGGGGATGGATTTGGTAGGCCCATTTCCAAAAGCAACGGGCCAGCGGAAGTTTCTCATTCTGGCGATCGACTATTTCACCAAATGGATCGAGGCCGAGCCATTAGCAACGATCACCGAACGACAGACTCAGCAGTTCTTCTAGAAACACATCGTCTGTCGGTTCGGGATTCCGCAGGTGCTCATCACGAACAATGGAACTCAATTCGCAGGCAAACATTTTGGCAAGTTCTGCGAAGACCTCGGGATCCAGCAGCGTTTCTCCTCAGTGTGCCATCCCCAGTCTAATGGTCAGGCAGAGAACGCGAACCGCCAAATCCTCAACGGCCTCAAGAAATGACTCGATAACTCTTCCAAGGGGTTATGGGTTGACGAGCTACCCAGTGTTCTCTGGGCCCACCGAACAATAAAGAGAATCCCCACGGGAGAATCCCCTTTCAATCTGACCTACAGCACAGAGGCCATCATTCCCTTAGAGATCGGGATCCCTTCACCCCGAATCATGGCTTTCGACGAGGCCGCCAACTCCCAACAGCTGCGGGCCGACCTGGACCTCATAGACGAGGTCAGGGAAAAGTCCGCACTTAGAAGAAGCATCTACCAGCAAAGAATTGAGAAGTTCTACAACAAGAAGGTGCACCCAACTGACATCAAACTCGGAGATCTTGTCCTCCGAAAGCTGACGGTATCCAATCCCGGCCAGAAGAGAAAGTTGGCACCGAATTGGGAGGGCCCATACAAAGTATCTGAAGTTGTGAGCCCAGGCACGTACCGCCTGACCAGTGCCGAAGGCAAGCCCATCAAGAGGCCCTGGAACGTGAAACACTTAATCAAGTTCTTAGGAGGAGAGTAGCCTCCATGTAAATTATCATAATTGTAATCGGCATAATTGTCATAATTGTAATTGGCATGTCGTGCCTGATCTTTTGTAAGGTTCAAATATATTGTAAATATGCCAGCTTTCTTAAAACAAGCCCACGGCTTCATATTTTGTAACTTATAAAGAACATATCTCGAGCTCGGCGCTCGGATAACAGCGTGAGCCCAAAAAGCTTTCCTTACAAGCTTCGGGTTCGGCACTCGGATAACAGCGCGAGCCCAAAAAGCTTCCCTTACAAGCTTCGGGTTCGGCACCCGGATAACAGCACGAGCCCAAAAAGCTTCTCATACGAGCTTGGGGCTCGGCGCCCGGATAACAGCACGAGCCCAAGAAGCTTCTCTTACAAGCTTGGGGCTCGGCACTCGGATAACATCGCGGGCCCAAGGAGCTTCTCATACAAGCTTGGGGCTCGATGCTCGGGCGAGTTGGCCTGGTTGATTTTTTGGTAACGTGCATCCAATCAAACAACTCCGCTTTCTCCACGCCTGCACCGTCTCTCCCTGAGAACATGTGCTGGAGCTCGGCGTTGACCCTGAGCAAGGCGGGTGCCTTTTCCAAGACACCGCGATCTTGACACTCGGCGGCAATCCTCTGCTACGCCCATAATTGTCTCTTACCGGTATGGGGGCTCGGCATCCGCCCCTCGCTCGGTTTGGGCTTCTTCAAGCTCATCAACCTATGTATGAGGCGACATCCGCCAGCCACGCCTGCACCGTCTCTCCCTGAGAACATGTGCTGGAGCTCGGCGTCGACCCCGAGCAAGGCGGGTACCTTTTCCAAGGCACCGCGACTTTGACGCTCGGCGGCGACCCTCTGCTACGCCCGCAATTGTCTTTCTCACTGGTATGGGGGCTCGGCATCCATTCCTCGCTCGGTTTGGGCTTCTTCGAGCTCATCAACCTATGTACGAGGCGACATCCGCCAGCCACGCCCGCACCGTCTCTCCATGAGAACATGTGCTGGAGCTCGGCGTCGACCCCGAGCAAGGCGGGTGCCTTTTCCAAGGCACCACGACCTTGACGCTTGGCGGTGACCCTCTGCTACGCCCGCAATTGTCTTTCTCACTGGTATGAGGGCTCGACATCCGTCCCTCGCTCGGTTTGGGCTTCTTCAAGCTCATCAACCTATGTACGAGGCGACATCCGCCAGCCACGCCTGCACTGTCTCTCCCTGAGAACATGTGCTGGAGCTCGGCGTTGACCCCGAGCAAGGCGGGTGCCTTTTCCAAGGCACCGCGATCTTGATGCTCGGCGGTGACCCTCTGCTACGCCCGCAATTATTTTTCTTACCGGTATGGGGGCTCCGCATCCGTCCCTCGCTTGGTTTGGGCTTCTTCAAGCTCATCAACCTATGTACGAGGCGACATCTGCCAGCCACGCCCGCACCGTCTCTCCCTAAGAACATGTGCTGGAGCTCGGCGTCAACCCCGAACAAGGCGGGTGCCTTTTCCAAGGCACCGCGACCTTGACGCTCGGTGGCGACCCTCTGCTACGTCCGCAATTGTCTTTCTCACCGGTATGGGGGATCGGCATCCGTCCCCCGCTCGGTTTGGGCTTCTTCAAGCTCATCAACCTATGTACGAGGCGACATCCGCCAGCCACGCCTGCACCGTCTCTCCCTGAGAACATGTGCTGGAGCTCGGCGTCGACCCCGAGCAAGGCGGGTGCCTTTTCCAAAGCACCGCAACCTTGACGCTCGGCGGCGACCCTCTGCTACGCCCGCAATTGTCTTTCTCACCGGTATGGGGGATCGGCATCCGTCCCTCGCTCGGTTTGGGCTTCTTCAAGCTTATCAACCTATGTACGAGGCGACATCCGCCAGCCACGCCCGCGCCGTCTCTCCCTGAGAACATGTGCTGGAGCTCAGCGTCGACCCCGAGCAAGGCGGGTGCCTTTTCCAAAACACCGCAACCTTGATGCTCGGCGGCGACCCTCTGCTACGCCCGCAATTGTCTTTCTCACCGGTATGGGGGCTCGGCATCCGTCCCTCACTCGGTTTGGGCTTCTTCAAGCTCATCAACCTATGTACGAGGCGACATCCGCCAGCCACGCCCACACCGTCTCTCCCTGAGAACATGTGCTGGAGCTTGGCGTCGACCCTGAGCAAGGCGGGTGCCTTTTCCAAGGCACCGCGACCTTGACGCTCGGCGGCGACCCTCTGCTACGCGCGCAATTGTCTTTCTCACCGGTATGGGGGCTCGGCATCCGTCCCTCGCTCGGTTTGGGTTTCTTCAAGCTCATCAACCTATGTACAAGGCGACATCCACCAGCCACACCCGCACCGTCTCTCCCCGAGAACATGGGCAAGAGATCGGTGTCGACCCCAAGCAAGGCGGGTGCCTTTTCCAAGGCACCGCGACCTTGACGCTCGGCGGCGACTCTCTACTACTCTTGCAACAGGTTCTTGCAAACATGGGGGCTCAACAAATAAGAGCAAGGCCGCCGCTTTCTTCAAAGCCGCTCGACCACCACACTCGGTTACGAGCTACAACCGTGTGTTGACAAAATTTTATTAAGGTTTAGAGCGTCCACCTTCGACAGACGCCCCGAGCCTCGAGTCGAATTGTTGACCACCCTCTCACCCGCGAACAACTCGGGGTTTACGGCTCTCACAAGCCTAAACCCCGAACTATTCGAGGATGGCAGGGGGGCCATCAACCCGCTGCTCTCTCCGTCACGGAACAAACGCTCTGAGCCTTCGAGCCGTTCAGCTAACCCTTCTCTCGCCCCCGAACAACTCAGGGTTTACGGCCCTTACGAGCCCAAAATCCCGAACTGTTCGAGGACGGCAGAAGAGCCATCATGCCTCGACTCTCTCCGAACCCCCGAACCGATCGGTCGGCCCACTGCTCACCAACGAACAACCCGGGGTCTCACGGTGCTAACAGCCTGAATCCCGAATAGTCCGAAGGTGATCGGTGTGCCTCCGATCCGGAGTACTCAAAAATATTATATTCTCTGGGCGCCCGCCTTTGGCAGGCACCCGAGTCAGACAGCTCACTACCTGACAACCAACAAGGGGAGTGGGGGATTATATAGCCCCCTGAGGCCCTCATTTATTGCATCTGGGAATGCAAAACGGCGGAAGGCGAAACGTCGCCATAAATGCTCATGGGAATGCAAAACGTTGCCAATTATTGCTTATCGAAAAAAGCTAAATGCCACGACCATTGTGCCCATTGCAACAAGTCATCTCGGAGCCGACCACTGCGCAACCAGCCCGGCAACCGTACCTAACAACCAAGATGATCAGACCGTGGAAAATCAAATGTTTTTATTCATTACTCATTGCTTACAACTCGATGAACGTCGGTAGAAATACAAGAAAAAAGCTCACAACTTACTCATACTCGGCTGGAAACTCGAATTTGGGGCTGCTATCACGCTCGGCCGAACCGGCCCGGGAAGGCACTCTTGCAACTGAGCTTCCTGCATCCTCGGGCTGCATCCCATCAGGTAGAAATATGAGAGACCGCCCCGGGGTCGCATGGCTGGCCCCTTTTATCAGACTAGCGCTTAGCGCCAGCTTCAGTCTGCGGATCTCTAGCTCCTTCTCGACTACGGCCTCACGAAGAAAAGACTCCGAAGCCGACCCCCCGGTCGAAACTTTCGAGAGGGACCAGCCTGTCTCGATAACCCACCAGTCCCGGTCGGCTACGGCATTCTTCAGGCACGACAACTCCAGGCCGAGCTCCCTAGACCTATTCAGAAAATAGTTAACGGCGGCGGCTCGGTCGCGAGCTTGCTTCTATTGACAAAGCAAAGCTGCCTCCGTGGCCTCCTTCTCCGCTCGATCTAGAGGTACCTCGGCAACAATGGGAAGAGCGACACAGGTCCCGTGCATCTATCAAAAAACGAAAACAAACATCACAAAAAAAACACAAGTCTGGAAGGATCGGTCCAAAAAAAAAAAAAAATTCATTTCTTTCAAAAATTGGATACAAAAGCCGCGGTGGCCAGTCCGCCCAAGGCATTTACATCAAAACAAAAAAGATAAAAAAAAAAGAAGAAAAAAAAGAAGAGAAAAGATCTATTCTTGAGGGGGTTTGGCACCTCTTCATCGACCTGATTGCCCCCCGCATCGTCGCCCCCCGGGGTGGGAGGAAGGTTCGGCGCCCACCCATAGTAGAGATGGTCCACGTTCTGCTCGGGATAGATATGTTTAAAATGGGACTTGGCTTGTTCGTACACCTCGTCCTGTGCCACCATGACGGTCTCCCCCAACGCCGACTCCATCTCCTGCAGTGCCTTCTTCCCCTTCGCCGCCTCGGCCGCGATCTTCGCCTCAAGGTCCTCCCGATCCTGCTTGTGGATCTTGCTGAGCGACTCTATCTGGGCTTCGTGGACGGCAATCATCGCCCGAGCTTCTTTCAGCTCATCCGTGGCCTTGTTCAGGTCACGAAGGTACTTTTCCGCATTCCGCATCTCGATGTATATCTCCTTCTCCAAGCACTTGTGAAAGTGCTGGCCATGGAGCATCGTCTGGTCGAAGAAGAGAAATATCAGAAAAACTCCAAGTCATTGAGTACAACAGTGCCAAACCCACTTACCGAGAGGGTGGCCTGAGACCACCACATGTAGGCCTGGTCCGCCGTCTGCGCCGCCAGGGCCATCTGATCGCGCTCGGTGGCGGCCTTCGAGATGAACTCGACCGCCACAGGCCCGTCAAGCAAAGAATCGCCCCGCACGATCGACCAATCGGGGGCAAACAGCAGCGTGCCATGCTTGCTCACCATCTCCGCGGCAGACGGACGGAGAGGGGGGAGTCCTTTTTCCGGGGCTTCCATGGTCTTGCCCGAACCACCCGCAGCATCCCGAGCCCCCCTCAACGAATGGGAGGACTAGGAGTGTTGCCTCTTAGCCCTCTTCACAGGGGAAGGCTCCTCGACCGCCGATGCCGGCACCTAGGAAGATGCCCCGGTTTGCGCGGCCAGCTTTTGCTTCTCGGCCGCTATTCTCTCATGCTCGGCCTTCTTCCTCTTCTCTGCCCTCGCCTTCTCGGCGACAGCAAGCAATAACTTCTTCGCGTCGGCCTGTTGAGTCGTCATCCCTACAAAAACACAAAAGAAAAGCTAACGTTAACACGAAGGCAGGAAAATGAATATATTCGGAAAGAGACATACTAGGGTCGGCAGGACTCAGTCAGGCCCGGGCAAGGTGTATCTCGGTCACTCGAGGCCACGCAATGCTGTGCCCCCCGACTATCTTCTCCACCCTCTTCCACTCCTTGGTAGTCAAGTCGCTCTTCCTCGGAGGCTTGTGCTTCGGCTTGACGAAGTTCCACCTGGTCGGAATTCCCCAAGACCCCTCGGTCCGAACTACAAAATATTTCTCTTTCCATCCCTTTATAGAGTCCGGATGGCCGTGCATAACCTTCTTGTGCGGCCTCGGCGAAAAGTAAAAAATCCCCTCCTGATCTCCGAGCGAACCAATCCCAAAAATAGCTCGGAAGAATGTCAGCCTCGGCTTCACTCCCTTCTCTTGGCACTTCAGTATGAAGCAGACTAAATGCTTATAGGAGTTCGGACCGTACTGCATGGGACACAGCTTCGCCCAGTTCAGGACCCTTTTCACGAAAGGATGCAGGGGCAGCCTCAGCCCCGAGAGGAAGGCGTCCTCAGGAAACATACAATACCCCGGTGCCAGAGCCGTGGTCGGCCGAATACCGGGGCTCGGAAGGAAGATCTCAAACTCCCGCAGAATATAGTAGGCGGCCCTAATAATGTTAAGGTACTCCGCCTTCAGAATGCTCGGGAAGCTATCAGCGTGGATCTTCACCCGAGTATCTTCCCCCGGCACTGGAGGGATCGGTTCGATGTCCTTAATATCATCAGGATACATCCAAATCGACCCTGGATTCTTGAAGGAAACCTGGGGAAACTCGAAACCCAGTCTCGGTGCGTACTCATCGGGTGAGGAAGGACTGTGGGGGATAGTCATGACTTTCTTTTTCCGACGAGGGCGAGCCTTACGCTCGGGAGACGGCGTAGACAAAGGGGGAAGTGGTGGAAGATCTTCTCCGACCCCAGTCGGTCCTCCAGCCGTACTTTGGCCGGCCTCTCCTTGGGCAGCCTCCTGTCCGCCGACCTCATCCCCCTCGTCTTCCTCATCACCCTCGGCACCTTGCTCATCTTCGTCCTCCTCCTTAACCTCAGTGCCTTCACCCTTCTCTTCATCATCATCCTGCCCCTGATCATGTTCCCCCTCGTCCTCGCTGTCCCCCTTATCCTCTTCCTCCTCGTCACCCTAATCCATGGGCTCCTTCCCCAGCTTTCTGGACCTCAATGGGGACACAACGAATACTACGTCGCCCCCATCATCCGACCCGGGATCAGTCAGAACTTCTTCCTTCACCTTGTACTTACTCAATGACAACGATGTCTCCTGCTCGGATTCCTCCGCAGAACGGCCTGACGAGCTAGCCTCGGATCCGGACTGAGTTCGCGACATTACTAAAGAAAAAAGTACTAACCTGGAGCGTGGGAAGTTACGGTCACCGGAAAATTCGCCGACGGCAAGTAAAGTTCCCGCTCTTGTTAAAAATTGGAGAGTGAGTAATAAAGTGAAGATGAAGAAATGAGGGAAGGGGATGGGGTTTTAAAGAGGAAAAGCCACTCCTCGATTTTTGCAAAAAAAAAATCTGGTCGGTAGATCTTAACTGATAAGATCCAACAGCCACCAAGATAAAAATAAAATCTGGCCGTTAGATCTTAACTGACAAGATCCAACGGCCACCAAGATCTGGAAAAGCTTTGATCTTTGCGCCCATGACGTCAGCAATAGGCGTAAAATTACCCCACTGCCCCTCCACATTTTCTATAGCAAAAAAAAGGCTTTTTTTCTGCCAAGTCAGAAGGGTCGACACTCGGATGGAAAAACGAGCCAGTAATTTCCCTTCTATTTTCACAGAAGGGTCGACGCTCGGATGGAAGCGCGAGCCAGTAATTCTCCTTCTATTTTCACAGAAGGGTCGATGCTCGGAAGGAAGCGCGAGCCAGTAATTTTCCTTCCATTTCACAGAAGGGTCGACACTCGGACGGAAGCACGAGCCAGTAATTCCCCTTCTATTTCACAGAAGGGTCAACGCTCGGATGAAAGCGTGAGCCAGTAATTTCCCTTCTATTTTCATAGAAGGGTCGACGCTCGGATGGAAGCGCGAGCCGGTAATTCTCCTTCTATTTCACAGAAGAGTCGACGCTCGGATGGAAGCGCGAGCCAGTAATTCCCCTTCTATTTCACTGAAGGGTCGACGCTCGGATGGAAGCGCGAGCCAGTAATTCCCCTTCTATTTACACAGAAGGGTCGACGCTCGGATGGAAGCATGAGCCAGTAATTCTCCTTCTATTTTCACAGAAGGGTCGACGCTCGGATGGAAGCGCGAGCCAGTAATTCCCCTTCTATTTTCACAGAAGGGTCGACGCTCGGATGGAAGCGCGAGCCAGTAATTTCCCTTCTATTTTCACAGAAGGATCGACGCTCGGATGGAAGCGCGAGCCAATAAAAACCTTTGATTCAGAGGGCCTCGGCGCTCGGATAGCACCGCGAGCCCCAACTATCATCCTTTGACTCAGAGGGGCTCGGAGCTCGGATAGCACTGCGAGCCCCCAACTATTGTAACGTTCCGCACTCAACCTGTACGCACACAATTAACTAAATTCTAGCCATGCCCACCACAGGCTGCCTCAAAAGGGTGGTTAACCGTTGGGTACCCTTAATCCTTGGCTAATCCTATATATTCCTCTTATTTCTTTCTATTACCACCGATATGGGATTTAATCCCTAGGTCAATCCGGTCAAACCCACCACACACATCCACTTTCTTCATTTCTTTCATTCCTTCATTCATTCATTCCATACAAAGTCAATCAGTCAAAGCACCACACACACACACTTCCATTCAATCCATCTTCCATGCCACGTCACCATCCATCCCACCATCCATTCTTTCTTTCTTTCTTTCTCTACTAGTATATACTATATATACTATACTATACTAGTATATATATTCTCTTCTAGAAATACGGGATCTCACAACTATCCTCCTTCGTTCAAAAGGGCTCAGAGCTCGGATAGCATCGCGAGCCCCAGGAGCCCTCCTCTGGTCACGAGGGACTCGTCTGCCGACCCCTAGTGCTCGACAAACCGAGCCCCAGAAGAAGACCTCGCCTCCTCGCTCTTCCAACTAGCGATGAGATCGTCCACCGACCCTATGGGCTCGTTAGTCGACCCCCAAGCACTCGGTAAGCCGACCTCCCACAAAATCGACCTCAACGTCCCCTCACTTTTCCAACTAGCGAGGAGATCGTCCACCGACCCTAGGGGCTCGTTTGCCGACCCCCAAGAACTCGGTAAGCCGACCTCCGACAAAATCGACCTCAACGTCCCCTCGCTCTTCCAACTAGCGAGGGGATCGTCCACCAACCCTTGGAGCTCGGCCACCAACCCCTAGTCCTCGGCAAATCAAGCCCCAACAGGGGGCGTCGACATCCCCTCGCTCTTCCAACTAGCGGAGTGGTCGTCTGCCGACCCTTGGGGCTCGTCTGCCGATCCCCAAGCCTCGGCAAGCATCGCTCTGGCTCTCCTACTCCTCTACACAGCCTCCCACGCAAACTCCAATGAGGGATCCATTCCTCCTACCTCCTGGCCTCTGCAGAAGATAGCAGATCCTACTTTCTCACCCCAACATCCACCCTGCTCTTCTTACGAAGGCAAAGAACCACTCCTACATGGCTGGTTCACCCAGCCTTACAGGAATGTGGGGCTTGTGATATGGGTTAGGAATGACGTGGCCCATCCTGGGCCACAGGATCCCCTTAGAATGCGCGCACCTCATGATTCTCCAGATCTGCCACGTTAACGTCGGAAAACCGCCCGGACATCTGCCACGTCAGCCCGGAAACGGCCCGGGCATCTGCCACGTCAGCCCTAAATTGCCCGGGTTTCCACTGCTTCAGCCACACGGGCAACCAGGTCCAGACCCGGCCCCAAACGGGTCCAGACCCGGTTACCATCTTCTATAAATACCAGACCCCTACTCCTTCTCCAGGGGATCAATCCTTTCCCACCAAAACCCTAGTTACTGTTACTTTCACTTAGTGACTGACTAG
The DNA here is from genome assembly GCA_017893485.1 of Hemerocallis citrina. Lineage (NCBI taxonomy): Eukaryota > Viridiplantae > Streptophyta > Magnoliopsida > Asparagales > Asphodelaceae > Hemerocallis > Hemerocallis citrina. Next base: position 288,054,715 of record CM030363.1, read on the forward strand.
ATCGTCGGAGGGTCTGCCACCGGGACCAACCCCGGTGTTTCGAGACCGTCTGCAGGTACACAAGACCCTCGGATCCGAACCCCAAAGATCCGAGCCGAGCATCAGCCTCCACCTCCATACCGCCTACCTCAGTATCGTTCGCCCAGCCAAGGGTCGTCTGCATAGGTGTCTCCTCCTTCAATACAAATCGAGTAAGAACTCACGCCTGGTGCATCCACACGTTCCCCAAAAACAAACCGCATCAGTAATAATCCGCACGCTTACGCACACGCATACACACACGCACACACATAGACACATGCACACATACTTATTAACAAAAGATTTGTTCAAGCAATATTTGATCATTTGATATGTTACCAGCATAGAAACTTATAACCGGACTTTTTGTTCTTATGATTTTACTCATTGTGAACATTCATCGGGACATCTTATTCTTCATAGTAAAATTAGATTCTTATTCTTAAATTCAAATATCAAAATAGTTAATTAATTTGTGGTGAAAAGAAAGTAAACTGTTCATACAAATTTACTGCTCAAATAAATACTGTTTCCGAAAAATCGACCCATCCATCACAGACTCACAGTAACTTCGAATTTCTTACCAAACTATCCCACTTTTTGAAAGTATGTACTAAACCATCCCTGTTTGAAAGTTAAATACCAAAAAGCCCTTGTCGCTAATTGAGATAGCGCGCCTGATAAAAATCTGCGTGCGAACTCAGTCAGCGTGTGTTAGGGTGTACTACTTTCACCCTTAAGTCATAGAGAGAATTCTCAAGTATAGACTCGCTATCTCCGTTAGCGCGCTCATTCAAACCAGACGCGCTAACTGAGATAGCGAGTGTCGATTGGATTTCACTTAAATCGCACTCGATGTCGCACTCTCATCCTACTTCTCTTCCAAAACGTGTTATCTCAGTTAGCGAGTATGGTACAAACACACTCGCTAACTGAGATAGCGAGTCTTGGTATTTTTCTTCATTTTTTTTCTTCTCTAAAGTGTGTTTTAAAATTAAACTAATCTACACTCGCTATCTCACTTAGCGCGCTTGGATTAAATGGGTGCGCTAACAGAGTTATCGAGTCTATATTTGAGATTTTTTTTGCACACTCTTACTTGAGAAAAAAAAATAATAGCCCCTAACACACGCTGACTGAGTTAGCACGTAGATTTTTACCAGGTGTTTACCAGGTGTGCTATCTCAGTTAAGCCCAGAGACTATTTGATATTTAACTTTCAAAGAGGGAAAGTTTGGTACATACTTTCAAAAGGTTGAATAGTTTTTCATCAAAAAAAAAAAGGGTTGAATAGTTTGATAAAAAATTAGTAACTTCCATCTCACCATAACTCCTCTCCAACGGTACCTCCACCGGCTCCACCCAGTCATACTGTACGGCCTCAACCGGCCAAAACCAGTCACCGCCTTCTCCCTCCTCTCCGTTTTAAAAACCTCACTCTCACTTTCACTCTCACTCCAATTCCAAATTCTTTCTCAAAATGCGCGCTCTCATCGAGCTCCTCCTTTCTCTCGCTCTCATTTCCTCTTTGGCTCTCATCCTCTTCCTATACAAGCTCCTCTACATCCTCTACCACCGCCGATCGCGCGTCGAACCTGCGACCACGCCGGACAAGCCGCCGGAGGTGGAGGTGGAAGCAGCGGAGCTGGCGGTGGCGATGTGGAGGTCGAGAGTTCTGTACACGATCAAGGAGGAGGAGAGGGAGGACGTGGATGCGGATGCAGATCTTGAAAAGGGGATCGGGTTTGGATCCGATAAGGAGGAGGTGGAGGAGGCAGAGACGCCGTTCTACACGCCGTTGTCGTCGCCGGCGCGGGAAAAGATTTAGTTCGTTAAATTTCAGAAAATTCCATGAATGTTTACAGATAAGCCCCTAAACTGTTTTGTATTAATCATGAATGGGCGCATCTTAGACTATATGAAATGACCAAGTATTTATAGGACTAATCTGTCTTAGCATTCTAGTGACTAGTTCGTTCTTTTAGATAGTTGTAGTGCTTACATTTCAAGAACGTAGGAGCTTCTAATTTATGAAAACAAGTACGGTTAGCGTTAAATTCTTATTAATGGCAGGGCCGGCCCAACAATTATTAAGGCCTAAAGCGAACTCCAAAATGAGGCCTTTTAAAATTTTATAACAATATTTTGTTAAAATTAATATATTTTTATTTAAATATTATCTTTTGGACTTTTTGAGATGTAAAATTATTTATTATATTATTGTAATCAATTTCGATTTTTTTGTATGCGAGGAGGCCTTAATTCTTTAAATAATTTTTATTTTGAAGGTCTAAAGTCCTATCTTTGATTGTTTTATCCTTGGGACCGGCCTTGATTAATGGAACGCGGGAAGACCATACCTTACTTTTTTACGGTAAAAAGAGAGTACGATTAGAATTATGCAGTAGACTATTGTACATAAATAACGAAACAAATTAGCTGATTTAGTTAGTTGTTTTTCATTAGTGAGAAATAGCAAAACAAATTCAGGACAAATCTGAGAGCATGATTTAGTTAGTTGTTACTCGTGAAATGAAACGGTTTGTTGAGGGTGCTAAATGGTAAAATGGGGAGTGAGTTATAGGGAAGCATGAGCAGTGGTTTGTAATGTGCGAAGTAATTTTTCTGACGGTTTGACTGTACATGTTTTCTCCTTTTTGGTGCTGTTGGTGAATAGTACGTATTTTGTGTTGAGAATTGAATGTGTTGTTCGAAGAGAAGGATTGCAGTGTGCTTCATTCCATATATAGATTTCTTTGGATACAGTATTTGGCTTCTTTGGCTCAGTTTGTATAATCATTTAGTATTTGGCTTCTACTATTTTTCTCTTTTCTATCTTAGGTGGCACAGTCCAATTGAATATTTCTATCACATATTCTATAATAACCTCCACTAATAGTGCATCATTTAATGTAGTAAAGAAAAAACTAGTAAATTTGATAGTAGGTGTATCATTACCCATAAAAAATTTAGAAGCCCTCTTCTTCCTTATTGGGCTTCCAAATTAACTAACCAAGTCTTATCTCTAATATTTTAATGAGAGAGTTTGTCATAAAACAAATTTAATTTGTAACCAAATAAATACGTGCAATTTAACCAAACAAACACGTGAAGTACACATGCATAACTAATGTAAAAGAGGTCTTAGGTTCGATACCAGACAGTGTTGATTTTTTTTTTAAAAAAATTATTTATAAAGACGTGCAGCAGACGTGTAAATTACTAGTAAGTCTTAGCTATACAGTTTTCTGTCTTTGATAATATCATCCTTGGGTAAGTATAGCGAAATTTTGTGACTCGTTTTGTACTCCAGAGATAGAGTAGTAGATTGTACAAGCAATCAATTGAAATATGTTCTTGTAGCTTAACATAGAGTGGAGCACACAGAGTATGATATCTATTGCTATCTTTAATTTTGTGAACACAATTCACATGTAAAAGTAAATGTAAAAGTAAAGAGAAAAATAGTAGATTTGGTAGTAGGCGTAGCATTACCCTATCTAAATATATATAATTGGTCCAATGGGCCACAACCTACTCAGGCCCATAGGCAACCGGGTCTAACCCGATCCGTTAGGGTTTCAGAACCGTTTGTCCCTGCCTATAAATACCCAACCCTCTTCTCACTTTAGAAGGTAATCAATCTTTCTTCACATGAACCCTAGCTGCCCAGTCTCTTTTCCAGTGACTAATTAGATCGTCCGAGAATCTGTCGCCGGGACTTCTCTCGGTGTTTCTAGGCAGTGTGCAGGTACACAAGATTCTGAGCCGAGCCGAGCACCCGGCCTCAATCTCTCAGTCGCCGCTCCCCAGCCGGTCTTGCTACCCAGGGTCGGATAGACGCCAGTACCATAGCTTCCGCTTCACAAATTACAAGAATTCACACTTGCTGTCCCACACTTCCAAAAACAAACAACATCAATAATTATGATAAAAAACGACATAACCCCTACACTACCCAATTATATCACTGTTTTATTGCCTGCACAAAACATAAAATCAGTTATCCACTCCCTCAATAAGAGTATTGATTATTCATATAAACAAACATGGAGAGAACACGAAGAGAGAGAGAGAGAGGAGAGTAGAGGGTGTTTCGGACCACAACGAGATCGGAAGGTATCACGGGTTGCTGTCCTTCCCCTCGACAAAGAGTTTGTGACATTGAAGATGGAGGGCGGAGTGGAAAAAATCAACAGCTCCGCCAATGAATACCGAAAATATAAACTTTATTGAAGTTATCATTATTCAATATTACTTTGGTCACCTCCAATATCCTATTAAATATAAAGTTCATGTAATTCGTAGTACTGCACATTAAATTGTAGATTGAAATTATTTTTTGAATATTGGACGAAATAAAAAAATTTAAAAAAGAAAAACCAGAAAATAAATTTATAGATAATAGTTGTGATGAAGACAAGAAAATATGTATGACTATGATTTTCTTCTAAATTGAAGCTATATGAAATACAATACATCATCACATGGTACTTAACATAGTTAATTTGAAAATAGTAATAAAATTAGATAAATGAAAGGAGGTCGGGGGGAAATTAAAAGAGAGAGTTACCTGTACTTTGCACCTATTATTCTCACAATTTTGAAATCATGTGGGAAATTAATGCTTATTATAAAACAAAAATCAATCTCAAGGACAAAATAATTATTCAACAAACTATTATGAGGCCATTTTTATTCCATGTGTGTCAAGCCTAGGGTTGGCAAACGGGTCAACTGGCCCGGGTCGGGTCGAACCCGTCTGGGTTGGAACCCACCTAGGCCGGGTTCAGGTCGGGTCTGAGTGGCAACCGGGCCGGGTCGGATTTGCAAAAACTCGACCCGCCCAACCCGCGAAACCATTCGGGTCCAACCCGGGTCGGGTCGGGTCGACCAGCGGGTTGGCCCATTTATTTTTTTTAAAAATTTACTTTAAAAAATTGTAATTTAATAATAAAAAAATGAGATATTAATAATAAGACTCAAAGAGTGAAATTGCCACAAAAAAATGTATATATTATTAATATGATTTCAACTTGTACAATTTTCCCAATTTGTAATAAGAAATACAGAGTTCCTACAAATTTGTTTTATATAATAACAAATTTCTTCGATACAATTTCAATTATCCTAGTTTTTTATAACAAACAAAGATTTTATACAATGTTTTACACATTTACAATTTTTTTTCAATTTGTTGGTCTTCAATTTGTTGTTGTTGTTGTTGGTCTTCAATTCTTTATGTAGGTTGCTATTGTTGTTGTTGTTGTTGTTGTTCTTCTTCTTCTTCTTCTGGCGAGTTGCTTCCATTTGTAGATGTGTCGAACCCTACTCCTTGAGTCCTATCTTCGGCCTTCATCCAGTCTTCTGTGCAGACGAACATCTCCAACGATTGGGGCTTCAAGCGATTCCTGTAATCGGTGAGAACTCTGCACTTGTAGAAAATATACTTTCTGAAGCAATTGTAAAGGCATGAAGAGTTAGTAGATCTTTAGCCATATATTTAATAATACTATAAGTATGTTCATGGTTTTTTCAGCATTGTAAAATATCTAATGAAGTAAAATTTTCAGAATCTTGTTGATTATACCAATGTAATTCATTTGGTTGATTAGTCCTAGCTTTTTTTGATTGAATTTTTGCAAGTAAATTAAATGTGGCATCATCTAATTTATTCTTACCCTTACCTGTAGCAGCAACAGAAGAAGAACTAACAAAAGTAGTAGTACTACTAGATGAAAAACTTCTATCATAATAATCATACAAGTTATTTAATGTCGATTCAAATTTAGCTTAAAATGCTTCACAATCAATTTCAGATTCATCTTCCACAAGTAAAGTAAAAAATATTTCAATTAAACTCTTCGTACATTCTAATTTGATACGAGAATCCATCACAGAAGCAATACAATACAACATAGGAGGATGATTAAAATACTTCAAAATTTTGGTGTATGCAGGTTTCACAATATCACCAATAAAAGCATCATTAATCATTTCATTGAAAGTTTGCATCTTAGTAACTATTGAAATAAAAATGCTACTAGAAGTGGATTCATAAGATTTCGAAAATTTGAAAGTTGCGGTTTTAAAAGGTTCTAAAATTTTTAACAATGATTCGGCATAAAACTAAGCTTAGGGGGTCATTTCAAAATTTGGCATACTTTTTGCCATACAAAAATTATTTATACATGTTTTATATTTAGTAACAACATGTAGCAAATCAAAAGTAGAGTTCCATCGGTGTTTAACATCCTTCGAAAATTTTCTAAAATGTACATTTTTAAGCCTACACCAAGCTTTCCATTCTTGAAATATAGGGCCACTAAATGCAATAAAATGTACACAAATTCTAATTTTAATTATATATGGTTCGACTATTTTTAATGCATCTTGAACACATAAATTTAAAATATGATATGCATATCTAACATGAAAAATATTGTCAGATGGAGGGTTTAATGCGGTTTTTAATATACTAATTGATGTATTGTTGTTAGATGCTTTATCAAAACTTATACACATAATTTTATCACGAATATGAAAAATATCACAAATTTCTAAAATACGATTTGCAATTTCATTACCACTATGGGGATAAGGCAACGCGGTAAGTGACATGATCCTTTTTTGAATAATCCAATTACTGTCGATTCAATGACAAGTTATTCCCATCATTGGAATATTGTTGCAACTCGTCCAACAATCTGAACTTAAAATGGGGGTTTAATGTGGAATATCATTGGAATATTGTTGCAACTCTACAAGTTAAACTCCATAAAATGGCAATCAAAGCTTCTCTCATTTCATTATACATTTTAAAATAATCAGATTTGCAAGTATTCCTAGGGATTCTTTTAAAATGGGGGTTTAATGTGGTTTGATTAAAAATTTCTAAGTCCCTACTCTCGGAATAGGAAAATGGTAATTCTTCCTTGATTACTAGTCGACCATTTTCCGACGAACAAGTTCGGAATCATAAGAATGGCTATCAACTACACCTAGGATGGATTTCTTGTTGGCCGGGTAGGTCTACAAGAAGTTCTTTGTGTACATTTTGGATGTGTCTTCTTATCGTACTCGTCCCTGATGTGTCTAATTTATATATAAATATTTGTACTCATTTACCCATTAAAATTGTTTGTTTTCGTTGATATTGTTTATAATTCATCTTATTTCTATAAGATTTTAATTAATTAATTATTTTAATATTTTTGATGCAAAAAGTGAAGATTTGTGAAAAAAATCAACAAACAAAGAAAAACTATGCATTTATTAAATTTTATTGTTTTGTTGAGTTAAAAATACGATAAATAATTTTAAAAGGATTTGAATGAGCTAATATGATTTTTAGTTAGTTTAATTAATTTTAAACTAATTTATTTTATTTAAAATCCTAAATTCTGGTCTTATTTTGTGTATGCAGCAGCACGTGTTTGCAAGAAAAGGAAAAAGAAGAAGAAAGGAGAAAGAAATAAATATCTGGTTAAAGAAGGAAGGAAATATATAAAAGGAGGGGAGTTTTTTGCAAAAGAGCAAACCCTAATCCATCTTCCCATTCCCTATAAATACATACCAAGGGCACACAACTCAAAACAAGAGGTGACGGCTAATCATTAGAAAAAAAAAAAGAGAAAAAAAATATTTATTTAATTCAGAAATCTCTCTCCCTGTCTCTCAAGTGCAACCAAGCGGAGAGAGAGAGAGAGAAAGCAGAGGGCGACAGCGACAGCAGGCGAGATCAGACGCCTGCTGTCTTCCTCTTCTTCGTCGACGTGACGGGACGTCAAGGGTGGGATCAGACGCCTCTGAAGTTCTGACTCGGCGCGGAACCTCGGGTGTTGATGTGGCTGCACTGTTAGATTTTTGAGACAGAAGAGAGATAAAGGGTTTGGACTCGGTTCTAGGAGTTCGGTTTGCAATAATTTTTTATTTCTTTTTGTATCTCTTCTTCTCTAAATTTTTTGGATGCAATCCCAAACAATTTTTGTTACTTGCAAATTGAATATGAACTAATTTTTTTTTAGAGGCTAAGATGTAGCCTAGTTTTGTAGAACACAATTTTAATTCCTTATTATTATTGTATTTTTCCTGGTTATGTTTTGATTTTTATTATTTATGCATACAATTGGTGGATAGACAAGTGTATGATCTTTTAAATCATGAAGAGACCGAAATGGTGATTTGTGATTAATAAAAATTAAACACCGTTATTGGAGGACGTGACCGTTAAGAAATCCATAATTTTTCAATTAATGATTTGATAGATAGGCAAATAATTAGTTGAGAATAATTTTTATACTATGTGGATAGAGTAGTTAATATTTTTAGGATTTTGGTCTACAACTTGGAATGATAATATTTTTATTCATAAGGAGTTATAATTTGTGTGTGTGATAAACGAGGTGAAGTCAAGAGCCCTAAAATTAATTTTTCCATTAATAAAGTATAAGAGCTTCACCGTTTCACAACCCTCTCCTTCTTCACTAATTTAGTTAGCTTTAATTAGATTAATTTAATTTAGTTGTTTTATCATTTATAAAATTCGATCTTCCAAATAGTGATTAATCTAGTAATATCGGTACTCAATAAAATAACTAGTCCATGTGGGTTCGACACTCTATTCACTTAAACTATACTACTTATTGCGATTTTGTACACTTGCAAATATTCACATCAAGTTTTTGGCGCCGTTGCCGGGGACTAGTTATTATTTTATTAATATTGTTGCTAGATTATTGCTAGCTTGGATTTTTGTAATTATTTTTGTTTTATTATTATTTTACATCTTTATTTTCTTTTGACTAACTTTTACTTTTATTTATTTTTCTTATTTTATTTTTTTTAGTTTTATTTTTTTCTTTTTCGATACATATATTTCAGGACATTCACGTACATTATCATGAGAAAAGATGAGAACAGGCCTTTGAGAGACTATGCTATGTCCTCAATTTATGAATCAAGCATAAAGAAGCCGGTTACTGAAGCTAACGATTTTGAGATTAAACTGGCAATGATCCTAATGATTCATCAGACTGTTCAATTTTGGGGACTACCGCACGAGGATCCATATGCTCACATTTCAAACTTTCTAGAAATTTGTGACACTTTCAAGCACAATGGAGTATCAGATGATGCAATTAGATTGAGACTCTTTTCTTTTTCACTACGAGATAAGGCGAAGGCTTAGCTACATTATCTACCACCAGGTAGTATTACTACTTGGGAGGGACTTGCACAAAAATTTCTAGTCAAGTATTTTTCGCCAGCAAAGACAGCAAAGCTAAGAAATGATATTTGCACATTTATTCAATTTGAGACTGAGTCTTTGTATGATGCATGGGAAAGGTACAATGAGTTATTAAGAAAGTATCCTAATCATGAACTACCGAAATGGCTGCAAATGCAAACATTCTATAATGGTTTGGAAGTTACACATCGATCTATGGTTGACGCAGCAGCTGATGGTGCACTAATGAGAAAAACTTACAAAGCAGCCTATGATCTTTTAGAGGAGATGACATCAAATAATTATCAGTGGTCTTCAGAGAGAACAATGCCAAGAAACGTGGTTGGAGTTTTTGAACTTGATCCTTTTTCTACTTTAAATACAAAAAAATGATATTTTATCTAAACAAGTAGAAAATATGAATTTTAATGCTATTCATTCTAATATGATTTGTAATCTTTGTGCAAAAAATCATTCAAGTTCAGATTGTCAAGTGGGGAACCCTTTTGCTCCATCAAATGCCAAACATGAAAATTTTGTATCAAACTTTCAAATGCAAAACAATAATTATGCAAACACATACAATTCAGGATGGAGAAACGCCCCCAATTTTCCATGGAACAACAATCAAGGAGCAATTATACAACCTCAAAATTTTCCACAGCCAGAAAAGAAGCCGACACTTGAAGACATGTTTATGCACTACATGCAAAGGGCAGAACAATACATCCAAAGACAGATTTGGAAATCCAAAATGTTGCAAATTCAACTTCGGCTTCCATTCACAATCTTGAGGTACAAATTAGTCAATTTTCAAATATTCTTAACAAAAAAACTGCAGGAACATTACCAAGCAATACAGTTGTCAATCCCAAGGAGCATGTCAAGGCTATAACACTAGAAAGTGGGAGGACAATTGAGCAACCACAAGAAAAAAAATGGCGAACAGAATGTGGTTGAAAAGCAAAGTGAGATTGAACAAATTGTGGAGGAACAAATTCAGCATGAGCAAGTAATGTATGATGTTTTTAATTCCATAAAGTTTCCTCCTGAAGAACAGTCATCTATTCAAGTAAGTGAAACTGATTTAATTGTGGGTGAGAAACATAAGGCTGAAATTGAAAAATCACCTATAGAAGTATGTCCAACAAATTCAGAAACTTTTGAAAATGAAAAAGAAAATATTTTTGAACATGTCATGTATTTGGATGCTGCACCTTCTATTTATTCATTTTTTCAGCAAAAATTCAAGGAGGTGGGGAAATCAAAGACATCATCATCACGAAGGAAATGCCTCAAACTAGAGCTTGAACCTGATCCACATCTGAAGAGAAAAATTAGAAAGGATGTGTTAATGTTGTTGGATCTTGGCGTTACTTAACCATCTCACCACCATGTCAGACTGAAGACTTAAAATTTAGCGCTTCTTGGGAGGCAACCCATGTTTTCTTTTATTGCATTTAAGTTTTATTTATCTTTTAGTTTATTTAATTTTAATTTTTGATTTTATCTTGTAGGATTGCATAAATTTTGAAGCAGCCGGGCGGAGCTATTTTGAACACCTTCATTGATGGCTGTTTTTGAGCAGTATGGAGTCAGAATCTTGAAAACTGATTCAAAGAGTGATTGTAGCCTATCGTCTTAGCTTTCTAGCAAAAAAAAATTCAGTCCATTTGGACATCTACAGCTCCAGATATCGCCAAAATACTGAACGCTGCGCATGCAGAAATTTAAAGACGAATCAGGGGAGAAATTCTAAACTTTTTGCATTCTTTTTGTTTTTGTTTTTCCTTTCCTATTGAGGACAATGTGATATTCAAGTTTGAGGGGAAGGTTTACAAATTTATTATTTATTTTTGTAGAACCCCGTATTTTCAAATATTATTTTTATATTTGAAAATAAATTTAAATTGATTTTTGGAGGATTCATGAATATTTTCAGAAAACTTTATCTTTTGTACACGTGCAAAACACGTGCAAATACTGAGAAGTTGGAAAATTTAGTTTTCTTTATGAAAAATCATTATTTAATATTTGAGATTTAATTAGTATTTTTCCAGATTTTTCTGAAATTAATTGGAACTATTTGCAATTTTTGAGAAAAGAAGGACATTTTTGCAAAATTGACATTTTTAGGGGTTAAAGTGCAAAATGTATATTCTGGACGTTTTAAACAGTATTGATTGAGATTTAGAATTTTATTTTCTTTTAAATCCAAATTTAAATGAATTTTGATTGAATTTCCAAGGATAGAACCATATATGTAAGTTGTGTTTTGGAAGGGTTTATTTTGCAAAAGTGTGGGTAAAACCCTAATATTCAATCCCGGATATTTAAAGGATTTTCTCCAGCCGTCATTGTTGATAATACACAGAAATTTTGGAAATTTATTTTGGTGGAGAAAGGAGTTTTTGGATCTAGCAAAAGGAAGATTTTTCGTGGACTTTTCTCAATTCAAGGTGAGTGATATTGTTTTATTTTGATTTGTTTTGTATGTGATATGAACCTTGTTTTGTTGATTGATTTATGTGAATGATTATGTGTTGTCTTGTTTCGATATTTTGTATCTTGTATGTGGTCGATGCAATAGTTGTTATTTATATTATGCGTATGAAATCTATGAATGTTTAGTGGATCTTGATTGACAAATTCTTTATTGCTTGAAAACATGTTAAGATTTGAGTATGGTTATGATAATAAGGAATTGGATGGTTGAACATCCGGATCTTGTGATTATAAATCAGATTTGGTTGTGAGTTGTGGAAGAGATTTAGTATTGAGAAATCCTAATGGAAGAATTAGGAGTTTAGAACATGAGAATTTGAGATTTGAGAAATTGGTTGATTTGAGTAATGTATCCGAACTGGGGATTATTTGAGACTGTCGTTTTATTGAAATACAAATTAATTTAGTAAACAATGTTTTCTTTTGGTAAACCCTAATTTTGATTATCATGAACAACCAAAACTATGCAGACTGTAGGCCGACAGTCGACTGGCAGACCTATCAGTCGACTGGCACGACCTAGCTACTGTATCTTTAGTTTTTCTGAAAATTCGTTCTGGACAGTCGACTTAGACCATTTTTAGTCGATTGGTACACTTAGAATTTATTTTTCAAGGTTATCTTAGATTTTTCTCTGGTAAGTCGACTTATGACCTTTAAGTCGACTTATAATGTATTTTAAGTCGATTTATGACTTTACAAGTCGACTTATAACACTTAGAATATTTTCTTAAAGATTTCTGGAATTTCTCTCTGGTAAGTCGACTTATATTTTTGTAAGTCGACTTATGTTCTTATAAGTCGACTTATGTCTCCCTTAAGTCGACTTATGTTTTTATAAGTCTACTTATGATCTGGTAAGTCAACTTATGATTTTTATAAGTCATCTTATATTGTTGGTAAGTCAACTTCTGATTTTTATAAGTCATCTTATATTGTTGGTAAGTCAACTTATGTTTTTATAAGTCTACTTATGATCTGGTAAGTCAACTTATGATTTTTATAAGTCATCTTATATTGTTGGTAAGTCAACTTATGTTTTTATAAGTCATCTTATATTGTTGGTAAGTCAACTTATGTTTTTATAAGTCATCTTACATTGTTGGTAAGTCAACTTATGATTTTTGTAAGTCAACTTATAGTACTTGACTTATTTTCTGAAAGTTACTGGATTTCTTTCTGGACAGTCGACTGGTCCTTTTGCAGTCGACTGGTACTGATACTTTTCTAAGGTATTTTGATGTTCTTTAAAAGACTAACTCTTTAAATATTTTGGATCTATAATCTACTCTTATAAATATTATTCTTCTATAGAATATACGCTTTCAATCTATATTATGGTTGGATTTGGATTATGGAATTTACTAAAGACTTGAGCTTGATTGAGTGGAGAGATTTCTCCTTTGATCGTTTGACGATGGAATAGTGAGATTATGGTCATATTGAGGTCTCTAGGAGTTGAGTGGGAGTTCTGCGAACCAGCAGGCTACACTAACTCTAGAGATAAGGATTTTTGGTGTATTTGATAATAATCGACGTAAGTAAAGGCTCATGATTTGTTAGTCCCACTAGAGGATATTTAGGTGTTCGCGTGTCGAGGGTCTACGGACCTATTCACGGAGCATGCAGGGTGCATTTGCGTGTCGAGGGTCGGCAGACCTATTCACGGAATGTATCGGGTGTATCTGCACGTCGAGGGTCTTGAAGGCCTATTCGTTGGGTACATAATATTTAGGTGTTCGCGTGTCGAGGGTCTACGGGCCTATTCACGGAGCATGCAGGGTGCATTTGCGTGTCGAGGGTCGGCAGACCTATTCACGGAATGTATCGGGTGTATCTGCACGTCGAGGGTCTTGAAGGCCTATTTGTGGGGTACATAATATTTAGGTATTCGCTTGTCGAGGGTCTACGGGCCTATTCACGGAGCATGCAGGGTGCATTTGCGTATCGAGGGTCGGCGGACCTATTCACGGAATGTATCGGGTGTATTCGCACGTCGAGGGTCTTGAAGGCCTATTCGTGGGATACACAGCAGGGAGATGATTCTCTGGTTGTTGTTGTTGTTGTTGTTGTTGTGGTTGTTCTTGAGCTATCTTACTTGATGCTTGCGCGTCGAGGGCGGTGACGCCTATTCGCGGAGTATTCTGAATCTTGTTTCCCATCACCGTAGTGGGATTAGTTGCATATGGAGTTGTGTTTTCTTAACTTGGTTTTACGCATGTATTTTTCAGTTTTCCTACACTTGACACTTAGACTAGATTCACTTGTTGATTCATTCCATGATGTTTTCATGCTTTACATCCTTTGTTATTTCTCATTCATTTATCCTTATTGTTAATACATGCGGTTGATGATTTTATGTTTTATGATTAAATTATGTTGTTTTGTTTTTATATCACTCACACCATTTATGGCTGACCCGTTTAGTTTGGGGGTTAGGGTTCATCTCTAGCCTCACATGTTGCAGGTTGTTGCTTAGAGTTGGAGGTTGGATGATGCTTGAGTTGGTTTTGAGAAATAGTGATTTAATAAGAGTTTTTTAGTAAAATTGTAATAGCAGTTTTGAGATAAATTTGTGTTGTAAATAAAAGATATTTGGAGTTGAGTTTGTTTGAATTCCGCTGTGTTTTGTAAAAGTTGTTTTAATAAAAGTTGAAAAATTTAGTGGTTGGTTGTGTTTAATATTACATTGAAGTCGATGCTGGGATTATGCCACGTATTTTCTAAGTTATTATATTAGAAATTCGGGGCGCTACAATTTTTGAAAAGAAAAACAAAATAAAAGAGATTTTAATTAGGCTTACTATTACACTTTTGAGTTCTTTATTGTGATAAGCATTGAAATAATTTTTTTGGGGATAGACAATTGCTTATAAAGCAAGAGTAAGCATACTTATTTACTTTAGGATTATTGAGTTTCACAATTCCTTACAAAATTGTGTGAGTCATTCTATTATACATAAAAGACAAATGTGATACTTTTTATTGTGATTATCCCCTTTGATCTAGTCCTAAACAGAGTTTAAGTAAATAGAGTAATAATATAGATATGAATAAAGTCAATCTACTCCAATGTTTTGAGTTGATTAGTAACTAGGGGTATTCATCACAAATGTCTACTTTTACGTCAAACGGCAACTTGAAATATGAGTATGCAAAGCACTTTAAGTTTGTGGCTTGTTGAGTAACCGGGTGAATTCATCACAAATGATTTGCATTCGCGTCAAAAGGCAAGTGACAACTTAGAGAAGAGACTAAAAAAAAACAAAAACAAAACAAAAACAAAAACAAAAATAAAAACTCTAGTTTGCTACTCGGTTTGTAGTAGTGAGAAGGGATAATCACATATTGAGTTGTTACATACAATAATTACACTAATTGCATGACAAATACGATTGGGTTGGGAATTATGAATAAATAATTGCACTGGAGAAAGTGGGTATGCTTAGTTTTACTTTATTTGCTATTGTTTATATTTTTAATTGAATTTTTGATGCTTGCATGATAAGATCTCTTGGTGTGATGGGTTGAGTCTACTATTATTATTCCCTTGCTCATGATTCTACTTTTTGCTCGAGCACAAGCAAAATCTTAAGTTTGGGGGTATTTGATGTGTCTAATTTATATATAAATATTTGTACTCATTTACCCATTAAAATTGCTTGTTTTCGTTGATATTGTTTATAATTCATCTTATTTCTATAAGATTTTAATTAATTAATTATTTTTGAAGAAATAATATTTTTGATGCAAAAAGTGAAGATTTGTGAAAAAAATCAACAAACAAAGCAAAACTATGCATTTGTTAATTTTTATTGTTTTGTTGAGTTAAAAATACGATAAATAATTTTAAATGGATTTGAATGAGCTAATATGATTTTTAGTTAGTTTAATTAATTTTAAACTAATTTATTTTATTTAAAATCCTAAATTCTGGTCTTATTTTGTGTATGCAGCAGCACATGTTTGCAAGAAAAGGAAAAAGAAGAAGAAAGGAGAAAGAAATAAATATCTGGTTAAAGAAGGAAGGAAATATATGAAAGAAGGGGAGTTTTCTGCAAAAGAGCAAACCCTAATCCATCTTCCCGTTCCCTATAAATACATACCAAGGGCACGCAACTCAAAACAAGAGGTGACGGCTAATCATTAGTAAAAAAAAAGAGAGAAAAAAAAATCTATTTAATTCAGAAATCTCTCTCCCTGTCTCTCACGTGCAACCAAGCGGAGAGAGAGAGAGAAAGCAGAGGGCGACAGCGACAGCAGGCGGGTCCCACGTGACATGTGGGGATTCGTTCCTCTTCTCCTGGAATGAATTGACGTGACAGGACGAATCCCCTCAGACAATAATTATAACCACAAAAAAATTATAACCACAAAAAAAATATCAAGACAATAAGAGGGTTGTAAAATTTTGATACCGAACTTCGCGGATACTCGTATATAAAATGAGAGTGAAAATAAAAGTAGAAGTAGAAGTAGAAGTCCGGACTCGTATATAGATAGAAAAAGAACTTCTTTGTTGGAGCCTTGGACGAGTTGAAGACTTGAAGACGTAGTTGAATGTTAAATTCGATACGATCGGAATTTGTCGTTTGATCGTTTCTATGTTGCTACCTTCTTTGTTCACAAAATTTGGAATGAATTGACATTGAATTGAACAGTATTAGTAGAGAGAGTAAGAGAGTAACGTGTGAAATTTTTAGTTTGGGTTTAAGGGGTATTTACAGGGAAGAAATAAAACAAAAAACCCAAAAAAACCAAAAAAAAAACGGCTATAACAGCCGTTAAACCCGCGGGTCGAACGTTTGTCCCGTACGGGACTAACGGTTCGAAACCCGCGCGTCGACACGCGGGTTGGCGAGCGGGTTTTGCACTGTTCACCGGATTCACGGGCCGGGTTCGACGGGTTCAAATCCGTTCTTCAACGACTCGGGTCGACCCGCTTATTCTCGTGGGTTCGACCCGGACCCGAACCGGCTTCTAACCGGTCGGGTTTGGCGAGTGGGTCGCGGGTCAGCACGGCCCGATTGCCATCCCTGGTGAAGCCGGATTAGTATACTGAGAAATGCTACATATATCCCAGAACTTACCCAAAACTTACCCTCAATCATTAAAAGACGAGATTTGAATAATTTTTTAATCATTTTTTAAAGGTCAAGATTTGTCTTTTTATAATTGAAGTAGAATCGGGGATATGTGTATCATATCTCTTAGTATACATGCCTGCATTATTTGAGGTAATAAAATAGTAATAAACAATGTTGCAACACATCAAAGACGAGTAAGAGATGACAGAGAAATGGTGTTGCACAAATTTCCAATTGCCCATATTACTATACATAGTGTGATGAGAAGTATGAGCCCTCTTTAGTTTTTACTGCCTAAATTATACATCAAGCAATATTATCGTCTGCACTTACCAGTGAACGATTTTTTTAAAAATAAAATAGAGAAACCAACTATTTGATTTAGGGATATTAAATGTCCACGAGTTCAGTTTGCCAGAGTCGGGCCCAACAAGTTTGCTACGAGCCAATCTCAAGTCACCGCCTACAACAAAGCCCAAATACCACTTTCATATTGGGCTCCACATTGATTGAGGCAGCCTTTATAAATGTTAAATTTGAAAAAAAAAAAAATCCTTAAACTATAGCTTTTATATAGAAAACCTCTGTAATCTTTTTTTAATGCAGAAAATTTGTCTGAGAGATTGTTGCAAAAAATTCACCCCCATCACCGGGAGACTCTTGCTAAAGTTGAGGAAAGTTTTTGACAATAATGAAAAAGATGTATGATGTTTTTTAAAACAACTTGCAAAGTTAAAAAAGATTATCTAATACAAGTAGAAAAGTTAGATGTGATTTTTTGAAATATTTTAGGGAGGTTTTTTGTAATAACCATACTTAAAAGGATTTTTTGCATTAAAAAAAGATCAGGAGAATTTTCAATTCAATGGTTTTTATTTTAAATGTAGCCCTTTATAAATTATAGAGGAACTAAACGCCCGCATATTAAGGGTGCGTTTGTTTTGATATTTTGAATTGAGTATTCTGAATAGAGTATTCTGCTGCTGCTGCTGTTGCTGCTTCTTGACAACTTAACAGTATCTATGGGCTCATTCTTGACAACTTAAAACACATCAATTATGTGTATACTGAAATAATGTCAAGTTATGTATATTCTCGACTACTGCTAAACAGTTACTAACTTTATAAAATCATTACCAAAGAAGATGAAGTGACAATGTGATATAGAAAGTCTTGACAAACGATTTCATATATAGTAGTCTAAAGAAACGATTTCATATATAGTAGTCTAAAGAAGATGAAGTGACAATGTGATATATAAAAAACTTATTATCAAACTGACCCACTTGCTGAAATTATTTACCAAACTAACTCACTTTCTAAAAGTATTTACCAAGCTGACCCACTTTCGAAAATATTTACCAAAATAACCAGGCGCGTTTTTTGAAAAAGCGGGTTTAGTTAAAAATAACTCGTTTTTTCAAAAAGCGAGTCTAACCTTTCGAAAATTAAAAGTTTAACACTCGCTTTCTGAAAAAGCGAGTTATTTTTAACCAAACTCGCTTTTTCAAAAAGCGAGTGGGTCGTTTATGAAATTTTTAAAAAAAGGGTCAGTTCTGAAAAAACTTTCAAAAAGAGGGTCATTTTGGAAAAAAATTCCCATCTAAGATAGTGAACAAAATAAAAGTGAAATAGATATTGATACGGGATGCCAATAATACAATGATCAACTTTCTAAATTTAAATTGTACTTTGGCCCAGTACTTTGGGTTTGTTTCGTTTATGAGCTGCCAGATTCCACCTTTTCCTTCGCACACAAAAAAAATAAAAAAAAATAAAATAAAATAACTTAACTTCCTAAATTAAAATACCAGCTCATTCATACAGCTCAGACAAATCAAAGCAAAACAAATTAAATTGGATTAAATTACTCCACAAATAAAAAACTCGATCTATCGATCTACCAATCAGAAATCCACATCGCACTCGGTTATCTGAAACCCCTTCTTGGACGATGGCGCCGGAACCTTAACAACGCAGTCGAACTTAGGCTTAAAATGGCCGAACTTAAAGAACATCACCTTCACTCTCACCCTCGCCCTCACCTTCACTTCCAACCCAAACTCCCCCTCCCCTCTCTCCCTCGCAAACGTCCCGTTCACCGTCGGGTCCAACAACCCCTTCGCCTCCCCCTTGAACACGGCCTGTACCACAGTCGTGTTCTTGTGGTGCTGAAAGAAAGCAGGCAACGAGGTTGATGAGTATCCTAGAGATGATGTGCCGTAGAAAAGTTGGGCGTCTAGCGAGTCGTAGTAGAAGGCGACGCGCCTGTTGGGGTTGCGGATGGCGAGGCTGAGTGCGAGGTCGTAGGAGAGGGTGGTTGGGGTGGGGAGGTTGAAGGCGGAGAGGGACGCGGAGGCGACGTGGACTTTGAGCTTGGAGGGGCGGTAGATGAGGTAGAAGAAGAGGACGGTGAGGCCGAGGGTGAAGATGAGCTTCAGGCAGTTGAAGCAGCAGCAGCAGCAGCTGTTGTTGTCGTCGTTGTTTTGAGACATTTTGAGAAGATCCTTGTAAGAGATTTGGAACTTGGTTCGTCAATGGGAAGTTGATGATTGCTTGCTTGCTTGCTTGCTTGGGAGGAAGTACTTACCTTCTCCCAAATTGCTGAAGTGGGGCCGGCATGGACCATTTATTTATTTTTTTGATTCCTTCATGTATGCCCGATAACGTACTGTGTACAGAATTTGAAGTCGTTTGAAGGTTCTTTTATTATTATTATTTTTTATTTATTTATTTTTTTTTTTTTTGATAAAAGATGATCACATCGTTTCATTAATAATCATTAAGAAAACAAAGTAGGACCTAATACAAGAAATTAAAGATACAAATACACGTGCTACTAGGTTCTTTTATCTATTCATTACATGGTAACCTGTTATTGGATATTCGTTCATTTAGGATTACTTGAAAGATTAATGCTACACCTACTACCAAATTTATTAAATTTTTTTTACTACCTTAGGTGACATTACTATTGGTACCACCTGCTCTACAATAACTCCACTACTAATGTACCATCTAAGGTAGTAAAAAAAAAATAGTAAATTTAGTAGTAGGTATAGCATTACCCTACTTGAAATACGATTAAAAAAAAGTATTCGAACAAGTTGATTTTTTTAAAAAATAGACTGAATATTATCATCCACATATTTTCATCCAGGCGTTGAATCATATGTGCTTGTATGGAGCTGATGTTCCAATCACAAAAAGATGAAAACAAATTTATCACGATACAGCTAGCAATGAAAGCAATAAGATATTTCACATCCAACATAGAACTATTCAGTAGTTAATATCAACTGATTGAATTAATCAAGAGATGCTACAACAGTCTAGACACAAATTAATGCTGAACCAAGCATCATACATCAATACACACTCCTATACAGGTTATCGTTTCGAATTTCTGAGAACAATAACTACTAATCTCCCCCAAGAAACATAACCACTGAACCTGCACTTGTTAACTAGGGGTGCTTGCTTCGTACCCTTTCCTTCTCCTGTTTTCGGTATTTCCAACTATCAGAAACTTAATATCAATCATACTAGATCGATAGACAATTTGATAATACTTGGGGGAATTTTGCTCACTGCTTTCAAATTGGACACCCTGCAAATTGAATCACCAAATACAGCATGTATGTTAGGCCAATTTATAGGTAACAAAACATGAAAACTTAATTATCAACAAGTTACATATGCGATACTGAGAGATGACAGTGCAAACCTCTATAAGCTTAAAGAACTCAAGTAGCAACAACGGTCTAGAATCACGTGGTTGAAGGACAGCGAAACGAATACGGCCTTTTTCCAGTGGATAGCCAATGAACGTCGTAGACATAATCTCATCCGATCGTTGAATACATAGACGGGTGTCATCCAGGATGACGCTGAGAACAGCTCTAGGTTCCAAAACCACTCTAAAGCCATATTTGGCTCAAAACGAGACTTCAGGGTCCCGCAAGACAATATTGTTGGCAATAACGCAATGACCCTCAAGCATTAACGGAGGAACCTTTTTCGGGGAATGAGGTCAAGGAAGCACTCTCCCAAATGGGTAGTGAGAAAGCCCAAGGATCGGATGGCAGTCTGAGGCTATTTTACCAGACCTTTTGGGAAGAAATCAAAGATGATTTTATGGCTGTCCTGGCAGAATTCTATGACCATAGACTAAAGTTGGGCCGTTTGAACTATGTTGAGGTAGTCCTTATTCCAAAAAAGGAGGATTCCCGTTCAGTGTGGGATTAGCCTCCTTAATTAATCGGCCAAAATTATCGCCAGGATCTTAGCCAACAGTCTGGGCAGGGTGATGGATGGACTTGGACTGGTTAGCAAAGAACAAACATGATTCATCAAAGGCAGGTGTATCTTAGATTGTGTGGCAACGGTTGAGGAAACAATTAAACATTGTCCTATGTCTAATACTAGTAGTTATCTTTTCAAATTGGATTTTGAGAAAGCCTATGACTCAGTTGAATGAGACTAGATTTTGCGAAAGCCTGTGACTCGGTCAAATGGGATTGTGCCTTGGAAGCACTCAAGGGTAGGGAATCAGTGAAAGGTGAATCTGATGGATTTGCCATTGTCTAACTACTAGTAAGACATCTATCCTGCTCAATGGACTCTCAGGTAGACCATTATCCTGCAGGTAGGGTTTAAAACAAGGTGATTCATTATCTCCGCTCCTATTCACGATAGTAGCAGACATCCTCAAAAACATGATCGACTACTGCAAGGAGGACGGGAAAATTCGCCTTGTGGGTAGCAGTAGAGGCCGCCCAGGATGCACGATGCTTCAGTACGCGAATGATACTCTATTGTTTGGGAATAGGAGCTTGGCGGAGACAGTTTCGTTCAAAGAAGTTCTCTACTGGTTTGAAGCATGGTTAGCATGCGGCTCAATTACCACAAAAGCGCACTCATCCCTATTGCAGTGCCCGAGGATGATGCCCTCAATCATGCAACCCTTTTGAACTGCAAAGTTGACCAATTCCATATCAAGTATCTTGGGATAGCGTTGCGGTTAAGGAAAGTGAAGAAATCCGATTGGTATTATCAAGTATTTCCTTATCGCTTGGAGGCAGAGTGGTTCTGATTAATTCGGTATTATCAATCCTACCCACCTACTATATGTCGTTCTTCGAAATGCCACTTTGGGTCACACAGAGACTCGACAAATCTCAGAGATATGATGCTTACACTCCTAAGGAAGTGGCGGTGGAAAGTCTTCCACCATAACGGGGAAGGACGGCAGGAATCAGTCCATTCATACCTTCATGGGAAAGGTACGGGGGCGTATGGTTTCAAGGTGGGGCGTCTCCTGGTCTTGGAGTGGAGTCTCTAAAGCTTTCGACTCCTATAGCGATTGCACTACCTCATTCATTAGTAATGGTCTGGCCACCAAATTCTGTTGGGACCGATGGAGCACACCCTTTCAATAAACTGCTTCCAAACCTGTATCAGTGTGCAACCCAACCTCATGTCTTGGTGGCAAAAACGTGAAAATGAGGCACTTGGAGACCTACCTTTAAATCATGCCTCAGCCAACCTCTCCAATTAAGATTGGACGAACTCCGTCTCTACCTTTCCAAATCGGGAGTAAGGTGCACTTTTGGACCGGACCGGCACCCCTGGGGTTTGGAATGTAATGATAACTTCTCACTCAGATCCTTTTACAATCGTGTTCACTTTCATGGTTGTTATCCGCCATGGTCTACAATTATCTAGAAGGTCAAAGCCCCCCTCCAGGTGAAGGGTTTTCTTGTGGTTAGTTCTAAACAACGCTATCTTGATGAGAGAAAACCTAATCAAGAGACAACCGAGCATTGACTGTGGTTTCCATAGAGCAAACGTAGAATCTAGAAACCATATGTTCATAGTGTGTCATAGAAGCAAAGTCGTGTTAATGAAGTATTACAGGCCTTAGGAACTAGCATGTACCCATATGAAGCACGGATACTGGTACGGTGTGCGGGTACGACACGACACGGGTACGGGGATACGTGATTTTACAAAAAAGTAGAATACGGGTGCGTTGGTGGGTACATTAAATATAAAATAATTTATATTATATTTATAGATATAAAATATTTTTCCTATTAAAATTGCAAACATTTATACCATTTCATAGAATTATAATAATACATTATAATTATGAGTATTTTAAATAAAAGAAATGATAATCTAACTATCAAATCTTTTGGTAGTCTTGTTTTGTGTTTGTGCATAATTGTAAACAACAAACTTTTGAAATTAGTCTAGGACCCCATGCATTTATTCAAATATAATTGTCTAAAAGTTGTGAAAAATGAATTTAAAAAATTGGGTGCTCCTTGGGTACACACCCGGGAGTATCCAAGGAGTATTGACACCCGATACGGGTGCGTTGACCATTTTGGAAGTATCCGTGCTTCCTAGATGTATCCCATTTCATACAAAGAATTGTGGATGGGTCCTACATTCACCTCATACACTAAAGGCATAAGAGAAGCATGGTCCATAGCTATCGCCATAATGACTTTGGTTTTATGGCGAGATATGAATAATTTTTACTTTTGAGAGAAGTAATAGTATTTTTAGTAATATTACTCAAATCACGCATCTTATTTTTTTTTGGGTCATAGCAGCATTTACATGTTCGAGGGAACAGATTTCACGAGCCTTTCAGGTGGAGTATGCAGACGAGGATATAAAGATTGGGCCGACCTTGGAGTAGGTTCTCACCCTCCAGGGTTGTTGGAGGAATTTAATGTAAGATCCCGCAAAATAGTATATAACTATTTTGTACATTAATTCGTGCACAATTCAGAGTTGCGCGTATTAATGAGATTTTCTCAATCTTAATTGAGTAAACATCGAATCACATTATTTAATATGTTCGAACCCATCAAAGGCATATTTATCGAACCAAAATTGGGGTAATTTCTTAATTAAATTGTACGTTTGTCTCAACAATAATTGAGACGGAACGCATAGTATTCTTATAATAATAAACTATTTATATACGTACAAACATTTTTCTTTTTGAGTATTATTTATGCATTTGTCTTGATATGTGTATGTATGGATGAATATATGTATGTGCATATATATGTATATGTGTATATATGTATAATTCTTCATACTATACCCAAATTAAACCCTAACCCTAAGAATAAAACCATGGGCCAATTAATGGAACCATGGGCGTGTTTATGAGTTCCAATGGGTTATGGTCACCCTCCACCCCCTCTCACCCCCTTTGGCCGGCCACCACCTCCTCCCCATTATAAGAACCCTAGGATTTTTTTAGCCATTTTCCTCCCTCATTTTCTAGTAAATGCTATTAACCTCATACTTCAAACCCCTCCGTTCCCTTTTCTAAATTCCTACACCCCAAAATATTTCTTTCATCAAGCTTGGGCTAAGGAGGAGGGCAAGGATCTTGGAAGAGAAGATTTGAAGAAGGAGAAGCAAGAGGATCAATTCATTGTGGCTGAATCTCCTAAACTTGTGTTTGATTAATTTTTGGTTAAATTTGCTGTTATGGAAGTGATATTGTGATGGATGTAGGCATGATATACTCATAAGTTAGAAACTAGAAGCTAGGAATGCTTGGGATGAACAAAAGATGTGATTTTGAAAGGTCTTAGCATGATAAATTAGAAAATCATAGCTTCTTATTATGATGAAATTTAGACTTAAATTTTTTACTGTAGCATCTTGATTATGTCCCTATGAACATCACCAAATTTCGTAAATTTTGAATATAGTTTGATATTTTAATTAACTCTAACATGTTTCTGGTGTGAGATAAATTTTTTGATCTGTTTGACTCTAACATGCTTGACTTACAAAAAATCATCTCGCCATGATTATCATGAATTTAGAGTTGAAATTTCTACTGTATGTTCTCATGCATCTCTATATCAATTCCCCAGTTTATCACAATTTTTTGATGATGTTTGATATTTTTAGAAAATACTACATTTATATTGGGTAAGAAAAATATTGAACTGTCTTAGGTTCTATCTCAACAATTTTGTGTTCAGTTTGGAAATTCATTGATTTCAAATTATACGGATTCTTAAACTGAAATTTTTATGCATGTTTCATATATGTGTCTACAGCAATCCCACCAATTTTCGTAATTTTTGGAGATGATTTGATATTTAACGAAAATCATGTTTCTATACTGGGATAAAATTGTTTCAGCAATGTTTTTGTTATGCATACTTGTTACCTTGAAAAACATAACTCTATGATAAAAGGACATTTGAGTTTGAAATTTATACAGTAGTATTCTAAGTCAGTGTGGAACATTTCTACCAAAGTTTCATGATTTTCGAATACGAATTGCTATCTCTTTAAAATACAACTTGATGTTGTTGTTAAGAAGAGTGTGGTTGTTGTTTGGTAATTTTACATCCAATACAAAATATCATAACTTCCTCTATACTTGGAATTCTTGGCTAAATTTTGGATTATGATGATTCTCTGTGTCCGGAACATTCATAGACCGGAACATTCGTACCAAATTTTATAGATTTTTGAGATCATTTATTATTTTAAATGAGTTTTATTGTACGACTGGTTGATAATTCTATCACTTATGAAAGTTTTACATGTCCCTCAGTTTTGGGCATTTTCTTCTCTAAAATGAACTATTTTGAGGAAATTTTCAACTGAGAAGTTAAAGTAGACCTAATGACCTTTCTAAATAACCTAAGAACTTGAATTTCATTGAGTACGTGATTAATGATGATTTTCCAAAACAACACAAGCCACAGGTTGAATAGTTAGCTCACTGTTTTGATTGAATATATGTTTTCATCATACTAGGACTTTAGAATGGACTTAGAATGATGTTTATCTAACTCTTGAACCATGTTGGATCATGTTAGAGTTGTGCTTGTATACATCTATTGTGTTTAAGATTAGAACAACTCTTGTCTTATCCTGCCTTGGTGCACTTGCTCGTTATTCATTTTTGCTTGCTAATGACTTAGGGTAGTGAGCTGTACCCTATGACCTATTAATATTACATGATCATTTGGGTAGCTAGTAGTCCATGTCACCTCGAGCATAGCGGATAAAGACAGTTTTCGTACGCCGACGGGATTGCTATCCGATGAGGGATTGATCACGAGCCGAAGACATGGTCGATTTCCATGCAAGAGAGCGGGTGGCATTTCGACGAGGTCGAGTCACTGTCGTCACTAGGTCAAGTTGAGGTCAAGTCGGGCCAACCTTTGAGCATGGGTTGGAGGTCGGGTTGAATTTCACTTAGGACAGTTTGAGTTGGGATAAAAGACTAGGTTGATTAACTAGGAAGCAATTATCTGGTATTTCACAAAACATCTCACTAATAAAAGATAATTAGATGTTTTAAATAAGACCTTTAGGTAGGTTCTAAGTTAGGGTCAGTAAGCTAATGGTATTATCCTAAGACCAAGACATGTCATTTATTTGTGAAGCCATGCACTAGTCTGGTGGTTGTACTTGTTAGGTTTTGTGAGGAAATTAACAATTGGGAATTAGGGTTTATCTCTAGATCTAAGTTGCTTGAGATATTCACCCTAGGTATCAAGATGGAATACCTAGACTGCTATCACAAGCCAGTATTTATTCCTAAATACTAGTTTGGGTATCGGGTTATAAGCCCACAAACCCGCGTTCCAATATCCAATCAATTGTACGTTCATTACACGTGTTACACATATGCACGTGCTATATTTATATAGAGAGAATATACCAATATATCCAACAATCTCCTCCTATATTCTCAATATATAAAGTACAGGATTATCTCATCAGATCAGTATACAACTAACTGGCTGATAGCAGTCCATAAAGGAAAAGCACCATAAGGGTACAGTTTCATAAGAACCAATAGAATTATAAAACTGAATAGTTCAATCAAGACTAAACCAATATAATTAAATAGTTCCAAACCATATCCAATTCAGAATAGTTCACATAGACTAAACCAACTGGAATAATCTGTCATAGTTTCAAAATCAAACAAAGCAAATAAACTTCAAGAACAAAATATGAGTTTTAAGCTCATGAGCACAAGAGTCTTAAACTCAACAGAAGTTTTACCATGCAAGTGATTAATTTATTCTCAAAAGAAATAAACTGAAATCCTATCCTTGCATACTGCTTTATGTTTACTCCTCCATTTTGAGCAAATCATTATTTTTGAAATCTATGTTGACAAATTCAACTCCATCTTTGCTAGCTTATAAAAAACAAGAATATCAAGAGACACATCTCTAAGAATTCCAACGAATTTCACATAGTATCTAGTTCCACAAAAGAACTTAGTACAATTCATAATTAGCTTAACAAAAATATAACGCAAGGATCACAATCAAGTATTTTTAATAAGTACATGAACCTTATAGTTTCTACACAAGAACCATACTATGTTTCATATTGGAATGAAAAGACTGTCGTTTCAATCATAGTTTAACATTGAATCATCAAAATTGGAATGAAACATGTATCCATAAAAGACATATCATCAAAATTGGAATGATATTTAGGACAATTTAATCATCGGAAACCCATCGACAAGTTTTCATGTTTCGTATTGGAATAATATGATTATTCTAAGTAAATTTCCTAGATAGATAATACCATCAAAATTGGAATGACATTATATATTTGTGAAATTTATGTCGAATCATCAAAATTATCTAAAACATGTCAACTGCCTAAAATTGATGCTTAAGTTTGAACTTCTCTATGGCTCCAATTGGATTCTAAATTTCAAAACAACTTGGATATTAAAGCCTTTTACTCAACAGCTTTTAACTCCACTTTCTCCCACAGTTTTGATAATTAGATCACTTTCAAGTCTCTTACCAAGAGCATTAGCCATACTTGTCGCAATTGCACTTTATCTATGAGAAAGTTCAACTAGGCTTCTTTCAGCCTTAATATACTCCTCTTACTATTATAGAGTGAGTTATGAGCTACAGTACATTGTAGCTTGATAGTCGCATAACAGAATTAGAGAGTTACTTAAACTTCTTAATGGATAACTAGCAACAATTTCTTCAATCCACTCAGCCTTTTTCCCTGCAGAGGATTACACATAGAGGTCTGATTTCATGGATGATAGCACAGTGCCTGTTTGCTTTTGTTTCCATAACATTTCTGTTTCTCCTAGTGTAAACACATATCTACTAGTTATCGACTTTCACTAAATTCTGAGCATCGTAATGCATCAGGTCAGTCATTCATTCGAAGAATGACTAAAGTAGCACAAAGCAAACTCTTGAATACCACTCAGGTATCTCATTAGCCTCTTAAGGGCACTCAAATGTGTATGGGATTATTAGTGAATCTGCAGATCATACCTACCTCAAAGGCTATGTCTATTCTAGTGCAGATCTTTGTATATCTGAGACTGTCAATTCCTTTAGAATGATCTACATGTCTCATAGTTGCACCATCATTAGGTGTCAACCTTTTATCATAATCATAAGGTGTTTCAAAACACACTTTCAATCACTATATCCCCACTTTTGAAACACATTTTGATTTGATGAGTCTGGCTAAGAGTTATCCCTTGCCAACTGAAAACTCACCCTTATACCTATGGTGTCCACAGTACCTAGGTTTTCGTGTTGAATTCTTTAGATAGCATAATTTTAACTTCATTTATAATAGAGAGGTCACTTCCAAGAACATGCATGTCAACAGAACAAGTAAATAATAGCCACTATATTTGACACACCACAAAGCTGAAGGCACTGACCTGAATTACTTGATTCATATACTAGGCTCTTTAAAAAAATTGTCAAATTATTTATCTGTTGGCTATACATGTTTTAAGAACATACAATGATTTTACTATATTGTAAATCTTGTTCACTAAACATATTAGTTCAAAACTTTTCAGTACAAAACTGTTCAGTACAAAACATTAAGTACAAAGCCTTTTAATTATCCTTTATGAATGACAAAATTTTCAATAGATGTAAGGGTAAAAAGAATACTTATTGTAGCAATATGACAAACATATGAGTAGACATCAAATAAATCTACCCCATTTTTCTCAGTCAATCTGTTAGCTACTAAAAAGCATTAAAATTGCTACTGAACAATCAAAATTAAGTTTCTTCTACAAAACCCCACTTACTATAGTTTTAGCTCCTTTCGGCAGATCAACTAAATTAAAGTATTATTGTATGACACAGAATCATCTCATTGTTTACTAAAGACTCTTCTTAGCTCATTTGTCATTCAAGTTTTCAAGTGTCAGTAAGGCTGGTTCTTGATTCCAACTGTGAATCATTGAACATGTCTGTAGGACTAGATTATTTCATACATTTATCTTCGATGAACATATCTTCAAAGAACTTTGCAAGTCTAGATTCTTCTAACACAAATTAGATAGATCCAACATCTGTCCACAGAGCTACATTCTGCACTTTTTAAGCACACAAATATTTGTTGTAGGTCCTACTTTAGGCCTTTTAGGATCATGTACTCTAAAAATGTATCACAACACAAATTTTCACTTTAACAAAATTATTTGTGTTTTCATACCATGATTTATAAAGTCTATTCAATTTTAGAGTGTAGTAACACATTAGAGATATGATTAACAATACAACATCACTCATAATTACACAAGAAAAACAACAGTCAATAATATAGAATTCAATATTTCACTAAGTGTTTGATTCTAACTTTTATCAATACTGTTTGACTGTTGTAAATAGAGTGCACTAGAGATTATGCCCAATGCAAACTTCTCTAAAGTTGTCAAAACATATTCACTACCTCTATTAAGTCTGAACCCTTGATTTTTAGCATTTAACTATAATTTTTAATTCATTGAGAATAACAAGTGCTTCATTCTTCATATATATGACAGACTTATATTAATCATCTACAAAAGAGATTAAATACTTCTGACCAACAATCGTCTCATCTAGTCACAAAGCTACTGAGATCACAAATATCAGAATGTATTGACTCAAGAAGTTGTATGCTCCTAGAGACCATACTAAATGATTTTCTAGTGATTATAATCTGAGCACAACTTTCATATTTGTCATATTTTAATGAAGTGTCATTTAGTAGGGTTATGAGTTTTAACAAGAACAAATAATTTAATATATAGTTCATAGTGATTCTAAATTTCAAAATAACTTGGATGTTAAAGCTTTGACTCAATAGCTTTTAACTCCATTTCCCCACAGTTTTGATAATTAGATCACATTTCCTCACAAACAATTGAATATATAGTTCTCAAATCTTAGCCAATTATGCTATGTTCAAGAACACAATTAGAACTATTATTATTAATTGTCTCATTTGTTAAACTCAACTTATACATACGATTGACAATATATGCACTTTATAGGAGTTAATACAAAATTACTCTATCACATTTTTCAAAAATTATTTGCTTTCTCTAATGGTTCTAACAATGTCCACTAGCTCAAACACATTGAGCAAAGAGTTCTTTCCTTTACTCGTTCTTCATCATCTTCATAACGCTAAATGAGATAATGACTAACATATTATATTTCAACTTTGCACACACAGTACAATGAACGAGAGGGAACACAACGTAACTAGTAGAGTCATATTCTACATTAAGATATGCTCTCTCCTAAGTTACAGACATTTGTTATACATCTTATACAATTTTATTTTATTTTAAATTTTAGATAAGCAAATATGTAATCTCACACAAACTGCAAACAATGGATTTGTCAAAATATCTATACACATAGTAAGATAAAACACTTAACAACCCTAAACATGCTAGTTTTCCAGAGCAAGAATAACTATGATCTGAAACTCTCAATCATATGATCAAACGCACAAAACGCTAACACATTCATCACATGAAAAATACTGAGAAAATTAAAGTAGATCATACCGACACTTCAAGTTAGAAGTGTTTTTCCAAATTCGATGGAGAAGCCTGCGTAGTGCAGACTTATCATACCATGATGCAAATCCATCGTCTCCAACATACACAATTTGTAGGTAACATTCAAGTTCCTACATTCATCAAATTGCTAAAGATTAGCCAATTAAACAGATTATTAGCACAATCTAATTCTAGCAACAATTTAATTGGAGATTCGATTTTTATAGTCAACATACAGTTTAACTTATCAAAATAGATATTGTGTTTTAGCACATAGCCAAAACAACTGTTCAACTTGTATTTAATTTAAACAAGTGATTAATACAGTCTTGAACTTAACCACTTAGCATCATAGTAATTCTATAATTCAAAACATAATTTTAGAACGGGTGTTTTGAACTTCCAGCACATAGCAAAATATTTAACAGGAATTTAATACGAGGAAATTAAAGAACTTATCTTTTGTCATCTCTTCCTCTTCAATTGATTAGACTCATGTCTGTTGGGAACAAATCCAAACAACAAACTATTCTGCGCCAAAGAGACCCAGCATCAAACACCTTGTGTGCGTCTCAACAGATCTGATAATGAGATACAAAATCTCTTCACTGTCTTCTTCAATTAGGGTTTCACACACAGATCTTGAAGAAGAGAGAGAGGGGTCGGAGTTGGCGCCTGAGATGTGACTGCCGTCGACATCGAACGGAAGAGGTGGGGTTCGGTGCCTGACGACCTCGCGACGCGAACGGCTAGCGACGAAAACGGCGAGCGATCGGCTTCGCAGCAGATCGGCAAGCGACGAAACGGCGAGCGATCGGCTTCGCAGCAGATCAGCTAGCAACGAACGGCAACTGATCGGCTTTGCGAGAGATGGCGATAGGGTTCCGACGTCGGCTTCACTGTTTCCGATGAGATCTGGCGGCTCCAGATGATTCCGACGGGATTCAACAACCGATGGTATCCCCCTTAATTAATCTCACAAAATTGATTATTATCTCAAGATTGTTAGGTTTTGTGAGGAAATTAACAATTGGGAATTAGGATTTATCTCTAGATCTAAGTTGCTTGAGATATTCACCCTAGGTATCAAGATTGGAATACCTAGACTGCTATCACAAGCCAGTATTTATTCCTAAATACTGGTTTGGGTATTGGGTTATAAGCCCACAAACCCGCGTTCCAATATCCAATCAATTGTATATTCATTACACGTGTTACACATATGCACGTGCTATATTTATATAGAGAGAATATACCAATATATCCAACAGTACTCTCCTGTCAAAGGGACATGTGCGGTGTCTTCCCACTTGTCTGGGAGCACGGAATACGTAATCTCATATGTTAATTCCTGAAGTACTGTAATAAGAACATAAGATTAACGGTAAGTTCTCTTGTCAGATTTAGAGAATGGACCCTACAAAATTCGTCAAGTTCTTCGTTGTTGGGTATGGACAGAGAACTAAAGTTGCAGCTCTACGTGTCTCGGCGCCACTCGATGAGCTCACGGGCTATCTTAATGTTCGTAGCAACTTTTGAGTGAGATCCAGGTGTCGGGGAATGATGGAAAACTTGGATACCACTATTGACTGCAGTGGCGGAATTAAACTGAACCACCGCAACCTCATCAATCACTAGTTAACTATCAGAAACTGGTATGAGTACAAGAGAATGATGTATAGCGAGGGACCGAACCCTATAATCTGGAGATTACGAACTCTTTAGAAAGTATGTAGTATGAGATGCATACTGTTCATTGAAGTTGCATTTGGAAGAGTCTGTAGTATGGGATGCATACGTTTCTGAATGAATTGAATTAGAGTAAGTGCATTGCGTGCATTTGGAATTGTGCATTAGTCTCTAGGACATGACATACACTAACACTTGTGGTTTGACTACACTTTTTTCTTTGCATAAAAAATTGATTGTTGAGTTTGAAAAGTCGTTGGTTTTATGAGCATTACATCAGTTGCACATGCCCACGGTCTATTTAGTTGCAGGACTACTGGATCGTGAAAGCAGGAGACTCGAGCTGCGTGGAGCGTCCAAGTGGAGATTGTAAATTTTGTATAGTTAATTTTATTGATGTAATTAATGATGTAAAATTTATGTAAGATTGTATTGTACAATGTAACATTCTGAGATGCAATACAAATTTTAATTTCCTGTCAATTTTCTGTGTTAGCAGTCGCTTGAAGTAAGATTCTGGCTTGTGTCTCGAGTTTCCTGGGTACGGAAAACGGGGCGCTACATTTAATATCTTCTATTTCCATCAATTTGTTGTATGTAGCTGTTGGACTTGCTTGACATTTGTTCCCACCTTTATAGGATGTTGGAGATTATTATGTTTTATTTCATGCTTGTTTTTGTATTTGTATTTTGCCCAGTTTTTTGGGTATATTTCGTTACTATCTTATTAATGAAATAAGGTGGTCATACTCCACATTTTTCTTCCAAAAAAAAGTTACATGCGACTATGATGAAAGAGAAGAGAAAAAAACATTACATATGCCAGCATGAGAAATATTAATAGTCATCCGTCCTTGTTAGCATTACTATGTCAGTGTTACGCCGTCCCTCAAGATTAACGTAGTATAGATAATGAAACCAATGTAAGTTGCATATATCCTGGTATAAGATATGTGGCAGTTCAAATGACAAGAACAATCACTAAAAGAGAAAGAAACATATTAATATAACCACTTCATATTTCGTATATACAACCCCCTTTCACCAAATTTCAACTTTAGGTCGAAAAATGATCTTAGTAAAGAAATATATCTTTTGTTACTTTTTTTTTCCAGATAATGTGGGTTTGTTAATATTTTAATGGGAGAGTTGGGGTTGTGTAACCAAACAAACATGTGCAATGCATGTGCATAACTAATATAAAAGAGATCTTAGGTTCGATAGCAGACAACATCGGATTTTTACTTTAAAAATATATATTTATAAAAACGTGCATCACACGTGTAAATTACTAGTCTCGAAAACAAAAAAGCATATTAATTAATATGGGATGAAGAGATTGCAAAATATATAAAAAACTAGTTGAAAATTGCTGTGCACCATGTGCACGCGGCTTGGTGCATCTAATTTTCTGCAATGATACCAAATTTATCTCTAAAACAGTATGATTTAAATTCAATTTTTAAAAATTTGAACTGATGTCAATTACAAGTCTTTGGTATTTGAATTTTCCTTAATATATTCAATTAAATTCTGCCAGGAAACTTGCCGCCAAACCCAGGTGATAAAGGACATATACTAATATAATTGCTAGCGCGAATAGTTGTGCATGAAAATGTATCAACCTTGTTCAGTCATCTCAAATTTAAGTGAGTTTTGTATGATTAAAACATTGAATTCACACATTATTCCAAAAAAAAACATTTGGTAGTGTCTAAGATAGTCTCTGATAAGAAATAAATGAAATAGAAGATATACGCTTAGAATGAAAAATGGGCAGGTATAGACTGATCTTGTAGATATAATTGAATAATTCACCTCCCTCCCTTTCTTGATACTCATAGCATGGTGCACAAAATCTAATTAATGAGCTCATGTATTTCCAAGGAAAGCGCTGATTGATGCTATAGTTGCAATGATGCAAGTTTTTGTACCAATTATAAATCTAGTATTGTCAGGAACATAAAAATAATATAGTTAGCCCACTATATCAAGCTATATTTTCCCTATACATAAAAATAAAGGAAAATTTTCTTTATACCATATCAACAACAATGGGATTGCTAAACGTCTTCTCTGCATATAGCCTCTTGTGGTAAGGATGGATCTTTCCAGGTGTATATCATTGTTGTCTTGTACAACCAAACAATTATATGCTAGTAACCTATTAGAATAGAAAAAAATATTTAAAGTTAATAGTAACTGCAAAGGAGATATCCTCAGCTATAGAGCAAGTGCGAACCAAAATATGGAAACTTTTAAAAACAAAAACTAGTAATAAAAAAACTTCGAAACTACCATTTGATTAAAGCATGATATTCAAGTCCGAATAAGGTACATCCAATATTATAACTTAAGAGTACAAAATAACTTATTTAAGGTCTTGAGTCGGAACCTCGGCAAATAGCAATGTTGATGGCCTTATTGTCCTTTTTGGCAGTGGCATTATGGTTTTTTTTTTTGGAAAGTTTATTGTCCACATTAAAGACTATACCTTCACAGAGAAATCCTAGACATAAGAGAAAAACATATAAAGTTTCCACTTAGATAGGACCATAAGGCCATCAACATAAAGAGAGGAGAGATCTTGAAAGTTTATGGTCCTTTTTTTGAAAGTTTAGGCTACAGCTATTTTAGTAAGAAAGGAGGAGAGATCTTGCATACATAAAGAGAAATAATTGGAAGACGGAAAATACAAAAACCCATGACTAAAATAGTTCGGTAGAAAGAAAAATAAATTACTAGAGATGAGGAAAAGAGAAGGAGGAGAGCAGCGTCTATGACAGTGGATTGGAGGGTCGACGAGGTTTGAGAGAGCCAGAGATGAGAGAACGAGGAGGAGGGCAACGCCTATGGCGGTGGATTGGAGGTGCGACAGGATTGGAGGGAGATCAAGAGAGGGTAACGTCAATGGCGGTGGCTTGGATGGGCGACGGGATTGGAGAGAGATCGAGAGCGGCGTGGATAGGGAGAGAAGAGATTGAAACTAAGATGGGTGTTAGGGATTTTAATTAGAAAAATATAATATATGACTAATTCGAATGGCCCAGATTAGATCTACGAAGAATTTACATTAAAAAACACAATTTAAAAAACAAAGAAAGCAACTAACTAATAAAGTAATACTGCAATTTAGAAAACACAAGAAGAAAAAAAAACAATCTGAAATATATCGACAAGTATGAACCCAAAGAAGGCAGTATTGAGTTGTGAAATCTTGTAAGGACAAATTACTCCAAAAATATTTCCATGCAAGGTCTGAAAGGCTAGTGAAACTTTCACAACAGTGAATGGATCATCATTGTCTTGGCAGCAGTGGTAAATTTTAACTTCAATATGTAGATAATCTTGATAGAGACGTGTATTTTTTCAGAACAACAAGCAACGACATGGTGATTGTCACTGGAACCGCACTTAATATGAGTAGCATCACATACACGCACCCTTCTTTATATAACAGAAGAAAAACAGAAAACATCTAGAATTTGGTAATATCCTTTTCCATCATTAGAACTTATAATTCATAACTAAGTTCCCATTCTTAAGTTCTTTCACGACATTGGAGCATGTATAGATGCATGAATACACATTCAAGATTGTGAAAGTGAATACTAAAAGTTTAATTTAAAAAGTTTATGACAATACAAAGGTAAAATGCAATTCATAACTCGTGTTATAAACTCATAAAAGTAAATAAAAGGTTCTTACCTCAAACACAGTGTACGGTTCATCTATCTCACGGTTGGAATCGTTAAGTCTCTTATAAAGTACATATATAGGTCTAATGTATCCCTCACGCAATCTAATATGAGATCTAACTTTGTTGTGATGAAAATGAAACGGCCCCAGAAGGAAAGCAAAAAATTCAATACAGAGAAAATGGAGATTCATGCAAAAGGACACATGAGTACGCAAGAAAGAAAAATTGATAAGAAACGAAATATCGATTTGATACCTCTTCTTCCCTCTTTTCCTAATCTTGAAATTCAGCCCTAGCACGTCCTCTATTGAGCAGAGTCTACTATAGAAAAACACGTAAGACACTGATATCTGTCAGTCCAGTTAGAGTAAGCCTAAACAAATTAAAAGCAAGAAATGATGAAAATTCTAAACCAACCATCTCCTCCTCTACGTGAACAGCTGATCCCTCAGGCACATAAGACGATTTGTAGCATTCCGCCTCCTTCTTACGATATCTGTCAGTCCAGTTAGAGTAAGCCTAAACAAATTAAAAGCAAGAAATGATGAAAATTCTAAACCAACCATCTCCTCCTCATGTTGTGCCTTTTCAATGGCTCTTTCTTCTCTTCTCTTTTCCATTTTTTCAATCTCCACTATGTTGGAAAGCATAGTAAATAACACATTTTTTATAGTATAAATATAATATAAGTAATGAAGCTATTTCCAGTTACATACCACCTTCTTCTTATGTTTTCTCATTTCTAATTTGAGTGAATATGCCTAATGGTCGACCCATAGTAACATCACCATCTATCTTCTTCCACCAAATGAATCTATTATATAAACTTTTTTAAGGGGTAAGTCTATAAACGCAATGCAAACAGAGAAATAACAACATTGTAAAAGCTTTAGAAAAACTTATTACCCTTATCCACCTTTCCACTTACATGCACACAAACTAAACAAAAACAACAAAGTACTCCTTCGCTACTATTATAACCACAATCCGTTTGAAGCCAACCTCCATCACAACTCACAAGTGCAAAGCCAACTCTTAAATCACAACCGGTTCATGACAAGTACTTGTTTGACGATTAGAAACTAAAATTTCAACGAGTGGGTCCACCTTGTTTAATATCTAACGTAACCATTTAAATTCCAGTGTTGAAAACCAAAGAGAAAAACAAACGAACTTCCTAAAAACTAAATTACTCTACCATGACTAGAGCTGCTATCGGGTCCTATCGGGTCGGGTCCTCCACTACCCGGACCCGGACCCGGACCGGGACTTGCGAGAACCGGGTCCGGATCCGGGTCCTAGTTAAAAAAATCTACCCGTCGGGTCCGACTGTGGTGAATAAATATTTGCACTTAAGTATTTTTGCACCCGATACCCTACGGTTCCAACAATTTTTACACTAAAGTACATGAATAAATATTATATTTACACATCTATCTTCAATAATTACTATTTACATGTATATTCTATAACCCTATTTTTCAAATTCTATATTTTTTTGGGTATTTTTTAACGGGTCCGGATCGGTTCTAGTTTGGGCGGACCCGGATCCGAAAGTGCATCGGGTCTTATTGTAAGACCCGACCCGGACCTGTATAGATCGGATCGGTTTCAGTCCAGTGCCGGGTCCGGGTCGGGTCCAGGTATCGGGTAAATGTGACAGTGCTAACCATGACATGATGATGCATTCATCACACGTGCCTGAGCGTAGTAACCTACAAAATCAAAAGCTAGAAATGCATAGTTTACCATACTCTTAAGCATTCTCATAAAGTTTCGACAAATGGGTTTCAATACAATTT
Source organism: Hemerocallis citrina (assembly GCA_017893485.1). Taxonomy (NCBI): domain Eukaryota; kingdom Viridiplantae; phylum Streptophyta; class Magnoliopsida; order Asparagales; family Asphodelaceae; genus Hemerocallis; species Hemerocallis citrina. The sequence goes on from CM030363.1 coordinate 288,092,633, forward strand.
TTTTTTTTTTTTTTTTGATAAAAGGGATGAAGCCTAAGGGTTTCAATACAATTGAATAATGGTTCATAAAAGACTCACTTTTTTCCCCAAATTGGGGTCACAACGGGATTCGAATCGTCCATCCTGCGATTTCATCTTCTTTGCCACCTTCATAGCCTACAAAGAATCGAAACAAACATATGCAATCAATCGATGGATCGATCGATCATCTTCATACCTTAAAACCCTAACCGAAAAACCCATCAAATTCAAGAAAAAGATCTCGCCTTTTTCTTGGCTTTCTTGATTTTGAAGTCGACAATCTCTTGTGATCTTCGTCGAGGATTCCGACATAGATACTGAATCTTCTAAACCCTAATTTCGGAATCTATTAAATCCTAGTTTTATGGACCGAATTTCAATCTCTATCTACATTCAACTGATTCCGAATCTTAAAGCATGGGTTAACTGGGTCAGATTACTTGAGCTGGGACTTTGGCCCATTTAATACTCGGGTATTATTGTTGGTAAATTGGATATTTGGATGGCTGAGATTGAATCTATAAATATAAGATCTATGGTCCGGATCTTTGGAATTTTTTGCAGTAGTAGGCTACTTTTTGAAACTTGTTATGATTTTAGGCCACATCCCAAACTATTAGCAATTTTGGCTAGCAAGGGCCACGTCAGTGGCCGCTATTGGGAATTGCGTCCTCTTCATAGCGACCAACACATTGGACTCTCACACTTGGCAGATTTGTATAATTGCAAACCACTTGAACTAACGGAGATCGCTATTGTCAATAGCGACCTTGTATAACCAAGGTCGCTATTCCCAATAACGACCGCAGGTTGACCCGATCGCTTTTAGACTCACCTGAGGTCGCTATTGGGAATAGCGATCTTAGTTAGACGAGACCGCTATTGATAATAGCGGCCTCAGTTACACCAAGTGGTTTGCAATTATACAAATCTGCCAAGTGTGGGAGTCCGAGGTGTTGGTCGCTATGAAGAGACCGTTATTTCCAATAGCGGCCGCTGCTGACGTAGCACTTGCTAGCCAAAAATGCTAATAGTTTGTCAACTGGCTTAAATTCGCAAAAAGTTTCAAAAAGTAGCCTAATACTGCAAAAAAATCGGATCTTTGTTAGACATATTTATTCTTAATTTTATAATAGAAATGTATTTAACAGATCATTTAATGCGAAACACGGTCAAGGTGTTAGACTCCATTTCGCTTGCCTGAAGCGCGAATAAAATGTGCTTTTTTGAGTGAAGAAAGGAGACAAGTCAAGACAAACTAAAGTTAAAATTAAAATAAAATAAAATAAAATAAAGTGAGCCAATTTTTTTCTCGCAACCCAATTTCCATACACTATAAATCCATGACAACAAGTTTTGATGAATCATGACAACAAGTCAATAACCAGAATCTAGACTTTAAATTAGTACACAATAAAGAAAAATCACGGAAAATTAAAAGTTATACTACACAAAATATCAATATTAAACCGCTGTTTGGTTTGTTGTTTTTTCCTTTTTTTTGTTTTCCAAAACTCCAAAACCCGTTTGGTTATGTTATTTTTTGAAAACAGTTTTCTCAAAACTTCACTTCACTTATTTTCTGTTTTTTCACATCCTATTTCTAAATCTATTTATATATATTATTATTATTATATATATATTTATAATATATTATTGTTACATATATTATTATTATTATTATTTCATATATAGTATTTTATATATACTATTATAATATTCTATTATTATTATAATATATATTATTATTATTATATATTATTATAATATATTATTATTACATATATATTATTATAATTATTATATGTTATTATATATATGTATATAATTAAATATGTTATTATAATAAATTATTTTATATTATTATATAATATACAATTATTATAATATACTATTATTTTATATATACTATTATTATTATATATATTATTATTTTATTTATATTTTTTATATATACTATTATTATATTATATTATTATTATATATATTATTATTTTATATATACTATTTTATATATACTATTATTACATTATATTATTATTATATATATATATTATTATTATGTATATTATTATTATTATATATTCTATTACATATTATTATATATATTAATATATAATATATTACTATTATATATTATTATATAACATATTATTATTATAATATATTTTTATATATATATATTTACAATATATTATTGTTACATATATTATTATTATTATTATTATTATTATTATTATTATTATTATTATTATATAATTATTTATATATATATATATATACACTATTATTATTATAATATATATTATTTTTTCATATATACTATGTTATATATACTATTATAATAATCTATTATTATTATAATATATATTATTATAATTATATATTACTATTATATATTATTATATAATTTATTATATAATTTATTATTATTGTAATAAATTGTTTAATACATAATTATAATAGATTATTATTACATATATATTTTTATAATTATTATATGTTATTGTATATATGTATACAATTAAATATGTTTATTATAATAAATTATTTCATATTATTATATAATATAAAATTGTTATAATATATTATTATTTTATATATACTATTTTATATATACTATTATTATATTATAATATTATTATATATATTATTATTTTATATATACTATTTTATATATACTATTTTATACTATTTTATATGTACTATTATTATATTATATTATTATTATATATATTATTATTATTATATATTATTATTACATATTATTATATATATTAATATATATTATATATTACTATTATAATTATTATATTTATTATTATATAATATACTATTATTATAAAATATTGTTATATATATATTTATAATATATTATTGTTACATGTACATTATTATTATTATTATTATTATTATTATTATTATTATTATTATTATTATTATTATTATTATTATATATATATTATATTATTATTTTTAATTATATATATATATATATACACACACTATTATTATAATATATATTATTTTTTCATATATACTATTTTATATATACTATTATATTATAACATATATTATTATTATTATATATTACTATTATATATTATTATATATATTATTATATAATTTATTATTATTGTAATAAATTGTTTAATATATAATTATAATAGATTATTATTAATATATTATTATAATTATTGTATGTTATTATATATATGTATATAATTAAATATGTTTATTATAATAAATTATTTCATATTATTATATAATATACAATTATTGTAATATATTATTATTTTATATATACTATTATTATATTATAATATTATTATATATATTATTATTTTATATATACTATTTTATATATACTATTATTATATTATAATATTATTATATACACTATTATTATATTATATTATTATTATATATATATTATTTTATTATTTTATTTTATATATACTATTTTATATATACTATTATTTCATATATACTATTTTATATATACTATTATAATAATCTATTATTATAATATATATTATTATTATTATAATATATATATATATATATTATTATATATTGCTATTATATATTATTATATATATTATTATATAATTTATTGTTATATAATTTATTATTATTATAATAAGTTGTTTAATATATAATTTTAATATATTATTATTACATATATATTATTATAATTATTATATATTATTATATATATGTATATTATTAAATATGTTTATTATAATAAAATATTTTATATTATTATATATCAGTATGTATGTATATGTCAGAGTATATATACTGTATACAGTATATACATACAACCAAACCTATACATACATTATATTCTCATTTTCAAAAAACTGTTTTCATAAAAAATTATTACCAAACAGCTGTTACACTCTCATTTTCAGAAATCTGTTTTCAGAAAACTCTTTTCAGAAACTGTTTTCAGAAAACTGTTTTCAAAACAACAAACCAAACGCAACCTTACAATATGTTTTTTTTTTTTTAAAGGTTAAGGTGGAATCTGGCCACAATGTTTCATTAATAAGAGTTTAACGAAACAAACTTATAGTAATAGGCTAAAGTACAAACTACAGACAGAAAATAAAACATACATGAAGCAACATGACGCGTACAAACAACAAATCCCTCCAACAACCCTAGATGGTGGGCCGACAAACCAGCTCGGTCCAGCAAAATTGTATGTACGTCAGTTAGCTTCGTACAATGCCTCCACGACACATGCACACCCACCTGAAACAGGTATGGCAGAGTTTTATCACCCGCCGATCCCTGTCTTCACCTCGCTGGGAGACCCCATCTTTGGGCCCAAGCCCCACAGATCGAATTCTGACCCCACGGCACATGCACAACGATCGCACCCTCCCACCATCTCCACCACTCATCCTACAAACCGCCAATAGCTCCCACAGCCGCTACCAAAGAGATAGCCGTTAAGAGGATACCTTTACCTCTCACACGATAGCGCTTGTTGGAAAATAATCTACGTGGGCTCACATATGTGACTAAATGTATAATTGCTATTCTAAAGTCTAACCCAAATTAAAGTGATCTAATCAAGATTAAGTAATGGGTTAAAAGCATATAATTTAAAGTGTGATATAACATGTATAGAGACCGTAAAGTAAATTTCTCATTTTGTGATGGGCAAAATTGAAAATCAACAATTATCGATTAGGGTTATGGTCCCCTATATATACGTATCTTCTTATTCCATCTGTAATCCCATCAACAGAATAATAGAGAGACGTCATCTCATAGAAGTGCGTATCATATAGGAAGATCCAAACTCTCTGCGTAATCTCCATCAATGGCTTCAGGTTAGTGTTTCCGCTTTTAATGTTCATCTTCTTTTGATTTAGCAAAGATCTATAGTTTCATGATTTAGAATTTTATATTAAAGCACTTTTACAACATGATTAAGATCTAGATTCATAGAAACATGTTCTAGGTTGTTATTAATGTTTTATGCATGTTCTTAAGTGTAAAATAAAATTCCATCAATTGGTATCAGAGTCATCTTAGCTGAATTAATTGAAGAAATATAGGGTTTCTTGTTTAAAGAAATTTATGATTTCTTCTTTAAGAAATGTAAGAAATTAGGGTTTTCTTTTTTATATTCTTTACATCAAATTTGCGGATCTAATCATTCTGTAGATCTATATTTTTCAGTTCATATAGATTATTCTATTATTAGATTCTATGATGTTTAGATCTAATATTTAGAACTGATGTGAAGATATGCTTAATTATAGTTTATATATATATAAACCATAATGCTTGTTGACTTGGGTTTTTTTTTTTTTTTTTTTGGATTAATGGTTTTCAACCTGGTTTTGGTTTTGGTTTTGGTTTTTTAAAATCTCCCTGGTTCCTTAAAATATGGTTTTCATGATAAACCTTTTGTGTTAAATCTGGTGATTTGGGATTGATAAACCGTTTCTGTTGATTTGGTCAAACCGAAGCAGCATTTAAAATTGAATGATAAACATTTATTGTTGATTTGGTGATTTTTTGATCAATTGCTGCATGGGGCCTACGGGATGGCTTCAACATGCTGCTGGGGGGATCCCATCTTTGGGCCCAAGCCCCGCAGATCGAATTCTGACCCCACGGCACATGCACAACGATCACACCCTCCCACCATCTCCACCACTCATCCTATAAACATGCCAATAGCTCCCACAGCCGCTACCAAAGAGATGGCCGTAAAAATGATACCTTCACCTCTCACACAATAGCGCTTTCTCACCAAATAATTATCTCACTCACCCCACCAAACACCACGCTGCAGGAGAGAGCCGTGGAGAGGATAAATTCACCTATCTCACGCTCTAGCTCTCTCCGGCGATTTCTCATCACACAGACTTATCTCGACTCTTACTCACAAACCGAGGAAAGAGGCGACGCTGTCACGAGCCAGTGGCCTAAGCTGAAGGAAGCTCAATAGCCTGATAGTAGGCGCTGTGAAGACTGCACAGGTGACATCGTAGGACACTCAAACGCGCACGTCACTCCTTACTCATGTAGTATTCATCTCTCTTTTAGCATGCCATCCAAACAAAATGAACAAACAATCAACCATACATCATGTCTTATTTCATGCAATAACAATAATAAGGGTTTAAGGTACACCCATCTTTTGATTAGAAAAGTGTGCTAGCTCCTTGCCGGCCCTTAAGCTCCTTGAACCCGATCCTAACTTCCTCCTTGCCTTCTTTCTCCTCCCAAACTGAAACCTATTATTTGGATGACTATGAGATGATAACTTCCTCCCTGCCTTAGATCAAAAAAATAAATAAAATAAAATTTATATTTTAAAAAAAAACCTAGATCTTGAGAGAGCGGGATCTCGCCGCCCCCTCCCCAGCCGCCGTTCGACGCCCTTCCCCCTCCGCCCTTCACCCACCGCCTTCTCCAACCGCCGCGACTTCATTCCTCCTCGTCTCCTCCCGCTACAAGCCAGATCCCGAAGCCTGGTCGCCGGTGCTCGTCCTCTTCTCCACCCGCTACTAGCCAGATCCCGAAGCTAGGCCACCGAGCTACTCCGCTCTCCTCCCGACGAGGGCCTCTTGCCTGGGCGCCGACTCCAGTGCCGACCCAGACGAGAGAGGGGGCTCAACTTTGGCCTCTCATGGTGCCGACCCCGACCCAGATCTGATCAGATCTGGGCCTCGGCAGGAGGGGCGCCACCCCCCCCCCCCCCCCCGCCACGTCGCAGGTGGGGAGCCTGTTCCGCTGCCCTCAGGGTTGGTGTTGTAGCGCCCCGAATTTTCAATATGATATCTTAGAAACACGTGGCACAATTCCCAGCATCAACTTCAATGTAATATTAAACACAGTCCAAAATTATAGATAATTTTTATTTCAACTTTTATTACAACAATCTTTACAAACACAGTGGAATACAAAACACCTTGAATTACAAACCTTCTTTTCACAACACTTCTTTTACAAAATTTACACAAAAGCTCTATTACATCAATTTATCTCAAGCATCCAAACCCTAAGCTCTAAGCTACAACAACCTGTAAAACATGAGGCTAAAGATGATCCCTAACCCCCAAAACTAAAGGGGTCAGCCATAACGGTGTGAGTGACATAAAAACAAGCAACATAATTAATCATAAAACACTGAGTCATGAGTCATCAACAACAGGCATTAACAGCAAGAATAAATAAAACGAGAAATAACAAATAAGTAAAGCATGAAAACATCAAGGAATATAAGATAGTAAATAGTAATTTATGAAAACATCAAGTGATTCTAGACTAAGTGTCAAGTGTAGGAAAAACAGGAAAACACAAGCATAAAACCAAGTCAAGAAAACACAATTTCTATATGTTGACTCTCTAATGCGTACTTGTCGGAGTCCATGCATTCCATAGTACATAGGTCCGGTGCAAGCCCTTAAGGATCTCCACTCTATAGGAATAACCCCTCGCTATGCAACTAATCCTACTACGGTGATGGAAAACAAGATCCAGAATACTCCGCGAATAGGTACCACAACCTTCGACGCGCAAGCATCATGTAAGATAGCTCAAAAACAACCGGAGAATCATCTTCCAAACTCGTGTACCCCACGAATAGGCTTGCAAGGCCCTCGACGTGCAGATACACCAGGTACATTCGGTGAATAGGCATGCCGACCCTCGACACGCGAATGCACACTGCATGCTCCGTGAATAGGCCTGCAGACCCTCGACACGCGAACACACAAATGTCCTCTCGAGACATAACAACAAACAGTCCTGAAACGCATCCGTTGGACTAACAAAACCATGATTCTATACTTACGTTTCCCAAGTTCCATCACATCCCCACTAGTGTCTGTCCTTAAGTTGATTATTATTAAAACACCAAATCTCCATCTCTAGAGTTAGTGTATCCTGCCGGACTTAAATACTCAACAACAACTAAACCAAGACCCCTAAGTCTAACTCAACAAATCTCAATTGCCGGTTCACAGGACTCCCACTCAACTCCTAAAGATCTCAACAAGACCAAAATTCACAAATCCATCGTCAAAATGATCAAGGGAGAAACCTCTCCAATCAACAAAACCCAAATCTTTATAAAATTTCCGAATCCAAATCCAACAATAAAACATCTTGAAAACATATGTTCTGTAGAAACAATAATATTTAGAATAGTAAGTTATAGATCCGAAAACATTTAAAGAATCAATCGTTTAAAGAACCTCAGAATAACTCAAGAAAGCATCAGTAACAGTCGATTGTAAAAGTCACCAGTCGACTGTCCAGAGCGAAAATCCAACATCTTTAAGAAAATAAATTTTAAGTATTGACGGTCGACTGTAAAAGTCACTAGTCGACTGTCCAGGGCGAAATCTGTAGCGCCCCGAATTTCTAATAAGATATCTTAGAAAATACGTGGCACATTCCCAGCGATCCACTTCAATACAATATTAAACATAACCAACACCACTAAAATTTTCAACTTTTATTACAACAAATCTTGTTACAAATCACAGCGGAATTCAAAACAAACTCAACTCATCATTTCTTTATTTACAATCCAATTTTATCTCAAAACTGTCGTTACAAATTTACACAAATCTCTTATGAATCAATTATATCTCAAAACCACTCAAGCATCCCATCTCCAACTCTAAGCAATAACCTGCTACATGTGAGGCTAGAGGTGATCCCTAACCCCCAAACTAAAGGGGTCAGCCATAAATGGTGTGAGAAATATAAAAATAAACAAACAACATAAACGATCATACCTCATAGATTCTTAAGCAACAAGTGCTAAATGATTATGGAAAGTACGAAATGACAGATAACGTAAAACATCAAGTAATACTAAGCTAAGTGTCATGTGTAGAAAACAAGAAAACCACATGCATAAAATCAAGCCAAGAAAACGCAAGTTCTATATGCAGACTTTCTAATGCGTACTTGTCGAAGTCTATGCATCCCATTCTACATAGGTTCGGTGCAAGCCCTTAACGTCTTCACTTCTTAGGGTTCAATCCCCATGTTATGAACTAATTCTAACACGATGACTACTACGAGATAAAGATAAACTATGGATAGTATCACATGCCCGATAATTTCGGAGATGGATCCCACACCCAAGATATTTTACTTGAATAATTCCGGAGATCATCCCACACCGAAACATTGACACGTCCCCACACGAATACCACATGTGCTTCACCTCGACTCCGATAATTCCGGAGATCAATCCCACACCACAATAGTTACCGTGATAATTCCGGAGATTGTCCCACACCACACGACTGTGATAATTCCGGAGACATATCCCACACCACTAATAATCTATTGTGATAATTCCGGAGATTAAATCTCACACCGAAAGCCATACTGAGGTTCTTGACTCATGTTCTCGTTCATCATATCACCACTAGTGCCTGCCCTTATCATTTTGGGTTAATTAATTACTTAACGAATCTCCTAGAGTGGTATACCCTACCGGCCTAAATTCAAAACTCAATAACTGAAATGCCTCAATGGGCCTCAATAGAATACTCAACACCGGTGTACTAGGGTCATACGCCTCTAGAGACTCAACTCAAATATCCAAACAAGGTTCCACTAAACCAAGTGGCTCAACTAAATGTCTCAAATGAAATACTTATCTGAATATCTCAAAGTCAATTGCTTAATCCTATACTGAACTGAATGAAAAGTTTGTACTAAATTATCTGAGAAACCAATCATTCGAATTAACACTGAAGTTTACAAATATCCTTCAGTATTAGTCGACTCATACTGATGATAAGTCGACTGTCCAGAGGACCAAATTCAAGATTTTACAAAAATAAACTAAGTCATTTAAGTCGACTTAAGAAAAGGTATCAGTCGACTTACCCGAGGTAAATTCCACTAATCTTCTAAAAAATATTCTAAGTATATAAGTCGACTTAAAGGGTTATAGGTCGACTGTCCAGAAGGACTAATAATTTTCACAAAAATAATTTCTTCAGTGAACCAGTCGACTGCCTATGAGCTAGGTCGACTGTCCAGAACAACTTTTTCAACAATTCTAAAATAAAGTGTCAGGCTCGTACCAGTCGACTGCACAGTAGGCCAGTCGACTGTTGGCCTACAGATTTCAAAATTAGGTCTGATTACAAAAATCAAAATCTGAGCTTTCTAATGATCAATGTTTATGAAAATAGTCGTATTCAGGGAAATAATAAATCTCAACGAATCTTCATCAGGTGTATGTATATACATATATCACTCAAAACATCAATATGTCGAAATTTAGGTTCTCATGTTCTAAATCACAAATCCTTTCATTAGGGTTTTACAAGATCTCAATTTCTTTCACAAAACTAAATAAAAATCTGATTCATAAACTAATGCCCAGATGTTCATACTCCATCTCAACATGTTTTTGACAACACAATTTTCAATAATAAAGATCTACTATTTCATTCACAATTATTCACATGATTCATACCTCAATACAATATCTATATTGTTCACAACATCCAATCATTACATCATGATACTTGCACGCATAGATAAATCAACAAGACGAATTATAATACTCACAAAATCAAACAATCAAAACAAGGTCACTCACATGAATCAACAACAAAACAATTTCTATATCTCTCACCTTAGATTTGAGAATAGTCCACGAAAAGAATCCTCCTTTTGCTAGATACAAAGACTCCTTCCCCACCAAAATAAATCTCCAAAATTCTGTATTTTCTGAAATGACGGCTGGGAGAAAAATCTCTTAAATATGCCGGATTGAATATTAGGGTTTTACCCACACTTTGCAAAACAATCCTTTCCAAAATACAATTTACATATATAGATCATTCTTTGGAAATTCCATCAAAACTCATTTAAATTTGGATTTAAAAGAAAATATACATTCTAAATCTCAGTCAATACTGTTCAAAACGTCCAGAATATACATTTTGCACTTTAACCCCTAAAAATGTCAAATTTGCAAAAAGCTCATTCTTTTCTCAAAAATTGCAAATAGTTCCAATTAATTTCTGAAAAATCTGGAAAAATACTAAATAAACCTCAAATATTAAATAATGATTTTTCATAAAGAAAACTTAATTTTTCCAAACTTCTCAAAAGTATTTGCACGTGTTTTGCATGTGTACAAAAGATAAATTTTTCTGATAATATTCATTAAATCTCCAAAAATTCAATTTAAATTCATTTTCGAATATAAAAAATAATATTTGAAAATACGGGGTTCTGCAAAATCCAACACTTCGAGAAAATAGCAAAATAGAGCAGGGACAGTCGACTGGAGAAATGGCTCAGTCAACTGTTCCGCACGAAATTTCGAGAAAAACAAGAAAAACACAGCAGCCAGGTAGCGTGTAATACCTCAGATTTCTAAAGAGCGAACAGTCGACTGGTATGCGTAGCAGTCGACTGGTATGCACAGGATTTGAGAAAATTGAGAAGGATTTGAGAATTTAGTCCCACATGGGAGGTTTACAAGAACTAATTTGAGTATAAATACTATTAGCCAATGATCAAGAGTCACCAATTCGGTTAATCACCTTTTGAGAGGCAGCCTGTGGTGGGCAGTTGTACTACATAGTATCTAATTTGTCTTCTAATAATAATAAAATTGTCTGAGTATTGGGGCGGGACGTTACAAATGGTATCAGAGCTGACTTTCGACAGCGGGTGTAGTAAAGGTCAGTATGATCTGCGGTGCTGAGAGTCATTGATCTCCGGGGTTGAGTATATTCTGCGGTATTGAGAGTCACAGGTAGTGATTGATAGCCGGGTATCCAATCTGCGGTGTTGAGAGTGATTGATCTCCGGGATCGAGGACTATACTACATCGGCTTGAAAGGGCGGATCCTATACTAGATGTGTGCCCTGTACTCAGCGAGGACGCTGATTTCTAAGGTGGGGTGTATGTAATACCCCAGATTTGGAGCGAACAGTCGACTGGTTTGCGTACACGGAATTTGAGAAGGATTTCTGGTTTGCGTACACGGAATTTGAGAAGGATTTGAGAAATTTAGTCCCACATGGGAGGTTTACAAAAACTAATTTGAGTATAAATATAATTAGCCAATGATCAAGAGTCACCTAATTGGTTAACCACCTTTTGAGAGGCAGCCTGTGGTGGGCAGTTGTACTACATAGTATCTAATTTGTCTTGGTGTGAATATTTGCAAGTGTACAAAATCGCAACAAGTAATATAGTAGTGAATAGAGTGTCGAACCCACAGAGACTAGATATTTTATTGAGTACCGATATTACTAGATTAGCTACTATTTGGAAGATCGAAATTTAATAAATAAAACAACTAAAAAAATCTAACTAACTAAATTAATGGAGAGGGAGCGGAGTCAATTCTAGGGCGTTTGACTTCACCTAGTTCATCCCACACAATTTATAATTCCTAAAAATATTATTTTTCCAAGTTGTAGACCGAAATCCCCAAATTATTTAATGCTTTCTCTCGAACAACACCAAAAATATCTCCAACTAACAGTTTGACACATCTCTATGCAAATTTAATTAATCGAAGACTCATTAAGTTCTGTGGATTTCTTAACGGCCACATTAATCGCGGTAAATTATCTCTAATTTCGCTCAATTAATGGTGTTCAATTTTTATTGTTCTAAATCACAAATTACCTCTCGGTCTCTCCATGATCCAATAATCATACAAAAGTTGGCAAAACAATTGTAAGCATTTAGCACAAAAATTAAACACACAACCACAGAAAAAATATGAAATTGTGTTCTCAAAACTAGGCTACATCTAAACCCTAGAACAATAAATTTAGTTCATAGTAAAATTGCACTTAACAAAATTGTTCAAAGATTGCATATTTAAATTTAGAAGAGAAAAGAAAATACAAAGAAACTGTTTTGTAAATGTAAATAATTGCAAACCGCAATTGTTCTCTGTATCTCTGTTCTCTGTCTTGAACTCAGTACCAACAATCACGTCAGAAGAGAACACCTGAAGCCCAGGAAAAACGCGTTGCTACAGTATTCGGTCACGGTCAGGAACAGTGCCCGCTGTCTTCGTCTGCTACAGTGTTGCTGTCGCTGTCGATGAACAGTACTCGCTGTCTTCGTCTGCTACAGTACACGCAGTCACGTCAGGAACAGTACTGGGTCGCTGGACGCGTCTTCCTTCTCTCTGTCTTCTCTACTTCGTATTCTTCGCTGTTTTATATATATATATATAGATATATATTTTTTTTTTCGCTGAGTTCCCTTTGTGTTGGGAACCGCACCCCTCTCCCCTTTTGCTTCGGTTTTGGTTTCTTTATATAGGAGTTGTAGATGAGGTGTAGAGTAGAATTAGTATATATCCTGCAAAATAAAAATCAGAATTTAAGATAAATATTTAAATTTAAATTAATTAGATAATTTTAAAAATAACTAATTTTTATTTTTGCCTTATGAAAATCCATTTAAATTTGTTTATTCTTTTTACACCCTATTGTCACTTAAAATTGTATTTTGCTCCTATGTTGTCAATTTATAATATATAAAATTCAACAAATCATTAAAAATAATAAATCAAATGTTTTTCTTTGTTTTGTTGATTTTTTATCAAAAATAGTTACTTTTTGCATTAAAAATTCTTATTTCTTCAAAATAATTAATTAATTGAAATCTTATAGAAATAAGATGAAATATAAACAATATAAATGAAAACAAACAATTTTTAATGGGTAATTGAATACAAATATTTATATAAAAATTAGACACATCATGTCTTCTAAAAATAATAAAATTGTCTGAGTATTGGGGCGGGGGCGTTACAAATGGTATCAGAGCCGACTTTCGACACACCCGGTGTATTTGATACACGACAGGGAGACGAGTCTCCGGAATTTTCTTCGTGGGGTATTCACGGAAGTAGGCAGGGTGCTAGAAAGGGCGGTCCTACACTAGATGTGTGTCCCGTACTCAGCGAGGACGCTGATTTCTAAAGGTGGGGTGTATGTAATACCCCAGATTTCTAAAGAGCGAACAGTCGACTGGTATGCGTAGCAGTCGGCTGGTATGCACAGGATTTGAGAAAATTGAGAAGGATTTGAGAATTTAGTCCCACATGGGAGGTTTACAAGAACTAATTTGAGTATAAATACTATTAGCCAATGATCAAGAGTCACCAATTCGGTTAACCACCTTTTGAGAGGCAGCCTGTGGTGGGCAGTTGTACTACATAGTATCTAATGTGTCTTCTAAAAATAATAAAATTGTCTGAGTATTGGGGCGGGGCGTTACAAATGGTATCAGAGCCGACTTTCGACACTGGGTGTAGTAGAGGTCAGTATGATCTGCGGTGCTGAGAGTCATTGATCTCCGGGGTCGGGTATACTCTGCGGTATTGAGAGTCACAGGTAGTGATTGATAGCCGGGTATCCGATCTGCGGTGTTGAGAGTGATTGATCTCCGGGATCGAGGACTATACTACATCGGCTAGAAAGGGCGGTCCTACACTAGATGTGTGTCCCGTACTCAGCGAGGACGCTGATTTCTAAATGTGGGGTGTATATAATACCCCAGATTTCTAAAGAGCGAACAGTCGACTGGTATGCACAGGATTTGAGAAAATTGAGAAGGATTTGAGAATTTAGTCCCACATGGGAGGTTTACAAGAACTAATTTGAGTATAAATACTATTAGCCAATGATCAAGAGTCACCAATTCGGTTAACCACCTTTTGAGAGGCAGCCTGTGGTGGGCAGTTGTACTACATAGTATCTAATTTGTCTTCTAAAAATAATAAAATTGTCTGAGTATTGGGGCGGGGCGTTACATAGCGATAGTCGGCTTGTGCATAATTCAACCGATACGAAGATTTACTTTATAAAAACAAAATCTATAAAAAGTATATTTCTGATATGATCAAATACAACTTATTGGATATACAAAGATCCATAAAAACCAATCAAAACCGCCTGAATTAATAAAATAGCATTTTGATGAACTTCTTCAAAATAAAACATGAATGTGTGCATATATCAAAATTAGAGTTTTTAAGAATCAATCATACATCAAAATAACTTTGTTTTATATTGCAAAATATATCGATACCAAAATAAGTTGAGATATAATCAAATCATTCGAAACACATAAAACTTTATTTCTTCTAAAACAACAAAAATACTATATTCATGAAAAATGTTTGTGCATGTTTGTGCACCAGAAGAACTTCACAAATCCATAATTTAAAAATAACGAAATATTCAGATTAAAACTTAGTATTTGAGTAAATCCAAATGCAAGTAAAATCTTTCACAAAATCGCGAATCCCCAAATTTAGTCAAAAGGTATCAAACTCAAATCTAGTCATCACAACTCAAATCCTCAAGACATGGTCTTTTAATCCATTACTCATTCTCAAAATTCCTCAAACTCAAACTCAACTATTCTCAATAGTTGATCCATAACCAGATTTATCATTTACATGGCCAAGTTGCATTCATCCAACTCACCAAATAGTCCAAAAATCTCATCTTTAATTAATTAATGCATAACATCCATCATACTCAATCAAATCAGTAATAAATCCAAAAGAAATAGCCTACTGAAAATTTATATTAGGTTTTCCTACAATCCAAAATCATTCACATACAAATTCTACTTACAACAACTAGGGTTCTTCTCAAAGATCCAATTTTTATCATCCATCAAACATACATATTCATACCAAATCCTAGCATGTTTTCTAATAGATAAAATACCACATACCACATACATAAAACAAAAGAACAAAATAATTTACATCACTCACATACAACATACACAAAACAAAATAAAATAAAACAAGTCACTCACCTCAAATGAAGAAATCCAATCGAATTAATGGAGAATAATCAAAGCCCTTCTTTTGCGAAATCCAAGATCTTCTCTTTCAATCTCCAAGAAAAATAAAAACAATAAAACCTTTGTGTTGTGCAGCGAAAGACGGCTGCACTTCACCTTTTAAACAGGCCGGAAATTGAAGGATTAGGGTTTTAAACACATTTGCAAAATAATTATTTAACAAATTATTACTTTACATATATAAACCTTTATTTATAAAATAGTTAAAATAAGTTAAATAAATTAAAACCAAATCAAATCCTTTTTTTACTGAGTTGTCCAGCAATCCAGCACAGCCCAGAACTAAAGAAAATTCGGATTTGTATTCAGGGTGGCAATTTTGCACAAAAGTCATTCTTTTTGTAATATTTGCAAATACATCATAAAATATTCGTAAAAATCCAGAAAATTCAGAAATAATATCTAATAATACATATTATATTATCCAATTAAAATATCTAACTTTTACTTTCCAGAAAAACATTTGCACAAGATCCAACATAAATTCCATATTTGCAAAAACACCATATTTGTTTAAATGTTTACCAAATCAACTCTAAATAAAATTTAAATATATTTTAATTTCAATGATGACCATGGAAAGCCCAAAAATCAGTAAAAATGAATTTTCATTATTTATTTGAGATCCAAACGGCTTTTTACATAAAGGCCCCTCTCTTTCGAGGTATTTATAAAAATAGTTTCTTTATTCAGAAAAATCCCAAAATTTACGATATACTCTATTATAAGTAGGAGAATTTATTAAAAATATAAAATTGGATATTTACACCAAAAATATTTACACGTGTTTTGCACGTGTAAAAAAATAAATCTTTAGAAAAATATTTATTAAATCTCGATAAAATCATTTTAATTCATTTATAAATCTTTAAAATTATATTTAAAAATACGGGGTACTACAGGTGTAGCCGAGTTCCATCGATTCCGCCGCTCCTCGAAGTCGCCAAGCGTCGGGGAAGAAGCTGTTGGTTGGAGAAGCAAGATCCCACGGTGGGGAACTCGTGACTTCGCCGCTCTTCAGTTCCCTTCGCATTTTCATTGGGTGGGGTGTCGGTATCGCCACCGTAGATGCCTCCGGCCGTTTTCTTCGCCGCCACCATCATGTCCACGCTCTCGGGCCCGATTACGGTGATCTGCAGCCATGATTTGGGCTTCCGGGTTGCTGTAGTCGTCGAAGTAGTCGGAGTCTGTGAGGATGGCAGAGACAAAGAAAGATGATCTAGTGGGGCAGGGGCTGCACTCAGTTTGTTTCACCTATGACCACAGTCGACGGGTCACCACCACCACTACGCCCTCAGAATGAAAGCTGACGCCCAACGCCGCCGCCCATGTGGCGAGAGGAGAAGGTGATACTTCAATCAGCTAGGTCTTATTTTGGTTTTCTGTTTGAGAGAGAGAGAGTGAGAGAGTGGGTGAGTGAAGATGTTGCTCCTCACTACTCTTTGTTGGTGTTGGACTGTATTTGTGAGAAATCACTGGAGAGAGCAAGGGCGTGAGAGAGGTGAAGGTATCCTCTCCACGGCTCTCTCCTTGACTGCGGTTTTTGGGTGAGGGTGTGATAATTGCAAGATTGATAGATGATTGGAGGTGTAGGGTGTGCTTGGCGGTTGTCAAACTACGACCGCGGGGCTTGGGCCCAAAGATGGGGTCCCCCCAGCGAGCTGAGTGTTCTCGGCGGGTGTCAAAACTCGGCTTGCGGGGCTTGGGCCAAAAGAGGGGGTCCCCCCAGCGAGGAGAAGGCAGGGCGCGGCGGATGATAAAATCCTGCTAGACTAGCTTCAGGTAGGTGTGCATGTGCCGTGGAGACCGTGTACGAAGCTAAACTGACGTACATTCAATTTTGCTGGTCTGAGCTTATTTGTCGGTCCACCCTCCAGGGTTGTTGGAGGGATTTGTTGTATGCACAGGTCATGTTGCTTCATGTATGTTCTATTTCCTGTTTGTAGGTTATTTCGGCTAAGTACTCTGAGTTTGTATCGTTAATTTCGCATTAATGAAACAGGGTGGCCTTAATCCCCCTTTTCCTCGAAAAAAAAAAAAAACAAAACTTCCTCCTTGCCTTATTTCTCCCCTCAAACTGGAACTTATTGTTTTGATGAGTATGAGATGATAAAAAATTATATGCTTTCAATGCATGAAGTTTAGCATTTTTTAGTGAAGAAAGGTGCCAAGTGAAGCCAAAAAAAAGGTTAAATATAAAAAAACTTTACCCACCCAACTATTGTGCATTTAAAAAAAACACACACTCAACTTTAAAATAAAATAAAAACTCACCCAACTATGTTTTTAACACACTTTTTTTAAAAAAAAAACCTCGCTCACCCATACCTGGAAAACATAGTTGGGTGAGTTTTTTTTTCTATACAGAAAAAATTTGGTGTGGTTTTAAAAAAATGCACAATAGTTGGGTGATATTTTTTTTAATATTCAGCTAAATTTTTATTGCCTTATTTCTCCCCTCAAACCAAAACCTATTCTTTAGATGAGTAAGAGATGGAAAAAAGTTATATGTTTTTAATGCATGAAGTTTATCATTTTTTTTGTGCTAGTGAAGAAAGGTGTCAAGTAAAGAAAAAATAAATTAATTAAGTTAAAACAAAAATAAAATAAAGTTTGTCAATTTTTTCATTATGTAGCATCCTGATTTTCGTATAGTGGAAACTCGCGACAAAAAATTGAGTACAGAACACAATAAAATCACATGCCATAAAAAAAGTACATGCCTATGTGCGTGCACATGCCCTACATAACCTAATAATGACCCCACCATAGGGCACAACCTCACCAAAAATGATATAGCTTAGTAGGTACTCTTGAATCATTGACAATTCTATGTAAACACTCATCACTCACTTTGCAAATCCGATATATGACTATGTTAATATAGGGGTATTACACATATAAAGCGATTATACTCACTTTGTAGGGCCTCATGGAAGATCCACTATGTACATTATATTTAGTATGTCAATAAATATATGTGTAGAAAAATTAAGTTGTTTGAAGGTCATTCATTTATGCGTCATGTGGTAGAAAAATAAACGATTTCAACAGTATTACAAATCGTACAACAATTTGGATCACATGATGCATGGCCCCATGGGTAAACAACCTTCAAACCACATATTTTTTCTACATATGCATTCATTGGCTTGATAACCATGATAAATAGAATGAATCTTATATGAAAGCCCCATCAAGTGAGTTTAATTACTTTGTAGGAAGAAATTATTCTAATGCAAATATGAGGCTCACTTTTATTTTACTAGTAATTTACACTCAATAAATATATATTTTTAAAAGTCAGAACTTCAGCATAGCTTGGCCTTGAACCTGAGACCTCATTTATATTAGATATGCACAAAATTGTTTTTATATAAATGTATGTATCTATTGAATTTAGTTCCAATATGTATTACACGTGTTTGTTTGGTTACAAAGTTAGAGCTTGTTTAGTTACGAACCTAACTCTCCCATTAAATTAGTAGAGATTATTAAAACAAAAAAGCACTAGCAAGTAGCACTGGTATTATAACCCGAAACCTGGACCCGACCCGGACCCGACCCGGACCCGACGTTGGACCGGAACCGACCCGATCTAATTTGGGTAGAGTACGGGTCCAAAAAACATACCCGTTGAAATTTCGGGTCGGGTCCGGGTCCACTAAAATTAGACCGGACCCGGACCCGGACCCGCATTAAAGAATTAATACAAAATATTAACGGACCCGACCCGGACCCGACCCGTTACCCGTAATACAAATACACCCTCACCCTATAAAAGTGAGGGTGTATTTTGCAAATATAATCACCTTACTCAAATAGTCCACTTCTTCACAGTACTATTTTCTTTGTGGCTCGCAGCAACAAGTCTTCAATACGACGAAGGGTGTAAGCTTAAGATCTTCTATTGATTAGGTCAAAGTGGGGCATGTCACTATTATGCAGCTCACTTCTTTACAAAAAATGTTGTTATCTCTACTACGATAACTAGATAGTTTGACAGTGTTTTTTTGTGAACAATCATCAACCAACAAATCTCAATAATTAATTTTAAGTTAGAAACAGCCGTTCCTTAAATTCAGCAGCACTAATTCAAATCTTAACCACACATTTAGAATTCCAAACTGTATCAAACATCCAATTAAACTATATAACTTCTCATATGCATTGCAAGTACCAAATGACTAGTTACTAAAACTCTAAGCAACTTGAGAGTATTCCAACCAAACATGTTTGAAGCTTGATTTTAAACCATATAATTACCACAGGAGTAGTGGCCTTAATGACTAAATTGAATTTCTCCCAAGTTACAATTGCATCAGTATGATCTTCGATAAAGTTTCAAAATAAACATGGCATGTATTCTTTGCTCTCCTGTTGCTCAAATGCACAAAAAAAGAAATGAACCCAACTCACCCACAAAATCAACATCAACTCTAAAGAGCTGTCCAGATTAGCATAGTTTGAATTGTACGTGCTGTATGAAGCATATTTGGTTATAAATACAGAAGTTATGGTGGTTCCTTACACTCATTCACACACAAACAACACACGACTTTTATGACGACAAATAATATGAAGATGCACATAATCTCTACCTAATATTTGCAAAAAATTAGTTTATCCCCCTTTGATTTGCTACTAGTTGGAACATCTTATATATTTATGTGATCATGTATTGTGCTTTGAAGACCCGGAACCGAACCGGACCCATGACAAGAAATAAGACCCGAACTGGACCCGAACCCGAAAGAGGACGGGTAACAATTTTTGTGGGGAACCGGACCCGGACCCGGACCCGAATTTCATGGGTCCAAGTCCGGGTCCAGAATTTGGACCCGTCATTGACCGGGTCCGGGTCCGGGTATTGAGGTACCCGACCCGACCCGACCCGTTACCAGCGCTACTAGCAAGGTACGTGCTAGTTGTCTAACTCCAAACCTGCAATTAGTTGTAGAGACCTCGATCATCTTATCTTTCTCCTGCAGCTCCATCTCCTCCTCTCTTCTCTCATCTCCTTCTCAAAACCCTAACCCTAGCTTCTTGTTCACTCCAGAATTGGATCTCTCCTACGCCATCTCGAAAGCTCGTAGATCTTCGCATCTCTGTTTGAGGTCTTGATCTCTATCTCTCTGTCTGTTTTCTAATTTTTTTTCTGAATTTTGTAGTGTTTGTCGCAATTTTCTAGTTAGAAAGTGCAGTCAACGTAATTAGACACAAACCCATAATCAAAGTTTATTAATTGTTAACAATGACTCAATGAGGCATTGAGGTACATGATCACTTAATGAGGCATGCGCCAAGGAAATCCTATATCGCCCCTTCTATTTTCTCTTCTTGCTGATGTGTTCAGCAGGATTCTTCTTAGGGCTTGGGAAGCTAATATTATCAAGGGTTTGGGGGGATTTCGTAGTTTTAGAGGGGTGCTTAACCTCCAATATGCAGATGACACGATCATCTTTGCTAAACCCGATGGTCCTACCCTCCTTAATTTAAAGCTCCTCCTCTACATTTTTGAAAAGGCTTCGAGCCTCTCGGCTAACTTTCACAAGACTTTTGTTTTATTGTTGGGCGGGTCCGATGACCGCCAAACTGAGATCACTCACTTTTTTAATTGCTCTTCTGTTTCCTTTCCCATCACATATCTCGGTATACCCTTGCGTTGGGGAAATCTCTATAGACAAGACTGGCTGCCTATGATTGATAAGGTGGAATCCAGACTCAATGTCTGGTATGGTCGGAATTTGTTTAGAGGGGGGCGGTTGATTCTTATTAATGATGTCATTTCTTCAATTCCTCTTTATATGATGTCCTTCTTTTATGTGTCATCATGGGTTATCAACCGGATTGACCAAATCAGGAGGAATTTTTCTGGCGGGTTCTTCTACGTTAAGGATTTGTAAATACCTTTGTAAGTGGCATCTTCTATGCAAATATAAGCAAGAAGGTGGCCTTGGTATTCTTAACCTTAGGCATTAGAACCTTGCCCTTCTTGGGAAATGGTTATGGAAGGTTCTTAAGCAAAATCAGTTGGCGTGGACCCGTCTTGTGCTCCACACTTCCCATAAACGCGGGGAGCTCCACCCCTCCCTTTCGTCTCATGCCTCCTATTTTTGGAAAGGAGTTTGGAGGGTTGTTTCCCCATTCAAATGCGGGATTTTAAGATCTTGTGGTGATGGTACCACCATCCGCTTCTGGATTGACTTATGGCTTGGTACGACCTCCATCGCCTCTGCCTTCCCTGATCTTTTTAATCATGCTGCCAACCCTCATGCGTTGGCCATAAGGATGTTAGATTGTGGCATATCACCTTTCATAGAACTCTACCCCAATTATCTCAACCTTCTCCTTCTATTAAGATCCTATCAGCGGCACCCTGCGGATGATTTCCTTTGGCGATGGTCATCCTCAGGTTCTTATACTTTGAAATCCTGTTATAACTTCCTTAATTCTGGAGGTGTTCACTCTCCTTTTTACTATGCTACCTGGAAGCGTATTGCGCCTCTGAAAGCCCGTATTCTGACTTGGCTATATATTAACAATAAAATTCTTACGGTGGACAATCTCAACAAAAGGAATTTAGCGAGACTTGCCATGAAGATACTTTCCATCGATTTATTAATTGCTCTTTCATCCGTCCTCTTTGGATCATCTCGAAACAAGTCTGGCACATGCAAGCTATGTCAGGTTCTATGGTGTCCTGGTGGGATGACTGGAGATCACTTCGCATCAACAAGTCCGTTCGGCCATCATGGGATTTAAACATGATGGCTCTTATTTGGATCATTTGGAAAATAAAGGAATAATAGAATCTTCAACAAGTTTTCTCACTCCATTAATTTTTTGATTGACGACCTTCAATACTTTACCAACTTTTGGGCTCAGGTCCCCCCCCCCCCCCCCCCCCCCCCCCCCCCCCCCGCGAACAAGTTGGAAAAGCTTCGCTTAGCCAAGCTTGACTTGGCGGTCTACATTTTTCTGCACCACCTTGATTTGTGTTTTCGGTGATGTGTATGCTGTTTGGAAGTGTTCTGCCTTTTATTTTATTTTTATCTCTCTTCTTTTTCTCACCCATTATTTATATTTGCTTCTGCTATCACATTTTTATTCTCGTCTTTTTATGCAATTGGTCTCTTGCTTTCTTCTTTTCTCCTTTTATCTTATGGGATTTTGTTTTGCCGTGCAGTGCTATGTGTTGTTCTTGTGCGAAGTTTTTGCTGTGTTTCCGTTCCTTGCGGGTATATCTCTGTTGTGTACAGGTGGTGTTTGGCCCCCTAGGCCTTCTCTTTTCCTC
Source organism: Hemerocallis citrina (assembly GCA_017893485.1). Lineage (NCBI taxonomy): Eukaryota > Viridiplantae > Streptophyta > Magnoliopsida > Asparagales > Asphodelaceae > Hemerocallis > Hemerocallis citrina. Next base: position 288,115,843 of record CM030363.1, read on the forward strand.
TTGCCGGTGTTTGGCTCCCTTTTATTCTCTCCCTATGTTTTGCGGGAGTTCTTCAGCTATATGGTGGGGGTGTCTTTTGTTCTCGTTGGATGTTTTGTGCCCCTCATCTATCTATATTTATTTCACTTATTAGTCTGCTCCTTTGTATGTTTTTCTTCTGTATGCTATATTATGTGCACTTGTTCTGGTTTCTTATTTCAACTTCACTGCCTTTTTTGGGTTTCTTTTTTATGTTTATGCGTTTCATCTTCGATGGGTGTGCCCATTGCCTGCCGTTCTTTTTGTCTTTTGTTTGTGTTATCTTGCTTGTTTCTTACAGTTTCAGGCTGTTCTTGGGGGGTTTTTCGGCTCTTGCTTGTCCTCTTCAGGATTTTGTACATTCGTGGTTTTTGTTCTCTGGCCGTTGCTGCGTTTCTGCTATTTAGTATGAATTGCGATGTGTTGTCTGTCTGCGTCATCCTTTTTGCTGCGTGGTGTGTTTGTTCCTGGCAGATTTTCCACCTGCGGTTGGGAGTCTCTTAGCCCATGTATTGTTGTGTACTCTATTGTTTTTTTGTTGTTGTTTAACTTCTTGTAAACACCTTTATTGTACTTATCGCTGAGTTCTAATAATATTTTTTGTGTGGCTGGAGTCATTACGACTATATCCTATTATAAAAAAAAAGGTACATGATCACTTGTCAAATTATTGTTATTGCATCTATATATACATTGTATTGCAATCTGAATCCCCAACGCCGTTGTACCCAGGAACATCATTCTATGTCGAAGACAAGAATATTTTGTTTTGAGTAAATGACCCGAAGAAGCCTTCACCTCCCGAAACAAGTGTCTAGGACATTGTTGTAGCATTTTGATTTCCCCATTCTCTGGTCCTCGTCATGCGCCCTTTGCATTAGCTTGACTTGTTTAAGTTGTAATGTGGTGGGCATAATTTGCTCGTATGACTTGTTTTGTTTTTATTGTTGAAATTGGTCCTTCTATGCATATGCTATCACCTACAATAAGGTTTCAAAAATCGGTAAAAGGAAAAAAGCAGTCGGCCTACAATTTTGCTTAAGCGAGCTTAAGCGTAGCTTGAGTGATGAAAGGCGGAAAAAGCATTTTTTTCTATTTTATATATATATATATATATATATATATATATATATATATATATATATATGGGGCAGATTTCAGATTTGGGCAGCCGTCAATTTTGGGGGAGATTGGGAGCTAGGGAAAATGAGAAGGCAAATAGTTATTCAGTAAAGGGTAGGGTCGGGTCTGGACGGGTTAAAAAGCCTTTAAAAAAACGCATGTTCGCTTTTTTTTTAATACTAAAAACAAGCGCCATTTAAGCGATTTACAAAGCTTTTTTATGTTTTTTTGCGCATTCAACCATTTTTTGAACACTTTTTTACTCACCTCCGCTTGTCTAGCATTTTTCATAAAAAAAACAAGGCAACTCACCGCTTAGCGCTTTTTGGAACCTTGCCTAAATTGTAGGACAGGTAGCATCTCCCATATTCGTTTCACATGCCAAAGCGATCCTTGTTTCTGCTTCTTACCTCTGATGTTTGTTCAATGTCTTCACATTACCCTGGCTTGTTTAAGTTGTACTGCATTGGGTATAATTTACTTATATGACTTGTTTTATTGTATGGTTGAAATTGGTGCTTCTGTGCCTATATTATCACCTATGATGTGCATCTAATTCTCTGTCCATTCCATTCAAGTTCTGATATTACAAGGGAAGGTAATTTTTGATGTATCACTATGCCGGGTGTTTGGGTTAAGTGATGAATTTCCTATTGCGCTCAACAACTTCTGCAAATCGAGATGTGCTAAGTGCTCCTGAAATGCTCCGCAGGGATTCACTACCAACGCATTGACGGCGTCTACATTGGAAGGCCTTATAGCTGAAGATTCATTTTCAAGATCCTCAAGTGAAAATGGTGATAGCAGTAGTGAAGAGATAGGTGATGAAAGTGGAGAGCTTGACGATTCAAGTTCCCATGGGTAACCACTCCGATGTCGCAGAAGACGAAGGATGGATAACCATCCCATGCAGTATGTTCTTTAACCAGTTAAATTTCTTTTTTAAATGAAAAAAAACAATATATATATACAAGTAATGATAGCTTTGAGGTCCTAATTTCTCGATATTGGGGTTTTTTCATAATTGTGCATCACTGTGAAATTTGGGGAGAAACATGATGAAAATATTATCTTATCCATTCTTCAATTCACTTGACTATATATACATATCACTCTATTACAAGGGGCTGATATGGGATTTAAAGATTTACATAATCACATATTGGTTGGCGGGGGTCTCAAATTGATTTACATAGTCCTAGATTTACATAGTCCCATATTGGTTGGGAAGTTGGGTATGAGTTATTATATATTAGATTGTCAATGATCCAAGAGCATCTCCTAAGTTATATCACTTTTGGTGAGTCTGTGCTATGTGGGGCCGTGGTTAGGTTCTTTAAAGGGCCTGAGGCGTTTACAAATAGTATCAAAACCGACTTTCGAGATGGCCCAGATGGGGTACACAGGGGGTGTACGCACTGGTGGGTCCAGGGGCAGGGGCAGTACGCTGGTAGGATTTTTTACAAATAAAACATAGCAACACTACTTGAAGAAGAGCAATTTACACAAAGAAACACCTAAATATATGTGGTTCGGCCAAACCCGACCCACGTCCATGGAGAGAACATGAGATTTCCACTACAAATGATTCATAGAGAGCATACATCTCATCTCTTGAATCTTGAAATTGGATCTCAAGAGTTTTACGGATCAACAACATTGATACAAGCTAAAAAAGCTCTCTTTAGTCAATTATTGTCTTCTACTATGGTAGAGACTAGAGATACGACCTTCAATATGGTAGAGACTAGAGATATCTCTGTTTAATCAATTCTTCTCTCTACGCCATTCTTATATTGATTTCAATGTGGTAAAAGATAGCTCTCTCATTCTCTCTCTCAACTTACCTATGTCTATCCTGGGTAATCTTAAAACTACTAAAGCAAGAAGACTTCACAAATTTGTAACCTAACAGAAATACTTAAACAACCCCCAAAGAGTTCAAACATGTAGTTCATTGCTGTGCCCATCCTCCCAGGTTGGATGGGTCTGTTCTGGTTTCCCTTTTTAGAGACTAGGCTGGAGGCAGGCGAAATCACTATAATCTATACTCTTGAGTACCTTGAAATAATTATTTTATGTCTATTTTAGAGCTTACTATGCTGATAATATTGTGGCAGTCTTTAACACAATTAATTAGTTCTATGTAGATGTACTAGATTTACCCTTGGGCACGTGCCTACGGCACGTCTTCGGAACGATACAACACACGAAAAGCCCTATAAACAGTAAAACAACAATTATGTAGTTCAAGTTTGAATAGTATGATAATAATTAGTTGTAAATAAAAGTCCATGTTTCTATTAGTATATGTTGAAAAATAATTATAAATGGGGGTGTAAAATCCAACTTCTTAGAACTTTAAGTGTGGAAAATGATAAAATTTAACGGTTAAAGAGATATTTGCTATTTTCAATATAACATGTGCAATAAAAAAAGCATAAAAATTCTGAAAATTTTACAAACCTGAAATCTTAAAATCTAAATTTCTAAGTAATAAAGAAAGAATGGGAGAGAGAAAGGGAGAGAGGGAGAAAGAGAGAAATATGAAAAAGTGAAAAGAGAAGAGAGAGATAGTAATAAAGTAATGAGTTTTTTAGTTTTGGGGGGAAAATTTTAATTTTGGGGTTTGAAATTTTGGGCGGAAAAATATGTTTTGTGAGAATCAATTTAGGCCATTGGTTTTATGGGAGATTGAATAAGAGCCACCTGATAGCTTTCATTGTAATTTATTATATAGATATGAGCTTTTGGAATTGGTACAAACAGGATACCCTTCAAAAATATCTTCTTAAATAATTTTAGCACAGTAGGGCATCGTTTTAGTTTTCTCAATCAAACACCAAAAACGTTGGCCAATGAAAAGTATCTGCTGATCAGAAACATATGGTAATGTGGTGTCTTCCATGTCTACCGTTCTTTTCCTCCCTTTCTTCATGTTACACGTCTCCCTAGTTTTAGCAGTTGTCAATTGTGTAATGCTCTGTGCATTCTATGTGCACTCACTTCGGAAGATTCCTGAGATATCTTTACTGCTTTTGCCGCAGAGAAACTTCCTGATGGATGGAAAAATGCATCGGATATCCTTCAGTTGTGTTCCTTGGACTGTTCTTTCGTGCTCCCGGGCAGTGGCATCTCTCACTAGGTTTTCACTTTTCTCCATAACTAGCGAATGGTTGGGATACTGATCCGTTTTCGTTTCAGGTGAACAGATACATTTACTGGTTTATTTATCAGCCTCCAAGCAGGATACTGATATTATGACTCCGTATAAAGTTACTGCTGTGATTTCGAAGAATGGTAAGAACCCTACAAAGAATTTGGCAAATTTATCCAATTCCATAAGTGATGAAGGTATGAATGTTATAAGTGAGAAAACTGCTGTGTGATTACAGGAGAGAATGGTGAAACTATGCACATACTGATCCTAAGGATGAGGATATCTCTACAACCGAACCCCTTCGTATGGAACACCATAAACAACAGACTGAGATATTGTTGGAAGGATTTAGGAATTCAAGTTTCTTTGTTAGAATTGCAGAGTCATACGAACCACTTTGGTCTAAGAGAAATGTAGTGCATCTATTGTCAAGTAACTCTCAGAAAGCAGGAGGCAACAACGTTCAATTTAAGAAAAACTTCACAGGATGATTTGCTTAATGCAGTTATAGATAGAGGTGGTCTTAATGGCAATGTATCTGGTGGAGTGGCTAGAAATCCGGTCAGATATGCTACTCATTATGCAATGGTGATATAGTGGTATGTTTTAAAGAACTTGATGCTTTTAGTATTAAGATGGTTATCTTGCAACCTTTATTTATTTTACTATATGCTAGTGTTACAAGATTTTCCGAATGCCCTTGACTGAAACAACATTCATGGAAGTGTGTATTTCATTTTAATTTATATGTTTTAGCATTTTAAATCCGGCATGACAATCTACTTGTAAATTAAGCAGATGGGCACCGATAAGAGTTTAGGTAATTTATCATCTTTGTAGCTTATAACGTTGATTTTTAAACAAGCACACTGCATGTGTCAAACAGGAAGTTACATAATAAAATGGGCTTGGTAGACATCTTTGACATATATTCAAAGATGGTAGATAGCGAAGTCTTCAAATTTTCTTTTTGCGGAGAATTTTTTCCTTTCAAATTTCAATGAAGAATCGTCAAGATTTCTACTTTGCAAGTCTGTGTTTGTGTGTGAACTGAACGTCATATTTTATTTTTCTTGCTGCATTACATCTTTTAGTTTATATGATTAAGACCGTAGTATACTTTCATTTTAAAGAGAGATGATTTTGAAGAACTAAAAACCGGTACTAATATTTTATAAATATTTGCCGGAAGGATGCAGGTTCTTTTAGAAGCGAATGTTGCAAGTAATAATATACAAGACCCCATTTTGGAGGTTCTTCAGCTTGAAAAGTATGAGTATCCAAATACTCCACTCGAAAACGTACATGGTTTACATCCTAATCACGAGGATCTGCGTAATTGGTTGCTTCCGTTGGATTGCACGCTCCCTCCACCACATTCACTACTTCCTCCTGTAAGTTCGTCTTCATGTTTAGGAGTTTTGGAAATCGGTTCCATCATATTCTACTCATCAAGACGTATAAAATGATGTACTTGTTAGGATTGTGTCTTGTATACTCGTTGTTCAGATTAAAAGAAGGTAATATGAAGCACAGAGGTCGAAGCGAGTAGAAGGAGAACAACAGCAGCAGTAGGTGCAGCTAGTTGCGGTCGATCGGTCTGGGTGACAGTCGACCGCACCTCCCGACCGCTATTTGTACTGGGAAGTCAGAGAGCGGTACGGTCGACCGGTCTTGGTGGACGGTCGACCGCCCGCGCTGCTGTGTTCAGTTTTGGGCCTCGGTTTGTTAGGTTGTTTCAGCCCAATCTTCAACTCCAAGTTAGATCGTACGGTTCCTATTCAGTTACTTCTTTTCAGGTTTTATCGGACGACTGAGGATCAAGATTAGACCTAGGGTTTCTCTCTATTCTTCTATATATATTGTAAACTTCTCCAATATGAGAGGTAGTACTTCATAGATTCTTTTCTCCATTGCAAAGAGAGGCTCGAGAGAGAGATAGTTCTTGGTGGGTGAGTTTAATTCCTTGTGTCAAGTGAATCAGTAACTCCTTTAATCTCTTCTAGTTGAATATCAGATCTTCCTATATTTTCTCCCGGATTAAGCAAAAGCTAACCGGGATAAGTCATCGTTGTTGTGTTTGTGTTAGTTTGGTGGATCTACTTGCTTGCACAATTTATTCGCCTCGTCTACTTCGACTTCCTCATTGCTCTAATTAGTTCCGCTGCGACCAGAGGGCGTTTGTTGACGCCCCAATCCCAACAACTGATATCAGAGCTTCAAGTTGCCGAGTTCCTTGGTTAAGATGACAGGCCATAGTATTTTGAAGATCAAGCAGTTTGATGGTAAGATCAATTTCAATCTTTGGAAGACTGACATGTATGATGTTCTTGTTCAAGAACGGTTGCAGTCAGCAGTAAAGATGAAGGAAAAGCCAACTAATATGAAGGATGACGTTTGGGAAGATATTCGTGAAAGAGCCATAAGTTTAATCCGACTATCCTTGACGGACGAGGTCAAGTGCAGATTTCTTGAAGAAACTGACGCGGCGAGTCTGTGGGAAAGATTCATAACTAACTACTCTGGTTCGTCGTTACTAGATCGGATGCATTGGAAGAGGAAGTTGTTCCGATCTCCAAGATCATATTACAGAGTTCAATAAGGTATTATCTGAACTTAAGGCGATCAACGCAGATGTGTGTGAGGAAGATAAAGCTTTCAACCTGATATATTCACTGTCGGATTCGTACGAGCCTTTGATCACGACCATGCTACACGGTAGATCTGCCAAGGAGAGTATTTCGGTAGATGGTGTAATCAAAGCATTGAAGGAAACTCAACTTAGGAAGGAGACCCATAAATCTTCATCGTCTATTCCTACAAGTTGTGTAGTAGTGGATGGTCCTTCGAGGGGAAGACGACGTGCTTTGCAAAAAGATTCGATCCGTTGTCGATATTGCAAGAGGCCAGGGTATATCAAGAAAGACTGTTGAAAATTGCAGAATCAAGAGAGCACCAAGAACGGGAGTTCAGCCGCTAATGTAGTTAGTGCCTTCGGTGCCTTTGATCAGGTGGTTCGTGTCTTCTTGTTTCAAATTCTTTAGAAGTGGATTCTAGTTGGTTTCTTGACTCAGGGAGTTCTTCTCATATTTATTCCGAGAGGGAGTTATTTTCTACTTATAAATCTACTACGGGGCGTTGTGTGACAACGGGAAATAAAGAGATTTGTGAAGTAGTGGGTGAGGGGACAGTTGAGTTGAAGATGTCAGGTCTACACATGTTCACTTTAAGGAATGTTTTGCATATTCCTCTGTTGAAACAGAATTTGATTTCCTTGGGAACTCTTGATGCATGGGACTGCAGGTACACAGCTCGAGGTGGAGTTCTGTCTGTTTTTCAAGGTCGTCGTAAGGTGATTAGTGGTATGAGAATGGTTGGGCCAAGCCAAAACAATCTCTACAAGCTTTGGGGAATTTGAAATACTTGCACAAGTGTTGCTTCTTTTCCCAGTATTCCAGCAAGCTCAGCTAGTTTGCCGCTACCAGACTCATCGAGACGAGACCACGACATTCGAATATCGTCGAGAGGTGGAGAAAGCCTAAGGGTAGGTGGAGTTCGTGCAGAGTTTGGCAACTTCGTGAGTACATCTACGGAGGTAGGCCTTTGAGGGGCTGCACTGGATTCGGTGAGATTGGATAAAGATCATTTCAACTAGAAGAAGAAGCTATTGTTTTATGTTTTCTTTGCAAGTGGAATTTGTTACAGTTTGGAGATGAGTAACACATCATGTGATAGCACTCGAATGCAATCCAAGGTGGATTTTGTTAGGATTGTATCTTGTATACTCGTTGTTCAGATTAAAAGAAGGTAATATGAAGCACGGAGGTCGAAGCGTCGAAGCGAGTAGAAGGAGAGCAGCAGCAGCAGGTGCAGCTAGTTGCGGTCGACCGGTCTGGGTGACAGTCGACCGCACCCCCTGACCGCTATTTGTACTGGAAATTCAGAGAGCGGTATGGTCGACCGGTCTTGGTGGACGGTTGACCACCCGCGCCGCTGTGTTCAGTTTTGGGCCTCGATTTGTTAGGTCGTTTCAGCCTAATCTTCAACTCCAAGTTATATCGTACGGTTCCTATTCAGTTACTTCTTTTCAGGTTTTATCGGAATACTGAGAATCAAGATTAGACCTAGGGTTTCTCTCTATTCTTCTATATATATTGTAAACTCCTTCAATATGAGAGGTAGTATCATAGATTTTTTTCTCCATTGTAAAGAGAGGCTCGAGAGAGAGAGTTCTTGGTGGGTGAGTTTAATTCCTTGTCTCAAGTGAATTAGTAACTCCTTGTAATCTCTTATAGTTGAATATCATATCTTTCTATATTTTCCCTGGATTAAGCAAAAGCTAATCGGGATAAGTCATCGTTGTTGTGTTTGTGTAAGTTTGGTGGATCTACTTGCTTGCATAATTTATTCGCCTCGTCTACTTCGCCAAGTTATATCGTACAGTTCCTATTCAGTTACTTCTTTTCAGGTTTTATCGGACGACTGAGGATCAAGATTAGACCTAGGGTTTCTCTTTATTCTTCTATATATATTGTAAACTCCTTCAATATGAGAGATAGTATCATAGATTTTTTTCTCCATTGTAAAGAGAGGCTCGAGAGAGAGAGAGTTCTTGGTGGGTGAGTTTAATTCCTTGTCTCAAGTGAATTAGTAACTCCTTGTAATCTCTTATAGTTGAATATCATATCTTTCTATATTTTCCCTGGATTAAGCAAAAGCTAATCGGGATAAGTCATCGTTGTTGTGTTTGTGTAAGTTTGGTAGATCTACTTGCTTGCATAATTTATTCGCCTCGTCTACTTCGACTTCCTTGTTGCTCTAATTAGTTCCGCTGCGACCAGAGGGCGTTTGTTGACGCCCCAATTCCAACAGTCCTCACATGTCCAAAACGGATTTCAAATGAATGAAATATTCACCTCCGAAGTTAGCATGTTCAAATAAAATTTTTGACTTTTTCTTGGTATGTGATGTTACCACTAAAAACCTGTCACGCACCGCTTCCCAAAATGAATACTGAATACGAGTACGTGACAAAGCCCAGCGAATGATTTTCATCATTCATAAGCTGTAGGATCGACTCAACTTCATAACAAGGAATATAACAAATATACTCAACCACGCATGCATGAATAATTTATTAGTCCCATATCGGAAAAGAGCAAAGAAACAAACAAGTTAATAAGTTAAAATTCGAGCCTAAGGGTTGTGCCCCTAGGGGTACGAATATTTTCTCTGGAGGGAGAACGCACCCTACATAGGCTTTGGTTTGAAACACGCGCGCTCTCGCCCCATGGCCGGGCCGGGCCGGGCCTGGGCTTGTTTCAAAACAGTAACTTATTTTTGCTAGTTTTTATTTTGAAAAAAATCTGCAGTTGCCAACTGTAGAGACAGTTGTATCCTGTGCAGTTGTGCAACCGGCCTGGGCAGAGGGCTATAAATAGGAACCGATCATGATCAAATTGGAATCCCATTTAGATGTACCCTACCACCCTGTATTACTGCTAACGAAATAAATCACTGTTATCATATCATCTCGACCGAGCCTTCGTTATTCTAGTATAAGTTAATGAAGTTCTGACTGTTGTATCTTGGGAGACGATTGCCTAATAATCTGTATATATCGTAGCAGTGGCGAAAATAACGTCTTAAGGACATTGTTTATAAGCAAGCCTCAGTCTGTCTGTTCACCATCTTCAAAGTCGGAATTGAATATAAAAGTATCTTCTTTCTGTGCTTTATCCATAGTGAAATATGCTGCTTGCGAAACAGTTTTCTTAATTCACAATTATCAAGGTTCGAATTGAAGTATCTTCCTTTTGTTCTTTGTTGATAGTGAATTTTACTGTTGTTGTAACAATATAATTATAATTAAATTCGAGTAGGAATTTAATTCGTTGTCATTAATTTTCATTACAAAATTAAATTTGTCCTTAAGATATTACAAGGAGGTCCTACTGAAAGGTCAGTATCTGCTACTACTAGTGCTACTACTGGTGCTCAGATTTTCTCTTTCGGTCACCTCAGAAGTTATTCCATGCCTTCACCCCTCAACTCAAGCAAAGTTGGCCACCATATCCTACAACCAAACCCTTCTATGACCTTGAAGATTATGATCACTTCGCACAAGAGAAGGTGACAAGTCGAGATATAGGAAATAATAGGATGTTATCCTGCAACCAATCCCTCCTACGACCTTTAGTTACTGTATAAGGATTGACCAAGCTCATTTTATTTTCTAGAATGTTGCTCTGGCCCATTTGCCAGATATTATCATATTTTTGGATGCAATAGCTATTGTCATCAACGAGGCATCTAAAGATGGTTTGCCTGTTTCCCTACCTATTGCGAGTATTGAGACAGGAAATGGTCATACCTTACCAAATCTTTCCCTCAGGTTGGATTAGTAATTCTTTTTTGCTTTTATAATAAACTTCTAATGGCATTCCCCAAATTTCCCGCATTACTCTTTACTAGCCACTCACATTAGAGAAGATGCATTTGGCGTGAGACTGTGATAGGTACCCAAATACCATTCATCCAAAGGGTTTGTATACCTTTAATAATACATTAGATTATACATTGCTATAGCTGACGAATGCAAGACAATATGAAGAAAATATGTCAACACCACTAGTAACATCGAAAATCTGTTCTTTAGGCATGTTATTGAAGTACTTGATGATGTCTTGTTTCTGCTAACATTGACAAATCTAGTTTCAGTTTAAATGAAACAGACATTGCGAAATTGTTCTTTTAATTGCTTGACTTATTAGATACACATATAGTGTTGATTGATCTGTATATTCTTATTAGGTAAAACTTAATTTCAATAGCATAATCCAATAAAAGCTTTAACTTTGCTTTAGCAAATGTTACGACAAAGTGATGAACACACTAAAAAAAGAAATGGTTAAAAAACTTAAAACATGACTTGATTCCACTTTTTAATTGTCAAATCCATGTTAATGCTTGGTAAGGGAAGTCAAGTGTCCATACTTGTTAATTTGTGTATTCTGACTTATCAAGTAGTAGCTAAACTGGTTGACTCGATGGTGATGCAAGCGCGATATGATTGTATAATATATTTTTCGTTAATTCTTTTCTATCTGTTTATATGAACAGGAGAGGAGAGGAGCATTCTTTTGTTTTAAACCCAGCAATTCTAATATGCGGGGGTCTCAAGGGTCAAGAAGATAAAACATTAAAACACTTGCGTCAAATGTATACCTAAGAGCATCTACACTCGTTTTTGCTATTTTACCAAATTGGCAAATGAGAAATGGCAAAATGAGTGTTTCGCTGCACCTGTTCATTTGCTATAATTTGAAAATACAATTAAAAAAAATGATCGGACGAAACATCATTTGGCGTTTGATTGAAAAAACGAGAAGAAGAAAAATTAATCGGACGGAACACAAATTGTGTTCCGCCTGAGAGAAATCATTTTTTAAATTTATTTTAAAGGTGATTAAATTAGTGATTATTTATCAAATTAGCTAAATTAGTCATTAAATTAAATTAAACATTAGATTAGTGATTAAATTAGAAGGTAAATTAGTGATTTGAGTTTTTAAACATGGGCATGAACTTGGACGGAACATGTTGTCCCATCCAAGGTAAAAGCTTGGGGCGGGACAACATTTGGTGTCCGTTCCATTTTTTAAAAATAATATTAAATAATTTTTTGAACGGTACAACATTTACCATCCGATCAATTTTTAATTAAAAATAAATAAAACCCCTCTTAGACGAAACATCAAGATGCGTCGGACCCCCTTATAAAATTATAAAAAAATTAAGACGAAACATGATGTTCCGTCATTTATATTTGGCAATTGCCAAATCCGTTTCTCTTATATGACAAGCTACTGTTTCTCATTTGTTAAAATTTGGCAAAATAGCAAACGAGTGGAGTCCTCTTTTGCTTCTCATTTTGCCAAATTGGCAAAATAGCAAACGAGTGTGGATGCTCTAACAAGGGATGGTGATGGGAGAGAGGATTCTCCAAGTTCTAATCAGTGCCATTTTAGTGTCATGTCACTGCAATTACACGGGTATATCTCTTAAATACTGCATGATCTGAAACACTTGTAAGATATTTCTATGTTTGAGTCGTTCATATATCTCATGAGCCTTTTTTTGGCAACAAAATCTTAACTATTTTCCAAGAAGCCAACAACTTGGTGACTGCGTGTTGCGAGGGATCTCATGATTTGTCTAGCATCAGAAATCTCAGAACAAACTGGGGGACCTAATGGAAGAAACTCACAACTTCATTACTTCTCTCTTTTGATTGTCAGTAATTAATAATCTTCCATTTTACCACAAATATGTTATCAAATGGATTTCAATTTTGATATTATTTTTTAATGTCTCCAGTGCTTTCTCTTCAGGCATCAAATTTTACATCCGAAGATGTGACCTTTGTTGCACCTGTAACATCTAGTCCGCCCCGCCCGCTTAAAATGCTTCTCCATCTTCTCACAATAGCCTGATTGTTGTTTTCCCTGAACTGATGAAGAGAGCAGGCGGCGTGAGGTTGAGTTCATCACCTTCAGAACCGGAGAATCATGAAGAGAGTAATGACAATAGGAAAAGATCAATTTATCTTGGGCAGCATACAGATGCAACCTCTGACGTTTGTGTCCAGTTCTGATTCGGGCATTACTCATCTTTGGTTGCACAGTGCTGTTCCTCTGGGGTAATGCTATGCGATATGTTTCCTTATGTACTACGTAAAACTTTTGAGATTATATACGTTCTCTCTGAACTTGTTAATTTTTTTTTAAATCTTAGATGTGTTTCTGCTGGTTCAAGTGCCATGGTGAAGCTTGAGTTACTCCTCTTGACTGATGGAATAATTACGCTCAATACTCTTGAAGTAGCTGTCAAAGGTATAATTTTTTCACAATTATGCTTCTTTTCAATTGATGGTCACTCTTTTGAATAAGTTTTGTATCCAAAGTTGAATGCAGTCTATTTACTTTGAGGTTGTATGGATAAGTGAAACTATTCTTCTTGTATGGTTTCAAGTTTAGATAGTCACACACCTGCACGTTAATGAAACTGTTATTGTCATTACCAGTCAAAAACCTATATTTGACGTTTAACAGGCCAAATGATTAGACCAGAGCAACCATTGAAAATTTATGCAACTTCCAGTATGTCGACCAGGATTGTTTAGGGAATTTCAACTCCATTACCATTCACTATTTGCTAGCAACAGTATGGTGAAGAAAAGTGCAATTGCTTACATGGTTGCAGACAATATGGACCGGTTGAGGCCTGTACAGATAGAAATTTCATGTCTTATATATTTATTTTTTTCCCCGCAAGGATGGAGGGAAAATACAATAAATTTAAGGTGATGGCACATTTTGCTCGATGCTCAAAACGTGAACCGGACAATTATCCACGAAGTGTGAATATTTTTTTGTTAATAGAGTTGTGCAGACGCAAGGAATTCGGAAGTCTTGGCATTGTCAACCTCAAGTAAACGAATCAGCAAGTGGTGGTGGAAACTGCATAAGCAACGGAAGGCAAGGTGGGCACAGGTGGTTAGAGTAGCATACCTAAGGAAGAATAGTATGCACCGGAAACCTAAGAATGTTGCATCCATGTCAGGGTTCTGGAGGGGTGTTCTTCGTAACAAGGACATTTTTCTTGCAGGTGCATCGTTTGCTAGCAGAGACAACTCATCAATTTGCTTTTGGAAGGATAGGTGGTGCGGCTACTTAACCCTTCAACACAAGTTCCCGGATGTATTCCGAGCGGCGAAGGACGATTGCGACGCGGTGGCTGCACAGTGGCGGGAGGGATAATGGAAACTAAGAACTAAAGGGAGACTTAGTCCAGAAGCAAGGCGGCATAAAGGATTACTTCTTCAGTTTTTGAACGACTGGAAGCCCTACAATCTTGGGGCACAGGATGAAGTGAACTGGTGGCCGGATAAAATGGGGCAATTTTTCTAGATACCAGAATAAATGGATATTTCAGGATAATTGCTAAATTTGTTTGTTCATCGAATAATGTAGACACGAGATTTGTGTTTGATTTTTGTGAAAACTGTGTTGATATCATAAAAGTTACGTAAGCAAGTGGAAATTTCATGGTCATTTATATTGCTATTATAGATACAAAATAAATGAACAATTCAGTTTGGTCGTTATTTGATTGTTCGGTGAATAATGCAAACACAAGGTTTCAGATTCTGAAATTATAGTACTAGCAAATGTTTGGGACTTAGCAGTGTTATTTTTCTTTGAGACTGCATCTTTATTTGTTGCATGCATCTTGCATTGGCCTGATCACGATAAAGAAATTCATTCACAGGCCATGTGTTGATCGGCTGTAAGGATTGCTATCTTGGATTACTATCCAATATCGATCCGTAGTGTTTTTGAAATGAAGAGCTACAATTTATCATCTTATAGATGCCTTTGTTCGACTCGATCTGAAGGCATCTCTGTCGCTTAACCGAGTCCAATATGCATGTGCCTTAATAAGCACAACAATAGAAGTCTTCGATCCTTAAATCGTTGTACGTCCAATCTCACAAAAAAAATAATTCTTCCCTTTTCTTCCCCAACTTTTCGAGTGCTATGAATCTTAATTGTCATAGGAAACAAGAAAGGATTGTTAGCGACCGGAATTTCTCACATACCAACTCGAATCCACATCCAAATGCATAACGAGCAATAACCCCAAGAGGACTTACAATAGAACATATTTCACTCTTTCACATCTCAGCTAAGACTCATGAATATTCTATAACAGTACCTAACCACACGATTAGGGCAACTCTATCAATGTCTCATAGTCATCCTAATCATCATACGATAATTTGATGACATAATGTTACACATAGCGAACAAACTAGAAGGAAAAGGGGAATGTTAAGTAAGGGCTATGTGAAGGACCGGCCCCCACCTTGAGGTAGGTGAAGTGGCTGCCTCAGGCCCTCCATTTTTTATAAGTTTAGGAGCCCCCAGGGCCGGCCCTAAGATTTTAGGGGTCTGAAGCAAACTCTGAAAAAGGAGTTCCACATATACCCAAAAAAAAAAAAAAAAAAACAATTCATGTATTAGAAAAAAAATAAAAATGTATACATGAGAAATCATAGATTTTAGGGGCCTGAAACTAAAATAAAATTTTGTAGGGACCTGAAGCTAATATAAAATCATGAAAAAAATAAAACGGATTTTGGGGGCCTGAAGCTAATATAATTTTTTTCTCTTGAAAACGAGGGCCCTAAAGCTAATATTAAAATAAAATAAAATAAAAATTTCTTTTCTGAAAACGAGGACCCTTTTTTTTGATGATTTTGGAGGCCTAATGCAAGTGCATCACTTGCATCCATATAGGGTTGGGCCTGGAAGCCCCAAATGTATATTGTCCTTGTAAATATAAACACATATTTTGCGCGTAAAATTTTTTATAATGTAATTAGGGGCGGGCCTTTCGCCTCGAGCCCCAAGAACTCACGGCCGACCCTGGCTATGTGGTGTTGGGTTTATGTCTTGCATACGATATTGGATAAGAAGACGATAAGACGATGAGGGATCAAGATGATTGGAAACGGAGTGGAGGCGAGAAATAGTCAGCGGCAGCAACAACAACAGCAGAAGTTGCGGTCGACCGTCCCTCTTGTGCGGCTGTAACCCCTATTTCCGATTGTACGGATTTTCCTTGTATTTTGTAGTGTTCTCTTTTCAATTTTAATGCGGGCGTGACAGCGGTCGACCGATCCCCTGCACGAAGTCTTCCAGAGAGGATGACAGTCAACCGTCTTGTTGGTGCGGTCGACCGTTTGGGTGCTGATGGGTTTTGGGCTCGAGTCTGGCTAATTCATGAAAAGCCAAACTTGCTCTTTAAGTTGGATCTTGTGGCTCCTATCGTAGGGTTATCTCTTATGTACTATCCAATGACTATTGTAACAAGGTATCAACTTAGGGTTTGTCTCTAGATATATATAAACAATTGTAACGGCTCATAGATCTATATGATTCTATTGAGTGCCGAATAGAAGAAGAGAGTACTTCATCTAGGAGGGTGAGAGAGTTTCTCTATTGTAAGCAGCATCAAGTTCCATTAGGCTTGAGAGAGGGACGTGGTGAGAATTGTAATATTCTTGTATCTTCTCTAGTTGAAATGATATCTCGGTTCTTCCTTCTCCTGATTAAGGCGAAAGCTCCAACCGGGACAATTCTTGTGTGCTTTATGTGATTGGTATGATCTAGTCTTGCTTTATGGTTTGTGTTGATTGTATCAAAGACTCAACAAGATCCTCATAATTCCTAACAAGTGGTATCAGAGTAATCAGGTTCGTGGATTTGTTCGAGTTCCTTGAAGATGGCAGATCAAAAGACGAAGATCAAGCGGTTTGACGGTAAGATCAACTTCAATCTATGAATGGTGGACATGTATGATGTTTTGGTTCAGAAGGACTTGCACCTTGTCCTGGAAGAGAAGAAGCCAACCGACGTGAAGCAGGAGAAGTGGGATGAGATTTGTTTGAAGGCATTGAGTTTAATCCGATTGCAATTGGCGGACGAAGTCAAGTGTAATATTCTTGAGGAGAAAAGCGCGGCAAGTCTATGGGCGAGACTCAAATCTGATTGCTCGGGGTCGTTGTTGCTAGATTGGATGTATTGGAAGAGAAAGCTGTTTAGGTTCTCAATGAAGGAAGGTACCCATCTTCAAGATCATATTGTGGAGTTTAATAAGGTAATATCTGAACTGAAGGCGATTAACGCTGATGATCTTAGTGAAGAGGATAAAGCTTTCAACTTGATTTATTTACTGCTAACTTTTTATGATCACTTGATAACTATATGGTACCTTAGAAATGGGTGCACTTCCCGGTTGAATAGTGATGCTGAACTCTACATCACGTTGCGGGGGTAACCCAGGAAAATCATCCAAGAACACAGTCGGATAGTCCTGAACCACAGGAATCCTTTGCACTTCCACAGGAATTTCTTCCTTGTGGATAGCTGCCACCAACCTAGAACACTTCTTCTTCCCTTGGAAAGTGACTTCAGGTCCACCTGGAGCCTTCACTGTTACCGTCTTGGTCTTACACTCGATGCTTGCACTGTACACCGACATCCAATCAATGCCAATGATAACATCGACTTCCAAGATAGTCAGCTCGATTAGATCAATTCCGAAGATTCTGTCCTTAATCACAATCTCGCAATCCGCATAGTACCGATCAGTGGTTAAAGTCTCCCCTGATGGAGTAGCTACTGCTAAGATCTTGCATGGAAAAATCTTCGGTTCAACCTCCAACACTTTAGCAAATTTAGGAGACACAAAAGTATGAGAGGATCCAGTATCGAACAAAACAACAGTTTTCATTCCATATTCTGATGCAAAAGATCCATTAAATTCGAAGTGTGAAAACATGAACTTTTAAGTCAATATTTCCATTTCATTGAATTTCAAACTTTATACATTCGAATTTCAAACATTTTTGACATCAAAATGAAAGCAGTAGACGATACAATGGTCTAACTCCTACGGTTCCTCTTGGCTTCACGAAGCTCTCCCCGTAGTTCTTCAATTTCTTCCTTCAGCACATCAATCATGTTTTTCCTCTTCTCGAGTTCCCATACCCGATGACTGAGAACCGCGAAATCATCCATGCGCTTTGCCAACTGAGCCTCCAATAGTCCGACTTTCTTCCGCAGTGTTTCTACCTGCCTCTGAAGAGATATCACAAGACTACTTGGAACTGGTTCTTCTTCTTCGTCAGAAGAGTCATCAGATGAATCCGGAGGTGGAGTGATCTCTCGGGACTCAAGCCATTCCTCTCCGTCAGAGTCTGCTTGCCCTGGGTAGTACTCTTCCTCGGAATCTGCTTGTCCAGGATAGTAATCTTTCTCTACGATATGCCAATTGTCGTCTCCAGTAGGGTCGAAGTGATCAGCCATCTTAGAAATAGGGAGGAAGAAGGATAAATCATAGAGCAACACAAATGTAAGTGACTTACATTTAAATCTCTAGACTCAACACACACTCTAATGTTCACTTCTAGGGTGTCGTTCCTTATAAATTTGTACTAGTGTGAAGCGTGGCTCTGATACCACTCTGTAACGCCTCGAATTCCAAAATACACTGAATTCGAGATTCCACAGGATCTTTACACTTCTTTCGTACAATTTTACAAGGAATTTAAAACTTTTCACTTTACATCAGAGTTACATAGAATCTTTACACTTTACATTTTACAGCGGAAGCAAATTTACAACATTTTTATAAAAGTACATCAACATTTGAATAATCTCTAAGCATCATTTCTCCTTTAATCTTTATCTTGTTATTTACCCTGCATACAAAACTGTGGGTACGTCAGTTTATTCAACCGACGAACATTATATACGGCCATCCTTTCTATGCCGGAAACAGTATAACTGATTTTCCATATTTAACAAACACAAACTTGTCACATATCAAACTAAAGGGAATACCCTATTGATGTCGTGTTGTGATTGTGCACTTAGTCCTTAATGCATTTATTTATATTACATGACACTAATGCGCACTTGTTCGGATTCTATACATCCCATACTACATAGGTCCGAGGGCAAGCCTCTTAATCGTTCTTCATCTTGTAGGGTTCAATCCCTCGTCATGACTTAATCTACTACTGTAACTACGGTAAGTATCCTAGATGTTCTATGAGTACGAGCTCATGTACAGAAAAACTGGAGGGGAATCCAATGTCATGTCACGACGCATCTTGAAGACTATCTGTGGACAATTCAGCCTCCTTCATGGCACACGATCCTCTCGCAGTTACCAAACACCCCATAAGCGTCGCCAAGATCCTGATAATTTCGGAGTAGTGCCCACGTCATGTCACGACGCATCGTGAAGACAAACTGTGAATCACACCCACATCGTAGACTCGAGGCCCTCATACTTGTGTTTTTCTCTCACTTTCATCACCTCTTCACTATGTACTAATTCTTAATTCTAATGAAATCATGAATAAAATCAATCTCTTAGAGTTAGGCCTCTCACTACTACCGGTCTTATTTCTTTCATTTCACAATGACCCAAACTTGGTCTTTTCAATGTCAATAATCATATTTCATCACTTTTCACTTGCCGGTGTGAGTTTTGGCTACACCCTAATTTTCAATTCATTCCACAAATTCACATGTTTGAGTTGTCAAACCCAAGAACATTTCTCTTTTTCAATCACATGATTTCCAATCTTTTCATGAGTCAATAATCATACTTGAAGTTCAATTATACATCACACATTTCTTAATCCACATGTATTTCCACATTAAAAATCATATCACAAAATATCTAGTCAAAGTGAAAGATTCACCACTCACTATTGTCACACTATTCTTTGATAAGAATAACTCATACAAACTTCACAACAAATACTTTCTTTCTTTCAAATTTTTCTTTCCTAATACTTATCTCAATTTCTTTGCAAAACACATTTTTACGAAATATACGAGTTTAAAACTATAGTTTCAATTTCACTTTTACTCCCAAAATATACTTTATTTCATTCCAATAACTCCCAATTAATTTTCATAAGTCACACATGAATTTAGAATAATAATAGTATTTTTTTCGGAATTTTTACACATCAAGAAACCCAAAAATCACTTTTTTATAAAAAAATAATATTCTGGCCAAGCTAGGATTCGAATCGGCGACCCAAAGGAACCCAACCGCACGCACTAGCCACTCGACTGCTTGTGCTCATTGATATAAATAGAGGTCAGGGAGTTAAATATTCTCGGACTGAAAACTGATTAAAAAACGCATATAAAAGAATGGTGTGCTCAAGTATCGAACCAACGACCTCGACCACATAAACCCGCACCACTGTAGAGCTAAAGAGCCCACCGACCACTTGAGCTATAAGCTCAAGTTGTCTTGACTATAACTCGTATTTTATTTCAATCAATTCTCTGTTCAATTAGAACATTTCGATGTTCAAAAGCTCTTATTTTAGTTTTCCTTTCACTAAAATTTCTGTAAATCTCCAGAATATCTATTTAAACATAATGTGACACTCCAGTAATTTAAAAATAATTTTTCCAGTAATTAAACACATATTTCTCATACAATTAATTGTGATTGCATACTACTATTTCCATATATCATTTTGATATTTCTTACACGACTTAGTATTAATATTTCCTACATTGATTTCCTGTTTATCCTTCTTTTATAAATCTAAAAACATATCTAAATTTGTTCATTTTAACTCATATTACGAAAGTCCATTTAAACTCACAAAACAAACAATTTCATCTACTACCATTTTGTACTTAGTTTTGATGTTAACAACAATTCTAATTCATACATTTCATAGCTACAAAACAATTCACATACAACTTAAGATTTATAACAAGATAACATGCAATCTATCAAGCATCAATTTAATCAATTAACAAGTCCTTTTTTCCAATTAAGTATACTCTTATTAGTTTCTTTCATGCATTATTATCTCAATCAACACTAACATGCCATCTAATTAGAAATATGGAAAAACAACCCACCTTATTTGGAGAGAAAAGAATTTGCAACACCTCCTAAACAAAAGAGTCCTTCTCGAACTTGCCAAAAGAGTGTTCCTCCTCCTCCTTGATGCAAACCGAGCCCTCCTAAGTGCAACCCGAGCTCCAATAGATGATGCCAGCCTTCCTTGTTGCAAGCACACACCAACACTCACAATCTCTCAATCTTTTATTCTCACTACTAATAAATTACTACTAACAATTGTATTCTCTACTATAGGTTTTTGGAGAAATGAAGAGTGCAAGAATAACTAGGCTAGGGGGGGTATTTATACTAAATTTTGGAGCAAATGAAGGGCTAGGATCAATCTAGGGGTTAAGGATAAAATGCTAGGATTTAAGGGGAAGTTGCAGTAACCAACCATGATCCAAACAACTACCACCCACTCCACTTCTCTTTTTCCCTTTCCTTCCCATTCAAAACCGGCCACCCAAGTGCCCCATGCACGTGTACGTGCAATGCACGTGCATTTACTAGTTCCCCATACAAAAAATTGTACATTTTATTTTTTAACAAAAATGATCTATAAAAATAGTCTACATTACAAGTTGTAATTAAAAGAGAAAATAAATTCATGGGCCTTTATTTAATGGGCCAAATTTAGTTTACAAAATAAATTAGATTTGGGCTATAAAAGGACTTATGTTTATTTGAAGAAAATGGGCCTTAATAAAAACAATTAGAGAACATATATATATATATATATATATATATACTCATTGTCTAATGAAAATAATTATAAGATTTTTTACTACAAAAATTGCACGTGCACAATACGTGCAAAAATAATAATTTTCATAAATGAAAATCGGGGTATTACACTGAGTCAGGTAATAATGATGATTATTGTCTTCCTGTTTCAAGTTCTTCAGATGTGGATTCAAGTTAGTATCTTGATTCGGAAAGTTCTTCTCATATTTGCTCCGAGAGGGAGATGTTTTCTACTTACAAGTTATCAACAGGCCGTAGTGTGAGAACGGGGAGTGGTGAGATTTGTGAAGTAGTGGGTGAGGAAATAGTCGAATTGGAGACGCCAGATGGTAAAAGGTTCACACTAGAAGAGGTCATGCATATTCTTTCGATACAGCAGAATCTTATATCCTTGGGTACTCTTGATACTCGTGGCTGCAAGTACACAGCTCGAGGTGGAGTTTTGACAGTTTGGGAGAGTCGTCATAAGGTAATGAAGGGTAAGGGGGATTGGGCAAGGTCAGCATAACCTCTACCAGCTTTGTGGAGCAGAAAATCTCGGCCGAGTGTATGGAAGCCCATTGTTCCTAAAGCATCATCTAGTAAGCCGTCACTAGAATTACCGACGCGAGACTGCACCGTTCGAATACCGTTGGAAGGTGGAGAGAGCCTTAATGTAGGTGGAGTTCGTGTGGAGGGTGGCACCTCTATGATTATATTTACAGGGATGTGCCCTTGAGGGGGGCATACAATTGGAGGAAAACAGGTAGAGGTTTGTTCAACTAGCAGAAGAAGCCATAGAAACACGTTGTTTACAAAGCGGAGAAGAAAGGACTAGAAGAGTTTTTTAAATCACACAGGTATGAGTTCATGCATATGCAATCCACGGTGGAGATTAATGAGTTTATGTCTTGCATACGATGTTGGATAAAAAGACGATAAGACGATGAGGGATCGAGATGATTGAAAACGGAGTGGAGGCGAGAAATAGTCAGCAGCAGCAACAGCAGAAGTTACGGTCGACCGTCCCTCTTGTGCGGTCTACAGTCCCCTACACGAAGTCTTCCAGAACGGAGGACAGTCGACCGTCTGGTTGGTGCGGTCGATCGTTCGCGACGTTGATGGGTTTCGGGCTCGAGTCTGGCTGATTCGTGAAAAGCCCAACTTGCTCTTCAAGTTGAATCGTGTAGCTCCTATCGTAGGGTTATCTCTTATGTACTATCTAATGGCTATTGTAACAAGATATCAACTTAGGGTTTGTCTCTAGATCTATATAAACAATTGTAACGGCTCATCGATCCATATAATTCTATTGAGTACCGAATAGAACAAGATAGTACTTCATCTGAGAGGGTGAGAAGTTTCTCCATTGTAAGTAGCATCAAGTTTCATTATGCTTGAAATATGGTCGTGGTGAGAATTATAATATTCTTGTATTTTCTCTAGCTGAAATAATATCTCGGTTCTTCCTCCTCCGGATTAAGGCGAAAGCCCTAATCTAGACAATTCTTGTGTGCTTTGTGTGATTGATGTGATCTAATCTTGTTTGGTAGTTTGTGTTGATTGTGTCAAAAAATCAACAAAATCCTTATAATTCCTAACATGTGGTAGCCTGGTCTAGAAACCGAGATTACGCTTTACCTACCCTCATGACTGATCTCAGATGTTACTTTATCTATTCTAATATTAATTTACTAAATGAGCTACAACTCAGTGGTCGGAAACGTATTTTTTCAGAGAATAAATAGGAAGTTAAGTTAAATCTAGAGTGGTTAGAACGTAGCAATCAAAGGAAAACAACTGGTCACTGAGGAATAGACAAAAGTCACAAAATATCTTTCTATACTAGTCCAAAAGTAATAAAAAATATGGGACTAACATCACCTAGTAATTATATTTTATTTTAGTGTACCAAATCTAAACTTGATATCCTTTTAAGCATCAACATAAGATTTGGGAATGTTGCTAGTGCTAGCTAACTTTCATTAACGTATATGTGCATCATATGCGGAAGGTTGATGAATACTCTACCTTTTTTGTTAGTGCAAGTAGGAATAATTTTCTTTACCTTACTATACTATTGGCATCTTTAGTGGAGGAATCAATGTACCAAAGCCTCCCATATAATGCATATATCGATCTTCATTTTTTCTTCCTATACAAGTTAATCATTTCCATCAATGGCAGTCTCTGAAAGATTTCCATCTAAACTTTCTTCATTGTCACTACATCGGGCAAAAATAACCTAATGCTTGTGCACCGACTCACACCGTCGTCGTGCCTATAACCAGTTCAGGGTATAGCACATTAACTTTCCGTACTTTTTCCTCCAATTTTTTTTTCCCGATCCAAGACTTCCTGATACGAGTATGATTATACATGTAGAGGGGGTGGGATGGAAGTTGCTGATAATGATGTGGGGTTCAACTTGATGCAGTGACTGTGTATCAAGGGTGCAGTCGACTGTGAAGTTGTTCTTCTAAGTAGAACCTGCTGGGTTTACATTGTACGTGCTATATGCACTTTTTACTTTTGAACAAGATGTGGTGGAAAGGCATTAAGAGGTTGTAACTGAATTTGGATTGCAACTACTATAAATAATCAGTTCTTGTAATAGAGTAGGGATATTGAATGATATGAATTTTTGATTCCTTTTCCCTTGATCTAATCCTATTCTTTCCCAAATTATCCCAAATTTCTCAATTCTCGATCCCAAATCTCCAATTTCTAATTTCTTCCCCAATCCAATTGTACTCGTATCACTTTCTAAACCTCTTATCTCGACTAGACTATCCCTAATTATGTGTTACGAACAGAAAGATGTGTCATTTAGTTTCTCTCATAAATAAATGCAAGACATGACATAACATAATATCAAAATTTTGAAGATAAATAAGAAAACAGAGTGCATTTCCATTCTACTAAGTTAGGTAAAATGTACATTAACAAATAAAAAAACAATTCTAGAATAGAATCTTCCAATACCAACCTAATAATGCACAATTAGGTGGATCTCAACAAATATAAAATATAAAAAATAAAGTAGTCACATTTCTTAGTTTATAATTCAACTTAATTTAATATATATATTTCCCTAAACAAAAGAGTTTAACTATACTTTCACTCCACCCCCTCAACAAGTCAATAATTCTCCATTGCCCCCCACACCCACACCCACCTTATTCTCCCTCTCCATAAAACAACAATTAATTTACAAATTAAACCCAGCGAAGGAAACTGAAACAATAATGCAATTACTCTGATTAGATGTCAACACTGCAAGTTGAGATCTGCTGAAACCGGATGACCGGCACTGCCTCCTTCGACTCCCCTGCTCCAGCCTGTGACCGATCAAACGACAAGTACGCCGGGCAATTCACGAACAAGTGGTAGTGACCGGATGTCCAGGTTCCCACCTTCCACCTAATCCTCCCATCAATCTTCACAAACAAGAAGAAGTACCCATCTGACTCGTCCTGGATCAGGGCCTGTCCTAAGTAGGGCGCAATCGGAATTCCGGCCCCTTGCACATAAGGCGACCACACATCCACATCTTTATGACCTGCAAATTTTACTTTTAGTTAGTTTCAGCTTCACAGCAGTTATTTTCTTATTAATGAAACACGATGACAAACGAATAAAAATAATAAAAAAAAAACCTTGGTAGAGAGGAGGGATCCGAGTGGCGATGGTGATCTGCTGGGACTGGTAGGAGGCGTAGACATCCAAACGATCGTAAAAGATTCCGATATGATCGTTGGGATTCCGGGAGGAGATGGTGACCTGGAGCTGGGAGGTGAGGAGGTTGGGTGGGGTGGAGAGGTTGAACTGTAGGACGGTGGCGTCTTGGAGATAGAATTTTGGTTTGGTGGGGCGGAGGACGAGGAAGACGATGAGGACGGTAAGGAGGATCATGAAGATAAGGATGACGACGCAGCCGCAGGCTGCGCGGATGCGCTTTTCGGTGTTGTGGTTGCCACAGTCTTTGTCTTTCGCCATGGTGGTGGTGGTGGTGGTGGTGGAGGAGTGGCGAGGCTTTAGAGAGAGAGGGAGGAGAATGAGTGAATATGTAGATGGGAAAGGGAAGGTTATGGGATAGGTGGAGGAGTTTATAAATTTGGTGGCATCTTAACCTTTTTTTTTTTAAAGACGGGACCCATTAATAAAAAAGTTATGGAAACAGAAAGTACCAAAAATTATGTCCCAAAATTTATCCAAAAGCCTACTACATTACTAATAACAAAAAAAGTCCAACTAAAAAATAGGATATCTTACTTAATCTCGGTTTAAAAAAAAAAAAAAAGATATCTTAACTTTATATGTAGGTAAACTTCGAAAAACGATCGGGACAAAGTTAAGATGACTAGAGTAAATATATAAACACATACCTTACTTAATCTCGGTTGTGGAACAGAAACTAAATATTTATTAATTGTTTTGAGGTTTGAGTTGGATTTTGTTTGGGTGTCTAGGTTTTTTTTAGAAGAATTTGTGGTGCAAAGAATCTACAAATTCAAGTAAGGTAAGATTCTAGTTAAATTTGTCTTCGTCTAGTTTAATAATCATAAGGAGAGTTTAGCTGCATTGCAAATGAGATATTTTTGTAGCTAAAATATTATAATTGGTCGAGTTGTAACTATTCTCTACATAAATTTGACTTTTCATATGTTTACAGTAAATTCAATATAACACCCTTGCAACTGCAGCTACAACTCCATTTACAACTCTTCGATGAAAAACAATTTGGAAATGTATATTGTATACCAAAATACCACTATATCAGCAACATTGGATCACGGTATTTTCATTTAAAAATGTTCCCAAAAAAAAAAAGGAAGAAGAAAAACGGCAGAAAAATCCAAAGGAAACGTATGTGGCACATGGCAAGCGATCAACACGTTACACGCCTTACCTTATGGCGGCACCGAGTAAATTAATTACCATGACATTAAAACTTTATTTTTTTTTAACAGTTCCTTTTTGTTTGAAAGTTTTATAAATAGAGAGTTTAATTACCAAGAAGATCAATGGTGTATTTAATTTGGTCAACGAGTCAGTGCTTTATTTCTTTGGATCCGGCACTTAATTACTTGACATACAGAGGTTGGTCCCACACAACACAGATCTGACCCGCTTTCAAAAATATTTACCCAACTGACTCAGTTTTGTATACATAAGTATTAACCGCTATTATAAATAACAGTATAGATTATTTACATGTCGTTGTTTTCATTAACGATATCTCTATAAAACAATTTTGCATGCCGCTATTTTGAAATAACGGCATCAGTTAACTTATTCACATTCATGTACTCTCTCTGACTTTTGAAAAAAATCCAAGTGTGAAAAAATCTTATAGCTGATGCTGTTATACCCAACAACGACATTTTCATTACAGATTCCGTTGTTAGGAATAACGGCATCAGTTATAATATTCATTGCATATAAATAGTGGCCCCATTTTCTCATTCCTCTTTCACTTTAGATATATTTCTCCTCCAACTCTCGAACCCGAAACCCTAAAACCCTAGATGCCGCTATTGAAAACCTTATTACTCTCCTATTTCATTATAATATTCATTGCATATAAATAGTGGCCCCATCTTCTCTTTCCTCTTTCACTTTAGATATATTTCTCCTCCAACTCTCGAAACCGAAACCCTAAAACCCTAGATGCCGCTATTGAAAACCTTATTACTCTCCTATTTCACATCCTAAACAAATTCACAAATACTCGTTCTCAATCCCTAATTGTGAACACCTCTTCTCCCTCGTTCACTTGTAATTTGGCTCAAATTTTTCTACAAATCACCTTGGACTCGAAATTGTGGTATGTGTTCAGAAACCCTTAATTCATTTGAATTTATTGACTTTGTTGATTGAGATTTATATTGAGGGTGTAGTATATGAGAAGTTGTGGAAATTAATATGAGTTGTAGTATCCTGTGAATGAGAATAGATTTATACACACTGTAGTATATTAAATGTTGGAAAAATTTGTATAAACTAGAATTGATAAATTTGTAAAATTTAATCAGTTATATGTTTATGTATGAATGGATGTTGATATGAGATGTGTTTATATATAAATATGTAGTGTACATGGTGGGGATTTTTATATGTGTAAATAGTTTGAGACGAGTATTGTCAATTTTTTGTTTTCTTGACTCAAGATTTATTAAAGTGGACACATAGTTTATTAATTTGAAATTCATGACACATCATTTATTAAACTAGTTAATTTTGTTATTTTTGTTGAACTGTGCCTCAAATTTTTGTTATCTTGACTCAAAATTAATTTTCTGGACACATGATTTATTAATTTGAATTTCATGACACATCGTTTATTAATTTTGTTCATGACACACTATTTATTCTTGTTGACAGAGAAATAGATGTCGGCCAACCATCTTTTTCGCATGCAGTAGGTGCGTTGTCCGCCGCACATGGAGGTCCGGTCCACTAGACCCAACCCTGCTATATTTGTAAGAAGTGCATAGGTCTCAAGCGGTGTAGAAGGGAGATGACAAGAATATGAGTTCTTGAATGCACACGACTTTACCGCCGACCCACGTATATGCAACTACTTGCTAAATGTCGATTTCTATGGAATATCGATGTTGACAAAAGTAAAATGGACCATGCATTACTTACCGCTCTTGTCGCGATGGAGGTCAGAGACACACTCGTTACACCTACCCGTTGGTGAGATGACAGTGATGCTACAAGATATAGCGATTATAATGAGACTTCTAATCGATGGGGTGGTCATGACCGGCAATATCTTGTTCAACAAAGTAATGATAGTGAGAGATTATCTTGGGAGAGAGGTGGAAGAGGACGACAAAGGTGTTTTCGTCGGCGAATCAATCCGACGTTCGTGGCTCCATCAAGAGTTTAACAATAGATTGGGAGATGAACCGGCCGACTTCCAATTGCAATGCTACACTCGAGCATATTTAATTAGTATGACTGGTGGTGTTCTCATGTCTAATTCTTCGGGTGATGTCATCTATCTAATGTACCTTCCCTTGATTGTCGATATACATAGGACCGACCGTTATAGTTGAGGTAGTGTGACGTTGGCTTCTCTTTACCGTACTTTGTGTAACTGTTCAATGTGGTTGATTCAAATGATTGGGTCGGTGGGGATATTACAGATTTTTTGTTGGGAACAAATACACCACGGTCGTCCCCGAATAACAGTTCTTTCACATGCATGGAGAGTGGTTGAGGAGAACGTAGTTATGAGGGCTCCTTTAGGGGTTTATTGGACCGGCCATCACACGTGGAGAGATAACTCACGTGAAGTGTTGACGCATTATAGGGATGAACTCCATCAGCTCGGGAAAGAGTACGTCAATTGGACACCGTACACTCCCGAATGGCTACCCCCAAGTTGCACGGCAAACAATCAACTTTGGTTGACACGAGCTCCACTTATAAATTTCAACATCGTGGAGTTCTGTTACTCGGATCGAGTTCTCCGACAATTCAATGCACAAGTGCACAACAAAGAATCTCGGAGAACCGGATGTACGACCGAAGACTACACAATATTACCTATCAAGAACGATTGCCGACTATGGGTTGGGCCGATCACCATTGCTCACATGTCGCAATATGGAATGAGAGAAAGTATGATTTAGTGCGTGAAGAGATCGTACCAT
Organism: Hemerocallis citrina; assembly: GCA_017893485.1. Lineage (NCBI taxonomy): Eukaryota > Viridiplantae > Streptophyta > Magnoliopsida > Asparagales > Asphodelaceae > Hemerocallis > Hemerocallis citrina. The sequence goes on from CM030363.1 coordinate 288,145,063, forward strand.
ACGACGAGTCTATGCAAGAATCTTAAATGTCATGGTACTGTCGTGTTACACGGTTGTTTATTGCTCCAAAATCAGCTATTCTGGCGGGTATCCAAATATCAATCCCAAAGCACCAAGTGGAACCACAACCAGTACATTCGTCTTCTCAACCAATGTATCAACCAAAGGTCTTCTCGTACTGACTAATGGTAAATTTATGCGTTTGTTAATAATTATTCCATTTAAATGTTACGTACACAATTTGTTATTACTTGTTTAAAATATTTGGTTTACTTCCTTTATTATAATTTATTGTTGACATAGATTGAAAACACACGGGATATTGCGCGGAAATGTGCTCATGTGTTGAAAAATAATAGTTCGAAGGCTTGTAAGGAGATAGTGCGAGAAATCCTCCATTCGTGTCGGTTGTCACTTGAAGATGTTGGAGACGGCCCCGCCTTGGCTGCCCTTTTAGAACAAACACAAGGGGATACTCCCCCCCCCCCCCACCACCACCAAGGCAAGCCCAAACATTACAAACAGAATCATCATCTTCACATGGGCATCGACAGAAGAGTGTAAGTCGGTCGAGAGAGGGTTCTTAATTACAATCACAAGAGATTGTAGAAGAGGAAGTTGGGCATGAAGAGGAGGTTGGCCCAAGTGTACCTATGACTCAAGCAAATGTTGAACATAGGAGAAGAGTCCCATCTAGGAAGAGGAGGCAACCACAACAATACATGCCTAGTTAGGGGGTGTATGGATTGTTCTGAGTTTCTAACTGTGTACTTGCCCACTTTTGTGAACTGTTATAATTGTGTACTTCATGCAAATTTTGTGTAAGCAACAGAATTTTGTGAACTATATGTTGTAATCTTTGGTTCAATTTGGGTTAAATGTGATTTTATTCGTTGTCGGTAATTGTGTTGTGATATATGGTATGCACAAATTATCTACTTCATGAGTCCGCATGTAAACTTATTGAAATACTAGATTTGCCCGTGGGCACGTGCCTACGGCACGTATTCGGAACGATACAAAAGCCTTGTAAACAGTAAAACAATAATTATGTAACTCAAGTTTGAATAGTATGACAATAATTAGTTGTAAATAAAAGTCCATGTTTCCATTAGTATATGTTGAAAAATAATTATAAATGAGGGTATAAAATCCAACTTCTTAGAACTTTGAGGGTGGAAAATGATGAAATTTAACTATTAAAGATATATTTTCTATTTTCAATGTAACACGAGCAATAAAAAAAAATCTGAAAATCCAAATTTCTAAGTAAATAGATAAAGAATGAGAGAGAGAGGGAGAAATAATTAAATAAATAAATGAATTTTTTTTTTTTTTTTGTTGAGAATTTGAATTTGAGTTTTGTGGTTTGAAATTTTGGAGGAAAAATGTATTTTGTGAGGTTAGATATGGGACTTTGATTTTGGGGGGATTGAAGGAAAGCCACTTGATAGCTTTCTTTGTGTTTGATTATATAGATATTGTTTGAAAAAATTGTTGCCGATGTGACTGTATAGCATTGATACATTGTTGGGTTGAAGACTGATACATGAAGAAAAGATGTGAATGTTTGTGCATGTTTTGATGCAAATTAAAAATAACAGATGCCATTGTTGGGGAATAACGACATCAAATACCTGTAACAATATTCTAAACAACGGCAACTGTTCAAAACATGCAAAAAGTTTTTTATATTTTAATTTTACTCGTTATCGCTCTTTACAACAATGACAACAGTGCTAATGATGTCGTTCTTCCAAACAACAGCATCAATTATCTCTATTTTTTTTTCCAATCAAAAAGCTTTTTGCCAAATTCTCTGTCTCCACGGTCGTTATTGTCAACAACGGTATGAAAATAACTGATGTTGTTATTTGGAACAGCAGTAACATATCAAATTTTTACTTATCAAAATTCATATATTTCTTCCAACTGTTGCCGCTATTTCTAAGAACAACATCAATTATTGCATGTCATTGTTTGGAAGAACAACATTAGGTTTATTATAATTTTTCTTCCAATCGCCTTCTCTACCAAACTCTCAACATACACAGTCGTTCTTCCAAACAACGGCAAAAGATAATTGATGTCGTTCTTAGAAATAGCGGCATAAGTTGTAAATAATATACAATTCTAAAATTATTTCTTTGCAACTGATGCCGCTATTTCTAATAACGGCATCAGTTATCTCATGTCGTTATTTGGAAGAACGACTGTGGAGGCAGAGAGTTTGGCAGAGAAGGCGATTAGAAAAAATTTTATACTAAACCTAATGTCGTTCTTCTAAACAACAACATGAGATAACTGATGTCGTTCTTAGTAATGGCGACAACAGTTGGAAGAAATATATGAATTTTGATAAGTAAAAATTTGATATGTTGTCATTGTTCCAAATAACAGCATCAATTATTTTCTAGTCGTTATTGAGAATAACGATCGTGGAGGCAGAGAAGCTCCTTGGTTGGAGAAAATACAGATAACTGATTTCGTTGTTCGGAAGAACGATGTAATACCCTGCAAATTAGCATGTAGCTATTTTTGCATAGTAATCTGTGCACAGTTAAGATATTACACACGATTACATATTTTTCTTATTAATTATCAGTTAAATTGAGAGATTTCAGACATACGAGCTGTTCTGAACCCAATGAGGTAAACTCGGAATATATTCTCAATTAAACTATAGTTCTGTCCCGATTGTTTCGACCAGACAATTGTCGGGAGAAAATTATAATTTCTATAAAATATGTATTTTTTATGGATTTTAAATTTATATATATTGGTCATTTTTTCCAATTAAGCTAGTGCTTGAATTGAATGTGGATTGGAATTGTGCATAAGGGTTAGAATCGGGGTATGATGACTTAGGGTTCCTTGACCTAACATAGGGTTAGGAACCCTAGCATCATATGATCATAGCTTGATCTTGATGAGATCCAAGGATGGAGGTATTTCACCAAGAGAAGATTGACTCATGAAGATGGAAAGTTTCCTAGAGCTTTCCAAGGAAGTTTCCAAGAAACTCCCCAAGAGTTTCTAGAAGATTGGTTGGCACTTCATCTCACCCTACATCACAATCCACTCCATCTCCACCCTCCATCCCCACCATGGATTTCCGGCCCATTTTCCCCCAAAACCCTAACTCCCCAATTCCTATAACTATTCCACTCCATCTTTTCTCATTCACTTTCTTCTTGTCTTGGTTGCTTCAAAAAATAAAAACAAAAAAGAGGAGAAGGAGAAAGAGAGAAAGGTGGAGTCTTGAAGTAGAGGAGGAGAAGGGAAGCTAGCAACAACAACTACATCTTGAAGTGAAGAGGAGCTAGTCAGCAAAGGAGGAAGCAAGCAAGCTTAGGAGTTTCTCTTGCAACTACAATATGTGGGTGATCTCTTAACTCTACAACTTAGTGTTTATTTTTGGTATGAAATGGATAAGTAGTAGTAGCTGGGAATATTTGTTACCATGTTTGAGTATGTGAAGTACTAGGAAAAGATAAGTTGTAATGTTGTATGGTAAAAATAACTCTTTTAGGAGTTTTGTTAAGTGACATGATTGTGAGGATATGTTTGAGAATTTCTTGCTCCCAAATGTATTGGAATTATTTGCTCAAATTTTGGGTAATTGTTCTTCTATGTATTTATAGTATCCATGATTTTTTTCATAATATTTGGAAGCATTTTAGTAGCCCAAACAATTGGTCCAAATCTGGACAGAGAGCAGCCAAAATTACTGCTGCTGTGTAGATTTTGACTGTGTATTTCCAACCTTATAACTCAGTGTAGGTTTGTAATTTTGAGCTGAAATTTTTTTTGGACACTCTTGTACATGTCCACAACTATATTCTGAAATTTCGTAATTTTCCAAGGTCTTTTTATGCCTCGTAAAATTTATAAAATGCGACTGGTCTGAAGGTGTCGGCTGAAGCTGACTGTGTTTTGGGATGAAGTTCAAAAAGCCATAACTCCTTGTATGTTTATTATTTTGCTATGAAATTTTGGTAGTAGCTTTTGATATGAGTCTACTTGATGAATCTCAAATTTTAGAATTTTTAGAGGTCGTTTGATAAGGTTTCAAGAATAAACCGTACACAGTGGCAAAAACCCCTGCTGAAAGAGCAGCTGGAAATTATGCAATGTTTGAGGAGTCATAACTCATTGTGTGAGATGAATCTGAATACGAATTTTTGAAACAGTGAAATGGTATATGTGTAGATTAATAATCTCAAATTTCATGAGCATTGGATTTAAGATTGATTTATTATCGAATTTCGAAGTAGGCTATGTTCAGCCTAGTACAAGTTGTCTAGTCCGTGAAGATGGATATTCCTGGACTTATCTGTTAAGAATTTGGACGACTGGCCAACTAGAAATTTACAGTAGGGAATCATAGCTTTCTAACCCAACTGGAATTTTATAATTCCAGTTTGTAGGTTGGAAGTTATGATTTTCCAAAGTTGGGATAGATTCGGCCTTGTCAAGGCAATATTTGCTAGAGAAATCAACTTTTCCCTTGTTGTGCACCCGATGGAAATTGGTATCTTTGAGGACCTTAAGGATTGAATATGAGGACGTGTCCAACTAGGAAGTTATAGTAGACACTCCCACCTTTTATGATATCGGGCAGGTGCAGCGAGTGCGAGAAGGAACATACTACTAAGAGTATATGAGGGTTGTTGGGTGTCAAGAGGATTGAATTTGAGAAAATGGTCAGCTGGAGAGTTGTACACTAGGGTCTTACCTTTCCAGAATGGGAGATATCAGGCAATTCTGACTTGTGTGCTGGAAGTTATGGACATTGCGAGTTTAGCAACCTGTTGTCTAGATTGACTTCAACTTAAGTTAACTCGGGGACTTGAGTTCTTTAAAAGAAATTGAGGGAGTCATCGACTACGGGATGGCAATGGATCTCCCTATCCTTTTAGGAAATTCTGAGTGTGTTGGATTTCGATGAGCGTAGCTTGGGTCACAGCTACTGGTATTTCTTGAACTGTTCCATCGGACAATTGATAAGAAATCCTTTGCATACCGCTGTGTGGTGATCATGAGTTGTCAGGTTTTAATGATGGTTTTTAGCATTTTATTTGGAACTTAGACAAGTTCATGTGCTTAGTACTCATAGTGGACATGAGTGAGTTGGATATAGCTCTGGTCAGTTTGTGTTTGGTGTCTCGATGCCTGAATCTGTCAATGGTCAAGAATTGATGGTTATGTGTGAGCTTACCTTCATTTAAATTATATTGCATCCTTGGGGTGCCGTTGGACCACTCATGGAGGGTCACAGGCTGGGATTATTTGGTCGTTGACCTGTGAAGGTATTGGGAATCAGTGGATGTGATTCCTGCGATGATTGTTGTTTTGACAGACCGGATAGGCTCGATATTATTGGTCGACACCGAGTATGATTTGGATAACAACTTGTCTTCAGTAAACTGCATTGATTAGGTTTTTCTTTATGGTTTCGCTCAAAGACCGAATTGGTGTTAGGGGTGATTCCCTATAATCCAACTCGTTCTAAGAGTTAGCACTAGGTGATGATACTATGGGGTTGTCCCTTCCTGTCATTAGGGATATGTGCTGCCGTGCATATTTTGCACTGTTGATTCCTAAAGTACCATGGTAAGAACGGGATGTCGATTTCCTGGCGGATAGGGGGTTTTAGACCTTCGAGGTCGTCATGTTCTATGTTGGTGGACACGAACAGATCATAGTAGATCTTCTGCGCAATGGATGTGCTGCATGTATATTTGTAGGTTCGTCACAGTTTTCGAGGAGGGTCTGATGCAATAATTATTGGTGACAACGGGGTAGCGCCCCGAATTATGTCTTTTATTTATACCTCCTCAACTATGTAATACTATCAGGAACAGGAAGTGGACCGAATTAGAACGCATGGCATGGGGAGGGATTGAACCCTACATTCAGAAAGCGAACTCTTTGGAAAGTATGTAGTATGGAATGCATACGTTTCCATTGAAGTTGATTTTGGGAAAGTATGCAGTATGGGATGCATGCATTCCCAAACGAATCGCATTAGAGTAGGTGCATCGTGTGCATTCTTGTTTCGTGTATTAGATTAGACCATGTCATGTTTTGGCATGGAACGTGTGTAGTATGAGATGCACGCGTATCCAGAGTTCCAAGGTTACTTGTATTACAATAAGGCAGGTGATCAGTGCATTAGTTGTTAGACCATGACATAAACGAACACCAGAAAATTAGGATGCACGTTTTCCTTTTCATTCTAGATGGTTTGTGGTTGCCAGTTTGGAGATCGCTGTTATCTTATCAGCATTGCGTCAGTAGAATTACTGACGTACCCCACCTTTTAGGTATATGAATATCAGGTCACAAGTGTAGGAGAGCCCAAGATCAGCAGGGCATCCAAGGGGAATGGCAGTATACATGCCTACCATTCGAGTGGGTGCAGAAATATCAGAGTCGTGCAGCAGAAGAATCAAGCCGAGGGGCAAGTCCCAGGAAAGCAGATAGACCACTCAGCAGAGTTCTCAGTAATGACCAATCGATTGCCGATCTGGAAAACAACTGACAGCTTTGCAAGAGGAGCATGAATATTCCTTGCGATCAGTTGTAATAAGTTATGTAATTTGTATTTCTTGTTCAAGGAGAAATTTATATTTGTAATTATTGATGTAATAACTCTAAGGGCAATAAAAGTGTTTAAATTTTCGTGTTATTTACTGTGTTGAGATGCATTTGAAGACAAAGATTCTGGTTGTGTCACGGATGTCTGGTAATGGGGATCCGGGGCGTTACAAACGACATCATTTGCATTGTTGCTGTTGTTGTAAAGAGCGACAACTAGTAAAATTAAAATATAAAAAAAATTTGTCCATATTTTGAACTGTTGTCCTTATTGGGAATAACGTTACAGGTATCTGATGCCGTTATTCCCAACAACGACATCTGTTTTTTTAATTTGCATCAAAACATGCACAGACATTCACATCTTTTCTTCACGTATCAGACCCAGGCTTAGCTTGACATAAACATATTTTACAAAAAATGTACAGAAGCTTAACTACTTTAGCAAATGATAATAAGTAACAGATACATATTACAAAATTTATAACTCATGAGAATTCTGCATATTAGGAGTATTACAATCACATAAAAATATTACAATATACGGCATCCATATAAACAGATTTGTATAAACATAAATATGGGATACAACTTCAAGTATCGGTTGTTTGAGATGGACCTACATTGGGTACATTCTTACATCTGCGCCAATTGTGTCCACTTAACCCGCAGTTAGAACAAATTTTACCCGCGCTCCCACATTCTCGAGCATCCATATCATTGCAAATACGAATACTCTTAGGGAGACCTTTCATCCTGCGTAGACTCGCATCGGCTATGAGTTTCGGTCCACTTGATGTCGGCCAAAAAGATTCGTCTTAGATAGGATAAAAAGTTTGTGCCCACGTTAGTGCTAATGAACTTGTAGAATAAAATGAATTAATGTAAAGTTAATAATCAATTGCATGGGAGGCACAAGCGGCCAATACATGAGAACATATAATGTGGAAGAGCTGAAATGATCCACATGTACACGTACGGCTCCCGAGGTCAACAGTGTGCCAATGTCCACCCTTTTGATGTCCATTATCCATTCTAACGTCAATTTTAACTCCGAAAACATCAGGCCGGTTATGAAACATTATAACATCATGCAAATTTGATTTCTTATGCCGTGAATCGATACTTTCTTGAATACGTGGTGCCCATAATTTTCCTTCGCTAATAAGGGTCTGTGTCGCTTCACGACGGTTGTTAATCACCCTAGGGGGTAAATAGGGTGATTGTGCAGAATTAAAAAAATTTTAAAAATTAAGTTGCAAAGTAAATAAGAAGAGATAAGAAATTCAAACACAGCAAGTACAAGTGATGCAGCGATATAACGTGGTTCGACCCCCAGGTCTACATCCACACCATCTACTTGTAGCAATTTTCTGCCACAAGCGTTCTACTATACTTAAACCTTTGTACAGTGATTCTCGAATTTAGGCCAAGAGACCTATTACACCCATAGGACTTCTAACACAAGCCCCGTCTGTAATACCCTAAATTTCCTTTTTAATAAAATATTGACTTTCACGTGTTGTGCACGTGAAAATTTCATAAGTATGTTATTTATTTATTTTTATATACAAAATCTCTTTTGATAATATGAACAATTATTTTTCCTTTCCTTTATTTTCCTAAAAAGCTTAATTTTCTAAAAAAAGCCTAAAACACTAATTAATTGTTTTAGCCCACTTTAATTATTTACTATTTTGTTGTTTGGCCCACAACCTAAGCCCACCAATTTAATAAATTAATTAAATGGTCACACTTGTCATGAAGAGACAAAATGTGAACAATTTAATTTATTAAAATTGTACAAGCTTTTAATGAGGGATACTAGGGTAGCACGTGCATGCAATATAGTGTGCATTGCACACCCTTAGTAGGCCGGTTTTAGAGAGAGGGAGAGATGGGAGTAGTGTGGAGGTAGTTATCTCATCATGGGTAGTTGCTACAACTCCCTAATTCATCCTAGCCCTTAATCTCTAACTAGTTGATCTAATCCTGGCCATCCAATCCACCCACAATCTAGTATAAATACACCATAGTTTCCTTTCATCTTAATAGAAAATTTTGTTAAGAGAGAAATTATTAGAGTGAGAAAAGATTGAGAATTTTGGGAGGAAAAAGATTGAGTAGTTTGAGTGTTCCCTTGGAGGCCGGCTATTCACCCCAATTTGAAGCTTCGGTTTTGGCACGGAGTAAGGAGGAGGCGTGCATCGCAATCTAGGAAGCTCTAAGGAATTTCTCTTTGTTTGTCTTCAAAAATGTGGGTGTTTCTCATGACTTCTAGAATAGAAATCATGCTAGGGCTGAGAATTGAATTATGTGTGTGTAAAGTTAGATTGATTGAATGATTGTCCCATGCTATATACATCATGTGAAAACTTGAATGAATGGAAAAAGAACTAAAGACATTTTGGGAAATTGGAAAACTAGCTGTACAGTCGACCGATCATGTCGACGGTCGACTGGTCTTAGAGAATAAAAGTTACCTTGTTAAGTTTCATACAAATTATGCATGAATAGATAAGCGAAATTATTGCTCTTGACATTGCTACGATTTGAATGAAAATGAAACATAAGTGTGATTGTAGGAAACAAATGAAATGTTATGGTTAATGTTATTTTGATTGTAATCTAGCATGCTAAATTGGAGTTAATATTCATCTCTGTAGAAAAACAAGGAGTAAGAATATGTTGTTAGAAATCGTGGTTGTGTGAAAAATACGAGTTGTGAGAATCTCTACATTAAATTGTAAACCATGCGTGTAATGATGGTAGTCAAATAAAGTTGCATGTTAGTGTTGATAAATGAACATATTTTAGTTAAACTGAAATGTTGTGTACTAATCGAAAGGGAATAAGAAACGTTTCCGCACTTCCATTTTTATTGCTGACCAGTCGACCGAATAGGCATAAGTAGTCGACTGATCTGAATATCAAAACTTTCTGAGTTTAGAACCCTGCAGAACAGCCGACTGGTCTAAGTAACAATCGACTGTCTTGATCCTTTTTGAATTTTAAGTCTTTTCGGAACAGCCGACTGGTCGTGTTAGCAGTCGACTATCCCGAGCATTTTCTTGAATATTTTCTTTAGCTGAACAGTCGGCTGGCTATGTTTTGAGCCGACTGTCCAGATTATTCTGACGTCTCAGATTTTAATTTTCGTCCCGTGACAAAAATAAACACATATATGTATTGCTTGAAAAAGATTTTGATAATGGAGATTGTATGTGACGGATTAGAAAAGTGAATTTTATTTACCTTTTCATGAAATCGCATATGAGGTGAAGTAAATTATTCTGTTGAATTTATGAAAAGTTTTATGACCATGAATACTATGAACATGAAAAAGGAAAGTCTGTTGTAATCATGAAAAATAAACTTATGAGCTTGAAAGGCTCAATTCTTGTGAAATTGTGAATTGAAATTGAGAACTAGAGTGTAGCTAAGCCCATACCGGCATTGGAAAGAAATGAATTGAAATGAAATTTAAAATGAAAAGACCAAGATTTGGGTTGTGTTGAATAAGGAATTAAGACCGGTATAGTGGAAAGGCTAACTCTAGAGAAGTGATTTTGTTCATGATTCTAATAAACTAAGGACTAGATACATAGTGAAGATGTGATGAAAGCAAGAGAAATACACGAGTGTGAGGGCCATCGGATTGGCGGTGTGAGAGTGATTCACAGACTGCCTGCTTGATGCGTCATGACATGGTGTGAGCACTACTCCAGAATTATTGTCCCGGTGGCGACGCTTGTGGGGTGTTTGAGTAGCTATGGGTGGTGCCATTGTTCCATGGCAGAGGCTGAATTGTCCATAGTCTGCCTGCTCGATGCGTCGTGTCAGTGCATAGGATTCCCTTCCAGACTGCCTGGATATGGGCTCATAGATCATAAGACATCTAAGATACTTACCGTAGTTACCGTAGTAGTTAAGTCATGGCGAGGGATCGAACCCTATAAGATGAAGTACGATTAAGGGCTTGCCCTCGGACCTATGTAGTATGGGATGCATAGAATCTGAACAAGTGCGCATTAGTGTCATATAATATAATAACTGCATTAAGGACTAAGTGCACAATCACAACACGACTTCAACAGGATAGTCCCTTTAGTTTTGTTTGTGAACAAGTTTGTGGTTTGTTAAGAAATGAGAATCGTTATACTGTTTCCGGCATAGAGAGGATAACCGTGTATAATTTTCGTCGGTTGAATAAACTGACGTACCCACAGTTTTGTATGCAGGGTAAATGGCATGATAAAGATTAAAGGAGAACTGATGCTTAGAGATTATTCATTATTGTACCTTTGTGTAAATGTTGTAAATTGCTTCCGCTGTAAAATGTAAAGTGTAAAGATTCCATGTAACTCTGATGTAAAGTGAAAAGTTTTTAGTTCCTTATAAAATTGCACGACAGAAGCGTAAAGATCCTGTGGAATCTCGAATTCAGTGTATTTTAGAATTCGGGGCGTTACACCGTCAATCTCACCGAAGTGTAAGAAAAGAAAAACTCAAGATCCTTAATGATCCTGACTGAAGAAAACAAATAATTATCACACACACTCGGATTGATTGTTGAATTGATTAGTTCAGAAGATTTTTCTTAGAGAAATAGGTGAAGAATACACAGTGGGTTCGTCCAAATATATAGACGGGGAAGTATATTTATCAAAAATAGAAACGATACATTCCAAAAAAAAAATAAACTGCGCAAGTTACGGTCGACCACAATTAGGGGACAGTTGATTGTTCATCTTTAAACGAAAATTCGAAAGATGAATGGTCGACTGCTTCATTATATTGCTATAATGTGTAGTCGACCGACACTGAAGTACGGTCGACCACAACCGTGTTGTTCATGACGAATCCACTTTATATTCTTACCATATACTAATCAATTCACAATCAATTACATACATATAAAATCTCACAGATATGGAATCCCAATAACTGATTTTGCTGGCTTTCTTGGGCACTAATTAACATGTGCTTCTTTTTGAATAACTTCTTCTTTTGCTTGATCTTGCAATCCTTCTTTATTGCTTTCCTTCTTTGCTTATTCTTGAATCTCTTTTGAATCTTTTATTGATATTATTTAATCCTGAAAATCTAAACAACTCAATTTAACCTTATTAGTATTTATATGTAAGTTTTGTGCACACCAAACTAAGAGTCAACAACGGTCAGTAAAGTACATGTTGAGACGAAAGAATATCATCTCCACAATTGTCGTGACGGGCAAGCTACGGACACATTTTAAAACCGAATTAAAAACTTCCGATAGATTTGTAATCATTATACCATATTAACGACCTCCATCGGCGGAAAGTGCCCACTTCTCAATTGGCTTTTCCTTCAACCAATTAGCCCTATCAACATTAACCACTTCAAGCTGTACAATCTTTGCCTCAAACTTCTTAGGCTGACTTTGACACGCAATCACCTTGAGTTTATTCATCAAAAATTTGCTCTAAATTTTTAAAAAAAATTAGTAGCAGAATGACACATACAATAACGATGATATGCAAGTGGCTCCTTCCATGTTCTGTACTCATTGTTCATTGCCGACAAAATGCCTGCTTGACGATCAGAAATGACATATAGACCTGCACGGTCTGCGACAAGCACTGAATACAGCTCATGAATCATGTCCAGGTTTCTATGTTGTCTCCATCCACTACAAATGGAAACAACCTACCATTTTCATCGGGCAAAACAGCTATCAACGAACAACCTTTGTATTTTTCATACAAATGTATTCTGTCAATACTTATAATTGGTATGTATGCCTTAAACCCCTCGATCGAGGGGCCAAATGCCCGAAAGACCCCCTTGAATGTTTCTTGAGTGGGACCGGACACAACCTTGGCCTAATGGACGGTCATTCCTAGATTTGAAGCTTGAATTGCTGTGAGAAGAGAAGGTGATTTAGTGTAAGCTTCTTGAAAGGAACCATACAACTGCTCATTCGCTTTATGTTTCGTCTTCCAAGTTTTCTTGTATGAAATAATGTAATTGCACTGAAGCTTAACTATCTCAATTGTGGCTCTTGGTGTTACTCCTAGTTGTGCCTTCACAACATTCAATATCATCGTTGATACAATCTTAGAATCAATTTTACTATGATTCTGATTCAATGTCGGATTCACACATGTATGCAAACCTTCAATGTTCTTCACCACGAAAAATGATTGCCATTTTAGAACAATTGCACGCAATCGCAATGGACAACCCACTACATTTACGAGTTCCAGATTTTCTCCAATCTCCTCTGATGAATGTTTGATCAGTGAGTATTTACATTTGACATAGTATGAACTTGGGTTCAATTTCACCATCACGAATTCTCGATGGTTCTTCATGGAGTATATCTTAACTTGATGTTGCATACTATCTTTAGTTGAAAATCTTTAACCTATGGAAAGTTCATTCGTGTTCGAAGAGCCGATGGAAGCATGTGGATGTTCAAGTACGGTCGCACGGGACATCCATTCACTCAATTGAACCTCATGTACAACTGCACAACACCACATTGTTAATCGGAACTTTAACGTTAACATCATTAACCGGACCTTCTCCGACATCCTCTTCCTCCTCAACTTCAAGCTCGTGATCCTCATCTTCTTCCTCTTCTACCAAATCGTTATTAACAATGGCGTTGTCAAAGTCTTGCATTACCATGTCAGTGTGGAGAATACTTTGTGTCTAGGTGAATGGATGCACCAGCTTATATGTAACGCCCCTTCCCCCTTCCCCAGGCTCAGACAATTTATAATTTATCAGACAAATTATTTATAGTATATTACAACTGCTCACCACAGGCTGCCTCTCAAAAGGTGGTTAACCGGATTGGTGACTCTTGATCATAGGCTATATTATTTATAGTTTTTTATTTGTATTCCCGATATGGGACTATTTAAATCAATCTTTTCTCCTCTTTCTCACGTGACACACCGGCCAACTAGTGGGCCCCATGTGCCACGTCAGCACTCCAAGAGACAGCCAGAGATAGCCAATGTCTGCCTCACTGCTCTTCAATCGGGTGGGACCACTCCTGGTGACGTCATCATGACATCACTGCAACACAACAGGCAGCTCGTACTGTTGTTACTCAATTCGTGGGCCTCACCCTCCTATCCACTTTATTCACAATTTTCCCATCACCCTTTATATGTGTGTGTGTGTGTGTGTGTGTGTGTGTGTGTGTGTGTGTGTGTGTTTGCCATCACCCTCTATATATGTGTGTGTATGTGTGTGTGTGTGTGTGTGTGTGTGCGCGCGCCCGCGTGCGTTTTGAAATTACGGGGTGTTACATCATATTCTGTGGTAATAGGTTCTATTGGAGATGCGTTAATGTCTTATTTTGTATTTGGTATTCTTGCATGTGACTCGGCAGATGGTTTCAAACTCCAACGGGACTTGGACTTGGAATAACAACTGGCTTAGTGTTTGGAAGCTTCATTTGCTCAAGATATAACTCCAAAGCAGTCCAACTACAATTTGTATCAAGTGTCCTAACAATCATGGACTTTAATGCATTATCATTATCTACAGGCACTACCATGAAATATTGCCCTTCTCCTTTATCGATAGCATAACGGGCTTTGATTTTGACACTCAATTCACCTCTATCCAAATTCGTAACTTCAAATATCTTATCTACTAGTTGTGAGTATATAAAGTTTTTGGAAGCCCAAATAATGACCGGTTCAACATCACTATAACAATATCCAATCTTTAGATCTTGAATTATTTCACCCCCAAAATATAACCAAATAGGTATATCATAATCCATACCTAAACATAAAGATTAACACATATTCAAGTCATTAACTACTCACAAGCATAACCTATGCATACATATAAAACATATGGTTATAGTAATACATTCTAATTAGACCGTATCTTGGATAGCTTGAAAATACGTTGTGGATGAAGAATGAGATGACTCAATACAATGTTGGAGATTTTGAGAATGGGGGAGTTGAATTTCGGTGGGAGATGTAGAGGGTGGTAGGAGATATGAAGTTTGAAAGGAAATAATTGTGGGATTTTAGGTTTTATGGTTTTAGGATTTTGGGTTCGAGAGTGGGAGAGGAAATAGATCTAAAGTGAAAGGAGAATGAGAAGAGGGAGTCACTATTTATATACAATGAATATTATAAGTGATGTCGTTGTCTATAACAACGGCATCTGTAATGTGAATGTCGTTGTTGGAAATAGCGGCATTAGCTATCGGATGTCTGTCGGTCAATCATCAATTACACTTGCAATTGTTTTCCAAAGTCAGAGAGAGTACACAATTGTGAATAAGCTAATTGATGTCGTTACTCCAAATAGCGGCATGTGGAAAAAAATTTAGAGATGCCGCTATTGAAAACAACAATATATAAATAACCTATACCGTTGTTTTCAATAGCGGTTAATGCTGATGTATTCAAAAATGAGTCAGTTGGGTAAATATTTTTGAAAGTAGGTCAGATCGGTCAATATTTTTAAAAAGTGAATCAGCTGGGGAAAAAATTCCGAGAACGAGTGGTGGTAAATGCATCGACTTTGGGGGGTTGGGATGTTACTATCAAGAAGGTCCCTCAGTTTTCAAAAGCAAGTGAAACTGATAATGCTTAATGTACTCTTAGCATTCATTATTTAAGGAAGATATATGGAGTTATTAGGAGAAAGCCTGATGGCAATTGACCCTAAAAACTGAAATAACAAAACCCTAATTTTGCGTATGGATCATGAAAATTGAAAATTTGTGGACTTGAGATTTCTTGAAGGCCATATACATACATGCTTGATGTGTATGGATCTTGTAGGATGGAAGCAGTTGCTGATTTCAGTACAAGAGCAATTTACAGAATATGTGCCAAGTATTTCTGTTGCGATGACAAGTTCCTTTCAGTCTTTTGAATTTTTTCCCAAAACGCCCCATTTTTGCAAAGTTTTTCCCAAACCGCCCTACTTTTTTTTTTAATTCCCAAAGCGCCCCACTCGGTCTCTCAAAGACCGAGTCTAGTGCAAATAGACTCGGTCTTTGAAAGACCGAGTCTTGCGCTTTGAAAAATCAAATAGCAAGACTCGGTCTTTCAAAGACCGAGTCTATTTGCACTAGACTCGGTCTTTGAGAGACGAGTCTTGACTCTGCGTTTTTATAACCGCAGATCCCCTTTCTTTCTTCTTCTTCTTCACTTTCGATTGTTATTTCTTTTCGCTCTTTCCCTCAACGAATCCCTCGCAATCCCTACTTTTCCGTTCGATTACTCTCTTAATCGAATGTTGAACTTCCCAAAACCAATTACTCTTTAATTCATTTTCGATTTTACAAAATCCTCTTCCCCAAAATCGATTCTTTCTTTAAACCCTAAACCCCGAATACCCATAATTGGAAGATTTCGGTTGTAGGATCTTGCTCTTCTCGCCAATTTCGTCTTCGTGTTCGGATTCTCCTACTTGTTAGGTATATTTCTGAAGCTTTTCGTAAGCAAAATTTGTGTTAGTGTTGATGCTATTGTGAAGTTCATTAGTTGAATTTGATTTGTTGTTGACAAAGTAGATTAGTTTATTGATGTTATTTTCACTGTTAATTTTGCTTAGCATTGATGTTCCAAATGAAAGAGTTAGTGTTGATGCTTAGCATTAGTTGAATTGATGTTCAAAAAGAAATAGTGAGCACTTCCTGATAATTGAACTATCAGTATGTGACACACAGGGCTAAGGCCTTTTTACAAAAACAAAAAAAAAGGTATATACCAGACTGATACTTAATTGGAGGCCAACAAGGAAAAGTATTCAGACACGCAAGGCATTTGGTAAGACTGATACTCCAAATAATATCTTCCTGCTCCTTTTAAAATTGAAACAATGATTCAAAATAAAATAAAACCCTTATATGACAAGTGACCCAAGGAAGTTGAAGGTATATCTTCACCAGTGCGAAGAAATTTAGAGTTTCAATGATGATGGTGATGGATGCATTGGGTGTGTTAATTCTGTCGGAAAAAAACTGAAATATTATGGTGTTTATAATGATATAAGCATAATATTACATGGAAAGACTTTGACGATGATTGTATATGTTGAAGAAATAGTTGAGTTAATTTTAGTATTAATACCCAAATTTTGTTGAGTTATTGATTTTCAAAAAGAAAGAGTTGAAAGAGTTGAAGTTGGAATGAATAGAATTCTGTTGAAAGAGTTGAAAGAAATATTGAGTTGAAAGAGTTCAATTTTGTATAGAATTTTGTTGAAAGAGTTGATAGAGTTATTGAAACCTTGTTGAATAGAATTTTGTTGTTGAATCAATTTTGTATAGAATTCCATATAGTATGTGTTGAATCTAGTTTTTTAGAATTTTATAGAGTCTAGGTTATGTATAGAATTTGTTGAATTTGTTATACTCTAGTTTTTTGCTAAAATTAGAGAATGAACGGCTTTGTTATATATAATTTGTTTTTATATCTAGCTTTTGCGTAGTTAATAACATTTTTGTTGAACTTGTAGGATTTGTTCTCTATTGTAAATGGCACGCACAAGGGGTAACATGGAGGTAGGAGAAAGTAGTAGACCTCCACGTAATCGCGGTGGCCGTGATCGTGGTCGTGGTCGTGGTCGTGGTCGTGCTTCTGCCGATGCTACTAATGTAAGTAATTAAATGTTGATTCTAATAGAATTGTATTATATTTCGGTCTACTGATGTAAATGTTATTGTTATGTAGGTTGAATTCAATCCAAATGAGGCGGGCCCTTCGTCGTCATACATCCCTCCTGTAGGCCCCGGACCACTCGACCCTTCACTTCTCACTCTCCAGCCGATGCATCGATCGCAGTATGTTTGGAACGGCGAGGCTACGGAGTGCCGTTTTAGGACTGGGCATCCGCTACCTGCGCACCCACGCATACAATAGATGCTTAGAGATTGTGGGTTCTACGGTATTTCCATGATGACATCCATCAAGTGCGATCGTCCACTTCTCGAAGCACTGCTTGAACGATGGAGGCCCGAGACACACTCATTTCACCTGCCAGTCGGGGAGATGACGGTGACTTTACAAGACGTTGCTATACTAACCGGGCTTCCAATCGATGGAGAGGCAGTGACAGGATCGATGGACTTCGATCCCGTGTATCTAGTGGAGGAGTTCTTAGGGGTTGAAGTGGAAGCTGGCGCGATAAATGAGAAATTCATCCGCCTAAAGTGGTTGAAGGATACGTTCAAAGATAGATTGAATGACGCTTCAACTGCAGCGGAGGTGGAGTGCTACTTTAGGGCCTATGTTCTAACGCTATTCGGCACGGTCCTGTTTCCAAACTCGACCGGGAATACCGTAGCACTGATGTTCTTGCCCCTAATCGCCGATATAGGTAGGATCGGCCGTTTCAGTTGAGGCAGTGCAATTCTATCGGCACTGTATCGGAGTCTGTGTCTGTGCAGTATAGGTTCGAACCAGATGAATGGACCTCTAATTTTACTGCAGATATGGAGTTGGGAACGGATTCACGTAGGTCAGCCCGTAGTACGGATCCAGTTCCAACATTGGAGAGTTCTTCCTGAAGATATGGACATGCTACCTCCGATTGGTGTGTATTGGACAGGAAAACTGACATGGACGGCCAACCCCAACAGGTGCTTGACATACTACCGCGACGAGTTGGACAGGTTGGCCGCTGACTGTGTGGTGTGGACCCCGTACACAGAGGAGCGACTGATTCGACTGCCACCTATCTGTACGTTCAGGCGTAATTTGTGGCTCACGAAAGCACCTCTAATCAACTTTGGGGTTGTTGAGTTCTACTACCCCGATAGGGTCTTACGGCAGTTTGGTCTGCACCAGGGGATTCCAGTTACCGTGCCATTCAATGCCGAGATGCATAACATCACTGGAATGGGCCGTACACCGGGACACAACTGGGCCACTTGCTTCTTCGATTACGTTCAGAGATGGAACATTAACCATTTCGAATTCAAGCATTCTGACAGGTTCGTAGTCATCATTCCATATCGTCGACCTTCATTTGCATAAAGTGCCCATTTCTGAACCGGTTTCTCTTTCAACCAGTTAGCCGCCTCGACATTGACGGTTTCAAGTTCGGCGAGTTTGGCCATGAACTTTTTGGGTTGGTGTTGACAAGCTATACTTTTGGTCTTCTTGCGCAATGCATTGCTACCAAATTTACTAAAAAAATTTGTGGCAAAATGACGCATGCAATAACGATGAAATCCATTTGATTCGTTCCAAGCACCGTTTTGCAAATCCATAGCAGACAATATACCAGCATGACGATCCGAGATAACACACAACTCAGTGCGATCGGTGACATAATGCCGGACGCAAGTCATAAACCAAGTCCACGTGTTTATACTCTCTCCATCAACCAATGCAAATGCAAAAGGAAATAAGCAACCATTCGCATCCGGGGAAACAGCAATTAGCAAACAACCCTTGTACTTACCGTACAAGTGAGTTCCATCTACACTAATAACCGGTCTGCAAGACTTGAAACCTTCAACCGAAGGACCAAATGCCCAAAATACTCCCTTGAATGTTTCCTCGCTGGGGCTAGACTCAAATTTGTCCCAGTGGACAACGGTACCTGGATTTGCTGCTTGAATTGCTGTTAGTAGAAAAGGCAACTTCGTGTATGCTTCTTCGAAGGTACCGTACAACCTCTTAATTGCCTTTTGTTTTGCTTTCCAAGCTTTCTTATATGAAATCTGATAATTATATTCTATTTTCACGATCTCAATAATTGCCCCCGGTGATACAGCAATATCCTTCTTCACCACACCCATAATCAAATTACTAACAAGGTTAGCATCAATTTTGCAGTGGTCTTGATTCAACGTGGGATTCGTACAAGTATGCGGGCCGACTATCTTCTTCACCACAAAATTTCTCCCTCCTTTTGGAACAATAGCTCGTAATCTCCAAGGGCATCCACCATCACTTACTCCTGGGGGACCTTGTACGATCTCCTCTATTGTACGTTTTCTAGGTGCCATTTTACATTTAACAGTGTATAGTGACGGTGATGTTTTCAATGTGACAAATTCACGATGTTTCTTGATAGAATACACCTTCACAGCATGTAGAAGGGAGTCTTTACTAACAAACTCCTGTCCAACGTAAAATTCGTCTACATTGGATGAACTAGAAGACTCTTATGGAAATGGGGGTACTCTAGCAGCTTCAGCCATCTCCTCCGTAACATAAGCGTTAACATTAGCATACCTATCAGTAGCTCTCACTTCATTCGAACTATTGTTCGAAGGATTTACATTAGCTACATCATCATCTTCTTCTCCATCATCACTTTCTAGACTTTCATCATCGTCTGTTTCTTCCTCTTCTTCATCATCATCTAATAAGCTGTTGTTAATCACTGCATTTTGAAAGAGTTCAAACATACTGTCATTTGGAACAGAGTCAGGAACGGGGCTTGGTTGGCGTGGCAGCTCAACATTTACAGAATCCGGAATTGTTGTATTTGTGAAGGTGTTCTCTTGTGAGGATACCGGATTTGGTTGTGAAGATTGATCGGGGTTAGGCCTCGACTGCTGTGTAGGTACTACCCGTATGAAGCTTGCACTGGGGATATCATGGGGCTGAGCATTTACAACTCGAATTTGCTGAATATATAACTCTAATACAGACCAAGCACAATTCGGATCAAATGTCCTAGCAATCAATGACTTCAGCGTATTATCAGTAGGTACGGGCACTGTCATAAAATACTGAACACCTCCTCTTCCTGCTGCGTATCGAGCTAAAATTTTTGCATTCCATTCATTCCTATCCCAATTAGTAACTTCATAGATTTTCTCAACTAGTTCTTCAAATGTAATGGTACGGGGTACCCAAACTATTTCCGGTTCCAAATGACATAACTACTACCAATCTTTGGATCAAGAATAATTTCACCACCAAAGTATAACCAAATAGGAATCTCAAGATCCATATCTATGTATATTTATTAAAATATGCGAGTTATTATCTAAACGCAAACAAAATCTATACCAAATTTCAGAAAATTAAATGCCAATATTCATCATACCTTCACAAGCGTCAAGAACAGAGCCGTATAGATTTCGTTAAAAGAGTTGAAGTTGCGATCCGCTCCAAATTTAGCAAAAATCAGAAAAATGGATCTTTCAAAATAAGGGTTTTGGGTTGTTATAGTGGAGATGGTTAGAGGGTTAGGAAGATATTGGTGTATATATTTAGATTAAGATTAGATTTTGTGGGTAGGAGGTCGCCCTAGATTTAGGAAGATGGGTTAGAGAAATAGAATAGGTTAAAGTCGAGAAGAAGAAGAAGAAAGAAAGGGGATCTGCGCTTTCAAGTACGCGCAGAGTCAAGACTCGGTCTCTCAAAGACCGAGTCTAGTGCAAATAGACTCGGTCTTTGAGAGACCGAGTGGGGCGCTTTGGGAATTAAAAAAAAAAGTAGGGCGGTTTGGGAAAAACTTTGCAAAAATGGGGCGTTTTGGGAAAAAATTCCAGTCTTTTATATATATATATACTAGTAATATACACGTGTGATGCACGTATTAATTTTTCTAAAAAAAATAATGTGAAACTCTAATTTACATGTGCGGTGCATGTCTTAATAAATATGATTATATATTTTTAAAAGTAAATGTGAATATTATAATGAAAGTGTTGGAGTTTCACGTGTGTTGCACGTAAGTATATAGATTTACAACTCCAATCTTCGATTATAATAGTTATTATATATTATATTATAGATAGATAGATAGATTGATAGACAATAATTTACACGTGTGATGCACATTTAATATATTAAAAAATTAAAGTAAAAAATCTGACGTAGTGAGGACTCAAACCTGAGACCTCCTTCATATTAGTTATGCACGTGCAATGCACGGGTTGGTAGATTGACAAATGACACTAAGGTCTTCTCCCATTTTATATATATATATATATATATATATATATATATATATATATATATATACACACACACACACACACACACGCACACAAAGGTTAGGCCACCGGGTTTCTGATCGGATTGTGTCGGGTTACGGGTTATAAACGGGCTTGATTTTTTTCGATCTTTTCTCGTGCGATACACGTTTTGATAAAGAGTTGGAGTTAAACATGCGATACATGTAAGTCAACAGTAAATAGCATATGCGAAGAATACCTTACTTTTAGAAAAATAAAGCTGAACGGGTGATACACATATTTTAAAATAATTAAGAAGGAAAAACTTTGATGTATACGTGCGATGCACATGTTCAAAAATAGATTTGAAGTTGCACATGCGATGCACATGTTTGTTTGGTGACGTAGTGAGGACTCGAACCTGAGACTTCCTTTATATTAGTTATGCACGTACGATGCACACACACACACACACACACACACACATATATATATACTAGGTTTGCCCGTTGACACGTGCCTATGGCACATTTCGGAACGGTGCACCTTATTTGATCATATAAAATAGTTTTGGAGGTCCAGCAAATTAATTGAAGTAGCAAACATAGAGCAAAAAACATATTATATGATTTTCTTTTTTTTTTGAATTATTTTTAAAGTTTTTTAATTTTAAATTTTTTTAGTTTTTAAAAAAAAATTTAAATGTTTATTTTCTTACTTTTTTGAATAGAAGAGGGAGGGAGAGAGAGAGAGAAAAAAAATAATTAAATAAATATAGGAGTTGTTTTGGGTGGGGATTTGAATTTGAGTTTTGGGGAAAAACTTTTGGGGAGAAAATATATTTTGGAAGGTTAGATCTAGGCCGTTGATTTTTGGGGGATTGAAGGAGAGCCACTTGATAGCTTTCTTTGTGTTTTATTTTATATATATATATATATATATATATATATATATATATATATATATATTAAATACGGAGTATAACCATATATTAAATACGGAGTATAACCATCATTTTTCATTCGTAAAATAATAACAAAATATTCCCACAAAACATGTGCAACAGATACAAATTATTACAAAACTACATGCGAAAAATAAAACAGAACCCCTCCAATATCCTTAGTGTTAGAGATTATGAGAGATTATAACAATAAGGTGTTTGAGATATTTACCATAAGTATCAAAATTAGAATACCTAAACTACTATCACAAGCCAGTATTTATAAGATAGATACTGGTTTGGGTACTGGGTTCTCAACCCACTCAACCCGCGTTCCGATATCCATACAATTAGTACGTGTAACACACGTGTTATCCATACACATGTTACCCATAGAATAATATTACACATAATATTATTCATATAGTGAGAATATACCTATATATCCAACACTTAGGAGGTGTGACCAAATGAAAGGGAATTAAACAAACAAACATAAATACATACGAACAATACATCAAAAAAAGTAATCTCTCTAATAACCATGAAGGGTGGGCTACTACTGGAGAATCTGTCATATCTCAACTTCCTCGTCATCATACTGGAAGGCTCTGTCCATCATCTCACTCGGATCAACAATCATTGTTATAGCTCAAAATAAAATAAGATGCATAATATGAATAAGAGCATCCACAGTGGTATTTCTCGTATTCTATTATATGGCAGCTACAGTAATAACATATGGGGGACGATCGTCAATGGTAGTTTGCTAAATTTTTCTCATTCGCTTGCGCGGCAAAAAATAAAAGTTAGAGACGGGATAACATATCCTGTCTCGTAAATTTTTTTTTTAAAATAAGGGAGAGACGGGGAAACATTCCCCTTCCCTTAAAAAAAAAAATTTTTTAAAAAAAGGTGAAGGACGGTATATGATATACCGTCCGTCCCTTTTTTAAAAAAAATAAATAAATGAATAAAATTGAGACGGTATATGTTTTCCCGTCTGACATGATTAAAATATCTTAAAATCGGAGCGACGGTATATGATATCCCGCCCTTTATAATTTGAGAATGGGTATTTCGTTTTTCAAATATGAGAAACAAGTATAGCGAATTTGCTAAAAAATGGCAAAATAAAAAACCATTGCAGCGATCGTTTCTTATAATATGGCAATTTGCCAAATATAAAAAACCACTGTGAATGTTCTAAGTTTACTAGAAATATCATTATTGTAAGATCCACGAAAATAAAATTTATTCTTATCTAGCCGCAACACCCATATTATCCGTTGCAGTAGCAATGAACCATATCTTATATGCATTACCAAAGGCATAAGATGGTTGGCATGTCTTCCTTATAACTACAGAGTACATATAATACATGTTATTTTGTTTTCTTGGTTTACTATATGCTCTAGATCTGACACAAAGTACATATAATATATGCAGAATGGGGCCCAGTACAAAGAGGATGGAATGGCAAAGGAAATGAGGAAGAAGAAACTAGGTCGACGTAATTGAATTGATAAGGTGGAGGGTGCTGCATACGTCAAAGAGAGTTGGGACCAGCTCACAGGCTGGCCCCCACCTTGAGGCATGTGAGACGGCCACCTCAAGTTCCCAATTTTTTTGCAATTTTAAAAACTCTAAATTTATATTCTTCTTGTAAATATAGACATGTATTTAATGCGTACAAAAATTATATTGTTATTAGAATATCCACAGTCGTGTGCTATTTATCCATTAAATGCATTTTATAGCAAACGACTCGCTACAGTCGTTTGCTATTTATGCATTTATTACCAAAAACACAACTATAGATTGCTATACATGAGAGAATATATAAGAATTATGCATAATTTAAAGGACGGAGCTTGAAGCTCCGTCCCTCTTAAAAAATATTATTTTAATACTCAGATGCAACTTCAACTTCCGTCCATTAAAAAAAAAAAAATTCGTAATTAAAAAACCCAAAAAATTGTCGGATGGATCTTGAATCCCTAAATTCCGGACGCAACTTGAAGGTCCGTCTTTCAATTTTTGTTTTTTGTTTGTTTTTCCTTCCGATGCAACTTCAACTTCCGTCTAACATTAAAAAAATAATTAAATACCTACGAAGGATTTACAAATTTCGTCTGATATTTTTTTATATTAAATTGCTATAAAATACCATTCGACGACTGCGACAAACGTTACAAATGCTATATCTAAATATTCATTTATACATTTTTTCACAATCACGAGTGTGGATGCTCTAATGGGACCCCAAAAATAATTATTGGGATCTTGGGGCTCGCCTGGGCCCTGGTAACTCAGGACCGGCCCTGTCAGCTCATTGTCATAAACAAATACCCAAATTAATTAGGAAAAACAAAGCAATCCATCCACCAGTTTATTACTCCTATGTAAAATGATGTGAATAAAGGCCAAAAGAGACAATTTCAGCCTGCTCCATCGTCGCCATGCATTTGTCATGCATTTGTCATCTGTTCCTACGACCTCTTCTTCACCGACGCATCTTGAGATAACAGTCATTGTCCGCAATTTAACTGGCATGCCACTATGTTAATTTGTAACATTATTGAAGAAGCCTGAACTGCGCAGACTAATCTATATAATAAAACACAAAGAAAACTATCAAGTGACTCATTCAATAAGGTTGAAATCAATGTTTCAGATCTAATCTTACAAATATATTTTTCCGTCCAAAAGTTTTTCACCAAAACTCAAATTCAAATCCCAAAAGTAAGTCCTTTATTTATTTATTTATTTATTTATTTATTTATTTCTCTCTCTCTCTCTCTCACTCGTTCTCTCTCTATTTACTCAGAAATTTATATTTTCAGAATGCTACATTCACTACCATTTTGTTCACTACCTTAGGTGACACACTTTGATATGTAGAGAAAAATAGAGTAAGTGGGAGAACTCTCCAATAAGAATATGCCACATGAGGTAGTGAACAAAATGGTAGTGAAATTGGTAGTGGCTGAAGCATTGCTCTTTTTTTATTGCTCATATTACATTGAAAATAGCAAATATCTCATTAATAGTCAAATTTCATCATTTTTCACACTCAAAGTTCTAAGAAGTTGGATTTTACACCCCATTTATAATTATTTTTCAACATATACTAATAAAAACATAGACTTTTATTTACAACTAATTATTGTTTTACTATTCAAACTTGAGCTACATAATTGTTGTTTTACAATTTACAAGACATTTATGTTGTATCGTTTCGAAGACGTACAAATATAGTGTATATATATATATCATAGTGAGAAAGCAGTAGCAGACAATGTTTAATAAGCATTCTTCGTGTTGTCCTCTAGATCATTCTAAAAACATGGTTTTCGATGCAGTTCTCGCGCATATTAGATAAGCACAAAAGTATTACTTTTAGGAAAAGAGAAGACATTAATTAGGAAGCAAAGGTTTTGAACGGGTTACGATCGAGTCAAAGAAGCACAAAAACAAATGAGATGGGGATGAAAGAAGAACAGAAGGTGGACCATGGAATATAGGCAATAGAGAATAGCCCACCGTAAACGACCGTTTATTTGTTTGTTATCCCCTTTGTTTTGTTTGAGTGGACTGAACATGAGTGATATCAATTGAGATATTTTAGGGTTTGCACCAGCCACTTCTCTTCTACAATTGTTAATAGATAGCAAAAAAGTAAGGGAACAACAAAAGAAGGAACAATAGCTCATCGAACAAAGTAGATGAGCATGAATCTTATCATCAGCGCTCATCCACCAAATGCTGTTTCTGTCCTTTGTTTGCATTAGAGCATCCACAGCCCGTTTGCTATTTTGCCAATTTAGCAAAATAAGTAGAAAAAGTCGTTTGTTATTTTGCAAAATTCTAGCAAATAAGGAATAGTAGCTTCTCATATATGAGAAACGAATTTAGCAATTGTCAAATATAGTAGACAATATAAGATATTTCGTCTCAATTTTTTTATATATTTTTTTTCTGTAATCGGTTGCATCATCTTTTTTTGACGGAGGATTTTTTTATTTTAATTATTTAAAAAATATCAGACGGTACATGCTGTACCGTCCCAAAAAAAAACTTTTAAAAAAATGGATCATACGGGACATGATGTCCCCTCAAAAATTTCTCAAATGGGGCAACATGTCCTGTTTGAGAATTGTCTAGCCAAATCACTTGCATTAATATTGTTTTAGTGTTATTTTAACTAAATTTCTTAATTTAATTATGTTTTAGTGTTAATTTGATAACTAATTAAATCACTAATGACTATTTAAATCCTTTTATAAATAAAAAATCCCTCTCAAACGATTATATTTTTTTTATTGTTTTCTCAAGTTATAGTAAACGAAGACTGTATTAAAACACTCATTTTTACCAAATTAACAAATAGCAAAAACGAATGTGGATACTCTAAGAGCATCTCCAACCACGTTAGCTATTTTGACTAACTAAAATAGCCAAAATGGATAACAAATGAATAATTTGGCTAGCGAAAAATATCTCCACTCCAACCATGTTATCTATTTTGAATAACCATTAATAATTTAAAGTCCAAACTTAAATTAAAATAAAAATATAAAATAAAAGCCCATAAAAAAGCCCAATACAAAATAAAATTTCCAAGCCCAAAAATAAAATTTCGCAATTTTCGCGATTCTGCTCCAACAAAAATATAAATGTCGCAATTCCGCAATTTTCTGCAATTTTCGCGATTGATTTTGCAATTTCACAATTTTCACGATTGATTTAGCAATTTTGTGGTTTTGGGAAGAAGTTTAGCGAGCAGTACATGCTCGCCAGATCTGGCGAGTGAATATTAGAAATTTATTTTGCCGAGTGGTTTGGCTAGTCCCGTTGAAGCATATTTTTGTCTTTATAATAGCTATTTTAGCTAAAATTGAAAGATGGCTAGCATGGTTGGAGATGGTCTAAGAAAACGGGTAATATTACATGTTACTCTTCATACATAACCTAGATCTCTAATCTCTAATCTCTAATCTTATAATGGGAGAAGGCCTTAGTGTCATTTGTCATTTTGTCATTCTACCAACATGTGCAATGCACGTACATAACTAATATAAAGGAGGTTTCCGGTTCAAATCCTCCATACGTCAGAGTTTTTATTATTATTTTTTGAAATTATTAAACTGTGCATCACACGTGTAAATTACTAGTGGCATTAAATAGAATTATCATTTGCGACGGAATCAGGACAAGTATAATAATCAGTGTATCAATAGCTGCCAGGGAATCCCGAATAAGAGCATCCACAGTCGTCATTGTGTAAATTATGCATATATGGATAAATGCATATAGCATTTGGCTATTTTGCTGCGGTCGTCGAATGCTATTTTTACATATTTAATTTAAAATAATAAAAATCTCAGATAAGAACAGACGAATGAAAAAGGTATAAATAAAAAAAAAACAGATGCAACTTCATGTTGCGTTGGAAGAAAAAAAAAATCAAAAAAAAAAATGGTCGGATGCAACTTCATGTTGCGTCCGACATTTTTTTTGATTTTTTTTAGTTAAAAATAAAAAAAATCAACCTAAATTGTCAGACAGCTGTTGAGACAGCTGTTGCGTCTGACATTTTGCTTGAATTTTTTTTCCTATATTGAGTTTTTTATAGTTTTTTTAAATTTCGGTTAATTATTTTTTACTACGGCTAATTATTTTTTTTCTTGAGGGACGCAATGTGAAGTTGCGTCGGAAGAATAAAAATAAAATAAAAAATCCGTCGGACGCAACTTCATGTTGCGTCCTGTATAATATGCATAATTCTCATATCCACCCTCATTTATAGCAATCTACTGTTGCAGAATATGCATAATATGCATATTTAGCAGACGACTGCAGCGATTTTTTTGACCAAATAAGCATAATATGCATATTTAGCCAACAGCTACCGATACTCTAAAAGCATGTAGTTATGCAAATTACGAGTTAAGACAAGTATACTGTTGAAATATAGTAATTGTATATTCTGATTCCTAATATAGGAAACAGATTCCCCAAATCTCTCATCTTTCCAATCTTCTCAAAATCTCTTTTTTTCTTCTTCAAGAATGTAATCCTTATATATAGATGTATATAGTAAAGAATAAAGTATAACAAGAAGAATAAAAATTATTTTCCCCAAAATTATTTTCTTGATGGTATCAGAGCCTAACCGGATCTAGGCCAATTGAGGAAGAAGAGGTGATTAGATCTGCCTCCTCGTCATTCAAAGATCCAGTTGCTGATCCCGTTGCTGATCCCGTCACCGATCATCATCCCGTTACTGATCCCGTTGCTGATCCCGTCACCGATCATCATCCTCATCGACTACAGATCTCCAGATCCCGTTCACCTTCATCTTCCTGACCTTCCTAATCTCCAGATCTCTAGATAGTTACTGTTCATCTTCCCCAAATCCCCTAAAACCCAATTTCCAATCACCTTCTCCGATAAGTTCCCGACCACCCCCGTCACCTTTTCTCCCTCCGGCGACCCCTATCGTCGTCGCCAGCACAACCTCTGAACCCCCCCTTCTCCTCTTCCGTTTGATCGACAGCAGAACCAAAAAAATCCCGATTCCCCCTTCCGTCCTTCTTCTCCGACCACCCCGAAGCCCCTCGCCTGCAATGCCGCCCCCGTGCGCCTCCTCCGGCGACGTCGACCTCGCCCCTGGTCGCCAGCACCGCCGCTCCTTGGCCGGCCGTCGACTCTTCACTGTTGCTGCTGTCTCTCTCTCTCTCTCTTGCTATTTATTGAGTGAGTTGTTTGCTGAGTTGTTGATTGATCAAATCAGATCTGAGGAAGAAGAAGATCCCGATCCTGATCCTTCCTGTCGTCCTCCCGAGCTCCCGATCCCTGATTGGTGTTTGTTGCTGTTGGTGCTTGCTGTGTTACTATTGGTGCTATTTGTTGTGTTGCTAGTTTCTGTTCTTGGCCAAGTTGTGTCGATCAGATCCGTTGTTTTTCGGGTGCTACCATGGGACAAACTGATAGAGCTGAGAAGAGTATTGGACTCGCATCTACATTAGTCACAGGTGCAGGTAATGATGGTAAGGTATTTAATATTTCTGCTTCTGTTATGAATAGTGCATGGATAATTGATTCGGGTGCTACTGACCATATGACTTTTGATTCTAGACAAGTTCAAAATTTTCAACCATCCACTAAATCGACTGTGTCCACTGCCAATGGTGATCCTGCCACTATTATTGGCGAGGGTACCATACATCTCACAAACAACCTAACCTTAGATACGGCCCTAGTTGTGCCTTCCTTGAACTTCAACCTATTATCTGTTGCTAAAATAACTACTGCTTTATATTGTATTGTAGTCTTTTGGCCTTTCCATTGTGTGTTTAAGGATATTCGGACTCGCAAGACGATTGGTTATGGGGTTAGGTACGGGAAGCTTTATTACCTGGATTTAGAATCTGAATGTTCGAGCAAGTTGACTAAAACTCTAAGTGTGGAAGGATCCGAAGATGAGAAGAAGAAATCAGATATTTGGCTATGGCATCGACGTCTAGGGCATGCTTCTTTTGGTTTGAAATTATTTCCAAGTTTATTTTTGAAGTTGAATATATCTGCCTTTCGGTGTGATGTGTGTGAACTCGCAAAAGGTCATCGTGTCTCTTTTCCTCCAAGCCCAAGTAAAAGCTCCCTACCTTTTATGATTATTCATTCTGATGTTTGGGGTCCATCCAAAACCACTACATTTGGAGGAGCCAAATGGTTTGTGACCTCTATTAATGACTGTACCCGTATGACCTGGATTTGTTTAATGAAGTCGAAAAGTGAAGTTAGTGGTTTGTTTCAGAAATTTCACAAGCATGTTATGATTCAGTATAAATCACAGATTCAAGTTCTTAGGAGTGATAATGGCAGAGAATACCTGAATTCAAATCTGCAACAATATTTGGTGGAACACGGAATTGTTCATCAGACTACATGCTCGTATACACCTCAACAGAATGGGATTGCAGAAAGGAAAAATAGACACTTGCTCGAAGTGGTCCGTGCTTCTCTCATCCATGGAAATATGCCACTCATTTATTGGGGAGAAGCCCTTGCTTCTGCTGCATACTTAATCAACTGAGTTCCCACTAATATCCTAAACTTCCTCACACCATTTCAAGCATTAACTGAAGCTATGAATGCACCAAAAGTCGTCAACTTGCCACCTCGTGTATTTGGGTGTGTTGCATTTATTCATCTTCATCAATATGAACGCAATAAGTTAACTCCTCGAGCTATCCGTTGTGTTTTCGTGGGATATGCACAGAATAAGAAAGGGTATCGGTGCTATCACCCACCAACTCAAAAGATATTTGTGATTATGGATGTTGTGTTCCATGAAGATGAGATGTATTTTTCCTCTAAGGTTGAACTTCAGGGGGGTACCGAGGTGAAGTTCAAACTCTTGCCTATGATGAAGTAGTTCCTATTCAAACTGAACAATCAGATATAAGGGGAGAAAATCAGGATGTAAATAATGACAATCACTCGAATGAAGACTTGGTTGAGGAAGAAAATTTCCACGAAAATCTGCAGTCAGTGCCGAACCTCCATGAAGATGAGCCATCTCCACCACCAGTACCATCAGATCTATCTCTACTCCCAGCAGAACTCCAAAACCAATCGTCATCGCTATCCGAAGCTCCAAGAAGAGAACTCCCAAACCATACTACTAGAGGTATCCCAAAACCTACTTACGAGCCTAATCCCACTAGTAAAGTCAAGTATCCCATGAGTCATTATGTGTCCACTCACCGATTTTCTGAATCAAATAGGTCATTTGTGAATCAATTATCTACTGTATCTATTCCTAACAATGTGCAGGAAGCCTTAGCCGATCCAAGGTGGAAAGCAGCTATGGATGAGGAAATGAAGTCCTTGAAGAAGAATGAGACTTGGGAGATAGTCGAGTTGT
This sequence comes from Hemerocallis citrina, assembly GCA_017893485.1. Lineage (NCBI taxonomy): Eukaryota > Viridiplantae > Streptophyta > Magnoliopsida > Asparagales > Asphodelaceae > Hemerocallis > Hemerocallis citrina. Next base: position 288,176,452 of record CM030363.1, read on the forward strand.
AAGCAGGGAAGATGTCAGTAGGATGCAGATGGATTTATACAGTGAAATATAAATCGGATGGTTCGATAAAGCGGTACAAGGCAAGGCTGGTTGGCAAAGGGTACACTCAAACTTATGGAATTGATTATGACGAAACATTTGCACCTCTGGCAAAGTTCAACACTATTCGAGTTTTACTGTCACTTGCTGCAAATCTTGACTGGCCGTTGGAGCAATTTGATGTGAAGAATGCATTTTTGCATGGGGAATTGACAGAAGAAGTCTATATGGATCTTCCACCAAGGTCGAACAGACTAGTCCAACACAGCAACAAAGTATGTCGTCTGAAGAAAGCATTGTATGGACTGAAGCAGTCGCCAAGAGCCTGGTTTGGGAGATTTACAAAATCAATGAGGACATTCGGATACAATCAGAGTAATTCTGATCATACTCTATTCCTAAAAAGAAAAGAAGGTAAAATTACTGCTCTTATTATTTATGTTGATGATATGATAGTAACTGGAGATGATCCTGAGGAGATGAAGGCATTAAAGAACTACTTGTCACAAGAGTTCGAAATGAAAGATCTTGGACCTTTGAGATACTTCCTTGGTATTGAAGTTTCTCGCTCAAGAAAGAGAATATTTCTTTCTCAAAGAAAATATGCACTGGATTTATTGAAGGAAACTGGAATGTCCACTTGTCAACCGATTAGTACACCACTGGAAGAAGGACTGAAACTATGCAACGAAACTGATCAAGTGCCTTGTGATAAGAAAAGATATCAGAGATTAGTTGGACGATTAATGTATCTTGCACATACACGGCCAGATTTGTCATATGCTTTAAGTGTGGTAAGTCAGTTTATGCATACACCTCGAGAACAACATATGGACATGGTAATGAGAATTATGAGATACATTAAGTCAGTCTCAGGAAAAGGAGTCTTATTTGCGAAACATGGTCACTTGAAGGTTAAGGCATATACTGATGCTGATTGGGCAGGATCTACAATCGATAGGCGCTCCACTTCAGGATATTTCACCTTTGTTGGAGAAAATTTAGTTACACGGAGGAGCAAGAAGCAAAATGTTGTTGCACGCTCTAGTGCAGAGGCTGAGTATCGCGGAGTAACTTTAAGTATAACAGAAGCTTTATAGTTAAAACTCCTGTTGCAGGACTTAGACTATGGTCCAAAGGAACCTATAAAGGTGTATTGTGACAGTCAAGCGGCATGTGATATTGCGGCTAATCCAGTTCAGCATGATAGGACGAAACATGTAGAGGTGGACAGATTCTTCATCAAAGAAAAATTAGATGAGAACGTTACTCAGATATCCAAAGTGAAGTCAGAAGATCAACTCGCAGATATCCTAACCAAGGCCGTTTCGACTCGGCTCTTCTTGAAATTTGTTGACAAGTTGGGCATGCTCGATATCTATGCACCAACTTGAGGGGGAGTGTTGAAATATAGTAATTGTATATTCTGTTTTCTAATATAGGAAACAGATTCCCCAAATCTCTCATCTTCCCAATCTTCTCAAAATCTCTTTTCTTCTTCTCCAAGAATGTAATCCTTATATATAGATGTATACAGTAAAGAATAAAGTACAACAAGAAGAATAAAAATTATTTTCTCCAAAATTATTTTCTTCATATACATGCATCACAAAAAAACATCCGCTGGCATTTACGAACCTAATGAGAGCTTCTATAAGATGAACTGAGGCTGCAGAAAAAGATGGCTGATTCGAAGAGGAGGCACATTCGAGCAGAAATTGTAGCAGAAAAAACCCAAATGATACACTCCCAGTAGTATAAATATTTCAGTTCTTCATTAATTTATATATATCAAATGATACACTCCCAGTAGTATAAATATTTCAGTTCTTCATTAATTTATATATATATATATATATATATATATATATATATATATATATAAGAGCAATGCTGCACTGTAAATCACTGAAGCCGTTGCTTGGAAACAATGGCATCAGACGCATTATAATATAAGCCGTTGTTGGACAGTGATTTGCATACCCGTTTGTACGGATCCGTTTACAATGGAGCATTGCTCTGTATATATATAATGAGGACACCAATTCTACATCAATAAAAAGAAGGAATATGGATTAGAAATATTCCTAACTAAAATGAATTAAAGGTTCCAACTAGAGCACCGATATGGCGACATCCCATATCTCCAACTATCTGCTATGCATAAGAATCAGTGACTTGACCTCGAATTTAAAGGATATATAAGCTGTAAATTAATGTAAGCCACAGGCTGACGAAGGATAATTAATGCTATGTTTGCGAACCAAGAAACAAAGGCATGCAGGCGATTCTCCAACTTCTTTGGGTAGAAAAATCAAGTCGGCCTCCACTAAACAATAATGAAGCAAGCAAAAGCATGAAATTTTTTTTTTCTTAGAAGGCCGTTCTTTATACATAATTCTTATATTTTCTCTCATTTATAGCAATCTACTGTTGCATTTTTTGTCAATAAATACATAAATAGCAAACGACTGCAGCGAGTGACTTGCTAAAAAATGCATTTAATGGATAAATAGCACACAACTGTGAATGCTCTAATAACAATGTAATTTTCGTACGCACAAAATACGTGTCTATATTTACAAAGGGAATATAAATTTAGAGCTCCTAAAATTGCAAAAAATTTCGGAACTTGAGTTGGCCGCCTCACCTGCCTAAGGTGGGGGCCGGCCCTGTGAGCTGGTACCAACTCTCTTTGACGTATGCAGCACGTACCTTATCAATTCAATTACGTCGACCTGGTTTCTTCTTCCTCATTTCCTTTGCCATTCCATCCTCTTTGTAGTGGGCCCCATTCTGCATGTATATATATAGCTTACTTTACCTCAAGTCTCTGCTCTGTACCTCAAATCTTTACTCTCTGCCTCAGAGTCCTTAAAACAATTTGACAAATATCTCAACCTGGAATCCTACCAAATAAATACATATCTTACTACTATAACGTCTGTGAGAGCTACAGAAATATTATCGGGTCTAGAGCATATAGTAAACCAAGAAAACAAAATAACATGTATTATATGTACTTTGTAGTTATAAGGAAGACATGCCAATCATCTTATGTCTTTGGTAATGCATATAAGATATGGTTCATTGCTACTACAACGATAATAAGGGTGTTGTGGCTAGATAGGAATATTTTTTATTTTCGTGGAACTTACAATAATGGTATTTCTCTTCCAATAGTGGCTCTGATTACACAATTTTTTTAGGTTTGATTAAGTGAGAGAATTCAGGTTCAAAATTTATAGAGAAATAGTGGGAGGTTACCTACTACACTTGCTCTCTATTTTTTGTTGTTTTCAGTAAACAACATCCTTGAATAAAAAGTGACCTTAGCATAGTACATTGTATAGATAACCATGTGCAATATTACCCACAATTTTCAAAAATGAGAAGGAAAAAATTTATTTTTTAAAAAATTATCTAACATCAATACAATATTATACGATTTTTTTAGGTTTTATTAAGAAATACTTCATAGGTTTAATTAAGAAATATGACTCTAATTCATACATTTAGATGGAAAAAGAATGTGAGGTTGCTTCTTAAATTTGGTTTTTTTAAGTAGAAAATTTATTGAACCAAAAAATAGTCTTAGCATAATTATATTATTATCTATATCTTATACTAAAAGGAAAGAGAATCTATCTCCTCTCTCCTTTCTCTATTTTGAAATAGAGAATGAAGATGAAAAGTATAGATCCCTATTTAACTAACACGTGCACTACACACAATTTTATTAAAAACAAAACAAAATAAAAACAAAAATCCCTCAAACACAGTCTCTTTTTCTCTGACTTTCTCAATTTCACAAAATCTCACGACTTCCCAAACCCACCTCGCCCTCACAACTTTTGTAATATTCAATTGTATAACATTATTGTTTGGCAGAAATTCTCTAAACCATATACTTATGCAAGGATGATAATTAAAATTTCAGTAATCATAAGTTTCTCCCAATTCTCACATTTTTTTAGAGTTCTATATAATTTTACAAGTCCCTCAAAACCATTGTAGACAGTACAATTTGCATAGGATAACACTAGCATACTGTATAGTACTGAACCAAATCTCTATACTAATTGAACTAAAGCAAAGGAATAAAAGAAAAGGGAAAAAGGAAAAAAAATTCTCCAGGTTTTTTTCTAGATCGTATTCTATTCTAAAAATCAAATTTTAAAATACTAGCATGAACCTGTTTTTCCCCAGTTAATGTCTTATTAATCCCCCCCATGGGTTAAGGTGGAACCAAAGCATGGAACACACATAAAATAATGGAAGAATAATTCAATGCCAACAGCCAACCTCCATCATCAATGCCAATAGGCTTAGCATTGGATGTATTACAATGATAAAAGCCTACCAGTTTTCTCAAGATCATGTAATTCTAAGAAAGGATTATCACAAACACAATTCTCATGTATCAGTATTTTAACACTGGAGCAAAAACTTTGAAACTAATTCTCAACTACATAAAACCGTGTGGTTCAAAAACTCACGCAGAGTGCGATGATTTGTTGGACTTTCAAAAGAAAGCAGTTGTCATCATATTTAGGTACCAAAACCAAAACATTACTGGCGCAATTTTTAGGCAACGGTTGTATGCAGTGGTTGTATAATATCTTAAATACTTGCGCAAGTTTTACATCTGAAACAGAAATGGTCACAAACTATCATATAACTGATTCTCAGGTAAACCATCCATTAATAAGGTAAATGAGAATGATAATAGTCAAGAAAAAAGGTACGTCGATTATAAATCAAAGAGATCAGTCTCTAGCTAAGGGAGAAAATCAAGTTGTCATCTACATGTATGTATGTCGTAGGAGGGGGCACCACGGGATTATTACGCATCCAACCTAAAACCACACAATAGTAAATAGTTAGTGTAAGATAACAACTTGCCATTTATCAGAAAAGAATAAGAGAGAAAAAAGTGGTATCCAGATATTTAGGTGAGGCAGAACTGACACTCATGTACAATAGGTTGAGACCAACTGAACCACATTCTGCCTCAGGTAAGTTATTTGAAGTCTATCGGAACAAATAGTAAGTTTCTCCTACCAGCCACATCAATGAGAATTTCATTATATATAGGGAATGTCAAAAGTTTCAAAGCCCTTAAAAAAGTTTTGAAAATTTACTTTATAAAGTATTGGCAGCCAAATGACAAACATATGCCGAATTAAATCTAGTATGTTTCCTGAACAGCCTTTAGAAAGTAAGTTTTCCTACCTGCAAAAGCTCATAAGCAAGTTTTCCTACTAGCCACATCAATGAGAATTGCATTTTATGTAGAGAATGTCAAAAGTTTAAAAGCCCTTAAACAGGTTTTGAAATTTTACATTACAAAGTATCGGCAGCCAAATGACAAACATATGCCAAATTATATCTATTCTGTTTGCTGGCCTCCTTTAGTAAGCAGGTTTTCCTACCTGCAAAAGCTCATAATTTGGACTCCATTTGGGAGCTGGAGTAACTAACCAACAATCAAAGACGGTTAAGCCCGTCAAGAGTAGGCTTGAGCAGCCATGATCACCAGCCTGACAACTCCTTTTACGGGTCAGATAAGGATGTATCAACCGTCTGGTGTAGCCTGCTCATACTTTGCCTCGTATCACTATTATACTTCGTGCAGAAATAGGTTGGCGTGGTGGTTAGTGCAAGAGTAGATTGAGACTAAAGGTGGTTTACATCCTTAAACTCCTCCAAACAAATTGCTAGTGTGTAACAACAACTCACCTATACTAAGGGTGTTTGAGCCCAAACTTCATCATACTCAATCATTAACATCTTATATAGTTGAGATTCAGAAAGCTTGTGCAGGAGCAACGGGTGGAGTACTAGCAGGGAATCAGACCCTCAAACAAAGGTTTGGATCATAAATAAATAGTTTATCATTTTGTGACCAGTGTGGTGTGCATTTCCATCTCTACGCATGTTAAAACCAAGTAAAAGTATTGTCATTTGGTTCTTAGTAGAAAAACAGCTCCAACAATAGCACAGTTTACAATGAATAAATAACCCTATAATTTTTATGTCAACAGCCTTCATAATCAGGCTAACCTTTTACTAAGCAACAAAGTTATACAAAACAGCACTTATTTCAGTCCATAAAACCAGTGGGGATCATAACCTTTTTGGAGTCCAGGTGAATAGACTCCAACTTTAGAGCAAAGTGCTCCGTAACACCTGAAGGACCTAACTTAGCTAACTACCTTGAACAATGATAGGTTCTGATAACGGAAATTCTTAAACACCTGAAGCAAGTCTCCATATCTTCATGTCAAAAAGAATTTCAGAATGCATTAGTTGCTTCCTATATATCATCTAAACATTTCCCTTTAAAGTAAGCTCCATAGTATTATCCCCCTGTTCATGCATTCCAAAGATCAATACCTGTATATGATAGAAAATAACATGAAGCAAAAGATGACAGAGAAAAATGTCAAGTTAAAACTCACTTCATCTTTGAGGACAATCAAACCATATTCAAAAATTTCAAATGAATATGGTTGTTCCTTTCACCCTTCAAAGAGTAGAAGTTCGTGAAATCGTTGCTTTTATATAAGAAATGAAAGACACAAAATTGTGTGTACACGTAAGGGAAGAGGGGCAGCTGAGAGAATGGTTACATATCACTAGGTTGATATGCTGTTAGCGGCTGATTTGAGTTGGGTCAAATCCACTTATTCACATGAGTTGGGTTTTATTGAAGAACTGAGGTAATTTCCATTTATGTATGAGTTGGTTTTTATATAGATACAGGTTCCCTAGCGAGTAGCTTATTTATTTTGGGAGTGAGTATGAATCAATCAGAAGCAGTAGTTTGTTATATATGTATATATATTAATGCCACAACAGCTTGGAATAAAGCATAGAAAACCACAACCAAAATCAGTTCTCAAACAAGTCAAACCTCAATATTTTTATTAATTTGAATATCTCAAGAGAAAATTGAAAAATGAGAAAGTCTCTACTCCTTTGCCTGTCCTGAAAGCCTCAAAAATACTCCTTTGCCTGTCTGAAATCCTCAAAAACAATCACCGACGATCCAATACCTATTTCCTGATCTATTTTCATTTCCAATGCACATCAAAGTTTGCTAGCTAAATAATCAGTAAATAATAAGTCTCTCAAGAGATAGTTCCTTCGGTCTCCCACATACATAATTTGTTGACACAAGGATATCAATATTGGATAATTAGAACTACTTTCTTCTTTCAGCCTTCAGCTAGGAGTGCATGCCATAAAGAAAAACTGGTTAAAGTTTGGTAGAAACCAAATGCCCGATTTTAGAACTATTAGACTGGCCTCCACATTCTCATCCACATTATTATAAATATCTCTAACAAACCACTGACATTAAAATTATCAGTGTTTTAAAAATCCTTCTAGGTGCTAGGCCATCCCCGCAGCTGACTGGCCTAGGACATGGGCATTTTTAAAAATCGGTTTGGCTGCCTAGGCAGGTCTGGGCGGATTTTTTTGTTTGTTAAGTGAACTGGTTCACTTAAAATCCCCCCAATCTCAAAACTCCCGACCCCCGTACTTCTCTCTTCCCCAAAAATCCAAATCCCTAAATCAGAAATCCCCCCAATTGTTCTTACTTTCCCTAAATCCTCAAAATCTCAAATCGTCAAAATCACAAATAGAGCATCGCTCTCTCATTGGAATCTTGATAATGAGCAAGACGCAAAACAAGCACTCTACCATTGAGCGAATTCTCATTTATGATTTTTTGAGTTATTTTTTAGTATTATATATATCTTGTATATGCAATAATATATTTTCTTATATATAAATATATATATATATATAGAATTATAAATAAAAAAACGGCCTAGTCGCCTAGGTCCCACTTACAAGGTCTGGGCGCTAGGCCTTCATCGGCTGCCCGAATACTGCCTAGTGACTTTTTAGAACACTGAAAACTATTGACATCAAACAATCAAAGAAGAAAGAATACCATATCCAATTTAAGTATTGTTGCTAATTACATAGACGAGTAGAAGACTTACTACTCACTACAAACCTAACTCCACGCATACGCATGAATAAACTGATAAACACGCCAAAATATGTTTAGCTTTTATGATGATCCATACTTGTTAATACCCCTGAGCCTGGGAAGCACGGATACTTCACGTAGGCGTACGTATCCGTATCTCGTACGTATCCGATACGAGATACGGCGGGATACGTACGGGATACATCTACCGCCGTATCCTACAGTGCCTATTAACAGGATACAGGGGGATACGGTAAAAATTCGGTGGGATACGGTAAAAAAGAACCCGGCCCATTAAAAAACCCTATCCCTTCAGTTTCAATTCCTCCCTCTCTCAAAACAGCCCGTCCCAAATCCCTCTCTCAAAACATCTCTCAAAACACCGGTTCCCAAATCCCTATCTCTCAACTCAGCCCCCATCGATCGAAACCCTAACTCTTCAATCTCAAATCCTAACTTCATTCTCCACTCCTCTTCTTCAATCTCATCTTCTCCTCGACGACTAAGTAGCTCGACGGCGACGAATCGTTACCCTCGACAGCGACGCCTGTTACCCTCGACAGCGACGCTCGTTACCCAAATCCCTCGACGACGACGAATCGTTACCCAAATCCCTATCGGTGGCGAAGCTCGGGGTCGACAGCGACGCAGCAAGACGGCAAAGAACTTCGACAGTTGACGGCGACGAACTTCAACGGTAGACTTATGCTTTATTTTTTAATTTATGCTTTATTTTTTATGTTTTCTGCTTTTCTTTCCTATATGCTATTTACACTTCTGTATGCTATTTACACTTATATATGCTATTCTTTTCTATATGCTATTTACACCTCTGTTATGTATTATATGCAAGGAGAAACCAGGATGCTATATGCAATTCTGTTATGTATTACACTTCTGTTATGTATTACACTTCTATTTACACTTCTATATGCTACTTGCACAACCATGCTCATCTTCATGTGCTGAGAGGAACTGGAGTACATACTCATTTATCCATTCGCTTAGGAGAAACAAAATTTTGCCACAACGTGCAGAAGATTTGGTGTTTGTACACTTTAATCTTCGCCTACTTTCAAGGAAGAATGAGCATTATATGCAAGGAGAAATCAGGATGTGGGATGTATAAGAGGATGGTTTTTATCCTTTAGACGGTGCTGGGGAGCTTGAGATAGCAGAACTTTCGCTTGATGAACCTGATATGGAGGCTGTGCTATTTGAGGAAATTGGTGATGATGATGATGTTTGATCAACTTGGCAAGGCATGATGTGATGGAGGTTTTGTTATAATTTCAGACTTGTCCACTTTTTGAAATCTGCTTATGTCATATTGGTTGTGACTTTGCTATGTTTATTTATGTTATTTTTTATGTTGATGAACAATTATTGCAATCTTTATGCTTTATCTTTTTTATGTTTAATGAATGATATTTACCATTTCCTTATTAACAATATATATATATATATATATATATATATATATATATATATATATATATATATAGCCGTATCCCTGCCATATCCCCGCCGTATCCCGTATCCTACTTTTTTGAAAATTGCCATATCCCCCGCACTCGTGTCCCCGTACGCGTGTCGCCGTACCCGTATCGGTGCTTCATTGCCCTGAGCATATTAAGAGAAACACAATCACATCAAGCCCTCATCGGCTGCCCGACTACTGCCTAGTAACTTTTTAGAACACTGAAAACTATTGACATCAAACAATCTAAGAAGAAAGAATACCATATCCAATTTAAGTATTGTTGCTAATTACATAGACGAGTAGAAGATTTACTACTCACTACAAACCTAACTCCACACATACGCATGAATAAACTCATGAACACGCCAAAATATGTTTAGCTTTTATGATGATCCATACTTGTTAATACCCCTGAGCATATTAAGAGAAACACACAATCACATCAATAAAAAGAACCAGCAGTGGACTAATGATTTCTTCTGTTATTAAGTTTAAGCAACAATTTAAAAGAAAATCTATGTGAGAATCTTTGAATTAATTCATCCATCTTATCACAACTCTCTTTAAATAATTTTCAGAGTAACCATATTTCTGATGCTTTAGCACTAGTCATTGTTGCTGTAAAAATCAGTGCGACCGCAACAGATGTGAGTTAGAAATTGATAAGATTGGGAAGACTATGATATGCGCCTTTGAAGTAAATTTCTGACTCCTTTAAAGTAAATCATAGAAGTCCCGATGTGTCTTCTTGGTGAGAGATGCCTTCAAAGTTGGTCCTCAACATTATGGTGGAATGCAGCGGCTACAACAGCCGAGTTGAACTTGGTTAAGGCGATCCTGCACTTCTCGGAGGCAACGAAGCACAAAGTCATCGCGTCTCTCATGTTGAGTTGACCCGTGGAACTCTTGTTCAACTCTATGGCGTGTATTGTCAGGTTGTCGACCTTCTTTGGGGGCGCCGTGGAGGATCCTCAAAATCTAATTGGTGATGTCTTTGAGTTCGGCCCGAGTAACTAGTACCTCATCATGTTGGTGGTTCTTGGGATGCTCCATGCAAGAGTTACCGACAGAGCGACAGTGTCTCGCATCCAAGCCTTGGCGAAGGGCCATCCCATCTTGTCGGGAGTTTATAATTGCACGAAGGTCTTGCTGTTCTTGAGGGCCAATTGAAGGACTGGCAGTGCATCCATCAACCTGGCTCTCAAAGGGCTTAGTCTTCGGAAGGTGGCGCAGCATTGGGAGCCCCTTGGTGGAGACCAGGCAAAGGGAGCCTGAGATGGCGACGGCATTAACCCATCCTTATGGTTGGTGGTGGCAACTGCTTGCTTCTTCTTAGAAGGCATAGCTGAAGATATTTTTGATGGTGGATCTAATAAGAGAGACAAATCTATAGCTTTTCCACGAACTGTGTCAATCTGTTGCTGTAAAAATCAATGCGGGTGCAACAAATGTGAGTTCAAAGTTGAAGTTGGGAAGACTAAGATGTGCACATTGATCGACACCTTCGAATACCTGCAAAAAAAATAACACCGGAGTAGACTCGGGCGTTTGGCCATCCAACGGTTAGCATTGGTATAAATACCCGAAACCCAGACCCGACCCGGTATTGGACCGGAACCAACCCGGCGTATCCGAGTTCGGGTCCTAAAATGGGATCCGTTACTTTCGGGTACGGGTCCGGGTCCGCTCAAAAGAGACCCAACCCGGACCCGTTAAAAAAACCCAAAAATCAACATATAAATAAATAAACTATCCTCATCCCTCCCCTCCTTTCTCCTCAATTCTAAATCTTTCTCTTCCAAACTCAGAACTCATGCCTTTTTCTTCACTCCTCTATTCTAAATCCTCCACTCGCCGCCTCCGCTCGCCGCTCACACTCCCGCTCCTACCCGAATGGGTAGGAATATTTGAATAGGACCCGGATCCGGATCATCACGGGTCCGGGTCAAATTTTTGGACCAGTAGGGGACCGGGTGCGGGTAGTGAAGAACCCGACTCAATACCAATGCTACCGACGGTCAAGTTAACAAAGAGAATGATAAATGGAGGGAAATAGTGGGATTGATTTGTTACCCATTTTTTAGGTAAGGCTTGGGTATTCATAGGGAATAAACCATTAGTTTAGGGATATGAACGGTTACTTGAATTCCTTATCCGGTAACTTATTAGATCCATCCTTAATGGATTTTGGGTCATGATGACTTTAGTTTCAGGTTTTGGGCCGCAGTCGGTTTCAAGTTTTTGCCCATATTTCACCCGAATTGATGTAGAATATTACGATTTTGTCCTTACATTTTATGACACGTGTCAGTGACCTATGGAGTGTCAATTTTTACCCACATCAGTCATATTCATCAAATCATCTCTCTCCTCATATATGTTCTATAGTATCATCGTATCACAGACACTTTTTAGTATTTGTATCAAGTATGTTTTATTTCGATATAGATAACAAAGAATACCCTCAAGCCTGAACCCACTTCTGTTTTTTGTTTTCCATTACACAAAAGTTTTTATCATGTATTCACAATTACCTTGAACTTCTGACTAGAAATACTTGGTTTTTGAATTAAACAATGAGTGATTAAATTCATGAGGACAAAATGAAATAAATGGAATATAACTTGGACGGAGATATGAAACTACAGTTTAGAGGTAAGGTGTAAACACAGTGATGCCTAAAGAAGTACCTAGAAGTTAATATTTTTGTTACCCTAAATGATGAGATTACTCGTAGCACCAATGCAGGATGGCTAAAATGAGTTGGCCTTTTGAGCCTTGTGTTAAGAAAATATTCTGAATTGAGGAAAACATATTAAGTCAGACATGTTATAGTATCATAATATTGAACAATTCTAACAAACACGTTAAAAAATCAATGACACTGAAAGAGAGGAGCTTTACTGCTTTAGAGGGACAAGTGGCAAATATTAAGATTAAAAAGGGCTGTATCATGGCACCTTGAGAAATTAGAGACAACTCCTATTGGTAATAAAATGAGGAATTGAGATGGTTTTTATATATGTGCAAAAAATGCTGAAAATAAAAGTGCAAAAAAAACCAATTATGGTGCTGATCAGGGAAATTCATAGTACTGAGTAGTTATTTGAGAAAAGAGGATTTAGGTAGATCTAAATGGGCACAGATCAAGACAATTAAGAAAAACACAGTACATTTTAGTTTGACAAAGACGGCACTTAACAAGGTTAGTTGGAGGATAAGGATTTGTAATATAAACCCCAACATTTTGGATTAAGCATTGTAGTTATTAGGTTAGTAGATGTTGTTACTATCATCCCATCCTCAAAATGACAAGCAAAAGTAGTCCGAAGTAGTCAGCTCTTCAGTTTGTTAACAAATGACCAACAACTATCTAACAACAAAGTAGTTCTTGACACACAAATGCACACACACACACACAATGTAGTAGTTTTCTATCACACTACTCAACAACTAAATAATCCCAATCATCTGATTGAATCATTTGTTCTATTAATAATTTTAACAAGTTCATATTTAGAAGTGAAATTTGTAACTCTATACAACACAAACCTAGGAGAGAATAGGGGCAGGATCATAAGCCAAAATACAATAGTACTTTGGCAGTTTATTGGTCATTCTACAATAACTTACAGCCGATGATTTATAGACCTGAAAAAGTGGGGGTAACCCCAGATGGGCAACTAGTCTAACACAAAAATCCTCTAAACCAAACTTAAGGTCACATTTAGTTACACATTCCTGTATTTCTCTTAAATTTGTCAATATTTAAAGAACCTAAAATTAGAAAATTGATCCTTAAGAACACAACTATATGCACACAGTGGGGTTATAATGCATCTTATCTTATAAAAATTTGCATGATGTTAATAATTTAAGATAATAATGTCTATTATTGATAATTTTGTCATGACTCGTGACCATCCATGTCTGAGAATACCCAAATTTGGTGGGGAAGTCCTACATGTTAAAGTAAACAGCTTGTGCAGACCAAGGTAGTCAAAATCATGAGGTGCATGCAAGGTACAACACAATATCTAAACAAGTAGAATGCATCTTATGTAAAATTTGTTACATAAACCTCATCACACTCTTCCAAGGGTTTGTTCCTATCTAGTAATCAAGATTCAAGGATCTACAATAATAAAACCAATTCACTGAAAACAGTTATCAACTACATCTACATTCATCATCAATATAAAAAAAAACCAATGTAGCTCCAACTTCACGCTGTCCTAACTCCTAACTACAATTCATGAACTAATAGCACTAACAAAAGGCGAGAAATCACTAGCACAATCACTCGATTCAAGTGACTAATTTGCGATAGATGAGCGGGTGAGTTCACGGGGCTTGCCCCCCGCTCGGAATGAATGCAGTTCAAAAGTCAGGGGCGGGGAATGACCCACTCCTGCTACACTGTAGGGTGCAAAAACCGACATGTTGACATACCACTAAACATAACTACCCCCACAATTTTTCTCTACAAACACAAAATCACTAGAAACAATCCACAATCAATAATATGAAACAAAATAACAAAGTTAACTACCACCCCCGCTAAACCTAAATCCATATTCATCATGCAATACAAGATTCAAGATACTCACCTAAATCCATATTCACAGCCCAACCAAAAATAGTTATGAACTACATCCAACTTCCCTTCAATTTTGTGATGCTCTAACTAAAATTGAGGAACTGATAGCACTAACTAAAGGTGAGCCAATCCCTGCTCAATTGTTGAATTTTCTGTAAACCCACTCCAACTACATTAATTTGTGGAGAACGTAAAGGGGATGTCAAAATAGCACTAACTAACTGCACAATTTTCTCTACATTATAGGCCACTTTTGGATACAGAGGTTAGAGCATCTATAGTCGTCGACACCCAAATTTTGGGTATTTGGCAAATAGAAATAGAAAAAATGGCGACGCTCTGTAGTCATTGTTAGCCAAAATTTGGCTTTTACGAAATCCGAATAGGACGGACAGATGATTATTTACCGTACGAAGTTTTTTTAAAAAAAATTTAAAAGCCAAACCAGTCACCTGTGGAGATGTGACATTTATAATATAAAAAAAATCAAAAAACCCTCAACAACCTGGGACGAGGGATGAAGTCCCATCCTAGGATTTTGTCTTTAGCAAATTTTGTGTTGGACGGTAGATTATCTACCGTCCTTCACTAAATTTTTTTTTAAATTTTAATTAATGGGACAGAATATTATCGTTCGTCCAACAAATTCGTCGTATGCTAAATTGAAGGGACGGTGTATCGTTTGCCGTCCGACGTTTCAGACGAAATATTATCTTTCGTCTCATTTAACGGACGAAGGATTATCTTTTCTTTCGTCAGCTATAATTTGGCAAAAGCCAAACCATCTGCTATATTTGGCCAGCTACTGTTCAAGCGCCACTCAAATTTTGGATATTTGGGAGACGAGTACAGCGGCTTTTTTTCTATTTTCCCCATATTTTGGGTAATTAGCAGACAACTACAGATGCTCTTAGTGGAGGTAACTCAAATACCTACAATCATCTAAACTTTGAATTTGTTTGGATCATATTTTTCGAAGTTTTGATGCCTCCGCCCTTCACCTCCAATGATAAGATACCTGTAAGCATCAAAACTCTCATCCAGCTAGATTTATTTATTAACATAAAATAGAGGTACAAGTATAGGTTGCACTCCTCCACCTGCACTTAAAAATTATCTGTAACTATCCAACCTTTGTATCCAAACCGAGCCCAACTATAAATAATGCACGCAAACTAATGTAGAACAAAATAACACATAACTACCACCAATCACCAAACCCAAATTCAAAATTCATCAATTAAGCATAAGATTCAAGGAACTCACCTACAACCCAACGTGGCACGGCTGCTTACCCCCGACCATCAAGCCACTCGTCCCATTCAACCCCACCCCAATCCCGTCACACCACACCCTCAGCACGTGCCCCCTCGGCCTCCACCCCCTCTTCCTAAACCTCACAACCCCAAACACCCTCACCCCAAACCTCACCACCCCGCTCCCCTTCTCCCTCCCAATCCCACTCACCACGTCATCACCAACATACTCCCCCGCCGCCACCATAGTCGCCCCAACCTCCGTCACATTCTTCGTCGCCTGCTCAAACGGCGCCATCGAAGTCTCGGCGATGACGTCATCGTCGTAGACGACGCCGGCGGTGAGGGAGTCGTAGTAAGCGGTGAGCTTGTGGTTTGGGTTCGAGATCGAGAGGGTGAGCGCGAACTTTGAGGAGAGGGAGTTGGAAGAGGTGAGGTTGAAGGAGGAGACGGCGAGGGAGGAAACGGCGAATTGGGGGATCTGGGGACGGAGGACGAGCCAGACGATGAAAGTGACGGCGGCGAAGGCGATGATGAAGCCGACGGCGAAGGCGACGAAACGGCGGAGGAAGGGGTTAGGGTTAAGGTTAAGGTTTGGGGGGTAGTAGTTAGGGTTAGGGTTTTGGTAGTAGTTAGGGTTAGCGTTGTAGGGAGAGGGAGGTGGGTAAGGGTAGGCGGTGGAGGGGGAAGCGGTAACTGGGTAGCCGGTGACGGAGAAGGGTTTGGGGTGGCGGGGATCGGAGGAAGACATCGAGAAGATTCTAGAAGGGTGAGAGTGAAATTTTGGAGGAAGGAATTATTGTTGGCGTGATGCCATGGACGTGGGATTCAATATTTACTAGTAATCTGCGCAATCTGCACATGTGATGCACGTTCTTATTAATTATAATTTTATATAGCAAATTATAAAAATGTAGTCTGACCTCGAATGTAAAATTTTAATTTATTTATCACATGCTCTTTAAAAATTGTTATTGATGTCACAGACTTTTATTTTATATGAGTGACATTATATAAATAATTATGTCGTAAATAAATTTGAACTTTTATGATATTATGGTAACTAACAATAGTTGAGTAAATTAATGATTAATATAACTCTCAATTAAAAATGAATGGTTGAATGTCTACAAATGATAACCCCAACTATCTCATTATAATATTAGAGATTTTAATTAGTGAGAATTTTATTGGTCTTAGTCTTATAAAAAAATTATGCGATCTGCTCCTTTTTATATATGTATCTTATCTTTATCACTACTATCTATTATTTTTGTAACGCCCCAAATTTCAAATACAACCGAATTCGAAGTTCCATAGGATCTTTCCACTTCACTTCATCCAATTTTTCATAAAAATTGAACTTTTTATAATACAACAGAGTCATTTACATTTATTTACTCAGCGGAATATAAAATGAAGTACAATAGTGAAAATTTATACATTTGCAACATCTTTAACATTTAAATAAATCAACAGCAGCTTATCAACTTTATATCTTCATGAAAATCCATCTCCTGCATATAAAAATGTGGGCACGTCAGTTGCTTACAACCGACAACCGACGAAAATGTTATACACGGTCATCCTCTCTATGCCGAAAATATAACGATCTTAAAACTTTAACAGAGCACAACTTGAATGCAAATAAAGTGTTAAACGTGACTACTCTAAACATGTAAGTGTATGCAATGCCTTAATGCCTAATGCATATATTTTATACTAAGATGACACTAATGCATACTTGTTCCCATACTACATAGGTCTGAGGGCAAGCACCCACGTACTCCACATTAAAGGGTTTGATCCCTCGCCACGACAACTACCCAGTAATAAAGCAAGGTTTAGACCATTCCACGAGTACGGATTCCAGTCCCGGAGTCCACCGCCCGACTGTTATAACAGACTCCTCATCGTGCGAACATCCCGCAAGTGCCTCTCTAGCCCCGGTATATGTATATACATTGGAGTACGGCAACTATCCGCCTGACTATGCATAGTCCCGGATTTAAAATAAAAGCTTGTCTCCCACGAAGCAACCACGGTCCCGGAATCTTCCGCCCGACTGGGTCTATAGTCCTGGAATCCTCCGGCCGACTATATAGAGTACCCCACTTATGTTTGCCCAGGTTTACTACATCTTCTTCTAAGTGCCTAGTTATTAAGTTCAAGACATGAATAAATTATCATACTTAGAGTTAGTTTTACCCCCTACCGGACTTAATTACAAATACCGAGATAGCTCCATGGTCATATCTCAAAAATATAACTCAAATCTTTTAATCCAACAATATCGGTACCCGATGTCTCACTAAACTCTAAATCACAACCTTTCATGTACAAGAATCCATGGGTACTCATACCCTTCAATTATCATGTATTAACTCAATGTTTTCTTATCTTCAACTTATTCACAAATTAATCAATGTCTTTTCTTAGCATCATTCATGATTCAATTATTCATTCATAATCTTTAAAAGTCATATTTCTTTTCATGAACATAGATTCAGCCACTTTAAATCTCAATAACAATTTAAGCAGATATAATATATCTCAAAACACATCAAGTATTTCTCAAATCAAATAAGTGTATAATCTCTTCAAGAGAATTCCATAACATGGCAATTATTTTTCTGTTCTTCTCAAAATAAAAGTCATATACTCAATTAAATAATTTTGAAGTCAATAACTCATTTTCTATCCCAATTCTTCTTTTAACTTCTCAAAATATACATGAAAAATTCTGAAACTAATTTTAATAAATTTTACATCATTTTATAGGAATATTAGAATTTTTCCCCTGTAACCCCCGTTCCCGTAAATATATATATTTTGAATGATTTTATGTATTTCGATTATTTATAAATCTAGTTGTGTTAAATTCATTTTTTTTGGATTTTCTATTAAAATCTTTTCTAATCAGAAATTTTACTTAATTCGAATAACTGTATATTTTAACTTTAATTTCTATTTTTATTTGATCGTATTTATATTATACAGTGTTTGGATTATTTTTAATAAATCTGTTAAACTCGAATTTGCATTTTGATATACATATATTATTATTATTTCTGTTAGTATTGTTATTTTGGAGTATCATTGTTTTATTGTTAATATTATTATTATTATTATTATTATTATTATTATTATTATTATTATTATTATTATTTTAAGCTGGACATACTCTATTTTATATGTATTCGTTATTTGACTTAATGTATATATATATGTATGTTTTATAAACCTCTGTGATACTTATTATCCCCTCCCCCCCCCCCCCCCCCCCCCCCAACTGGATTTAAATATATTAATTGATTTTTATATCCATTCCCCTATTGGATCTAAACCCAAACCCTTTTGCTTATTGGATCCAATACCGCATCCATTAACCCAATACCCTATAACCCTATATATAAATACCCTATCCTAAACCCTAACATAGCTAACCCTACATCCTAATCTACTATACAGACCCCCTATCAGCCGGCTCTCTCTCCCTGTGCTCTCTCTCTCTCTCTCTCTCCCGAACCCTCTCCCCTTCTCCTTCATCGACTGTGCTCCTCCACCCTCATGTGTGCACCCCCGACCACCTTCACCTCAGCGCCTCTCCGATAGCAACAGCCAGCTCGACCTCGGCGCCACCCTGTGCGCCTCTCCCTGTCGCGACGCCCACCCTCGCCACGACTGCAGCACCAGACCCCGTCATCTTGACTGCACCACCAGCCACCACAGCAGCAAAGCCTCGACTCAGCGCTGCCCCCTGCCTCCTGTCGTCGACGGCAATGTCGACAGCGTAGCCAGCGCGCCTCGGCGATCGTTGCAGTGCCGCCGCAGTGCACCGCCTACCCCCCGCCTTGTCGCCACCCGCCACTCGCTGTCGGAGCCAAGCTAGTGCAGCCCCATTGCTTTTGATCAAGTTTTAATCATATTTGTTGTGAGCCGTTTGATCGTTGATCATCACGATCTTAATGATCATTATCTTGATCCGTTGATCTTGGCCATCGGATTAGCATTGATCGTCATCACCATCATCAAGATTTTGATCTCGACCATCGGATATTTTTTTATCATCGCGGTCGTGATCTTGATCTTGATCTTGATCTTTGATCTCAGCCGTCCGATCAACCGATCACATTTGATCTTGGCCCTTGATCGTCTCGTTCATCTTCTACTTGGTGAGTTAAATTTTGATCCATTTTTTGTTCTCATTCATCAAATTGTCAATCATGGTATATTTACTTTTTTGGTACTCTTCTAATTCTTATATATTTTATGTTCGATCTCGGTCGTTGGATTCGCTCGATCTTCATCTTGATCACCATCTTGATCATCGAGATTCGTGCCCGATCGTGATCGTTTGCTCGTCGCTGTGCCACCGGGATTCCAATCCCGTTATTCCCTATATCCGGACTGATCTAACGTCATCTAAAGGCAAGTCATCTTACTCAGGAATTGTATTATATCGTATTCGAGATTATTTATTGAATCCCGCAAGTAGATCCATATTGAATGTCGTATATTGTTATTGTTATCTATCGTTGGGATACTACGGATTTACACGGCGAATCCAAGTAGCAGTCTTGACTTGTGCCGTCTTTGTACATCTAATATATAGAGATCTTACATGCATTCATGTAGTTAGTTATTGAATATAAGAATAGAGAATTATTGTTACATTTCATCTCATGACATTATACTCAATTATTGTAGATTGTATATTAGGGTTGATGGTTCATGTGATTGATAATGATAAATTAGATGATTGTAATTAGTAGGGTTATGAACATTATATATCATAATACCATGTTCACATAGGGGTAACTTGTTGTGATTTATGATTGTTAACCTCTAACTCACCATTCATAACATCTTGATTATTTTTATGCACTAAAAATTATATTGAGACCCTGAATTTACTACCAACCTGAATATTGTCGTACTGTTTCAACCTAGACAATGTCATTAAAATCAATACCTTACTGAATATGAAATGTAGCCCCAAATGTCTAGTTGCTAATAACATCCAGAATTTTTGAATTCCGACTTATATTGCATGAGTTATGACCTGTTTTACTACTGCTGCGCTGAAATTTCAGATTCATGTACATACCATGTTAGGCCAATGAATTAAGTGAACTAATGATAAAATATTGCACGATAAATTCCATATTGGTAGATAACATGCTTAGAGTAATAAAAATTATTTTTACTGATTTTTACAATGAATATTTACTGTCTTTACAACTAAAACTAGTCAACACCGATAACCAGCCAGAAACTAAAATCTGTAAAGAATACTAAATTTCACATAGCTACTGTTGTCAGAATGTAGACTTTAAATATGCGTTGGAACCGGGCAGGAGTCTAGTTTCAGGAACTGATAGATCCGCATTTGCTATCCTGTAGCAACGAAAATTCTGATTTTGGTACAACAACCTACTGTTGTCCAGATTTGGGTTCCTATGTTTAATAAGATACAATCAAATCTATAATGTTATATTGGGTGCATTTAATTGTATAGAGTACATTGCATGATCTTAGGATTGTGTTGTCATCTTTTCTAGTGTCCCTTATTAATCACATTATTGTATGTTAATTGAATAAAGAATGTTAATCAAGTCAGGGTTAAGGGTTGACAAGGGTAGTTGATAATATAGTGATTATACTCGGAATTGTAGGCTTTGTTCCCAAAATATTGTGTCGGCTAGTGCTATTGATTTATTGTTGGATTACTGACTGCAGTATCCCAATTTATCGTGTATTGTTTTAGGATCTATCGTGCCGACTATTGTTATCGTTATTGTGCAAGAAATTGTTATTGTTATCGTGCGAGTACATGACCTATAGAATTGATCACCTTAGTCTAAACGAAATTGATTGTATGCATGGAACCTGTAGTATGGGATACGGTAGTACGTGCATTAGCTAGAATTAAAAATGAGTAATAAACTTAAGACTTTCATCACATTGTCATCTTTATTGAACAGTGTTATCGTTATTGTTACCATTATTGTTATTGTTTATCGTTATCGTGATAAATCATCATTATTGCATATTGTACTGTTATCACTTTGTCATTGTTCAACACTTTTGATTTCATCGTTTATTGACTTCATCGTTATACTGTTATTGTCATTGTTCTCTGTTTCTCTACTTGCTGTCCGCGACCTGCTCTAAGAATATTTTTCCCCTCTTTAGATGAACAGCTTACAAGTAATCAAGGAGATTTACCTGATGGACTAGGGGAGCAACAATGGTGAAGGAGATGTTTTGCTGCGCTGCTTAAATAAATATTGCTTTATTTGAGAATTTCAATAAATTGAACAAATGTTGTTTTCTTTGTATTGTGGGCTTTGAACAAATAAATTGAATAAATTTAAATAAATATTGCTTTATGTTTCCATACAATTTGAACTAGTATAGTTGATTTTACTCTATTTTGTGGTCACAATTTTTTTTCGTTTATGTTAAGATTGAGTACATCAACTATGGTCCAAGTTTTCGTTCCTTTGTGAATTACTATTTATTGCCACCATTTTCTAATTCTTTAACGTTTTACATTTCTCACTTACTTTCGTTCTACGTCCTAATTAATGATTTGACGCTTACTTTTGTAATATTTAATGAACTCCTTTTAAGTCTTTTTGCATATATATATATTTGTCTATTTTGCTCGTTACCCTTTAATGTGTTTTTGGAGTATTAATTATAATGTCAACATTCACTAATTATCATTTGTCTTTTACATTTATTGTTATTAATATTTCTTAGCTAAATTTGTTCGTGTTTCTATGTATCTTAACTGATTATTTTTCCAAAACTATTTTTTAATATCACCTTTAAAGTTTTTGTTCCTTTGTTGTTTGTATGGTTATCAACCTTTTTATAGTTGGGTTTTATCTCTTCATTTTTGACTTCTTATTCTATGTAAATAGTCTTCCTATTTTCTTACGATTGGGGATTAATGGTGTATTTTGACTTCACTTTCCATTTATAATTGATCGACTATATATATTCCTGTTTGGATTATTTTTAAAAAATAAAGTTGATAAGCGAGATTCTTATTTTGCTGTCTAATGTTATTATTACTACTACTATTATTATTGCTATGGTTTTCGTTATTAATTGGTATCATTATAATTATTGATATTACCATTGCTATTATTATTACTAGTAATTTGCACGTGCGATGCACGTCTTAATAAATATAGTTTTTTTAAATATAGTTTTTTAAAATAAAAATTTAGATGTAATCTGGATTTGAACTTAGAACTTCCTTTATAATAGTTATGCACGTGTATTGCTCGGGTTGGTAGATTGACGAAATATTTACAAATGACACTAAGGTCTTCTCCCATTATAATATTAGAAATAGGAATATTTCTTAGTTTTTAAAAATAGTGGGGTATATGCTAATTTTCACATTTTAAATGGGGACATTTGCTAAAATATCCCTTTTTTAGGCGCTGCACGTGCATCACACGGGTATGTTTGGTGGATTTAGTTTGCCGTATATTGCACGTGTTTACTCAGTTACAAAATTAGGGTTTGTTTGTTTACAACCCCAACTCTCCCATTAAAATAGTATAGATTATTTTCATTATTTTATTATTGATGTTAATATTGAATTACCTTCATACAAAAAAAATGTTGAACCCAAATTTTATTATGTCTTGCATTATTATTCTTACCAGTATTGTTAATATATTTTGTTATTATTATTATTATTATTATTGTTGTTGTTGTTGTTATTATTATTATTATTATTATTATTATTATTATTGCATTATTTTCATGAATGTGTTGAATCCTATTCTGTCATGTATGTATTATCATTATTATAGGTATTGTTAACATTTTTAATTTTATTATTATTATTATTACCAGTATGATTATGATAATTTTTTATTACTGTTATTATTGCTAGTATTATTTTTAATATTATTGTTATCATTATTTTTATTATTATTTTTATTAATAATATGTGTTGTTATTATTATTGTTATTATTATTTTATTATTGTTATTATTATTCGATTATTATTGATATTATTATTTTTATTATTAGTATTTGTTGTTATTATTATTTTTGTTAAAGCCCATTAGTTTGATCTATAGCATATCTTTGAATTATTTAAATTGAAGCCAAAACTTTATATTCATTTTGCATTATTTATTATATTTATCTTGAACCCATACTCTCCTTGATCCTGGTGTCTCATTCTTGTCTTCCTGCTCAGTTCGTCGATTGGTGTCATATGGCCTACAACGACACGTATGCTGCTTGGGACATCACCATCGGAGTAGCGCAGCGAAAGCGTGGTGGGCCCATAACCCACACGTCCCAGGATTCTCTTGTTTCTTCTTCCCTGCATTGTTGCTTCCCCCTATTCCTTGTATTCATCTTCATCTGTTGGTTCCTTGATTGGTTCAATTCTTCCCTGTCCTTTCTCACTCTGATTCTGATTCTACTTACTCCGTATCTTGCTTTGTTATCTGGTGTTGATTCTTTCCTTTGATGCTATTTATTTTCTTTCATGCGTTCCATTTGACATCATTGTTATCCATTTTCTTTCTTATTCTGGTGATGCCACTGCTTTGTTCCTTTCCCTTAATTCTTTGTTTGGTTACCCATCCCCAAGTCTGCTTTTGCCATGTCCTATGTACCGCCTAAGCAAATTTCGAGGGCGAAATTTTGTTGTAAGGCGAGTAGGATTTGTAACCCCCATTCCCGCAAATATATATATTTTGAATGATTTTATGTATTTCGATTATTTATAAATCAAGCTGTGTTAAATTCATTTTTTTTGGATTTTCTGTTAAAATCTTTTCTAATTGGAAATTTTATTTATTTAGAATAACTGCATATTTTAACTTTAATTTCCATTTCTATTATACAATGTTTGGATTATTTTTAATAAATCTGTTAAACTCGAATTTGCATTTTGATATACATATATTATTATTATTTCTATTATCAGTATTATTTCTGTTAGTGTTGTTATTTTGCAGTATCATTGTTTTTATTATTATTATTATTATTATTATTATTATTATTATTATTATTATTATTATTATTATTATTATTATTATTATTATTATAAGCCGGACATAGTCTATTTTATATGTATTCGTTATTTGACTTAATGTATATGTATATGTATGTTTTATAAACCCCTGTGATACTTATTATCCCCCCCCCCCCCTCCCAGCATTGGATTTAAATATATTAATTGATTTTTAAGCCATAAACTCTATACCCATTCCCCTATTGGATCTAAACCCAAACCCTTTTGCTTATTGAATCCAAACCCGCATCTGTTAACCCAATATCCTATAACCTTATATATAAATACCCTATCCTAAACCCTAACATAGCTAACCCTACATCCTAATCTACTGTACAGACCCCCTATCAGCCGCCTCTCTCTCCTTGTGCACTTCTCTCTCTCTCTCTTCCGAACCTTCTCCCCTTCTCCCTCATCGACTGTGCTCCTCCACCCTCATGTGTGCACCCCCGACCACCTTCACCTTAGCGCCTCTCCGACAGTAACAGCCAGCTCGACCTTGGCGCCACCCTGTGTGCCTCTCCCTATCGCGATGCCCACCCTCGCCACGACTGCAGCACAAGACCCCGTCATCTCACTGCACCGCCAGCCACCACAGCAGCGAAGCCTTGACTCAGCGCCGCCCCCTGCCTCCTTTCATCGACGGCAACGTCGATAGCGCAGCCAGCGCGCTTGGGCGACCGTTGTCATGCCGCCGCAGTGCACCGCCTGCCCTCCGTTGTCGTCCTCCGCCTTACTACCAACCGCCAGCCATCGTCAGAGCCGAGCCAGTGCAGCCCCATTGCTTTTGATCAAGTTTTGATCATGTGTGTTGATCGTTGATCATCACGATCTTGATGATCATTATCTTGATCCGTTGATCTTGGCCGTTGGATTTTCATTGATCATCATCAACATCATCATCATCATCATCATCAAGATTTTGATCTCGACCGTCGAATCTCTTTTGATCATCACGATCGTGATCATCATCTTGATCTTGATCTTCGATCTCAGTCGCCCGATCAATCGATCACACTTGATTTTGGCCCTTGATCATCTCGTTCATCTTCTACTTGTGAGTTAAATAATTGATCCACCTTTTGTTCTCATTCATCAAATTGTCAATTATGGTATATTTACTCTTTTGGTACTCTTCTAATTCTTATATATTTTATGTTCGATCTCGGCCGTTGGATTCGCTTGATCTTCATCTTGATCACCATCTTGATCATCGAGATTCGTGCCCGATCGTGATTACCGTGATCGTTTGCTCGTCGCCGTGCCGCCGGGATTCCGATCCCGTTATTCCCTATATCCGGACTGATCTAACGTCATTTAAAGGCAAGTCATCTTACTCTGGAATTGTATTGTATTGTATTCGAGATTATTTATTGAATCCCGCAAGTAAATCCATATTGAATATCGTATACTGTTATTGTTATCTATCGTTGGGATACTACGGATTTACACGAGCGAATCCAAGTAGTAGTATTGACTTCGTGCCGTCTTTGTGCCTCAAATGTATAAAGATCTTACATGCATTCATGCAGTTAGTTATTGAATATAAGAATAGGGAATTATTGTTGCATTTCATCTCCTGACATTATACACAACTATTGTAGATTGTATATTAGGATTGATGGTTCGTGTGATTGAAAATGATAAATTAGATGATTGTAATTAGTAGGGTCATGGACATTATGTATCATAATACTATGTTCACATAGGGGTAACTTGTTGTGATTTATGATTGTTAACCTCTAACTCACCATTCAAAACATCTTGATTATTTTTATGCATGAAAAATTATATTGAGACCCTGAATTTACTACCAAACTGAACATTGTCGTGCTGTTTCAACCTAGATAATGTCATTAAAATCAATACCTTTCTGAATATGAAATGTAGCCCCAAGTGTCTAGTTGCCAATAACATCCAGAATTTTCGAATTCCGACTTATATTGCATGAGTTATGACCTTTTTTGCTTCTGCTGCGATGAAATTTCAGATTCATGTACATACCATGTTAGGCTGATGAATTAAGTGAACTAATGATCAAATATTGCCATGATAAATTTCAGATTGGTAGATAACATGATTAGGGTAATAAAAATTATTTTCACTGATTTTTACAATGAATATTTACTGCCTTTACAACTGAAACTAGTCAACACCGATAACCAGCCAGAAACTAAAATTTGTAAAGAACACTGAATTCTTCCTAGCTACTGTTGTCGGAATGTAGACTTTAAATATGCGTTGGAACCGGGCAGGAGTCTAGTTTTAAGAACTTATGACGGATTCATATTTGCTATCCTGTAGCAACGGAAATTCTGATTTTGGTACAGCAACCTAATGTTGTCCATAATTGGGTTCCTATATTTAATAAGATACAATTGAACCTATAATGTTATATTGGGTACATTCAATTGAATCTATAATGTTATATTGGGTGCATTTAATTGTATAGAATACATTGCATGATCTTAGGGTTGTGTTGTCATCTTTTCTAGTGTCCCTTATTAATCGCATTAATGTATGTTAATTGAATAAAGAATGTTAATCAAGCTGGGGTTAAGGGTTGATGAGGGTAGTTGATAATATAGTGATTGTACTCGGTATTGTGGGCTTTGTTCCCAAAATACTGTGTCGGCTAGTGCTATCGATTTATTGTTGGATTACTGACTGCAGTATCTCAATTCATCATGTATTGTTTTAGGACCTATCGTGCCAACTATTGTTATCGTTATTGTGCAAGAAATTGCTATTGTTATCATGCGAGTACATGACCTATAGAATCGATCACCTTAGTCTAAACGAAATTGATTGTATGCATGGAACCTGTAGTATGGGATGCAGTAGTACATGCATTAGCTAGGATTAAAAATCAGTAATAAACTTAAGACTTTCATCACATTGTCATTGCATATTGTCATCTTTATTGAACAGTGTTATCGTTATTGTTACCATTATTGTTATTGTTTATCATTATCGTGATAAATCATCATTATTGCATATTGTACTGTTATCGCTTTTTCACTGTTCAACATTTTTTATTCCATCGTTTATTGAATTCATCGTTATACCTTTATTGTCATTGTTCTCTATTTCTCTACTTGTTGTCCACAACTTGCTCTAAGAACATTTTTCCTCTCTTTAGATGAACAGTTTACAGGTAATCAAGGAGATTTGCCTAACGGACTAGGGGAGCATCAATGGTGAAGGAGATGTTTTGCTGCGCCGCTTAAATAAATGTTGCTTTATTTGGGAACTTCAATAAATTGAACAAATGTTGTTTTCGTTGTATAGTGGGCTTTGACACGAATGTTGTTTGATAAATTCTAGATATTGGGTTATTTTGATGTTGGTTATTTTTATGCTTAAATTCCAATATTGTTATTTATGTGATTATTCTTTCAATGCATGCGTGTTTGTTTTACTTCTTATTTATATTGTTGAGTTGGATCGATAACAGCCTATGGATGACGCAAGTCATTCGCTGGGCTGTGTCACGTGCTTGCATTCCGTATTTTTGGGAAGCGGGGCGTGACATCCCCAAATTTTATTTACATTAAAACCCTTTCAAAAATATTTAAAATGTCAAAAAACCCAAAATGTGGCCACCGGGTTTCGAACCCAAGCCCAACCGCACAACACAGTTAGCGCTCAAAGCCCACTCTGCTAGCCAATAAGTCCAAGTGGACTTGGTGTTATAAAGGCAGCCGACAACCAATACATACAGTGCTCTACTGTTTGGTTTAATTAAAATCGAAAACAAAAAAAGAGGGATTGCTAAGATTCAAACTCACGACTAGGACCACAGGCACGCTACAGTAACGCTCTTAGAGCTCAGCCGCTAACCAGTATGTCCAAGCCCAACTATTGTTATGAAAACAGAGGCTAGGGTTTTGTTCACACGGCACAGAAACTAGTTTATTTCACAAAACTCAAATATATGATCGATCTAATCTTTTTAATGGACTGTAATTATCTCATTCATACTGAGTTTACTTGAAAACAGTAACTCACGAATTTCCAAACTTATAATTTAGTCATGGTATCTATATTTCAAATTATTTCCTCTCTTTAATGAACAAGAATTGCATTTATTCAATCTAATCAAAATAGCAATTTGTATCTTTTACAAACAATTAAATAAAATTTTGGTGTACCAATTTAACTTTACAAAAATTCATTTTTAACCACAAGGGAAGTCTAAACAATTTTCATACAATTATATATTTGACATTTGTAAATTAACATGCATATTTGTTCATGACAATACTCATTGTTTCTTTTTATCATTTTCGACTAACATGATGGCAATTAGTTTCTTAATCATAATAAAAATTTCTACAATTCATGGCACATACAATAGCATGATTTGTTCTACATTTATCACATTAAATTTATTTATACCACTCATTTAACATACTAGCATGCATTTCCTACATTTAGAAAGCACAAGATCACCCACCTCTTATGAAGAACTTGCAACAAAGATGATGAGACACAACTCCTAGCTCCATCAAGCAACACCTAATCCTTCTCCTCCTAGCAAGAGCACTAAAAAAAGCCTCCAATGCAACAAGAACACTCTCCAACTCTCTTTCTTTCCTCGATCTAATTTGTTTAGTTTAGGTGTGAAATGAAAAGACAAATAGGGGTGTATTTATAGGACAAAAGAAGGGCTAAAATACAAATTTCAACCACCTAATAATTACCCATTCAACTATTCACCTCCCCACTTTCTCCACCTCTTCGCTACCCTAACCCCCGGCCTCTCCTCTTCTAAAACCGGCCCCCTCTCTCTCTCTAAAACACGTGCACGCGTTGTGCACTAATGCACACACACACAAAAATAAATACAAACCCTATAATTCTAATATGTGTATTAAAAGTTGTTACATGTCATGTGTGAATCCATGCACAACCAAAAATTAATGGGCTTGTCTTGTGGGCTTGCTTTTGATTAATTAATTTAATTAGTCTATTGGGCTAGAATCTGTTCTTAATTAGATCCATGAGTTTAATAAAAGGCTAAAAAAGACTCATGCATGCTAAAATTATAAATGAGAGCAAGAAAAATAAAGATGGAAAATTGGCACGTGCATCGTACGTGCAAAAATTGAAAAAATGTATTTTTAATTAAAATAGAAATACGAGATGTCATAATTTTAATGGGATAATTTGCACCTAATAAAATTTATTTGTAACCAAATAATCACGTGCATTGTAATCCAACAAACACGTACATTGCACATGTATAACTAATATAAAGGAGGTCTTGGTTCGATACCAGACAACGTTCAATTTTTTAGAATATATATATATATATATTTATAAAGACGTGCATCGCACATGTAAATTACAGTACTAATAGGTGAGAAAGTCTACTCCCTCTCTCCTTTTTTTTACTTTCAAATAGAGAACTAATAGGAAAAGTAAGAATTTATATTTAACCAACTAGTGTACCCTTGTGCAATATTGCACGAACTTATATAATATAAAACTAGTATTACCATGTGCAAATTGTACAATCTAAAATAGTTTTTGAGGGACTCATAAAATTATATAGAACTTCAAAAAAACGTGAAGGAATTGAAAGAAACTTATGAATATCATCCCTATTGTATTTACCGAAATCTTCATTATTATCCTCATATAAGTAGATAGTACATAGAATTACTGTCAAACCACAATGTTATCTAATTGAATATTACTAAAGCTAAAAAATGCATACAATGAAAAAATTTCGTAAATTCAACTAATTTATGTTAACATGTAAATTATAACATCATTAACATTCAGTAAATAGGTTATACATTATAAACCATGTATTATAGCACAAGTTATGATAAAGATGATAGACTAAGAAAATTATATGAAAATAATTTTATGAATTGTGTTTGCTTAAAAATCTAATTATAAGTTACGGGATGGGGTTGGGGTGGGTTTGGGAAGAGACATGAGATTTTTTTAGATTGATAAAGTGGGAGGGGAATAAACTTTTTTAGGAATTGAAGTTTTTTATTTTGCTTTACTTTTTTAATCAAATCGTGCGAAGTGCACGTGTTAGTTAAATATGAATCTATACTTTTACTCTTATTTCTCTATTAAAAAATAGAGAAAGGGGAGATGGGGTATACTCTCTCTCTCTCCTATTAGCATAAGATATAGACTAATGTTACCATGTGCAAATTGCACAACCTTAAATAGTTTTGAGTGACTCATAAAATTATATAGAACTCAAAAAAAAATGTGAAAGAATTGGGAGAAACCTATGAATATCATCCTACCGTCATTACTGAAATCTTCATTATCATCCCCATATAAGAAAATGGTTTAGAGGTCCACTACCAAACCATAATGTAATCTAATTGAATTACTAAAACTAAAAAATGCATGCAATGAAAAGATGTTGCAAATTCAATTATGTTAACAGATATATTACAACATTATTAACATTCACTAAATAGGTTATACATTATAAACCATGCATTATAGCACGGGTTATGGTAAAAATGATAGACCAAGAAAATCATATAAAAATAATTGCATGAATTATATTTGCTTAAAAATATAAATTTAGGCCAAGGGATGGGGGTGAGTTTGATAAGAGACGTGAGATTATTTGAGATTGAGAAAGTTGGAGGGGAAAGATTGTGTTTAAGGGATTAAGGTATTTATTTTGTTTTGGTTTTTTAATAAAATCGTGCATAGTGCACGTGTTAGTTAATTAAGAATCGCTACTTTTCATCTCTTTTTCTCTATTTCAAAATAAAGAAAAAAGAAAGGAGGTAAACTCTCGTTTCTATTAGTATAAAATATAGATATAATATAATATGTAGCATAACTCGAACAATATTGCGCATATATTTTTTTAATATGAAAATTAATTTTTTTATATAAATATTTATCTAATAACATCTATATAATAATGAAGATTCAAATTTCAATTTTGATGGAGTAAGAGTTGGGAGTTATCTCCTACATTTACCCTTTTTTTATTGTAAAAATAAAAAATGAGAAAATCATAGACAAAAGCAGGTTAACATAATATATTGTATAGATACGCGCACCACACACAAATTATTAAAAATACAAACAAAATAAAAATCTCAATTCCTCAAATACTGTCTCTTCGGGTACAAGAGGTTCTACCCACAACAATGGTCAGCCCTCCACTGAAAACAAAACCTGAACTTGACGAAATCTTTGAGTGGTGCCTTTTTAAATTGAAACAATGAAGCAAGCAATCGGTTAATGACTTGCCCAAACTTACAACAATTTTAATTACAAAGATCCCGTTGCAAGCTTTATTCCATATAATCAAAATTTTAAAATTTCCCTAGTATACACCTTGCTTCCCACTATCTAAGAGCATCCATAGTCGTTGAGGTAAAAAAAAAGGCAAAATGCATATTTTACCTTTCCATTTCGACGAAATGCTGCAGTCGTCAAAAAGAAAAAAATACATATTTTCGTTAAAAATGAAACAGACGAAACATCAACGAAACATGATGTTTCGTCTGTGATTAAAAAATCATTTATATAGCCAGAAACTGAAAATAAAAATTAATAAAATATACGGGATGAAACATGACGTCCGGGTTTTAAGGAGGATTTTTTGCAAAAACAAATTTTAAATCGCAAAACATTTACAAAATTGCAAAAACAATTTATAAATTTGAAAAAAAATATATAACTACACCTAGTGACCACTGATGGTAATTTGCAATTTTTTTTAAAAGGAAATGGGACCCAATGGCCTGGATGTTTCTGTAATACCCTGATTTTCATTTATGAAAATTATTATTTTGTATTATTATTTTTGTACGTATTGTGCACGTGCAATTTGCAGTATAAAATTTTATAATTATTTTCATTTCATAAACAAATGAGCACATATATATATATATATATATATATATATATATATAGGTCTCCTCCATTTGTTTTTATTAAAGCACATTTTTCTTTAATAAACATAAGTTTCATTTATTGCCCAATTTAATTTATTTTTTTGTAAACTAATTTGGCCCATTAAATAAAGGCCCATGAGTTATTTTATCTTTTAAATACAACTTGTAATGTAGACAATTTTTTTAAGATTATTTTTATAAAGAATAAAATGTACAACCTTTTAAAAATGGGGGACTATTGAATGCACGTGCATTGCACGTACACGTGTAGTGTGCACTCCACCTTGGCCGGTTTTTAAATGGGAGGGAAAGGAAAAGAGAAAGTGGAGTTGTGGGAGGTAGTTTTTGTGATCATGGTTGGTTACTACAACTTTCCCTAAAATCCTAGCCTTTGATCCTTAACTCCTAGATTAATCCTAGCCCTTTATTTTGTCCCAAAATTTTAGTATAAATACCCCCCCTAGCCTAGTTATTCTTGCACTCTTCATTCTCCAAACCTATAGTAAGAAAATACAATTATTAGTAGTGAGTTATTAGTAGGAAGTGAGATTGAGAGAGTGGGTTTGTGTGTGCTTGCAACAAGGAGGCCGGCTACTAGGAGCTTTCGGGTTGCACTTGGGGAGCATCGGTTTGCACATCAAGGAGGAGGAGGAGCACTCGTTTGGCTAGCTCAAGAAGGACTTTTTCGTTTAGGAGGTGTTGTGAATCTTTCTCTCCAAATAAGGTGGGTTGGTTTCCTATATTTCTAATTAGACACCATGTTAAGGGTGATTGAAATGATAATGCATGAAAGAAACTAATAAGAATACGCTTAATTGAAAAAAGGACTTGCTAGTTGATTAAATTGATTGCTTGATAGATTGCATGTTATCTTAACATGAATCTTAAGTTGTATGTGGATCGTTTTGTAGTTATGGAATATATGAATTAGAATTGTTGTTAATATCAAAACTAAGTACAAAATGCTAGTAGATGAAATTGTTTGTTTTATGAGTTTAGTTGGACTTTCGTGATATTGTTTAGAATGAATAAATTATAATATGTTTTGGGTTTATGAAAGAGAAAAAAATAGGGAATTGATGTAGGAAGTTTTTATACCAAGTTGTGTTCGAGAAATGTCAAATGAATTATGAAAAGAGTAGTACACAAATTTAAATCATATTTGGAGAATTGAAAAACCCCACAGTACAGTTGACTGGCCATGTGCAATGGTCGACTGCCCTGATCAGTGATTCCGAGTTTAAAAAATATCGCAGGACAGCCGACTTATTACATTTAACAGTCCACTCCCCTGACCTCCATAATTTCGAAATTTTGCATTTTTGCGGAACAGCCGATTGGCCATATTCGACAGTCGACTTTCCCGAAGCTTCAAGTAAATCTGTCTTCTTTTGTGCGAAAATTTCTATGACGTGTGGCCTAGTATAGATGAGTACAAACTATGAAAATTTATTTGGAGTTATTGGACTAAAATAAAATGTATTTGAGGTGAAATTGTTCTCGAAACTATTGTTTTCTTATAATCATAATTTCGTAAAAATGTGGATATTCATGAGGCGATTAATGTAAATGTTAAAAAGCAAAATTGATGGAAGGAAAATATAACTGTGATGTTTTTATATGAGTTATTCATATTAAAGAATAGTGTGACCATAGTGAGTTTGTGAATATTCACTTTGACTAGATATTTTGTGATATGATTTTAATGTGGAAATACATGTTAGCTATGAAATGCATGATGGATAATTGAACTCCATGTATGATTATTGACTCATGAAAAGATTGGAAAATCATGTGATTGAAAACGAGACATGTTCTTGAGTATGACAACTCAGATTGTGAAATTGTGAATTGAAATTAAAAATTAGGGTGTAGCCAAAACTCACACCGGCAAGTGAAAAGTTATGAGATATGATAATTGAAATTGAAAAGACCAAGTTTGGGTCATTGTGAAATAAAAGAAATAAAACCGTTATTGGTGAGAGGGCTAACCTTAAGAGAATTGATTTTGTTCATGATTTCATTAAATTAAGGATTAGTTACATAGTGAAGATGTGATGAAAGTAAGAGAAAAACATTGAGTATGAGGGCCATTGGATTGGCGGCGAGAGAGTATTCACAGGATGTCCCATGATGAGTCATGATAGGGCGTGGATACTGCTCTAGAGTACCGTCCCGGTGGCGACGTTCGTGGGGTGTTTGACGACTACGGATGGTGTCATGTGTATGGTAGGAGCTGAATTACTACAGGATGCCTGTATGATGAGTCATGTGTCAGTGCGTTGGGATTCCCACCAGGGCGCCTAGACATGAGTTCGTAGGTCATAAAACATCTAGGATACTTACCGTAGTTACAGCAGTAGATTAAGTCATGACGAGGGATTGAACCCTACAAGATGAACGACGATTAAGAGGCTTGCCCTCGGACCTATGTAGTATGGGATGCATAGAATCCGAACAAGTGCGCATTAGTGTCATGTAATATAAATAAGTGCATTAAGGACTAAGTGCATAATCACAACACGACATCAATAGGGTATTTCCTCTTAGTTTGATATGTGAACAAGTTTGTGTTTGTTAAATATGGAAAATCAATTATACTGTTTCCGGCATAGAGAGGATGGCCGTGTATAATATTCGTCGGTTGAATAAACTGACGTACCCACAGTTTTGTATGCAGGGTAAATGGCATGATAAAGATTAAAGGAGAACTGATGCTTAGAGATTATTCAAATGTTGTTATACTTGTGTACAAATGTTGTAATTTTGCTTCCGCTGTAAAATGCAAAGTGTAAAGATTTCTTGTAACTCTGATGTAAAGTGAAAATTTTTAAATTCCTTGTAAAATTGTACAAAAGAAGTGTAAAGATCCTGTGGAATCTCGAATTCTGTTGTATTTTGGAATTCAGGGTGTTACAGTTTCGTCCAGCCATTATATGCATATTTCTGGGTTTTTTCTTTGTTTTTTATTTTTTTTAAATTTAGACGGAACATCATGTTCCGTCCTCTATTATATGCATTTTGCCATATCCCTTGCTATTTATACGTTTCTACTGCAGCGGAATTGGTAAAAAAAATGGCAAAATAGCTGACGAGTGTGTCAGCTACAGTGTCTAAAAATACATAAAATGACAAAATGGCAAACGATTGTGGGTGCTCCAAGAAGCAAGATATACAATCAACAACAGCAGCAACCTGGAAAATTGATGAAAAGCTAAAGCATGGCACAAATTTCATCTTCGAACTCAAAATGGCTGGGTGACAAATCATCGGGCTTGGTTGTGAAATCTTTATCTGCATGCAGCTTTCACTCAAGGCGGCCCACAACACTTGCATATCCAATTAAAGAGGAAAATGTTACACGGAACTGTGTTGTAATAATCATATGTATATTTGAATTTTTTTGGAATTGTAGTGTTATAACTTGGTTTTCAGTGAATGATAAACGGAACAAATATCTAATTAAATTAACACCCTGATAGGAATATCCTGTATCAATGTTTTTTTTTAATTTTAAGAAAAGATGGAATATAGTCATTATGTTCATTAATTATGAATTAATAAAACAATTCAAGAGTACTGGGCAATGGTACAAATTACTAGCAATAAATAAAACATGAAACAACTTGACCCGTACAAACAACAGGAGATCCCTCTAACAACCCTAGAGGGTGGGCCGATAGACCGATAGTCTTCACCACTATCGTTGAGGCATCGTGCAACTCCACTAAAACTATAATGGACCTCATCTCGAGCCCAATCACAGTTATTGCCGTATAATAATTTTGTACGTCAGTTTAGCTTCGTGCCCCGCTTCCACAGCAGGTGCACACCTACGTAAAGCGATTCATCCAGGATTTTGATAACCGCATAACAGGGCCAACCCCCACCTTGAGACAGGTGAGGCGACCGCCTCAGGCTCCCAATTTTTTTTGCACAATAAGGGCCCCCAAAATTTGTATTTCCCTTATAAATATAGATATGTATTTTGCACCTAAAAAATATATATATTGTAATTATGGGCACCCTAAAAATAATTATTTGGGCATTTCACCTTGGGCCCCCAGGAACTCAGGGTCAACCCTGCCACCAAACCCGGCCTTCTCCTCCTCTCCTCCCACAACCGCGCAAATACCACACTCTCCCCAAATACAAGACATACACCAACATAGAGTAGTGATGAGCAATATCTTCACTTACTCAACTCACTCTCTCACTCACTCACTCTCTCACACTCTCTTTCATTCAAAAAACTCAAAACAAATCACAACGAACTGAAGCATCACCTTCTCCTTTCGCCACAATGAGCAGTGGCATTGGATGTTAGGTTCAACGATGAGGGCATACCGGCGGTGCTGCCTCGAAGATCGTGGTCGTCAGCTGAAAGAGCTCGAATGCTTTCACTGCCCATCACAATCACTCCATAACAAAATAAGCATGAATTACATCCTTTATGTTCGGCTCCGCTAACAGCACGAACCCCGACTACTTCGCACGATCAACCAGCACCTCGTAATCCAATCATAGCTGCAGATCGCCAAACTTGGCAACGTGGGCGTGGACATGGCGGCGACGGCGAAGGATCGAGTCCGGCGGCGACGGCGAAGGCATCGATTCCTGCGCCGAAGGGGAGGCCGGCGTCGACCAATAAAGGTGGCGAGGGGGAAGTGGATCGATGGCGGTGGCGCACTGTCGTCACCACGAGCTCCACACAAGGAGCTTGCCATCTCCTCACCGTCGCTCAACACCAAAGAGACAACGACTGGGTCGATGGTGGAGCACAGATCCTGCGACGGGAAGTTAGGTCGACAGTGGAAAATAGGATAGCAGGAGAAGGAGCTCCAATTGGTTTGATAACCGGCGGTTTATGGAGCTCAGATCCCGTCGAAAGGTGGGCTGAAGAGGAGAAGCTGCGGCGAGAGATGGATTGACGGGAGGAGTGTCACCGCGGGGAGAGGAGGGGGGGGGGGGGGCGAGCTAGGGTTTTTTTGAGAGAAAGAGAGATTGTATGAATGGTTCAATGGCATGCTTCTTCTATAAGACTAGCTCAATACGAGTTGTGTTAACTGCACTATTTTTTAGTAAATTTTATTTGTACGAGAGAGAGAGAGAGTGTGTGTGTGTGTGTGTTAATTGCATCCTCTTAAAGTCTAGTGGTAAGCATCATTGCGAGTATTTACTGATACTATATTTATTTGCACATCTCAACTATCTGTATAATAAATCACAAGGCAGCTTGAAAAAAAAAACGACCAAGTGGCTCTCATTCAATTAAAACAAAATTAATGGCTCATATTCACCGTCCCAAAATACATCAAACTCAAAGCTTTTCCTCCAAAACTGAAATCCTTCTTACTTTATTACTACCCCTCTCTCTCCTTTGTTCACTTTTTATGACTTCTCTATCTCTCTCTACCCAGAAATTTAGATTTCCATATTTCAAGTTTGAAAATTTTCGTATTTTTTATATTTTTAATGCATCTTTTGATTACTTATGTAGAAATTTTCACTGAGTTCCACGATTGATTTCAAATTCAATGGAATATTAAATAAAGATTGTTCATGCTTCTTTTGATTGCACATGTAGATATTTACTTAGGTAAATTTTACCATTTAAAGTTACATTGAAAATAGCAAATATCTCATCAAAAGTTAAATTTTATCAATTTGCATTATCAAAGTTATGAGAAGTTGAATTTTACTCCCTCGTTTATAATTATTTTTCAACATACAACTAATTGTTGTCTTACTATTCAAACTTGAGCTACATAAACTTCATGATGGAAATTTGTAACGCCCCGCCCAAATACTCAGACAATTTTAATATTTTTAGAAGACAAATTAGATATTATGTAGTACAACTGCCCACCACAGGCTGCCTCTCAAAAGGTGGTTAACCAATTAGGTGACTCTTGATCATTGGCTAATTATATTTATACTCAAATTATTTTTTGTGCACTTCCCATGTGGGACTATATTTCTCAATATTCTTCTCAAATCCCGGGTAAACAGTGTTACCAGTCGACTGAACAATCGACCAGTCGACTGTTCGCTGCAAATCTGGGGTATTACATACACCTCACCTTTAGAAATCAGCGTCCTCGCTGAGTACAGGGCACACATCTAGTGTAGGATCCGCCCTTTCTAGCCGATGTAGTATAGTCCTCAATCCCGGAGATCAATCACTCTCAACACCGCAGATCAGATACCCGGCTATCAATCACTACCTGTGACTCTCAACACCGCAGAGTATACCCGACCCCGGAGATCAATGACTCTCAGCACCGCAGATCATACTGACCTCTACTACACCCGGTGTCGAAAGTCGGCTCTGATACCATTTGTAACGCCCCGCCCCAATATTCAGACAATTTTAATATTTTTAGAAGACAAATTAGATACTATGTAGTACAATTGCCCACCACAGGCTGCCTCTCAAAAGGTGGTTAACCAATTAGGTGACTCTTGATCATTGGCTAATTATATTTATACTCAAATTATTTTTTGTGCACTTCCCATGTGGGACTATATTTCTTAATATTCTTCTCAAATCCCGTGTAAACAGTGTTACCAGTCGACTGAACAATCGACCAGTCGACTGTTCGCTGCAAATCTGGGGTATTACAAAATTGCAGATCAATGATTCATGGATCCAACAATCCGAGGGACAACCTCGAACCCCAGTCGGGCACCTCTCGCTCGGTCGTACCCGACCTGCGTCGGGTCATCCAGAACCGACAGGCAAGTCGGACTAGGGGAGGGGCCGCTTCCAACTCGGTCCCGAATCGTCCCAGACCTCCGCCCCGAGAGCGAGAACCGGCGCTCAGCAACATCGACCGGAGGTCGCCGCCCCACGTAACCCGGCTGAACGGGCTCCAGTCACCCACCGTGAGTTCCAAGACTTCCGAAAAGAGATCATGGAGGCTATCTTAGGGACCCCTATCAACGAGACACTCCACCGCTCTCACTCGTGATCGGATGTCAGGGCCAGCGCGTTTCGCGGCCTGACAGTCCCGCCAGAGTATGACGAAGACATCCTAAAATGCCTCCAAGAAATGGAGAACCGCCTTGACCACTTCGGCGACGGCGGCGTGAGGTCGGCTCAGGGTCATAGGCCGACCTGACCTCCTTTCTCCGCTGCAATCCTACAAGCGGAAATACCCCGAAATTTTTGACCTCCCCAATTCGAGACCTATGACGGCGAAGGTAATCCTGCTGATCACATGGAGAGTTTCAAGACCCTCATGATGATTCACAGCACTTCGGATCACCTCCTGTGTCGTGCCTTCACTGCCACCCTCCGGGGTCCGGCTCGGCAATGGTTCTCCCAGCTCGCCCCCGGCTCGATCTACTCGTTCGACCAGCTAGAGGCCAATTTCCTGGCCCACTTCGTGACCAGCAGAAAAGCCGAAAAGACCAGCGCATCCTTACTGGACCTTCGACAAAAGGAAGGGGAGTCGCTCCGGCAATTCGTCCGTAGGTTCACCACGGAGGCAAGGTCGGTCTCCTCCCTCGATGCTGGGGTCATCTCGGTAGCGTTCCGACACAACGTCCGGCATGGCCAGCTGAAGGCATTTCTGGCGAAGAAACCTCCCCTCGATTTCCTTGACCTGCTCAATCGGGTCGAAAAGTACATCCGGGCCGAAAAGGCCCTAAATCCCGAGGACACCAAGGAGACTCAGGGAAAGGGGAAGCGCAAGGCCGACGAGGTAGAGCTAGCAAAGAAGGTCTCAAAGACGGAACCATCATGAAGAAGGTCCGTGCGATTCCGCGCTTCGAGAGGTACACGCTACTGACACAGAACATGTCGGTTATCCTCTTTGCAATCGAGGACAGGGACCTCATCCAGATGCCACATCGGCCAACCAACAACAAGAAAAGAGATCAGCGGTTCTATTGCCGTTCCATCGGAACAACGGGCACGACACCGACTATCCCGGGCCCTGAAAGACGAAATCGAGGCCCCTATCCAACGAGGGTACCTCCGGGAGTTCACATGGGAAGACGCCCGGGACCAAAGAGACACGAAGAACCGGAGGCCTTCCCCTCCTCCTCGCGCCCCTAAATCACGTCCCGAGCGGAACCCCGAGCCTGAAGAAATCGAGGGACAAGCCATCCTGCATTGCGTCCATAGGGGGCCCATGGGAGACAATTTTAATATTTTTAGAAATACAAATTAGATACTATGTAGTACAACTGTCCACCACAGGCTGCCTCTCAAAAGGTGGTTAACCGAATTGGTGACTCTTGATCATTGGCTAATAGTATTTATACTCAAATTATCACATCAAACCTCCCATGCGGGACTAAATTTCTCAATCTCAATCTCAAATCCCGCGCCCTACCAGTCGACTGATCTACCCACCGGTCGACTGTTCGCCGAGATCTGGGGTATTACATACACCCCTCTTAGGAATCAGCGTCCTCGCTGAGTACAGGGCACACATCTAGTGTAGGACCGCCCTTTCTAGCCGATGTAGTATAGTCCCTTATCCCGGAGATCAATCATTCTCAACACCGCAGATCGGATACCACACTCAACACCGATCCCGGAGATCAATGACTCTCAGCACCGCATATCGTAGGCCTCTCCTACACCCAGTGTTGAAAGTCGGCTCTGATACCATTTGTAACGCCCCGCCCCAATACTCAGACAAATTATAAATACTATGTAGTACAACTGCCCACCACAGGCTGCCTCTCAAAAGGTGGTTAACCGGATTGGTGACTCTTGATCATTGGCTAATAGTATTTATACTCAAATTATCACATCAAACCTCCCATGTGGGACTAAATTTCTCAATCTCAATCTCAAATCCCGCGCATACCAGTCGACTGATCTACCCACCAGTCGACTGTTCGCCGAGATCTGGGGTATTACATACACCCCCCCTTAGGAATCAGCGTCCTCGCTGAGTATAGGGCACACATCTAGTGTAGGACCGCCCTTTCTAGCCGATGTAGTATAGTCCCTTTATCCCGGAGATCAGTCATTCTCAACATCGTAGATCGGATACCACACTCAACACCGATCCCGGAGATCAATGACTCTCAGCACCACAGATCGTAGGCCTTTCCTACACCCGGTGTCGAAAGTCGGCTCTGATACCATTTGTAATGCCCCGCCCCAATACTCAGACAAATTATAAATACTATGTAGTACAACTGCCCACCACAGGCTGCCTCTCAAAAGGTGGTTAACCGGATTGGTGACTCTTGATCATTGGCTAATAGTATTTATACTCAAATTATCACAACAAACCTCCCATGTGGGACTAAATTTCTCAATCTCAATCTCAAATCCCGCGCATACCAGTCGACTGATCTACCCACCAGTCGACTGTTCGCCGAGATCTGGGGTATTACAAGTGATTGCCAAGTCTTTCCTTAGTTGTATCTTGCATTATTGATTTGTGTTATGACTGACAACAGGAAAGCAAAATCCTCGAGTTTTTGGGTTTTATGTGGAATCCTTTGTCGTGGGTTATGGAGATGGCAACTATTATGGCCATCGCCTTGGCCAACGGTGGTGGCAAACCTCCAGACTGGCAAGACTTTGCGGTATTGTCATTCTTCTTGTGATCAACTCCACTATCAGTTTTTTCGAAGAAAACAATGCGGGTGATGCTGCAGCTGCTTTGATGGCTGGTCTTGCTCCCAAAACTAGGGTAAGATAAAGCTCAGAGTTATATATATACAAAAAAAAACGTTTTATTTAGTTAAAAGTTTACACAATTGCATGCACTGCTTGCATATTTAATTCATGTATATATGTATTATTGTTATCTCCTCAGGTTCTTAGAGACAGCAGTTGGAGGGAGGAAGATGCATCAATTCTCATTCCTGGAGACATCATCAGCATCAAACTGGGGGATATCGTCCCTGCTGATGCTCGTCTTCTTGAAGGAGACCTGTTAAAGATTGATCAGTCTGCTTTTACAGGCGAATGCCTTCCAGTGACAGAGAATCCTGGAGATGCAGTTTTCTCGGGTTCCACCTGCAAACAGGGAGAGATTGAGGCTGTTGTCTTTGCTACCGGAACTCGCACATCCTTCGGAAGGATTTGTGGCTTAGTTGACGGTACTAACCAAGTAGGTCATTTCCAGAGGGTCCTTACTACCATTGGTAACTTCCGTATCTGCTCAATCGCTATTGGGATGGTTGTTGAGATCATCGTAATGTACCTTATTCAAAAGAGGCGATACAGAGATGGTATTGACAATTTGTTGGTCCTCTTGATTGGAGGAATACCAATTGCTATGCCCGTTGTTTTGTCAGTGACCATGGCTATTGGTTCCCACAAGCTATCTCAGCAAGGAGCTATCACCAAGAGAATGACTGCAATAGAGGAGATGGTAGGCATGGACGTGCTTTGCAGTGACAAAACAGGAACTTTGACCCTAAACAAGTTGAGTGTAGACAAGAATTTGATTGAGGTGTTTACTAGAGGTGTGGACAAAGATCATCTTCTTCTGTTGGCAGCAAGGGCGCCGAGGACTGAGAATTAGGATGCTATTGATGCTACACTGGTTGGGATGCTTTCAGATCCCAAGGAGGTACATATATATTATTTAGTTAGTTGCAAAGCATTCAAATATTGTCACATTGAATTCTTTTGATTTTTCTGCATTTTAATTGCGCTTGTTAAATACATGCATTTTAGGCAAGAGATGGTATTACCGAAGTTCATTTTCTCCCATTCAATCCCGTTGACAAGAGAACTGCTCTAACCTACGTAGATTCTAGTGGCAATTGGTATCGTGCCAGTAAAGGTGCTCCTGAGCAGGTATATATATTCCTTCTTATATATGAGATTTTTCTTATTAAATTTGTTCCATATAGTATTATTAAGTCTCAGGTGGTATAATTTATTTGTTTGTTTGTCTTTAAATAGATTATTTCTCTTTGCAACTGTGGCGAAATTGTTAGAAAAAGGGTCCATAAAGTGATTGACAATTTTGCGCAACGTGGGCTTCGATCATTGGCTGTAGCTACACAGGTATATTATTTGTGTACAATGATTTATTTTGCCCTTAATAATAATATTCATTCTCTGTGTTAATGCAGGAAGTTCCTGAAATGAACAAGGATGGCCAAGGGGGGCCATGAGAATTTGTTGGTTTGTTGCCACTATTTGATCATCCAAGGCATTCTATATTATGTTTACTTTAGTGTGTCTACCAGAAAACCTGAACTCAAGAGCTTGTAATGCTGCTGCACCGAACATAATTTATGTTATTATGCTTGA
The DNA here is from genome assembly GCA_017893485.1 of Hemerocallis citrina. NCBI lineage: Eukaryota > Viridiplantae > Streptophyta > Magnoliopsida > Asparagales > Asphodelaceae > Hemerocallis > Hemerocallis citrina. The sequence goes on from CM030363.1 coordinate 288,220,063, forward strand.
TTATAGGAATAAATTGTGTTTCGATGTATTTATATATTGTTTATTATGTTTGATTAATAAATTTGTGAAAAATATTAGAATGAATTTTGGAAAATGATTCTGATTTGAATTACAGGTATTTGATTTGATAAAATGGACAAAAAAACAACTATCACACAATTGTTTTCTTTAAAAAAATAAAAAATAAAAAAAATAATACCTACCCCGGCATTTTCAAACGCTGGGATAGGCCTTTTAAAGGGAAAAAAAAATCAAAAAATAAAATCAACATATCCCGGCGTTTTGGAAATGCCGATATAAACCCCGGCGTTTGAAAATGCCGGGAAAGTGTTCCGCAACCCCATCGGGGGAAAGCACGACGCTTGCGGCGGCGCTTTTCGAAGTGCCGGGGGTACCACCCCCGGTGTTTATAAACGCCGGGAATGGGCAAAACAAACGCCGGGGTTTACCTTGTAGTGAAACATGATTGCATATATTTTACTATTTACAGGGTTTTTCCTATGTTGCATCGTTCTAAAGACGAGTCATAGGCATGTGCCTACGGGAAAACCTAGTCAGGGCCGGCCCTGAGTTCCCGGGGGCCCGAGGCGAACTCCCGAAATGGTCCCCCATACAATAAAAAAAATGTATACAAAAAATTTGCACATTTTTGAAAGCAAAATATGCAAAATATATAAATTTTGTTTTAAAACAACTAAATTTAAAGTCCCAAATTCAATTCAAGTCTTCAAGCCTAAACCCAAATAATTTTAAATTTTTTTTTAAAGGCTCGAATAATTATTTTTGGGGCCCTTAATAACAATATTTTTTTACGCATAAAATACGTGCCTCTATTTACAAGAGAATTACAAATTTGGGGCCCCTAAAATTGCAAAAATTTCGGGGGCCTGAGGCGGCCGCCTCACCCGCCTCAAGGGTGGGGCCGGCCCCGAACCTAGTTATACTATAACTCATAAGTTAAATCAGTATAATTTGTAGACAAATGAATTTAATTGATCTAATATTAACTACCATTTTTAAATGAGACTGATATTAACCATTCATTTATAATTAATTAGTCAATAATTATAATATTCTCAAATTTTAATTGTATTTATAACATAATTATTTATAAAAATGTCATTCATATACAAAAAAATTAGTGTCTCTAAAAATAATTTGTTAGCATAGAAAAGATAGGAGTTTCTCTCTCCAGAAATTGTAGAGAGAGAAGTTGTCCCAAAAATAAACAAACTCAAAACAAAAAAGCCTAAATCTACTCTTGGAGGGGGGCAGCTATGGTTCGTCGCCCCCCTCGGTCCCATTCGCCGTTTTCTCCCTTCATCTCTCTTCTCCGCTTCTTTACCCGCCCCAGCCAGTTGCTGACGCTAGCGCCATCCGCCCCTCTTCTCATCCTCCCTAAGTCCCTGGGTTCCGATGCTGGTGGGACGAGATTGAAGACATCGTCGACATGGGGTGCTGGTGGGATCGACGAAATCGACGACATGGGGTGACGAGATCGCCGACATCGGTGCTAGTGGGTTTCGCTGACGAGATCGACGACATGGGGTGACGAGATCGACGACACCGATGCTGGTGGGTTTCTTTGAGGAAGACGAGATCGACGACATGGGGTACCGGACGTCAGATGGCGTCAACTTGGGTCATGGAGTCGGTCGCAGGGGCTGTAGCGCCCCGAATTTCCAATATGATATTTCAGAAATACGTGGCACAATTCCAAGCATCAACTTCCATTGCAATAGTAAACATAGCCAAAAACACAGATAAATTTTATTTCAACTTTTATTACATCAATTATTTACAAAACACAGCGGAATATAAAACACCTTGAATTACAATCGTTATTTACAACACATCTTTTACAAATTTACACAAGCCATAACATCAATTTAGCACAAGCATCCAAATCCCAAGCTATAAGTACCTACCTGTAAAACATGATGCTAGAGATAACCTTAACCCCCAAAACTATAGGGGGCATCCATAACGGTGTGAGTGACATAAAAAGAAAACAACATAAATAAAGCATAGAGCATAGAGTCATCAACAACATGTAATAACAACAAGAATAAATGAAATGAGGAAATAACAATAAGTAAAGCATGAAAATATCAAGGAATATAAGATAGTAAATAGTAATACATGAAAACATCAAATGAATCTAGACAAAGTGTCAAGTGTAGGAAAAACATGAAAACACAAGCGTAAAGCCAAGTCAAGAAAACACAATCGCTATATGCTGACTCTGTAATGCATACTTGTCGGATTCTATGCATTCCATAGTACATAGGTCCGGTGCAAGCCCTTAACGATCTCCACTTTATAAGGTTAAGCCCCTCGTTATGCAACTAATCCTACTACGGTGATGGAAAACAAGATCCAGAATACTCCGCGAATAGGCATCACAGCCCTCGACGCGCAAGATCATATAAGAATAGCTCTAAAACTGGAGAATCACCTTCCAACCGTGTACCCCACGAATAGGCTTGCAAGGCTCTCGACGTGCAGATACACCAAGTACATTCCGTGAATAGGCCTGCCGATCATCGACACGCGAATGCACCTTGCATGCTCCATGAATAGGCCTGCAGACCCTCGACACGCGAACATACAAATGTCCTTTCGAGACAAGAAACAAACAGTCCTGGAACGCATCCGTTGGACTAAACAGACTAAGAGCATGTACTTACGTTTTCCAAGTTCCATCACATCTCTACTAGTGCCTATCCTTAAGTTGGTTATTATTACAACACAAAAATCCTCATCTCTAGAGTTAGTGTATCCCGCCGGACTTAAATACTCAACAACAACCTCAAGACCAAATTGGTCTAAATCAACAAATCTCAACTGCCGGTTCACAGGACCCCCACTCAACTCCTAGAGATATCATCAAGACCAAAACTCACAAATCCATCGTCAAAACGATCATATGAAAAAACTTCTTCAATCAACAAAACCCAAATCTTTTATAAAATTCCAGAATTCAAATAAATATTAAATCTATTAAATAACTGAAAATCATATTTTTAAGTTGTAGAATATCACAAAACATCAATTCCTTTAAAAGCATGTATAACTCAAATAAGGTCCAAAAGAATACTTTTAAAGCTCCAATATGAATCTCTGTAAAACATTCTTAATCTGTAGCAAAACATCTTTTAAAACAATATAATATTGAAGGAACAATCGATCAATGAAACATCAGAAAAACACAAGAAAACATCAGAGCGGTAATAGTCGACTGTAAACAGCAGTCAGTCGATTGTCCAAAGCAAAAACCCAACACTTCAAGAAATATAATTCTAAGTAGTAGCAGTCGACTGTAAAAAGTCATCGGTCGACTGTCCAGAGCGAAAATCCAAACTTCGAGAAAACATCAAAACAGAGCAGAGACAGTCGACTGTAAAAATGGGTCAGTTGACTGTTCCGCGCGAAATTTCAAGAAAATGAGAAAACACAGCAGCCAGGTAGCTACGATCGACTGTAAAATTAACTCGATCGACTGTCGACCTGCAGACTACAGTTTTTAGTTGTGCACTTTTCAACCGATACAGAGTTTTACTTTATGAAAACGAATTCTGTAAAAAACATATTTCTGATATAATCAAATACAACTTATAGGATATACAAAGATCCATAAAAACCAATCAAAACCACTTGAATTAATCAAAAATAGCAAATTTTTTGATTTTCTTAAAAAAGAAAACGAATTTGTGCATATATCAAAAGTAGAGTTTTTAAAAATCAATCATACATCAAAATAACTTCGTTTTATATTCCCAACTATATCAATACCAAAATAAGTTGGGATATAGTCAAATTCTTCGAAAACACATTAAGACTTAATTTCTTCAAAAGCAACGAAATGCGATCTTCATGAAAAATATTGGTGCATGTTTGTGCACCAAAGAAACTCCACAAATCCATCAATTAGAAATCACGATTTATCCAGATTTAATCTTAGTATTTGGAAAATCCAAATCCAAATAAAACTTTTCACAAATCACAAAATTCCCAATTTAGTTGTATTACATCAAATTCAATTCTCAAGACATGATCTGTTAATTCATTAGTCCTCCTCAAACTTCCTCAAACCCAATCACCATGATTAACTCAAGAACATAAACAAATTTAACATTTCCATAATCAAGTTGCGTTCATCTAAAATCAATAATAACAAAAATCTCATCTTTAATCAATGTATGCATGACATTCACCATACTCAATCAATTCAGCATAAATCCAAAGGAAATGGCCTACTCATGATTTAGATTAGGCTAAACAACAATCTCAAATCATCTACATGCAATTCTACTCATAAATAATTATGTTTCATAAAAGGTCCAATTTTAATTCATCAATTCATCCAATCCATCATATAAATTCATACCCAAACCCTAGCATGCTTTCTAGTATATGAAACACCACATACCACATTCAAAGAACAAAACAAAACAAATATATCACTCACCTTGTTGAAGAAATCGAACGAAGACAAATAGAAAATAAAAAAAAACCCCTCATTCGCAATAAATTCAAGATCTTCTCCTTAGAACTCTAAGAAATAATAAAATCCTTTGTGTTGTGCAGCAAAAGACGGCTGCACTCCACCTTTTAAATAGGCAGGAATTAAGATTCTAGGATTTTTGAATACATTTGCAAAATGCTCCTTTTAAAATATACTTTTACATAATTAGATCCCCATACTAGGAAATTAGTTAAAACCAATTTAATCAAGTTTAAAAATAAAAAAGACACCCACTAGCATCAGCCGGCACTGTAGGAAAAACCCAGAAAATGAATTTACACTTTTACCCCTCAAAATGTCAATTTTGCAGAAGATCCTCTTTTATCGAAACTTGTAAAATAAATCAAATTCATCAAAACAAAAGTAAACTTTTTAACCCTGAGTTGACTAGGAATTATACCCAGCCCAAAAATTCAAAAATATGGAGTTTTCACTCCAATTTGTAATTTTGCACAAAAGTCCTTCTTTTTTATAATATTTGTAAATAGGTTCAATAAATAACAGAAAAATTCAGAAAATTCAAAAATAATATCTAATAATAAATATTGATATTGCACAAAATAGTTTTTGACTTTGAACTTCCCAAGAAAAATATTTGCACGTGAAAAAAGATAAATCTTCAGAAAAATATTTATTAAATCTCCAAAAATCATTTTAATTCACTTAAAGATCTTAAAAATAATATTTAAAAATACGGGGTACTACAGGGGCCCTCGTCGGAATGTGGTGGAGTCGCGATCTTTTCGAGTGTGTTCCTCATCGTCAACAAAGAGATGGCTGCGGCTAGTTAGGGACAGGAATCGGTTGTAAGCAACTGTGAGGGTGATTCTTTCTGGATGGGTGTTTATTGTACCGTCATTGGTGTTTAAGGTTCCTCAAATGCGCAGTTTCAATCTGTGGCTTCAATTGGCAGTCATGGTGTATTTGGTTTGGTGTGGGAGATGTTAGGTGAGGCAATTGGAATGGGGGAAGTGGTGTTTGAGCTTGGGTCTGTGTTGGGAGATGTGGGGAAGGGGAGAGAGGAGATTGGGTTGTGTGTGTGACAGAGAGGAGTAGCGGAGGAGTCCATAATATCCAAATTTTCTCCATAAATATCCAAATTACAACTAACTTACAATTAGCAAGAAAATGTACCCTGGTTGGTGGGGTGACGGTAGTCCGACAATTTTATTGTTTGTGCTCTACTTTGCCCTATTCAGGTCAAAGTGAGAGGTGCCTACGGGCTCTCTCATGTCAGGGGGCTTGGAGGGGGTGGTGGCGTTTGTTCAGCAGTCAGGAGACTGGACAACCTATGTTGCGAGGGGTTAGTGAGAGTCAACGAGGGTCAAGCGAGGGGATGAGAATCAGGACTCAATCTGTACATGAAGTTTTCATATTGGTGGAGTGCCTGCGGTCTCTCATATGTTGCTTGAAGTTGACGCGTGAGTCATTAAAGGTAGCAACAGAGGTGTCTGTGCGAGCAGTCAGGGGAGAGAACATCCTTTGCTGCGAGGTGCCAGTGAGAGTCAACGAGGGTCAAGTAAGGGGATGAGAATCAGGACTCAATCTGTACAGGGAATTGTCAGATTGGTGGAGTGTCTGCGATCTCTTATATGGTGCTTGAAGTTGACGTATGAATCACTGATGGGGGCGACGGAGGTATCCGTGCGAGCGACGGAGCGGATAAACGGTGTACAAGTAAGGGACTGAGAGAGAGATTGAGCTCAAATTGGCACGAGAAATTGACTTGGACGAGGTCACCTGATCAGCAGGATTAGATTTTGTTGTATTTTTGTTTGTTGGTTGGGGTGTATGAATTTCAGATCCCAGCCTGTTGGGATCTGAACTTCATAAGCCTTATTTTTAGTTGTATATTTTGTTAAATTTTTTAATAAAACCCGGAGGTCAAGGCCTACCTTTTATGAAAAAAAAAAAGAAATTGTTAAGAGTACGATGAAAGTTTGAGATAGAAAAATTGAGGCTTTTGCTTTGGAGTAATGTTCTTTTTTTTCAAGAAAAAGGTGGAATCTAGCCACCGCCGTAGAGTAATGTTGATGGCTTATTTTGATACGTAATGTGTGTATCGATGCAAACTTACACAGGAAAAGGATGGCTGGGAAGTTGAGAGACTATTGTCAGTTATTTTCGGGCCTCTTCCTCCCTAAACTCACCATTGTCCTTGTCTTTCATCCTCACTTTCCCCAACGTCCAATACCACCACCACCATGACCTTACCAACATCTCCCCAACTTTCTCGCATCCCAAAGCCATCCAACGGTCAAACTACTTTCCTACAAATAATATCGTATACTTATACCGCACAGAACTGCTGGACTACAAGTTGGGGCTGAAAATATCTCAAGGTCGAGTGGTGTCAAAAGGTGGGGGGCCAAGTAACTAACTAAACCCAGGAATTTTTTCCCAAAATGACCCTCTTTTTGAAAGTTTTTCCAGAACTGACCCGTTTTTTATAAAATTTTCATAAACGACCCACCCGCTTTTTGAAAAAGCGAGTTTGGTTAAAAATAACTCGCTTTTTCAGAAAGCGAGTGTTAAACTTTTAATTTTCGAAAGGTTAGACTCGCTTTTTGAAAAAGCGAGTTATTTTTAACTAAACCCGCTTTTTCAAAAAGCGCGGATGGTTATTTTGGTAAATATTTTCGAAAGTGGGTTAGCTTGGTAAATATTTTTAGAAAGTGAGTTAGTTTGGTAAATAATTTCAGCAAGTGGGTCAGTTTGATAATAAGTTTTTTCTATATTACATTGTCACTTCATCTTCTTTAGACTACTATTTAGACTACTATATATGAAATCGTTTCTTTAGACTACTATATATGAAATCGTTTGTCAGGACTTTCTATATCACATTGTCACTTCATCTTCTTTGGTAATGATTTTATAAAGTTAGTAACTGTTTAGCAGTAGTCGAGAATATACATAACTTGACATTATTTTAGTATACACATAATTGATGTGTTTTAAGTTGTCGAGAATGAGCCCATAGATACTGTTGGATCATGTAGGCGAACAGAAAACGGTCAAAACGGTCATATTTTGAAAAATCAATTTTTGAAAACAGAAAACGGTCAAAAACACTCGAACAGTCGACAAAGTACAAAACTATTTAAATTTATTCAAACTCTGACCAGTCGACTCATATGGCAACACAGTCGATTGTTCGAGTGCTTTTGACCGTTTTCTGTTTTCAAAAATTGATTTTTCAAAATCAAAAGCTAAAGATCCGTTGGTTGACAGTTGGAATAACTGTCCCCCAACGTCCAGGAGATCTAACTCTATAAATAGAGTTCAGATCTCACTGAAAAGATCTTACAACAACTTTTTGAGATCCGAACACTCTTTGAGAAAATTCTAAGTGAAAAATTTGAGAAAAAGCTTTCAAGTTCAAACTCTTTGGTTCTCTACATTCAGTCCAGTATAACAACGATTCTGTTCTGGACTGGGTATAGAAGTCGATCTTGTTTTTAGCCACGTGCAACAACACAATACACCAACAAGGCTATAGGTTGACTGTAAAGTTTTTCTTGTTCATTTTGCTCTCAGTTGGAGAGTGGTTTTTGACTCTAGGTTATAGAGTCGGTTTGTTTCACTCTTGGTAGTAGAGTGGGTCTGCTTTCTCTGGTTGAGAGAAAGGACTACGGGTTAGACAAGGTTGTTGTCTTAACGCCGTAGGGTATTCTTGTAAACTTTTTCAAGAATAGTGGAAATCTCAAGTGGGTTGCTTGGGGACTGGATGTAGGTCGGGAGGACCGAACCAGGATAAATCTTGTGTACTCTGTGATTGGTTGTCTTGATCTTGCATTTACTTTTGTTTTCATAAGTTCTGTAAAACTTATCTGGACAGTCGACTCCTTGCACTATCAGTCGACTGATCAGTCTCGTATAACTTGTACTGTCATTGCATCATCAGTCGCCTGCCTTATCTATAAGTCGACTGCACCGAGTTATTGTATTTACTGTTATTTGATCACTTCAGTCGACTGGTTCACAAACAAGTCGACTGTACCGAAGAAAATTTCACAGTTTTTTATTAACACTATTCACCCCCTCTCTAGTGTTTGTTTTCTCGCCTACATGATCCAACAGTATCTATGGGCTCATTCTCGACAACTTAAAACACATCAATTATGTGTATACTGAAATAATGTCAAGTTATGTATATTCTCGACTACTGCTAAACAGTTACTAACTTTATAAAATCATTACCAAAGAAGATGAAGTGACAATGTGATATAGAAAGTCCTGACAAACGATTTCATATATAGTAGTCTAAAGAAACGATTTCATATATAGTAGTCTAAATAGTAGTCTAAAGAAGATGAAGTGACAATGTGATATAGAAAAAACTTATTATCAAACTGACCCACTTGCTGAAATTATTTACCAAACTAACTCACTTTCTAAAAGTATTTACCAAGCTGACCCACTTTCGAAAATATTTACCAAAATAACCATCCGCGCTTTTTGAAAAAGCGGGTTTAGTTAAAAATAACTCGCTTTTTCAAAAAGCGAGTCTAATCTTTCGAAAATTAAAAGTTTAACACTCGCTTTCTGAAAAAGCGAGTTATTTTTAACCAAACTCGCTTTTTCAAAAAGCGAGTGGGTCGTTTATGGAAATTTTATAAAAAACGGGTCAGTTCTGAAAAAACTTTCAAAAAGAGGGTCATTTTGGGAAAAAATTCCTAAACCCAGTGGAGTTGACGATCTCCCAGTCCCACTCTCCCTGTCTGCTGACGTGGCACCCGATATTTTCTAAAACCCTCTTTCTCTCTCTCTCCTCCCTAAAAAAATGGAACGAAGCGGAGGAGAAAGGGAAGAGGCCGATCCGACCGTCCATACCAAAACGGACGGCCCGGAATCGACCGGTGCCTCACGTGAGCAGCACGTGATGCGCTGGGACCGTATTCTCCCGCGCCGCTCGCCGCTGCGGGTCCTCCTCGTCGAGCACGACGATGCCACTCGCCACGTCGTCACCGCTCTCCTCCGGAAATGCGGCTATCGAGGTGAGAACTTTTTTGCAATTTTTTTTTTTTTTTTGGGGAGGGGGGGGGGGGGGGGGGGGGTGGATGTAATTATGTGATTGTTGATTTGTTTTGTTTTGTTTTGGTAAAGTGGCGGGAGTGGGGGATGGAATGAAGGCGTGGGAGGTGATGAAGGAGAGGCGGCACGGGTTCGATTTGGTGCTGACGGAAGTGGCGACGGGGGCGTTGTCGGGGATTGGCCTGCTGAGCAGGATTATGGGGAGTGCGGAGTGCAAGAACATTCCTGTTGTTAGTAAGTTTGGAATTAGTTTCGTTTGATTAATTTTTGCGAAAAAGTTGTCGCAATTTGAATGAATTTATGTTAACAGCTTATTGCAAGCTGGAATGATGTTAGTATTTTAGTGAGCAAAAAAAAATGACATTAGTTGAATTTATGTCAGGATCTTAGTAATTTGCAATAATTCAAGTTTTTTGGGGGGGGGGGGGGGGGGGGGGGGGGGTGACAATATGATACAGACTTATGAGAACTCGCAGAGCTAGCTATCAGAGGGAAGGAACCAAAATCGATATCTACTACAGATTAGCTCCCCATATTGCTGATATGGAGTAGCGTCCATGTGATAAGAGGGATTGTAATTTTCCACCGTGCTTCTCTCACATCGCTAGCGGCTTTCTCTCTAGCAGCACTGGCCCGATCGCTTTTTTGGGTTGGGTAGTAATTTTAATCTTGTCAGGTAGCCTCTTTTCGGGTGAACTAGGGAGCATGGACCATGCTCCAATATCGTTGAAACAGACTACGGAGAATTCACTCCTAAAAGTTTGCCATTAGATGGAGAAAACCCAAATATATATAATTTTCCCATGCCAGCACTGATATGACCAGTATGGGACAGCCCCTCATTTGACCAATGGGATTGTAACACAATAGTCTTTTTTTAAAGGGAAAAATCAGATGAGTTGCAGTTGCAAGTTGAAATTGAGTTGTATGCAACCAAAATCCACTGTAGTAGAACGTTGCAGTTGTGGTAAAAAGTTGCAAAAGCGTTGCAAAACATATAAGTTGCAACCTTACTAAACATTGTAATTGGTCCAATTGCAGGATTCTTGTTGCAAAATGGCTTAGTTGAAACGTACCCAAACAACCCCAATTGATCAGTTCACATGAATATATGACAGACAGGAGCAAGCAACATTTGCTTGGTGTGATTACCTTTAGTTCTTTAGTGAAGGAATTGAAAGGCGGTAGTACTGTAGTAGGTTTATCTGTGTAGAAGACCCGACTTCATGGAAAATGTAACTAGATCCAGTTCTTCAGTAGTCATTTTCATTTTTCAATTTTAGTTGGAAATTGCAATCCGATGTTTGGGATGTTTGGGGTACTGTAAGTGATCAAGGAGTGTGTCGTATGGGGAAAGTCAATTACAATATCAGTTGAGATAGATATTGAGTTTTAAGCCGGTTCATGATTAGCATCAGTTGTTGTGTCAACAATATACATATAACAGAAAATCCTATAGAAGAGGAAATATGTACTAGGTGAGAATGTGGGTCTGAATGATTGATTCCCAATATTGTCAATAACTAAAAAGAACTTATACAGGAGGGGAAATTGAAATCTTAGTCTACCCTATGAACATAGGGCGAGCTCAGGCACCTAATACCCATTTTTACCCTTAAAAGACCCTAAATCTTACAAAAAAGTAACCTCTCTTCCATATATTAATAAGTTTAATAACATTTTGAGTATTTGACATGTTTCTTAATTAATTGTCTGTTTTCAGTTAGTTTTGAATTTAATATCATGAGATAGCTGATCTTATGATTCCGTTGTTGCTCGGCCTGTGTTATTCACATAACTTATTGTTGACAGCATGCGAATGAAATTACCAGCAAAGTGGTTTTTCTTTTACATGGCTTATTGACTTGTCATTTGTGCATGTTAGCAACTGGTGAAAGAGAAAAATTTCATGTATTAGTCAGGGGCCAAAAGGATCTTATTACTATGAGACTAGGTCCACTGAACCTAGACATCTTCCAGAATATAGTAATGCCTAAAACAAATGAAACATAATATTATGTTGAGAAATATGGATACGGTAAATAAGGTAGTCAAATTTTTGGTAAACAAATTAAGCCGTAAATCATATTCACCTAACAAACCTGTTCATTCTAAAAATATATACAATGTTAGACAATGGGGAGATAATCGTTTTTTCTAGATTTATTTGCATGTGCTATGCATGTTTGTTTTCATCATCTCAAGATTTTAGAAAATCACTCGCCATGTCGAATTGTCTCTTATCAGAATTATGGATATTACAACAACAACAACAACAACAACAACAACAACAACCAATATTTATTTATTTTCCTTTATTAAAAAATTTCCGTTTTCTGTACTTACATGTTTCTAATAAACTACTTAATTATGGGATTATGGTTGTATGGAGCTTCTATTCCCTATTTTTCGATAGTGGTTGTCTTCGCACAACTTGTATGGTTTCACACTCATGATGTTGGCTTTAAACGTGGAATTTTGGTTATAAGAGTATTGATAAAAAAAGGGTAACTTTAATCATTAATCAACTATATCACTCTACCTATTTGGGAATTGTATATAGTGTATCTCATTCAATATGAAGTTGTGCTTGAAAACTTAAAAATCAGAGAAACTATGTAGTAGCATGATTTGAATCCACTAGATGCCTCAATGCACTGGTCAAAATTGGATATGATAGGACCCCTATGTATAGGCGGATATTTGGAAGTTTTAGAGATATCTTTGTTAATATGCCGTAGGATGTGTCGTTGTATATTTGCATAAGCAGATAGTTTGTCGGATAGTTATTTGAGACACTTAGGGTAGTATCACACTGTCTATATTTGTTAATGGTATTTTAAATGAATGGATAATGAATTAGATATTGAACCAAGATCTTTCGAATTACTATGTTGACATATTGAGTTGTCATTTATTCCCCGTCTCTTGCTCCCCTATACATTTACCTCCTATTGCAGCTGCCTAAAAGAAGGTTGTTGGCGTAAGAGAAATAGTCCTACCCTGTAGAAACAATTTTCTAAGCTGAGTATGACTTGATTATCACATTATTATTGGTAGGGTAGCTCTTAGGTGGTGTTAGAACACATTATGTGTATGGTTAAAATTTTATTTATTTTTCAAAAATCTTTATGTTATTTAATTTTACGGACATAACGTTTAAGATTTTATACAGTTGAAGTGAGAACATTGAGATGACAATAGAGTAAAAAATGCATTTGTAAGCTGTTGCATAGTAGCTTCAAATTGACGGTAAGGTGAGTACAATTCACTTGAGATTGTTTGCATTTGTGTAATATAGATTGGTGAACACATTAGTTCAGAGAAACTGTGGGATTTTGTTGGATTTAACAATCAAGAATAGATGTGGATTGGCAAAAATTGATTGAGCTTATATAGTAAAATGGATACGATAGTTGTAATGAATCTGTGCAAGAAAAGTTTTTTTAAAAAGTCTCTAATTTTTTTGCTTAAGCCTTTACTGTTGTTATTGTTGTTTAGCCTTCAAAGGATTCTTACTCTCTTTCTCTGATGCACCGTGTTTCATTATTGCTTTCCCTTGCAGTGATGTCTTCTCATGACTCTGTCAACGTGGTACTTAAATGCATGCTAAAGGGTGCAGTTGATTTTCTGGTGAAACCGGTTAGAAAGAATGAGCTGCGGAATTTGTGGCAGCATGTTTGGAGGAGGCATCGTGTATGTTCTTTTGATTTGTGAACTTGAAATGAATCTTTGCCTTTTTACACATGTGTGAGTGACGTATTGTTCATAATCTAGCTTGATGTATATTCTTGGTGCAGTCAAATAGGAATATAGATGGCTCAGACAACAATACTGCTAGCAATCAAATTAGTGCACATGCTGGAGGCAGGTCCAGGACTGGCGAGAATAGCGATGAAAGAAGTGATGCTCAGGTAAAATTGTGGTGTATACATGTACTAGTAACTGACTTGTAAGTGTGCGAATTTTGGCATATTCTAAAGTCAATAGTAAAGAGCAAAATGTACATATTCACTATAAAAAAAAGATACCAATCTCTATGGAATGATTTGTGGCAAAATTTAAGAAGAAAATATATCCTAGAAAAAATAGAGATTATATTAATTAAGTAATTTAATTCATTTCTCTTAAATGTCAACCTTTTCCCCTATATATATATATATATATATATATATATATATATATATATATATATATGGAAATTTCTGAAATAAGCATAGATTTGGTAAACCTAACACCTGACACATCGTGCAAAAGTTAGAAACATAAGATATATGATTATTAGTGTAGTACCCGTTTGTTATTTGGTGGTAATATCCTTTTTGGTTGGCATGGACAGAGTTCAGGTAGCAAACAAGACCTTGAACTTAAATGCATGCAGAGGCAAGCAGAAAGCCCCCGAGTTGAAGAGAGGTGTACCAGTGAGAAGGGAGCCAATCAAGAGCACTCTGATGAAGATATGGCAATGAGGCAAAGTGTGCCGAAGATGGACGATGATGAGAAAACAAGAGATTGTAAGCAATGTTTCAGTTTGACACTCTTAACTACATACATAGCGCAGGAAAGCAACTTCTTACTAGTTTTTCCTTTGCAGGTAACCCTGTGGAAATGAAAGTTATTGCAACTCTTCCAACTCAAGATGCTCAAGATGTGTCTATTGCTAATGCAAGCCAAAAAGAGGATGGTCCGTATACTATGCCTTCTGATAGGGAGGAAATTCTGGATCCTAAATCATATAGTCAGAACATTGTTCCAAATACCTCCATACAAAACATGGTTGTCTTCATTGAGCCAATTTCTAATGGACGGTGCAGTCCTGTTGTTTTGAAGAAGAATTCCCTTGTTGAAGATGGAAAAACTGCAAAGTCTTCTTATTCAAATGATCCATCTACAATTGGCACCTCTCCTTTTTGGGAGATTGCATTAAGAAAAGATGGCTGTGTACAACCAGAGTTAAATGAAAAGCATGTGTTAAAGCAATCTGTTGCATCAGCGTTTTCAAGGTATGTTATGGCATATGTTTAGTTTGCTAGAAGTAGCCGAATTATGCATGTATTTATGTTGGTATCTTTGAAATATCACCCAATATTTCCTTTAAACTTAAAGCAGTGATATATTTAAATTTTCCATCAGTTTCATTGAAGGAAATGGAAACCCATGCCTTCTTATTTTTAGGGGAAGATTTTTCCTACTTGTTTTGGTCGCAGTGTAATTACAGATTCCATAAATATGCCTAATGCAGTATCTGTTATGCAGCTTATACCTCCGAGTATTACTCCTAGAATCTTTAGAATGATATAGCAACCTCATTTTTTTTTTTAATCTCTTCAACTTCTGCCTGACAACCAAGCAATATATTCTACTGTTATTGTCCTTTTTTCATAATACAAAAATCATCACTTTTTAGAATACAAGTACTGGATTGGTGTTGAAATCTAGAATCTCGCAAATAAATTTGTCAGATATTGAAACTGTGACGTTTTTCTGCATTGCAGTAAGCATTATGCACGTGTTAGTATTGTTTAATTGACTTAAGCAATGAATAATTGATTTGTCTGTTGCTCAAGTCTTTATTTTTTTCACAAACACTGACGTTTTAGTCTTCAACATAGTATGTAATTCTTCTAAACCTTGTTTTTCTTATGTTGCTTTTACTCCCTTCATTTCCTCCTATCCCCTGGCCCTTCTTTTAAGCTTATATGCCTGCTCAGAATTTTAGTCTGACTATTTTATAGGTTGATTTCTTTTTTCTTCAGTCCATACATGTCCTCCAAATCACTATTATTATTAATCTTATATTCTCATATAGATTTGTCATTAGAAGACATTGCTTATGCGTCAGTGGATGTTGACGCTCTCCTCTATCCTTGGTTCCTTCATTTTTTAAAATCTTATATATTTGAGCACAAAAAGTCATAGTGTTCTAAGTCCATGTTCTTTATTTATTTATTTTTTGCAGGTATGGTGATAAGGGAATTCATACAAAATTCCATACGCCAGTTTCTTCCGATATATGTATCAAAACTAGAGATCTTGCTGATAAGTATCGCTCCCCATCCAGCAGTCATGCCACTGATATTGCGAAGATCACTCTCATATCACATAGAGATAACATCTTGTCTTCTCATCAGGGTATTGAAGATGGAGGTGCAAGTACAATGTTCTTCCAGGCCTCTTCCGATTTTATCAAGGACAATTATACTCTTCCTTCTCCACCAAAAGAGAATGACTGTGCTGGACATTCTTCCACTATGGAAGCTTCTACCAGTCATCACCCTCAATTTGGTTACATACCATTACCATTACCAATTGGAGCAATACCTTACCAGAACTTATGTGCAGGATATTCTGGTATTGTGCAGCCAGTATTTTATTCAGAGAGTTTATTAGTAGCACAGAGTTCAGCTGCACTTGAGAAGTCTTCTGATCATTTTGTTCATCTTAATAATCTTCTTGTTAATCCTTCCCCATCTGTGGAATTTCACCAGCATGAACTAACTGATGATCAACATCGCCACTGGGGACAAGCAATTGACAAATCAGAACCAGGAGGTTCGAGGGAATTGGTGCGGAATCCGATGGAACAAGCTTATCAGAGTGGTAGTTGTAGTCAGGATATCTTAAAAGCTAGTGGGAGCAATGGTAGTGTTGAGAACAAAGATGGGGTTGGGAATACTGGAACTGTTCTAGAGAGTGGAAACGAGAGTGGGGTGCTAAACTGTAGCAGAAAAGCCTTAGATTGTGATCGTTCTCGTCGTGAAGCTGCCTTGATGAAATTTCGCCTGAAGCGGAAAGACAGATGCTTTGAGAAGAAGGTAATCAATACGATAGCATTCAAAATTTTCTGGTCAAAACAACTTTAGAAACTGAAATTTGTAGACTTTAATGTTTAGGGCATAAAGAACAACGGGGCTTGCAGATTTTGTAGAGTTCCTACATTTGAAGGGGAAGATGTAATTTTGATGCACAATGAAAGACAATATACAGAAACGAAATTATGAAACATCTAAGAATAGGATGATCACATATATATAGAGATAATTAAAAGTTGGTAGAACAATAAGATTATCGCTTTTTGATTTGAAAATACGACTGATATTCCCTTTAAGCAGTGAAGTGAATAGTATATATTACACTATGTGAATATTTTGGAAATATTGACTAACTAACATTTAGAATATAATATAAACCAGAAGATTTCTCATTAGGATGGAAACATTGCACATATGAAATAATCAAATGTCCATGTTGAAGTTAGAATGTATTCAGATAGCGTAATTTTTAGTTTTAATTATTTAATTATTCCACTTTAGTAAAAAGTGATAGATTTAATCCGAGAATTATGGTTTAAACTTGTACCTTTTAGTAGTATAGAAAATACTCATTGTTTTGCAATTAACTGTTTTGTTCTATTTGGCAGGTAAGATATTATAGTAGGAAAAAGCTTGCAGAGCAGCGGCCAAGGATAAAAGGCCAATTTGTGCGATCAAATGTTCCAGATATCACAACTGAAGAGGAGAGCTGACACCAAACTGATAGCCTGTATAATATATGTTTGATATAGCCACATTTGTTGAAAAATAGGTAGCTGGTTACTCGGTTAGTGAGCATGTAATGTCCCAGGGACTCCATCTAAACCTGTATTTAAAGAAAACATTTCCTAGTGAGCATGTACAATCAAAGCTTGTATTTTTTTGGCTTATGTTTTTCTTCAAATAAAAATTTGACACAAATTTCTTTTTTTAGGTTATTGCAGGATAGGTATAAAGTGGAAGTTAGAGTTTGCATGCTGGTGGCAGATCAATTTTCCTTCAGTCCTACTGCAGTAAGTTTTGTTTCTTCTGAAAAATTATAGTCTGACAAAGTTTGTCATGTTTATTCGTTAAGCAATTGTTTTTATGTTGTGCTCACCTTTTTGATACATCAGTTTATAATCAGGTGTTAAATACTGATCGGTGTTCATTTTCTCAATGATTATGCATGACTGTGAGATAATGATGATTAATTATATGGAACCTGCCTGAGAAGGGTTCTCAAATCATGATCATGACATATCTTATTACTAGTCATTGCACTTTCAGTGCTTCTTTCTTTACTTCTTTCTTTATTCTGAATGTAGCCCTTAACTATTTGTTTACTTGATCCTTATAAGCCGATAGCCCATATTTTACTTTTATCATATTGCATGGAAGGAACTCTTCTTGTTAAGATTCAGAGATAATAATCTGTCACCGTTCTAGACATACGGTGTGCACCTCACTAGTGATAGCACATTTGGTTGGCATGTACGATAAAGATAGAAACTAAATTAACCTTTAAGAGCATATGTTCATGCAAATAATCTTGTAAACTTGGCTAGCAGCCTTCTGGAGTAGAGAGATTTAGATGTCTTAAGTTTGTTTGCATATTGTCAATGTTGTCCAGTAAAGATGAACAGAGATGTATTTATTGGCAATTTAATATGTTAAAATTGGTTCAAAAATAGCTTTTGATTTGTAATGTGTAGATGATCTTGGAGAAGAATTGATACAAATGCTTGCATGTGATCAAGTTGTATTGTGGCTTGAACACCCTCAAATCTGCAGGCAAACTTCACAGGAGAATGATCAAGGATTGAGAGGCTTATAGTAGCATTGCCACTTATAACTTGATTAGTAGTCTCACTAGTTATTGATTAAGAGTTGATTGTCAAGAGCAGTTGATTTGTACTCGATTGTTCTCGAGCTTTTGTACTGGGTCTGTTAGTTAGCTACTTTGCATTTTAAAGATAGCTGAGCAGTAGTGGTGATAAAGATTCCGTTCAGACAAGTTGAGGATTCTCTATGGATATAGTTTGAGTTTAATCTGGTATAAGAAATAGGGGAAGAACCTACAGAGAGAGTGGTCTAAACCCTTCTGTTACGTGCGGAGGATAGTTAGACTATGTGCCTTCTCTGCCTTTTTTTGTATGCAGGTAGTTAGACAGTTCTTCGCCCTTTTGTCACCCCATATCCCTCCTAATATCATCTTCCGACCTTCAGCCAACCTTAGAAATGGTTGAAGATCTTTTAAGAGAGTTTAATGACGATCCTCATCTTGTACTCATACCTGTACAGCCTCCAGATTCTTGTATATCTGTTCATCGACGATTCTACGGAATTAAGATTGCATTGCCTCTTAAATTGCCGGGACTATCTTTATTATTTTGTGATATTATGCATATTTTTTCCAGTTATCTGGAAACCCACTGCAATTTGCACCGCCAGCCTTCTTAAATCTCTTATCACCACCAAATAGCATGTTCACATCTTAGCTTACTCTGTAGATTGTAGTACTGAAATGGAGCTTGTCTTCTTGCTCTCGCTGCATGTGTGACCTGAAC
The DNA here is from genome assembly GCA_017893485.1 of Hemerocallis citrina. Classification (NCBI taxonomy): domain Eukaryota; kingdom Viridiplantae; phylum Streptophyta; class Magnoliopsida; order Asparagales; family Asphodelaceae; genus Hemerocallis; species Hemerocallis citrina. Next base: position 288,238,989 of record CM030363.1, read on the forward strand.
TTCTCCCTTTAAACTCAAGACCCACAAAAATTTTTAGTTTCACGAACAATAGAAAGATCAGACTGGCAATCTTACTTATTGTACTTGTCAGAATTTGGGTTTGACCCACCAAAGGCTCCACTTTTGGACAAGTAACATGCTTGTTAGATATGTTTGAACTATGATTGTCTTTTTTATGAATAAATCCTCTATTTTAACATATATAAATGAGAATATGGAATCTCATACTTATATCTACTTATACAAGGTCATCCTCATAAAGAGTAACACATACGATGAGACGTGATCGACACGGTCAATATTGATTTTATGTCATGATATTTGTGTGTGAAAAATCAAATTTGGATGTTTCTTAATCATGTTTCAAGTGGTCGCAAAACAATTAATTGGCACCATGCGATACATGGATAAGAAGACTTCAAACAAGTTATTTTTTAATACACATAAATTTTACTACACAAGAAACACGATAACTGGTGCCGGTCGTCTATAATGAGGTACACCTACTATATATCAGGAAAGTATCTGGCTCCCTTTCCTCAAATTGATAAAGAAACAACAGATGTGTTGCTTTTTCTCTATGAAAACTTACTGTTTGGTATCATGCATCCACTAAAAGCCGTGATTGTACATTGGATGGCATTTTATTCATGGGAGAGATGGGACTGTCTTTTGTCTTGAGTACCTTTTCCTCCTGTTCACCACCATTATTTGCTTGCAACTAGCCACTAGATTTATCTTCAGTACCATTGTGGATGTGCCTTACTGCCTTTTCTCTGGATTTTAATATTTCTTTTCTTTTGTTAAGCACTATGTTTTGGAAATGGTAGTGCATATGAAGTTGCAATGTTTGCTTTGGTAGATATTATGGAAAAGCATAAAATCTTTAATACTATGACTTGCACCCCTGTTACTGTTATTTAGGATAAATGCAGTGCATTTTCATTTGCCAGTTATTGGATGCACTATCTATTTGTTGTATAATGATTATTAGTAATTTTCAACATTGTTTTGTTATTCCAAGTGTTGTTTATCCTCTCAATGTATAAAACCTTTTTTTTTACTGTAAGTGCAATAATGCAGTATATGTTAGAATTACACATTTGCAGGTTCTTACAACCACAAACCTTAACTATCTAGATATCTAGATCTAATTGTAAACAATGTTTGTGAGTGTACACAACCTTACATTTTCAGCTATAGACTCTTTCGGAGTGTTTCATGAATTTGATGAAATTTTGAAAGAAGTATCATGAACTTTATTGGGTTCGACTCCCGTGAGCCATCCTTTGACACTAAAAAAACTAGTGTCTAACAATCAATGCTTTTGCATGGTAAGTGCTTTCTTGCAATGAAATTGTATATATAGTATATATAAATATACGGGCGAAGTTGCACAAACATTTTAGAATGAAATTGCGGTATATTGTGCATAAGCTACTCTTCACTAGTTTTGAGAATTAGTTAATTGTTTACGTTTTATGTAAACCATAATTTGGCCACATTTGATTGGTTGTACAATCCCAATTCCGAACTTGCACGCTAGTTAAAAAGTAAAAACAATGAATGTATGGTCCACACTTTGTGATATAGTCACTTTCTAAAGTTATTATAACTGCATGAATACGATGTTTTAAAGAGTAATGCATGCTTCATCCACGACCAATTTTACTACTATTTTGTTCATTACCTTAGGTGGCATACTCGTATGGGAGGATTCTCCCATCTACTGTATCTTTTTCTACATATTGGAGTGTGCCACCAAAAATTGTGAAATTAGTAGTGGATGTAGCATTTCTTTGTTTTAAAAGAACTACAACAAACTTGCTTTATTATGGTTGACTCATCTGAGATCTTGAAGGTATTTCCAAATGAAAATAAATGTAATATATGACATATTTTGTGTATATAAATAAATGAGAGCTCGCCGTCGTCCAAATTTGGCCGGAAGTTGGCAGCCAAATTATTGGAAGTTTTGAGGAGAGAGAAAGCAAAGTTTAGGTAGTGTTCTTTTTCTCCTCTTATAAGAGATTTATCTCTTGTAAGAGGTGATCCGCCTCTTACAAAAGTTTTTTTAGCGTTTTTTTTACCTCTTATAAGTGATTTTTTCCAAAATTTCTTATAAGCCTAAAAGATTTCTAGTAGTCTCTTTCAAATTCTTATAAGTCTTCTATCACTTAAAAAGTCTATATTACCCCAAAGTCTATATTATATTCAAAATGTCAGTTTTACTTTGTGTACAACTGCAATACGCCATACACCAACCACCAGCTACATCTACTGGCTACCAACCAGCAAGCATGCCAATACGTTCAAGATTCCTCATTTAGCAAAGTCAGAAATGATAATAACATTTGAATTGTCTCGCATGAGCAACAAAGTGTGATCAGAAAGCAATCAAGGATGCAAACCAACAACCATATCTTAAAAGCATATGACAAGTGTGACACTGCATTATTGTTCGACATACATAGATACACATATTCCCTATTCTATTGCATTCCCACTACGACCGGCCTAACTAAAAAGATACTCACCTTTCTTGAAAACTATCACACTTCTTCTCTATCGGTTCCGGAATTATAATTGATGATTTACACTGATTTGTGAATTTAACTTGCCATTAAAGTATTAAACTAGTTTATATATTAGTAATTTGAACTTATCTTTTTCTGTCATTCATCTCACTATTTTTATACTTTGGGATAATATAGACTTTGGGATAATATAGACTCTTGTAAGAGGTGAAAAAAGAACAGAAATCTCTTATAAAAGGTTCTTATAAGAGGTTATTTTTATATAAAAAGAACACCTCAAAAAAAGGCTCTTACAAGAGGTTCTCACTGTAAATCTCTTATAAGAGGTAACCTTTTATAAGAGGCAAAAAAAAGAACAGTACTTTAGTCTCCTTTTTTTTTAAAAAAAAATTTTTTAAAAATTTTTTTACTCTAGAGAGAAAGAGTGGATTTGTTTGAGGGAGAAGTGTGTGAGTGGGGGTGGGGTTCTAATATGGGCCTTGCTTGAGTGCTTTGAGTTTCGTGCAGGAGGGTGATGGAGGGTGTGGGGTGTGTCGCGTAGTACGGTCACGTTTTTGGACGGGGATTTGGGGATGGAAGGGGTGTGGGAATTTGGAGGCGTGGGTTCTGTTTTTTAGATGGTTTTTTTTTTGTGCATGTTGGTCACAAAGTAATTTTTATTTGTGAAATTGAAAATTTGAAGAAAAGAAAAATTTAGGTTTGTAGTGAAGTAATTGTAAATAGGTGATATTTTTCGGAGGTATTATGCTAAAAGCGATGGTTAATTGCGAGTAATTATTACATGGAGAGAACTGCAGCAATCAGCATAAAGAAAAAGAGTAATGCTTTAGCCACTATCAATTTCACTACCATTCTCTTCACTACCTTAGGTGGCATGTTCCTATTGAAGAGTTTCCCCACCTACTCTATCTTTCCCTACCTATTGGAGTGTGCCACCTAAGGTAGTGAAGAGAAATGTAGTGAAATTGGTAGTGGATGTAGCATTACTCAAAGAAAAATGATTATGATTACATAAGAAAAACACTGACTATATTACTGTGTGCTTTGGAGACAGTGAGAAAGCGGTATTACTCCTACCACTAAATAGTACCGACTATAATACCGCTTTGGAGGCAGCAGCGATGACGGCGCGTGGGGCGGAGGCAGCGGCGACGACGGCGTGTGGGGCAGCGGCGACGGCGGCGGAGGGTTGAGAACGGGAGACTGCAGATGGGAAGGAGAAAGGTGAGAGGGGGAAGATGAAGAGTTAATTGAATGCTGCTGATGATGAAAAATGTAATTTAAGTGGGCTGCTGATGTGGAATGGCTGACTAGACTGCCACATCAGGTAGTGAAGAATCTGGTAGTGAACCAAGTAGTGGCTATAGCATTACTCTAGTGGTAGAGGCGAGGAAAGTGAGGTGGCAAGTGTCACCGACGCTGGTATACTATCACGTGACATGGTAGGCCTCACGGTCTCAACACTTTGCTTATGGTCTAAGAGTAATGCTAGAGCCACTACCAATTTCACTACATTTCTCTTCACTACCTTATGTGGCACATTCCAATAGGTAGGGAATGATAGAGTAGGTGGGAGAACTCTCCAATAGGAGTATGCCACCTAAGGTAGTGAAGGAAATGGTAGTGAAATTGGTAGTGGCTAAAGCATTACTCATGGTGTAAAGCTGTTTTCGTGTAATTAAATATTGTGTTATAGAAATTGACTGAAATATTTAATCTAGCTTCAACGGAATAAGGTTAATACGAGTAATTTTGTGAATCAATACTTTTAGTATATATATGTATATGCATTTTCCGAATACACAAAATCCTTATTCTATAATCGTTTCATATCTCCATACTCTAATTTTCTTTCTTCTATGACCATCATCACCACAATACCTATTTTTTTTCTTTCTTCATGACAACAACCTTCACCGTCACACCCTAAAACCCTAACCCTCCTTGTTCTTTTCTACATTGCCACCATTATGAGCCCTTTCCTCCCGTCCCCTCTAATCCGAATTGTTGAAATATTGAAATCAGATTTAGGAGAAAATAATATTTTTTTTATTCATGTTTGTTTCTCTACTGTGTACATCTCTACTATTTTAATGGAAGAGTTGGGGTTTGTAACAAACAAACCATAATTTTGTAACTATATAAACACGTATAATACACGTTTAAACTATATCCAACAAATATAAATGTGCACCACACGTGTAGCCCCAAATCAAAACATTCAAATATAAACCATTTTTTTCTTTTTCAATATATATTCATTTAATTTGATGACTTTATTTTTTTTAGACGTGCATCGCACGTACATTATACTAGTGTGTGTGTATATATATATATATATATATATATATATATATATATATATATATATAAGAATTACATTCTTGGAGAAGAAGAAAGGAGATTGAGTGAAGATTGGGGAGATGAGAGATTTGGAAAATCTGTTTCCTATAGATTAGGAAACAGAATATACACATTAACAATTACTATATTTAAACACTCTCTTTCAAGTTGGTGAATAGATATTGAACATGCCAACTTGTCAACAAATTTCAAGAAGAGCCGTTCGAAACTGCCTTGGTTAGGATATTTGCGATCTGATCTTCTGACTTCACTTCAGATATCTCAATTACTTTCTCATCTAATTTTTTTTAATGAAGAATCTATCCACCTCCGCAGGTTTCGTCCTATCATGCTGAACTGGATTAGCAGCAATATCACACGCAGCCTAACTATCATAATACACTTTCATAGGTTTATTTAGATCACAACATAAGTCTTGCAATAAGAGTTTCAGCCATAAAACTTTAGCTATACTTAATGCTATTTTGTGATACTTAGCCTCTGTACTAGAGTGTGCGATGACATTTTGCTTCTTGCTTTTTCATGTAACCAAATTTTCTCCAACAAAGGTGAAATACTCTGAAGTGGAACGTTTATCAACCACAGATCTTGCCCAATCAGCATTAATATATACATCAACCTTCAAGTGACCATGTTTGGCAAATAAGATCCATTTTCCTGGTTCACACTTTATATACCTCAGGATTCTCATTACGGTACCTATATGTTATTCACTAGGTGCATGCGTAAATTAACTCACCACACTTAAGGCATATGAAAAATCTGGCCGCATATGTCCAAGATACATCGGCCGTCCTACCAATCTCTGATATCTTTCCTTATTACACGGCACTTGATCATGATTATCGCAAAGTTTTAGTCATTCTTCTAACGGTGTATCAATAGGCTGACAATCAGATATTTTCGTTTTCTTCAACAAATCCAGAGCATACTTTCTTTGAGACAGAATATGCCTTTTCTAGAGCGACAAACTTTAATACCAAGAAAATATCTCGTGGGGCAAAGATCCTTTATTTCGAACTCTTGTGACAAATAGTTCTTTAATGCCTTTCTCTCCTCAGGATTATTTTCAGTTACTATTATATGATCCACATATATAATGATAGCAGTAATCTTTCATTCTTTCCTTTTCAGGAACATGGTATGATCTGAGTTACTCTGACAGTATCCAAATGTCCTTATTGATTTTGTAAATCTTCCAAACCAAGTTCTTGGTGACTGCTTGAGACCTTACAATGCTTTCTTTAACCGACAAACTTTATTACTGTGTTGAACTGGTATGTTTGATCCTGGTGGTAGATCCATATAAATTTCTTATGTCAATTCCCCATGTAAAAAAGCATTCTTCACATCAAATTGTTCCAATGGCCAGTCAAGATTTGCAGCAAGTGACAGTAAAACTTGAACGGTGTTGTACTTTTGTACAGGTGCAAATGTTTCATCATAATCAATTCCATAAGTTTGAGTGTACCCTTTGGCAACCAGCCTTTCTTTGTATCGCTCTATTGAACCATCAGACTTATACTTCACTTTATAAATACATCTACATCCTACCGGCTTCTTTCCTGCTGGCAATTAAACTATCTCCCATGTCTCATTATTCTTCAAGGACTTCATCTCCTCATCCATAGTTGATTTTCACCTTGGATCGGCTAAGGCTTCCTGCACACTATTAGGAATAGTTACAACAAATAATTGATTTACAAATAACTTATTTGATTCAGACAATCAGTGAGTGGACACATAATGACTCATGGGATACTTGACATTCATAGTGGGATCAGACTCATAAGTGGGTTTTGGGATACCTCTAGTAGTACGATTTGGGAGTTTTCTTCTTGGAGTTTCGGACAGCGATGATGATTGGTTTTGGGGTTCTGCTGGGGGTAGAGATGGTTCTGATGGTGCTGGTGGTGGAGATGGTTCTGATGTGCTGGTGGTAGAGATGGCTCATCTTTATGGAGGTTCGGCGCTGATTGCAATTCTTCGTGGAAATCTCCTTCCTCAACCAAATCTTCGTGATCGTCACTACTTACCTCCACATTTTCTTCCCTTATATCCAATTTTTCAGTCTGAATGGTAACCACTTCATCATAGACAAGAGTTTGAACTTCACTCTGTTACTCCCCCTAAAGTTCAACCTCAGAGAACAAAAACAACTCATCTTCATGGAACACAGTATCCATAGTTACAAATATCCTTTGAGTTGGTGGGTGATAACACCTATACCCTTTCTTATCTTGTACATATCCCACGAAAACAAATCGGACAACTCGAGGAGTTAACTTATTATGTTCATATTGATGAAGATGAACAAATACAACACATCAAAATACACGAGGTGGCAAGTTGACGACTTTTGGTGCATTCAGTTTCAGTTGATGCTTGAAATGGCGTGAGGAAGTTTAGGATACTAGAGGGAACTCGGTTGATTAAGTATGCAGCGGAAGCAAGGGCTTCCCCCCAATAAATGAGTGACATATTTTCATGGATAAGAGAAGCACGAACCACCTCAAGCAAGTATCAGTTTTTCCTTTCTGCAACCACATTCTGTTGAGGTGTATACGAGCATGTAGTCTGGTGAACAATCTCATGTTTCACCAAATATTGTTGCAGATTCGAACTCATGTACTCACCGCCATTATCACTCCTAAAACTTGAATCTGTGCTTTATATTGAGCTATAACATGCTTGTGAAATTTTTGAAACAAGCCACTAACTTTAATTTTTGACTTCATCAAATAAATACAGGGCATACGAGTACAGTCATCAATAAATGTTACAAACCATTTGGCTTCTCCAAATGTAGTGTTTTTGGATGGACCCCAAACATCAGAATGAATAATCATAAATGGAAGAGAGTTTCTACTTGGACTTGGAGGAAAAGAGACACGTTGACCTTTTGCGAGTTCACACACATCACACCGAAAGGCAGAAAAATTCAACTTTAAAAATAAACTTGGAAATAATTTTTTCAAATAACCAAAAGAAGCATGCCCTAGACATCGATGTCATAGCCAAATATCTTATTTCTTCTTCTCACCTTTGAATCCTTTTACACTTAGAGCTTGAGTCAACTTGCTTGAACTTTCTGATTCTAAATCCAGGTAATAGAGCTTTTCGTGTCTGACCCCATAACAAATCGTCTTACGAGTCTAAATATCCTTAAACACAATGTGAAGGCCAAAAAACTATAATACAATGTAAGGCAGTAGTTATTTGAGCAACAGATAACAGATTAAAATTTAAGGATAACACAACTAAGGCAGTATCTAAGGTTAAATTGTTTGTGAGAGGTATGGAACCCTCACCAGTAACAGCGGCAGGATCACCATTGGCAGTGGACACAGTTGATTTGGTGGATGGTTGAAAATTTTAAACTTGTCTAGAATCAAAAGTCATATGGTCGGTAGCACCCGAATTAATTATTCATGCATTATTCATACCAGAGACAGAAATATTAAAAACCTTATCATCATTATCTGCAGCTGTAACTAATGTAGAGGCGAGTCCAATACTCTTCCCAGCTCCATTGGCACCTTCACCAGCAAAAGTGGATTGTTTGTAATTCTTCTTATGAGGATATCCTAGTTCTTCGGGTAGCCGATAATCTCATAACATCGGATTTTGGTATGACCGATTTTGCCACAATGAGTACACTTCCTCAACTCATAAGAAGCTTGGTTGAAGTCTCGTGTAGCACCCTTAGTATGTGAAGCTTCATCAATTTGTCCCATGGAAGCGACACAAAAGACAACAGAGCTGGATCGAATAACAACAAACGGATCTGATCTGATCTGGCAAATACTCAGATCTGACTTCAAAAACACTGATCTAACTTCAAAACAGGTGAGATCTGATCTGACTTCAAGTGGTGAGATCAGATATGGTGTCAGGATCGGGGACTTGAGAGGTATCTGACGACGGCAAAGACGGCAAAGTTGTTCGACGGGAGAGAGGGACTTCAGATGACGGCAAAGACGATAAAGATGTTCGACGGGAGAGAGGAATCAGGGACTTCAGACAACGACAAAGACGACAAAGATGTTTGACGGGAGAGAGGGACTTCAGAGGCATTGGGATCGGAGCCTTGACGACGACAAAGAGGGATGTCGGGGTTCGGGGCGTCGGGGGTTTCGGAGATGTCAGGAGTTCGGGGATGTTGGGGGTTGGTCGGGATCGGGTCGGGATGGAGGCGTCATATCCGATCACCTCTGTCTCTTCTTCTTCTTTAACTAGCCTAGATCTTATTAGGCTTTGATACTATGTTGAAATATTGAAATCAGATTTGGAAAAAAATAATATTTTTCTTATTCATGTTTATTTTTCTACTGTATACATCTATATATAAGAATTACATTCTTGGAGAAAAAGAAAGGAGATTGAGAAAATGAGAGATTTGAAAAATTTATTTCCTATATATTAGAAAACAGAATATATATATACATTAGCAATTACTATATTTCAACACGAATAACCGATTTTAATTAAGATTAATAAAATATAAGCGTAGTCTGTATATAAGAAAGAATTATAATATAAATGTGTATTTTCATGCAATTGACTATCGATAATGAAGGGGGTGAATATGATAAACAAAATTACTTGTTAAAATATAAATGTGGGTCCTTCAACAATAAGATTTGCTTCAAAACATATGTTTAAAGTTTGTTGAACACTATTAATGTTTTGTAAATCAACTGATAATAGAGAGAATTAGCTAAAGAAAACTGAAAATAGAGAGAAATTGGTAACAAATGGATCAATGCATGGATGCAGATTCTGCTTGTGTATATATAACAAGACGCTCTAGGAAGTTGGTTTCCAAGAGAAATGTTAATGTAACATGCATTTGTTGGTTGAGGCTCTACTAAGTTTGTATTAATAGTTTAAAACCCTAGCGGTTATGTTCTTATGCCGCATACGGCAGGGATAGCTTCCTCGATCTTCACAGATGATTGCTTCAATATCCCACTGGGTTTGCTTTTTGACTACTTATTATAGATGCATTTTTCTTTGCAGCTTCTCTAAAATTTGAACCGTCCGAATTGGAGTATATATAGATGAATTTGACTTATTTGAATTCTTAGTGGCAGCTTCTGGTCATAGTCACGGAGTCATAAATTTGGAGTTTGGAAATAATTTGGCGAGATTTAATATTCGAAATTTGGCAAAAATCTAATAAATTTGATAGATAAAAAAACTCGGCAAAAATTCGGAAAGAAAGAAATACAAAATTTAATTCATCTCAGTATTTATCACCTAAGTAAATATATATTTAAATCCATAAATATGAAAAATAATAACAAACTTAGCGATTAATTCGTTTAATTCGCAAATTATTTGTGTTTTCGTGAATAATTCGTGAAGTGCGGAATTTAAACGGGAATTGGCGACTAAATTGCAAATTGGTTCGGCAGATAAATTCTTCGCGAATTTGGCGAATTACTCGCAAACTTTGTTATTATGCTTCTGGCTTAGGTAATCCTAGATTTGAGCTGCTATATATTACCGGTACTTGAAGAATTACTTGAGATGACTCATGCTATATATGGGCAGTTTTTACAGGCTCTTCAACTAGACATCCCGCAATTCTATGCATGGCTTGAGATGAACAGGTAAATCTACATAAGAGAAGCAGAGAAATGTATATCGGAAGTCATCAACGTTGGTCATACGAGCCTGTTAACAACTGTGCGTGCTTTTTTCCTGTTCGACTAAAGGCTGGATCTTGTTCGAGAATATATAAGCTAGATTACCTTAGATTACAAAGTTTATGATTCAAATGGTCTTCAGTGAAACCAAGCTAATTCTCCATTATTTTCATCTTCATCACTTGATTGACCTAAAAAAGCATGCCCTAAGTTATTTTGAACTTCAGTTAATTCAGTGGTGAAATGAAAATAGCACACGAGATTCTAATTGTAAGAAAAGACAGAAATGGCAGCAGGAATATGAAAAATCCTTGTACGTTCTTGCTGGTGGATCACCATCTAACACTAATGAAATCCGATAACCATTGTCAGGGCCGGCCGTGAGTTCCCGGGGGCCCGAGGCGAACTTCCGAAATAGGATCCCCCATGTTAGGAATTGTGGCTTCAAATACACGTAAGCACGGGGTACTTGAAGTTGGAGAAGAAGAGGAGGAGACAAAGAGGCAAGAGAAGACAAACAGCGAAGTAGAAGTAGTCTGGAGGGTTGCGGTCGACTGACCTGGGGGTGCAGTCGACCGACCCTAAACTGAGAGTTCTTCGAGTGTATAAGTCCAACAGAGGAGAGGACGGTCAACCGACCTAGGGGGTGCAGTCGACCGGTCAGCTCTCTGGGTTGTATCTACACGTTGCAGTCGACCGTCACTAGGGGTGCGGTCGACCGGTAATGTCGGCTGATTGTTTTGGGCTTACGAGTTTAAAGGCCCAATTGCTATATTTGTGTTTATCTTTTAGGGTTTACTTGGGGGCTATATATGTGGCCGTAAACTCTATGGTTAGGATTAACTTGTGTATCAAGAGGTGAGCCATTATCATTGTTCAACTTCAGGAGAGATTGTGCAGAGTGTTTCAAAGGTGAGAGAGATAGATTGAGAGTTGTAATCTCTTTTGTAATCTTTGTATTTCTTTGGGAATAAGAAGTATTGGTTATTTCTGCATATTGATTGTGTTCTTGTGAGATCTTGCATATATTGTGGTGGCTTGTTCTTGGTTCATCTAACTCTTGGGAGTTTCTATTGCTTGTGGTGCGTTTATGCTATTAGCACTACAAGTTGTGGGGTAGAATTACTCTGACAAGTGGTATCAGAGCAGTTGGTTCGAGATGGCCGATAACAAGATGAAGATCGAGAGATTCGATGAGAGTGACTTTGCGATGTGGAAGATTCAGATGATAGCATATCTTCGTCAGAAAGATCTTGATGGTTCGTTGTTTGATGAGAAGCTGGTAGGTGCAGACAAGGATGCAAAAGTCTTGACGGATTGGAATCGTTTGGATCAGAAGGCGCTGGGGCAGATTCAGTTGGGGCTGAGTAGGAAGGCGTTATTTCATATCTCGAAGACAAAGACCACAAAGGAGGCTATGAAGATTCTCACGGATATGTATGAGAAACCGTCGGCATCTAATCAAATTCTTCATATGAAGAAATTGGTTAATATGAAGTTGAAGAAAGGGGGTTCAGTAGCAGAGCATTTGAACAATTGCCGTATGATTTACAACTAGATGGAAATTGCAGGTTTGAAGTTTTCAGAGAGATGGTAGTCATTGTTACTTCTATCTACTTTACCCGATAGTTATGGTACAGTAGAACAGACTATTACAGGTACTATGACAGATTCGACGACTCTACAGGATGTGGTGAGTAGCATTCTGAACGAGGAGGTGAGAATGGTGAGAAACGGGGGATATCCATCATCAACTTGTAGAGATTCCGCTATGTACATTGAGAAGAGATGTGGGAGATCGAAGAGCAGTCGAAGAAGAAAGGATCAGAGTAGTTCATCTGAGAGTGGGTCTGATGACAGCGATGGAGGACATGGACCTGAGTGTTGGTATTGTCACAAGAAGGGTCACATGATGCGCAGTTGTAAGGTTTATATGAAAAAAAGCAGGAGAAACCGAAGAGAAATAACTCAAAGGAAGTCCAAGGAGGGATTGTTGAGGAGTTATGCTTATCAGCTCGGGAGGAGTTGGGCACTCAAGATTGGTGTATCGATTCGGGAGATTTCTTTCATTGCATTCCGAGGAGAGAGGTATTTGATGACTACGAGGAGGGTTCTTTTGGAGTTGTGATTGTGGGGAATGGTCACCTGTGTCCTATACGTGGGGTTGGTACTGTTCACGTGAACACCATTGATGATCAAAGTGCTGTCTTATGGGAGACAAGACATGTTCCAGACTTGAAGGAAAATCTTATTTCGATTGGAAGGCTAGACAAGAAGGGGTTGTCTACTATAGTTGGTAGTGGGGAGTGGTGTATAGCTGTAGGTTCAAGGGTGATTGCAAAAATGAAGCGTGAGGGAACGCTGTATTTGCTTAGAGACGTGAAAGGCGTTTCTCCTGTAGTTGACTCTCAGCCGGAATCGAGTAGTAGGTTGTGTGAGGTGCAACCGAGTTCTTTCAGTTGTGGAGGGGAGGTTACTAATTTAGTGGGAGTTGATGGCCATGGAAGTGATCCTAGAGGGCAAGACGTTACTGCAGTGGGGGTACTTTGCGATATGGCGTGAGGGGCGTTTCTCTTGTAGTTGACTCTCAGCTGGAATCGAGTAGTAGGTTGTGTGGGGTGCAACCGAGTTTTTTCAGTTGTAGAAGGGAGGTTACTAATTTAGTGGGAGCTGATGGTCATGGAAGTGATCCTAGAAGGCAAGACGTTGCTATAGTGGGAGTACTTTGTGATATGGCAGTTGAAGCTTCAAGTCGCTCTTGTGTGATAGAGAGCACTGGTATCGATGTGCGGGGTGATGTCGATGAGGGTAACCGAATTGGGACTGTAGGGGTTGAACAGTTTGCGGAGTTTGTGGAGGTGTCGTCCACGGAGGTTTCTAGTGCAGAGGGTGCATTGAGAGGATTTGAACCATGTCCGGTGTTGATGGAGATTTTGCGAGTTGGGGAGTCTCATAACACGGAATCCGACACGGGAGGTTGTTTCTCCGGTATTCGTGCTCTATGCGATTGGTGGAGCACATCCATCATGAGGCGGTGAGGGGTGGTTGGTGCACTCCACGTGGTGGAGTGGCGGAGGTGCTCTTGATGAGAGTGGGGAGTACTTGGGTCTTCCATGAAAGTGGGAGATGACAGAGATAATGCGAGGAAGATTGCAATAACTTTGAAGTGTCGTGTATTTGGTCCAAGTGATAGATTGTTAGGAAATGTGGCCTCAAATACACGTAGGCACGGGGTACTTGAAGTTGGAGAAGAAGAGGAGGAGACAAAGAAGCAAGAGAAGACAAGCAGCGAAGTAGAAGAAGTAGTCTGGAGGGTTGCGGTCGACTGATCTGGGGGTGCAGTCGACCGACCCTAGACTGAGAGTTCTTCGAGTGTATAAGTCCAACAGAGGAGAGGACGGTCAACCGACCTAGGGGGTGCAGTCGACCAGTTAGCTCTCTGGGTTGGTTCTACACGTTGCAGTCGACCGTCACTAGGGGTGCGGTCGATCGGCAACATCGGCTGATTGTTTTGGGCTTACGAGTTTAAAGGCCCAATTGCTATATTTGTGTTTATCTTTTAGGGTTTACTTGGGGGCTATATATATGGCCGTAAACTCTAGGGTTAGGATTAACTTGTGTATCAAGAGGTGAGCCGTTATCATTGTTCAACTTCAAGAGAGATTGTGCAGAGTGTTTCAAAGGTGTGAGAGAGAGAGATTGAGAGTTGTATTCTCTTTTGTAATCTTTGTATTTCTTTGGGAATAAGAAATATTTGTTATCTCTGCATATTGATTGTGTTCTTGTGAGATCTTGCATATATTGTGGTGGCTTGTTCTTGGTTCATCTAACTCTTGGGAGTTTCTATTGTTTGTGGTGTGTTTCCGCTATTAGCACTATAAGTTGTGGGGTAGAATTACTCCGACACCCCATACCAAAAAAAAAAAAACATGTATACAAAAAAATTGCACACTGTTCAAAGCAAAATATGCAAAATAAGTATCATTGAATAACAAGTTTAAGGGTTTCGGGTTCAAAATTGAATGTGGGTTTCGGGTTTGAGTTTATATTGATTTAAATGTGGATTTGTTTTAAATCACCCAAATTTAAAGTCTCAAATTTAATTCAAGTCTTCAAGCCTAAACGGCTAAACCCAAATAATTTTAATTTTTTTTAAAAGCTCAAACAATTATTTTTGGGGCCCTTAATAACAGTAATTTTTTTACGCGCAAAATACGTGCGTATTTTTACAAGAGAATTGCAAATTTGGGGCCCCTAAAATCGCAAAAACTTCGGGGGCTTGAGGCGGCTGCCTCACTCGCCTTAAGGGTGGGGCCGACCCTGACCATTGTCAAGCTTAGAAGCCACTTTTTCCTGGCGAAAACCCTACATATTTGAGTTCAGTAAATATATTAACAAGAACATAATTATTTTGTTATTTTTTCATTAATGAAACACAGTGGTCTTGGCCATCTTTAATTCACACCAAAAAAAGTATGACTCACAACCATTACTTAGAATTTCGATCCCCAAGATTCACCCCACATCCTAATTACAAAGAATACCATTTCCCCTCTGGCCCACATCCAAGTATAGTTATGACATGAGGTGAAATCTGGTTGTTCTTGTTCTTTGCCATAGCTAATAGCTAGAGAGAAGAAGAGAGAAAATGGAACTGAATTTGGAAACTTTCTATTAATTCTCGATGATTACAACAGATCTCTAATGTCTTTTTATAGAGACATTCACGTGGCAAGCACGTGATTGCTACAGCCTAACTGTCTAACAGACTGAACAAGAGTCATATACTACCCGACCCGCTACACATTTGAACCCAAACCCAATACATCTGTTCAGAATGAACAGTGTCTACTATGTACATTTTTACATTGACCAAACATGTATCTGTTCAGAAATGAACAGTACCAGACGTGCAAAACTTCTCAAACTGATACCAACTCCATGTGTACACATTAGCCACTTAACAATTGATACTTGATGCTTCATCTCAGCTCTCAGTTTCAATCCATAACAATTCCTCCCTGCTCAGATTGAGCTTGACCCAAGCTCAAAATTAGGAAATGATCTTCTAATGTCATCTGCATCCTCCCATGTAGCAGTACTATCTGAGTGTCCCAACCACTTAATCAACACCTTAACTCCAGCTCCACTTCCTTTCTTATAGATCCTTCTATCAAGAATTATCTCAGGAACCATCGAAGTATCATCACTGTGCCACCAATCAGGAATAGCTGCATGTTCCACCACCGAAGGATCACCCCAAAACTTTTTAAGCTTTGAAACATGAAACACTGGATCTTCTCTTCATAACCACGGCTAAACCAATGGCTTCATTAACATGCTTGGGTCTTTGAGACTTCACATCCCATCTAATCTCATCATGGAATCCACTTAAGAATGTGCTGAGATAATGTCTTTCTGTCCATCCTTCTACAGAATTGGATAACCTGTCAAATTCTTGTACATACGACTCTAATTCTCCCTTCTGGCTAAGCTTCGACAATGTTCCCTCATAATTCTGAAATTTCGTAGGTCCAAACCTAGTTATTAATTCCTCCGAAAATTGAGACCAAGAAATAGAGTCTTTTCTACTTTTTATGTGCCTTCGATACCATTGCGTAGCTTTACCTTTAAGATTCAACGATGCAAAACTTAACTTGTTATTATCTTCCACCTCATAGAAATCAAGAAATTGTTCAGCATTGCAGACCCATTCAGTTGGATCTCCCCCAGTAAATGTAGGGAACTCCATCTTAAATGGAGTTTCTAAGAGCATTCCCAGATCCAAATGAAGCCCTAGTACGAAGAGAGTTGCGATTTGATACCTCATGACCAGAATCAGAACTTGGATTTGCAGGAGATTCTGGAGTGAAGAGATTCTTGCGCCGAATTGCCAACCTACGCAACTGTTCCACCACAAATTCGAGTTGCGTTTGGATCGTCGCCATCTAGTTCTTCATCTCCGCCATCTCCGACTCCACCACCGATGGACCTCCGACATCACGGTCATCTTCGTCACCAGTGGTTGGCTTTGATACCACGTTGACATGAGCTGAAATCTGCTTGTTCTTGTTCTTCGCCATGGCTAATAGCTAGAGAGAAGAAGAGAGAAAATAGAACTGAATTTGGAAACTTTCTATTAATTCTCGATGATTACAACAGATCTCTAATGTCTTTTTATAGAGACAATCACGTGGCAAGCACATGATTGCTACAGCCTAACTGTCTAACAGACTAAACAAGACTCATATACTACCCGACCCGCTACACATTTGAACCCAAACCCAATACATCTGTTCAGAATGAACAGTGTCTACTATGTACATTTTTACATTGACCAAACATGTAACTGTTCAGAAATGAACAGTACCAGACGTGCACAACTTCCCAAACTGATACTAATTCCATGTGTACACATTAGCCACTTAAAAATTGATGCTTGATGCTTCATTTCAGCTATTAGTTTCAATCCATAACAAGTTACGAATAAGAATACAAACATCCTCATAATTCTTTTTGAAATTGCCTCGGAAAATTCATGCACTGTCAACGAGATAATCATGAAGATAGAAAACTCAGATAGACTTGTTTCATTCAAAAAGCAAGATATTCACAAGATGGTTGAACCTGAATCGAGTTTCATTGACAAAATGGTCGGTTCTGGATAATTCATGATTATATAAAAAGGGGGAGGGACAAAATAGTACCCAAAGTTATCTTAATTCTCAAATTGCTGACTTGATGTAGTTTCGAGTCATGTATTTATATGTCTGTACTGTGATGTATTTTGGGTCTGTTATTTTGATGTTTGTATTTTTTGGGATGCTCGAGTGGGTCTTACCATGTATGGTTGTGGGCCTCATATTTTGACCAGGGAATGAGCATCATGGCCCGCATGTGGGATACATGAACATCATTGCCTGTTACTTTATTTTGTTTTGTATTGTTTTAATTAAAACTTTTTAATGAAACATGGGGGGGCCAAGACCAACCTTTTATGATAAAAAAAATAATTCTCAAATTGCACCAAAAGTTTTAAAAATGTCCAAATAACACTAGAAGTTTTTAAAATAGGACAAAAAATCCCTTATGTTAATTTTAAGACAGAAATAGAGTGAAATTACAGAAATGACCGCATGCATTTCTTCTTCCATTTTTAGTTATTCTTCTCCAATTTTCTCAGTTTTCCATGTTTTGTTTTTTAAAAATTTTGGTAGAGATGAAAGTGATGGTGATGGTGGTGGGTTTCGGAGGTGGTGGAAATGGTGGTTGGAGATGGTGGAGATGGTGGTCAGTGGTGGTAGTGGTAATTGGAGATGATGGTGGTGGTGGTGGTTGATGGAGATGGTGAAGATGGTGGTTGGTGGTGGTTGGAGATGATGGAGATGGTGGTTGGAAATGGTGATCAGTGGTGATGGTGGTCGGCAAGGACGGCCCTGAGTTCACCGGGGCCCAAGGAGAATGACCCAAATAATTATTTTTGAGGGTCCCTAATAACGATATAAAAAATTTTTACGTACAAAATGCATCCCTATATTTACAAGAGGAATACAAATTTGGGGACCCCTAAAATTGGAAAAAATCTGGGGACCTGAGGCGGCTGCCTCACCTGCCTCAAGGTGGGGGCCGGCCCTAGTGGTCGGCGGTTGAAAGTATGAAGTGCTTCTTACCATTTAGGATGGGAATCTGAATCTAGGGCATCAGTGGATGGAATCTTTGGATTCTTCCATGACTGGGTTTGAATCTGATTTGAGGTCTGAGATTTGGGAAGCAAGAGTTTGAAGAAAGCCATAATTTTGTTTCGTTGCATCTCTAATTTCTATCTTCTGAGAAATTGGAGGAGATAATTTAATTACAGGTTTTTTTAATTTTCTGTGAATTTTTTGTTTTCCCATCCTTTTTATTTGAGCTAGGCAGTTAATATAATACCCCGTATTCTTATATATATATATATATATATATATATATATATATATATATAGAGAGAGAGAGAGAGAGAGAGAGAGAGAGAGAGAGAGAGAGAGAGAGAGAGAGACAAATCTTTCGTTGTGCACTAGCCATAGTGATAACTCTGTATGCACTCAGCCTTCGGGCCTTCGTATCGACGATCCGAATCGTTTTCATTATTCTACACGTCTAAATTAGTCTAAATATGTAAATCAAGTCATTTGAAATTCATTTGCCCATTCATCAAGTTATTATAAAAACAAACGATAATCAGCTATACAATTTTGTAACACTTTATTGCATGGGCAAATGAATTTCAAAGAACTTGATTTTATATATTTAGACTAATATAGACATGTAGATCAATGTGAACGGTTCGGATCGTCGATACAAAAGTCCGAAGGCCGAGTGCACACCCTGACTAGTGCATAATGGAAGGGGACTCTATAATAATAATAATAATAATAATAATAATAATAATAATAATAATAATAGGATATATAGAAATAAATTAGGTGGGCCTATAGAAATAGATTATGTGCCTGGGTGTATGACATTATTTCTATGAATTGGTGGTGAGATGGTGACGGGGTTGTGATGTGGACCTGGGTTGGGCTTGTGCGTGCCACGTGAGGAAAGAAAGAAAGAAAGAGAATGAGAAGTATGTGTCTGTACATGGCATGCACTTGTTATGAAATATGAAGTGTGTGAGTGGGTGTGTGTTGTTATATCCCACATCGGTGTGTTGTTATATATAGTTGCCTAGGATCAAGAGGTACCTGAAAGTGATAACACATTTTGTAAGGCAAATCTGTGGTGGGCCATTGTTATAACCTATTTTTTGCATGTGTGCACACGCGTAGCTGTGTGCGCAGCTGAGCAGGGCTCGAGGCATTACAAAATGGTATCAGAGCCGACTTTCGACACCGATAGTGGGTATGAGTGGGTTAGAGGTACGACTGAGATGGAGCTAGGACAGTACGATGGTAAAGAGATCAGGGGCAGTACGCTAGCAGGATCAGAGTACTACTCCACTCTACGTCAGCTAGAAAGACGATCCTAAATCAGGTTGCATGTCCCGAGCTCGGCCAAGATGCTGAGTTCTGAAAGGAGGGTGTGTAATACCTTGTATTATATATATAGGGAAATGCTCTATTGAAAACGCAAATGTTGTGAAAATACGTGAAAACCACCTAGGCCATTGTTGGAAACAACGGCCTAGGTTATTATAACCTAGGCCGAAAACAACAACCTAAGTGGTTTTCGACATTTTCATCGCTACAGTACGTTTTCAATGGAGCATTCCTTATATATATATATATATATATATATATATATATATATATATATATATATATATGGAAATGCTCGGTTGAAAACGGGTTTGTTTTCAACCGGGTTAGAAAACACGAATCCTAGCCGTCCGATCGGATCAGATCATGATGAGCGGATCAGATGGAAACTCGTTAAAACATCCCAATAATGCTCCAAAAAGCGGAAGGGCAATTTCGGAAATTCACGCCAAAAAATATTTCACACTTAGTGTTATTTTGGCGTGATTTTTTTTTTGTCTGTTACCTATACTTAGGCCGTTGTTGGGAAGAACGACCTAAGTTATTTGAAGTTTTTTTTGAAGAAAATTGTACTTAGGCCGTTATTTGGAACAACAGCCTAGATTGTTTTTTTTAAACAAGAATTTCAACCTAGGCCGTTGATCCCAACAATGGCCTAAGTATGTACAAGTGTTTTTCCAAATACTTGCACATACTCAAATCGCCATCTCCCTCACAACTCTCTCTTGCTAGTGGAGCTCGAGAAATCCATTTTCCCAAACCCTAGCTCTCTCTCTATCGATCTGAAAACCCTACCTCTCTCTTGATCGTTGCTTCTCACCGAATCTCTCCCTATTCTCACACTCTTGCCCTCTTCCTTTGAAGATCCCAATTACAAAAAAATCCTAACCCATACGAAATCTCTCCAATCCTGAAACCCTAATCCTGAAGAAATTAGCCAAACCCTACTCCCCTTCCTTTCTCTACAACAGCACGCAGGGGCCTCCCCTATCTCCTTTCCGAACACCCTCATTATTAAGGGTACTAATTTGTTTCTACTTGAGTAAATCTAACTAGGCTAATTGATTGAAAAATTTTCTCCAATATTTGAGTGTACAATTTCTATATTATGCGTAGGTATTTATAGAGTAGGTAATTCTAGTTTTATTGGGGATGTAATGTAGTATTAGTTGTTGTTGGTTGTTATTCGATGTTAGTAATAGTGCATAAAGAGAAAAAAAAATTATGCAACTTTGCGAGTACGTCGGGCTCGCCACACACAAGCCAACGCAACTTGTAGAAGTGTGTTTGGATTCACGGTTTGAAGTGTACGGCCGTGTATCGCTTTCGAGTATTTTCCGTGAGTGAAAGCGATACATCGACGTATTTTGCAAACCGTGAGTTGAAACTCACCTCTACAAATTTTGTTGGCTCATGTGTTTTGCGTCCGTCCTACTCCCAAAGTTTCGGCATATTTTTGATCTCGTTTATGCATTTTTGTATCGTATATCAAATAACAACCTCAATTAATATTTGATTTCTGTCGAGGGTATTTTTCGGTACGAAACGATATCCAAAAAAAAATAAATTTGAAGAGCATATTGGGCTTACCGCTTGCTACCAAACGGTACTTGTAGTTGAGAGTTCAGACCCCCGGTTTGGGGTCTACGTCAATGTATCGCATTGTTGGCATTTTTCATGAATGAATGCGATACACGACCGTATCTTGCAAACCGTTGGTCGGGACTCACTTGTACAAGTTGCTTTGCCTTGTGTCCGGAGAGCCCGACCCAATCACAATGTTTAATTATTTTTTTTTGCTGTCAACTGTGCGGTTTTCTCATGAATTTTGTTATGTTTTGAGAGAGTTTTCAATAAAGAACTCACTTGAAAAAATCCGTAATTTTGCGAGTAGGTCGGTCTCGCCACTCACAAGTCATACCAACTTATAGTTTCGAGTTGTAACCCACGGTTTAGTATATGCGTCTGTGTATCGCATTCCCCTCATTTCCAAGAGTGAAAGCGAGCGAGACACAGCCTTATCTTGCAAACCGTGGATTGGAACTCGCTTGTACAAGTTCTGTTACCTTGTGTGCAGCAAGCTGGACCCAATAGTAGAGTTTCGTATTTTTATGATGTCGTTTTTGACATTTTGTCACTTATTTTGTTTTGTATATATATATATCGCAATCGTTTGTTAATAAGCTATTTTATATATGATATGTATATTAATTTACCAATAATATACTTTTACCCCAGATGAACAACGATACGGAGAGTTCTGCTGCCAGTGATAATTTTGTGCGGGTAGAACCAATCATTGATTCCATGCCGTTAGTCGAAGAACATCTAAAACCAAAGTTAGGTATGACGTTTCTCACTTTAGTTGAGGCCGAAAATTTTTATTCTTCATATGCTCATTGTGGGGGTTTTGTAATGCGTAAGGGTGAGAATAAATTAAAGGGAGGAGTGGAAGTAGATAAGTCATATCTTTGTAATAATGCCGGGTCGTCGCCGAGTCAACATAGTGATGGTAGACGGGGAACAACTTGTAGAACGGGTTGCAAGACTTGCGTTCGTATAAAATTGAACGAAGCAAGTAATACATGGATGGTGTATTCATTTCACAAAGAACACAATCACGAATTCACCTCACCCGGTAGAAGGCATCTTTTGCCTCGAAACCGTTCCGCGTCAAATACGGATAAAAGGATAATAGAGCAATTCAACCAAGCGAATATCCAGACATGTCGACAAATGCTCTTCTTCGAAAATGCTAGTGGTGGTCATGATCAAGTAGGATTCACCGAAAAAGATGTTAGAAATTTACTTAGAGATTCGCAAGAAGCATTGAAAGGACACGATTCTACAATACTAATTGATTTTAAACCTGACCCATCATGCTGATTTTGTAAAAACCGGCCGCAACTAGGTACTCGACAATACGTTGGTGCACCTTCATGGTCTCGTGAGTGCAGAAATTACACCTCCGTGTCGTCCCACCCCACACTGCCGTGGATCTGTGGCAGTCTTGCAAGGTCAGTTCACCAAAATATATTGGTCATGGACCACGACGTGGTGCCATCGAAGAGGATGCACCAACTTACACGAACCCAAAAACACAATTATTATTAGTGTACTAACAATATCACTAAATACAAAATGCACAATACAAATTAATAGTTCTCTTACTTCTGTGGAATGTTCCCTCCGAGCATCCCTAGATGTCCTTCCGGTTTCCCTCGTTCTAGCCATTTCTCTGTAAGAAAGTTCGCATATATAAAACAAATTATTCACCAAAAATTAGCAAACACAAACCAATGAGATGCAAAAATTTCAAAAGTTCGCTTATACGCGTCAAAACAACACAAACGACATGCAAAAATTCTAAAATTTGGCCGTCAGCTCTGGCACACCAAACACAAGTCAACGCAACTTGTAGAAGTGAGTTCCAACCCACGGTTTGAAAGATATGGCCGTGTATCACTTTCACTCTTCAAAAAAGAGCGGCAAGCGATACATTGACGTATCTCGCAAACCGTGGGTCGGAACTCGCAAATGCAAGTTGCGTTGGATTGTGAATGATTAACCCAACCTACTAGTACAGTTTCGTATTTTTTGGATTTTGTTTAAGCATTTTTTTATTGAGACCGTACTAAAAAGTTCCGAGGTATATTGAAGTTTTTTCATATACACATCAAAACAACACAAACGAGATGTAAAAATTCCAAAATTTTGCCGTCAAGTCTGGCACACCAAACACAAGTCAACGCAACTTGTAGAAGCGAGTTCCGACCCACAGCTTGAAAGATACGGCTGTGTATCGCTTTCACTCTTGAACAAAGAGCGGCAAGCGATAAATTGATGTGTTTCGCAAACCGTGGGTTGGAACTCGCAAATACAAGTTGCGTTGGGTTGTGAATGGTTAGCCCAGCCTACTTGCACGGTTTTGTATTTTTTGGACTTCATTTAAGCATTTTTCTATTGACAACGTACTAAAAAAGTTCTGAGGTAGATTGAAGGTTTTTCATATACGCGTCAAAATAACACAAACGAGATGGAAAAATTCCTAAATTGGGCCGTCAAGTCTGGCACACCAAACACAAGCCAACGGAGCTTGCAGAGGTCAGTTCCGACTCTCGGTTTGAAAGATACGACCGTGTATCGGTTTATATCCATTTTATTGAATAAAAGTGATAAACGGACGTATCTTGCAAACCGTGAGACGGAAATCGCCTCTACAAGTTCCGTTACCTTCTACGCGATGAATCCGACCTACTCGTAAAATTTGAAAATTTTTCGATCTCGTTTGTTTTCTTTTCCTATATTCCACAACTATAATTAACACTACATCTACAAAAATGTCAACAAAATATATACAACATACATGATCCGAGCTAATTGTATACTCGCTAAATTATAGACTACTACGCATAATACAAAAAATTTAACTCAAAAATTTTAAAAAAATTTAATAAATTAACATAGTTCATTATAGTAAATTGTGATTAAGTAAATACCTAGTCCAGAGAAAGAGAGAGAGAGAGAGAGAGAGAGAGAGAGAGAGAGAGAGTTGGTGAAGATGTGAGAAGCCGCTGCTGTAGACGAACAAGCTGAAGAGGCTAGGGCGTTGGAGAATTTGTGCTAGGGTTCAGGTGATTTGGGATATGGGGTTCGGTTAGGGTTTGGGGTATTCGGGAGAGGGAGAGAGAGATAGAGAGGCTTCGACAAGAGGAGAAGATCGAGAGGGCAAGGAGATCGACAAAAGGAGGTTGGAGAGAGAACTAGGGTTTGGGGATGGGTTTCGGGAGATCAAGAGAAAGAGAGAGAGAGTTTGTGACGAAGATGGAGTGAGGGAGATCTTGGTATGTACAAGTGTATGGAAAAACACTTGTACATACCTTGGCCGTTGTTTGATTTTTTTTTTAATAAAAAAACCTAGGCCGTTTAAGTGATTTTTCCCACAAAAAAAAACTTCACGCCAAAAACTGAAGCATTTTTTGGCGTGAAGTACCAAAATTACCCCTCCGCTAAAACTCTTCGATCAGAGCGGAGTTAATCTGATCCGCTTATCATGATCTGATCCGATTGGACGACTAGGATTCGTGTTTTCCAAACCGGTTGAAAACAAACTCGTTTTCAACTGAGCATTTCCCATATATATATATATATATATATATATATATATATATATATATATATATATATATATATATGAGAAAAGTGAGTCTCATATAGAGTATGAGAAATTTTTTTCCATACAAAGTGATTATACTCACTTGGTGAGGCCCTTATGGAAGATTCACTCCGTCCATCATGTTTATCATGCTAATGGATGTATGTATAGAAAAAATCAATTGGTTTGAAGGTCATTCACCCATACATCTTGTGGTTGAAAAATGAACGATTTCAACAGTAATAGGATATATAGAAATAAATTAGGAGCACGTGTTATGGAATATGAAGTGTGTGAGTGGTTTTGTTGGGTTGGTTTATCCCACATCGATCAGGATGAGTATGAGATGAGTGCTTACGTATAGAAGCCAAATAGTTATAACACATTTTGTGAGACAAGCCTATAGTGGGCCATTGTTAAGACATGTTTTTCGCGTTACGCGCACGCGTAGGTGCTTACACAACTGAGTCGGACTCGGGATGTTACAATTAGGTTGAGAAATGGGCCTACTTTGGATTCTAGTGGGCTAAAACTAAGTTATGAGTGTCCCATATTATAAGTGATGACATTTTGCTGATTAAGCATAACTCATGCAACAAGAGTGCATAAGAAAGTGAATTTATATCAGATTGTGTCGATGATTTATGGTCCTAATACCACTTTAGAGCATCCTCCTTTTTGGGATGAGTTGTTGGCCATTCGTTTGAGGTGGGATGATGCGTGGGTCATTGGGGGTGATTTTAACATTACGCACTTTTCTGATGAACATTTGGGGAGGGGTTGTAGTCTTAATGAGAAATCCAGATTCAATAGGGTTGTCGATCAACTAGATTTCTGGGAAATCCATTTTTCTCATGGTAAATTTACTTGGTCCAACATGCATGATAACCCTATTCTTGTGAAGCTTGATCGTATTTTTGTTTCAGACGCTTGGGAGGCTCGGTTTCCCCTAGCCTCTGTTAGGACTGCCTATAGACTAACATCTGATCACGTGCCTCTTATTCACTCTTATGGAGGAGAGACCCGTAGAAGAACCGAACACTTTCGTGTGGAAAAGCTTGGTTGCGCAAGCCCAACTTCCATGAGATTGTTTCTCAATCTTGGATTAATCCCATTGTCGATAGAGGGAGAGAGGGTAGGGGCGATGCCGTCTCTATTTGGAACTCCAAAATTAGGAGACTTAGAGGCGCTTTAAAGTAGTGGGATAGAGAGGAGAGCTGGCATACCAAAAGAGAGAAGGATAGCATTTGTTCTAATATTCTCGATCTTAAGATCTTAGAGGAGGATAGAATCTTGTCCTAAGAGGAACTCGCTAAGCTGCTAAAACTTAGACGCGACCTCGATAGCATTTTCCAAATGGAAAACGACTATTGGCATCAGAGATCGCGCGACCAGTGGCTTCTAGAGGGAGTTGCTAACACTGCATATTTCCATAGGATCACGAATGGTCAAAGAAGCTCTTACCAGATTAATGGGTTGTTCATTAACGATCAGTGGGTTTCTGAGCCACGAGTAGTTAGCACTCACATTGAAAATCATTTCTGCTCATTCCTGGGTCAATCTAAAGGATGTCTGTGTTCGCTTGGTGATTCTTTCTGGTCCAGACCCCCAATATATGGATTAGAAGTTTTAGATGAACCTTTTGAGATGAGTGAGATTTTCCAGGCCATTTCTGACCTGGGTCAGGATAAACCACCAGGGCTTGATGGTTTTCCAGTTTTCTTTTATCTCGCATACTGGAATCTTATCAAGTTTGATATTTTCCATATTTTTGAGAAACTTTTTGAGAACTCTGCCAACATAGAGCATCTGAACTACGCTTCTGTAGTTCTTATTCCAAAGAAGGAAGACACCAATGAGGTTGGTAACTTGAGACCCATCAGTCTGTTGAACAACTCTTTCAAAATTATTACCAAGGTCTTAGCCAACCGGCTGAATCCCTGGCTTAACACTATTGTTTATCCGGCTCAAAGTGGTTTCATTCAAGGTAGAGAAATTTAAGACAGTGTCGCTGCTGTGCATGAGACTATTTTCAGTGCGACATTAATAGAAAAGAGGGTGTTCTCCTTAAACTCGACTTTGAGAAGGCCTACGACACAGTAGAGTAGGAAAGTGTTATCGAAACCTTAGAGACTAGAGGGTTTGGCCCTCGGTGGAGAGCTTGGATTATTAAGTTTTTAGCAGGCGGTAATTTTTCAGTTATTTGTAACGGTGAACCGAGCAACCTCATTTCTTGCAAAAGAGGACTTGGACAAGGGGATCCTCTTTCCCCTCTCCTTTTCACCCTAGTGGCAGATGTTTTATCTGAAATGACCCTCCATTGCCTAAACCAGAACCTGCTTCGGGGAGTGCGAGGGCTGGATGGAAGTCATGGACTTCCTATTCTTCAGTATGCTGATGATACTCTCTTATTTAGGAGAAATGAGATTTTTGAGGTCCTTGTTTTCAAAGGAACCCTCCTCATCTATGAAGCGGGGAGTGAATTGAGAGTTAATTTTAGCAAGAGCAATCTTGTCGGCCTAGGGAGATGCGATGAGATGTCCCAACTTCTCTTGGCTAGGGTTCTGGATTGTAAAGTTGGGAAATTCCCTATCAAATATTTGGGAGTCCCGCTGATACCCACCAAGCTCATACGCTCGGACAGGTTCCCACTTATTGACAGAAGTGAGAAATGACTTCCGGGGTGGAAGAGAAATCACCTATCCTTGGGGGGTAGAATTACTCTTATTAACTCGGATCTTTCTAATTTACCAATTTATTGGATGTCGTTATACGAATTTCCTACACGGGTTATCAATAAGAATGAAAAAATCCGTAGATATTTTTTTTTGGAAAGGTTATACACATGATGGCAAGGGAATTCCCCTTGTTAAATGAAGCCACGTATGTAGACGTAAAGAGTTTGGGGGCTTAGGAATTGTTAACCCGCGTGAAATGAATAGAGCACTTCTTTATAAGTGGTGGTGGAATTCTCGAAGGGCGACTCTGATTGGACATATATGGGGATGTTATAAAAGGCGAAGGAGATTTATGTTCGGTGGAGGACAACACCGCATAGGCATTTCAAAAATATGGAAAGCGATCGACAAGTTAGGGGATGTTTTCCATTCTCAGTCTTCTTGTCGGGTGGGCATGGGAACTTGTACCAAATTCTGGTTAGATGTTTGGTCGGGTCCTAATACGTTAGCTTCGCTCTACCCAGATATCTATGAGATTGCCATTGATAAACAAGCGTTGGTCGCCGATTATTGGAGTAGGGGCAGATGGTATTTGCGACTATTTTCTGACAATAATTGGGTTGCCCGTTGCATTCACCCGCGCACCTTCTTAGTGGAGAATGTGGCAGTCACAGAGAGTGTAGAGGATGGGAGAGTTTGGCGACTTTCTCCCAATGGCCAGTTTTCGGTCAAATCGATGTACCCATCTCTGTGTGATGGTGGGATTAAAAGCCCCCTTTATCAGATTATCTGGCATATGAGTGTTTCTCACAAGATCAAAGTGTTCATTTGGTTGGTCTCTAGGGATGCTATACTGACCAAGGAGAACTTAGCTAAAAGGGGGATCATTAATACTATGGCTTGCCCTCGTTGTGACGTTGCGATAGAGTCGGTGAACCATATTTTTCTTGAGTGCGCTAATAGTAGAAGGGTTTGGGATTTTCTGCTGTTAAGGTTTGGGCTTCAGAGGCATCCAAATCGGGTTTTAGAGTTATGGGGTGACCTTAGAGATTCGGAGATTATTAGAGAGAGATGTCGGGAGTGGGATATTTTAGTTGCTGCATGTATTTGGGTTATTTGGCTTCATAGGAATGATTTCTGTTTATAAAAATATTACTTGTAATCCTGCTCAATTAGTTTCTAAAATCTTTGGCCTAACTTCTTCTTGGATTTCCATTCTAGAGGCTAGAAAGAAAGCTCGCAAGGGACCGTTGTTCCCAAGCCAGGAGGCCGGCCCAGGTGGTGCGCATCAGTGACCCAGGTTGATCGTTTCTCTCTCCGTAGATCACAGGCCGGGGACTGCGGAGAGCTCTTTTGGTTTTGACCCCAGTGGTGTGTGCTGGTCCACTATAGTTTCTGTATTTGCTTCTTTTGGTATTTTGGTATTTATAGTGTTTTAGTGGTTGTAAGAATATTTTGTTGTAACTTTGAGTAGTACTATAACTGAATGTTTATTTATGAGATCCGATGGTAACTCTAGTAACATCTTTTATTTAATGCCATCTTTTATTTTAAAAAAAGGAATTTTTTACCAAACTATCCCACTTTTTGTATGTACGTACGAAACTATCCATGTTTGAAAATTTCATACCAAAACATCTCTGTCGTTAACGGGGTTAACGAGTCTAGTAGTTTCCCTAGCGTTAACCCCGTAACGTGCTGATGGGGTTACAACTTTTTCCCTTGAGTGAGGATTTGCAGAAAACTCATCCAATATAGACTCGTTAACCCCGTTAGCGGTAGTTTTTAAACCACTCGCGTTAACGGAGTTAACGTTTGTAGTTGGGACAGTATGGGACACTACCTCAAAGAGGGGTGTGGGTAAAAAATTACTAAGTATAGACATGTTAACTCAGTTAACGTGCCTATTATTACCAAACCTGTTAACTGAGTTAACGAGTGTGAAGATTTCAAGTTTCCAGAAAGCTGAAAATTTCTGGAAATTGGAGATACTCACACACGTTAACTCAGTTAACATGTCTTGTTTTACCAAGGCCGTTAACTCAGTTAACGTGTATGCCTATCTTCATAAACAAATAGATAAGGATGTTTTGTACATAAAAAATTACTAAGTGTAGACCTTGTTTTATCAAGGTCGTTAACTGAGTAAACGTGTATGCCTATCTTCACAAACAAACAGATATGGATGTTTTATACATAAAAAATCACTAAGTATAGACACGTTAACTCAGTTAACGTGCCTATTATTACCAAGGCCGTTAATCCCGTTAACGACAGGAATATTTTGGTATTAACTTTTCAAACAAGAATAGTTTCGTATATACTTACAAAAAGTGGGATAGTTTGGTAAAAAATTAAAAAAAAAAAGAGTGCATATGCATTAACAGTAAGTCTCTAAAAATCCCCTCAAGGCACGTACAGAGAGTCCCGGGAATAGTATCATCGAATATTGATATACATAATTGAGCATGTTTGACTAAAAAACAAAACAAAATAAAATGTTATATAATATAATAGTATAAAATAAATCATGTAGCCCATCAAATTCCTATATGTTATGATCAGAAACTGCCACTTTATGAAAAAATTACACGCCCCTAAAGCAGGAAATGATTGTAACTTTAAAACGAACAATTAGAAATCTTTTTTTTGGGTTTATTTTGAAAGAAGCTACTTACACTTGAAAATGCTTTATTATATTAAGTTGTCCGTGTTTTTATCAAGTTGTCTATGCACTACATAGGACATTCAACGTTGTTCAACATATGTTCGATAAGAAAAAAAATATACATATATTGCACATGTTAATTGTTTTTTGAGAAATGACATACAATAATTTTTTCCCAGCCTTTTATATTTCAGACCTTTTTTTTTGTGATAATAGAAATAAAGTCCACAGACTCCAGCCAAAATATATATAACCAAAAAAGGTATTGTCATAAGTACAAGCAACTGGAACAAGATCAGAATAATCTCAATGTTTCAGGCTTTCATCTTAGGTTTACGTAGCAAAAGAAACAAGCGTAGCTTTCACAACATAATTGTATAAACTCTCACTAGACAAATAATTAAGAGTTTCCATATTCCAATATCCTCAGGTGCAATGAGCAATGGAAATAATTTGAACTGAATATCGATAGGCAAAATGCTCGAGCATGTTCAACTCAAAAGTAAAGTAAAATAAAATAAAATAAAATAAAGCATGACCAACCCCCCACCCTCGAACGCCTGCATGTTAATTGCAAAATAAAGAAAAAATAATGTATTATCCATGTTCTAATTTATTATCACCAACTGCTAATTCACAAAAAAAAAAAAAGTTAAGCCCACCAAATCAGGAAAATGATCATAAAACGGACATTCAGAAGATATATTTCTTGTATTAAGACAGTTGTTTATGTTGAAAAGGAATTGTTTACATTTCTATCTTGTAAAGTTGTCCATTTTGTATAAAGGACATTGAAACGTTGTTCACCATATGTTCGAGAAGTAAAAAATACATATACTGCACAGGCTAATCGTTTGCCAAAAAAGGTTAGATGTGAGGGGCTTATATGCAAAAGAATCAATAAAAAAATATTGGCTTCGCCCGGGTTCGAACCGGAGACCTTCAGTGTGTTAGACTGACGTGATAACCAACTACACCACGAAACCTTGTTGTATTCATATTTTAAACATGCCATAATAAACTTTGATATTTAGTTTTGTCCAGTTTAACCCCCCTTTGAAACCTTAGTTACCAGATTGTGTACTTCCGCACACTCCATTTTAGTTCTAATTGTAAAGATAATCAGTATGTGAAGTAAAAATTTATCAAACAAAATAACAAATGCATGTGATTATAACAAAAACATCCATATGAATCCACTTGGCTCGCTTGACATACTGTTTTTTTTTTTTTACCATAAAAGGTTGGCCGAAGTCCCCCGCGTTTCATTAAAAAGCTTTTAACAAAATAAATACGACTTGACATACTGTTTCTTAAGGAAACACGATGAGATAACAACAAAAAAAACATTTAATACTACTAGTATTTTACATGTGCTATGCACGTGGGGAAATTTTTGGGAAAAAAATTGAAAAGGAATTTTTGGGAAAAAAATTGAAAAAGAAAAAAAAAGAATTACACTGTAGACCCATAAGTCATCACCCATTTCCTATTATATATGTAGAGATATATGAAGACTGAAGAGATAGAGATAGACATGTGTTGCACGGGTTGGGATATGGACAAATTACACTAAGGCCTTCTCCCATTATAACAGTAGAGATAGTCCTTCACAATCTTTCTAGAAGAATGAAATCGACAAACCAATAATCTTTAAACTTGCTTCTTAGTTTTTATCGTCATGATCACATAGAAAAGTATCCGTGCCACGACCTCAGGCGAGAACCTCTCTATCTGTCCTCCTTAGCCTTCCTCCCTTTCCTCCTCCCCTCTTCCAGATTCTGCAACAAATGCCTCGTTAACTTTCTCAACTCATCACTTGATGGCTCGGCCCAAAGATGGCCCGCAGACTTCCCATCCTCACCTCACTCATCCGATCATCGGGTAATCGATAACGGTTCTCCTCTGTCAAGTACTATGTCGGGTCGGACCAGTACGTGGTTATCACGGGCAATTCCATTGCCATTGCCTTGACAATGGGCCTCCCCCAACCTCCACCCCTTGTAGGAAGTACAAATGCATCCACTGCTTTGTAAAAGCCTTGGTAGTCATTTCTGCGGTATGTGCTTACCGATCGATAACATGAACATGAGCCCAACCCAACCATCAGTTGGCTCTTCTAAGCTCATTTCTGCGACAAATTTCTGTCAGTGTGGTACGAACTGACTAGCAAGTACAATGCAACCCCATCCGAGCTCGACAATTCTTTGAGAGATATATTATTTCGTTAGTGTTAATACTGATTTGGGGAAATTAGGGTTAGGGTTAATCTCTAGCCGCTTAAGATATTATATTCTGCTTATCAGTATTGGAATATCACAGAGCACTACCTCTAGACCAGCTTATAAAGAGATTAGACTGGGTTTAGGGTACTGGGCTTTTAGCCCACTCAACCCGTTCCAATAATTAATACATAACACGTGTAAACCCGTGTTGCCCCATAGAATAATATACACAATATTATCCTATTATATTGAGAATATACATATACATCCAACAATCTCCTCCTATATTCTCAATATATTAGGCTAAGCAATGTTATAATATTGGATCACAAAAATTCAAACATTATTGAATTATAACGAACATGGATAATAGACTAAATCAATTATAACTTGAATAGTTCAAATATGACTAAACCAAAATAATCAAATAGTTCTAATTAAACCATATCAAAACAGAATAGTTCACAATGACTAAACCAACTAGAGAAACCTATCATAGTTTCAAAATCAACCAAAGCAACTAAACTTCAAGAACAAAATATGAGTTTTAAGCTCATGAACACAAGAGTCTTAAACTCAACAGAAGTTTTATCAAGCAAGTGACAAAGTTATTCCTCAGAGAAATAAACCAAAACTATATCCTTGCAAACTGCTTTATGTTTACTCCTCCATTTTGAGAAAATCATTATTTTGAAATCTATGTTGACAGATTCAACTCCTCAATCTTTGCTAGCTTATTGAAAATAAGAATATCAAGAGACACATCTCTAAGAATTCTAGCAAATTTCATAAAGTATCTGGTTCTACTAAAGAACTTAGTACAATTCAACGATAGCTTAGCAAAATGTAACGCAAACATCACAATCAAGTTTCTTTAACAAAATAAAGAACAAGAACTATTATAGTTTCTACACAAGAACTATACTATGTTTCATATTGGAATGATAGAATAGTCAAATCAATTATGGTTAATTCTGAATCATCAAAATTAGAATGAAACATGAATCCATAAAAGAGTTATATCATCAAAATTGGAATGATATAACAACAATTCTAAACATCGGAAACACATCGACAAGTTTTCATGCTTTCTTTTGGAATAATGAGATGATTCTAAGTAAATTATGAAAATATATAGCATCATCAAAATTGGAATGAAATTATATATTAACAGAATTTACATAGAACTTTTCAAATTATCTAAAGCATGTCAACTGCCTAAAATTGATGCTTCAGTTTGAACTTCTCTATGGCTCCAATTGGATTCTAAATCTCAAAACAACTTGGATGTTAAAGCTTTTGACTCAATAGCTTTTAACTCTATTTTCCCCACAGTTTTGATAATTAGATCACTTTCAAGTCTCTTAGCAAGAGCATTGGCCATACTTGTCACAATTGCACTTTATCTATGAGAAAGTTCAACTAGGCTTCTTTCAGCCTTAATATACTCCTCTTACTATTATAGAGTGAGTTATGAGCTACAGTGCATTATAGCTTGATAGTCGCATAACAGAATTGAGAATTTACATTAAACTTCTCAAATGGATGATTAGCAATAAGTTATTCAATCCACTCAGCCTCTTCCCCTGCAGAGGATAACACATAGAGGTCTGATTTCTTGGATGAGAACGCAACACTTGTTTGCCTATTAATCTCCATAATTTTTCTGCTCCTCCTAGTGCGAACACATATCCACTAGTTGTCGACTTTCACTAAACTTTGAGTAGCACAAAGCAAACTCTTGAGTACCACTCAGGTATCTCATTAGCCTCTTAAGGGCACTCAAATGTGTATGGAATTATTAGTAAATCTGCAGATCATACATACCTCAAAGGCTATGTCTATTCTAATGCAGATCTTTGTGTACACGAGACTTTCAATTCTTTTAGAATGATCTACCTGTCTCATAGTTGCACCATCATAAGGTGTCAACCTTTGTATCATAATCATAAGGTGTTTCAAAACACACTTTCGATCACTATATCCCCACTTTTGAAACACATTATTGATTTATCGAGTTTGCCTAAGGGTTATCCCTTGCCAACCAAAACTCACCCTTATACATAATATGGTGTCCACACCACTTAGGTGCTAAATTTATTTGGATAGCACAATTTTAACTCCATTTAGAATAGAGATGTCACTTCCAATCAACAAGTATGTCAATAAAACCAAGTAAATAATAGCCATTATATTTGACACACCACAAAGTTAAAGGCACTGATCTGAATTACTTAATTCTTATACTAGGCTCTTTGAGAAATTTGTCAAAATATTTGTACGCTAGCTATATTATATGTTTTAAAGCATACGATGATTTTACTAAATTGTAAACCTAGTTCACTAAACATATTAGTTCAAAACTTTTCAGTACAAAACTGTTCAGTACAAAATATCAAGTACAGAACTTTGAAATATTCTTTATGAATGACGAAATTTTCAATAGATGTAAGGGTAAGAAGAATACTTATTGTAGCAATATGACAAATATGTGAGTAAACATCAAATAAATCTACCCCATTTTCTCAGTCAATTTGTTGCTACTAAAAAGCATTAAAATTGCTACTGAACAATCACAAATAAGTTTCTTCTACAAAACCCCACTTACTATAGTTTTAGCCTCTTTTGGCAGATCAACTAAATTGAAGTAATATTGTGTGACACAAAATCTTCTCATTGTCTACTAAAAACTCTTCTTAGCTCATTTGTCATTCAGGTTTTAAGTGTCAGTAAGGCTGGTTCTTGATTCCAACTGTGAATCATTGAACGTGTCTGTAGGACTAGATTATTTCATACATTTATCTTTGATGAACACATCGTCAAAGAACTTTGCAAGTCCAGATTCTACTAATCCAAATTAGATAGATCCAAAACTGACCATAGATTCACATTCTGCACTTTCTAAACACACAAATATTTGTTGTAGGTCCTACTTTAGGCCTTTTAGGGTCATGTACTCTAACAAATGTATCACAACACACATTTTTACTTTAACAAAATTATTTGTGTTTTCATGCCATGACTACTAGGTGTATTCAATTTAAAGTGTAGTAACACATTAGAGATATGATTAACAATACAACATTACTCATTATTACACAAGACAAACAACAGTTAATAATATAGAATTCAACATTTCACTAAGAGTTTGATTCTAACTTTTATCAATACTGTTTGATTGTTGTAAGTAGAGTGCAGTAGAGATTATGCCCAATGCAAACTTCTCTAAAGTTTTTAAACATATTCACCACCTCTATCAAATCTGAACCCTTGATTTTTAGCATTCAACTATAATTTTTATTCATTAAGAATAATAAGTGCTTTATTCTTTATATATATGATAGACTTATATTAATCATCTACAAAAGCGATTAAATACTTCTGACCAATAATCGTCTCATCTAGTTGCAAAGCTACTGAGATCACAAATATCAGAATGTATTGACTCAAGTAGTTGTGTGCTCCTAGAGACCATACTAAATGATTTTCTAGTGATCATAATCTGAGCACAACTTTCATATTTGTCATATTTAATGAAGTGTCATTTGGCAGAGTTATGATTTTTAACAAGAACAAACAAATTAATATATAGTTCGCAGTGATTCTAAATTTCAAAATAACTTGGATGTTAAAACTTTTGACTCAATAGCTTTTTAACTCCGTTTCCCCACAGTTTTGATAATTAGATCACATTTCCTTACAGACAATTGAATATATATTTCTCAAATCCTAGCCAATTATGCTAGGTTCAAGAACATAATTAGAACTATTATTATTAATTGTTTCATTTGTTAAACTCAACTTATACATGCGATTGACAATGTAAGCACATTATAAGAACTAATACAAGATTACTCTATCACATTTTACAAAGTTGTTTGCTTTCTCTAGTGATTCTAACAATGTCCACGTGCTCAAACAAATTGAGCTATAATTTTCTTTATTCGTTCTTCATCATCTTCGAAATACTAAGCGAGATAATGACCCATATTTTATAATTCAATTTTGCACACACAGTATAATGAACGATAAAGAACAAAACGTAAATAATGGAGTCATATTCTGCATTACAGAATGCTCCTATCTAAGTTACAGACATTTGTTATAAATCTTATACAAAAAATTTTAATTATTAGAGAAGCAAATATATAATCTCACACAAACTGCAAACAATGGATTTGTCAAAATATCTATACACATAGTATGATAAAATACTTAACAACCCTAAACATGCTAGCTTTCAAAGCGAGAATAACTATGATCTAAAACTCTCAATCATGTGATCAAACGTACAAAACGTTAACACATTTATCACATAAAAATACTAAGAGGTTAAAGTAGATCATACCGACACTTCAAGTTAGAAGTGTTTTTCCAAATTCGATGGAGAAGCCTGCGTAGTGCAGACTTATCATACCATGATGCAAATCCATCGTCTCCAATACACACAACTTGTAAGTAACTTTGAAGTTCCTACATTCATCAAATTGTTAAAGATTAGCCAATTAAATAAATTATTAGCACTATCTAATTCACAACAATTTAATTGGAGATTCAATTTTACAATCAAAATCTATAATTTAACTTATCAAAATGGATATTTGATCCTTAGCGCAAAGCTAACGATTATTCAAACTTGTGTTTAATTAAATAATGGTTAACACGGTTTTGTACTTTAGCACATAGCAACAACAATTAATTAATATATATATATGCAGGAAAAGAACTTATCTTTAATTTTAGATCTGATCCAGTCCTAACATATTTGGATCTAATCCAAACATTATCCTCATTGCTTGCACTATCTCCAGTAATTACGTCCACATCTCTTATAGAGCTTTCACTTTCAAATTGAGTTGAGAGTGGACCAACTCAAGAGGGGGAGGAAACCAGATCTGCTCTGTTGCGATCTAGAACTGGCCCCAAACACCGAACACGAACCATCCAATAGAAGCTCTGGATCTGCCCCCAAACCTGAAACAGCAAGTCAAGTCCAATAGGAGGCTTCGCACAGTAATCTGTCCTATCCCGAACACCAATCTGACCAATGAGAAAACCAGATCTGAGTGATTTCGCTCCGACGATGGTGGCGATGGTCGGAGGAAAGAGGGGTTTTGCTCGCGGTGGTCGGGAAAGAGGCGAAGCAGTAAAGGGGGAGTCTCGCTCGTGACGGAATCCCCTTCGGCCTGCGACGACAAAAGTGGCGCCCAGCAATGGCCCCCTGCGGCGGAGCCCAATGATGGCTCCCAACGATGGCGCCCAACGCCGGCGCTCAGGACACCAGCGATCGCGACGGAGGAGGACGCGACTGCGGCGTTCGCGACAGCAAAACCATGAGCGCTCGAGACAGCAAAGCCGCGACTACGGCGCTCGCGACGGCAGCGGTGGTGGCTGGAGTCGGCATTGGGGTCCACCGATCGAGGAACTCCAATTAGCTCTCTTAATCTCCAAGATTAATTACAATAATATCTTAAGATTGTTAATACTAATTTAGGAAAATTAGGGTTAGGGTTAATCTCTAGCCGCTTAAGATATTATACCCTGCTTATCAGTATTGGAATATCACAGAGCACTACCTCTAGACCAGCTTATAAAGAGATTAGACTGGATTTAGGGTACTGGGCTTTTAGCCCACTCAACCCGTTCCAATAATTAATACATAACACGTGTAAACCCGTGTTGCCCCATAGAATAATATACACAATATTATCCTATTATATTGAGAATATACATATACATCCAACAGTTAGTGTTGCCGCTAAATTTGGTGTGGGGGCAAACAGATAGAACTTGTGGATTCTTGGGGAAACTGAATAGGAAAACCTGCGTACCTGTTCCGTCGGGCCTCGTTCGTCGTTCCTGCCGTGCACCTGCAAAAAGTGCGAGACACCGGGGGGGATCCCGGCGACGCACCCTCCGACGCTCAAGTCAGTAATCAAAGAGATTATGAAAGAGCGTAAAAACTGGTGAAGAGTTGATTACCTCTTAATGGAGATGGATGGGGGGTATTTATAGGCGTCTTAGGGAACAGATTAGGAATGTAATCCCCGTGATTTGATAAGGAATGTCCTCCATAATCAGATGAGGAAGGTAATCTGACAATATATATTCCCTGTAATCAGATAAGGAATTTAATCCCTAATCCCCCGTGAAAAGATAGACGTCCATCAGGGCCGTTGATCGTATTTAATCAGGAACCCTGACTCTATCTTGATGGATTGGGTACGCAGCGGGTCGAGACCCGCACCCTCTTGGTGGTGGATCCATTCGCGGATTATTGGGCCCTAGGAGGGCAGATCCAATATCCGTTTTGGTCCTTTTGTGGGTGAAATCACCGTTTTACCCTCAGGTCTCGAGATTCGCGCCCGATTTGGACGGTTCCGATTAAACCCCATTTTTAGCCATATCACGAGCCCCCCACTCCTAAAGGCTGAGCTTGATCGGCCTTTGAGGAGTAGTTTAGCAGTTTTTTAATGGCTGGTGGAGTTGTATCGGGGCCCAAACGGAAGGTTTTGAATCTTGAAGGAGGTAGTTTGGTGATTTTTCAAGCGGATTGAACTCTGAGTCGCTCCTGAACTCTGATGGTCATGTGGTATTCTTGCAGGGATATCTTATTAACTTCGCAAAGTGTCAATTCGTCATTTGGTGGTCTTGTATACTTGGAGCACGCTTTAGACCCCCCTAGAGTTCGCTGGCGAAGGGGCCGAGGTCCATATGCGGTTCGGCAAGCTTTTCCAGAGAGGGAAGTGAGTTCGGCAGGACTGCGAGCGTCAGGAGCGAGTTCGGCGGTCCGCCGAACTTGTCTTTCCCCTATAAGAGGGTCGGTGCCGCGAACGCTCGGCAGCGGTGCCGAACCGATTTTTTCCCTATAAGAGGGTCGGTGCCACGAACGCTCGGCAGCGGTGCCGAACCGGTTTTTT
This sequence comes from Hemerocallis citrina, assembly GCA_017893485.1. NCBI lineage: Eukaryota > Viridiplantae > Streptophyta > Magnoliopsida > Asparagales > Asphodelaceae > Hemerocallis > Hemerocallis citrina. The sequence goes on from CM030363.1 coordinate 288,278,210, forward strand.
CCCTATAAGAGGGTCGGTGCCACGAACGCTCGGCAGCGGTGCCGAACCGGTTTTTTCCCTATAAGAGGGTCGGTGCCACGAACGCTCGGCAGCGGTGCCGAACTTGTTTTTTCCATATAACAGGGTCGGTGCCACGAACGCTCGGCAGCGGTGCCGAACCGGTTTTTTCCCTATAAGAGGGTCGGTGCCACGAACGCTCGGCAGCGGTGCCGAACCTGTTTTTTTCCATATAACAGGGTCGGTGCCATGAACGCTCGGCAGCGGTGCCGAACGTGACTTTTTCCCTATAACAGGGTCGGTGTCACGAATGCTCGGCAGTGGGTGCCGAGCGTGACTTTTTCCCCTATAACAGGGTCGGTGTCATGAATGCTCGGCAGTGGGTGCCGAGCGTGACTTTTTCCCCTATAACGGGGTCGGTGTCACGAATGCTCGGCAGTGGGTGCCGAGCGTGACTTTTTCCCCTATAACAGGGTCGGTGTCACGAATGCTCGGCAGTGGGTGCCGAGCGTGACTTTTTTCCCCTATAACAGGGTCGGTGTCACGAATGCTCGGCAGCGGTGCCGACCGTGACTTTTTCCCTATAACAGGGTCGGTGTCACGAATGCTCGGCAGTGGGTGCCGAGCGTGACTTTTTCCCCTATAACAGGGTCGGTGTCACGAATGCTCGGCAGTGGGTGCCGAGCATGACTTTTTCCCCTATAACAGGGTCGGTGTCACGAATGCTCGGCAGTGGGTGCCGAGCGTGACTTTTTCCCCTATAACAGGGTCGGTGTCACGAATGCTCGGCAGTGGGTGCCGAGCGTGACTTTTTCCCCTATAACAGGGTCGGTGTCACGAATGCTCGGCAGTGGGTGCCGAGCGTGACTTTTTCCCCTATAACAGGGTCGGTGTCACGAATGCTCGGCAGTGGGTGCCGAGCGTGCAGACTTGTCGTTTATGTGAGTTTGTCTCTTCTGTGCGCCATTTGAACGTCTGACAATTCTGACAATTCTGACAACCCTGACAGATGCGACGCTCATTAAATGCTGTGACCTCTGGGATTCCATCAGATGGGATAGCATTAAATGCATCTCATGATTCGCTGCGGTTAACGAGGTGACGATTGGGATCGCTCTGCCGCTTGGTTTAGATGGGCCGGTCGTACAAGCCCATTAGCCTCGTGGGGCGTGCCCCCCTTCTATAAATCCTCACCCCCCCCTCATTTCTCACTTCTCCTCTCATTTGTTCAGGCGTTCTCTAGTGTTTCAGGCAAGTTTTTCCGGCACCGGCGTTAGCTCAGGCGAAGCTTTTCGGCAGCTCTTTCTCTCGAGGTAATTTATAAACTATGTCTGTAGCTTCTGTCTCAGATGAAGTCTCTGGGTCCGAGTCCTCCCCTATAGGCGCCGAAGCCTCGACTCCGACTCCAACCAAGGGCAAGGTGTTCGGCAAGGATTCGATTGTCGAGGATCCGAAGAGGATGGGAGAGTTCGGACAGCTGCCGGGTCCGCTGACAGGACTACACAGGGTCCGGGAGCTCCCGAAGGACCAGGCCGAACGAATCATCCATGGGAGGGAGAGGACCTTCGAGGAGAATGAAGCGAGGGAGACGACGGAGGCGGACGATGCGGCGTCGATCCTGCGCGAGGAGGAGTTGGTGGCGATCCGGGACGCTTTTTTCATCCCGGAGGAGTACGAAATCATGCTGCCGGGCCCCGGGGTTAGGGCCAATTCACCGCTGCCAGTGACCATGTGTTGCTGGCCGGTTGATGCCTTTATCGCCGGTGCCCGGCTACCTCTCCACGCGTTCGCAATTACCGTGGTGAGCTGGTACGGGGTCTGCCCTATTCAGCTCATGCCGAACGCGTGGCGAGTGATTAATGGCTTCGTTCTCCATTGCCAGGCCGCGGGGATCGAACCGCAGCTGAACGTGCTTCGGACGATATACCGGCTCCACCAAGGGAACAAGTCGGAGTACCGGTATTATCTGACTCCGAGGCACGGCGGCAGGCTCGTGGTTTGCCCGGACTCTATCAAGCACTGGCGAGAGAAGTGGGTCGTCGTGCGGAGTCGAGAGGCCTGGCCGATCCCCACCAATTGGGCAGAAGGGGTGACCAAGAGGGCGACGGCGCTGCCGAGACTCTCAGTAGAAGAAGAAGGGGCGGTTCGGACCCTTCTCGACCGGCCGAAGTACGACTGGAAGGAGTTGACGGAGGACGTTCTTTACAGGGGAGGGCTCGGCCGCGTAGATCCTAGTACGCGGCTTTTCGCCAAGTTCTTTTTTTTTCCGTACTTGCTGCCTTGTTCTTCTTTTGTGCTAATCAAAATTTTTTTCTTTTGATGTAGAATCTATGGACTACGAGGCGGTGTTGGCGCTCAGGGCAGGACTCGCCAGTAAGGCGCCGAGGAAGCGCAAGAGGGTAGCGTCGAAGCTGCCCTCATCCTCAAAGGCGCCGAGGATCGAGGGCCCCGTCCAGGCGGTGGAGATTGCCGACGACCCGGTCGTCGCCGTGGTGTCGACCTCGGCTCCAGCATCTGCGGGCGAGTTCCCCATCGCCACCGCCCTCGCCATGCCGACCCCGCCGTTGACCGTGGCAGGCGAGGAGCTCCTGACGGAGGAGCACAAACGGATCCACATTCCGGACTGGCAGGTCCGGAGGCACGATGGGTTCCTCGGGAACTCGTTGGCGAGTATGCAGGCCGTCAAGCATCTCGCCACCCCGAAGGACCGCGCCGCCATGGACGCGGGGAGGCAGGGCGACGACGTGATCGAGATCGCTCGTTCGGCGGTATCGGTAAGTTCCGAGTTCCCTTCATTCGTTTCATCTTGAATCACAAAATTTTTCTAACTCTCTGAGTTCTTCCTCTTTCCCTCGCAGATCATCGTCCACTTCGGTCACCTCACCGAACGGCTGACCGCCCTCGAGAAGGAGCTGAAGCAAGAGTCCGACCAGGCTCGGAACGAGAAGGCTCGGATGTCGAACCAGCTCGACAAGCTCCGAGTCGAGCATGAAGGCCGGTCTGCGAGGATCCAGCACCTCGAGGCCGAAGTGAAGAGGCTGGAGGACGAGCTGCGTCGGGAGAAGGAGGGGTCGGCCAATCAGTTGGCCGAGGCCGAGGCGAAGCAGGCGGCGGCTGTGAAGGAGGTGGAGGACGCCACCTTGAAGAAGGCCCAGGGGTACCTCGCGCAGAACATGGCGAAGGCCTTCGCCACTGCCCTCGACCGGGTGCGAGAGGCGTACCCCGGGGTGGACGTCTCGGGATGGCGACTCTTCCCCGGACACGTCGAGGGCTTCGACCCCGAGTCCGAAGGGGAAGAGGAGGAGGAGGAGGAGGACGGCGCTGATGCCGATGCCGGGATTACTGGCGAGGTCCCGAGCGCCACGGCCACTCCACTGGCGGCGGCGTCTCCTTCGGCGAAGTCGACCCCTACTCCGCCTCGTCGCCCGGGGAAAGAGGTCGAGCACTGAATCCGCCTCTCGTTTTATTGTTTTTGGCTGTTTCTGCTCTTTTTCTCTTTTTTTTTTTATCGAACTTTGTAATGCCTAATAGCGGACTGGCCACCGCTTCTTTTGACGTAAATGAAATCAAAATTTTTGCAAGTGTTGGTGCTCGGAAATTTCTGTTTTATGCCCCCTCTTTTGCCGAACCGTCAAACTCTGTTTTTAGAGATGAAAATTTTTCCAAGTGCGGTGCTTTGGCCACGCTCAACGTTTTCGCTGATTGCTCCGATTTCTTTGCAGCTTATGGTAATCCCCCAAGACGTCGAGCTTTCCCGCCCGGACGAAGAGGTTAAAGCCGAAGCTGGCCTAGGGGCGACGAGGCTGTGTCTGGCTAGGTGTAGGGAGAAACTTTATGAGGTCGAGCTCGGATTGCGCCGAGCCGAGAGCGAGAGGAAGCATCTCCAGCTCGTCCTTGGCCGGCGTGATATCGAGATTCGTCGTTTGGAAAGCCGAATCGCCGAGCTCATACCCGAAGGTGAACACTTGCCCACTGATTTCAGTAATGAGATTCGTGTTCAGTGCATTCGTCATAATTTATCCAAAATAACAGCGGAGAAGGACGAGTTGCTTTCCGAGATACAGCATCTGCAGTCCGTAGAGGCGAAGCTCCGAAGTGAGGGCGAGGGGCTGACGGCCGAGGTGGCCAAGCTGACGACTGAACGAGTCGAGTTGACTGCTGAAGTCGAAGCGCTCAAGAGGGCGACGGTGGATAAAAGCATCGAAGTCACCCACCTTCGGCGCCTCGTCGCTAGTCGATCTGGAGTGCCGGACTCCGCGATACCCCCACGTTTCAAAGTCGACGTTAAAGACGACTCGTTGCGGGACAGGATCTCAGAGCTGGAGGCGGAAGTGGCTCGTCTGAAGCCACATTCAGGGCCGATCAACGTTCGAAGCACGTCATGCACTCGTGCTGAGAGTGAGCGGGGCATTACTTTCTATGAGATGGCGACCCGTCAGCGGATCGGCCAACCAAGCCCGGGGGACGCGCAGAGCTCGGTGGCAATCTCCTCGAGCGGGGCGTCTGTCGGCGTAGCTGCCAGGAGCGGTGCCGAGGATACGTCCCAGTTTGCCGGCTTGGGGTCGCGCTCCGGGGACAAGCGTCGTCACTCTCGAGTGTCCTTGAAGCGGAATGCTCCAGCTCCGAAGAAGCGCTGAAGTGGTAGGTTCCGCGCGTTCTTTGCTCTCTTCTTTTTTTTTTTTTTTGCTTTTCGCTAAGTGTGACGAGTCGGTATTGTAAATATCCTTGTTGAGTCGTGCTCCTGTTTGTGTTTGCCTTTGTATCACATCTGCTTCATTAATAAATGCGTTATTGCCGAACTTGCGTGTTTTATTGCTGTGAATGTTGTCTGTCATGGGGTAACTTCTGAACTGTCGAACTCGGAATGGCGAGCTTCTTTCAGGTCGATCATGAGTGGAGTCGCGAAGTAACGTCGAGCCGAGTTGTGCACTTGCTTGATTAGGTTAACGTCATCGGAGCGTTTTTTAGGACGGTGAGCTGTCCCTAGCTCGTTTGGCGGACTCCGGAACCATTGTCGGTTTAAGGGGTGCAGGAGCAATTTCGAATGGCGAACTACCCCTAGCTCGCTTAGGAGCGAGCTTGCGGAGTAGGGTCGAACCAAGTGTTGGACTCCGTACCATTCAACGGCTGTGGGAGCATTTTTGAATGGCGAGCTACTTCTAGCTCGCTTAGGAGCGAGCTCGCGAAGTAGAATCGAGCCAAGTGTGGGACTCCGGAACCATTGTCAGTTTGAGGGGTGTAGGAGCAATTTCGAATGGCGAACTACCCCTAGCTCGCTTAGGAGCGAGCTTGCGGAGTAGGGTCGAACCAAGTGTTGGACTCCGTACCATTCAACGGCTGTGGGAGCATTTTCGAATGGCGAGCTACTTCTAGCTCGCTTAGGAGCGAGCTCGCGAAGTAGAATCGAGCCAAGTGTTGGACTCCGGAACCATTGTCAGTTTGAGGGGTGTAGGAGCAATTTCGAATGGCGAACTACCCCTAGCTCGCTTAGGAGCGAGCTTGCGGAGTAGGGTCGAACCAAGTGTTGGACTCCGTACCATTCAACGGCTGTGGGAGCATTTTCGAATGGCGAGCTACTTCTAGCTCGCTTAGGAGCGAGCTCGCGAAGTAGAATCGAGCCAAGTGTGGGACTCCGGAACCATTGTGACATTAAAGAGTTACAAGCAGAGGGATGTAATAGTAGTGAAAACATGAAGAAACTTCATTTATTAACATCTAATGATCGGCTACTTCTAAAGTTGCTAGCCGTTATTACAATAATAAAAGAAAGCACAAAAAGGACAAACTATGACTAGAGAAAGGAGGGGAACGGTTCGACATCTCGAGTTACTTGGAGAGACGTAGTTGCCTTCTCTTGGTATTTCAAAAGATGGTCGGCGTTCCAAGTCCGGGAAATTTCTCTGCCTTCGAGATCCTCTAGCTTGTACGTACCGGGGCGGATTACTTTCGAGATCTTGTACGGTCCCTCCCAGTTCGGGGCCAGCTTGCTTTTCTGCCCGGGGAATGATATGGCCAACTTCCGAAGGACTAAATCCCCTTCTTTGAGGTCCGTTGGGCGGACTCTTTTGTTGTATGCCAGCTCGATCCTTCTTCGGTAAGCTTGCTGGCGTATGGCAGCTCTCTCTCGGATTTCGTCTATCAGATCTAGGCTTGTTCTGAGTTCTCTAGCATTCTGCTCTTCTTCATAAGCGATCAGGCGAGGAGAGGGTATCCCGACTTCTAGGGGGATGATGGCTTCGGTCCCATAGGTGAGATTAAATGGGCTCTTGCCTGTTGGGGTCCGCTTGGTGGTGCGGTGATTCCAGAGTACGTTCGGCAGCTGATCGACCCATAGTCCTTTGGAACACTTGTCTAACCTCTTCTTGATTCCTGCAAGAATCTGTCGGTTGGCATTCTCAGCTTGGCCATTCGACTGGGGATGGGAGACAGAGGAGAATCGGTGTTGTATGGAAAGGTCTTCACACAAGGCTCGGAAGGCAGCTCCAGTAAACTGTGTCCTGTTATCTGTGACTATGACTCGGGGAACGCCGAACCGGCAAATCACATTCTTCCAGAAGAACTGAACGACCCTATGTTCGGTGATCGTAGCCAGGGGCTCGGCTTCTATCCACTTAGAGAAATAGTCGACTGCCACGACTAGGAACTTTAGCTGTCCGGGGGCTGGACGGAATGGTCCCAGTAAGTCCATCCCCCACATAGCGAAGGGAACGGGACTTGATAGGGAGGTCAGCGGTGCCTGCGGAAGACGTCGGATGTCTGCATACTTTTGGCAGGAGCTGCACTGCCGAACGTGTCGTTCGGCGTCCCGTAGGAGAGTGGGCCAGTAATATCCATAGTTCAATACCTTGCACGCCAGAGCCCTGGATCCAGAATGGGCTCTGCCGATCCCCTCATGGAGCTCCTGTAGGGCGTAGTCGGCTTGCTCGGGGGAGAGGCACCTTAGATACGGTCGACCATCCGCTTGGGTGAAGGAGCGTTTGTATAAGATGCCTTCGAGTAAAGTAAAACGCTCGGCTCGGGCCCTAATTCTTCGTGCTTCCCTCGGATCTTCAGGGAGGAGTCCGTTCCTCAGGAATTCGACAATGGGTTTCATCCAGTTGTCTTCGAGGAGGACGGGCAATGCTTCAACGGAGTCTGGCGCTTCGTCCTCGATGCTCGGCTTTCGGAGGACTTCTATCAAAACGGTCTGTTCCAGACCTTGAAGGGAGGAGGAGGCTAACTTGGATAAGGCGTCGGCCTGAGCATTTTCTTCTCGAGGGATCCTTTGGATGAGAGCCTCGTCGAACAGCGCCATGAGGCCCTTTACTTTGGACAAGTATTTAGCCATTCTATCGTCGCGGGCTTCATACTCGCCGAGGACCTGGTTAACAATCAACTGGGAGTCGCTGAAAATCTGTAGCCGATGTGCCCCAGCATTTCGGGCCATTCGAAGCCCGGCTATTAGTGCTTCATATTCGGCCTCGTTGTTCGAGGCTTTGAAATTTATCCGGAGTGAGTATTGGAGGATGAAGCCATCTGGTCCTGCCAGGATGACTCCTGCCCCGCTACCCTCATTACAAGAGGACCCGTCAACATAGACCGACCAGACGGGGGGTCCCTTTGCTGCTTGGCCAGACTCGGGGATTGTAGTCTCAACTATGAATTCGGCCAGTGCTTGTGCCTTGATTGCAGTCCGAGGCTGATAAGTTATATCGTGCTGGCTCAGCTCGATCGACCACTTCATGAGGCGACCAGAAGTCTCGGGTTTGTGAAGAATCTGTTTCAGTGGCTGGTCGGTAAGGACGACCACCGAATGAGACTGAAAGTAGGGTCTAAGTTTTCTCGCGGCCATTACCAGGGCATACGCCATTTTCTCAATTTTCGGGTACCGAAGTTCGGCATCCCGGAGCACCTTGCTGACGTAGTATATGGGCTTCTGAGCCCTTTCTTCTTCTCTGACTAAGACCGCACTGAGCGTCTGTTCGGAAGCTGCGAGGTAGAGGTAGAGCGGTTCGCCGGGTACTGGTTTGCTAAGGAGAGGGGGATTGACGAGGTAGGCTTTAAGCTGGTCAAAGGAGTCTTGTTGCTGCTGCCCCCACTCGAATCCTTTAGCCCCCCTGAGGGTTTTGAAGAACGGGAGGCACTTCTCCCCGGACTTCGACAGGAAGCGCCCTATGGCGGCTAAGCGACCAGTCAGCCTCTGAACTTCTTTGACATTCCTAGGGGGGGCCATGTCCAGTATGGCCTTGATCTTCTCCGGATTCGCCTCTATTCCTCGTTGGCTAACCATAAAGCCGAGGAACTTGCCTGATGAGACACCGAACGCACATTTGTTCGGGTTGAGTCTCATATTGTTCCTTCTTAAAACATCAAATGCTTCTTGGAGGTCGGTCACATGATCAACACCTCGGATGCTTTTCACCAGCATGTCATCGACATACACTTCCATGTTTCTGCCGATCTGAGCCTGAAAAACTTTGTTGACGAGGCGCTGGTATGTTGCCCCTGCGTTCTTTAGGCCGAATGGCATGACCCTGTAGCAATAAAGGCCCTGGTCGGTTACAAAAGACGTCTTTGGGATATCCGGCGGGAACATCCTTATCTGATTGTAACCCGAGAAAGCGTCCATGAAGCTTAGAAGCTCATGTCCCGAGGTTGCGTCAATCAGAGTGTCGATGCTCGGTAGAGGGAAGGGATCTTTGGGACAGGCTTTGTTGAGGTCGGTGAAATCAATGCAAATTCTCCATGTTCCGTTGGACTTCTTCACCATTACTACGTTCGATAACCATTCAGGGTAGTTTACCTCCTGTATGAATCGGGCCTTCAGCAATTTATCTACCTCTTCTTTAATAGCGAGCTGTCGCTCGGGGGCGAACTTACGCCTCTTCTGCTGAACCGGTTTGGACCCCGGATCAACACTCAAGCGGTGGACTAAGAGTTCTTCGGAGATACCGGGCATGTCAGCTGCGGACCATGCGAAGAGGTCTTGATTGTCTCGGATGCATTCCACAATATCTGAGTATAGGGCGGACGGGAGGGCCTTGCTTACGAAGAACTTGCGGGTCGGCTCTTGTTCGGAGAAGAGCACCCCCTCCAGTTCGTCCGCTGGCTCGGAGGTCGGTCTTGTGGAATCTTGGGGAATTTCCAGGGTCTCTAAAGAGAGGACGGGCCCAAGGGTCGAAGTCATGTAGCATTTCCGTGCCTGCTCCTGATTTGCCCTTACTTCTCCGACCCCGGATCGGGTGGGAAATTTCATCTTCAGATGATATGCCGAGGGAACTGCTTCCAGAGCCGCGAGGCCGGGCCTGCCCAAAATGACGTTGTAGGCAGCGGGAACATCCACTACCATGAAGTCCATTGGCTCCGTTCTGGTGGTAGGGGTCTGTCCGGCAGTTACATCGAGGGTGATCACCCCTTCTATAGTTACCGGAACCCCCGTGAACCCATGGAGAGTGTAACCGGCGGGTTTGAGTCTGTCTCTGGAGAGCTTTAGGCCTTTGAAAGCGGAGAGGAATAGGATGTTGACGGAGCTGCCGTTGTCGACTAAGATCCTCTCCACTTTGAAATTTGCCATGTGGAGGCTGATGACGAGAGCGTCACAATGCGGGATACGGACTCCCTCGAGATCTTCGTCGGAGAAGGTAACTGGCACTCCGAGGCCCTTGGGAGGAGGCGTGGTTCGGACTGAATTGACCTCTCTGATAAACGCTCTTCGGGAGGAGTTCGAGGAGCCTCCCATCGGACCCCCATGGATGAGGTGGAGGACTCGCTCTTCCTCGAAGTCTGGCGTCTCTTCTCTTTCCGGACGCTTGTTAGCCCCCCGAGGCGGGAGAGGGAGCTCGGCTCGGTCCTTTTTTACAAACTTCGTCAGCTGTCCCCTCTGGATAAGGGCTTCGATCTCGTTCCTCAGAGCACGGCAGTCGTTGGTGTCATGCCCGTGGTCCCGGTGATAGCGGCACCATTTCTCTTTATCTCTTCTCTTGGCGGGAGTATTCATTTTGGGAGCTGGAGGCAAGACCCCGTCTTTTTCGACCTCCATGAAGATGGCCGAGAGGTTAGCGTTGAGGGGAGTGAACTTCTCAAATCTAGGGGGAGGTCGGCGCTGGCCGGCATTATCCTTCTGGAGCTTCTTGGCTCCTTCTTCTTCTGCCCCCTTCCTTTTAAGCCCGGAGGCTGGCACTTCCCAGTTAGGGGGTTGCTCGGCCTCTTCGGCCCGAATGTACTTTTCGGTGCGAAGAAGAAGGTCGGAAAAGTCATGTGGGGGTTTCTTGGCAAGGGAGGAGCGGAGGTTGGAATTGAGAATGTTGGATTGGAATGCTGCGGTAGCGACCGATTGGTCGAGGGAGGCAATAGTTCTAGCTTCGGCTGTGAACCTCTTCACGTAGTCCCTCAGTTTTTCCCCCTTTTGCTGACGGAGGTGCAATAGTGAGATACTGGTTTTCTCGGTCCTTCGGCTGCTGACAAAGTGGGTGATGAAGAGGGTTTCGAACTGTTCAAAGGAGAATATCGATGCCGGGGCGAGACGAGAGTACCATTCTCGAGCCGGACCTTTAAGTGTCGCGGGGAATGTTTTGCAGAGGAGGGCATCGGAAGCTTGGTGGAGGAGCATCAAAGTCTTAAAGCCTTCGATGTGATCAACTGGATCGGTCTCGCCAGTGTAATTTTCGAATTGGGGAGGTTTGAAACCGAACGGTACAGGGGCATCCACTATGGTTCGGGAGAACGGGGGCCGGCTAGAACGTAGGGTCCTCCCCCTGAGTTCCACTTCTCGGTTTATCTGACCCAGGAGCTTTTCCACTTCGTTGAGACGGCGGTCCATGATGTCATCCCTCCGACGGTAATTCGCCGGACCACGGGACTCGTCTTCGTATGAGGGGGAGCGAGGGCTGCGGCGGCGGTCACTTCGGGAGCGACGAGGACTTAGGGTGCGCCGGGAGTTGGTTGGTGCAGGACGAGGAGAGGGGGACCGTTGGCGAGGGCTTCGGACCGGAGGAGGGGATGGGGCCCTCGGCCCATTGGGATTTTGACGGAGGTTGAGGGCCTGTTGTACCATTGCTTGGAACTGCTGGAACTCGGCACGGGTGATGGGTGCCTCATTGTTCCTAGGCTGCTGCCGACCTGCGGGAGAATGCCTTCTTCGGTGATAATCGGGGGAGTCCTTTCTTCCTCTTCGGATGGGGGACCTCCTGTGCTCTCGGTGACGGGGGGATCGCTCTTGCTGGCGGGAGGCTTCCCCCCGAGCCCGCTTTTCATCCAGATGGCGACGAAGGTCATCATCTTCCGGGCGTTTGGGAGGGGCATTGTGGCGACCAGAGGCCCGGGGGTGATGGGAGGCCATGGAAGCACTGGAGGCGTTGTGGATGGAGATGTTCTCTTGGTGAAGGGGCTGTTTCTGGGGGTTAGGCCCCTTTGGATCAGGAGGTGGAGGGTTCCGTTGGAGCGGCTCTTCTATGGTAGGAGGGAGTTGCCCTTGTTGCTGAGCGGGATCAGGAAGGACTTCTTGCTGGTCAGGGTTGGGCGCTCGGTTGGAGCCCCTAGATCTAACTTTGCGAGGCGGCATGGCAGGAGAAAACCTGTTCACCGGGAAGGGGAGAGGTCTCTATTCGTTTGATTCCTACAGACGGCGCCAATCTGTTGCCGCTAAATTTGGTGTGGGGGCAAACAGATAGAACTTGTGGATTCTTGGGGAAACTGAATAGGAAAACCTGCGTACCTGTTCCGTCGGGCCTCGTTCGTCGTTCCTGCCGTGCACCTGCAAAAAGTGCGAGACACCGGGGGAGATCCCGGCGACGCACCCTCCGACGCTCAAGTCAGTAATCAAAGAGATTATGAAAGAGCGTAAAAACTGGTGAAGAGTTGATTACCTCTTAATGGAGATGGATGGGGGGTATTTATAGGCGTCTTAGGGAACGGATTAGGAATGTAATCCCCGTGATTTGATAAGGAATGTCCTCCATAATCAGATGAGGAAGGTAATCTGACAATATATATTCCCTGTAATCAGATAAGGAATTTAATCCCTAATCCCCCGTGAAAAGATAGACGTCCATCAGGGCCGTTGATCGTATTTAATCAGGAACCCTGACTCTATCTTGATGGATTGGGTACGCAGCGGGTCGAGACCCGCACCCTCTTGGTGGTGGATCCATTTGCGGATTATTGGGCCCTAGGAGGGCAGATCCAATATCCGTTTTGGTCCTTTTGTGGGTGAAATCACCGTTTTACCCTCAGGTCTCGAGATTCGCGCCCGATTTGGACGGTTCCGATTAAACCCCATTTTTAGCCATATCAGTTAGTACATCCCAACCCTTCCAATACTCCGACTTGAACATAACGCAAACTCGTTATCAGTCTTTGAGCTCAAACCTAGAACCGGATTGCTGAAACGATCGAGATCCAAAGCCTGATACTTAAACGGTTCAAAGAACTCCACATCCACCGGTTGAACCAGTTTCACCACCTTAAATTGATCAACTACACTTTTAACAAACGTCTTGAAACTCAGTAGGCACCCAATTTTTGTCCATGCGATTTCAACGCTCAACGTGTTCCCGACCCACCCTATCCGTCTCAGACATGGTTCGCCCAACAACAAGGTAGAGTGAAAATGCCTTCTTGAGGTTCTTAGACATTGAGGAATCGGGCTGAACAGGTTGAATGTGTTCTTTAATTTCATTGAATACACAATGGTTTATATACACCAAATTACAAAACAAAAACCCACCATAAAAGGGGTTGGTTAACAAAATAAAAACAAACTTACAAAATTTGAAATAAGGTTACAACATGATAAGGTCAAATCTCCTATAATCTCTATATTCCCCCTCAAGTTGAACAGTGGATGTTTAACACGTTCAACTTGGAAACCAGATTGAGAAACTGAGCCTTTTCTAAAGGCTTCGTGAATATGTCTGCCACCTGTAGAGATGATGGAACTTTAGCTACTTGTATCACACCAAGCTGAAATTTCTCCCTTATAAAATGGCAATCGATTTCTATATGTTTTGTTCTTTCATGAAAAGCAGGATTAGAAGCTATATGTAGGGCTACCTTGTTATCACAAAACAAGACAGTCGGTTTGTCATAGGGAACACAAAGAGTCTTTAAGAGAAATCTCAACCAAACAATCTCAGAGCGTACAGAGACCATGGACCTACACTCAGTCTCTGCAGAAGAATGAAAAACAGTAGTTTGTTTCTTGGTGCGCCAAGAAACAACAGAAGAACCAAGAAAAGCAATATAACCTGATGTAGAATGCCTAGTATCCTTACAACCTGCCCAATCTGAGTCACAATAAACTCGAAGATCCAAAGAAGATTTCGAGGAGAGAAGAATACCTTTCACGGGTGTCTGTTTCAAATATCTGAGAATTCGAACAGCTGCATCAAAGTGAGGGCGACAGGGATTAACAGAGTAAGTGATATCTGGCCGAGTAACTACAAATAAAGCAATCTTCCGATAAGTCTTTTGTAGACAGTAGGGACCTTTAATACTTCACCTTCATATCTAGAAAGAGAGATGTTGGAATCCATGGGAAACTCGCAAGGCTTTGAATTAAAGAGTCCCATATCTTCTAATATCTCTAGAGTGTACTTTTGTTGAGACAACACAATTTCCTTTGAAAAACGAGCCACCTCAATTCCTAAGAAGAATTTTAAGGGATCAAGGTCTTTAATATGAAACTGCTTATTGAAAAGATCCTTAAGAGATGAAATTCCATTGGAGTCATTTCCAGTGATAACAATATCATCCACGTAGACCAAAACAGCTATAAAACTGGATGCTTTTCCTTTTGTAAATAAGGAATAATTGGATTTTGATTGAACATAACCTGTAGAGAGAAGGACATTAGAAAATTTCTGGAACCACATCTGTAAGGTCTGTTTCAGGCCATACAAAGAACGATGGAGCTTGCAGACAAGATTCTCTCTCTTTCTATCAAATCCGGGTGGAAGAGACATATAAACCTCCTCATCTAAGTCCCCATGTAAGAAGGCATTATGGACATCCATCTGGTGGAGAGGCCACCCACGAACAGAGGCAATGGAGATTAGGCAACGAATAGTAACAAGCTTACCCAACGGGGCAAAAGTATCATGGTTATCAAGACCCTCCATCTATGTGAAACCTTTGGCAACCAGCCGGGCCTTATATCTCTCTATAGAACCATCAGAGTTGTGTTTAATTTTATAGACCCAACGGCAACCAATTGCCTTCTTACCTGTCGGCAACGGAACGAGAGACCAAGTCCTGTTTTGTTCCAGAGCTTTGAATTCAGCAGACATGACATCTTGTCAGAGGGGATCTTGCACAGCCTAAGTGAACGAAATAGGTTCTGACAGAGAGGAAATTGAGGCTACAAAGGAACGGTGAGTAGGAGTGAGTAGGAGAAAGGCGAGAATACGAAATTGAATTCTCTAAAGGAAATGAAATACCTTGATGAGCGGAAGCACAAGAGTGGGAAGACATGGCTACTGCATTACAATGAATGTCCTTTAGATAAGATGGCGGCTTGCTAACACGTTTTCTGGGTAATGTAAGAGGAACAGTGGCTGGAGTAGGCGAAGAGGGAACAAGAGATGGAGATGGGACTGAATCATGCGAAAGGCATGGGTCGTCGTTGGTAAGCGGGGTAGGATCCAAGAAATTCTCCCGTGAGATGGGAGAAGATGGGTGAGGGTGTGCGAGATCCGAAGTGGATTCGGGGGTCGAGGTAGGGTCATGAAGGGGGTTAGGGTCAAGAAATGAGTCAGCTAGCATAGTTGGTTTAGGCAGCGGGGCAGGGTTGGGTTGAAAAATAGAATTGGATGAAATAGACGATTAAGTAGCAAATGGAAAGATGGATTCTTGAAAGACAACGTCTCTGCTAGTGAAAATCATTTTAGAGTTCAAGTCATATAATTTATAACCTTTTTGAGAAAACGGGTAACCAATAAAAATGCATTTGCGAGCCCTGGGGGAAAACTTACAACGAGAGGAAGTTGCTAAAATAGTTGTAAAAGCATGGCATCCAAACACGCGAAGATGTTGATAGGTTGGGGGATGACCAAACAATCGCTCATAAGGAGTGATATTGGAAAGGACAAAAGAAGGCAATCTATTAATGAGATAAGCGGCAGTCAATATGCATTCACCCCAAAACTCTATGGGAAGGTTGGAATGAAAACGAAGAGCACGAGCAGTATTGAGGAGATCTCTGTGCTTTCATTCAGCAATGCCATTTTGATGAGGGGTGCCAACATATGAGGTTCGATGAATAACACCATGTCTAGCAAAATATGGCCTAAGGTAAATAAATTAAGATCCATTGTCAGACCTAAGCTATTTAATGGTCGTGTGAAATTGAGTTGAAACCAATTTGAAAAACAATGGCAAGATAGTTATGACTGCTGATTTTTGAGACATCAAATAGATCCAAGTACATCTGGTAAAGTCATCAACAATTATCAAAAAATATCTAGATCCACATAGAGATGGAGTGTGATAAAGAACCCAGATATCAACATGGATTAAATCAAAAGCATTTGAAGAAACTGAAACACTTTTATTAAAGGATAAACGTGTTTGTTTGGCTAATGGACAAATAGTACAGAAATGATTAACAGAATTCAAGTTCAAAAAGAATAAGCGTTTTGATGAGGCATGGCCAAAACGCTGATGTAATAAAGCAAAATTATTAGGAAATCCAGAAACTGTGTTGGCAGTGGTCAACTTATTAAAGGGACTTGCAAAGTAATAAAAGCCAGCATGCTGTTCACCCGCTCCAATCCTCCTGTTCGTCTTCAGGTCCTAAAAAAACATGAACCAGGGTAAAAATGAGCAGAACAGTGGGAAGAAGTGACAAGTTTGCTAATAGAGAAAAGATTGAATCCCAAAGAAGGAACACAAAAAAATTAGAAAGAGTAATAGAGTTATTGAATCTCACAGTGCCAACGTGGAAAACCAAGGCACGAGAACCATTAGGAAAGTTAACATAAAAGGGAGCTGCGAGTTTGATAGAAGAAAAAAATAAGGAAGGATCAGAAATTATATGATGGGTAGCCCCAGAGTCAATGATCCAATGTATGAGGACATTGAAAGATGGAAAAGAAATACTAAGTTGAGTACCTGTCATGTTCACAGAGGGCTTTGCATTACCAGACTAAAAAAATGTCATCATCTGTTGAAACAATTCTGGGGTTAAACCAGGAGGCATGGTAGTCGAAGTTGTGGGCAAGTTAATTGGTGATCGTAGCAATGGGGTGGTACGTGACGGTCGGTGAAGCCTGTGACCGGGAGGTGCAAGTTCGGGATGTAGATGATAGCATTGATCTATGAGGTGCCTTTCCCATTATAGTGGGAACATGTGCCACGGAAAGATCTGTCCTTGCCATATGTACTGCTGCGTGAAGAAGAGGCGCCGGTTCCGGACTGCTTCTGGTTGGAGACGGCCATAGCCATTAAATTCGGCGATGAAGGTGTCGCCGTTTCCATGATAATCCATTGTTGCTCCTCTTGGATCAATAAAGAATAGGCCCGACTAAGGTTAGGCAGAGGATCCATTAGCAAAATATTGCTACGAGTAACAGAGTGAGCATCATCAAGACCCATGAGGAACTGAGTAAGCTGTTCATGCTGAAAATAATTTTGAAAAGCTGTGAAAGAGCCACAGAAACATAAGGGGAACTCAAGCATATATGAGTTAGTTCATCCCAAAAAGCCTTGAGGCGAGTAAAATAATCCGAAATAGGAGCTGAATCTTGTCGACAAAGGGCAATGTCCCGACGAAGTTGATAGATGCGGGGAGAATTGCTTTGAGCAAAGCGATCAAGAAGGTTCATCCAAATGGCGCGGCTTGTAGGGACATAAACCACGCTGTTGGCAATTTCAGGAGAAAGGGCGTTGATGAGCCAGGACTTCACCATGGCGTCACAACGAGTCCACGAAGCAAAAGAAGCATATGTTGAGGCAGGCTTGGGGAGAGATCCATCAATGAAGCCGAGTTTATTTTGCACAGATAACGCAGTTTGAATGGAACAACTCCAGGTGGGGGTAATTTGAGGAGGTGAGAACATGGGTTACAAGCACTATGCCAGGAGTGGCAGAGTTGGAGATGAAGGGGATCATTGGAGGAAGAAGAAGTTACAAGTACTGTGCCAGGAGTGGCAGAGTGATGGAGGTGAAAGGGATCATTGGAGGCAGGAGGAGGATCAGAGGCCATGGAAAAAAAAACTCTAATGCTCTGATACCATAAACAGGTTGAATGTATTTTCTAATTTCATTGAATACACAATGGTTTATATACACCAAATTACAAAACAAAACCCACCATAAAAGGGGTTGGTTAACAAAATAAAAACAAACTTAAACAAACTTACAAAATTTGAAATGAGGTTAGAACATGATAAGGTCAAATCTCCTATAATCTCTACACGGGCAAAGGTGGACCGGGTGAATAGGTACTTGGCTTTAGACAGCCAAGGCCTGCATACTGGTGAATGGGGAATCGGGGAAGGAAATAATGCCGAAAGGGCTTGCGACAAGGGGACCCTTTGTCCTAGCTTATGTTCACATTGTTTGCAAATGGTCTTCACATGATGTTGAAATTGTTTAGAGAGGGGGGACTTATTAATGGGTTGGGCATTGGGAGGGGTTTATGCTGTAATGAATGTTCAGTACGCGGATGAAACTCTAATTTTTGGAGTTTATCAAGTGGGGTCTATACATTTTTTAGAAATGGTCGGAGCTTAAGGTGAATTTCCACAAAATCACCATCACTATATTGAGAGAAACATGTATTGACGGTTCCCTTGTGGCAGCTATACTTAACTGCCCAATAAAAAAATTCCTATTAAAGTATTTGGGGTTTCCACTTGGAAGCGGGACTCTCAGAAGGGCGGACTGGAATGAGATAATTGATAAAAATCGCCAACATGCTTGAAGGATGGAAAGGGAAAATGCTTGCACTCGGCAGGCATTTGGTTATGCTCAATTCTGTGATTAACTCGATTCTACTGTACTTTTTATCGTTCTTTGAGATATCAGTCTAGGTTATTAAAAAGATCGATAGGCTTAAAAGACGCTTCTTCTGGAACGGATCTGTAGCAGATGGGAAATGGTACCCACTAATCAAGTGAGGGTTAGTATGTAGACGAAAGGAGTACGATGGTCTAGTGATTATTAATCTTCGATAAATGAACCAAGTCCTATTGTGCAAACAAGGGTGGAAACTAAATGTTCGTAATAAGATAAAGTGGGCAACACTAGTCAAAGCAGTATACTTTAGAAATGGTAGCATGCATAAGAATATAGCGTCCATGTTCGACTTCTGGCGTGGAGTATCGCGAACCAAGGACATCTTCCTAGCTGGAGTTTCTTTTGTTATTGGCAACAGAGCAAATATTTGCTTCTCGAAAGATAGATGGTGTGGCAACATTAACCTGAGAAGAAGATTCCCGGAGGTCTATAATTACGCTACTGACAAGCACGATTGGGTGGCGTGACAGTGGAGCAACAGGGTCTGGAGGCCAAGACTGACAGGATGTCTGAGCAGGGAGGCAAGGAACTAGAAAAGGGATCTCATTCTATTCTTGCAAGATTGGAAGCCTGCGTGAGAAGAGCATCAGGACATGATCAATTGGGACCCCAGAAACGGAGGAATTTTCTCAGTTAAATCGGCGTACGCATTCATAAATGATGGTGGCGTATGAGTGAACTACCTGGTATGGAAGGTAAAAATCTCGTTGAAGGTTAGGGTTTTCAATTGGCTGGCCATGAGGAATGTGGTGCTCACAAGGGACAACTTGTCAAGGCGCAGGTGGTAAGGACCAGAGGAGTGCGTTATGTGTGATCACGACATGGAAACGGTGGACCATCTGTTCATGAAATGCCGGTATGCTATACCGCTATGGGAGGATATGTTGCGTAAATTCTGTATATCTACACCTTTGCCAGATTCTCTTTAGACGATTTGGGGATCTTAGGGAGAGGCCAATGTCGGTAGACGCGACATTGACATTTGGGGGTTTGGGGGTAGCAGTTACTTATTGGGCTATTTGGTTAGAAAGGAATAATAGAATTTTTAGACCCACACACAAGCATCTCATTCACCATCAACTTGCAATTGTGATAAATAATAATGTATTTTGGGCACATGCGGCATGTACTGAATCGAGGAAGAAGATTAAGGAGTTGTACCATGATGTTACTACCACCACTCTCGAGGCAGAGCCTGAGGATATGGAGGATTCACAGGAGGGCGAGTGATCGGCAGGCGATGACAGGTGTCAGTTGGCCACTTACTTTGGTTGGTGATTTTTTTTTTTTTTTTTGGGGGGGGGGGGGGGGGGGGGGGCTTTACCTATCCTGTTACTTGATTTGTTTCACTTGCTACCTAGTCTCTTGAAATTTACTACTTATTGCATCCTTGTCAAATCATGTTGTATACTCTTGATTCCAAATCTTATTTCATATTTTCTTGCACTTGTTTTCATACCTCTTGCTTGTACTACTTGCGGCCCGTAACTTGCACTAACGGGCATTTGTCTTAGTTTCTCTATTTTCCTTCTATATGATATATATATAGATTTTGGAGATCAATTGCCTGCTGGAGTTGGTGAGCAAACCTTTTAGGCTTCGCTTGGAAAAGCTTGCTTTAGTTATTTGTATTTGAGTTATTCATTTCTTGTTGCTATTTAAAACTTGTAACAGGCTTGTAGTCCCGAAGTTTTTACTTTTGATCCAGATCTTGAATTTATTTAGGATATTTATATCTATTTCAAATATTTTCTGTTGATTAATAAATTATTCATGCATGCGTGATCGAATATATTTTGCTATATTTCTTGTTATGATGCTGAGTCGATCTTACAGCTTATGAATGATGAAAATCATTCTCTGGGCTTTGTCACGTACTCATATTCCGTATTCCGTATTCCTTTTTAGCAGGGCGTGACATCGTTCTTGGTTCGTCGCCTGGGATTCTCATCCCGCTATCCTTTGGTATTCGAACAAATCATCTATAAGGCAAGTCACTGTACCCTTGAATTGAACATCGTATCAAATTCAAGTTTTATTGAAATTTTTGCAAGTAAATCCTATTCGTTATCGTATCATTGTATTGATTATCCTTCGTTGGGTGTATTGAGGGTTTATACGAGCTAACCCCAATATTCTTGACATCAAGAGTATACAACATGATTTGACAAGGATGCAACAAGTAGTGAAGTTCAAGAGACTAGGTAGCAAGTGAAACAAATCAATAAGTAACAGGATCGTTCATCGGGGATGTAATATATATATTGTTACTTTGCTGTTGTTTTTTGGGCTCGGGACGCGGTGGTTCCCTTTTTTTGACGGAGAATGTATTTCGTGATCCAGCCTGTTGGGATTCATTATTAGCATACTCTATATTTTGATCGTATGTTTTGTTAAACGTCTTATTAATGAAACACGGGGAGAGTTCTACCCACTCGTAAAGATTAAAAAAAAGAAGAAGAAGACATGCAGCAATTCTATGACTTGAGATGGACAGGTAAATCTACATAAGAGAAGCAGAAATGTATATCTGAAGTCATCAACGTTGGTCATACGAGCCTAGTAACAACTGTGTTTTTTCCTCGATCTTCGACTAAATGTTGTATCTTGTTCGAGCATAAGGTAGATTACCTTAGAAATAAGTTTATATGATTCAATTCAGTGAAACCAGCTCCTTCTGCATCATCTTCATCACTTGATTGACCTAAAAAAAGCATGCCCTAAGTTATTTGGAACTTCAATTATTTCAGTGGTGAAATGAAAATAGCACACGAGATTCTAATTGTAAGAAAAGGAAGAGAAATGGCAGCAGGAATATGAAAAAACCAGGTACTTTCTTGCTGGTGGATCACCATCTAACACTAACATAATCCGACAACCATTGTCAGGCTTAGAAGCCACTCTTTCCTTGTGCCAACCCCTGCATATTTCAGTTCAATAAATATATTAACAAGAACATAATCGTTTTTTTTTTTTTGGGATTAAAAGATGACATCGTCATCGCTTCATTAATGAACAATTAACGAAACAAAGTAGAACTAATTACAAATAAGATACTCCATAACAAACAAGATACTCCATATCCTTACATCCAAAATACAACATCTAAAACATAAAACTGAAAAGTATAAGGGAAATACAGATACAGAAGCAGATACAACCAACTGTAATGCGGTTCAACGCAGCCTCTTCTTGCGGGAGTGTCTGACTACTTCTCCTCTTCCATGCGCAACCTCTTCTGTGCTCCCGCATATCTTGCCCAATCATGAATAAAAGAGAATATTTTATGCATCATGACTGAAAATCTATAAGTGATGTTACGGAAGCATAAATCGTTATGTTCTAGCCATAGACCCCACATTGTCGCAGCAGCCTCGATATCCCATGCCATCCTATCCTCTTTCGTAATTAAATCTACCCTCCATTGTCTCCAAACATCTGAACTCGATCTAGGGCTCTCTAAGCATCCAAATCCTAGAATCACTACTTTCCATGCTAGAATGGACTTAGGATAGGAGAATAGGATGTGATTAGACTCTTCGTTCGTACTAAGGTAGGTGGAACAAGTAGCGTCGATTGTATATTTCTTTTTTGGAGATTGGTCTTGGAAAGAATTGCATCGTTCATCACAAACCAAATAAAAACTTTCATCTTCAGAGGCGCCTTAATCCCCCAAATGATGTTATCATCTCTACATCTAAGTCCTCCGTCATTAAGCCAATTGTACATAGAAGAAACCGAGAAAGACTTTGATACATCGAGATTCCATGTTTTCTCGTCCTCCATCTCGCTGGTGTATTGTCCTTCAGTTTGTATGAACAAGTTGAGATTTTCGAGCTGGGTAATACTTTCCTGCGTTAGTCAGTTGCCAATGACGAGCTTAAGCTTTTTATTATGCCAAACATCCACAACCAGTGAGTCGATATTGATGGTAACGTTAGCCGCTCCGGGAACATTCTAAGAAGCGACGTCTCTCCGCACCATCTGTCCTTCCAAAATCTTGTCTCCTTTTCATTCTCAATCATGCACCTTGTATTAGTGTGGAAAATGTCTCCGACTTTAGCCACTCCTTTCCATAGAAAAGACGTTCTCCTATATACGTTTCTTCCTCCGGATCGCCATTTTTCCTCTTTCGGTAAACCGTAAATGATTTGCACCACCAGCTATTGCTCCTTCGTTTCATTTTCCACCACCATTTGCTCAGCAGAGCTTCGTTCATGTCTTTAAGATCTAAAATCCCAAATCGCCATATTCCATCCTCTTGCACATTCTACCCTAATTCACCAAGTTGAAACCTTTATTGGACTCATCAGCGCCTCTCCAAAGAAATCTTCTTCTGCATTTGTCTATTTTTTGAATGACCCATTTCGGGAGTTCGTATATAGACATTAGATACAATGGTAGGCTGCTGATTATGGAGTTAAGTAGCGTTATTCTTCCGCCTAGAGACAAGAGTCTACCCTTCCATCCCTCCAATCTTTTCTCAATCTTCTCTATTAAAGGCTGCCAATCTTCCCTGTTCAATGGACCCGCTCTAATTGGCGTTCTAAGATAGATTAACGGAAATTGACTGATCTGACATCCGAAATAGTTCTTAATGGTGTCTATACGGATGGATAAGCGGTCGCTTATCAATATAACGCAGCTCTTCATTAAATTAACTTTCAACCCTGACCATGCTTGGAAGCTGTGTAGTACCATTCCTACAGCCATAATTTCATGCTCGTTAGCCCTTCCGAACATCAAAGTATCGTCTGCGTATTGGAGAATTGAAATCGGCTCATGGATTCCTTTCACATCGATTCCTTTAATGACATTATGCTCTCTACCTCTCAATATCATTTCTGCTAACCCATCGGCGACAATGGCAAATAGAAGAGATGATAGAGGATCACCTTGTCTAAGTCCTCTGCGGCATTTGATTTCTTTTGCCTGCTGACCGTTCACTTGTACGAATGATTTCCCTCCAAAGATGCACTTGTTTATCCACATTCTCCATTTAGGTCCAAACCCTTTAAGTTGCAATGCTTCATCTACGCAGTCCCATTCAACTGAGTGTAAGCCTTCTGGAAGTCTAATTTTAAAAGGAAACTGTCCGTCTTGTCTTTATTTCCTCTGTAGACAATCTCATGCGTTGATGCCACACTGTCCATGACGTATCTTCCTCTAATGAACCCACTCTGAGAATCTCCCACAACCTCAGCTAGATGCAGAGCCAATCTTTGGGCTAACACTTTCGAAATAACCTCGAATAAGCAATTGAGTAGACTAATTGGTCTGAAATCTTCCACCCTGACCACCTCCTGCTTCTTTGGGATTAGAGTAATATAAGCGTAGTTTAGTCTATCCAAATCTTTGTTTCCATTGTAGAACTCCTTCATTATGTTCATGAGATCCTTCTTGATGATCGTCCAGTAAGTCTTGTAGAAAAAGATTGGGAATCCGTCGGGGCCCAGGGCCTTATATTGGCCCAAATTTTTGAAGGTGCTAAACACTTCTTCTTCGGTGAACATATTCTCAATTCCATCACCTCCATCAAGTCTTGAAACGCTCCATATATCAGTTGTTAATTTACATCTATATGCTTTCTTTACTTCCAGTAGATTTTTATACCATCCATCGATGTGATGCCTTACCAATCCCTCGTTTTCAGTCCATGCTCCATCCACTATTAGTCCAGAGATATGGTTTTGTCTCCTATTTTCATTGGCTACCTTGTGGAAGAACTTTGTGTTGCCATCCCCCTCTTTAAGCCACTGGATCCTTGAACGTTGACTCCAATATTGCTCTTCCATGGCAGCAATATGTTGGATCTCGAGCCTACATTTGGACATCTCCTCTACCTCGTGGCCGAGAAGGTCTCTTCCTTCCTGAATAATCTCTAAATCTTTAACCCTGCCCCCTAGCTCCTCCATGTTAACCCTAATTAGTCTCGACTCCTGCTTAGCCCACTCTTTCAATCGTTTACGAAGACGTCTCGTTTTCTCAATGCATGATCCAACCGCTGATACTTCCTTGGTGCTGGCATCCCATGATTCCTTGATGATTGAGCGCGTATCTGTGCTCATTGTCCAAACTTTCTCAAACCTAAATGATTGAGTCCTCCTAGGGTTTCCGTAGCCGCAATCTACCGCAAGCGACATATGGTCAGAGGTATACCTCTTGACGGACCTCACCCGCGCTAAGGGGAAGGCATCATCCTAATCGCTAGACACCAATATCCTGTCCAACTTAGCCATGATCGGGCGGCTCTGCATATTTACCATGTGAACTTCCTTTCATGCAACTCTAACTCCATGAGTTCGAGTTCATCTATCGTGAGATTGAAATAATCCTGCTCGGCGCGACTTGATCCTCTTCCATTATGCTCGTCCTGAAATCTAGTAATATTGAAGTCTATTCCAATCACCCATGGACCATTCCATCTTCCTCTAATAGCCTTGAGCTCTATCCAAAATTGACCCCTCCGTCTAGAGTCGTAAGGACCGTAAACCGTAGTTACCACTTGCTCCCAATCGTCGCTTCTTCTTCTAATTCTAATGGATACTGAACATGATCGTTTTATTATTTTCTTATTAACAAAACACAGTGGTCTCAGTAATCTTTAAATCGAAAAAATCTCTAATATTATAATATGAGAAGGCCTTAGTGTCATTTGTCATTTTGTCATTCTACCAACATGTGCAACGCACGTACATAACTAATATAAAGGAGATTTCCGGTTCAAATCCCCCTTATGTCAGAGTTTTTTATTATTATTTTTTGAAATTATTAAAATGTGCATCGCACGTGTAAATTACTAGTATAAATAAATCAATAACATAATCCAGCGCTAGCGAAGACGTACATTCTTTTGTAACCAATAGTTTTATAAATTTCTCTACGTGACATCCACATTTTTGGGCGCTGAAATGGAATGGCAGTTTGTATCCAAATAAGCAATACTACAACACAACGTGCTAATACTGTTGCTTTTATAGATTTCCTAAAATACAATGTGGAATCATTCACATGGTTTAGTGGAACTAAGTTAATGTGTGTAACATATATTGTCCTTTCGCTTTGAGGAAATGATTTTCACAAACCCTAAAACTTACTCCGAACCTACCCCAAACACTAAAAAACAAGATTTTATTAAATTTTTAATCATTTCAGGTTCTCTCGAAAATTAGTAAAACAGAACATAACAAAACAAATCACCTTAAAAGGAATCCCTTGATCATAGTCCTTCTGAAATGCCTTGTGATGAGCCTTCTCATCCTGCTCAGTTCCACGTGCATACATCATCCCACACACCGAGCAAGTGTGTAGAAGGAAATCGGATTGCCCCAACTTCCAAATGATCATACCGGTCGAGCAAAACTTCTCTTCTTGTTGAGAACTTTAGAACTAGCAACTGTACCAGTTTCTTGTTTATCATTATCATCACCACTACATTTGACAGGAACCAAAAAATGGATACTTACTAGATTCAATAATCTTTTCAAGCCTTCTATGTTTGAGTCTTTCACCTTAGGTTTACGTAGCAAGAGAGACAGACGTATAGCTTTCACAACATAATTGTATAAACTCTCACTAGGCAAATAATTAAGAGTTTCCATAATCCAATATTCTCAGAGGCAATGAGCGATGGGAATACTTTGATCTGAATATCGATATACTAATTAAATAGAGCATGCTCAAAAGTAAAAGAAAAGTAAGATAAAATAAAGTAGGACCAATCCCCCACCTTCAAACTCCTGCATCTTAATTGCAAAATAAAGAAAAAATAATGGTCTATTTTTTTTTTATATCACCAATTGCTAATTTACGAAAAAGTTAAACCTACAAAATCAGAAAAAGGATCATAGAAGATATATTTCTTGTATTAAGATAGTTGTTTATGTTGAAAAAAAAATTGGTTACATTACCTAATATTCTTTATCTTGTCAAGTTGTCCATGTTGGATGTGGGACATTCTATAGTTGCTCAACATATGTTTGAGAAGTAAAAAATAAATATATTGCACAGACTAATCACTCTTAGAAGAATGTTGCCAAATAACCCTTCCTTGCAAAATAAGTTAGATGTGAGGGGCTTATATGGAAAAGAATCATCAAAAATATTAAAGGTTGTTCACCATATGTTGGCGAAGTAAAAAATACATATATTGCAGACTAATCATTCTTAGAAGATTGTTGCAAAAACGTAAGATGTGAGGAGTTTATATGCAAAGAAGTCAATAAAAATAATTAAAAAACCAATGGTTTCGCCCGGGTTCGAACCGGAGACCTTCAGTGTGTTAGACTGACGTGATAACCAACTACACCACGAAACCTTGTTGTATTCAGTTTATAAAGGTAAATTAATAAATTATATGCTTTCTTTTGTCGCAGGTTAACCTCCCTTCTCTAATCTGGCTACCAGCTTGTTCACTTCGCACACTCCTTCCTTTTTTTTCCCAGTTATAATAGTAAAGATGATGAGTTGTGAAGAAATATTTTATCAAACAAAATAACGAATGTGTGTGATTATAACAAAAATATCCATATGAATACACCTGGCTTACTTGACATACTGTTTCTTAGGGAAACACGACGATAACAACAAAAACAATTAGGGTTATTTTGGGCTTGTATTTCTGTCATCTATGTATGAGAGATTGGGGTTATTTTCTTTTGATTGTACTTTATGTACTGAACTGGAGTAGATTAAAATTATAATATTAGCTAATTTATGTTTCGTTAAGTTTTTATTAATGAAACCGGCAACCTCGGTCACTTTTTTCTCAAAAAAAAATAACAAAAACAATTAATATTATAGTACTTGGTAGGAAAGTCTTTCCAGAAGAATGAAATCGATCAACTCCTAATCTTTAAACTTGCTTCTTGGTTGTTATCTTCATGATCTCGTCGGCAAGTATCTGTATCTGTGCCACGACCTCTGGTGGCGAGAACCTCTTGGTCATGTCCTCCTTAATTAGTCCTTAGCCTTCCTCCCTTAATTCCTGATTCTGCAACAAATGCCTCATCAACCTTCTCAATTCATCACTCGGCCCAAAGATGGCTTGCAAACAGCCCATCCTCCACCTAGCTCATCCGATCATTGGCTAATCGATAACCACCGTTCGCCTCTGTCAAGTACAATGTTGGGTCGGACCAGTACGTGGTTATCTCGACAATGGGCCTCCCCCAACCTCCACCCCTTGTAGGAAGTACAAATGTATCCACTGCTCTGTAAAAGCCTTGGTAGCTCTTTCTGCGGTATGTTCTTATTGATAACATGAACAGGAGCCCAACGAAATCAGTTTGGCTCTAATTCTAAGCTCATTTCTTCTTCGACAAATTTCAGAATCGTGGCACTGAAATCTCTTTCAGTGTGGTAAGAACTGACTAGCAGCAGGTACAATGCAACGTCGACCCCATCTGAGCTCGAGAATTCTTAATTTGATATATGAATTCAGTAGTACATCCCAACCCTTCCAATACTCCCATGTACATTGATTGAACACACTAATTAAGGAACACGAACTCATTATCAGTCTTCGAGCTCAAACCTAGAACCGGAAGGATTGCTGAAACTATCAAGGTCTAAAGCCTGATACTTTAACAGGTCTATCGGTGCAACCGTGAAGTAAAAAGGTCAAATAGAATTTGTTATATTTTTGGCCAGTCCGAGCTAAAAAATGAACATATGACCAACACGCGCTATCTTTTAACAAAACATAGACGCGTCTTATCCTGCAAAAATAGTACTATAGGGTAATCAATGGAATATCTCTAATCTCTAATTAATATTACTAGTTTTTTACACGTACAAGGCTTAATAAATATATTGTTTTTCAAAAGTAAAATTTTCGATGTATTCTTGGCTTTAACCTAAAACTTCCTTTATAGTAGCTATGCATAGACGATACACGAGTTTGTATGTTTACAAATGACGACTCCAACTCTCTCATTATGATGAGATATTATAATGGGAGAAGGCCTTAGTGTCATTTGTCAATCTACCAATACGTGTGATCCACGTATATAACTAATATGAAGGAGGTTTTAGGTTCGAGTCCACACTACGTCAGAGTTTTTATTTAAAAAATAAAAAATTATTAAGACGTGCGTTGTCCGTGCATAATTAATATACAAGAAGTGTCAGATTCGAGGCCAGACTACGTCGAAATTTTTAATTTAAAAAATTTATATTTATTAAGACGTGCATCGCAGACGATGCACGAGTTTGTATGTTTACAAATGACAACTCCATCTCTCCCATTGTAATATCTTTAATATTATAATGAGAGAAGGTCTTAATGTCAATCTACCAACTTACGTGCATTGCATCTACAACTCCAATTCTCTCATTATACTCTTTATATTACTTTAAAAAATATATATTTATTAACACGTGCCTTACACGTGCTATATTATATTACTTTTAAAACTATATATTTATTAAAACGTGCATAGCACGTGCTAAATACTAGTTATTAGATATAATGGAAGAAGATCTTAGTGTCATTTGTAAATCTACCAACATGTATAACGCACGTACATAATTAACATGATGGAGGTTTCAGGTTCGAGTCCTCCCTACGATAAGAGTTTTTTTTTTTAAAAATTTTAAAATTATTAAATTGTGCATCGCACGTGTAAATTTCTAGTTTCATTAACAAGGTTTTCTTGCAGAATATTAATCTTCAATTTTCTGCAATTTACCCTATGTACAATTAGCTGAAGAATCAATATTCTGTTAAAACAGTTAATACAGTTTTCTTGAATTTTGTAACCCCATGTTCAGACCCATTAACTGTCATCCTTGGATGGATCCACACTCTTCGCTGTCTCAGAACAGAATCCAATCATCCCTCTAACCAATGCTGGCCTTCACCTTCCAAACCATTCATGAAGAAAACTCAATAAAGAAGAAGACTTTTGAGTTCTTCTTCTTCTTCTTCTCTATCTCTCTCCTCCCTCATTTCCTCTCCAATTCCCCTCCCTTATCTCTTTTGTATACAGAAAGAGACGGAGGAGGGGAACTGGATTGGATTTGGACTGGGTTTCGAGCACCACCTATCTGATACATTGCTTACAAAGTTATGGAATGTGCATCGGATAAGAAGAAGGTGATCATCATTGGTGGTGGGATCGCGGGCGCTCTCGCTGCTAGGATCATACAAAACTTTGCAGATGTTTACCTTATCGATCCGTATGGATTCTCCCCTTTGTTTGTCATAATTTTTAATGCATGTCGATATTCATCATGATTATTGTTTTCTTGATGTCATTCTGTTTTCTGGGTCGTTTGCAAAATTGTAACTTGATTAGTATTTGTGTGAGAATCACTGGATCTGAAGAAGGGGATATACTGTATTTCAGGATTAGTATAAAGGAATTGCAGTATCTGCCCTCACGTCCGAATTTGAAATTCATGCTGCTCATGTATACATCCATTTTGTTTGAATGAATTTCGATGGAATCGGAAACATGATCAGCATGAAGAATGTTCTTGGATGCCATTGTGATACGTAGATTAATTTTAGAGGAAACCTAATATAACATCTTTTAGCAAATTTGCCTAATCTAGTTCTAGTAACCACCTGCAGATTGTCATCAAATGCTTTATTTTGTACAATGAATGGCCTAATCATTCGAGAAGTAAGGACTATTTCTGATTAAAAGTGAAGGCATTATGATTTCTGTTAAGATTATTGGATAAGAATAATTCTTTATTGATTGATTGAATAAACTGTATACAATATGGCCCATATATATAGGAGAGAATAGAAGACTAAACAGATACATAACCAATATGCAACTAAACTAATATATCATCTAACACCCCTTCTCAAACTCAAGTTGGTTCAAGCAACAAGAGTTTGGAATACTGACGATGTTGATGTGGAAGAAACGACAAACTGTGGTGCAGTGACAGCGCTTGATAACGCATGTGACGAAACTGAGAAGTAGAGTGTTGCGGAAGAAAGTAGTGATGGCACATTGTTTAGATCTCACCCTGAACAGTGGCGGGATCTCCATATCCCGATCTGTGATGGGATCTCACCTCTGACTTGAGACATAGTTGATGATAGGATCTCACCCCAAACTTGAGAATTGTTGATGTGGTGGGATATCATCCCTGAACTGAGAACTGGATGCTGATAACACCCATCTCAAACTCATGATCGATCAACCGGAGTGAGTTGACGATCTGGATGTAGAAGCACAAGAACTTGCAAGAAAGTAGTAGGTTTTTATTTTATTTTATTTTATTTATTTAAAGAAAACTTTTCAAAGTATGATACCATGTTCTCAAAATCCAAACTAAAAATACCAATTATCTTTTAAAGAACTGATCTTTTGCTTTCTTCCTAAAATTTGAGAATGGCGCCGGCCTGTTCCCCATTTCTAATCCCCAAAACAGAAGGGCAGCCAGAATCTTACGTGGCAGCAACAGCGGCAAACTCTAGGAGAGAGAGGTGATGAGCACCGCCTCTTGTGCTTGGCCTCGTCCTTCTTGTCGTAGAACGGCTCCACTATCTCCCTCCTTAGCGTTCGGAGCCTAGTTCGAATCCAAACCCAGAGGGGGAGAGGCAGATGACGTGAGGTGAGGGAAGATAATGGAGTTCGTTTGTTGTTGTCGAGGACGGGACAGTTGTCATGGTGATGGTAAGGTTTGAGTTGGTCGGTGGTCAGGAAGAATCATCAGAGGTGTTCATGGGAGTGGAAGGGAGTCAACGCTGGTGTTGGATCTGGAGGTTGATGGTGATGTGGGGCCTTGCTGATGGTGTAGGCCGATGGTGATGAGGTTAACGGTGATGAGATGGTGGTGGTGTTTGGTTGTTGGGTGAGGAGTTGTAGTGGTGAGGGGGAAGACGATAGTCGGGATTGGTGCAGCGGCTGGAGTTGGAACAATTGGGGATGCCTGTAACACCCCGTGTTAATATATATATATATATATATATATATATATATAGGGGTCGGTTCGGGTGAGAACCAACCCTGGGGTGAGAACCTAGGGGCCTATCCCAGCCATTCATCTGTGTAATCTTAACGGTCAAGATTTTTTAAAATTAAACAATAAGATTAATTAATTTTTGCATCAAGATGTCAATCCCTTTAATTAAGGGATGGGGACCGCGTAATAAAAGGAATAATTATAAATTGCCTTTTTTGTGTGCGACGGTTAAGGCAAATTTGGTCAAACTGGAGAGAGAAATAATTTATTCCCGTAAAATATTGGAGAAGAGTTTGTTTCCCAAATTAATAGCAACTGCAGAATCATTCACCATTTCGTTCCTTACTGTTACTGTTTATTACAGTTGCTATTTATAATTATTACAGTTGCTGTTTAAGTGGTCAGGTATTGCTGTATAATTATTTCAGTTGCTATTTATAATTATTACAGTTACTATATATAATTATTTCAGTTGCTATTTATAATTATTACAGTTGCTATTTATAATTATTACAGTTGCTATTTATAATTATTACAGTTGCTATTCGAGAAGATTTTGTATCCCAAATTAATAGCAACTGCAGAATCATCACCAATTTGTTCCTTCGCCAATTCGTTCACTATATAGCAACTGACTGTATTGTAAGTAGATACAACTAGTGCATATTTTAGCAGGAATATATATATATATATTGTTTGTTTATCAATTTGCAAACTTATGTTGTACATGCTGTCAGTTTCCATATAGCAACTGAATGTTTTTTGAATAGCAACTAACTGCATTGTACGTAGCAACAAAAATTTCATATTTAGCAACATTGTACGTAGCAACAAATATTGTTCATCCTGATGAAGATTGTGGTTCGGCTGAAAATAAAATAAAAAAGGCAATATATGTTGCCTAATAATCTGTGATCTACATTCCTTTTAAATAAAATAAAAAAGGCAATATATGTTGCCTAATAATCTGTGATCTTTCATTCCTTTTATTACGCGGTCCCCATCCCTTAATTAAAGGGATTGACATCTCAATGCAAAAATTAATTAATCTTATTGTTTAATTTTAAAAAATTTTGACCGTTAAGATTACACAGATGAATGGCTGGGATAGGCCCTTAGGTTCTCACCCCAGGACATGGTTCTCACCCGAACCTTCTCCTATATATATATATATATATATATATATATATATATATAAGATAAGTGAAACAGGTAAATTAATTGAAATGGAATTAAATGTGGTATGGTGAGGGGGGGGGGGGGGGGGGGTTCCCACATTGGAGAAATAAACAACGAAGGGGTTGTTTGACTCGTCAAAGTCATGGTGACTCTGTTGCTCTGATGACATGGCGTTTCTATCGGAGAGAGAGAACAGTAGTACATGGAGTAAAAATGTCCCATAATGATAAGTGTAATAGAATAATATAATAAAAAATAATAATGTCTATGATCAAGAGTCACCAATCCGGTTAACCACCTTTTGAGAGGCAGTCTGTGATGGGCAGTTGTACTACATAGTATCTAATTTGTCTTATAAATTGTATAAATTATCCGGATGTTTGACTCGTCAAAGCCATGGTGACTCTGTTGCTCGATGACGTGGCGTTTCTATCGGAGAGAGAGAACAGTAGTACATGGAGTAAAAATGTCCCATATCGGGGCGTTACAATGCCAATCTGAGTTGTTGGTGCAGTGTTGCCGATCGGAGATGCAGCGGGTTTTGATGGTGAAGATTTTGACGTCGGGGATTTGGGTCGCCGAAGTTGTTGTTGTAGCCGCTCTTGGTGTTGTTGTGGATTAGGGTTAGGGTTTTAGAGATTTGTTGTTTGATGACGGCTAGGGTTAGGATGACGGCTAGGGTTTTGGATCTTGATGTTTGATGACGGCTAGGGTTTTGGATCTTGTTGTTAGATGACGGCTAGGGTTTTGGAGATTTAGGGTTTTGGGGGAGATTAGGGTTTGATCAAGATCGGAAGAGGAAAAGAGATGGAGTGATTCCGATGAAGACGAGAACCACTCTGATACATTCTTAAGATTATTGGATAAGAATAATTCTTTATTCATTGATTGAATAAACTGAATACAATATGGCCCGTACATATAGGAGAGAATAGAACACTAAACTGATACATAACTAATATGGGACTAAATTAATATATCATCTAACAATGTCATTCATAGTCTCTATTTAATCAACTATGATATAGTTGAAGAGGCAGCAATCAAAATTTTCATGGCTTCCTGTGTCTTAGCTATATATGTTGCCTGCACAGAAATTTCAGTCATATGTTGCCCAATCTATCTGATCTTAAATTTGATTTCTACCCGTCTTTAATTACTAAAACTGCATTACATTACAAAGAAGACTAGCAAAACTATTTAATTCATGCGTTACGTGATAACTTCACTGTTTATGAAAACGGTTCCTTATCTCACATACTACATTGTTTCAGGTTCCATGGTGCCTTGCCATAGTTCATGGCAAGCTGTTGATGACACGTTTAAATTGAAGTTCATATGCACACCATCCTTAAACTATTCTGTTGACTCTTAGTTTGGTGTGCACAAAATGTATCCATAAATACTAATAAGTTTAAATTAAGTCGTTCAGATTTTCAGGTTAAAATAATATTAAAAAGAGATTCAAAAAAGATTCAAGAATAAGCAAAAAAGAAAAGTAATAAAGAAAATAAGCAAAGAAAGAAAGCAATGAAGAAAGATTGCAAGATCCAGCAAAAGAAGAAGTTATTCAAAAAAGAGCATGTTGATTATTGCTCAAGAAAGATATCAAGACATGTTGTTGCTATTCCTTATTTGTGAGATTATATCTGTATTTGATTGATTGATGATTGATTAGTATATGGTAAAAATATAAAGTTGATACGTTTTGAACAGCACGATATCAGTCGACCACACCTCATGTCGGTCGACCGCATCGCAGTCGACTGCACTTCACAGCAATATAGTGAAGCAGTCGACCATTCATCTCTTGACTTTTCGTCAGAGAGATGAACGGTCGACTGCACCTAAATTGCGGTCGACCGTACTTTGCGTTGTTCACTCTTTTGGAATGTATCGTTTCTATTTTTGATTGATACACTTCCTCGTCTATATAATTGGACGAACCCACTGAGTATTCTTCACCTATTACTTCTGAGAAAAATCTTCTGAACTAATCTTTCAACAAATAATCCGAGTGTGTGTGATAACTATTTGTATTATTCAGTCAGGATCATTGAGGATCTTGAGTTCTGATCTTTTCTTCCACTTCGGTGAGATTGACGGGACTTGTGATTAGAAGTCCTGTGGGTGTAATAGGTCTCTCGGCCTGAATCCGAGAATCACTGTACAAGGGTTTGAGTTTAGTGGAATGCTTGTGGCGGATAATTGCTACAAGTAGGTGGTGTGGATGTAGGCCTAGGGGTCGAACCACGTTATATCGTTGCGTCACTTGTGCTATCTGTGTTTGCATCTCTTATCTCTTCTTATTTATTTTTGTAACTTAGTTTTAATTTTCCTTAATTTTTTAATTCCGTACAATCACCCTATTTACCTCTCCTAGGATAATTTACAGTGGTATCATAGCGAGGTGCTTATCAAACTGGTAATTTCATACTCCAACAATATATATAAGAGAAGGTCCACATTAAAGTACAAAACTAATAAGATCTCGGTATGAATGTGTGAATCAGTGTTATTGTTGATTGTATGATCATAAAGGATTTCACAAAGTTTCTGAAACATAAGAAATTCAATAAAATTTAGACAGGTGTGTAGTGTCAAACATATGTTCAAGTTTCCATGATGTGTCAGTATTGATATGGATTTTGTATACGCTACGTAGCTTATTACTTATAGAGTTATGCTTTGAATTGGTGACTACATTGCTAACTCTTCTTAATTTCTTCTTTTTCTCTCATCTTAATTTCTTCACTGATTATAGAAAGGAGTATTTTGAGATACCATGGGCAAACGTGAGATCAAAAGTAGAGCCAGAAGTTGCAGAAAAAGCAGTGATTAACCACACTGACTACCTAACTCGTGGAACAGTTGTTGTATCCACCGCAGTAAATATCACCCAAACAGAGGTTTTGACTTCAGATGGAAATCTTTTGTCTTACGATTATCTTATCATTGCTACCGGTCACAGCTATGTCACTCCCACAACCAGGCAGGATAGGCTCGAACAATTTCAGACAGGTACATATGGTCATTGTGAGAATTTATTTATTCGTAATTTAGCGTGTGTATGAGGAGACCATAGTTAGGCATTTAAGGACGATTACAATTTATATACTCAATTTTCTTTCCATGTACTATTACCCGATCGTTGTTGAGGGTTTTGCGGTGGGTAGTACCATTACTTTGGAGATGCATTCCTCTTATTGTTTGTTTGTTTGTTAGAACATGTTTATTGACTACATACTAGAACATAACAGATACTACATTAGTTATCTTGTGCTTTTTAATCAGAGAATCAGAAGATAATATCGTCCAACTCCATTCTCATTGTCGGCGGAGGTCCGACTGGAGTCGAACTTGCTGGAGAGATTGCAATTGATTACCCAGAGAAGAAGGTGACTCTTGTTCACAGCGGCCCAAGGCTTCTAGAATTCATAGGTGCAAAGGCAGGTACCAAGGCACTGGATTGGTTGAAATCAAAGCAAGTCGAAGTGATACTGGATCAATCTATTGATTTGAGAACCATATCAGACAGTAATGAAGGGTACAAAACGCTAAGTGGAGAAACCATCGCAGCTGACTGCCATTTTATTTGCATCGGGAGGCCAGTGGGTTCGTCGTGGCTTAAGGGATCTTTTCTGATGGAGTATTTGGACAGAAATGGGAGACTGATGGTTGATGAGAACCTGAGAGTTGGTGGTTTAAAGAACATATTCGCCATTGGAGACATAACCGATATTCCTGTAAGTTCATATATTTTTTTTCTTGACCTTTATTAGACTGCATCAGTGATCAATAAGATAAATCACCATTTCAGTTGCAACTAGTAAATGTTATGGATTTTTTTTTTCTTTTTCTCCAACTCGTGATCAAATCAATTGTTAGTATTTCTCTTTCTGAATCAGACTTATTGCAAGTATTATTCAAAATGCAGGAAATAAAACAAGGAATCACGGCACAGAAGCACGCTGTATTGGTTGGTAAAAACTTGAAGCTACTGTTGAAGAAGGGAGGGAAAGACAATAAGCTGTGCAAGTACCGAATTTCATTCAAAATGGCGATGGTGACTTTGGGAAGAAACGGTGGGGTGGCTGAATTCCCGATCGCCACCATTGTTGGGTTCTTGCCCGGAATGATCAAATCGAGGGATTTGTTTGTAGGCAGAACACGGAAACAGATGGGGCTCGACAAGAATTGAGGATGTTATATATATAGCTTCAGTTTCGATGAAATAGCAAAAATGCCAAGGCTCACATTACCATTACACATTGGTTGGTTTGTGACATGGTTCTGTATGTATATATGCAACATTCCATACTTGTAATGCATTTCTTGTTATAAATGAAGGTTGGTGTTTGATGAATTCGAACCCCTTTTTTTTTCCTTTCCTTTCTTCTTTTAAAATAACATTAACTATTAACTTAAATTTTCTTGTGCTTTTCTAATTTGTTTATGCCCTGCTCTATAGTTTGTGGGCTTGAACCTCTGTTGCAAAACTAGGGCCATTTGTGGGCTTGAACTCTCTAATAAACTGCATGTTCATTTGGTAGTTGATAATAATTATGATATGTAAGAGCATCCACAGTTTCCTTTGCTATATTTGCCAATTTCTCATTTTTTGAGAAATGAACTCCTGCAGTCGTTTATTATTTTGCTAAATTTTAACAAAATCGCTACAGTCGCTTCTTATATTTGAGAAACGAACTGACAATTTTTAAAATATAGGGGACGAAACACGTTGTTCCGTTCTCTCTTTTTTTATTTTTTTAAAGTGATCAGACGAAACAAGTGACCTATTTTTAATTTTTTTTTATAAAATGCCTCAAAAGAGACATGTCGTCTCATGCCAAAATGGCTTGGACGGGGCAACGTGTCCCGTCCTAGAATCCAGGGGACATACACTTAGGGTTAATTTACTAATTAATCCCTTTATATCCTAATTAATTACCTATATATTAATCTAATAATCTAATACTACTACTAATTACTAACTTACTTATACTAATGTAGTATTAAGATTAAAAAAATTTAAAAATTAAAGTGAGACGGAACATGTTGTCTCGTCCGCTTAAAAAAAATAAAAATTTGGCAAAATTATAGCAAAGCACCGTTGCAGGCAAATTCTCAATTTGCTATTTTTATTTGTCATTTTGCCATATTTTTTAGCAAACCATTGTGGATACTCTAATGAACTCTCCCTATTACACATATAATTCAGTATTATTTATCCGTAATGCAAGAGTGACTAACATGAGAAGATACACATATTAGTCATCCTTGCAAAACTTCACTAGATGCAAGTTTATGCACGACTCCATTTTGAGTGCTTGAAAATAACAAAAACATATATAATGTACAGTCAAATTTAACCCTTCTTTACGTGAGCAACTTGTACTGTCAGTTTCAAATTAACCTCCTTGCATGCTTCTCTTTCTGTTTGTAATATTATTTCAACAACTCTCATCAATCCTTGGAACTGCAGTCGCTGAAGAATTTGGTGCCCGAAAATGGGCAAATCAGTCATGGACAGGAAGATGGGCGGGGGTGGAGTCTTGAAACCAAGGAAACAATTTTAGTTAAATCGATGTACAAATAGCTGAACGATGGTGGGTGGATTGACAAGTATGGAGGAGAATCTTATTTGGAAGTCCAATGCTGCAATAAAGTTGAAGACGTACTCTCTTATGGTTGGTGGGGAACAGCTCTATATTAGCCCTAAAGAGAATTTTAGGATTTCGTAACATCATTGTCTACGATAGGTGTACTAGATGCATTCTGGGAGTAGTAGAGGTTTTTTCTCTTCATGTAGGGCCTTAGCAGGGGAGGTTGTTTGGGGTTTGGGTTAGTGGGTTGTTGGCCTTTCTCAAGTGTAGACCTTTAGGGGTCTCGGCCATGGAGAGAGAAAGAGATTAAGAGGAAATATAGAATAGCTTGAGATATTTCTGAGATAACTTCCTGGAACCTCTGGCTTGATCAAAATCACTTTTGTTTCTGCAATAGTACCTGTACATTTCATGTTTTGATGCATAAAGTTTTTGCCCTAATTGATGATTGGGCATGAAATGCAGGTACTAGGAAGAGACTTCGCTTGGATGGTACAGAGTAGTTCGGTTAGGGACAGTGGGTCTCTGTAGCAGCTACATAGCAGCTACAGGGATGCGACACACTTGGGGTGATGCATTATATCATGTACATTATTTGTGAGAGTTGTTTAGTTTAGTTTTTATTAGATGATGTAGTATGCTTGTGGGTTAGTAGTTGATGTTGTAGATTTTACTTGTGAGGTATGGTATTTCTTAGCCACACTTCTTGTAGTTTCGTTTATCTTTTATTAATGAAACAAGTGGCAGATGTCACTTCATTTAAAAAAAACAAAAAACAGTCATAACAATCATTCGCTATTGTAGCCATCTTATACAAGATCTAACAGGGAACACTTTTTTTTGCCCATCCATCACTTATTCCACCAATAGCTACTGTCAACCTACAAAACAGGTCATCATAAATAGATATGACTCGGGCACGGTAGTTTCTGTTAGATCAAGATGAATAATTAGGGTTATGGTTATATTTTACAGCCACTTAAGATATTATATCCTGCTTATCAGTAATTGGAATATCACAGGACACTACCTCTAGACCCTCTAGAACAACATTTAAATGAGATTAATCTGAATTTAGGCTACTGGGCTTTATGCCCACTCAACCCATTCCAATGATTAATAGATAACACGTGTAAAACACGTATTGCCTCATAGAATAATATACACAATATTTTTTGATTGAAAACGGTGGGCAGTATTCCCCCCGCGCTTCATTAAAGAGATTTTAATTAGACAACCAAGCAGGGATATGATATTCATGCGTCCCAACATTGGGCCATGATACTCATTCCCCCAACCAAAAGATAGCATCCATCCCATACAAAAAATTCCCCTACCCCAATGAGGACATCATTACATAAGCTACCAAAAGTTCCTAAGACCGGAACATCCCCACAAAAAGACAAAAAAGAGACACCGACTCCTCCTGCTCGCTCGTCGATTAATCCGCTACTGGTGTTACCCCGTCCGCAGCTGGAGTTCCCCCTTCCTCCTCTGAGTCTGCTTCTTCGTTAGATGTGCTGATATCAGCGTACAATGCTTTGACCTTCTTAGACGCTTCCGGGCCTGCCGAGATGGACCAGAATTTAATATTAGCAATAATACTATGTAAAAGTTGGTGATGCATGCTGTGTTTGTGAGATGGTCTGAAGATTCTATTATTTCTTTCTAACCAGATTCCCCAACAAATCGCTGCTCCCCCGATTTCCCAAATTAATCTTTGGTCCTTACGAACATTGGTGTCCCTCCAGCCCCCCCCAAACATCGTCAATCGTTTCCGGAGCGTTCCCCCTAATGTTCAGTCTAAGCATAAGGTCCCCCCACAGTTCCCTAGCGTACTGACACTTGATTAGTAGGTGATCTACCGTCTCGCCATCCATCCCGCACATAATGCATATTCCTGGTCCCTGCCACTTACGCTTGGCTAAGTTGTCGCGAGTGAGAATAACTTTCCTACGAGCCATCCAATTGAATAGTTTTACCTTTAGAGGAACTCTAACTCTCCAAATCGGATCGTGTGTCCGCACCCCCCCGTCATGTAACCAATTATAAGTGGCTTTGACCGAATATCCTCCTCCTGTCTCTCCCACCCCCTGGATCCTATCCTCGGCACCCTCATCTGCCGGCTTCCAATCTTGTAAAAAACGTATTAGATCCTCTTTTTGCCTTCTAGATTCTGCGTTTAGTCTACCCGTAAGTCTCGGCCTCCATTCACCATTTCTCCAGTTTGTTGCCACCCCATCGTTTTTATCCCTTGCTAATTTATAGATTTCAGGAAATCTCCTTTTTAATGTAATTGGGCCGCACCACCTGTCTTTCCAGAAGCAGATAGAATTTCCCTTCCCAATCGCGAAAGTAGCCCCCGTCAGGAAAATATCCCTAGTACGCAAGATCCCCTTCCAGAACCCAGACATAGACGCGACATTCTTCGGTTTTCGATGCACGCATCCGTTCCTGATGTATGCTTTCTCTATGAGAGTAGCCCAAGTAGCCTTTGTCTTAGCTCTAAGCTTCCACCACCATTTGCCCAGTAGAGCCTGTTTCATTTGTCTCAGGTTTAGAATCCCCAATCCACCGAATTGTTTTTGTCTACATACAACCCCCCATCTGACCAACGAATACCCTCTCCCCTCCGTACCCGATCCGTGCCAGAGAAATCGTCTCCTTAGCTTGTCAATTTTTTTGATCACCCATATAGGAATCTCGAAGAAAGACATGAAGTAAAGGGGGATGGCACTAATAACCGAATTCAGTAGCACCAGCCTCCCTCCGAAAGACAACATCTTACCCTTCCATCCCTCTAACCTCACCGCTATCCTGTCAATAAGCTCGTTCCAATCTGCCCTCGAGGGTTTGGTAGCCGCAATCGGAAGGCCCAAGTACTTAATAGGCATTGGTTTAATAGTGCAGTTTAGAATTGTCGCAACTTGACCCCCTATCTCCCCCGTGTCTCCCAAAAGAGTTATGGAGCTTTTATGGAAGTTCACTTTCAGCCCCGACCAATCTTCGTAAATATATAGTCCCCACTTGAGGAGTGTTGCTTGAACGGTGTCGCATTCTCCGAAGATCAGTGTATCGTCAGCGTACTGCACGTTCATCACCGCGTTAACACCCCTCCTCATCCCTAACCCATTAATGAGACCTTTTTCTCTAAATGACTGAAGCATCTTATGCAATCCGTCTGCCACCATGGTGAATAGCAATGGTGACAGTGGGTCCCCCTGTCTAAGCCCCCTTCTACACTTGATTTCCTTACCCATTTTCCCATTGACCAACACCATGACCTTGGCCGTAGTTAGCCAAGTCCTGATCCATCCGATCCACCTGTCCCCAAACCCCCGTCTTTGAAGTATTTCCAATAAGCATTTCCACTCTACTTTGTCATAAGCCTTCTCAAAGTCTAATTTTAACATATACCCTGACTTGTGACGTCTCTTACAATCTTGGATCACCTCCTGGACCAAAGCCACTCCCTCAAGGATGTCTCTACCCCAAATAAACCCAGTCTGATAGTCCTCAATGATATCTCCTAACAAAGCTCTGAGCCTATTCGCCAACGTTTTTGTAATGATCTTGACCGAGCAGTTGGTCAAGCTGATTGGTCGGAAATCCCCAATCCCAGTGGCCTCCTTCTTCTTTGGGATTAAACAAACATTTGCATAATTCAACCTCCCCATGTCCAGAGTTCCTTCATAGAACGCGTTCATGATGTCCATAAGATCCATCTTCAGAATTTTCCAACATTCCTTGTAGAAAAAAACCGGAAACCCATCTGGTCCTGGCGCCTTATTCTGGCCCATACCCCATATCGCTCTTTTGACTTCGTCCAAGGTGAACGGGTCTTGCAAAGCTGTTACGCGTTCTTGAATCGTAGGCATAAGCGGATCCCAAAGGTCTTCTGCAGACTCGCACAGACTCTACCGGCTTTGCCCAAAAAGTACCTTGAAGCTGTCATGAATATGCAATTGTATAAGACTTTCGTCCTCGATGTGGTTCCCGTCAATCTCCAAGGAGTGAATAAAATTGTTCATCCGACGCATGCTTG
Source organism: Hemerocallis citrina (assembly GCA_017893485.1). Classification (NCBI taxonomy): domain Eukaryota; kingdom Viridiplantae; phylum Streptophyta; class Magnoliopsida; order Asparagales; family Asphodelaceae; genus Hemerocallis; species Hemerocallis citrina. The sequence continues at coordinate 288,319,961 of CM030363.1, forward strand.
CGCATTTGTGGAAGAAATTGGTATTAGCGTCCCCTTCCAACAGCCAGGTGATCCTTGACCTTTGACGCCACATGATTTCTTCCCTGTTGTAAATCTCCAAGATCTCCTGGCGGCAGGTCTTTAACCTTCCGAATTGCGTGTCATCTAGACCATCTGTTTCCTCTTTCCTTTCCAGTTCCTCAATTTCATTAAGAGTGGAGTCCTTCCGCTGAAGCACATTCCCAAACTTTACTTGATTCAATATTATTCTATTATATTGAGAATATATACTTATACATCCAACAGTTTCGTTGAGCAGCAAAGACTAAATAACTAGAAGTTGTCGCAATTAAAAACAATAGTTATACAATGTAGGTACATGGAATACCAATCTGATCATGAATTATTAATTGGTGGCATTTGAACTTGCAATCTCTCATTCTCAAGTTGCATGTTGCAACTGTGACTTTGTTGTGATGTACAGACATGAAAATGCAGCTCTTTTTGTAAGAGAGGATAAGAAGCTCTGTTAGAATTCGAAAATTTTGCCGTACTACCCCACTTTTTGAAAATATTTAGTGCTCTGCCCCACTTTCCAAAACAATTAGCGATATGTCCTTATTTAGAACACGTCAGTAAGAAACGTTATTGGGAAAAACGGCATAGGTTATTTCGATGCCGTTCTTCCCAATAACGACATCTGTTTGAAAAAAAAATGTCATGCCATTCTTGGGAATAACGGCATAGGTTGTTTTGTTTTTCGACAGCTTATAGTCACTTAGAGAAAAAATTGCAAGTGTGAAAACCTGATAACAGATGCCGTTATTTCAAATAACGGCATTCTCAATACTGATGCCGTTATTTGGAATAACGGCATCAGTTATAATTTTTTTTAATAAAAAGTAACTTATTATTCATCCTCTTTGATGAATAAGTTTAAAATAAAAAATATATATATATATATATATATAACTGATGCCGTTATTTGGAATAACGGCATCAGTTATAATTTTTTCTTTTAATTTTAATTTTTTATTCATTCTCTCTGTTTCCAAACAACGGCAAGAGTTCATATTTATATATAACTGATGCCGTTACCGTTATTTAGGATAACGGCATTATTTATATTGTTTTTTCACACTTAGAACTTTTTAAAGTTAGAAGATTCACACCTGTAAGAGAAATATACTGATGCCGTTATTCCAAATAACGGCATGAAAAAAAAATGTAAAATAGATGCCGTTATTGGGAAGAACGACATCGAAATAACCTATGCCGTTTTTTCCAATAACGTTTTTTGCTGATGTATCCTAAATAAGGACAAATCGCTAATTATTTGGAGAAGTAGGGCAGAGCGCTAAATATTTTCAAAAAGTGGGGCAGTAGGGCAAAATTTTCTTAGAATTCAAATGTGAGTGCCCCACAACCAATAAGGAAGCAGACAAGAAATTTTCAAAAAACAGTTGGTTACAGTTAAAAATTTTCATTTCTTAATAAATTTAAATACACACATTCCTTTCAGCTTGCATGTAAACCATCCAATTACGAAAGGAAAAAAAAACCAAATCCTCGACGTCTTCTTGCCGCAGCCCAAAAAATTTTCTTTTTTATAATTATAATATTCCAACTCTCATTCCTTGGCTCACTTATATAAGCTCCCTAACCTCACCTCTATATCTTCATAACTCAACCTCCATTATAACTGTTCATTAGTTAATTCCCAAAAAAAACTCAAAACTAAGAAGAAATGGAGATTGCTCAAGAAAGTAGTAGTAGTAGTAGTAGTATTCCTGCTAAGAAGCTATGGTTGAGTTCAGTAGAGAAGCTCAAGGAGAAGGTGGTGAAGCGATTCGCGGTGCTGAAGAAGATCAGCACAGATGATCCGAGAAGAATACTGCATTCAATTAAGGTTGGGTTGGCGCTGGCGATCATCTCCTTGTTTTACTATGTGAAGCCTCTCTTCAATAGCTTTGGAGCGGCCTCTGCGATGTGGGCTGTACTGACTGTGGTTGTCGTAATGGAGTTCACTGTTGGTAAGTACAATGCTGCTCAGCACAAACACAACACGCGATTGATTCCTTATGTGTGCCCAGATTATGTAAAAGTACAAAGAATTTGACTTCCGTTCAAAAAAACTATCAGATGAACTCAATCCTACAATTTGATACAATTAAAGTCGCATTTAATCCTCGATACAGTCCAAGCTTAAGCTGTATACAAACAGTTTCAGGAGAAACGACATAAAATGTTTTGTATTTGTTTACTCAGGTGGAACACTCGGAAAAGGTCTTAACAGAGCATTCGCCACATTCCTAGCCGGAGGTCTGGGTCTCGGAGCACATTATGTAGCGAACCTAGCAGGAAATGAAGGCAAACTGTTACTTCTGGCACTCTTTGACTTCTTACTCGGTAAGCAAGTCCAACATAATTTTTTAGCCCATTAGAGCAGCCACTATGGCTGATGCTAAAATATACACATATAGTATTTAGGAAATAGCAAAAGAAGTAGAGTGCTGCAGTCGTTAAAGCCAAAAAATAGAAGAGACGGAAGATTGATCTTTCGTGTAACAATTTTTTTAAAATAAAATTTTGAAAATGACATATATGTAAATATGCAATGTCATTTTCGTAAATATGAAAAAAAAGTTTTCAAAAAGTGGTGGGAGGGAAGAAGATCTTCCAGACTTTTTTTATAATGACATTTTCGTAAATAGAGTGGTATTTTTCTTTTCTTTTTTTTTTTTTATATATGTGTGGACCTTTAACCCAAAAAAAAAAAAAAAAAATCTTATAAAAAGAAGAGAGACGGAAGACGTCTCTCAACTTTTATTATTTTTAAAATAATAAAAGTTGATCTTCCGTCTCTCTTCTTTTATTATTTTTTAAAATAATAAAAGTAGAGGACGGAAATCTTCTTCCGTCTTTCAATTTTTCTTCATTAATTGTTCACAGACAGAAGTCGTCTTTTAATATTTAAAAAAAAAATGAGAGACGGAAGAAGATCTTCTGTATTCTATATTTGACATTTTTTCTAAAACAAAAAAGAGTATTTAGCGAACAACAGTGAGAGCGACATTGCTAAAATATGCATATATTTTAGTTTTTTAGCAAACGATAGTGGATGCTCTTATATAACTAATATGGAAGCGCCTGGAGACTTAAATGAATCTGATAAGCATGCATGTTTAAAATGACGATATATGCAGCTGCTGCAGCAACCTTCTCTCGCTTCATTCCTGAAATCAAGGCAAGGTACGATTATGGTGTGACGATATTCATATTGACTTTCAGCCTCGTAGCAGTGTCGAGCTATCGGGTGGAGGAGCTGGTGCAGTTAGCCCATCAGAGGCTGGCCACTGTCGCCCTTGGTGTAACGACTTGCCTCTTCACATCCATCTTTGTCTTCCCAGTGTGGGCCGGAGAGGATCTCCACAATCTGATTGCTGCCAATCTGGATAAGCTCACAAGCTTCTTGGAAGGTATGTACCCTATAAAATGGTGGTCCTTACAAAATCAGGTTTACTATAAATAGATAGGTCCACGTACGAGAACATTTGCTTAAGTGCTTCTTCGATGTTATCGTTTTTTGTTTTTTTGTTTTTTTTTAGTGACCTCTGTCATGAGTTCTATTAGTGAGAACTAACGAACTAAACCGTACAAAATATTACAACCAAGTAGAGTCCAGGATCGGCCCCACTCTTGAGGCGGGTGAGGCGGTCGCCTCAGACCCCCGGAGTTTTTGCGATTTTAGAGGCCTCCAAATTTACACTTCTCTTGTAAATATAGGCACGTATTCTGTGGGTAAAAAAAATACAGTTATTAGGGGCCCCAAAGAATAATTATTTGAGTCTTTTAAAATTTTTTTATACATGTGCAAAATTTTGAACCATTAATATCATTTGAACAGTAGGGGGTGGTTCGGGTTTCATAATTATTTGAACCGTTAATATCCACTCAATAGCTTTGAACAATGTGCAAATTTTTTGTATACATTTTTGTGTGTGTGTGTGTGTGTATGGGGGGCCCGATTTCGGGAGTTCGCCTCGGGCCCCCGGAAACTTAGGACCGGCCCTGGTAGAGTCCACTCTAGTACATCAAACGAAAAAAAAGATACAAGGAGCAAATTAGGGATGGACATCCTCCTAACAGGTCATTATGCACAAAGCTTCCATCCCCTAATCAAAAAGCCTACTACTTTTTTTAATCTGTAACAATAGATGTAGGAGACTGCCATTTCCACTGTCGACTCTATGGGGAGCCTCTCCCTCACCCCCAAGTGACCTGCCATATATTTATTAGAACCACAATTTTATAAACTATGGTGTTAAAATTGCAGTTAATATTACGGAAACATGCATTATTTCTATCAAGCCATAAAATTCATATAATAGCAGCAACCGTAATATCCCACACCCCCCTTACTTTCTTTCCTAATGTGTGTACCCCTCCAGCTATCCCAAACCTCGTTAATATATGTTGGAGTGACAACCAGTCCAAACCCCAACCCCAAAATTTCTCATGTAAATTTCGTTTTAGGAGTTAGGACAATCAATGAATATGTGATTAACGTCTTCTTTTACTTGTTATATAGTGCAATAGCTGAAAAACAAAAACAATGTAAACTTGCAGGACTGGAAGCAGAGTTCCTCGACAAGAAGTTGGGGGGTGAGAATTCAGAGGATAAGTCTTTCCTCCAAATTTTCAAGGGTGTTCTCAACTCTAAGCATACAGAAGAAGCTTTGGTGAGTGCTTAATCCAACACATGAGCCTTCCATCTTTAACGAAGAAAGATTAGTCATCCAATTTCATACAATTAAAAGAGATTTAATTTATTCAATCAAATTTAATGGGAATTTTACCTCGTCTAAAGGCCAACTTTGCAAGATGGGAGCCATGTCATGGACGGTTTGCCTTTCGCCATCCATGGAAACATTACTTGAAGATTGGCACGTTGATTCGCCAGTGTGCATACTCCATTGACGCTCTTGCTACCTACATTGCAATTCCTTATAAAACTCAGGTACGACGAGAATCTGTCAGTCAGCGTTTTGCTTAGATTATCACCATAATAGTAAGCCTTGTGCCAAAAAGTTTGGAGGCTAAACATACAAATCATTGGTGGGATATAAAATTTTAAAACTCTCAAACCTCGCAACTACAGAGTTTTGACGCAGTGGCAGTGAAATTTCACAGTTATAACTTTAAAAAGTTTTGTAAAGAGAAACTTAAGTTATGTTTATGCAACGAACGAACTTTCAGACAATTCTAACTTATTCCGTGTTTTTTTTCTTCTTTCAGCCAACAACAGATACAGAATTCTATAAGAAACTCCGATCTGCTTGTGTTGAAATGAGTTCCGAATCTGCTAAGGCGCTATTGGATTTGACGCAATCAATCCGTAACATGACCTCACCCTCAGCTGCTAGCCTCCACGTGTCAAATGCCATCGCTGCTGCAGGAAAGCTAAGAACTGCAATGATGTCAGCTGATTCCATTACTGATGATGTCATCAGGTTGGCCACTGCTGCCTCTCTCCTAGCCCAAGTTGTCGAGTCCACTCACCAGATTATGGGTGCAGTCCATGAGCTTGCCAAAACTGCCAAATTCAAGAAACCCATATCTGAATCTCAATCTAAATCCAAATTTGAAACAGTTCATCAAGCGAAGGTTAAACCGGGAGATGATGTACAGAGTCCTCCGCATGTAACTATCAACATAGAGTAGCAATACATATTACTTTGGAGTGTTGGATTCACATAATAACATAATAATATAGTAGATCGCATATTAATGGAAGCTTGTACTAGAATTATTTACCCCCTGCACAGTTTTAGTTACGGGGAAGATTGTTCTTGTCATCGCTCCATTAATGATAATTAACGAAACAAAGTTGTTCAAAATACAATCTATGAGACAATATCTGTACAAAAGACAGACAACCTACAACCACAACTGGAAAGTCATAGTAAGATACAGATACAAATAGCAGTAATCACAACCGTCATGTGACATGAAGTTGCCGCTGAGGATCACCTACTCCTCCTCTTCCATCCTTAGCCTTTTCTTCGCCCTTGCATGCCCTGCCCATTCATGAATATAAAAGAAAATTTTATGCATCAAGACTGGGAAAGTATTGCTAATATTACAGAAGCACAAGTCATTACGGTCTAGCCATAATCCCCATATCGTTGCATCCGCCGCAATATCCCGAGCTACTTTATCCCCTTTTTTGACTAAATGTTCCTTCCACCGAACCCAAACCCCAGTACTCGAACTCGGACCCTTTAAACACCCAAATCCTAGACTCAATACCTCTCGGGTAGACCTAGCCTTAAAATAAGTAAAAAGTGACATCGATTTGTAGTTTCCTTTTCCTTAGATTTGTCTTAGAACGAATCACATCATTCATCGCCAACCAGATGAAAACTTTCACCTTCAATGGCACTTTAATTTCCCATATAATGCTAGCTGCCTCACATCCAGGGGCGGAGGGAGTAAGAGAGTAGGGGGGACATTTGGGACACCAAAAATTTTGTAAAATCCCCTGATATAGACCAAATTTTTTATTTGGCCCTCCCAGTTAAAAAAAATTTGGGACTCCCAAATCTAATCCGCCTCTTATTAAAGGCTCAAATTAGTGGTATGAGCTTTGAGCTAAAAATTAACAGTGATACTTATTATTTGATCTGTATAATCATTGGATAGAATTTTGAATAAGAAATTAGTGTGTACACAAGTTACAAGTATATTTATTCATTTGAGTCGTATCTCTTAGCCTCTACTATAATAACAGTATAAATAGTGTAGTATGATTATTGATTAGTATTACTCTTACCAAATTTAGAGTACAATTGTACAAGTACGAAAAAATACATGATACTAAAAATATAAATTCGAATTATAATTTTATTTTGATCCAATTACTTTAATTTTTCAAAACAAAGTAAAGTAAGAAATTTTCGGCAACAATTATATCGATGCCGGGAGAAAAAAAATTTGGGACCCCCATTTTGATTTGTCTGGCTCTACCACTGCTCACATCTAACTCCTCCATCGTTTAACCAATTGTACATCGATGAGACCGAGAACGTCTTAGAACTTTCAAGATTCCAACTTCTTTCATCCACGTTTTCGTTGGTATATCTTCCTTCTTGTCCCACAAATCTGTTGAGATTTTCAAATTGGTTGATGCTTTCTAGTGATAGCTGAGTCGAAACTTCCAACGAAAGCCTTCCATTTTGCCAGACATCTGCTACCACAGTGTCGTTATTAGACGCAGTAGCCGCCAAGTTCATTTCTTTCTACTAAAAGAAAAGGAGATGCATTCTTTTTGTTTCAGAATTTGTATACTCGGGTGTTGTAGTTAACCTTAACCAACCAAGCAATGACTCAAATGCGAGCCAAGTTTTGTTGATCAGAACCGTCTTCTAACTGATGTCAATTTCTGGGCTGGTCCCTATTGGAGAATGCAAAGGCCTTATGAAAACAACATTGTTTGTCATATTCCATATAAACTTAAGCAAGTTTGGAAGTTCACGTACTCTCCAAAGCTTAGTTCCTTCATATGGCTCAACGCTAAGAATGTCAATGAATTCTTTTTTTATATATGAAGGATAGAGTCAAAAGACTCCAGCCACAAAAATACTATATTAAGACGAAAGAAACATACAAAAGTACAGTTTACAAGAGTCAAACTGAAAAGAATATATACAAACACAGAATTACAACTCTACAAAGCAAGCTGAAGGATAATGAGGATGTAGCTTCAACAACCGTAGACAAAACACACAACAAAATGGAACCCGGAAGAGCAACATCTAGGCAGTGAAAAGAACAGAAACAATTCAACATGCAAGACAGTGCAAAGCAGCAACAGCTGAAAATAAAAACAAACCAGCAAAAGAGCAGCAACCAAAGGGCGATACATATTCATCACCCCCCAAAAAGAACAGCAGATCACTACACACAGAAAGTTCAAAAACATCCAGTAGCACAAGTAAAACAAGAAGATAGTGAATTACAAAAGATAGAACATAGAGAGGGACTTAGCATAAAATTGGGTAAACAAAAAAGAAACAAAATGTTGCGTGTCACGCCCTGCTTCCCAAAAACATGGAATACGAGCGCGTGACGAAGCCCAACGAATGATTTTAACATCATCCATAAGCTGTAGGATCGACTCAGCATCACAACAAGGATATAACAAGATATATATACAACCAAGCATGTATGAATAATTTATTAAGAAACAGAAAACAATTTAAACATTAATAATATCCAAAATATTTTCAATATCTGGAACAAAAGGTAAAACTCGGGAACATCAGCCCGTTACAAGTCTTAAGCAACAACAAATGAAATAACTCAATTACAAAACGAAATGATTAAAGAAAGATTTTTCCAAGCAAGGCCTAGAACGTCTGCTCACCGATTCCGTCAAGTAAATCTCCTTGGATACCTGTAAGTTGCTCATCTAAAGAGAGGAAAAAGAAAGTCCTTAGAGCAAGTCGTGGACATGCAAGTGGAGAAACAGAGAAACAATGGCAATAGTGGTATAGCAATGAATTCAATAAATGATGAAATCAATAGTGTTGAACAGTGACAAAGCAATAATAGTATAATATGCAACAACTATGATTTATCACGGTAACGATGAACAATATCAATAATGGCAATAATAACGATAACACTGTTCGATAAAGATAACAATATGCAATGATAGTGTGATGAGAGCCTTAAGTCTATTATTCATTTTTTTAATGCACGCACTATTGTGTCCCATGTGTGCCGTACCACAGGTTCGATGCATACAATCAATTTCGTTTAGGCTAAGGTGGTAGATTCTATAGTTCATGTACTGGGTATGATGACGATAACGGTAATATTAATAACACTGGACATGTGTAATTTCTTACACGATGCTGATAACGATAAAACACTGGACATGTGTAATTTCTTACACAATGCCGATAACGATAAAATACTGGATATGTATAATTTCTTACACGATGCCGATAACAATAATATTCACTGGCCATCATCCGAGTACACTTACTATATTGTCAACTACCTTAATCAACCCTTAACCCCGGCTTGATTTACTTTCTTTATCCAATTAGCATAGAATAATGCGATTATAAGGAACACTAGTAAAGGTGACAAAACACCCCTAAGATCATGCAATATACTATATACAATTAAATACACTAAAAATACATTATAGATATAATTATATATTATTAGACATAGAAACCCAATTCTGGACAGCAGTAGGTTGCTGCACCAAAATCAGAATTTTCGTTGCTACAGGACAGCAAATGTGGATCCGTCAGGTGGTTTAGAAACTAGACTCCTGTCCGGTTCCAACGCATACTTAAAGTCTATATTCCGACAACGATAGCTAGGCGAAATTCAGTAATCTTTATAGATTTTAGTTTCTAGTTGGGTGTCGATGTTGACTAATTTTAATTATAAAGGCAGTGAATAGTCATTACAAAAATCAGTAAAAATAATTTATAACACCCTAAGCATGTTATCTACAAATCTGGAATTTATCTTGGCCATATATAATCATTGGTTCACTTAATTTATTAGCCTAACATGGTATGTACGTGAATCTGAAATTACAGCGCAGCTGTAGAAAAAGGGTCATAACTCGGGCGATATAAATCGGAATTCGAAAGTTCTGGTGTCTATTGACATCTAGGTAAATAGGGCTACGTTTCATTTTCAGGGAGTTTCTGACTTTAATGAAGTTATCTAGGTCGAAACAGCACATTAAGATTCAGGTTGGCGTAATTTCCAGAATAGTCAACATGTCCATTTTGAATAAAACGGTTAAAAGTTAAGAATAATAAATTGGAGTTTAATAATCATAATCACAGCGAACCAATCTTATGTGAACATGCTATTAAGGTCGATCATGTCCATAATTCTAATAATTACAACTCAACTAATTTATCAATAGCAATCACATTAACAATCAACTAATTTATACAATCTACTATAGCTAGTTGTCATTAATGTCATGATATGAAATGTGTCAATAATTTCCTATTTTTATATTCAATAACTATAACTACATGGGTGTATGTAAGATCCCTATACATTAGAGGCAAAAAGATGGCACGAAGTCGAGATTACCACTTGGATTCGCTCGTGTAAATCTGTGGTATCCCAACGATAGATACAATAACATTTTATGATATTCAATAGGATCCACTTGCGGAATTCAATAAAAACATCGAATATGATACAATAAATATTCGATAAGAAATGACTTGCCTTTTTGACGACGAATAGATCCGATTATTGAAGAAAATATGATCGAAAATTTCCGGGCGAAGTCTCCCAAAAGCACGTGAGAAGCACATGTGAAGATCCAATAGTAGAGTGAATTTTTCCCCACACCGGATCGGCCGAACAGCAAACAGCGATCTTGGGATTCGCTACGCCAAAACATGGAACAGCGAGCGCAGCCAATCAGATCCCTTCTGCACAGCGGATCTGGCCGAACAGCGGAACAGCGAGCGGGGATTCACTGTGGGTGAACACGGGACGGCGATCAGATCTGGGCTTGATCGCACGGATCTTGATGCGATCCGATGGTTGAGATCAAATCCCGCCAATCCTCCTTCTTCTTCGTTCTCCTCTTCGACAAAACAGAGCTCGAGAGAGAGGATCTCGGCAGTGGCTAGCGGCGATCGGCGAGGCGGCTGTGGAAGCTTCGACTGACAACGCGACGACTGGGAAGGTCGACGGCGGCGACTCTGCTTTTCGCTCGAAAAAATAGGGGCAACGATGACTGAGGAGGGCGACGTGCGGTGACTCTGTTGTGGGTTGCGAACAGGGGAGGAGCGAAGGGAATAGGGATTGGGTTCGGGGTGCAAGCGGCGTGGACGGAGGCGATTGTGGGGATGACGAAGGTGATGTAGGGTGGAGGTCACCGGCGGAGAGGATGGAGGTGGGTAGTGGCGGAAATGGGTTTCAGAGTCGAGAGTCGATGGTGGATATGTGATGGCGGTGGGGTGATCGAGGAAGCGATGGTGTGCGGAGGTTTGATGGTGGAGGTGGCGACGATGGAGAGGTTGACGAGGTGAAGGTGACGGTGGTTTGGGTTCTTCTGTGTTTGGGTTAGAAACAGAGGGAAATAGAGAATGGGTGAGAGAGAGAGAGGGGAAGTATTAAACAGTAGGGTAGGTTTATTAAAATAATAATGGAATAGTAAATAGGAGGGGAGAGATTGTAGGGCTGAATAGTAGGGATTTAGTTATTATTCTGGGAGTTATAGATCATGGGGATTGTGGGGGAGTGATTAGGAGAAATCATAGGGATTAGTCCGTTAGGGAGAGATTGGGGGTAGTTTGGGTTATTGGGTTTGGGTGAGAGATCCAATAGAATGTGGATATTGGGCTTTGGGTACAAAGTGGATCAATTGGAGGACAATTCACATCCAAGAAGACAAGGCAATTCTTATAAAGTTAAATCTGAATTTAGAATACAAGGAGTAGATTTTGAATGATCAATTGAGATGAGGAATAATTTATAAATAACATTCGAATAAATATTATTTAACGCAAAATGCGACAAATGAAATGAATTATAATTACAATCGAGATTACAATTGGAATCAATAACAGAAACTAGGAAAAATGAAAACGGGAGTTACATTGCGGTTGAAGATTAGGCAGCCTGAAAACAAAATCACATCCATACGGGTGGAACCAGGGGATAACTTGCACGCCAAAAGGCCAAAAGGAAGAAAAGAAAGCTAGAGAAATACCCCGTATGCCGATGATAGTCAAGTCTGCAAAAAGTGAAAGTAGGAAACCCGTTAGAATAGAGTAAATAAAAAATTACAGTAGAAATGGAGGAAAACCATGATAAGAGAAGAAATTAGAAGCAATATCAAGATAGTGAAGATGCAGTTTAAGAATTTTAGCATGTTTGAGGGTAGAAACCCAGAATTTAGTAAAAGATAGAAAGTCGTCAATTAAGGACTTAATAGAGCACGAAATTTTGGAGAAAATTATATTATCGTGTTCTTTCCAAACAATCCAGATTAAGACCATCATGGATAAATCCCATGAGGGACGAAAAGAACGCTTAAACATGATTTGACCTCCAACTACTCCACCATGAGGGTATGTCCCTCACTATACCCAAAACGTTCCAGTCTTTCTTTGATATCTCTACTATTTTAATTGGAGAGTTGAGGTTTGTAACCAAACAAACCCTAACTTTGTAACTAAATAAACACGTGTAATACACATCCAAATTAAAATCAACAAATACAAACATTTATAGACAAACAAATATGTGTATTGCCAGTGCATATCTAATATAAAGGAGGTATTATATTTACGGCTGAATTACGTTGAAGTTTTTACTTTTAATAAAAATATATTTATTAAGACGTGCATCGCATGTGGAAATTACTAGTCGCCCATAATGGAATAATAAACGAACAATTAATGAATAAATGCAAACCATCTTCGGGATGAGTAAGACAAAAGGGACATTATTATCCAAAGCGAGGTCCTATTGTTGAGAACCTCGACCGTCAGAAGTTTGTTGTGAATAGCCAGTCACATAAGAATCTTAACCTTTAGGGGAGCAACACAGTTCCAAATAACCTTGGAAAAAGGAGATATTGCACCTCCTGAATTTAAAAAATTATAGTAATACTTCACCGTATAAGAACCTGAATTAATCGAACGCCATGAAATATCATCCAAAGGGACCAACAATAGTAGCACAATAATAAAAGGAGCCTATGATAAAGAGGAAAAAGAGAGATTGGGAGGGTTCTCTTGAAGGAGATATGCCATTCACGACGGTTTCCAACGAGACTAAAATAATCTCCAACTGTCGAATGTGGGTTAGCGGTGAGAAGAAATAACCGAGGATAATTCAAGGCAAATTTGATGTTATCAATCCAGAGATCGGTCCAAATTTTATCCGAAGAGCCATTACCACAACTTTTATGCACACCGCATTTAAAAATATCCGCAAATTTCCACGCTCCTTTCAAGAATGGTTAGGCAACGGGAGAAATAACAGGACGCGGTTCCCAAATTTTAAGACGTTTATGGTATTTATGACCAACAATTTTGGCCCAGGCCAAATCCAACTAATTGAAGGCCTTCCACAACCATTTTCCAAGGAGGGCTAGGTTTTGGTTTCTCAAATTAAGAATACCCAGGCCTCCTTCGATTTTTGACTTGCAAATCAAATCTCATTTACAAAGATGTTTACCCACTTTATAGTTGGAAGACCCAGACCACAAGAATTTTTTTCGAATTTTGTCAATTCACTTGATGACCTAGGAGGGCAAGTTGAAAAAGGAAATCATGTACAACGGGATGGAGGAAAGGACCGAGTTAACAAGCACCAGTCTACCTCCTCTAGAAAGATGACGACCTGTCCAAACATTGAGTCTATATTCCACCTTATCAATCATAGGTGTCCAATCATTTTTATGAAGTTTACCCCATCTCAACGAGATACCGAGGTAAGAGATGGAAAGTGCAGCAGAAGCGCAATTAAAAAATTGAGCGATCTCGAATTGATGATCGTTGGATCCACCCAGCCAAAGAACGGATGTTTTATTGAAATTAATGGATAAACCAGAAGTCTTCTCGAAAATATAATGGATAAGCTTAAGATTATGAAGGGTTTGTCCCATTCGGTTTAGCAATAATGATCGTGTTATCTGCGTATTGCAGATTGAGCACTCCTCGAAACCCTGGGAAACCATCTAAACCTTAAATAATGTTAGTTTCCCACGCCCTAAGGAGCAATTTGCTGAAAACATCAGCCACTAAAGAAAATAGAAGAGAAGAGATAGAATCTCCTTGTCTGGGACCCCACCTACATTTGAATTTTTCCCCCCTCAATGTCGTTGATAATAATAGATGAGTACCGAAAAAAAAGACTGGATTTGATCCAGAAAATCCGTTTAGGACCAAAACCACGGTGAAACAGAATTATTGAGAAGGAACTCCCAATTGACTTTCTCATAAGCCTTCTCAAAGTTTAATTTTAAGAGCATCCCTTTGGACTTAGATTGGTGACAACTGGATATAATTTCCTGAGTAGAAGCCACGCTATCCAAGATAAACCTATCTTTAATAAATCTGGATTGAGTCGGATCAACTAAGGGAGAGATAATTGCTTTCAGATGATTAGAAAGAACTTTCATAACAATTTTAAAGAGGGAGTGAAGGAGACTAAATGGTTTGAAGGCATAAACCTCGTTAGCTCCAATTATTTTGAGGATGAGGATAATGTGAGCGTAGTTAATCCTGTCAAAGGAGAATAGGCCGTTGAAAAGGTATTAGAACATAATGACTAGGTCATCCTTAAAAAGGTTCCAAAACTTTTGGAAGAAGAAGGCGGGGAAGCCGTTAGGCCCCGGGGCGAAATCGCTATGTGAGGAAAACACGGCCAGTTTAATCTCCTCTAAAGAAAAGGGCAATTTGAGGCTCGATAAATCATGACGTTCATCACCATAAAGATGGCCCCAACCAAGATGGACGGAACGCGTCCCTAAGGAGCCCATGAGATTTTTAAAGAATGAAAAGAAAGCAGAATGAAATTCTGAGTCGGCGCTAAGTTCGACATTATTATCCATAGTGGAAGAGAAACGATTACATCTCTGCCGATGAGAATCGATGTTATGGAAGAAAAAGGCGTTCCCATCACCTTTACGAAGCCTATTAATCTTAGCACGTTGAACCCATTTTGTATGTTCATCATGAAGAAGGCAATTAAACTCTCTTTTACAATCACTTCTTTCTTTTATGACAGAATATGAGATCGGACCCAATTCTTCAAGATGATCAATAGAGTGAATCATCGAAAGGAAATAATTTTTGAGAGCATGGGAATTAGAAAATCTCCTTCTGCCACACTTTACAAACATGTTTAATGGCATGAAGTTTAAGTAAAATATGCCCAAGGCCATGAGAACCGACAACTGAGGAGAGGAAGTCGAGAATAAGATTGACAAAAATTTGATCCTCCAGCCAAAATTTCTCAACGCAGAATTTAAAGGGCCTTGAGAAATTGAAATTGGAGTGAAGGGCAATAGGTGTTGGGGTTTGTGAATCAATACACGATAATGGGTTGAAGAAGATAGACGCGAAGGAGAGTCGAAGTAGGAGAAAGCAGGTCAATAGTAGTTTGAAGCTACAGACAGAGTTGCAGTCGACCGCACCCCAGGCAATGTACGGTCGACCGTGAAGTCGATCGACCGTCTCGCTCACTGTTTAAACCCTGTAACTTGAAGAGGAGACCGGTCGATCGCGCAGTCAACTGACCTACACTCTGTTGGACTCTGTACAGTCGAAGGAGAGAACCGGTCGACCGACTTGGTGTTGCGGTCGACCGTTTCGATGCTGTTTGATGAGCGGTTGAGATTGAAAGTTGAGAAATCCTATATATATTGTATTGTGTACGATTTTAGGGTTAACTGAAAATAAAATAGAGATCTATCAGCCGTCATTGAGAGAGAGGGAGATAAAGTGAAACCCTACATCTTGGGGGTGAGATCTTGAGAGATTTGTAAACATATTCTTCATATTTTTAGTGAACCTGCGCCTCTGCACGGGGAAGTAGCCATTGTTTTGGGTGAACCTCAAAAAAATCTCGTGTGTTCTTGTGTGTTGCTTTTGGTTGTTCTTTGTTCTCTTGTTTTGATTCTATAGTTCTTGCATCTCGTTGTCGTTGTTAAGTTATTCCATGGTTAGAATTCAACAAAGTTATATCAGAGCTACATGTTGGTAGTATTGATTGAGATGTGGGACAAGACTAGAGTCAAGGAGTTCGATGGAACGGATTTCACAATGTGGAAGATCCAAAAGATTGCGTATCTCCGATAGAAGGATCTAGATGATTGTTGTTTGGTTTTAAGCTAGAAGGGGTGGAGGTCGATCCAGTTGCGTTGCGGCTTGGAATAGATTGGATCAAAAAGCGTTTGGACTTATTCAGTTGTCGCTGAGCAGGAAGGCGCTATTTCACAATGAGAAGGCAAGAACCAAAAAGGAGGCAATGGAGATATTGACAGATATGTTTGACTGTTTGAGAAGCCAAATGCAGCGAACTAGATTCTTCATCTTAAGAAGTTGGTTAACTTGAAGTTGACGGAAAGGGGTTCGGTTGCTGATCACATCAACAACTTCTGTATGGTTTACAATCAGATGGAATCTTTGGGTTTAAAGTTTGAGGAAAGGTCACAATCGTTGTTGTTGTTATCCAGTCTTCCCGATAGTTACGGCATAGTAGAGCGGACTATTACAAGCACCATGAATGATACGATAAACCTAAAGGATGTTATACGCAGCATTATGAATAAGGATGCAAGGAGGAATAGACATGGAGAGACTTTGGTGTCATATCCTAGCAATGACGCGCTGTCAGTTAATAATCGTGGTAGAAGTAACAACAGAGGGAAGTCACAGAGCAGGAATCACAGGTCCAAGTCATGAACAGGACATCGCAAAGGTGAGTGTTGATACTGCAAGAAGCCAGGACACAGGAGAGACCAATGCGAGGAGTATAAGAAAGTACAAGCAGGGTGTAACACCCCTACCCCTGCTCGGACCATTTATACAATTTAGAAGACAAATTATTTATCGTATAGTACAACTGCCCACCACAGGCTGCCTCTCAAAAGATGGTTAACCGGATTGGTGATTCTTGATCATAGGCTATATTATTTATTATTATTTTATTCTAGAGTGATTTCCGATGTGGGACTAAATTCCACACATATTCTCTCTCTTCTGTACCTGTGTACAGCGAAGCCCCGTGGGACCCCAGTGTACACGTCAGCAACAAGCAGCTGGCGCTGCCTTTAATTCACTCCCGGGTGGCCCCAGGTGATGTCATCATGATGTCACCCCCACAACAGCACAAGCTGCTGTACACACAGCGGTGCCCCCCCTTATTTCAATAATTACAAATCATGCCATCAAAGCCTCTTTATATATATATATATATATATATATATAGCTATTTTGAAATTATAGGATGTTACATACACCCCCTTTAGAAATCAGCGTCCTCGCTGAGCACGGGGCATGCACAATCTAGTGCAGAATCTACTTTCTAGCCGTTGTGGAGCATCTGCTCTTCTATCTACCCAATTATTCATGATTCCGAAATCCACCGCCAGATCAATCATAATCCCGGATTTAATTGAGCTGCCCGACTAATCATGATCCCGCAATCCACCGCCCGATCAATCGCTGTCCCGAAATTAATTGAGGGCTTCACCACAATTCCGGAATCTACCACCCGACTGGATCTATAGTTCCGGAATCTACCGCCCGACTATATATAGACATGCTCCACACTCGGTGTCAAAAATCGGCTCTGATACCATTTGTAACACCTCTGCCCCTGCTCGGACCATTTATACAATTTAAAAGACAAACTATTTATAGTATAGTACAACTGCCCACTACAGGCTGTCTCTCAAAAAGTGGTTAACCGGATTGTTGACTCTTGATCATAGGCTATATTATTTATTATTATTTTATTCTAGTGTGATTTCCGATGTAGGTTTAATTCCACACATCTTCTCTCTCTCCTTTACCCGTGTACAGCAAAGCCCCGTGGGACCCCAGTGTACACGTCAGCAACAAGCAGCTGGCGCTACCTTTAATTCACACCCAGGTGGCCCCAGGTGACGTCATCATGATGTCACCCCCACAACACAAGCTGTTGTACACACAGCGGTGCCCCCCCCTTATTTCAATAATTACAAATCATGCCATCAAAGCCTCTCTTTATATATATATATATATATATATATATATATATATATATATATATATATATATATATATATATATATATATATACACGCTTCTTATCATTTTACCCCCATGAAAGATATTATTGAGGATTACAGTATAGGTGATTTTGGTGCAGTTTCAATTGGTAATGGACAGATATGTCCAGTTGTAGGTAGAGGCACTGTGAGAGTGAAGGCTCGCAATGGTGGGCAACTGGTCTTGAATGACACAAGACATATTCCGAGCTTAAAGAAAAACTTGATCTCAACTAGCAAACTAGACAAAGAATAGTTCATAACAACTTTTGGGCATGGAGAATTGAATGTGACTATAGGTGTCAGGTTGGTGGAAAAAGAAAAGCATGGTGACACGTTGTACTTACTCAGAGAAGGTGATTCAAGTGATATCATTGCTACAACATCAGCAAGTAGTTCTCCTTCAATTCTATGGCATGTCAGGTTGGGGCACCTCGGTGAAAGGGGTGTCAAGTAGCTTTATTCTAGGGATCTTTTGCCGGGATTGAAGAAGGTTGAGATGGAATTCTGTGAGAATTGTGTGATGGGAAAATAGAAGACAGTTAGCTTTTAGTTGGGTGGGCGTGAGAAGAAGCTTGGGAAGCTAGAGTTGGTATATACAGATGTATGGGGTCCAGCTCAGGAATTCTCTTAAAGTGGTAAGAGATACTTCGTCACATTCATCGATGATGTTACAAGAAAGGTTTGGGTTGATGCAATTCGAGAGAAATCGGAAGTATTTGAGGCAATCAGAGCTTGGAAGGCCAGGGTTGAGAATAAGACGGGTTGCAAGGTGAAAGTAATAAAGTCAGACAACGGAGGTGAGTACACAAGCAAAGAGTTTGTTAACTATCTGGCTAAAGAAGGTATCAGAAGAATCAAGACAGTTCCTAAGACTCCATAGGAGAATGGTGTAGCAGAAAGAATGAACCGCACGATACTCGAAAGGGCGAGATGCATGAGACTTCATGCGGATCTTCCGGTCCATCTTTAGGCCGCTACAGTTGATACAACGGTGTACTTGATTAACCGTTGCCCATTTAGTACCCTTGATGGGGCCATTCCAAAAGAACTATGGTCAGGTAAAACTGTCAATTATTCGCATTTGAAAGTTTATGGTTGTTTGGCATATGCACTAATTGACAGGGAAGAAAAAAAGAAGTTGGATTCTAAGTCCAAGAGGTGTGTATTCATTGGCTACGACGGCGATCAGTATGGTTACAGGCTTTGGGATTTTGTGAATAACAAAGTCATTCACAGCAGGAATGTAGTGTTTAATGAAGATGTCCTATATAAGGACAGGCACACAGGTCAAGATAGTACAACCAGTTTAGAGTCAGATTGGGGTTCAGACTCAGAATCAGATTCAGATTCTGAAGGCGGTCCTAGTGGTGAGGGCCCTACAATGCAGCAGCAGGTACAAGTACCACAGGCAGCACAGGAGGCTCATGGTGAGCCCATTGGGAATGAACAGGTTATCCAAGAAGAACAGGTACATCCAGAACAATTCGGGAAACCTGAACTGGTCGGTGAACCGGTACCCACATTGAGGAGATCGACATGAGTGAGGAGGCCAACCAAGATATTTGATCCATCAGCTAGTATTTTTCACAAGCATGTTCTGTACATGGATTCAGGAGAGCCAAAGACTCATGAGGAGGCTTTGAGTGATGAGGCTCAAATTCAGTGGGAGTTAGTCATGAAGGACGAGATGAACTCTTTGGAACAGAACCAAACTTGGGAGTTGATCAAGTTACCTACAGGGAAGCGCGCTCTTATGAACAAATGGGTTTTCAGAGTCAAAGATAAGGCAGATGACAGTAAGAAGTACAAGACAAGGCTTGTTGTGAAAGGATTCTCTCAAAGAGAAGGTGTTGATTATAGTGAGATCTTTGCACCGGTTGTGAAGATGGCTTCAATTAGGTTTCTGCTTGGTATTGTGGTAGTTGAAGACTTACACTTAGTGCAGTTGGATGTAAAGATAATATTTCTCCATGGTGATATCGAAGAAAAGCTGTACATGAAACAACCCACAGATTTTGAAGCTAGCAAAAGGGAAAGAAGACATGGTGTGTCGATTGAAGAAAAGTCTTTATGGGCTCAAACAAGCACCACGATAATGGTACTTGAAGTTTGATTGCTTCATGAGAGGAAAATATTTCGATAGATGCGAAACGGATCACTGTGTGTATAATCGTAGATATGAGAACAATGATATAGTTACCTTGGCGCTGTATGTGGATGACATGTTGTTAGCAGGTTCATGCATGGAAAAGATCAAGGAAGTGAAAAAGGCGCTAGCTTCGGAGTTTTCAATGACGGACTTGGGTAAAGCAAAGCAAATTCTCGACATAAAGATTAGTAGAGACAGGAGAAGCAAGAAGCTTTGGTTATCTCAAGGGGCCTACGTGAAGAAGATGTTGAAGAGATTCAACATGGATGGCGCGAGACTAGTCACTTGTCCCTTGGCTGCTCACTTCAAGTTATCAATGGACTTGTGTCCTAAAACAGAGGCAAAGATGGAGAAAATGGCTACTATTCCTTATGCCTCAACCGTTTGAAGTTTGATGTATGCGATGGTGTCTACAGGACTAGACATCGCACAAGCAGTGGGAGTTATCAGCCGTTACATGAATAATCCAGGTAAATAGTATTGGGATGCATTAAGGTGGATTCTTAAATATCTAGCATGTACTTCAGATCACTCTCTTTGTTTTGGGGGAAGATTCTTTACATATACATGGTTATGTGGATGCGGATTTTTTGGGCGATCGTGATGGTTGCAGAAGTACTATAGGATATGTATTTACAGTTGGAGGAACAACTGTCAGTTGGGCTTCGCAGTTACAAAAGGTTGTAGCACAGTCAACCACGGAGTCAGGGTATATGGTACTTACTATCACACCCCGCTTTCCAAAATACAGGAATACGAGCACATCACTGAGGCCCAGCGAATGATGCGAATACACCATTCATAAGCTGTATAGGTAACTCAATAACAAGATAGCAATAACAACCATGCAAGCATGTAAAATCACAATAAGATAACAAAAGTACATTGCATAGTACATGACATAACCAACAACTAGAAAATACAAAGTAGTTATGGGTTAAACATGTCCGATTTACAATAAAGAGTACATGAATAAAATATGAACTAAAATAACATGAAAATAAACAAGACTAAAACACTTGTTCCTGTAACACCCCGCAAAATTGGAAATTACAATTTTGCCCTCGTGTGTTATGCACGTGTATTTTGTAACGTGTTTTCATCCCGTATTTTGATTATCGACTATTTATTTATTTTCAATATTGATTTTTCCCTATTTTGAATCAACAAAAATATAATATTTCGATATTTGTATTCTACGTGCTTTGTACGTATTTTCAATACACATATTAATTACATATTTTCCGCCGCTACGGGTGATAATTTCTAGGTTCCAATTATTTATTTTATGTTTACAAATCTATTTTTATAAAACGAAAATTCATTTTCCCCTTATTTTGATTAAAATGCATTTTTCGATTTTCTGCACGTATGGTGCACGTGCAAATTTTTATTCTCATTTTGCTACTCCCATTTTACTATTTTTAGCATGCATTAGTTTTATTTAGCCTTTCTTTTGATCCATGGACCTATAAACTAAAATGTAGCAAGCCCACTAGATAATCAAATTAATTAGAAATGAGCCCATGTAGCAAGCTCACTATTAAAATCACAAATTAAGTAATACATGACAAGTTACAAATATTAGTACACATTTAGAGTTATAGAAATGTGTTCATATTTGTTTGTGCATGTGTGCATGCACACACAAATGTATTTGGACCATTTTGTGGGCTAGGGGGTGGCCGGTCATGGAGGAGGAGGAGAAGGGTTTTTGAGTTAAGTTAGTGGAGAGTGGGGAGATGAAGAGATGGGGGTTTTAGGAGTTAGGAAAGTGGAGAGTTGTAGAATAAATTTGAAGAGTTATTATGGTGGAATTTTTGCACTTTAGACCCTCCCAAAATCCTATAAATAGAGCCCCCATTTCCTACCTTTATCTTGCATCAAAAACATTATCAAAAGAAAGAAAGGAAAAGAAAGAGAGTGAGGGTAATTTTGCTTGGAGGAATTGCTAGAGAGAGGAAGCCATTGCTAGGAAAAGGAAGCTTTGCTAAGAGGAGAAGGCTTACTAGGAGCTAGGAATCTTTGGAGCTAGAAGTGGTGTTCTCTTTTCGTTTCATTGTTCAAGCTTCACAAAAGGTGGGTGTTCTTCTACTTTCTAATTTTTAGAATGTGCATGCTAATAAAAATGAATGAGTAATTTGGAGGTGATTAGTGAATCATGCTATGTTGACAAATAGATTAACATTGTGTTAGTGGGTGATTTCATTATTTTCTAGTGTAGGATATGCATACAAAAAAGAGTAGTATAAGAAGATATTGTTTGAGAAGTATAAGATAAAATTTATGCTAGTATATCATGTTTTGAATGAGGATGATTTTGTTATGATATCATGCTAATTAAAAAGAAGAATTTCTTTATACCATGAATCATGTTAATGTGATTGTAATTTTTTGTACTTGTTGAGTATGTAGGAATTTTAGTGATGAATATCATATGATAAACATGCTTTATGATTTATTGACTAAGAAAGAAGAAAGTAAAATTTTGTTATTATTGACATATGTATATTTTTTATTGTTACATTTGGAAAATAATAATTTGTTCATGAAAGAGATTTTGTAAAATTCTTATGATTTGAGACTTGTTGGCATGCTATAAATTTCCAATTTTTATAAGAGAAATTAAACAAATTTTTTTTTTCATTCAAGTTTTTGAGAAAAATGCAAAATCTATATCTAGAATGAGAAGGGGAATTATTTAAAAATAGAAATATATTTTAAAATGAGTTTGAAATGAGTTTTGCTACTGTTTTTAAAATTTATCTTAGTCAAGAGAAAGTTTATTTCAATATCCTAAAGTATTGGATCTTTGGATAAACGAATTTTGATAAAGAGAAACAATTTATTTTCAACACTCCAACAGTTGCTGCTATTTTCCTTCTTTTGCCCTACTCACTCTCTCTGTCTTTTCGAGACTCATTCTTTCGTCAATGCTTTCTTTATTATTTTCAATATTGATTTTTCTGAGTAACTAATATTTGATGATTTGTAGTATCCAGCGTCTTACTTGTAAAATTTAATTGTGTAATGATTATGTCTAGTGCTTCCTTAGTAGTAAGGTTGTGAGATGTTAGGCTTTCTGTTCTTGTAAATCTATAAGTGCTTGATTATAATTGTCTTTGATGAGATTATTCATTTGTGTTGAATACTTGATTATTATATGAATTTAAATTTGCAAGTGATAAAATCATGTTTGTGAAAATGAAAAATTTTTGTGAGATCGATGTTGAATGAAATGGTTTCATGAAAAAGAATTATTATTATTACGGAATCATGAACAGTGCTAGAATGAGACATAGAACAAATTATGGATAAGTTAGAGATATGAAGACATGATGATTAAAGGGTATATGTACCCATATTTCTTATACATGAAAGTTTATGATGTAGAGTTAGTAAGACCTCGGTACCGGCATTATTGAAAGAAAGGATTTGAGAAATGATTTGGAGATATGGCTAAGGAGCCATCTCGTATTTGATGATTAAATCCGGTAGGAGGTAAAACTAATTCTATGAGTGGAAATTATTCATGTCTTGAACTTAAGAAAATTTAGGCACATAAGTGAAGATGTAGTAAACTTAGTGAAACGTAAGTGGGGTGCTCTATATAGTCGGCGGTGGACTCCAAGACTATAGACCCAGTTGGTGGACTGAGGTTGCCCTGTGGGAGACGGATTATTATATTTTAGTCCGGGACTATGAGGACGGGTCGGCGGTGGACTCCAAGATCTTGAGTAGTCGGACGGATGGGTTTTGTGTTTACCGTCTCCAATGTATATATATATATACTGGGCTAGAGGGTCACATACGAGACGATTCGCACGATGTGGAATCTGTTATAACAGTCGGCGGTGGACTCCAAGGCTGGGATTCAAATTCGTGGAATAGTCTGAACTTTGTTTTGCTACCGGGTAGATTTCATGGCGAGGGATCGAGCCCTGTATTGTGAAGAACGTAGGCGCTTGCCCTCGGACCTATGTAGTATGGGATGCATAGAATCCGAACAAGCGTGCATTAGTGTCATCCTAGTGTAGAATGGTATGCATTAGGCATTAAGACATGACATACACTTATGTTTAGAATAATCACTTTTGACACTTTACTTGTTCATTCAATCTTTTTGTGATTGTTAAAGTATGAGATCGTTATACTATTTTCGGCATAGAGAGGATAGCCGTGTATAACATTTCGTCAGTTGTAAGTAACTGACGTGCCCACAGATTGACATGCAGATAATGGACTATTCATGGAGTTATAAAGTGGATATGCTGTTGCTGTTTAGAAGTTAAAGATGTTGCAAATGATGTTAAAGTTATACAAGTTGTATTTCATTGTTGTAATCTTTTATTCTTCCGCTGTGTAAAGGAACTCTGATGTATTGTGAATGAAAAGTTTTAATTTCCTTGTAAAATTGTACGAAGTGAAGTAAAGATCCTGTGAAATCTCGAATTTATCCTTATTTAAAATTCGGGGTGTTACAGTTCCGCAACACCTTCGAGTAACTCTCCATCTGGTTCTGCAAATATATTATTACAAAGAAGAAGAAACAAGAAGATACCCGTTAATGCAAGTCACGGACCGCAAGTGGTACAAGCTAACGAGACAGGTATAAAAACAAAACAAGAAGCAGGAAAAAGAGCAAGGAACCAAGAATCATGTAATAGGACAAATTCAACATGCAAACAGGATCATGAACAGGCATGCATGAAACAAGTGGCATGTAAACAAGTAATCAAGTAAACAAGTCAACATGAATATGTAACATGTAAACAAGTAAACATGTCAACAGGAACATGTAACATGTAATTGGATCATACAAGTGTACGTGTTAATCTCATGTCTTTTATTAATTCTATCTAGGTAGCACTTCATGTGTCCCATACCACATGGTTGCTACATACAATCGAGTGAACGTTTAGACTAGTGGTAGATTCTATAGGTCACGTATTCGGAAAAACATGTCAAGTATATCTTGTATCAAGATACGTGCAATGTGGAACATAGTGTAACTTGTAGCGTGAAACATATAAACATATAATTTGCAAACTTGCAACTTGTAACTTGCAACTTACATCGGGAAACCACAAGCTCCCGTCCGAGTACGCTCTTCTATATTGCCCACTACTAAATCTTTTCCCTTATACACCAGATTGTTATTTTTATTTTAATCAAACATGAACAGTAACTAGATCGGTAACCATCTACATGCAACAATAAGAACGGGTAACATAACAGGATCGAGTATCAAGACTTATGCAATGCAGGAAAACATATTTAAGGGTTTATAAAACATGATGTGATCAATGGCATATGCAAAACTTAATCAAAAATAAAAAGATATCAACATTCAAACTAGTAACAAGACAAATAATTCATGCACAACATCCTGTATAGTTCTAAGAGTATATATGTGTGTATCGTGTTCATGCAATGCATATGACAATAAAGTATTCGCGATCATGTACGAATATGGGATCAACGTATTAAGTATAATAACAGACTTCAATTCGATCGATGAATACAAATTAAAGTCAAGGAAGATACTTGCGGTATTTTGCAAAGAAACTTGTACTAGAACAAACGAGTTGTACAAGGGGATACTTGCTTGTTAACCGACACACACGTGCAAGATACGTGGCAGCAAATCCAAAAAAACAAACCGCAACTCCACTTCTCCACACAAAATACCACACTGGATCGGATCCTCCTTACAAACACCCAACAGCAACAAAAGAAAACTCCAAAACAGCAACAACTCCTTCATAATCCTCTACTCCACAAACACCAAACACCAATACAATACCCAACAGTAACACACCACACAATCCCCAAATCCCACAACAGCAACACCCACACAGTAACTCAGTAATCCCCAACTTCACAAAACACAACACAGCAAGTTCAATAACCCAATTGTCTCCTTTTACCCAAAATACGAGAGAGAGAAACGATGGGAGAGAGAGCTGCGACCGGGCATGTGCGACGTGATGACTGGACGGCGACGGAAGGGAGGAGCAGCAGCTGTTGGAGGGGGAACAGCGAGCGACTGGGGAGCAGTCGAGGGGTCGAGAGGTGCTTATCTGGAGGTTGAAGGCGATGCAGGGGGAAAACGAGCGAAGGCAGAGCTTCGGGGGTCCCGGCAATGACGGGAGGCCAGGGCGGAAGTTAGGGGCAGCATGGCATACAAGGCGGAGTGTAGGGAGGCGTCAAAGATGGCGTACTGGAGTTTGGAGGTTGAAGACGATGCAGGGGTTAGGGGTTGGTGGCGAGGGGGAAGGAGGCTGGCGAAGCTTTGGGATGGCGGCTTTGGTATGAGAGCGGTGAGGTCGCAACGGTGATGGGTGAGGAGGCAGCGGCGGTCGTCGCTTCGACGAGCGAGCTCGAGCGGCAATGGCGGCTGCTCGCAGCGGCGTCGACAGGAGGCGAGAGGATGACGATAGAGGGAGGCTGCGCTGTGGGGGCGACTGGTGGCAGGCGTCGCAATAGGGGTGGTGGTTGTCGAGCGAACGGAGAGTGGTGAGGCGAGCGGAGAAGGAGGAAGATGAAGGTGTCACGCCCCGCTTCCCAAAAATACGGAATATGAGAGTGTGACGAAGCCCAGCGAATGATTTTCATCATTCATGAGCTGTAGGATCGACTCAGCATCATAACAAGAATATAACAAAATGTACACAACCACGCATGCATGAATAATTTATTAATCAACAGAAAATAATTGAAACAAATAATAACATCCCAAATAGTTTTCAACTCTAGATCAAAAGATAAAACTCGGGAACATAAGCCCGTTACAAATTTTTTTAAGTAGCAAATAAATAAATTACTCAAGAAAACAAAATTTTTAAGCAAGTCATTGCTCCAAGCGAAGCCTAGAATGTCTGCTCACCAATTCCGGCAGGCAATTCGTCTCCAAAGTTGTTTGTAAAAAAATATAAAAAGGAGAAAATAGAGAAAATAAGATAAACACCCTTAGTGCAAGTTAGGATCACAAATAGTAAAACAAGTACAAGAAATATGGAATAAGATTTGGAATCAAAAATATAATAGGGATGCAACAAGTAGTGGGGATTCAAGAAATTAGCTAGCAAGAAAGAAAACTCGAGTGACAAGATTGGGTAACAAATACTAGTAGTAGAACAAGTGGCCAGTGAACATGTAATGGTATCAAGCATCAAGTAACAAGTATCGCGTACAATTGTCGAGTAACAAGTAACAAGTCTCATGTATCAAGTTGTCAAGTACAAATATCAAGTCTCATGTATCATGTAATCAAGTATCAAGTAAGCATGTATTATGTTCAAGTATCATGTATCAAGTCTTGTAGTTATTACTATCTAGGTAGTACTTTATGTGCCATCCTTTTACCACATGATTGCTACAGTCAATGCAATTTCGTTTAGGCCTAGTGGTGGAGTTTATAGGGCGGTGTACTCAGGTATCAAGTATCAAGCAAGCTATGCTCATGAATTTGGTAATCATATAACTAGTTCATGTGTCAAGTCATAACAAGACAAGTCATGAGTCAAATATATACTAGTTCATGAATCAATTAATATACTAGTTCATTATTCGGATAATAATATACTAGTTCATGAATCATATAATATACTAGTTCATGAATTGGATACAATATAACTAGTTCATGAAGCATGTATCAAGTGGAAAACACGGGCCCCCTTCCGAGTACACTTACCTATATTTTCCACTACTATGGTATTTTTCTTAAATCCCGACTTATTATTCATTATTATCATCAAGTAAGCATGAAAGTGTGCGAAAAAAGTCAAGTAAACATAATCAAGAATATGGAACAAGTCTAGGCTAGGTAGGATACATGTTCGAGGGTCAAAACAATTCAAAACATCAAGAACAACGAAAATCTCAAATCTGGACAACATGACGTTGCTGCACCAAAACTGCGATTCTCATTGATAAAAGATAGCAATTGTGAACCCGTCAGAAGTTCTAGAAACTAGACTCTTGTCCAGTTCCAACGCATATAATTAAGACATATAAAAGTTGTGGTAACATGTGTCAAAACAGCAAACTATACAGCATTTGTGTTCAGCCAGAATTTGTAAATCTGAGTTTATACATATGAAACAGGGTTGAAACATTGTTAATTAATTCTGAGAAAATTTGAGAATTTTCTCTAGGGTTTCCAATGTTAGCATGCAAAATTTCAATTCATTTACTTACTGGTAGCATAGTTAGAATAATTGTAAACTAAAGAGGTGCAGCAGTTTTTGTGAATCTGCGACTACCGATACAGCAGCAGTAAAATTGCGATATCTCCTAAACCATAACTCGGAATTCGAAAATTCTGGATGTTATCGACAACTACACACTTAGGGATACATTTCATATTCAGGACTCAAGTTCAGATTTTGGTTTTATCGGGATCGAAACAGCAAGTAAAGACAAGAACAGCAGCAAGTATGAATTTCTTTTATATACAAGTTGCATGATAAATAACTATTAAGAGTCTAGATTAATGTGTGTTACAAATACGGATACATTGGGGATCAAATCAGCAAGTCACATGTATTTCTCAACTCAAAAGAATGTAAGATCATCACAATATATCATACGACACATGTCTACAAGTCAAGGGGTTCATGTTCAAGTAATTATGAGATAAAAAGGGGTCTAACTAGTTTTGTAAATATATCAATGAAGGGTTGTGACTCTTAAGATTATGGAATCGATGAGGAATAATTTAAGATCAACAAACGATGAGACACGGAGGGGTCACAATTACGATCTATTTGCAGTATTTTCAATTAAACACTTGTACTAGAACAATAACTGTACAAGAAGAATACTTGCCTTGGGGTGACGATTAGATCCGATAATTTGAGAATAACGGGATCAGAATCCTGACGACACGACGACGAGCACGATCGGCACGGATCTTGATGAGATGATCACGATCGGATCGGACGACTGAGAATTGTTAGGCAATGTGATGATCAGATCTGGTGGGAATCGAACAATCCTGATCTGCTCTTATCGATCAAGATGAGATCAAGCAGATCAGACGGCTAAGAATCAATCAATCAAAATGATCATGATCGCAATGAAATAGACGGCTCACATCCATCATGATCAACAGCACCGACCTCGGCGACGGTGAGCGGAGGGACTAGCGACAATGCGGAGGACGGCAGGGCAGAATAGCGCGACTGCAATGCTGTCAAGGTGCGACAAAACGCAGCGATACTATTGTCGCTGGCTGTCGATGGATGGCTGAGTGCAGTAGGGAGGGCTGCCGGTGATGACTGGCGGCAGCCAAGGGGACGCGACGGCGGTGGACGGTAGGGGGAGCAGGCTCTCGCTGGCGACTGTTGTTGCTGCAGTCGGGAGAAGCACAGGCCAGACCACAGGCGGCGCATTGGCTGGTGTCGGCGATGCAGGGGACACCGACGCAAGGCAGTGCGACACTGCAAAGCTGCAGGCACGTCGGGGAAGGCAACTGGCAGGGTGACAGCGGGGAAACAGAGGGTGGTCGGGAGAGGGAGATGCAGGCAGGGCCGGCCCCACCCTTGAGGCGGGTGAGGCGGCCGCCTCAGGCCCCCGGCATTTTTGCGATTTTAGGGGCCCTAAATTTGTAACTTCCTTGTAATTATAGGTATGCATTTTGCGCGTAAAAAAAACTGTTATTAGGGGCCCCCAAAAATAATTATTTGAGCCTTTAATTTTTTCAAAAAAAATTATTTGGGTTTAGGCTTGAAGACTTGAATTGAATTTGAGAGTTTAAATTTGGGTGATTTAAAACAAATTTATACATTTTGCATATTTGCTTTCAACAATGTGCAAACTTTTTATATGCATGTTTTTTTTAGTGTATGGGGGGGGGGCCCATTTCGGGAGTTCGCCTCTGGCCCCCGGGAATTCAGGGCCGGCCCTGGATGCAAGGAGAACGGGAGAGCTGAGCGACCGGGGGGAAAGCAGGGAAAGGTCGGGTGAGAGGTGCAGCTGCTCTGCGGTGGAGGGTGCAGTCGTTGGCTGTTGCTGGCGTGCGTTGAAGAGGTGCTGCTGAGGTGTCGACGAGGTGGAGAACAGGGTGAGTGGGAGGGCGAGCGAGGAAGGAGACGAAGGGGGGGTGTGACAGGGGGATGGGTTGAAATATATGGGTTTGGAGGGTGACGATGCAGAGGTTGGCGGCTAGGGTGAAAGGGTTTAACGCGAGGGGGGGGGGGGAGGGGGGGGGCGTGGGGGGGGGGGGGGGGCGGAATATATATAGGAGGGGTTATAATTAGGGTTAGGGTCTGATGGGTATTGGGTTTCGGATTGGCCTTAATTAGGAAAATGGGTCTAAATGGGTTTGGGTATATAGGGTTAGCACAGATGGGTAATTGGGTTTGGGTAGTTAGAGTTTAGGTGTACAAGGTATTAAAATTAATGGGTTTGGGTAAAATAATCAATACAATGTAGGATTTAAATTAATAGTAAATAATTAAATCAAGTATAACAATTAGTAATACAATAATAAATCAAATAGTATACCTGCCGTTTGTCGTTTGTCGTTTGTCGCTCTGTTTTGGTCCCCACACCTGCCGTTTGTCGTGCAAAGCTCGATCTTCGATTGATGTCTTCCCTTCTCTGCTTGCTATTTGAATCGCTCGCCTACTCAGTCACTTCCGATGACAGCAGCCAATTTCGACCTCTTCTTTTTCCCGACGCTCTTATTCTTGTACATACTATTGTTTTGTTTTCTTTTGTTTTTACGCGATTTTTGCTAGTTTTACTGCCTGTAAAACATTTTTCTGTCTGTAAGTATTGTGTTTATATATGCATTTTTGGTGTGGCTGGAGTCGAGAGACTCTATCCATTTTCATAAAAAAAAAAAAAAATCAAATAGTATACTTCGAGTTAATACTCAAATACTAGCAAATACAATAGGATTTTGTAATAATAAAAATAATAACAATAACAATAACAATAATAATAATAATAATAATAATAATAATAATAATAATAATAATAATAATAATAATAATAATAATAACAATAATAATTTGTATTATAAAAAGAATCATTGGGAACTAGTTATAAATAAAATTATTAATTAAAAATAGATTTTAACAGAAGATCAATAACACATTTTAACAATGAATTTGAAAACAAAAAAAATATATACAACAAATTTTAAATACAGAAAAATACACAGAAAATGCGTATTTGGAAAAACAGGGGTTACAGAAGGGAAGGTGGCGCTCGACTAGGTTCGAGTGGGAGAAGATGAAAGGAAGCCTCTGTTTTTGGTTGAGAAACAGAGGGAGAGAAATAGAGAACGGGGATAGGGGGGTTGTTCTCTGTTTTAAGCAGAGGGGAGAGAAAATGGGGAACGAGGTGAGAGAGTGGGGGAAGTTACGAGATGATGGGGAGTTGGAGTACGGGATCTGAAAAGTGGGGGAGTGAATATATTGTATACGGATAGATGTGTAGGGTAAATCTGTACAACTATATGGGTACTGGGTTAGTGGGTTTTAATAATGGGTCAAGGAGATCCAATAGTCAAAATGGGTTTTAATAGATGGGCTCAAGGTAAAATAAAATAATAATAGTAATATTGGCTAGGTTGGGCTTCAAAACATTTAAATAAATAAATTAGGGTATTGGGCTAAACTTTGGGCTCAGATTAACAAATAATAAAATCAAAATATAAACTTGGACTTTTAATAAATAGTTAAACAGTTGGGCTTATAAAATAGTTTGAATAATATAACAAATAAGAAAGAATAGTTATAAGAAACTAATAATTTAAAATATGGAAAAATACTTGAAAAATACGTATTAATGGAAACTGGGGTTACACTTACAGAAGCAGCGAAAGACATGTTGTGAATTTCGGAGCTTATGAAACAGTAGGGCAGGAAGCAACCCATAGGCAAACTATGGTGTGAAAGTCAAAGTGCAGTTTTCTTGGCGAAAACTCGGCATATTACTCTAGGACTCGGCACATTCAAATGAGGTATCATTTTATCAGGGTTGAGAAGAAATGGTTGAAGCTAACTAAGATTCTTGGCACTAAGAATTCGGCGGACATGCTCACTAAAGTGGTGGATAGCAGGAAACATCAGTTTTGCTATACCGCTATCGGATTGTTTTCAGGTTAATTGTTGAGGAGACTCGCAGAAGCACAGTAGACTAGGGCAATGGAAGAATGAAGAACATGTTAGAGACTTTGTGTATATGTCTCCAAGTAGGAGATTGTGGGGTTTGTGGATCCAACACACGATAATGGGTGGAAAAAGATAAACGCGAAGGAGAGTCGAAGTGAGAGCAAGCAGGTCAAGAGTAGTGAAGCTACAGGCAGAGTTGCGGTCGACCGCGCGGTCAATCGCACCCCCCGACCGCACCCCAGGAAATGTACGGTCGACCGTGCAGTCGACCGTCTTGCTCACTGTGTCAACCTTGTAACTTGAAGAGGCGACCGATCGACCGCGCAGTCGACCGACCTACACTCTGTTGGACCTTGTACATTCGAAGTAGAGAACCGGTCGACCGATTGGTGTTGTGGTCAACCGTCCCTACGCTGTTTGATGAGCGGCTGAGATTGAAAGTTAAGAAATCATATATATATATTGTATTGTGTACGATTTTAGGGTTAACTGAAAATGAAATAGAGATCTACCAGCCGTCATTGAGAGAGAGGGAGATAGAGTGAAACCCTACACCTTGGGGGTGAGATCTCGAGAGATTTGTAAACTTATTCTTCATATTTCTAGTGGAAATCGCAGGAGTGCCTCTTTCCGGGAAAGTAGCCATTGTTTTGGGTGAACCTCAAAAAAATCTCGTGTATTCTTGTGTGTTGCTTTTGGTTATTCTTTGTTCTCTTGTTTTGATTCTATAGTTCTTGCATCTCGTCGTCGTTGTTGAGTTATTCCGTAGTTAATATTCAACAATAGGAACATGATCAGAGCACGGATTGGGAAGAGCTTGAACGAATGAGTTATGGAAGAAGGATATCTAATCTTGTGAGACAAGAAAACGGTCTAATTTAGCCATAGAAGGTGAGAGCCTCATGTTGGGCCAAGTGAAGGCTCTCCCATTTATGGGAAGATCGATAAGATCAAGAGAGCGAATACAATCATTAAAATTATAAAAGTCATTCAGTAGGAGACATTTTCCAATCTTTCGTGACCAAAATGTGTAACGTTAAAGTCACCACCAAAGACCCAAAAGCCACTAGTACAACCGACAAAGAACATAAATTTAGTCCAGAAATCATGACGAAGTTCAGTGGTAGAAGGCCCATACACCGAGACCACCGTAATGGGTCAGTTAAATTCTAACCAATGAAGGTTAACAACGAGAAAAAAAATTAAGACACATGACCGAAATGAGATTATAGAGAGAAGGGTTGAAACCAAGAAGAGTACCTCCACATGAATGATTAGCGTCCAAGCTAACCCACCGGGTAATCATCTTACCACCCAAAGATCGATAGATCGAGGGTGAGATAGAATCAAGTTTAGATTCTTGGATCGAAATTAAGTCACAATGAATAGAAGAGATTAACTAAAAAATAGCTTCTTGTTTGTAGGTGGTACCCAACTCACGAATATTCCAAGAAACGTTAATCATTGCGGGATTGGTGCTCACTAGCTTTGCTAATTTCAAAATTTTGTATCTCTTCTACAACATCGGATCTAGAAGGGTCAACAATGACACCCATCCGAGAGGCTAATTCAATCATATCATCATTAGAAAGAGAGTCAAAATGAATTTGATAGACGGAACCATGGTTGACAGATTTATCATCTAGGTTACAGATGTGAGCTGCAAGGGGGGCTTTGGAAGAAGAAGTTAAGTGAGTATCATTCTTAGCTCGAATATGAGCCCTAGAACAGATAAAAGGTGATAAGACCTATAAAAGGTGACAAGACCTTAGCCTTTGA
Source organism: Hemerocallis citrina (assembly GCA_017893485.1). NCBI lineage: Eukaryota > Viridiplantae > Streptophyta > Magnoliopsida > Asparagales > Asphodelaceae > Hemerocallis > Hemerocallis citrina. The sequence continues at coordinate 288,353,841 of CM030363.1, forward strand.
GTACTTCCTTTGAGTGCAGGAAGTAGGAGAAGGAGGCTTGGAAAAAGCGACATCAGAAATAGCGAATTCCGCCAATTGCACAGAAGGAGGCGGCTGGAGAGTATCAGCATTAAAAGAAAGAAGGGAAGTGGGAAAATATGAATTCTTAGTCAATGAATTCTTATCAGAGATAATTTTCTTAAAAAAGCGGCAAGGTAGAATATTCCCCTGTGGTAAGCCAACAACTTTGTCCTGTCTGCTTATCTCAAATGTATAATTCAGACCATTCAAAAAGACATAAACAAAGCCATAAAGCATAGGTCAAGAAAGAAAATTTACAACACTTGAATATATTTTGCAGATGCATCAAGTTATTGCAATTTTTGTTTTTTTTAAACTATAAAACAGATGAGACTAATTCATGCATGAACATAACATGTACAAATATCATGACTTTTCATCATTGTATGTTATATGACAGTAAATGACTTTGAATGTTATGTCATGCATCTAAATGAGATATTATTGTTTCTAGTGTGCCAAATACAGAAATATGACGGCTCGAATTCATGAATAGCCTGGGTGCATTCATGAATCTGAGGAGGGATACCCTTTCACCACTGTTGTATTCTTCTCATTTTGATTGGGGAAATCTGTGAGGAGTGAGGACCATCATGGTGAAGGTAGAAATTGAAGATGGCATGATGCATCATGCATATTCCCATGGCCGTTTCCTTCTCTTAAAGCGGGTAACCTTGCAGATTATAGTTTACTGTATTCTGAACACATGGGACATGACCATTTCCCAAATACTGGCCGACATTCTGATCAAGATGCAAAGATGACTAAATACCGAAAACATGTCATGCCACTAAAAATAAGTTCCTCAGGTTTTCAACCACAAGTAAGATGACGTCGGATTGTGATTGACTACCACAATGTCTTTCCCACCCTCCCGGTCAAAATTCAAAACACAATGGTAGACATTTTCAACCTAATGCTTCTTCCACTTAAGATGAGAAAATGCAATTTTCTATCATCAGTGAACCTGGACGATTATCATTGCCTTGCCTGACTGCTGTTTACTCTCAAGCAACCATTGGCGTTCTGGAAATTTTGAGAGAGATATGAAGGTGGGGTCTGAGCTGTTCCCCCACTAAGTACAGAACAAGTGACCCAAACTGAGATTTGAACCTGATTTTTCCTTCAGATCAAAAGATTGGAAGATATATACGGTCCATATAGAGACAGCAATACAAACAAAGGGAGACTTGAGTAAAAAAGGAGGCATACCTCTTTCTCTTATCCGTGATTATGCAGGGATCTATTATAGATTCCTCTCACTTAGTCATTTAGAACACACACCTGCACAAAGTGAGAATTATTTAGACTACAGACAACTCGAATATATTGCTCAGAATGATGAAACTTACCAGTTCCAACAACTCAAGATGTTATGCTCCTTATTTCCCCAGTGTGGTTGTATGGCTGAAAGCATCCAGGCATGCAAACAAAAACAGAACTGATCCAGCACCATATAAAATATCACGACTTCAAATCATAAATTATTTTTTTTGTGGATATATATCTTATTCCAACATCATAATTCTTAGTCCAAAAAAGTTCAAGCAAAAAAGCAGCATCACTTCATAACAATTTTTTTAAAAGATAAAGGTGACTTCGTCACCTTTTCAGAGTACTACATGATACACTACTTAGACCGAAGTAACTCGGTCAAAGTATAAAAACATCATAATCAACAATTACTACTAGAACAAAGCGTCGAGATGCAACTAGAATCAACCATACATCACTGAAAATAGAGCAGCCACCCAGAAGCCGCAAATCCACTCGAAAGAGCTACTCCTCCTCCTCCTCCTCCAAGCTTAGCCTCTTCTTCGTCCTTCGTCTGTGCTTGACCTACCCATGAGTGAATGAAGGCAAAGATTTTATGCATCATAGTTGAAAATCTATTGTTAGTTTGATGAAAACACAACTCGTTTCGGTCTAGCCATAGACCCACATAGTAGCAGCAACTGCAATATCCCAAGAATTTCTATTATCTTTCCGGACAACTCTCTCACTCCACTCTCCCCATATCTCTCATAGAACTAGGAGTATCACAAATCCCAAATCCTAGGCATACTACCTCCCACGCTAGCCTCGACTTAGTACACAAAAATAAGATATGATTGGTGTCTTCGTCATGTACTAAACATCTAGAACACTTCACATCAACCGGAATATTGCATTTGTATAGGTTTAGCTTGGACAAAATTGCATCGTTAGCAGCCAACTTCACATCTAGAGCACTTCATAACCATTGCCTTATATTATCAAGTCTCTGAATCACCATTCCATGATTTCACAATGAAATCAAGTGCATAGCTCATGCTACAAGTTGATTACAACCCAACAAGATATACAATCTTGTGCTAAATTTTATAGTCTCAACTGTTTGATTGGAATAAACATGATGTCCAATTTCTAAATCTACATGACCTAACCAGGTCCGCCTCACCATCAGTTCCTACTCAGAGTTGGGGTCTGTTCGGAATATGCTTTGGAGCATAACTATTCTTTTACAAAAGTTAATCATGGTACTCTTCTCACAGAATGAGTGTGACCTCACCAACTCCTTTAACCATCATTTAGGTTGAAAAATAAAGATCCTTGTATCATTACTTTAAAAAAAAATTCCTTAGGGTTTGCAAAGTCTAGCAAGCATACACTTTCGACCTAATATTCCTTTGGATAGAATTGATCATAGCTCCTACTGTCTAGGTTACAATCAGTAGGGGGTAGCAGTCAAACCCGTTAAATAGCTAACCCTCTCCAAATTTGATCCTATTATTAAGGTTTATATCCACATAAAAACTAGTTTAACCCCAGGTTCCTTGAAATCTTCTCCTAGTACATGCTTAGAGTATTTATATCTCCAAAGTGGATCCTATCCTACAGAATGTTATCGGATTTGCAAGTGATCTTGTAGGATTCAATCTGACTTGTTGACACATGACACCTTAACTATCAGCCACAACAGCCAACCTCTTCTCGTGGGTTCCCTTTTGCCCTCTTCCGGTTCACTGTAAGTACTAGAGGGCCTCTTACTAGATGCAAGTGATGATCATATAAAATGCACTCTTAACCTTTTCATTATTGGATTTTTAGTAAGGCAAGCGGCCATAGTTCACTTCCCTCGAAGGAAAAAGGGAAGGGAAATTCTAAAGGAAGTCTTGCCTTACAGCAGATACAGCCATACATGCTAGGAAATCGGACAATCTTTCTGCAGCACCTAAACAGGGGATGAGGCTTGTATATAGTTGAGAGAAACCTAAAAGAGAAATCTAAGAAACCTAACATAGCCCACCTTGGCAATAGAAGAACCTAAGGAGAATGTACAACCACAAAAAGTTTATGAAATTGAGATCTAATCAATTTTCTTGTTAGTTGCTAATATATCCAATTATGCACAGCATCTATACATATGACATATGAAATGAGTCATTGTCCTTCACTAACCTTTTATGCCTGTAGACTCTGAGTAGCAATGCATACAAATCCTATGATCTTGAAACTCTTTGCTGCAAATAATTTCTTGAATTAAACAAAATACATTAGAAGGTTAGCATAACAAACATTGCTAAGATGAATAAAGGACTATGTACCAGTATAAAATCACTAATATTATGATTTTAAAGATGCATTAGGGTCTAAGTGGTTGGAAATTGCACTACTGATATTGAAGGGGAGCAAACGAAAAAAATAAATCCCCTCATTCTCAAAACAGGAAGGGGATACCAGAGAGATGCCCAAGTATCTTACGAGTATTCTCTCAGTTAGGAAGCTTAATAGGATTTTGTTATTCGTTGTTAATTTAGTTACTTGTTGGTATGATAAATTTATAACTAGTGTTATGATTTTGTAAAGCTTATTCAGAAAGCCTAATAATTTTTGAAATAAAGCAGACTAAAATCATCTTGAAAATATTGTGGTTGTTTCCTTCTTTCGCAGAGTGTTATCTTCTCCATCCCTCTAATTTCTTCTCTCCTTCCCCTACTCTTCATCCCCTAGCTGCCAACTAGTATTATCAATTTATAAGAAATACATAAGTTGCAGTTGCACTTTTTAACATTTGAAAAGTGTTCGACACATGCTCTACACAAAAAAACTTCCAAATAAAAGTGTTCTCTTCATAATTGATAAGGATATATTCTTTTCATCCATTGTGATTTGCGAATGAAAGAAAAATTGCAGCCATAAATAAAATGGGCAACAAGATGTATCATAACATCATGAATCATATAGCTGACTTTGAATGAAATATTAAAGTGTATTATTAATGGTAAATAACTGATATACTATGATGAATTAGATACCTTAGAAATATAAGATCACCAGTAGTCCTTACAAGAACAGACCCCATCTCTAAAATGGTGAAATCGATTCTGATCCCTGACAATTATCTCTCTGAAAAAACATAGCAATATACTTAGTAGCATCATGGCAATTACCACATACACTAAGGTAGTAAGGTTCTTCACCACTCGGATTGGCTGCTCGCCTTCAATACGCATAAGCCCAAAAGCTATTGCTAGCTTCTCACTGTGATACATCACGGTGATTTCCTTCTCCGCCTCTATATCATGAAGCACAGAATCAATGCCTGGATTGTACCCAAGTTTCTTCAACTCTCTATTAATCTTAGAGAGAAAAACATTGATATGATCAAATTGCAGATGTGAAGTATCACCAGCAAAAAACTCATGAACAATTCCTTGGTATTTTTCGCACACCTTTCTCAATCATAATCCTTCTGCAATTCTCAACTTCAGTCCAACGGTTCACAGATGCATAGACATTTGAAAGAAATACATAGGTTGCTCGCATCATTAGGATCCAACTCTACTAGATGTTTTGTCACTTGCTAATTTTGGTGTCCTTGTGCATTTTACATTATCAAAGCAAACTTCCCCAAACTACACAGTTAGGCAAAACAAGCATTGTCTCAACAAAAAGTAAAGCGTCTTCAAGTAACCCGGCACGGCCTAAAAGGTCCACCATGCATCCTTAGTGTTCGACCTTAGGTTCTTTTCTGTAAGAACTAACCATTTTAGAGAAAAACTTGTTGCCTTCTGCTAACAAGCCTGAATGACTACAGCCTGATAACAGCCCAACAAAAGTAATACCGTCTGGCTTAATCCCCTTCGTTCTATTCATTTCGAAGAACGCTTTAATGGCTTGTTCTCCATAACCATGCATGCCTAACCCGGCAATCACAGAATTCCAACAGAAGACATTCTTAACGGGCATCTTATGAAACACTTCCAGTGCAGCGCAACGCTGCCACACTTGAAATACATGTCGATGAGCGCATTCTCTAACACAATGTCAATTTTCAATCTGTATTTCTTAATATAAGCATAAATCCATCTACCCATATCCAAAGCACCCAAGTGCGCACAAGTCGACAACAACCTCACCATCGTCACCTCTGTCGGCCTCACACTAACAACTTCCATCTCCTGAAACATCGCTATCGCCCCACCAAACTCCCTACAACGAAGGTGCCTCGAAATCATCGTATTCCAACTAATCGCATTCCTCCCCGCCACCATCCTCTCAAAAGCCTCTCGCACCATCCCCATCTCCCCAACCTTACAAGACACATCAATCATCGCATTCCACGAAATAATGTCCTTCACCGAACACCTCTCAAACACCTCCCTTGCCCTCCCAACCTCCCCCTCCTTCACATAGCAACTAATCATCGAATTCCAAGAAACCAAATTCTTCACCTTCATCGAATCAAACAACCTCCGGGCCTCACCTGTCCTCCCACACCACCCCAATGCAGTGATCATCGCATTGTGAGCGACGTCTCTCACAGGAATTTAGATAAACATCTAATGTGCCGAGTTGGGGCACCTAGATTTTGAGTAAAAGTGTAGGAGGACAGTTTGGACAATGAGGTTTTGGGTGAGGCCCAGTTCGGAGATAAGGCAATGGAGGGATTAGTCGTGGGATTTCGGGATGGAGAAGGTGGAGGAGGTGGGGGGAGGGAAGGCGGCGGAGGAAGAGGGGGAGGTGGTGGTTGAGGGTGAGGAGGTGAAAGAAGAGGAGGGTTTGGGTTTGGGATTGGGGGTTGGGGTTGGTGATGATTTGGGAAAGGAGTTGGAGAATTTGGAGGGTTTTTTTGGCGGGAGGATGCACGGGGATGGGTGACAAGTTAGGGGTTTGGATTAGGGTTTGTATATGTTTGAATATTGTTGAGGGGGTCGACTTTGGGAAAGGGTTGACTTTGTTGACTATTTGAAGGGGATGGTCAAAGGGTAGTAAAGGAAATTTCTTTTGCTTATCAAGGAAAAAGAGATGGAGATATGCTAACAAGCAAGGAATACATGTATAAGATTTTTTCCCCGAACTGACCCACTTTTTAAAACTAATTCTCAAGATAGACTAGTTTCGAAACCAATTCCGAGGATAGACCCGTCCTTATAGACCGCAGTACCAAACTGTGGCCTCTTCGATTTTTAGACCACAGTTTACAACTGCAGCCCAAGTACATATCATATCATGCTAGACTCCGAAACTTGAGGGGGAAATTTCCTAAGGCTAAGGACAATATAACTGATGCCGAGGTTGAGTACTGCGGCCTGGAGATTACCTAGGCCGCTATTCTCAGTTATATCGGGAGTTGGGCCCAGTTCTTTATTACTCTTCTACTCCCCATTCTCCCCTTCACTTCATCGCTTTCCCAACCCTCTCTATTTCCTCCATCACCCCTCCAATTTCGCACAGCCTTCTCACCATCTCCACCTATGCACCACCTCCACCACTCTTCTAAATTCTCCCAACAACCTCACCATCATCTAAACTCCTATATAATGTCTTAGGTCCAATCATATACAGCTCTACAATTTGATTTTTTCTTATATTTGCTCACCCTTAAAACATTGCCAACAACATATTAGTATGAACTTCGACTTAGACACACAACTAGTTTACACATACTACTAAAGAAGCATGCAGATATTGCAAAAAGTCACCAACTAGCTGGATTCAGTCAACACGGTGAAATCATTAAAGAAGCTGAAATTCACCCAGGAAACTAATGTCCACGCCAAACAGAGACTATAACCGTACTATAAAATGCATTCTAAGAGATTGATGCAACCAAAGAGAACAGTGTATGGTTAAAGTGTACTGCATTGTACATATTAAAATATTGTTCTGTTCGAGCAATTAGCAATTCCTTTTAAAGCAAAAAAGACAAAGTTAAAGAATGATATCAGTATATTTACACAAAAAAGATGCAATCAAGCAAAACTTTCACGTGAAAAGAGAGTTCAGTGTGCAGTCCATAGGAATCATTTTTACGCAAAATAGCGAGCTAAAGAATGACACCACCAAGATTACAAAAAAATGGAGCATTTTATTGACCTTTAGCTGATAAGGTGAAAGAATCTCATGAATTAGAATACATATCAAGTTAGGTACAACAATATTTGGCTTACCAGTTAGGTCCAAACATAAAAATTTGCAAGCAAACAGTACTTATTTGAAATTGTATGAATCCATGTAGAAGTATCGAAAAATTGCATAAATAATAATAAGATAAAGAAAATGAGATTAACCATCTTGAACTTGTACCTTAAAGTGTTCCCACATTTTGGGACCTTTCGGATGGCTATTAACAAACCGCTTTCCAAATATCTCATCTGAACATGCAAGTATACTGCTCAATGCTAAGTTCGGAGTAGCCTCTCCTTTATCCTTGAGCCAATTGTACATTAAGAACCTGAGTTTAACCCTTTCAACAGTATATGCCAAGCAATGTGGAAATGCTATGAGTGAACTTAGAGGAAAACTCAAATCTTTTACAAGAAAGTTAATCTTTCTCTCGACAACATCTACCTTCTGATTCAGAATAATTGGAGCCAACTTGATCATATGATACACATCATTTGGGCCTAGTCCACATTTAATCAGAAAGTCGTGTCGCTCTTGAAGCTCGTCCCCTTTGGGGTGGCAACTGGGCCGGGTCAACCGGCGACCCACCAGCGACCCGGCCCGCTTAAGAGCTTCACGGGTTCGGGTCGAACCCGGTGAACAGTACCGGGTCGAGCCGGGTCGCAATTTACGCGAATCGAATTCGCGAAACCCGGCCCACGAACCCGTTTAAACCGCGAATTGGACCCGTTAACCCGCGGGTTTCGACCCGTTCGACCCGTGACGGGCTGACCGTTCGACCCGCGGGTCGAATGGGTCGAAACCCGCAGTTCGAACCCGGGCTGTCGCTGGCCATTGGCAACAAGTGAACAAACGGCTCTTAGAGCCGTTGCACACAGCTGAACGGCTTTTTTTTTTTTTTTTTTTTTTTGTTTTTTCCCACTTCTAAGCCTATAAATATCCCCTAAAAATCTCAAAAAAAATTACACCTCACTCTCTTACTCTCTCTACTATTATACATTATTTTAAAGAAATTTTTGAACAATTGTAGTATTCATAAAATAATTGTACAAGGAGGCATATACACGATCAAATTTCGGTCGTATCGGAAACAAAATTCAACGTCTTCAACGTCTTCAACTCTCTTCAACCCTCGTCAAATTTACTTCAACCTCTTCTCAACTCTTCAATTGCGGAATCGGCAAAGCGCTCCTCCATCTTTTCTATTATATTCTTATTTTCACGGTTTTTTTTACATACGCGTATTCTACGGTGAACGGTATCAAAATTTCTCTACCTCTCTTGTTAATTTTTTTTTTGCGTTATAGTTAAAATTATTGTTTGTTTTTTGAACTTCTCTATCTCAACCCTCTTGTTTTTTAGATTTTTTTTGTATAATTCACCGCTCGGTCCGCTCCTACATTGTAGAATTTTTTTTACATATTTGAGCGCATTAAAAATATTATGTCTAGATTACGCGGTAGCGGTCGTAGCGGACAAGATTCCTCCTCTTCACGTAGGCCACCAATTGTCCCAACTAGTGAGCCCGCCCAAGATTACATTGATCCTACTATGGAACAATGGGGTACACACGACATGGATATTGTAGGTGACATTCAATTAGAAGAAGAAGAACAACAACAACAACCCGAAACCACACAACCCCGTAGTAGTAGGAAAAGTAGAGGAGAAACTAGCGATTGGCACAAGTTTTATGAGTATATCCCGGACGAACATATTCCGGGTGTAGGTTTGAAAGTGTGTAAAATATGTAGTAAAACATACAAATTCAAGAAGGGTGACGGCACCGGTACAATTAGTAGGCACATACAACATAATCATAAAGAACTTCTTGATCAAATACAAGGCCAACAAAAAATTAACCCTAGGACCGGTCAAGTAGATAGCCACCCTTATGATCCCGAACTTGTTCGTCGGGAAATGACCCGATTAGTCATTAAGGAAAAGTTTCCATTTTCCTATCCCGAGAGTAGGAACTTGGAAAATTTTAATCAAACGACCTTAAACCCTCATTTTAAAAGAATTCCGAGAAATACTTGCAAATCGGATTGTTTTAAAGTGTACATGGAAATGAAGGACGCTTTGATTGCAATTTTATGGAGTTTAACTTGTAGGGTTAGTTTAACTTCGGATTGTTGGACAGGTGTCAACAATATTCCAACGATGGGAATAACCAGTCATTGGATCGACAATGATTAGATTCTTCATAAAAGAATCATATCACTTGCGTCGTTGCCGTATCCCCATAGTGGCGCTGAAATAGCAAACCGTATTGTAGAAATTTGTGATGTTTTTCATATTCGTGATAAAATTATGGCTATTAGTTTCGATAATGCATCTAACAACAATGTAGCAATTACTACTTTAAAATCTGTATTAAACCCTCCATCTGATAATATTTTTCATGTTAGATGTGCATGTCATATTATAAATTTATGTGTTCAAGATGCATTAAAAATAGCTGATCCATATATACATAAAATTAGAAATTGTGTACATTTCATTGCATTAAGTCCAAGTATTTTACAAGAATGGAAAGCTTGGTGTAGGGTTAGAAATGTTCCTTTTAGAAAATTTTCAAAGGATGTTAGACACCGATGGAATTCTACTTTTGATTTACTAAATGTTGTCACCGAATATAAAGCAGTTGTAAATGATTTTTGTATCGCAAAAAATATGCACAATTTTGAAATGACTCCCACCGATTGGTTTTTTGCCGAATCTTTATTGAAATTTTTAGAACCTTTTAAAACCGCAACTTTAAAGTTTTTAAAAACATATGAATCTACTTCTAATAGCATTTTTATTGAATTAGTTAGCATGGTGCAAATATTTAACGAAATGTTAAATGATGCATATATTAGTGACATTGTAATACCTGCATTTCAAAAAATTTTGAAGTATTATTTTCCTCCTCCTATGTTGATTTGTGTTGCTACTGTTATGGATCCCCATATCAAATTAGAAGGTACGAAGAATTTGATAGAAATGTTTTTTGGATATTTAGAGAACAATGTAGAATTAACAACTGATTGCGCTACTTTTTTAGTTCAGTTTGAATCTACGTTAAATAACTTGTATGATTATTATGATAGACGTTTTGCTTCTAGTAGTACAACTTCTGTAGTTAGTTCTTCTTCTGGTAGTTCTAAAGGTAAGGGTAAAAGTAGAATTGGTGATAGAACATTTAGTCTACTTGAACAAATTCAATCTAAAAAACCTAGGACTAATCAACCAAATGAATTAAATTGGTATAACCAACAGAATACCGAGCCTACTCTTTCCCCAGTAGATATTTTACAATGGTGGAAAGAACATGAACACACTTTTAGTATTCTGTCTATTATGGCTAAAGATTTGCTAACTCCTCCTGTCTCTACAGTTGCTTCTGATAGTGCATTTTCTACAAGTGGCAGGATTCTATCTGATTACAGAAATCGGTTGAAGCCCGAGGTGTTGGAGATGCTCGTTTGCACAGAAGACTGGCTGAAGACTGAAGATAGGACGCAAGGGAAAGCAATATCTAGTTCCACAAGTGGGAGCAACTCGCCTGAAGAACAATAACAACAACAACAACAACAACAACAATAGCTTTTCTTCTTATGTTAAATTAGAAAAATTGTAGTCAATTAAAATTGTACATAAGAAATATGTTATTGTATAAAACTTATTTGTGAATTAAATTCTTCATTTCGTTATAAATTGTTCAAATTGTATAACTTAAATTCATATGAATAAAATTTCAAAATTTGTTGTCAATTTGACTCTTTCAATCTTATTATTATTATTACGATTTTTTTTGTTTATTAGTATTATTACTTACTTAGTATTATAATTAAACATCATTTGGGAATATTTGATTCAATTTGAAGAATTGTAGTATTATTACTTATTAGTATTATTGTTGAATTACATACTTAATATTATAATTAAACATCATTTGGGGATATTTGAAGAATTGTAGTATTATTACTTATTAGTAGTATTATAATATTAAACATGAACACACTTTTAGTATTCTGTCTATTTTACTTAGTATTATAATTTTTTAAGAAATGTAATATTCATCAAACAAAAATATGGTTGTTTGTATAATTGTATACATCATTTGTAAAATTATTATTATTATTAGTTCAATTTAAGCTGCCAAATATATATATATATATATATATATATATATATATATATATATATATAGGAAAAAAAGGGTATGAGCAACTTGCTCATTTAGTAAATGAGCAATTGATGATGTGGCATACATGTGATTGGAAAAGTCTTAAAAGGGTTAGTTGTCCAATGTATTACATGCATGCCACATAATCAATTGCTCATTTACTAAATGAGCAAGTTGCTCATATCCCTTTTACCCATATATATATATATATATATATATATATATATATATATATATATATATATATATATATTATTAAACGGGCCAACCCGCGGGTCGACCCGGCCCAACCCGGGTTGAGCCCTAAAGGGTTCACGGGTTGGGCGGGCCACCCAAATAAGAAATTGACCCGGCCCGGCCCGGCCCGTATATGACGCCAACCCGGCCCGGCCCGCCTACTCGAGCGTGCCAACCCGCACGGGTTGGGCCCGGACCGGCCCGAACGACCCGTTCGCCAGTATGCCTTCAGTGCCTTCTGCATCTCTTTCGAACCATCTACAAACCCCAATTGCAATAAGAACTCCCTCTTTCCCTGAAGAGACCCCTCCTCATCGCCAGAACTTGGAAGCAAGACAACCTTAAACCCTTTACCGTACTTTTTCAGTTGCTGTGGATCCTCTTTTAACATTCTACATAACATCTTTTTCCCAACATTTAGTTGGTTAAGAAGGCTTCTCGTCTTTTTCACAGGGTGCGTACCAAATAGTTCTGCATGAGAACCCAAAAGCATCTTGATACCCTCAGAATCCATCTCAATTTCAAGCAGAAATGATACACTTCTGCAAATTTTTCAAGAACCTCCCAACTTGAACTCGAGGGAATCGAGTTAAAAGTCCCACTATTTCCATCCTCGATGCACCGTGCTTCAACAGAAATACAACAATTAAAATCAGTGTCTTCCCAGATCCCTCCAACATAAAATCGGGATGCTTCCTTATCAATTTTCCTAGCTCTTGTTTATCCAACCCCATTTCCATACAACAATGCAGAACTAGTGGTAGTCTACCCCAGTTATAGAACTCTTTTTCAGACAAGATCCCTCCAAGCCAGTCTCGTTGTATCCCAATAATGTCCAACTCCTCTACAACCTTAACAAACTCTCTGCTAACATCCCCAACCAAAAACCTCGGGCTTGAAATAAAAATCTTGATTACGCTAGACTTACTCAGACCCAATTCTTCATAACCCTCGAGCTTCATACCCAACACCCCATGCCCATATTTGAAAACATCCGAAGCCTCTCTGTATACCGTCCCAATCTTGCCACGATCAAAGCTGTAATTACACAACACATGATAATTATCAAGTAACTCCTCATCATCTTTCAAATACATCAAATCCCGAGAGAGAAACGAACTCAACTCAGAACTTGCTATACTCATGCTCTCAAACAACAATTCAAACTCATTTGGAGGATTATACCGTAAAAACCGCAGCACTACCCTTTCTACCTCTTCCTCCTCCCCCGCCTTCTCCACCTTCTTCAATATCTTATCAAGAAATGTAGGAGAGTTTTTACTCAAATACTCGGCATCCGAGAATTCCAACCCTGAAGTACCATGAAGATAGTCCATAAGGGCATCTTGGGCCTGATACACAACCCGGGCACTCCGAAATGCGGGTTTATTAGCACTTATACTACCATTCTCACTACAGAAACCTCTACTACTATAGTTATAACCCCAATTAACTTTATATTGAAAGGTTTGCTCTTTTGAAGAAATTTGAGATGCCCACTTGGTAAATGAAGCTAATTTTCGCGATTTCAATGTAAAGTTTTGATCTTTTGCACCGATTTGAAATGCCCACTTGGTAATGTTTCGAAATTTTGATGGTTTGGGGTGAATTTGGGAGCAAGTGGGGAGAACCCATTTGAGGGGAGGTTGTTTGGCGAGTTTGATGAGATGGGTCATTTGATAATTGAATTGGATTGAAAGTAGTAGAAGATTGGATAGAGATTGGTTACCTCAATAGGTTTTGTGAAGTGATTTCTTCTTCTCCATTTTGGATTTTGGATTGGATTGAGCTTAGAAGAGCAGCTTCCTGCTCTCTTCCAGTTTCAGGGTTTTGAGAGGGGTTTTCAGAGAGTAAATGGGTTGGATCCGATTTTGGACCCGAACGCAAAACTAATATGTGAATATTTTGTTATTCTTTTTTACAAGTCTATAATAAGGGATTAGTGTAAGCAAGACTGTATTGCATATAGATCGCATTGGTATCGGGTCGTTCGGGTCCTTCACTATCCGGACCTGGACCCGGATCCGGACTCGTGAGGATCGGATCCAGTTCCGGGTTCGGATCCTATTAAAATATTCTTACCCGTTTGAGTAGGAGTGGGAGTGTGAGCGGGGAGGCCGCTAAGGGCGCGTCGTTGACAGAGGGTTGTCCACCTCATCCCAGGGGTAAGCTGATGTACATCGAGCATGATGGGTGGAAGACGCAAACGCAAGTGCCAAGCCCCAGTCAACTGCGGCAGATGGACGGCTCCAGCGCTCCGAAGGGCTTTCGTCGTAAGGAGGACGGGGGACTTGAGCCAAAGTGTTATAACTGTGGGATGTGGGGACACTGGAAAGCTGAGTGTAAGGAGCTCTCTAAGTGCTTCTTGTGTAAGAGAAGGGGGCACCTCTCTTCGGGATGTTCTTTGCGACGAGGGGAGGAGGATGTATCGACTGGTAGCGGTACTGGGCCTGCGCGACGTGAGGCGCAGCGTCAGCCTTCCCCCGAGAGCCTCGAACAGCTGGCGCTCTTGCCGACAGGGAGTAGGGATCGGGTGCCTGTGCATGCGACGGCCACAGGGTTGAGTTACGCCGATGTTCTTGGGGTCCCGATGGGCAAGGAAGGATTGGAACAGGAGGTGGTTCGTGTCGTCATTCCCCCCACGGTTGAGATGGAGCAGCGCGAGTCCAGTTTGCGCCTTAGCGTCGTCGCGGTTGCCACGTCTGGGCAGCCCAACGAGCGTAGCATCAAGCTCCAGCTGCTGCAGCGGTGGCCTAACACCATTGATTGGGAATGGACGGTTAAGCGACTCCGTGAAGACGCCTTCATCATTCCGTGCTCGACCGAGGCTAGGGTGCGAATGGTGCTCAGTAAGCATGCGTTCTCCGGCGTGGACTTCTCCGTCGTGCTGTCGAGGTGGACGCGTAATGATGGTCAGTTTCGAAGTGGGGAGCTCTACTCCGTTTGGATTTTAATATCCAACTTCCCCCTCGTGTGTTGGAGTAAAGAGGGTTTTCATGGGCTGGTTCAATCTTTTGGTTGGGTCGAGGAGTTGGATCAGGCGACGAAGTTCCGTAACAAAGTGGACGTGGCGCGTATCCGAGTTTCCGTTCTCAACGGAACCAAGATACCGTCGACGGTCTTCGCTATCTTCAAAGGGGTGAGCTTCAAGGTGGGGATTAGTACGGAGGCGAAGCGGTTCGTTCGGAGCATTCCGGCGAAGGATGCGGTGTTGGTTTCGGCGGGCGACGCGAAGGTGGGTTCGCATTCGCTGGGGAATTCGAACGTGCATGGGTATTTCATTCCTGAGGTTGAAGAAACATCTCCACCGTTGGATCGGATGGAATCTAAGGGGGTGATGGAAAGTAGGGTGGGACCTAGTGAGTTGGAATCTTCTCTTTACCCGGTCCATGAGGGTTTGTATAACCTGGCACCAAACTCAGCTCAGTTGCCTACTTGTGATGGGGCGGGTCACTTCGATCAGTGTAAAGGGCTGCAGCATCGAGCTGTGTGCACCTCCCAATCTAAGTCAGCGACTTTTCATGCTATATCCGAGGTAGCCGTTCCCAAGGGGGCTTTGTACGCTAGTGATGTGACTAGAGATAAAGAGGCAGGAGCTGTTATATCAGACTCGGTGCAAAGATCTATGCAAGAAGCTTTTGTGCAATTTTTAAGAGGAGATGTGAGCTCTCTTTCTAGTGATCAAATTGATTCTTGGGCTAGCCTTTTGAGGGCTTATTCGTATGGGCCCTCCAAGCCCGTTAGAGATTTATCAATCTACGGAGGCCCTTCATTTAAGAGTGTTGAGCAGGGCTCAGAGGAGGAGGCTGTCTCGGATGCCAAAGGTGTTGGTCAGTCTGGGTCTAGAAAGAGACAATTTCAGAGTGTCGAAGAGGGTGGGGGTAACTGCTCGGAGCAGGATTACCAGAGTGGCGATGAGAAAGCTAGCTTCGACTCCCCAAATGATGATGATTTGATCGATGCGCTTAAGAACATAGAGGACACTTCTCCACTGTCGATTGCTGCTCAAATCTGGGACATTGAGAAAGAGGCCAGAGTAGAGGATTCTCCTATCAGATTTGGGGCATCCAGGAAAGGCAAAGAGGTATGCGCTGAAGTTCCCAGATGCAGCTCTCGTCAAAGGGAGCGACATGGGAGTCGCCCGCTGTCCAAAGATGATCTGATTGCTTCGGCTGTCAAGTTGAAAGCCCCCAGTTCTGCCCTGGAAGGTGAGTCTTTGTCTAATTATGCTATTATTGATTTCATTCCAGACTCTTTATTAATTAGTTTAGCTAAGGTGTGTCGAATTAATATGGGGTCTGAGTTCTCATCTACGGTAGACTGTGCTAGGAGTATTAGAGAGTGGGCTAGGCAGCCCGGTAGTCTGTAATTAGACTACTTTTTTGAGAGTCATCTGGTTGTTTCCCAATGGAATACGCCTTTTGGAATGTGAGGGGGTTAAACTGTAGTAAGAAGCGGAGAGTTATCAGGGAGATGTTGTTCTATCAACGTCCTGTGGTAGTTGGATTGTGCGATACTAAGATGGAGTGTCCATCTACGGATCTGCTTGATCGGATGGTCCCTGGTCGGAAGTGGGAGTGGTGTATTAAACCATCACGAGGGCATTCTGGAGGCATCATTGTTGGCTTCAACAATGACGCTTTTGAATGCATAGACGTCTTCATTGGAGAGTTTTCGGTTTCCGTTAACCTTAAATCTAAGAGCGATCATGAGATCCAAGTTTTCTCCATGGTCTACGGGTCTCATTCCTCAGCCGAACGCTCGGTGTTCTGGGATGAACTAATTTTCATTCATCATTTGTGGGGGAAGTCCTGGGTTTTGGGGGGGGGGGATTTCAATATCACTCGTTTTTCGGAGGAACACTTGGGACTGGGGTGTAGTCAGGCCGAGAGAGGAAATTTCAATAGGATTATCAACTTGTTAGAGTTGAGAGAGATTTTTGTTCCCGACCAAAAATTCACGTGGTCCAATATGCAAGCTAGGCCGATTCTGGCCAAGCTTGATAGGATCTTCTTTTCCGAGGAGTGGGAAACTCTCTTCCCACTCGCTGCGGCTAGGTCGACGTTTCAGAACACTTCTGACCACATACCGTTATTTCTGTCAACAGGGGGGACAGGAGTAGGCGGTCTAAGATCTTCCAATTTGAAAAAGCCTGGCTCCGTAATGAGAACCTTCGGTCCATCGTCGAGGAATCTTGGAATGCTCCTCTCCAGAAGAGGCCCGGGGAATCAGGGGATGCTGTGTCCGTTTGGAATTCCAAGATTCGGAGGCTGAGAGGGTCGCTCAGGACATGGGCTGGGCAGGAGAGGAGGCGGGCTAACGTGGTAGTGTAACACCCCGCAAAATTGGAAATTACAATTTTGCCCTCGTGTGTTATGCACGTGTATTTTGTAACGTGTTTTCATCCCGTATTTTGATTATCGACTATTTATTTATTTCCAATATTGATTTTTTCCCCTATTTTGAATCAACAAAAATATAATATTTCGATATTTGTATTCTACGTGCTTTTTACGTGTTTTGATGCACGTATTTCCACCACTACGTATAATATTTTCTATAGGTTTAAATTATTTATTTTTATGTATTTAAATCTATTTTATAAAACGAAAATTTATTTTTCCCCCTATTTTAATTAAAATGCATTTTTCAATTTTCTGCACGTATATTGCACGTACTTTCTACGTGCAGTGATTTCATCATGAAATACATAAAAATTAGTAAATATATTTTTCTTATATTATTTTCGATTATATTTAATAATTTTTCATCGATAAAGTCAATTTTCGCATTTTAATATTTTACGTGCAACGCACGTGTTTTAAGCGAACATATTTGAGTGTGTTTATTTTCAAAATAAATTTTGGAGTGTGTAACACCCCATAAATTTTTTTTAAGGAATATACTATATAGTGTAATAGTATATATTGAAAATGGTATATATAGTATTGTTGGAAATATATAAGTGTACTAGTGTTTGGAAATAATGTGTATGAATGGCCCACGGTAAATGTAGGCTTTGGAAATAATGTGTATGAATGGCCCACGGTAAATGTAGGCTGATGAGTATATGGTATGTGATATTATGTGTATATGGGATGGAGATGGGCCCACGGTTTAAAATGGGCTGGGCTTGATGTGAACTACTATGATTTTAAAATTTATGATATGGTATAAGTGAATTGAAAGGTGGGCCCACGGTGAAGCATGCACAGCACATTGTGTGCAAGTGCATTCACTGACCGGTTTCTTCCCCTATAGTGGGTCGGTTTTGACAAGGGAAGAGAGAGAGTAAATGGGAGTAAGAGTTGTTAAGAGTGGGGAGGTGAAGAGATGGGAGTTTTAGGAGTTGAGAAAATGAAGAGGTTGAAAATTAATTTTTGTAATTTATTAGGTGGGAGATTTTGCAATATAGTCCCTAGCAAAATCCTATAAATAGCCACCATTTCTTTTATCATTCTTGACACCAAAAAGCAAATCAAGCAATAGAAAATAGAAGAAAGAAAGAGAGAAAAATAAGAGAAAGAAAAGAAAAGAGAAGAATAAAAGAAAGAGAGTAAGAAAGTTATTGTGCTTGGAGGATCTCTTGCTTGGAGCATTTGCTAGGAGGAAAAGAGGACTAGGAGTTGCTAGGAGCAAGAAGGAGCCATTCATTTGTAGTTTTCAACCTTCAAACAAGAGGTGGGTTCTCATGCTTTCTAATTTAGAACTATGCATGCTAGTGATAATATATGAACATTTTGTTTTGATATGTAGTTAAAATTTCATGTTAGAGTTACATGCGTTGAATGAGAATGATTAAACAAATACTAGAAGATTGTGATTAAAGAGTTAAACACTAAGGATCAAGTTAGAGTGCTTATAAACTTGATATGTGTTAAATGCATTTTTGGAAAATTTTGTTGTAATCAAGTGAAATAATTTATATTATTAGAGATGGTAAAAATGATAGTGGATCATGAATTTTTAGATCTACAAAATTGCTAGTCAATAAATGAGAAAGAAAAGGAGGATTTTAATTATTTAGTCATGCATGGATGGGTTGTATGAAGGATGTTGAAATCTCTCTTTTATTAAGCAAGTGATTTTTAGATAATCTGGCTGAACGTGCATGGGTTCGAAACCCTGCAGCTGCAACTCTTTTTTTTTGGGTTTCAATGTACTCATATAAAATGAATTGCAATCTCTTAATATAAAATGAATTGCAAACTTAAAGAGATTGGGTTCTGGTATATATTTTTAGTGTAAAATGAAATAAAAAATTTGAGAAGATAATTTTTGTGGTGGAAAGTAGTATACTTTATAAATTGATTTTTTTTTATAGAAGATTTGCACTCGTATCAAGTTTAAGAAATATTTTGCGAATTGAAATATTGTGATAATTTAGATTTGTTACAACAAATTCACGTAGTGAACTTGTTGTTGTGATTGATCGAATAGATCATGAATAGTGTCAAGATAGGATTTTTTGTGAATGAATTTAAAAATGGAATTTATGACGAGCTTAAGACTTTTGATTATTGAGGGTATGAATACCCATGATGCTTATACATGAAAACTGAGATTTAGAATTAGTGAAACCCTCATTACCGGCATTATTGAAATAAAAGAATGTTGAGTTGTGATTTTGAGATGTGGTTATGGAGCCATCTCGTATTTCTTGACTAAGTCCGGTAGGAGGTAACAACTAATTCTACATGTGAAGATTATTCATGTCTTGAACTTAGGAAATTTTAGGCACATAAGTGGAGATGTAGTAAACTTAGGAAAACGTAAGTGGGGTGCTCTATATAGTCGGCGGTGGACTCCAAGACTATAGACCCAGTTGGTGGACTGAGGTTGCCCTGTAGGAGACGGATTATTATATTTTTAATCCGGGACTATGAGGACGGGTCGGCGGTGGACTCCAAGATCTTGAGTAGTCGGACGGATGAGTTTTTGTGTTTACCGTCTCCAATGTATATATATATACTGGGCTAGAGGGTCACATACGGGACGGTTCGTATGATGTGGAATCTGTTATAACAGCTGGCGGTGGACTCCAAGGCTGGGATTCACATTCGTGGAATAGTCTGAACGTTGTTTTGCTACTGGGTAGTTTTCATGGTGAGGGATCGAGCCCTGTATTGTGAAGAACGTAGGCACTTGCCCTCGGACCTATGTAGTATGGGATGCATAGAATCCGAACAAGTGTGCATTAGTGTCATCCTAGTGTAGAATTGTGTGCATTAGGCATTAAGGCATGACATACACTTATATTTAGAATAATCACTTTTGACACTTTATATGTTCATTCAATCTTTTTGTGATTTGTTAAAGTATGAGATCGTTATACTATTCCCGGCATAGAGAGGATAGCCGTGTATAACATTTCGTCAGTTGTAAATAACTGACGTGCCCACAGATTAACATGCAGGTAAAGGACCATTCATGGAGCTATAAAGAGGATATGCTGATGCTGTTTTATTCTAAAGATGTTGTAAATATTTTATTGTAAATTTCATTCTTCCGCTGTGTAAAACCAAGTTGTAATTGAACTCTGATGTATTGTGAATGAAAAGTTTTAATTTCCTTGTAAAATTGTACGAAGTGAAGTAAAGATCCTGTGAAATCTCGAATTTGTCCTTATTTGAAATTCGGGGTGTTACAGGTTAAGGTTAGAATTATGGGAGAGATTCAAGCCCTAGAGATTCTGGAGGAAACTAGAGACCTTTCCTTTAACGAGTTGTCGAATCTTCAAAAGTCCAGAATTGAACTTGATATGATTTTCAAGGCGGAGGACGACTTTTGGAGGCAAAGATCTCGTGACCGGTGGTTACAAGAGGGGGATGCTAACACAGCATACTTCCATCGAGTAGCCAATGGACATAGAAGATCCAACTTCATTTCGGGCCTCCTCATTAACAACAGGTGGGAGTCAGACCAGAAATTGGTATGTTCCCACATCGAGCGTCATTTTAGAGACCTTCTGGGACGGTCCAGTAATCGGCTTTGCTCCCTTCATGATTCTTTCTAGGTACGCCCTCCGGTAGTAGACCCAGAAAATCTGGAAAAGCCTTTCGAGATAGGTGAGATTATCAAGGCAATTAAAGAGTTGGGGCAGGACAAAGCTCCGGGGCTCGATGGGTTTCCCATCCTCTTCTACTCGAGTTTCTGGGATATTGTCAAGACAGGCCTCTTTGCCATTTTTGAAGCACTTTTCTTGGGGTCCGTCCAGATTGACAGTCTCAACTATGCGTCCATCGTTCTTATCCCCAAATCTGAGGATGCCAAAGAGGTGGGCAATTTAAGACCTATTAGCCTTCTCAACGGATCCTTCAAAATCATCACGAAGGTCCTCGCAAATAGGTTGAAACCATGTCTCAATGCGATGATCCATCCTGCCCAAAGCGGGTTCATTCAAGGGAGGGACATTCTTGACAGTATTGCTATTGCCCACGAAACCATCTTCCAATGTGATAGGAATAGAGAAGAAGGCTTTATGCTCAAGCTTGACTTTGAGAAAGCCTATGATACGGTGGAATGGGAGAGCGTGGTCGAGGTCCTTCAGTCTAGAGGTTTTGGAGCGAAGTGGACTGATTGGGATTAGCAAGTGCATTAGCAGTGGCAAATCGTCGATCTTGGTCAACGGACTTTCGACCAACCTTATTGCTTGCAAAAGAGGGCTTCGTCAAGGGGATCCCCTTTCCCCTCTCCTCTTCACCCTGGTCGCTGATGTTTTATCAGAAATGACCCTGCATTGCGCCAACCACCAACTTCTCCGGGGTATTAGAGGGATGGACGGTGTCCGTAATAGTCTCATTCTTCAGTACGCAGATGATACTCTTCTATTCGGGCAGAATGAGATGGATGAGGTGCTCATATACAAGGGCATCTTGGTATTCTATGAGGCGTGGTGCGGGCTTAGAGTTAATTTTGCTAAGAGCAATCTTATTGGGCTGGGCAGGTGTGACGAGGTGTCCCCCGCCCTGTTGGCTAACGTCCTCGACTGCAAAGTAGGGAGGTTCCCAATCAAATACTTAGGAGTTCCACTGCGGCCGGGTCGACTCAAACGTAGTGATTGGGTTACCCTTATTGAGAGAATTGAGAAGCATCTCTCGGGGTGGAAGAGGAAGCACCTCTCGCTAGGAGGCAGAATCACACTCATTAATTTGGTCCTCTCCAATCTCCCTATTTATTGGATGTCCATTTACGAATTCCCCATCTGGGTTATCAACAAGATTGATAAGATTCGTAGGGATTTCCTGTGGAAGGGGGGTCGAGAGGATGGCAAAGGCCTGCCTCATGTTAAATGGAGCCAGGTGTGTAGGAGAAAAGAGTTTGGAGGGCTGGGAATCTTAAACCTCCGAGACATGAATAGAGCCCTTCTTTGTAAATGGTGGTGGAAGATCCATTTGCGCCTTCCTTCGGACCACTGCTGGGTCCGATATAGGAGGTGTAGACGTTTCAAATTTGGGGGGGGGGGGGGGGGGGGTCAGCATCGTCGAAGCGTGTCCCCAATGTGGAGGGGTATTGACAAGCTCGGCGAGCTCTTTCACAGCCATTCTCCAAGTTCTGTGGGGAATGGGAAGAGTACCCGCTTTTGGCTGGATGCCTGGGCCGGTCCAAACTCACTCACCTCCTTGTTTCCGGACATTTTTGAGCATGCTCTTGATAAGGATGCTCTAGTGGCAGATTACTGGGTCAGATCCTCTTGGCGTCCCAGAGTATCGACCCCTCTATCTGTCAGTATTCACGACTTCTGCGCTCCTATCGTTACTTTTTTAGGTGACTCTCATAGAGTGTCGGAGCTTTCGACTGACCAGAGAGGGTGGCGATTGAACCCGGGCAACCAATTCTCGGTCAGCTCCATGTATTCAGCCCTTTCCGACGGAGGGGTTAGATGTGACCTCAGTAGAGTCATTTGGAGGACGAGTGCCCCGCACAAGGTTCTCGCCTTCCTATGGTTGGTCTCTAAGGATGCAATTCTGACGAGAGCCAATCTTGCTAAGAGGGGTTTGATTACAATGGTATCCTGCCCTAGGTGCGGGAATGGAGAGGAGAATATTGAACATCTGTTCCTGGGATGCATTTTCAGTAGGCGTATATGGGAATTCCTCCTTATGGGTTTTGGAATTAGCAGATTCCCCTCCAATGTTGTTCAATTATGGGGGGAGTTTCGGGTAGCGGAGATTGGTCGAGAGCAAGTGAGAGAGTGGGACTGTTTAGTTGCAGCTACTTTATGGGTCATTTGGCTCAATAGAAATGATTCTTGTTTTAGAGATCGTTTTTGTAACTTCACTCAGTTAGTTTATAAAATCTTGTCTCTTACTCCATTTTGGTTGTCTATCCCAGGTGTGAGGAAGAAAGTCAAGACGATGATCGTTTTCCCGTCAGAGGAGGCGGGCCAGGGGTACGGCAACTTCTGATGTAGACGTCCTGTCTAGTTTGCCATGACTTCGGTGTTTGTTGATTTTCTTATGGTTTAGTGATATGATGTATTTTGAGATTATGTATTTTGGGAGTTGGTGTGAACTTTTTAGCATGTATCAGTTATGTAATGGCTTCAGTTATTAATGAGATTCGATGGTAATTCTTTTGCCATCTTTTTATCAAAAAAAAAGTTACTATTCTTCTGATTATGACGTACTATTAACTTAGTGGAAAGAGAAAGAAGATTAAACAGTGAAATGAGTTTTTTTTAGATAAATGAGTTGTATTACCAAAGACTAGGGATGGCAAGTGGGTCGGGTCAACCGGCGACCCGTTCGTTGAACCCGGTCCGTGAAAGTGTTTAGCGGGTTCGGGTCGAACCCGTGAACAGTAATGGGTCGATCCGGATCGCGTAAATAGCAAATCGAACTCGTATAATCCGGCCCGCGAACCCGTTAAAAAAACCTAACCCTCCCGCCGATCCGCGGGTTACGAACTGTTGGACCCATTCGGGTCAAACGTTCGACCCATCACGGGTCGACCGTTGACCCGCGGGTCAAACGATCCGTTGGGGGGGGGGGGGCACTGTACAACAGAGAGAGCAAATGGCTCTTATAGCCGTTTTGCTTGGTTTTTTTTTATTTTGAGCCTATAAATCCCCCCCCCCCCCCCCCCCAAAAAAAAAACCCGTCAAAAAATTCACACCTTACTCTCTTACTCTCTCTACTATTATTACTCATTTCTAAGCAATTTGTGAACAATTGAAGTATTGAATAAACAAGTGTTCAAGGCATATACAAGATCAATTTCCGATTGTATCGAAATCAAAATTCAACGTCTTCAACGCTTCAACTCTCGTCCAACTCCAAGTAATCAAGTCTTCAACTCTCCTACAATCTCTCCCCAACTCTTCAATTTCGGATTTGAGGAATTCTACTTCTACTTCTATTCTTATTTTCACGGATTTTTTTATATACGCGTATCCACAGTGAACGGTATCAAAATTTCATATCCCTCTTCTTATTTTATTTTTGTTGTAGTTATAATTATTGTTGGTTTTTTTATCTTCTCTATCTCAACCCTCTTGTTTTCTAGATTTTTTTTTATAATTAATCGTTCCTACATTGTGTAGTTTTTTTTTTACATACATTACTACATTATGTCTAGATCACGTGGTAGCGGTCGTAGCCAAAGTGGGCAAGATTCCGCCTCCTCTTTCCGTAGGCCACCAATTGTCCCAATTAGTGAGCCTATCCAAGAATACCATGATCCTCCTACCCAAAAATGGGATACACACGACGAGGTTGTAGGTAACATACAATTAGAAGAAGAAGAACAACAACAACAACCAACCGAAACCACACAACCTCGTAGTAGTAGGAAAAGTAGAGAAGAAAGTAGTGATTAGCATAAGTTTTACGATTATATCCCGGACGAACAAACTCCGGGTATAGGTTTGAAAGTTTGTAAAACATGTTCTAAGGCATACAAATTTAAGAGGGGTAATGGCACCGGTACAATTAGTAGACACATCCTAAATAACCATAAAGAACTTCTTACTGACCTACCCGGCCAACAAAAAATCAACCCTAGAACCAGTCTAGTTGATAGCCACCCTTATGATCCCAATCTTGTTCGTCGGGAAATGGCCCGATTAGTAACAAAGGAAGAGTTACCATTTTCCTATCCCGTGGGTAGGGACTTGGAAAATTTTAACCAAACGGCCTTAAACCCTCATTTTAGAATAATTCCGAGAAATACTTGCAAATCGGATTGTTTTAAAGTGTACAATGAAATGAAGGACGCTTTGATTGCAATTTTATGGAGTTTAACTTGTAGAGTTAGTTTAACTTCAGATTGTTGGACGGGTGTCAACAATATTCCAACGATGGGAATAACTTGTCATTGGATCGACAATGATTGGATTCTTCAAAAAAGAATCATATCACTTGCGGCGTTGCCGTATCCCCATAGTGGTGCTGAAATAGCAAACCATATTTTAGAAATTTGTGATGTTTTTCATATTCGCGATAAAATTATGTGTATAAGTTTTGATAATGCATCTAACAACAATGCATCATTTAATATTTTAAAAACCGCATTAAACCCTCCATCTGACAATATTTTTCATATTAGATGTGCGTGTCATATTTTAAATTTATGTGTTCAAGATGCATTAAAAATAGCCGATCCATATATAATTAAAATTAGAAATTGTGTACATTTCATTGCATTAAGTCCCAGCTTATTTCAATAATGGAAAAATTGGTGTCGTATTTCAAATGTACCTTTTAGAAGATTTCCAAAGGATGTTAAACACCGATGGAACTCTACTTTTGATTTACTACATGTTGTTACCGAATATAAAGCATGTGTAAATAATTTTTGTATCGCAAAAAATTTGCACAATTTTGAAATGACTCCCACCGATTGGTATTATGCCGAAGCTTTGTTGAAATTTTTAGAACCTTTTAAAGCCGCAACTTTAAAATTTTCAAAAACATATGAATCTACTTCTAGTAACATTTTTATTTCATTAGTTAGCATGATGCAAACATTTAACGAAATGTTAAATGATACTTATGTTGGTGAGATTGTAAAACCTGCATACAAATTTTTTTTGAAGCATTATTTTCCTCCTCCTATGTTGATTTGTGTTGCTACCGTTATGGATCCTCGTATCAAATTAGAATGTATGAAGAGTTTAACTGCAATATTTTTTGCATTACTTGGGGAAAATGTAGAAATAGAAATTGATTGCGCTACTTTTTTAGTTCAATTTGAATCTACATTAAATAACTTATATGATTATTATGATAGATGTTTTGCTTCTAGTAGTACAACTTCTGTAGTTAGTTCTTCTTCTGTTACTTCTAAAGGTAAGGATAAGAGTAAATTTGAGGATAGAACATTTAATTTACTTGCACAAATTCAATCAAAAAAACTTAGGACTAATCAACCAAATGAATTAAATTGGTATAACCAACAAGATTCTGAGTCTTCTTCTTCTCCACTAGATATTTTACAATGGTGAAAAGACCATGAACACACTTATAGTATTCTGTCAATTATGGCTAAAGATTTACTAACTCCTCCTGTCTCTACAGTTGCTTCTGAAAGTGCATTTTCTTCAAGTGACAGAGTTCTAACTGATTACAGGAATCGCTTGAAGCCCGACACGTTAGAGATGCTTGTTTGCACAGAAGACTGGCTGAAGGCTGAATATAGGACACAAGGAAAAGCATTGTCTACGTCCATAAGTGGGAGCAACTCGCCGGAAGAACAACAACAACAACAATAGCAACCAAAATGAAGAATTCAAGACCAACAACAACAAATTCAAGGCCATCAACTTAAAGACAATTGTAAATAGATAAAAGCTGTATTATATATATACTTGTTATTTCATTTTAGAAAAATTGAAGTAAATTGAAATTTTATATAAGAAATATGTTAGTGTATAAAACATATTTGTGAATTGAATTCTTTATTTCATTAGAAATTGTGAAACTTGTATAACTTAAAATCATATAAATAATATTTCAATATTTTTTGCCAATTTCACTCTTTCAATCTTATTATTCTTATTACGATTTTTAATGTTTATTATTATTATTATTATTATTATTATTATTATTATTATTATTATTATTATTATTATTTTAAGTTTAAAAAAAAATTCTATCTATCTAAACGGGCCAACCCGCAGGTCGACCCGCCCCGACCCTGGTTGGACCTGAAAGGGTTCACGGGTTGGGCGGGTCGCCATTTTCAATTTTAGACCCGGCCCGGTCCGGTCTGGTTAAACCACCAACCCGACCCGAACCCGTCCAAGTCGACGTCCAACCCGGACGGGTTCGGCCCGGCCCGGTCCGTTCAACCCGAATGCCAACCCTACCAAAGACCCTGATTGGATATAAATATATGACACTAAAGATAAATTTTAAGTGAAGGTAAATAATTGCAACCTATAGTTGGATTGGAGTTTAAAAACACATCACCCCTTTCGTTTCTTGATTTTAGAGTATAAAAAGAAAGTTGTGTACCTCCAAATTATGACCATGCGAAACAAAATTAGGTAACCACAAATCAACAAGTTAACTTTGCAAACTTTCGCTTACATGTACTAACCTCAGCATCTTTGCAAACATAGCCTACCCCTACAGTTTAACATAGCCTAAAGTTCAATGAGAATTTTGTTTGTCAAGTAAATATATGAGTTTTAGGTTATATTTGGGATTTTTTTTTATAACACACTTATTAAAAATATTTGCAGAAAGATGAGAGTTACTAAAGTATTTGCACTCGTGAACTCAACAAATAAACTTTAGGCTATGTTCAACAAATCAACTCTAGGTTTAGTTGTTTCATACTCGTCGTTGGGACACGGCGAGTTTAGTGATAATTTTTTGAAAAACTCACTGTCCCAATGGTGTTGGGAACATCGAGTTTAGTTCAAAATTTTGAAAGATTATTCGCCGTTCCAAATAGTGATGACATTTATACTAGACTCGCTATTGGAAACGGCGAGGATGTAGCAAGTTTCACAGAGAGTGAAACACTCTGTTGGGCTTAGTGGATTTTAAAAAAAAAACTCAACAGAATTTTTTTTGAACTAAACTCGCCGTTCCCAATAACCAGTCTGGTGTAAATATACTCACTGTTGGGAATGATGAGTCTTATAAAAAAGAAGAAAAAAGTGAATTAAACTCGCCGATCCCAACAGCGAGTTTAGTGTAAATGTCATCGCCGTTAGAAACAACGAGCCCCTCCCCCTCCCCCTCAAAAAAAAAAAAACCTCGTTACTCCCAACAACGAGTTTAGTGTAAATGTTCTCACTGTTGAAAACGACGAGTTTAGTTGTTAAGTTCACGAGCAAGAATATTTTGCCAACTGTTCTATTTCTGCACATATTTTCAATAAGTAGCAACGAAAAAAAAAAACCTATATTTGGAGGATGGTTGTATGAAATGTTAGAAAATGAGTGTTTTATACACTATTTTCGAACCGATTTTTGAGCAATTTTTGAGTAAGATCCTCAATGAATTATTGAGAGATCTTGATTGATTTGTGTTCTCCTTCGTGAGTAGATCAAAATCATATATTGGTTCGCTAAAATCGGTTAAGGGGTGAATGAGAAATTGTCTCTCAAAGTGAGACGTTTTCATTCTTGAAAATGGGTTAAAGGGAACTTAGTCCCACATCGGAAATAACAAAGGAAATAGAAGAGGATATATAGTAATCTCCTTCTAAGCATTGTAAGATGGCTAGAAGAGAGGCTCTCTCTCGCGCGCGCAGGGGGGGGGGGGTGCAAATCACGGACCGGTTTACATGCGACTTGTGTGCGCCCGCACGACCTGCGGACACGAATGCCGGACCGATTTGATCCCACCCCGTGCAGAGCCACTTTTTGCTGTTTCAGTGCTGTATTTAATATTTTGTCTGCCGTTACAGTGAAGGCTGTTAATGCCTTGTCTGCCGTTACAATGAAGGCTGTTAATGCCTTGTCTGCCGTTACAATGAAGGCTGTTAATGCCTTGTCTGCCGTTACAATGAAGGCTGTTAATGCCTTGTCTGCCGTTACAATGAAGGCTGTTAATGCCTTGTCTAACCCAGGCTCTATAAATAGAGGCCTTCCCCTTACTTTCTTCCCTGCACAAAACCATATCATTTTCTCTCCTTCTCTTCTGTGCTGTTCGTCCGTCCTTGTGTTGGTAAGTCAGGTGATAGGTTCAAACGCTGCTGATCAGTTCGGGAGTGGTACGTGGTGCCTACGGGATCGCTCCAAGCCGTTGCATCCTGGGAGACAGACGCCTCCGTTCAATCCAGCAACCGGAGAGAGGCGAAATCTGTTTTAAGGACACTGTGTGATACACAGGCCTCGGCTTCTTGGGAGTTGTACTTTTCATTTGCTTATTGTAAGTTGTTTAATTTATTTTCCTTTTCTTTTTCTTTCGGATTTCTCTTCTCTGTTCCCTTCTCGGTTTTCCTGTGCCTCTCTATCTTTCTTTGTAAAAAGAATTTTGTAAATATTATTTGTAACAAACTTAAAACAGATTTTCGATTTATTTCATTTTCGATTTTGAGGCACGGTTTTTCTTTTATTTCTTTTATCTGGAAAACTTACACTCGTGTTGTGTAAATTTCAGATTCACGATGACTACTGCATTGGACAATGCTGTTGTATCTGAAACGGTCTATGTGCCGGTTGTTGATACAACACAAGAACCGATTGCTGCTGCGGCACGAGTGCCAATGCCCACCGTTGTACCTGTCTCAGTCTCCCATGGGGAGAAACCTGAGAAGTTCAACGGGCAGAACTTTAAGAGGTGGCAACAGAAGATGATGTTCTATCTGACCACACTGAATCTTGCAAGGTTCTTGAACGAAGATGCTCCAGATCTTAAGAAAGATGAGCAGGATAACCAAGTCATTGCCGCTGTGGATGCTTGGAAAAATGCTGATTACTTGTGTAGAAATTACATAATGAACGGATTAGCCGACTCTTTGTATAATGTTTACATTGACAAAAGAACAGCTAAAGAACTTTGGGAATCACTAGAACATAAATATAAAACTGAGGATGCCGGCGCCAAGAAATTCATTGTGGGCCGCTTCCTAGACTATAAAATGGTAGATTCTAAAACAGTAATCAGTCAAGTTCAAGAACTACAACTAATCTTGCATGAGATTCATGCTGAAGGTATGAACTTAAGTGAAAGTTTCCAAGTGGCTTGTATAATTGAAAAATTACCACAAGGTTGGAAAGACTTTAAGAATTACCTAAAGCATAAGCGAAAAGAAATGGGCATTGAAGATCTCATTGTCAGGCTTCGTATTGAAGAAGACAATAGGGGATCTGAAAAAGTTGGACTCATCAGCCATGCAGCAAAGGCAAATGTAATGGAACATAAACAACGTTCCAACAAGCACAACAACAAGGGTCCGAAGTTGGGGCCTAAGGGAGGAATCTCCAAGAAGCCGAAGTTTCAAGGCAAGTGCTTCAATTGTGACAAAATGGGTCACAAGTCCACTGAATGCAGACTTTCCAAGAGGAACAGGAACAGAGAAGCAAACTTGGTTCAAGGAATTGCTCAAGATGTCTCCGATATCAACCTCTCAGCTGTGATATCAGAAGTGAATATGTTAGGTTCAAATCCGAAGGAATGGTGGATTGACACTGGAGCTACTCGACATGTGTGCTCCAATAGAAGTATGTTCTCCACTTTCGAACCATTAGAGAATGGGGAGAAAATGTTTATGGGGAACTCGGCTACATCAGAAATAAAGGGCCAAGGCAAGGTGATCTTGAAGATGACTTCTGGAAAGGAACTGACTCTGAACAATGTTGCATATGTTCCTGAAATCCGTAAGAACCTGGTATCTGGTTCGTTGCTTAACAACCACGGTTTTCGTTTAGTGTTCGAGTCAAACAAATTTGTTTTGTCTAAAAGTGGAATGTATGTTGGTAGAGGATATATGAGTGGTGGAATGTTCAAACTCAATGTAATGACCATGGTCAATAATATGAATAAAGCTAGCTCTTCTACTTATTTGCTTGAGTCTTCCAATTTATGGCATGGTAGACTAGGACATGTTAATTATGATACTTTGCGAAGACTAATTAACTTGAATCACATACCAACGTTCCAAATTGATTCCAAACACAAATGTGAAACTTGTGTTGAGGCAAAACTAACAAGATCATCATTTAAAAGTGTTGAAAGAAACACCGAACCACTTGATCTAATTCACACTGATATTTGTGATTTGAAAATGATACAAACAAGAGGTGGTAATAAATATTTTATTACCTTCATAGATGATAGCACAAAATATTGCTATGTATACTTGCTTAAAAGCAAAGATGAAGCTATAGAGAAATTTGTTCTCTATAAAAATGAGGTTGAAAATCAACTCAATAAGAAAATTAAGGCGCTAAGAAGCGACCGAGGTGGAGAGTATGAATCGCCATTTGCTGACACATGTGCTAAGCATGGGATTATACATGAAACCACAGCGCCTTATTCTCCTCAGTCCAACGGTGTTGCTGAGAGAAAGAATCGTACATTGAAAGAAATGATGAATGCGATGTTAATAAGTTCTGGTTTACCACCAAACTTGTGGGGAGAAGCTATTCTTTCAGCTAACTATCTTTTGAATAAGGTGCCCAAAAGGAAAGAAGATAAAACTCCATATGAATTATGGAAAGGAAGAAAGCCATCCTACAATTACTTGCGAATGTGGGGATGTCTTGCCAAGGTGGTAGTACCCCCACCTAAGAAAATGAAAATAGGACCAAAAACAGTTGATTGTATTTTCATTGGTTATGCACTTAACAGTAGTGCCTATCGGTTCTTGGTATACAAATCCGATATCACTGAGATATCAAAGAACACGATAATGGAATCTAGAAATGCATCGTTCTTTGAAGATGTATTTCCATGTAAGTCAAAGGAGGAAGCAAGTTCCTCCAAACGAACACATGAGACTATCAGTGAAGATAGTGAAAACCAAAATGAAGAAGTCAAGGAGGAACCTCGACGCAGTAAAAGAACAAGAACGGAAAAATCTTTTGGTCCGGATTTCTTGACTTTTATGCTTGAAGAAGAACCCCAAACCTTCAAGGAAGCAGTGAACTCTAGTGATGGTCCTCAATGGAAAGAAGCCATCAAGAGTGAAATTGATTCTATCTTGCAAAACCATACTTGGGAACTAGTGGATCTTCCACCAGGTAGTAAACCTTTGGGTTCCAAGTGGATCTTCAAGAGAAAAATAAAACCTGATGGATCAATTGATAAATACAAGGCAAGACTTGTAATTAAAGGTTATAAACAAAAAGAAGGTCTTGATTACTTTGATACATATTCTCCTGTGACGAGAATAAATTCCATTAGGATGGTACTTGCCGTAGCAGCTCTACGCAATCTTGAAGTACATCAAATGGATGTAAAAACAGCTTTTCTTAATGGAGATTTAGATGAAGAAATCTACATGGAACAACCTGAGGGTTTTTCATCTCCAGGACATGAAAAGAAAGTGTGTAAACTGGTGAAGTCATTATATGGCTTGAAACAAGCTCCAAAACAGTGGCATGAAAAATTTGATAATGTCATGATGACAAATGGCTTCAAGATCAATGAATGTGACAAATGTGTATATATCAAAGACACAGAAGATGGATATGTCATTATATGTTTGTATGTAGATGACATGCTTATTATTGGAAGCAATGATCAGATAATTAAATCTGTTAAAAACATGTTAAACTCGAGGTTTGACATGAAAGACATGGGACTAGCTGATGTTATATTGGGAATTAAAATCACAAGAACATCAGACGAGCTTATTTTAAGCCAGTCACATTATGTTGACAATATTCTTGGAAAATTTGATAAAGATAATTCTGGAATTGCGAGAACTCCAATAGATCTAACTTTACACTTATCCAAGAATAAAGGGGAGAGTATTTCTCAAGTAGAATACTCTAGAATCATAGGCAGTCTAATGTACTTAATGAGTTGTACAAGACCAGACATAGCCTATGCAGTAAGTAAACTAAGCAGATACACGAGTAATCCTGGAAGCGAGCATTGGCAAGCAATTATAAGAGTACTGAAGTACTTGCGTTTTACTCGTAACTACGGGCTGCACTATACGAGATATCCGGCTGTACTTGAAGGATACAGTGATGCGAACTGGATATCGAGTGATAATTCAAAATCCACTAGTGGCTATGTGTTTACACTAGGTGGTGCAGCAGTTTCTTGGAAATCCTCGAAACAAACAGTGATCGCTAAATCCACGATGGAATCAGAATTTATCGCATTAGACAAATGTGGGGAAGAGGCTGAATGGTTACGCCACTTCCTTGAAGATATTCCAAGGTGGACGAAGCCTGTGCCTCCAATCTGCATACATTCAGATAGTCAATCTGCAATTTGTAGAGCACAGAGCAATATGTATAATGGTAAATCTAGACATATTCGTCGAAGACATAATACCATTAGACAACTACTCTCTACTGGGGTTATCTCTGTGGACTATGTAAAGTCAAAGGGTTAAACAGAGAGTTAGTTGATAAATCATCGAGGGGAATGGGACTAAAGCCCATGAAAGAATAAGTCGATACAATGGAAACCCAACCTAGTTGACTGGAGATCCCAAGATCTAGGTTCAAAGGGACAACTAAATTGTAAAGACCAAGTTAGATCACTGTGGGGATTTTCCATGTCCATTCCCATGATGAAACAGTGATGCCCGCAAGGTAACAGGTTAAGCTAGGCTTTTAATGATTCTTATGCGTCGGATATCCGAGCAGAGTAATGCGGGTTACTCTTAAGTAAGAAATCACCTATGTAAGATGGAAGAAGGGCCGCTTCCAAGGGAATAATATAGGGCAATATTCCTGTTAAAATCTTGCAGAACCAGGCGTATGTTCATGGCCAAAACGAACATAACAGTGAGAACTGAAAAAGCGTTAGAAAGATTTCTGTGTGAGATATGTCATCGTTTACACAAATGGCAGAACAGTTCAAAGACATCGCGTCTACTGTTTAGTTAGTAAAGTAAACATATTTTCATAAGGGAAGGTTCAAAGGGTAACACCTACCTATCCTATGCAGAAATCAATCGTTGAATTCTATCACCAAGTCTGTCGGGTCAGTCCGTCGTGTCAGTCTGTCGTGTCAGTCTGTCCTGTCTGTGGTCGTCAATTTTCATTCATGTGGGGATTGTTAGAAAATGAGTGTTTTATACACTATTTTCGAACCGATTTTTGAGCAATTTTTGAGTAAGATCCTCAATGAATTATTGAGAGATCTTGATTGATTTGTGTTCTCCTTCGTGAGTAGATCAAAATCATATATTGGTTCGCTAAAATCGGTTAAGGGGTGAATGAGAAATTGTCTCTCAAAGTGAGACGTTTTCATTCTTGAAAATGGGTTAAAGGGAACTTAGTCCCACATCGGAAATAACAAAGGAAATAGAAGAGGATATATAGTAATCTCCTTCTAAGCATTGTAAGATGGCTAGAAGAGAGGCTCTCTCTCGCGCGCGCAGGGGGGGGGGGTGCAAATCACGGACCGGTTTACATGCGACTTGTGTGCGCCCGCACGACCTGCGGACACGAATGCCGGACCGATTTGATCCCACCCCGTGCAGAGCCACTTTTTGCTACAGTTTTCTTTTTGTAACGGCTGAAATGAATGCAGAAACGGTTCTGTCTGCCGTTTCAGTGCTGTATTTAATATTTTGTCTGCCGTTACGCTGAAGGCATTCAATTCATTGTCTGCCGTTACAGTGAAGGCTGTTAAAGGCTGTTAATGCCTTGTCTGCCGTTACAATGAAGGCTGTTAATGCCTTGTCTGCCGTTACAATGAAGGCTGTTAATGCCTTGTCTGCCGTTACAATGAAGGCTGTTAATGCCTTGTCTGCCGTTACAATGAAGGCTGTTAATGCCTTGTCTAACCCAGGCTCTATAAATAGAGGCCTTCCCCTTACTTTCTTCCCTGCACAAAACCATATCATTTTCTCTCCTTCTCTTCTGTGCTGTTCGTCCGTCCTTGTGTTGGTAAGTCAGGTGATAGGTTCAAACGCTGCTGATCAGTTCGGGAGTGGTACGTGGTGCCTACGGGATCGCTCCAAGCCGTTGCATCCTGGGAGACAGACGCCTCCGTTCAATCCAGCAACCGGAGAGAGGCGAAATCTGTTTTAAGGACACTGTGTGATACACAGGCCTCGGCTTCTTGGGAGTTGTACTTTTCATTTGCTTATTGTAAGTTGTTTAATTTATTTTCCTTTTCTTTTTCTTTCGGATTTCTCTTCTCTGTTCCCTTCTCGGTTTTCCTGTGCCTCTCTATCTTTCTTTGTAAAAAGAATTTTGTAAATATTATTTGTAACATGAAATGCATGAGTTTCTAGATTACACTGCTGTACTTGAGATAGTAACATATCATGATTGTCACGTGTCCTAACCATGATGACCGTGAAACATCATCATATTTTATGTATCCTGCTTTGGACCTACGAGGAAACGAGTACAAATTTAATAATTTAAGACTAGAACCAAAACTCACCTTAAATTATTTGTTTGAATGTTTGATTACAAATAATTCAGGTTGTA
The DNA here is from genome assembly GCA_017893485.1 of Hemerocallis citrina. NCBI lineage: Eukaryota > Viridiplantae > Streptophyta > Magnoliopsida > Asparagales > Asphodelaceae > Hemerocallis > Hemerocallis citrina. The sequence goes on from CM030363.1 coordinate 288,389,240, forward strand.
AATTATGGATGCCTGTTGAATAGCCATGACCATGTTTCTCGTGATACATTCTTTTGGTTTTTAAACCTCTTTTGAAGTAATAATAATAACTAAAAAAATCATGTTTTATTGATTAAAAATTATATTAGAATAGATTATAGTGAGGAAGAGTTTCTTTAGCAGAAAAAATAAAAACAAAGATATTTTATTTTACTTTATTACTTTAAAAATGGTTAAAAGCGACATGGTTTTATTAATGAGAATAATATGACAAATCAGAACCAAGTTATAAGTAGCAAATATGTCTCGAGTTATTATATTTTAAAATTACTCCATCTAGAAGATGCAGCAATTTATATATCTAATGTATGTTACCCTTATCTACTTATCAGATAAGCATATGTAGTCGTTTGCTAAATATGCATAATGGACATATTTGGTTGAAAACAACGCTGCAGTGGTTGGCAACTTGCATATCTATTACTCTAAGAGCATCCACAGTCGTTTGCTATATATGCCATTTTGCCATATTATAGCAAACGAAATAGCAAACGACCTCTGCAGTCGTTTCTCATTTATCCATTTTTTAGCAAACGTTCTATTCTCATTTCTCAAATATGAGAAACGAAATGTGCTTTCTCAAATTATAAAAGACGGGGTATGATTCCCCGTCTCTCTGATTTAATAATTATTTAATCGATTCGGACGGAACAACATATACCGTCTCAATAATTTTAAATTTTTTTTTAAAAAAAAAATGGTCGGATGGGGATACATACCTCGGACGGGGTATGATACCCCGTCGCTCACCTTAAAAAAATATTTTTTTTTTTACTTTACCCTCATACGGGGAATGATACCCCGTCCAGGGTATCAAACCCCGTCCGCCCAAAAGCATCCACAGTGGAGTAGTGTAGTAATTAATGCTGATTAGGAGTATTCCATAGGTTTAGGTAATGTAGTAATTAGGTTTAGTTAATATAATATTATTTAATTTAGTTAATTAATATAGTTTAATAGTTATTAAGTAATTAATTTTTTTTAATTTCTTTTAAACGATGAGACGGTTTATCATACCCCGTCGCTCGCTTTTTTCTAAAAAATGAGAAACAATATAGCAAACGACGACTGCAGCGATCGAACCCATTTGCTATTACTGTAGCTGTCATTTTATACCATATGAGAAAAACGACTGTGGATGCTCTAACTTGCATATCTATTAATCTAGCAGTTGTGGGCAACTTGTTCGCGCACTATCTTTTTACTACTTAGACGACCATAAATGCCATTAACAAACATCCCTCCTTTTGGATCACAATCACCCCTTATTCTTAATCTACTACTTGTCTAAGTAGCAGATGATAAATATCTATACTTATTGCACCATTCATTAAATATCCATTTCATTTGTCTGTCCCCCCCAAATATCAAAACTACAATTTAGTCCCATAATAGGCCCACAAAAAAAAATTTAATCTTAATATAATTCATCTTATAGTTTTCTCAAACTAGGCTTGTAAAGGAATAGACCGACTTCCATACTTGGTTGTCCTTGTCTGCAAATTAATAATAATAGTAAAAATTATTCTGACATATCATAGTTCATACCACCGACACTCCAATTTCTTGTTGCCCAGTTTGACATAAGAAAACTTGCAATTTTTATGCCGCCATTAGAGGTAATGGAAGCTTCTCTTCTTTATTTACACAATCAATGTAAGATTCTTATCCCATTCACACTCACTTGCCATTTTTGTTGTGACTACTTCTCTTGTATTGAATTTGTTTTGTTTCTGAATTCAGGTATGATTTGAGGCTCAAATACCCAGAATTCATCCTTGTGTTGAATCTGAGCTCTTGGGTTTTTGGGACTGGATGTTGAAATGGAATATAAGAAAATCAAGGAGTAAGGGTTCATCAAGTTGGAACTTTTCACAACTTTCATGAGGTAAAGTTCTCAACTTGAGAAACAAATTATAATTTAATGTACTTTGTTCATGTCTAAAGCTATGTTTTTTTTTTTTTTTTTTTTTGGAATAAATTTTTGTGTGATGTTATATGTAAATAGAAGAGTACTTATTTTTAAAGGTGAAAAAAAGGTTTCATTTCATCATGAATTTCCATCTGTGTAACTTTCCTTCAGCTTTGATTTAAGCTTTATGTTTTATTAATGGTTGTGTATGTGTTGCACCTTACATGTTGTATGGAATTGATATGCTATATTGGATTGAATTGAAAAGTGTAGTTTGATTAGACAGTGTATTATGTAGGTTGGTTTAGTTGTGAGTGGAATTATAAACAGGGTTGTTGGTTTAAATAGCAATGGATAAACGGTGTACATGGGACTGGGAGAGAGAATGAGCTCAAATTGGCACGAGAAATTGACTTGGACGAGGTCAGCCGATCAGTAGGATTAGATTTCGTTGTATTTTTGTTTGTTGGTTGGGGTGTATGAGTTCCAGGAACCAGCATGTTGGGATCTGAACTTTATAAGCCTTATTTTTTGTTGTATGTTTTGTTAAAATCTTTTTAATGAAACGCGGGGTATTCAACCCACCGTTTAACGATCAAAAAAAAAGAAAAAGCAATGGATGCTCATTTTATTTTGTTTTGTTTTGTTTCATTTCAATTTTTTTTTTTAGAAGTTATGAATGGTAGATAAAAGTATGCGTCGAAAGATTCTTAGAAATTCAGTGACTAACTTGAATTTATGTATGAATAGGTCTCCCCGAATAGGGGGAGTGGTAGTTGAGTTTAGATAATTTCTCCTATCAAAATGAGACTTGAACTGACGTTTAGTATCGTCGCGCATGTATTCTATATTCAGTCTGAAATTGAGTTTCGGATTTTGTAGTTAAAGCACAAGGAATTCCGAGCAGGGGGCATCAAATGGTTCTTCCATAGGATGCATACAATGTGAATTAGGATTTTGTTTTCGTATCAATGAACCATTAAATGCCCCTTTTCTGATAATTTCAGTAAGGTTGTCTTGGGCGAAAGGCAAGTTTCTCTTGCTTTAATGTCGAATATATGTGAATTAAATGGCTGTAAATGGATGATGTTTAGCGAGTCTCTGAAGTAGGAATCAACTATAGAGTATCAATCTGACATTTTGTCCCATACCAGCAACTACAATGTATCAATTTGATATGATACGAGTAGTTCCTACATGATGAAACCCATACCAGCCAACTATAGTGCATCAATTTTACTTAACACTGGGTGATGATGGTAGGTTTTTAAGTTTCTGATTCATACAATCAGTAAGGAATATGATGACCTTCTATTTCTGATTTAGTTTTCTCTGATACTAACATGGGGTTTTACTTTTACCATTAAATGATGGTCTATTTTGCGCTACCTACTACTAGAGCTGCTGCTTTGACTGCTTCCTTATATTTCATATTTGGGCTAAATGCAGTAAATTTGATATTTATTTCTGATATTTGCATTTAAGGTTGTTGCTTTATTTACTAAAACTTCTGTACATTTGTGTTTTGATTTATTTTTTTTCTTTCAAGATCTCAACTAGGAATATGATTCAACTCTGCGCAGTACAGTCTGTTGTGGTCCCTGCACGCATTGGATGATTGTGCAAAAATTAGATATAATGATGACTCCTTGGTTTATTGATGGTAGAAATTTCCTTGATATTTACCTGTATGATATAATAATTGGACCATATCTGTCCTGTTAGTTGATGTATGATGCTAGTCACCAATGTTTCGATTCAGAGGTATCCCTTATTGATTAGTAATTCAGATTGTGCTTAGTGTACCAAGTATCTGATTCCACTGTTAGTTTGGAGCACACATGATTTTTTGAGGTTTTTTTAAAATTTTTTTTAATAGCATTCCTTAATGTTTCTCTTGTTTTCATCGTAAACATGGATTTCGATTGATAATAATTCAGACATATCTTTCCTTCTTTCTTTCTTTTTCTCTCTTACTGTTTTAATGTTTGCCCAATTTTCCACTGCAGATTAACAAGGACATGGATGGATGCAAAATGAAGCACACTGATTTGGGTTTTATCATGGTTAATGTTTGGATAAAACCCTTCATTCTCTCAGTCCTGTTCTTCTTCTTCCACTCTGTTTCGGCCACTACAGACCCAGATGACGTCGCAGTGCTGAATGCATTCAGGAAAGGCTTGAAGAACCCTGAGCTATTGAATTGGCCTTCATATGGTGATGATAATGACCCTTGTGGCCCTCCTCTTTGGCCTCATGTGTACTGCTCCGGCTCTAGAATTTCTCAAATTCAAGTTCAAAATCTCGGCTTAACAGGGCCATTACCTCACAACTTCAACAAGCTATCCATGCTCTCCAATATTGGTCTTCAGAGAAACAATTTTTATGGCCCCTTGCCATCCTTTTCTGGGTTGTCTAATTTGCAATATGCCTATCTTGGTGGCAACAGCTTCGACACGATTCCATCAGATTTTTTCAATGGTCTTACCAGTTTGGAAGTTCTCTCTATAGATGAAAGCCCTTTGAATCAGAGCACTGGTTGGACTCTCCCTAAGGAACTTGAAAATTCAGTTCTGCTCACCAATTTGTCTTTGATTGGGTGTAATCTTGCGGGACCGTTACCAGAGTTTTTAGGAGGAATGTTGTCGTTGAGAGTGCTTATGCTTTCTTACAATAATCTCACAGGTGAGATCCCGCCGAGCTATTCAGGGTCTATGCTGCAAATCCTTTGGTTGAATAACCAGAATGGGAAGGGTTTGAGTGGATCGATTAATATAATATCATCGATGACATCACTAACGGATGCTTGGTTACATGGGAATTCATTTACGGGCTCAATCCCTAGTTCTATTGGGGAATGTACTTCTCTAACTCGACTTTGGTTAAATAATAACATGCTTGTAGGCATCATTCCTGAGAATTTAACATCCTTGCCGCAACTTGAGTCACTGAAATTGGACAACAACAAGCTAATGGGTCCAATTCCGAAGGTTAACTTCAACTTCACCTATGCTTACAATTCATTCTGCCAATCTACTCCCGGTGTTGCTTGCTCGCAGGAGGTATCTGCTCTTCTAAGTTTTCTAAGGAGTGTGAACTATCCTGAGACTCTAGCTGCTTCCTGGGTTGGTAATGATCCTTGCTCTATGTGGTTGGGTGTATCTTGTTTAAATGGTAAGGTTTCCATTATCAATTTGCCGAATTATAATATGAGTGGTACTATCAGCCCTTCTATAGCGAAACTAGTCTATCTCGTGGATGTTAAGCTTGAAGGGAACAATTTGAGTGGCGCGATTCCTAAAGATTTGGCAAGCTTGAGCTCACTGAAGCTGCTGAATTTTTCTGAAAACAATCTCAGTCCACCAATTCCTAAGTTAAATGCCGGTGTTAAACTCCTCCTTGATGGAAACCCACTATTCGATTCTCCTGCTAAACCTCCAATACCTCCAACCGCTAAAAACTCGTCTTCAAAGAATTTGCCTTCTCCTTCTCCTTCTCCTTCTCCTGCAGTTAGCCAAACCCCACCGTTGCATTCTCCAACCGCAGTAGATAAAATTCCAGTCGTAGAAAATTCACCTTCGGTTCCTAGTAACAAAAATGAGCAAAAAGGTTTCACACAATCAAAGCTTTTGATAGTTGCAGTTCCAGTCATGGTTGTTGTTTTCATCATTTTTCTTGTCACTCTAATCTTATGCTGTCGGAGAAGAGAAATAACGGGTGGAATTACAGCGCCAGGCCCTGTTGTTGTCTATCCTAGAGATTCATCCAATCCGGACAACATGCTTAAGATTGTAATTGCAAACAATACCAATCTTAGCTCGCCAACAAGTGGTGGTTTCAGGAGTTCAAAGCATAGTGGAAAGATTGAGTCAGGGAATTTCATGGTGTCGGTCCAAATTCTTCGCAGCTTGACCAATAACTTTTCAAGAGAAAATGAGGTCGGTCGTGGCGGTTTTGGAGTTGTTTACAAAGGAGAATTGCATGATGGGACAATGATTGCAGTGAAGAGAATGGAGGCTACAATGGTAAGCAACAAAGGTTGTGATGAGTTCGAAGCTGAAATTGCTGTACTATCCAGGGTTAGGCATCGTAATTTGGTATCTTTGTTGGGTCATGCAATTGAAGGAAGTGAGAGGATACTTGTGTATGAGTACATGCCGCAAGGGGCTCTAAGTAAGCATCTATTCAATTGGAAGCAGTTCAATTTGGAGCCTCTCTCTTGGAAGAAGAGGCTGAACATTGCACTGGATGTCGCCCGTGGGATAGAGTATCTTCACAACTTGACCCACGAGTGTTTCATTCATCGAGATCTCAAGTCTTCCAATATTCTCTTGGGCGATGACTATCGAGCAAAAGTTTCAGACTTTGGTCTGGTGAAACTTGCACCTGATGGGAAGAACTCTGTGGCGACTCGACTTGCTGGGACGTTTGGATATCTCGCTCCAGAATATGCTGGTAAGAGCTAATAAATATAATTTATGCAGAAAAGATTCAAAACTAATAGTACTCGCAATTTATGAAGTTGGTTTTCATGGATATCATCTGGAATTAGTGCATAGAAGATGCAGGGACTATTGCTCGCATATGATAATATATAGCGCACTGAAATTTTCATTATTTTTCTGTGTACATTTCTGATACGGAGATATACGAACAGCATCCTGTGTGTTAGAATATTAATATTAAACCCTCGCCTTTACCACAACTTCGGAGTTTTGGAGAGTTTTGGTCTACTGGTAGGTTTTTTTTTTTTTTTTTTTTATTGTAACTGGTAGGGTTTTTCACATGGAATTAGAGCAACCGAGGTTCGAATTCCACTGGCAACGCAATTTAAAAGCGGATTTTAAATTTAAATAGGGGAGGGAGTATTACTTGCATAACATAATGTAGCTCGATCATATGTTTCATCATTTTCTTTCCCGTATACATTTCTGATACAAAGTAATAAGAATAAGCATACTGTTCTAGTTAATTATATATATGCAAATTGGTTAATAAAACACACACTTGTCTCTCATTGTAACCAGTGACTGGAAAGATCACGACCAAGGCGGACGTCTTCAGTTTCGGAGTGGTTCTGATGGAACTCATAACGGGCTTGACTGCACTCGACGAGACCCGACCAGAAGAGACCCGTTATCTTGCCTCATGGTTCACTACCATAAAACCTACCAAAGAAAACTTGAAACCTGCCATTGATTCCTCACTTGATGATTCAGATGAAACCTTTGAGAGAATATCTACCATTGCTGAGCTTGCCAACCATTGTGCATCTAGAGAACCTTACCAACGCCCTGATATGGGTCACGTAGTTAGCATGCTAGCTCCCCTCGTTGATAAATGGAAGCCATCAAAGGAAGATGAAGATGAGTGTTTTGGCATTGATCTACAACAGCCTCTTCTTCAGATGGTGAAGGGTTGGCAAGCTAATGACGATAGCAGCGGAGTCTCCGTTGGACATCTTGATAGTAAGGGAAGCATCCCATGTAAGCCACCCGGATTTGGCGATTCCTTTACTTCTGCAGATGGGCGGTGAACACAAATTCGAATATGGTTACTTTTACCCTAATAAATTCGGTTGTTTAATATTTGTTTGCTTATCGTTATTCACTTATGCAAGTAGATAGGGATGGATATATATTACTTTTGAAGTGTATACATAGAAATAATGCAATTAAGTTATTTACTTTGTAAACTTGAACTTTCAATATCTTTCATCTTTCATATCAACCATGAATTTCTTTGTAATTTCAACAGTTTACCTCTCTGCTCGAAATGATGGAGTATGACCACGTCGTTTCATTGACGAGAGCATAATGCAGCGAAACCCGTGAAACCGGCTGAGATAAGAACAGACCAACAACAAGGCAGATAGTATCATGCATTTAGCTAATAACAACCATGAACATGGCTTTCTGTCTTGTGGGTTCATTTATTGATTTGTCTTTCAGTTAGTAATCGCTATCTGAGATGGCTGGTAGGTTTGCACAAAACCCCAAGTGTATAATTGATGAGAGGAGGGAGCATTGCATTGAGTGGTAGAAATGCACTGATTCCTAATGTTGGTGGTCCTTCCGCTCTTTCTATACCTGCGCTATGTTGTGGTCTCTCCCTGATAATTATGTAGATCACAAGTTTCCCTTTCATGTTGCAAGTCTAGACTGTTGTGTGAAAGATCCTACTAATATACCAAAATTTGAAGCTGTGGTGGAGTTTTTTTTTTCTTCTCGTTAAACAGTGAGTAAAATCCCCTACATTTCATTAAAGATAATTTAACAAAACATACAACCAAAAATAAGGCTTATGAAGTTCAAATCCTAACAGGCTGGGTTCTGGAACCCATACACCCCAACCAACAAACAAAAAATACAACGAAATATAGTCATACTAATCGGTCATCCCCGCCAGAACAACTTTCTCGTGCTAATTTGGGCTCACTCTCTCACTCGGTCCCTTGCTTGTACGCCGTTTATTCTCACCAACTATCGTACGCTTTCCCTCGTCGCCCCCAACAGTGACCCAAACGACAAGCCTAAGCACCATATTAGAGACCTTGCAGGCACTCCACCAATCTGACAACTCCATGTCAAGATTGAGTCCTCATTCTCATCCCCTCGCTTCACCCTCGATGACTCTCACCGCAACCTCGCAATGAGGGTAGACGTCGCACCTGACCCCTGCGAGCCTTCTGACATGAAAAAACCAAAGGCACCCCTCACTTTAACTAACCAAGGTCAAAGTAGAACCTAAACTATAAAATTGTCTGACAATCGTCGCCTACACCAACTAGGATACATTTTGTTGCTAATTGTAAGTCGGCTGTAATTTGGATATTAGAGACAAATTTGGATCTTAGGGGCTCCACCGCGTCAACTCAAATTTCAAAACTCAATTTGAAATTCGAATCTCCCCCCTACCGCAACACTCCTAAATCAGAAAATTTCCTTCCCCCCCACTCTCTCCTCAACCTCCCCCACATGCCTCCACGGCAGCCCCGACTACCCCGTAGTTCGCCGCTCGCCGCTCCACGCCGGAGCTAGGCAGCACTCCCGCCACCAGCCAGACACAACTAGTCCGAGCACCGCTGCGATCTGCATCGCCATCCCCGATGACGCCAGCCCCAGTCAGCTCGACCCACAACCACGATCACGAACGGCGCATCCAACTACACCCCGCGAGGCACCTTCGGCCCCGCCAAAGATGCGGTGCTCTCGATCCTCTCCGTCATGCCGTCGCATCAGTCACCCTGTCACGCCCCGCTTCCCAAAAATACGGAATACGAGTACGAGACAAAAGCCCAGCGAATGACTAACGTCACCCATAAGCTGTTTATCCGATTAACTCAACAATATAATCAATACAGAACAAATGCGCAGGCAATAGTAATAATCTCATGAACAATAATACTTGGAATTAAGCAATAAAAATATCCAAATACAATAATAATCCAACGTCTGGAAAAAAATAACAATATTCGGGACATAAGTCCAATACAATGAAATAACAATAATTCAATAATTAAGTCTCCATAACAAAGCAATAATTATTAAGCAGCGATGGAATCAATTTCTTCACCAATGTTGTTCTCCCAATCCATCAGGTAATTCTCCATCAACACTTGTAAACACTTCATCTAAAAAGAAGAAAAAATTTGTCCTTAGAGCAAGTCATGGACAGCAAGTAGAGAAAGCAGGGAACAGTGGAATAACGGTATTGTTGGAAAATAATCTATGTGGGCTCACATATGTGACTAAATGTATGATTGCTATCCTAAAGTCTAACCCAAATTAAAGTGATCTAATCAAGATTAAGTAATGGGTTAAAAGCATATAATTTAAAGTGTGATATAACACGTGTAGAGACCGTAATGTAAATTTCTTATTTTGTGATGGGCAAAATTGGAAATCAGTATTTATCAATTAGGGTTATGGTTCCCTATATATACGCATCTTCTTATTCCATCTGTCATCCCATCAACAGAAGAATAGAGAGACGGCCTCTTATAGAAGTGCGTATTATATAGGAAGATCCAAACCCTCTGCGCAATCTCCATCAATGGCTTAAGGTTAGTGCTTCCGCTTTTAATTTTGTTCTTCTTTTGATTTAGCAAAGATCTATAGTTTCATGATTTAGGATTTTATATTAAAGCACTTTTGCAACATGATTAAGATCTAGATTCATATAAATATGTTTTAGGTTGTTATTCATGTTTTATACATGTTCTTAAGTGTTTATAAAATTCTAACAATTGGTATCAGAGCCATCTTTGCTGAATTAATTAAAGAAATTTAGGGTTTCTTGTTTAAAGAAATTTAGGGTTTCTTGTTTAAATTTAAGAAATTTAGGGTTTCTTTTTTATCTTCATGTTTAAGAAATTCAATTGAGAAATTTAATTGATGAATTTAATTGATAGAAGTAATTGGATTAATTCATACAGATCCGGAATTAAAAAAAAAAAAAAAAAAAAAGGTACTGACTTGTCACGGTTTTGGATTTGGATAAATTTCTTTTTTTTTAAGATGTGGTTTTGATATTGGATTATGTTATCTATAATTAAGGTTGGTTTTAAGATGTGATGGCTTCAGGCCCACGGAATGGCTTCTGGACATACTTTAGGATTTTCTATACATACTTTGTTTATCATCATTTCAGCAAAGTATATACACCCTGATGCCTTCTAGATAATTATGTTTATCAGCATGATATATTTACTTGGTTCCAAACCACCATGATTGTTTGGAAATTGATTGTACGATGGGGGGGCCACCCGATTGTGAAGAAGGTCTGTAATAAGGAGTTCCTCCTCTTTTAATTGGCTTAGTATGAGTTTCAAATGTGGCACAAGGTGCAGGTAGAGAAATAGAATGTTCCTGCCTTGCGTGTGAGCTGGAAGTGGGCATGGGGCCCGCCCGTAAGGGGCTGGCCTGATGTCAGCAAGAGAGAGAGAAACAGAAGAATGAGATGATTTATTAATTTTGTTTTTCCGTTATCATCTTCTGTTAACTCTCTGTTAATCCTTTAGATTTTCTATCAATCTTAGTCAGTAAAGATTATCAAAACAGTAAATATTCATGTTTTGTTTACAAATTGTACATGTTTAATATTTTAAGTGAATTAATTGAAGCATGATGACACCAAAGTGTCCTCTCTTGTGAAGATTATTCATGAAAAATATTAAATGTTGTGCAAGTGAATGTCCATGCGAGTATTGATCGACCCAAAGGTAGGTCTATACTTGGCCGGATTACATCTGCACTTGTGATGGTAAACATGTGATAATTATAAGGTTGCACTTGTGAATAATAAATCGATCCAAAGAGAGTTTTGTTATTGCACATGCATTATTATCAATGTTTGATCATTACATCAAGAGTATCACTAACAGTTAATATTACTGTCCAAAGACTTGATATTAATGTTGCACTTGATATCTTGAGATGTGATGTACAATTATTGGGTTTTGAATATTGATTGATTTTTTGTGAATTATATGGTCATTTGTTCTCATTAAGTTAATATTGTTGCAGTGTCTGCCGACATTTTCTAGGTGCATAGATCTAGACCTTGCATGGATCAAGACACTCATTTCTGTTACAGATTCAAGTTCTCTTTATGAGAAAATAACTTTTGAGAAATGAGAGTGTTCTAATCGCATTGGTCTTTTGGTCATAATGAAAACCATTTCAGAAACCTTTAGATGTGTTAAAGAGACCAATCTTGAAGATTAAAAGTACTCATTCGGCTAACACATTTAAGGTAAAGGGCAAAAGAAAGAAATTTGAGTTTACCAAGAATAATGCTGCTAAAGGTCCAGAAAAAAAAAATCCATATATGGTTATGAATTGATAGACTTTGCCCATAGAAATTTGTGTGGGATAGTTGTGCTTGAATTTTTGGTTAGGATTATGATGTTCAGTTATCTGTTATGGTTTTAATTAATTTGATATTATCAAATCAGTAGATAGATATGGTTCAATTATGGTTTTGTTATCATAGATATTATCTTGAAATTATCCATCTACAAATAAAGTAAAATTATGATATTAAGAAAAAGATAAAATTTTGGAAAACAATTAAATTCAAATTTTAGTTTTGGTTTTTCTTATGAATGTCTAATATTTTGAATAGTTTAATTGAAACAAAATGTCGCCAAAGTGACCTGTTTTGTGTAGATTAATCTATTTAAAATATCAAGATGATTGTGTATTTGTAATTCATGCATTTATTAACTGACCCAACGGTAAGTTGATATTTGGCCGAATTTCATACACATCTGTGGTAATAAATATGTGACAATTATAAGGTATTCCATGTGAACAATAAGTCAGTCCAAAGAATGACTTATTATTTGACAGGATTTATTGTCAATATTTGATTACTACAACAAGAGTACCGCTTACAGTTAATGTTATTGTCCAAAGACTTGATATTAACGTTGTGCTTGGTATCTTGAGATGGGATTAATTTATTGTTTTATATGGATTCTCATGTGAGCTTATTTTGTTTATTTTTGTTCTATATTCAGCTAGTGTATCTTCTGATGCCTCAATAACTGCTAACATCAATTTTATTCCCATGCTTAATGGGACAAATTTCAAGGATTAGAAAATGACTCTTAAGGATATGGTAAGGAGTATGATTACTCATTCTACCTTACCTGAGTCCCTCTGGGGAGAAGCATTAAAAACTGCAGCTTACATTCTCAATAGAGTACCAACTAAAGCAGCTGTCAAAACACCTTATGAGCTTTGGACAGGTCGAAAGCCTAGTCTAAAGCACTTTCACATTTGGGGATGTTCAGCTGAGGCAAGGCCTTACAGGCCATATGAAAATAAATTGGACTCCAAAATAGTGAGCAGCTACTTTATTGGTTATTTTGAACGATCTAGGGGCTATAAGTTTTATGATCCCACGCTTAGGAATATTTTTGAAACGGGAACTGCAACATTTTTTTGAGGAAGTTGAGTTTTGGGGGAGAAATAAAGTCAGGAACATTGCTTTTGAGGAGGATTTGGATTCAATTACAAACCCAATTCCTACTATCACTTTTGACAATATTCAGGTTTTCACGCCTATTATTGATCAAGAAGTAAATCTGGAACCTCAACAAGACAATGTTGAACAACCTCCCATTCAAGATAAGGTAATTGTTCCAGAAGAACAAACTCAACAACCTCAAGAACCAGTGCCATTAAGGAGATCCACGAGAGAAAGGGAGAATGCTATTCCGGATGATTATATTGCATTTCTCCAAGAACATGAGGATGACAATGGAATGATGGAAGATGATCCAATCATATTTCATCAGGCCATGAAAGGTTGTAACTCTCAAAAGTGGATGAATGTCATGTATGAGGAGTATAAGTCTATGCAAGACAACAAAGTTTGGGAACTTGTCCCATTATCAGAAGGTGCAAAACAATTGGTTGTAAATGGATATTTAAGACCAAGAGGAATGCAAATGGTAATGTGGATAGGTATAAGGCATGTCTTGTAGCTAAAGGCTATACTCAGAAAGAAGGCATTGATTTTACAGAGACTTTCTCTCCAGTTTCATCGAAAGACTCATTTAGGACAATTATGGCAATTGTTGCTCATCTTGATCTTGAGCTACATCAGATGGATGTCAAAACGGCGTTTCTCAATGGCGACATTGACGAGACAATTTATATGGTGCAACCAGAAAACTTTGTATCGAGAAATCCAAAGAATATGGTTTGCAAATTGACAAAATCCATCTATGGACCCAAGCAAGCTTTTCGTCAATGGTACCACAAGTTTCATCAAGTAATTATCTCATTTGGTTTTGAGATGAATGTAGTTGATGATTGTGTGTATCATAAGTTCAGTGGGAGTAAGCATATATTCCTAGTTCAATATGTCGATGACATATTGCTTACCACTAATGATATAGATTTATTGCATGAAAGTGAAAGATTTCTGTCCAAGCATTTTGAGATGAAGGATCTTGGGGATGCCTCTTTTGTATTAGTAATTCAGATACACCAAGATTGTTCTCGAGGTATTCTAGGATTATCACAAAAAGGGATACATCGATAAAGTACTCAAAAGATTTTGGCATGCAAGATTGTAGACCAGGGGATACCCCTGTTGCTAAAGGAGACAAATTTAGTCTCAATCAGTGTCCTAAAAGTAACCTTGAAATTCAGGAAATACAAAAGATCCCCTATACCTCAATCATTGGGAGTCTAATGTATGCTCAAGTATGTACGTGTCCGGATATTGCGTACATTGTTGGGATGTTAGGCATGTATTTAAGAAAATCTGGCATGGACCATTGGATATCAGCCAAGAGGGTCGTGAGGTATCTTCAGAGAACAAAATACTACATGCTCACATATAGGAAATTAGATCATTTGGAGGTCATAAGGTATTCTAATTCTGATTTCACTAGGGTGCCAAGATAGCAAAAGTCTACATCAGGCTATATTTACCTGTTAGCTGGAGGAGCTATATCCAGGAAAAGTGTCAAACAAACACTTACAACTTCATCCACTATGGCAGCGGAGTATGTAGCATGCTATGAGGCATAAAATCATAGAATATGGCTGCGAATTTTTGTCACTGGGCTGCGCATTTTGGAGAATATAGAAAGACCACTTAAGTTATTTTGTGACAATAAGTCAGCAGTGATGTATTCCAACAACAACAGGAGTTCGACAAAGTCGAAACATATTGACATAAAGTTCCTAGTTGTGAAAGAAAGAGTGCAAAGTGGACAGATGTCCATAGAGCACATTGGGACAAACTCCATGATAGCGGATCCGCTCACAAAGGGATTACCACCCAAGGTCTTTTATGAGCATACTGCTCATATGGGTGTTATATTATTTGAGGATATCATGATTTAGTGGGAGTTTGTATTTTATTTGCATTATGTTGGGTGAGACATTTATACATTTGGTTATTTTCTGATCAGAAATAAAGAATTCAGTTTTCTCACTCATTTGTCATGTTTTGGTTCTGACCTCACTTAAGTTTTAAAGAGGACCAGTTGGAAATAGGCATGTGTATAGATCACATTACATGAAATTTCCATGCTACACATTCACACTTGATCTATGTCATTTGATCATGTTGATATATGTGACCATTGATGAATTTAGTTACGATAAATGTAACGAAAATTGCTTTGATCCTATATTTGCATGATTAATGGACGAGATTGTTTGGCTATGCTTTTGGTTATGATAGAAAAATTTTGAGCTCATAAAGTATGTACATTTATAAGGAGTAACATATGTGGCCCAAGTGGGAGATTGTTGGAAAATAATCTATGTGGGCTCACATATGTGACTAAATGTATGATTGCTATCCTAAAGTCTAACCCAAATTAAAGTGATCTAATCAAGATTAAGTAATGGGTTAAAAGCATATAATTTAAAGTGTGATATAACACGTGTAGAGACCGTAAAGTAAATTTCTTATTTTGTGATGGGCAAAATTGGAAATCAGTATTTATCAATTAGGGTTATGGTCCCCTATATATACGCATCTTCTTATTCCATCTGTCATCCCATCAACAGAAGAATAGAGAGACGGCCTCTTATAGAAGTGCGTATTATATAGGAAGATCCAAACCCTCTGCGCAATCTCCATCAATGGCTTCAGGTTAGTGCTTCCGCTTTTAATTTTGTTCTTCTTTTGATTTAGCAAAGATCTATAGTTTCATGATTTAGGATTTTATATTAAATCACTTTTGCAACATGATTAAGATCTAGATTCATATAAATATGTTTTAGGTTGTTATTCATGTTTTATACATGTTCTTAAGTGTTTATAAAATTCTAACAATGTATAACAATGAATCAACGGATCAATAAGAATCAATAAAATGGGACAAAAATCATGATAATTGATACAATGGCTATAAACATGCAATATTCGGTAACAATACTCAATGATCAATATTAATAACACTTAGCCAATGTTCGATTTTAATAAGAATGATGATGTACAATATGCAATATTGGTAATGTGTCAATCCTTATGTCTATTAATCATTTTAATCCTAACTAATGCATGTACTACTGTGTCCCATGAGTGCCGTACCACAGGTTCGATGCATACAATCAATTTCGTTTTAAACTTAAGTGGAAGATTCTATAGATCATGTACACGGCACGATAACGATATTTGCAGCTGTAATTCCTATTTCCCCGTATTTGTATTTTTATACTGTATTTTTGCCCCATTGTACTCTTTCAGCTATTTGAGATCCTGTATTTTGTTTCAGATTAAATAAAATCACTAAATTGTTTCGATTCAATTTTTGGTCCTTTCATCTAATTCAATTGTGTGTGCTCTTTTTGTCGTTCTTCATGAAGAATGAGCTACTCTATGTCAATCATCTCTTTTTTCCCATTTTAATACAATTTGACCAATTCTCCAGTTGGATCCCTCTCGAAACAGATACCTTAAAACCCAAAACCCAAAACCCTCACTATTTACACCTAACCCTAACCCTAACCCTCATTACTATGTAATCCTAAATCCCCCACCGCTATCTCCTTCTTCTTCCTCCGCTCTTTTCGCATGCCCAGAACCCAATTCCCTCTATCCACCGCCACCACCCTCGCATCGCCTCCCTCACCATCGCCTTCGACCCCGCACCCCCACAGCACCAATCCTCCGCCATCACCCCCATCATCCACCGTCGTCTCCTCCTCGAACCCAACTCCTCCATTTCCCAAACTCCCGTCGTCTTCAACCTCTACCCATCGCCATTACCTCGCCAGTCACCTCCTCTCGCCTCGCCAGTCATCGCCTCACATCCTCCTCATCACCACGACCTCCGTCCACGCCGCTAACACCCCCGAACCTCTCCTCCGCTCGCATCCTCTGTTTCGAACCCACGAACAGAGTTGCGCGCTGCGTCGCTTCTAGACGTCGCACCGCTGATTCCGCCGCCGTCGTCCTCCCCGTCGTCGCGAGCCTCGCATCGCACACCGGACGTCGCTCGCCGCTGCCAGCCACTGTCACCGCACCTCTTCTCTCTCTCGCTCTTTGTTTCGATGAAGAAGAAAGAGGCCGTTGGGCGGGATCAAACCTCAGTCCTTGGATCGCACCAAGATTCGTGCCACTCGGCCTGATCTGATCGCTCTTCCCTGTTCACCCGCAGTAGATCCGAAGATGCTGTTCCGTGTTTGGCCCAGATCCGCTGCATCGGAGCGATCTGATTCGCTGGTTTTGGTGTTTTGCTATTTTGCCGCGCTAGATCCAAGTTTGTTGTCCGCTGTTTTGGCCGATCTGGTGTGGAGAAAATTTGCTACGGTTGATTTTCGCACGTGCTTTTGGGAGACTTCGCTCGGAAATTTTCGATTCCGATTTCTTCAACTAACGGGTCTATTCGTCGTCAATCAAGGTAAGTATTCCTCTTGTACACATTTTTCTTCTAGTACAAGCATTCCTTGAAAATACTATAAATAGTTAGAAATTGTGACTCCTCCTTGACTGTCGTTGTTGATCAAATATTAAACCTCCGCATATTCATAATCCTAAGAGTCACAATAATTTCATTGTATTATATTACAACTACTTGGACTCATTTTATCCCCTGAACACATAGACACATGAAATTAAGGAGCCCTAGATTTGTAGACATATGTTATATCTTGTATTTGATAAACTTGCACCCATTTGGCTTGAAAAATAATTATTACTTGCTGTTTTGATAACCATTACCCTGTATTTATATCACATCTTAACCTAGACGCCTAATAACAAAATTTCATGTAACCTATACTAGTAAGATATTCCCACATGTTGCTGTCCTGAATCTTGTTATGCTGTTTTGACCCCTTTAACATCAGAATCTGAATCCGCGTCCTGAATAAAAAATGTAGCTCTAGATTTCTAGATATTGATATCCCCCAAAATTTTCGAATTCCGAGTTTCTCTCTAGGAGTTATTGCAGTTTTACTGCAACTGTGTCGGTAGATGCAGATTCGCAAAACTGCTGCACATCTTCAGTTTGCGAATTAATTTAACTATGTTAACAGTAAGCGTTTGACTTGAAATTTTATATACGGTTGCTGGAAACCCTAGAGAACCTTTCCAAATTTTCTTAGAATTAATTAACAACATTTCAGCACTATTTCACATGTATAAATACAAATACACAAATTCTGCCTGAACACTTTAACTGTGTAATTCGTTGTTTTGACGCATGTTCCCACCACTTTCTCGTACCTTAATTATATGCGTTGGAACCGGACAAGAGTCTAGCTTCTAGATCTCTTGACGGATCCACTTTTGCTACTTTGTAGCAACGGGAATCACAGTTTTGGTCCAGCAACGTCGTGCTGTCCAGATTTGGGATTTCCGTTGTTCGTGTTATTTTTATTCATGTCGACCATCGATTATGCCATATAATTACCCTAAACTTGTTCCATGTACATGACCTTGATTTCTAGACTTGTTTCACACACCTATATGCTTGCTTGATAAAATAAGAAAGAGCAATAAGCCGGGGTTTAAGGGAAAGACCATGGTAGTGGACAATATAGGTAAGTGTACTCGGAAGGGGGTCCGTGTTTTTCAGTACCCGGTTCATGAACTTGTTGCACCTTGATGTATTCATGGAGCCAGTTACTTGGCTCATGAACTTGTTGTATTCATGAACCCACTGTGTGGTTCTTGAACTTGTTAGTATTCACGGACTCGCTTCGTGAACTTGTTATTTATTTTCGTATTCATGAACCGTACTAGCTTGATACTTGATACCTGAGTATGCCGTCCTATAAAATCCATTACTAGGTCTAAACGAAATTGCATTGACTGTAGCAACCATGTAGTAAAAGAATGGATGCATGAAGTGCTACCTAGATAGTAATCACCACCAGACTTGAACATGAAACTTGAACTTGATACATGTTACTTGATACTTGACAACTTGTTACTTAAGGGTTGGTACTTGAATATAATACTTGACACTGGTAACTTAATACTTGTACTTGACAACTTGACACTAAACTTGTCACGCCCCGCTTCCCGGAATACGGAAACACAGGCACGTGACTGAGACCCAGCGAATGATATAAGTACGTCAACTCATATCATCCATAAGTTGTACCAGTCTTAACTCAACAATATAAGGAAAATTAATCACAACCACGCAGGAAACATGATCACATAAACGAGAATGAAATTCAATAACCAAATCTGGAATATAAGAACTTACCGAATAGCTCGAGGAACTCCTGCTCCAATTGTAGAAGAACTGCTCACCAATGCCTTCTGAAAATTCTCCTTGTTCACCTGTACTTGTTCATCTAAAAAGAAAGAATAATTTGTCCTTAGAGCAAGTCGTGGACATGCAAGTGGAGAAACAGTGAAACAATGGCAATAAAGGTATAGCAATGAATTCAAATGAACAATGAAGTCGATAGTATTAAACAGTGTAAAACAGATAACAGTATAATATGCATTAAATACGATTTACCACGATAACGATAAACAATACCAATAATGACAATAATAATGATAACACTGTTCATTGAGATAACAATATGCAATGATAATGTGATGGGAGCGTTAGGTCTATTATTCATTTTTAAATCCTAGCTAATGCACGTACTACTGTGTCCCATGTGTGCCGTACCACAGGTTCGATGCATACAATCAATTTCGCTTAGACTAAGGTGGTAGATTCTATAGCTCATGTACTCGGGAACATTATTCATTAATGACCGATGATCGAATCAATCGAGATATTGAAGTCAGTAATCTACAATTAACCGATGACCGATATGACCAATAGACCGATAGACCGATAGACCGATAATTAGGGAAACACGGGCCCCTCTTCCGAGTACAGTCACTATGTCATCAACTACCTTAATCAACCCTTAACCCCGGCTTGATTTACTTCCTTTATTCAATAAACTTACAATAATGCAATTTGTAAGGGACGCTAGAAAAGGTGACAACACAACCCTAGGATAATGCAATATACTATATACAATTAAATACACTAAATATAACATTATAAACACAATTGTACATTATAAGGCATAGAATCTCAATTCTGGACAGCAGTAGGTTGCTGTACCAAAATCAGTATTCCCGTTGCTACAGGACAGCAACTATGGATCCGTCAGGTGGTCTAGAACTAGACTCCCGCCCGGTTCCAATGCATACTTAAAGTCTATATTCTGACGACGGTAGCTAAGTGAAATTCAGTGATCTTTATAGGTTTTAGTTTCTGGCTGGGTGTAGATGTTGACTAATTTTAATTATAAAGGCAGTAAATAAATACTAAAAAAATCAGTAAAAATAATTTTTAACACCCTAAACATGTTATTTACAAATCTGGAATTTATCTTGGCCATATATGATTAATAGTTCACTCAATTCATTAGCCTAACTTGTTATGTACGTAAATCTGAAGTTACAGCGCAGCTGTAGCAAAAGGTTCATAACTGGGGCAGTATAAGTCCGAATTCGAAAGTTCTGGTGTCTATTGACATCTAGACAGATAGGGCTACGATTTACTTTCAGGGAGTTTCTGATTTTAATGAGGTGTTCTAGGTCTAAACAGCACGTTAAGGTTCAGATTAGCGTAATTTCTGAATAGTCTATATGTTCATTCTAAATAAAATGGTTAAGAAAATTTAGGATAGTAAATTGAAGTTTAATTAATCATAATCACAGCGAACCAACCTTATGTGAACATGGTATTAATGTAGGTGATGTCTAACATTCTAATAATTACAATTCAACAATTTAGCAATAACAATCACATTAACAATCAACTAATTTCTACAATCTACTATATCAAATTGTCGTTTAATGTCATGATATGAAATGTGTCTATAATTCCCTATTTTTATAATCAATAACTATAACTATATGGTGTATGAATATCTCTATACATTAGAGGCAAAAAGATGGCACGATGTCGAGACTACCACTTGGATTCGCTCGTGTAAATCCGTGGCATCTCAACGATTAATACAATAATATTTTACGATTTTTAAATAAGATCCACCTGCGGAATTCAATAAAAATTTATCGAATATAATACAAAAACATTCGATAGAAATGACTTGTCTTTTACTTTGTAGACGGTTCGAAAATAAATAAAGAATAACGTGATCAGAATCCCGGGGAGCAATCCCAAGAGCACGTGCGAAGATCGAGCGAGAATACCAACAGCAAACAGCAAGAGTTGTTTTCCCCCACACAGGATCGGCAAAACAGCAGAACAGCGGACGAATTCAGTGCGGGTAGAACACAGAACAGCAAGGAGTATCCAATCAGAACTCAACCACGCAGCGGATCTGTCCCAAACACGGGACAGCGAAGCAGCAGATCGAAGGGGCCGAATAGCAAACAGCGGGGGCGCCCAATCAGGAATCGTTCTCGCACCGGATTGTGCCAAACAGGGGACAGCGAAGATGGATCTGTTGCGGGCGAACAGCGAACAGCCATACAAACCAATGGGGCGTCGCCTTCTTCATCGCGATAGCAGCTAGCGGAAGACGAAGGAGCAGGGCTCGCGCGACTGCGGCGATGTGACGCGGCGGCTTGCGACGCTGGAGGCGGTGACGTGAGGCGGCGGATGGCCGGGAAGCGGCGTGGCGTTGTTGCTCTGCTTTGGTGTCGAAACAGAGGGCGATAATGGTGGGCTCGAGCTCTGGCAGCAATGGTGGAAGCAGGGGAACTGGCGATAGGTTGTAGGCGCAGCCGAGGGTGGAGCTTCGAGGGTCTCGACAATGGCGGAAGGAGGAGGACGAAGGTGGGTTCTGGAGCTTTGAGCGTTGTTGGGTTCTCGACTATGGAGAAGGCAATGGCCATGGTGGTGGATGCGAGCGGGGGTGCAGGGGCTTGAAGGCGATGGCGGCAAGGAAGCGATAGCGTGCTCAGGGCGACGACGGGGACTGGACGGTGGTGATGTCGAGACTGGAGGTGGAGGAAGACGGGGAAGGGGTCTTCCGTTCGGTTGGGTTTGCTTTGGATTTGTTCTGTTTTGATTTGTTTGTTTGATTTTGGTTGTGGTTTAAAATCAGAGGAGGGAGAGAGAATAGGGAACGGGGAGAGAGAGTAGGGGAAGTATTAAACAGTGAGGGGTTATTAAAATTTGAAATTGATTAGAATATAGTAATAGGAGAGATTTGAGGGCATAGTAGGGATTAGTTACTCAATTATTGGGAGTTACTGATTGTGGAGAGTGAGGGGAGTGATTAGGAGAATTTATAGGATTAGTCCATTAGGGAGAGATTGGGGGTAGTATGGGTTATTGGGTTTGGGTGAGAGATCCATTAGGAGGTGGGTAATGGACTATTGGTACAAAGTGGGTTTAGATGGATTATCCAATAAGGAAAAATAGAGTTCTAAATTAAAATAATAAATAACAATAAATTAATAAAATCATGGCACACATAAATTCAATAGTATATAAAATCCAATTTGTAATAAAATAAAATACAAATAGTTGATCACTTCGAAAATAATCATTAAAGTTAGAATATACTACTATTCGAAGAAAATACAACTTCCGGTTCGAAAAGATTTTATTAGAAGGTCCAAGTCGAGTTTAAAAAATAATAACGAACTTATAAATAATTAAAATACGAAAATTATTCAGAAAATATGTATTTCGGGAAACAGGGGTTACAAAACTTGAGACTTGTCACCTGACACTTGTCCTTGATGCTAGGGATGGCAACTGGGCCTGGTCAACCGGCGACCCAGCCGCGACCCGGCCCGTAAACCCGACCCGGTTAAGAAGTTGGCGGGTTCGGGTCGAACCCGTGTACAGTAACGGGTCGACCCGGGTCGAAGAAAACGCGAATTCAACCCGTGTAACCCGGCCCGCGAACCCGTTAAAAACGCTCCAACCCGCTGCCAACCCGCGGGTTACGACCCGTTGGACCCGTACGGGTCGAACGGGTCGTCGACCGTTGACCCGCGGGTCGAACGGTCCGTTGGCGAATCAGAGCCGTTGTTATCGGCTATTTTAGCCGTTTTTGGCTTTTTTTTGTTTTTTTTGGTTTTTTTCACATTTTGAGCCTATAAATACCCACCAAAATCTCTTTAAAAAATCACACCTTACTCTCTTACTCTCTCTACTATTATACATCATTTCTAAAGAATTTTTCAACAATTGTAGTATTCAACAAGCAAGTCTACAACGAGACATATACACGATTAATTTTCGATCGTATCGAAATCAAAATTCAATGTCTTCAACTCTCTTCAACCCTAGTCAAATCTCCTTCAAGCTCTCCTCAACTCTTCAATTGCGGAATCGGCAAAGCGCTTTTTTCTAGTTCTATTCTATTCTTATTTTCATGGTATTTTTTACATACGCGTATTCCACGGTGAACGGTATCAAAATTTCATACCTCTCTCATTATATATTTTTTTTGCGTTGTAGTTAAAATTATTGTTGGTTTTTTGATCTAATCTATCTCAACCCTCTTATTTTTTAGATTTTTTTTATAATTCACCGTTCCTACATTGTATATATATATTTTTTACATACTTTAGCACATTACTACATTATGTCTAGATCACGCGGTAACGGTCGTAGCGGACAAGATTCCTCCTCCTCTTCCCGTAGGCCACCAATTGTCCCAACTAGTGAGCCTGCCCAAGAATACCATGATCATCCTTCCCAACAATGGGGTACACACGACGAGGTTGTAGGTGACATACAATTGGAAGAAGAAGAAGAACAACAACCAACCGAAACCACACAACCCCGTAGTAGTAGGAAAAGTAGAGGAGAAACTAGTGATTGGCATAAGTTTTACGATTATATCCCGGACGAACATACTCCGGGTACAGGTTTGAAAGTTTGTAAAACATGTGGTAAAACATACAAATTCAAGAGGGGTGACGGCACCGGTACAATTAGTAAACACATCCTAAATAACCATAAAGAACTTCTTGCTGACCTACCCGGCCAACAAAAAATCAACCCTAGAACCGGTCTAGTTGATAGCCACCCTTATGATCCCGATCTTGTTCATCGGAAAATGGCCCGATTAGTAATAAAGGAAGAGTTACCATTTTCCTATCCCGAGGGTAGGGACTTGAAAAATTTTAATCAAACGGCCTTAAACCCTCATTTTAGAAGAATTCCGAGAAATACTTGCAAATCGGATTGTTTTAAAATATACATCGAAATGAAGGACGCTTTGATTGCAATTTTATGGAGTTTAACTTGTAGGGTTAGTTTAACTTCAGATTGTTAGACGGGTGTCAACAATATTCCAACAATGGGAATAACCTGTCATTGGATCGACAATGATTGAATTCTTCAAAAAAGAATCATATCACTTGCGGCGTTGCCGTATCCCCATAGTGGTGCTGAAATAGCAAATCGTATAATAGAAATTTGTGATGTTTTCCATATTCACGATAAAATTATGTGTATTAGTTTTGATAATGCATCTAACAACAATGTAGCAATTAGTACTTCAAAATCTGTATTAAATCCTCCATCTGACAATATTTTTCATGTTAGATGTGCATGTCATATTATAAATTTATGTGTTCAAGATGCATTAAAAATAGCCGATCTATATATAGTTAAAATTAGAAATTGTGTACATTTCATTGCATTAAGTCCAAGCATTTACAAGAATGGAAAGCTTGGTGTAGGGTTAGAAATGTTCCTTTTAGAAGATTTCCAAAGGATGTTAGACACCGATGGAATTCTACTTTTAATTTACTAAATGTTGTTACCGAATATAAAGCAGTTGTAAATAATTTTTGTATCGTAAAAAATATGCACAATTTTGAAATGACTCCCCCCGATTGGTTTTTTGCCGAATCTTTGTTGAAATTTTTAGAACCTTTTAAAACCGCAACTTTAAAATTTTCAAAAACATATAAATTTACTTCTAATAGCATTTTTATTGAATTAGTTAGCATGATGAAAATATTTAACGAAATGTTAAATAATACTTTTGTTGGTGAGATTGTAAAACCTGCATTCAAAAAATTTTTGAAGTATTATTTTCCTCCTCCTATGTTGATTTGTGTTGCTACCGTTATGGATCCTCGTATCAAATTAGAAGGTACGAAGAGTTTGATTGAAATATGTAACACCCCGAATTTCAAATAAGGACAAACTCGGGATTTCACAGGATCTTTACTTCACTTCGTACAATTTTACAAGAAATTTAAAACTTTTCATTCACAATACATTAGAGTTTCTTTACACTTGGTTTAAGCACAGCGGAAGACTAAAAGATTACAACAATGAAATACAACTTGTATAACTTTAACATCATTTGCAACATCTTTAACTTCTAAACAGCAATAGCATATCCACTTTATAACTCCATGAATAGTCCATTACCTGCATGTCAGTCTGTGGGCACGTCAGTTACTTACAACTGACGAAATGTTATACACGGCTATCCTCTCTATGCCGGGAATAGTATAACGATCTCATACTTTAACAAATCACAAAAAGATTGAATGAACAAGTAAAGTGTCAAAGGTGATTATTCTAAACATAAGTGTATGTCATGCCTTAATGCCTAATGCACACATTTCTATACTAGGATGACACTAATGCACACTTGTTCGGATTCTATGCATCCCATACTACATAGGTCCGAGGGCAAGTGCCTACGTTCTTCACAATACAGGGCTCGATCCCTCGCCATGAAAACTACCCGGTAGCAAAACAAAGTTCAGACTATTCCACGAATGTGAATCCCAGCCTTGGAGTCCACCGCCAGCTGTTATAACAGATTCCACATCGTACGAACCGTCCCGTATGTGACCCTCTAGCCCAGTATATATATATACATTGGAGACGGTAAACACAAAAATCCATCCGTCCGACTACTCAAGATCCCGGAGTCCACCACTGACCCGTCCTCATAGTCCCGGACTAAAATATAATAATCCGTCTCCCACAGGGCAACCTCAGTCCACCAACTGGGTCTATAGTCTTGGAGTCCACCGCCGACTATATAGAGCACCTCACTTACGTTTTCCTAAGTTTACTACATCTTCACTTATGTGCCTAACTTTTCTTAAGTTCAAAACATGAATGTACTATCATTTCTAGAATCAGTTTTACTTCCTACCGGACTTGTTCACAAAATATGAGATCGCCCCACGGCAATATCTCCAAATCATATCAATTCTTCCTTTCATTTTTGCCGGTAACCGAAGTCTTACTGATTCTTAATCATAATCTTTCATGTACATGAAACATGGGTAGATATACCCTTTAATAAGAATGTCTTAAACCTAGATGATTTCATCTTCCAACTTAGTCACAAAATAATCATAGTCTCGACATTATTCATGATTCATTCAATCATAATTCAAAAATAGAACAATCATTCATTTCATGAACAAAAGATTCATCACTATAAATTTCATTAGCAATTTAAGCAATTCATATCTTAGTTCACACCAAATATTTCTTAAACCAAATAAGAGTGCAATCTTTTCAAAAGAAATTACTTCACACAACCATACTTTACTCTTCTTCAAAAATATAAATATCACACTCTTCAATAATTAAATCTTAAGTCAAAATTTTACTTTCTACTTCAATTTCTCTTTTTTTAAAAATATACATGGAAATTTCAAAACCATTTTTAATAAATTCTAATTCCTTTTATAGAATTATTAGATATTTTCCCCAAATTTTATCCACCAAAAAAATCCTTTCAAAAAAATATTTAAGGACCCAGGTAAAAATCCACAACAGCCTTGAAGGCAAATTCATCAAATCAAATCACAATAGTAAGTATCAGATTTCAACCCTCAAAGAAGAAAAAAAAACAAACAAAAGCCTTGAAGGCAAATCAAATGACAATAGTAAGTATCAGATTTCAACACTCAAAGGGAAAAAAAAAAAAAAAAAAAAACAACAAAAAGGTTCCCCGCTGGGTTTCGAACTGACCCGTCCTCATAGTCCCGGACTAAAATATAATAATCCGTCTCCCACAGGGCAACCTCAGTCCACCAACTGGGTCTATAGTCTTGGAGTCCACCGCCGACTATATAGAGCACCTCACTTACGTTTTCCTAAGTTTACTACATCTTCACTTATGTGCCTAACTTTTCTTAAGTTCAAAACATGAATGTACTATCATTTCTAGAATCAGTTTTACTTCCTACCGGACTTGTTCACAAAATATGAGATCACCCCACGGCAATATCTCCAAATCATATCAATTCTTCCTTTCATTTTTGCCGGTAACCGAAGTCTTACTGATTCTTAATCATAATCTTTCATGTACATGAAACATGGGTAGATATACCCTTTAATAAGAATGTCTTAAACCTAGATGATTTCATCTTCCAACTTAGTCACAAAATAATCATAGTCTCGACATTATTCATGATTCATTCAATCATAATTCAAAAATAGAACAATCATTCATTTCATGAACAAAAGATTCATCACTATAAATTTCATTAGCAATTTAAGCAATTCATATCTTAGTTCACACCAAATATTTCTTAAACCAAATAAGAGTGCAATCTTTTCAAAAGAAATTACTTCACACAACCATACTTTACTCTTCTTCAAAAATATAAATATCACACTCTTCAATAATTAAATCTTAAGTCAAAATTTTACTTTCTACTTCAATTTCTCTTTTTTTAAAAATATACATGGAAATTTCAAAACCATTTTTAATAAATTCTAATTCCTTTTATAGAATTATTAGATATTTTCCCCAAATTTTATCCACCAAAAAAATCCTTTCAAAAAAATATTTAAGGACCCAGGTAAAAATCCACAACAGCCTTGAAGGCAAATTCATCAAATCAAATCACAATAGTAAGTATCAGATTTCAACCCTCAAAGAAGAAAAAAAAACAAACAAAAGCCTTGAAGGCAAATCAAATGACAATAGTAAGTATCAGATTTCAACACTCAAAGGGAAAAAAAAAAAAAAAAAAAAAAACAACAAAAAGGTTCCCCGCTGGGTTTCGAACCCACAACCACCAACCAAACAACAGTAAACACTCTAAGCTCACTCCAATAGCCATTCAGTCCATGTGGCTATGTGTCACATTAATATACCAAAATCCTCATATATTAACTCTCGGTTTCGGGATCAATTTAAAAGAATAAAAATAAATGTAACAATCAAGTTTGGAACCCAATATCTCTTATTAAGAGTGCTCTGTGGTGCACTAACTAACCAATAAGTCCAAGCGTGATTATTGATATCAAAATATAGTACTATTCTTTTGTTCAACTTTCTGTCATTCTATTATTTTTCATAAAACTTGATTTTTCACTTGATCAAATCCTTTCATTAACCTACAAATAATTTATTTAGATTGAAATCTACTTACTAACAGAAAATTATGGATTAAAAAAATTTTCATATTTGATAATACATCTAATTTCAAATCCATTTCTTCTCTTTTATTACATGAATTCATTTTTACCAAACTAAAAAAATTGTATCTTCTTATAAAAAAAAAAATATATATATAAGTTATGTATACTCATTTTACTTTATAAAAATTTCTCTTTAAACATAAGTGAAATCTCTTCAAATACTTTCACAATTACTAGTTTCTATTAACATACAAATGACAATTTCTCCTTACTAAACAACACAATTTTAATCTATTTGTCAACATAGCATGATTCACTATTAATCTCACCACAATCATAGTATAGTTATTCTATTTTATCAAAACTACTCATTAGCATGTACATTCTAAGAATTTAGAAAGTAGGAGAACACCCACCTTATAGAAGCTTGAACACCACTTCTAGCTCCAAGGATTCCTAGCTCTTCTCCTCCTAGCAATTTCTCCTCTCCAAGCAAGAGATCCTCCAAGCACAATAACTTTACTTCTCTTACTCTCTTTTCTTTTATTCTTTCCCTCTTTTCTTTCTCTCTTGCTTCTCTTTTCTTTCTTCTCTTTCTCTTCTTTATTTTATTTTTGGTGTGAAAAAGAATGGGAAATGAGTTGCTATTTATAGGACAATGCTAGGGACTATATTGCAAAATCTCCCACCTAATAACTTCTCATTTTAATTCTCTTTTTTAATTCTCACTTCTTCACATTTCATAACTCCCCTAACTCCCAATCTTTCACCTCCTTATAACTCATACCTCTTTAAAACCCACAACTCCCATAACTCTAATCTCTTCATCTCCCCACAAAAAAAAATAATCCGGCCTACCCTCACCATACACCAAACCGAGCATGCACAGCATGTCTTTGCTGTTCCACAAAGGTGGGCCCCCATTTCCAATTCACAATTTCACACTATTTACCTATTAATCCATACATGCCACAAATGCCAAGCCCATTAGCCAAAAATCCAACAGAACTGGTCCAAGTCGTGGGCCTCCACTCCATACACTTACTTATTTCATATCATATATATATATTAACCATATATACATATATTATTACCTTGTATATATTATCTAATGTATACATTATACTCTTTTTAAAACTACGGGATGTTACACACTCCGGAATTTTATTTTAAAAATGAATATACCAAAATACGTTTACCGAAAACACGTGCATCGTGCATAAAATATCAAAATGCGAAAATCGACTTTATTGATGAAAATTTATTAAAATTAATCAAAAACAATATAAGCAAAATTACATTTACTAATTTTGTGTATTTCATGATGAAATCGCAACACGTAGAAAGCACGTGCATTATACGTGCAGAAAGTCGAAAAATGCATTTTAATCAAAACAAGGGGAAAATAAATTTTCGTTTTATAAAATAGATTTATAAAAATAAATAATTTAAACCTATAGAAAATATTATACGTAGTGGTGGAAGCACGTGCATCAAAACACGTAAAAAGCACGTAAATCTCAGGGATTGAAATATTATATTTTAGTTGACTGAAATCAATATGGAAAATGTATAAATAGTACGAATCCAAAATATGTAGTGAAATACATTACAAAATATACGTGCGTAACACCCAGGGGCAAAATTGTAATTCTAATTTTGCGGGGTGTTACAAAATATTTTTTGCATTACTTGGGGAAAATGTAGAATTAGTAGAAGATTGCGCTACTTTTTTAGTTCAGTTTGAATCTACGTTAAATAACTTGTATGATTATTATGATAGACGTTTTGCTTCTAGTAGTTCAACTTCTGTAGTTAGTTCTTCTGGTACTTCTAAAGGTAAGGGTAAAAGTAGATTTGGTGATAGAACATTTAATTTACTTGAACAAATTCAATAAAAAAAACCTAGGACTAATCAACCAAATGAATTAAATTGGTATAACCAACAAGATTCTGAGCCTTCTACTTCTCCACTAGATATTTTACAATGGTGGAAAGACCATGAACAGACTTTTAGTATTCTGTCAATTATGGCTAAAGATTTACTAAATCCTCCTGTTTCTACAGTTGCTTCTGATAGTGCATTTTCTTCAAGTGGCAGGGTTCTAACTGATTACAGGAATCGCATGAAGCCCGACACATTAGAGATGCTCATTTGCATAGAAGACTGGCTGAAGGCTAAAGATAGAACACAAGGAAAAGCACTATCAACGTCCAGAAGTGGGAGCAACTCGCCGGAAGAACAACAACAACAACAACAACAATAGCTTTGCTTGTTATGTTAAAATAGAAAAATTGTAGTTAATTAAAATTGTATATAAGAAATATGTTATTGTATAAAACTTATTTGTGAATTGAATTCTTCATTTCATTAGAAATTGTGAAAATTGTATAACTTAAATTCATATGAATAATATTTCAAAATTTGTTGCCGATTTCACTCTTTCAATCTTATTATTATTATTACGATTTTTAATGTTTATTAGTATTATTACTTACTTAGCATTATTATTATTATTATTATTTTGAGCTACAAAAAAAAAAATCTACCTATATAAACTGGCCAACCCGCGGGTCGACCCGACCCTACCCGGGTTGAACCCTAAAGGGTTCACGGGTTGGGCGGGCCACCCAAATCAAGTTTGGACCCGGCCCGGATAAGTGCCCAAACCGGCCCGAGCCCGCCCAATATACGTGCCAACCCATACGGGTTAGGCCCGGCCCAGCCCATTCGACCCGTTCGCCATCCCTACTTGATGCCTGTGACTTGATGTGAGGTTAGATACCCCTACATGTTCACTAGTCACTTGATCTACTATTAGTACTTGTTACCCAACCTGATCTCTTGAGTTGTCCTTCTTGCTAGTTAGCTCTTGATTTCCACTACTTGTTGCACCCCTATTATATTCTTGATTCTAAATCTTGTTTCACTTTATTTGTACTCGTTTTTACTATTTGTGGACCTAGCTTGCACTAAGGGCATATTCTGTTGTTTTCTCTATTTTTTCCCTTTTTATATTTTTTAAGCAGACTTTGGTGACGAGCTATCTGCTGGAATTGGTGAGCAAAGGTTCTAGCCTTCAAGTGAAGAAAGGACTTGATTAGAATATTTGTTTTTCTTGAATTATTATTCTTCTGTTTAAAAACTTGTATCGGGCTAATGTTCCCGAGTTTTAACTTAATACAGACTTGAAACTATTTTGGATATTATTATTGTGTTTCAGTTGTTTCTGTTGCTAATAAATTATTCATGCATGCTTGGTTATATATATCTCTCTTGTTATATTCTTGTTGTGATGCTGAGTCGATCCTACGGCTTATGAATGATGTTAAGATCATTCGCTGGGCTTCGTCACGCACTCGTATTCCGTGTTTTGGGAAGCAGGGCATGACAGCAGCATTGCTGCACACTGGTTGGCTCAATAAAAACAATACACGGTCAATTAGGGGTACTGTGTCAGTAGTCCAATAATAAACCGATAACAATAACTTTTGCCAACACACAATATTTTGGGAAACAAGGCCCTCACTTTAGTGTACTGTCACTATGTCATCAACTACTCCAGTCAATCCCTTAAACCCCGGCTTATTAATTATTTCATTAATGTAACAATACAATATGCAATCTAGAGATATGAGATGAACGATAGTATCAATGGGGAACAATAGGTTGATAACATGGATAGGACGGTTAGAATAGTGATAATAACTCATTGAGAACTGCAATGCAACATGCATTCATTAAATCATGCAATAGTACAATATAGGAATAATTAATCTATTAAAAGTGAAATCTAAAATTCTGGATAGCAAGCGCAACCTGTACAAAAATACAGTTTTCCGCTGACTCAGAAATCGAAAGTTGAATCCGTTAGAAAATCTGGAAATTAGACTTCCATACGGTTCCAATGCATACTTAAAGTTCCAATTCCGACAACAGAGCTAGGTCAAACACATGTTTCTTTTCAGGTTTTATGTTCAGACAGAAATTCGACATCATGTCATTTTAATTTTTGAATTAGCAAAAACTCAATATTAAATTCAGTAAAAATATAATCTAGACACCTAAACATGTTAAGCAACAATCTGGATATTTTCATAGCCAAATTCTATCATTTGATCAATATTTTTACTGTTTAAATATGAAAGGTACGAGAATCTGAAAATCTGAAATGTAAAAACACAGCTGTAGTAAAACGGGCATAACTTTTGCTACAAAACTCAGAATTCAAAAATTCTGGATGTTATTGGCAACTAGACACTCGGGGCTACATTTCATATTCATAAAGTATCTCATTTTAAGGTCATTTACTGGTTCAAAAACAGCAATCGAAGTTCAGGTCAGCAAGCATGTACAGTTTTTAGGGTATTTTTTTTCTTCTTGAGAATAAATTAATTGAACATGATAGGTATCGATTCTATAGTCAATAAATTATGTATCTAGCATGATAGGTATCCAAACATGATAATAAAATTAGAACACATACACATATAAGTCTAACATCAATCAATCATCAAACGATCAAACAACATACAACATAACAATTATCTCTAGAATAATTTAGTTGTGTCGTGACAATTTGTGTAACCCTAATATCCATACTATATGATGTATGCAAGATTCAATACTTTTGGAGTCAAATTGGCACGATGTCAAGAGTATTGGGGTTAGCTCGTGTAAACCCTCAATAAACCAAAGGATAATACGATAACAAAGAGATCTGCTTGCAAGAATTTCAATAATACTTGAATTTGATACAATTAGCAATTTAAGAGGACAGTGACTTGCCTGTTAGATGGTGAAAACAAATACCAAGAATAACGGGCTAAGAATCCCGAAGCAACGAACTCACAAACTAGATCAGCCCACCAATAATACGTGCAATATACGTGCACTCAAAGAGGCAAATCAGTACCAGCACAAAAACAAAGAAGCAGCAGCAATTGTAAAAAGGCAGCAATTTCAGCAATGGCTAGTGCAAGGGGGCGGCGCCGGCGACCAGAGGCGAGGGCTCCGACGAGCGGTGACGCAACAGGGCGGCACAGGTGGCGGTGATCGAAATAGGGAGCAGCAGCAGGGGGATTTCGGATTTGGGTGCTGTCGACGAGAGCGGGAGAGGAGGAGCAGGGGGTTAGCGGTGTGGCGGCGGCGCTAGGAGAGGGTCGCCAAAGGTGGGTGGACGAAGGGGAGGTCACCGGAGAGGGGGATGTGTTCTGTTGTCGACTAATGTCGATGAGAAAGAAGAAGGGAGCCGGAGGTGGGCTTCTGTGGTGGTTGGGCGTCGAGGAGGAGGTTTAGGGGTTTCGATTGGGCTGAGGTGCCAGGGCGGTGATGGGGTGGTTTGCCGGAGGACGGGGGTTGTCGGAGAAGATGGGTGCACAAGATTTTGGGTGGGGGGGGGGGGGAATGAACGGGGAGAGAGAAACGGGAGAGGAGAGTGAAAGAGGAAAGAGGGTAAGCGGCTAGGGTTTCGAAATTGCACAAAAATTAGGGTTTGGATTAGAACTGTATTTATAGGGTACAATTAGGTTATTGAGTAGGTGAATTAGGGTCCAATAAAAGTGGATTTGGGTCAAGAATAACAGAAATTAGGTTTTAGGATTCAATCAAGAGATAGATCAAAATCAATAGGGTTCAAATAAAAATACTCATAATTAATCAAAAGAAAAATAGGACTAACACGAAAATAGTTTATCGAGAAAAACAAAGAGTTTCATGAACAAAAATTTAGATCCAATAAATAAATAAATAATATAATGAATATAAATTTGGCTTGAAAATTAAATCGGAATTTGCCACGAAAATTAGATCAAGTACGAAAATAAAATTATACAGTAAATGAAAAATAAATTAAATAATCAGAAGTAACAATTAACCATCAAATTAAAATGATATAACAAAATAGTTCGAGTTTGACAAACTTGTTAAAATAATCCAATAATATTTGTTTTAGGTTCAATATAAATAGTTGATCAATAAGATATAGAAAATAAGATTAAAACACAATATTATTCGAAAAGAATAAATTTTCAATTACAAAATACTTAAATAAAAGGTCCGAAATGAATTTAGTATAAAATAACTTTATAAAAAAAATCAAATTGTAGAAAATACACAGAAAATACTAATTATCGGGAATGGGAGTTACACACCCAAAGATGTCGTCGTCACCAGCCCCAGTCACCCAAAGATGTCGTCGCATCCCTCTTCGACACCGGCTCTTGATCCTCGCCGTCGCGCTGTCGCATCAGTCACCCAGTCACCCAAAGATGTCGTCGCATCCCTCTCCGACACCGGCTGTCGATCCTCGCCATCGCACCGTCGCATCAGTCACCCAAAGATGTTGTCGCCACCAGCCCCAGTCACCCAAAGATGCCGTCGCGTCCCTCTCCGACACCAGAGTAGACCCCAAATGGTGAATGCTACCACCATTGCCGAAGTAGAAAAGTAAGGATTTGGGAGAAAAAAATAAGAGGGAAAGAGAAGATGAGATTTGGGAGAGAGAAGTTGGGGGGGGGGGGGGGGGACGGCGATGAAACCCTAGCCGCCGGCCACCCCCCAAGCTCAGATCTAGGGTTTGGATTTTGGGTTTTTAGGTTTTTTAGGAGAGAGCTTTCTAGATAGAGAAATTCCTTTTTAGAATAACGAAGAGCTCGATTTATGTTGCTTGTTTCGTCTTTGTTGCTTAAGATAAAGATTTGAGTATTTAGTATTTATATCCCATAACATAAATAGGACAGATAATTATCAGCTTTTGTAAGATTTGAGTTAAGAGTAACTAGTATAATGTACTTGCGATGCACGTCTAAAAAAAGTAAAGTCATCAAATTAAATGAATATATATTGAATAAGAAAAAAACTAGTTTATATTTGAATGTTTTGATTTGGGCTGCATGTGCGGTACACATTTATATTTATTGGATATAGTTTGGACGTGTATTATACGTGTTTATATAGTTACAAAGTTAGAGTTTGTTTGTTACAAACCCCAACTCTCGTATTAAAATAGTAGAGATGTGTTATATATCGTTGTGGTCATTGTTGAAATATATAGTTGTGGTATATTTTGGTAGCGTGCATCTTCCCTGTTTGTGTAGTATAAAGCGATAACCAAATCTTCCCCTCTACAACTTCATTCCTCATTTTGCTTTCTCCCTCACAACGAAAAGGATGAACATATCTATCGGTATTTGATATATATCAAAAGAGAGTGTTCGTTATGTGGTTTTCTGCAAACGAGTATCCAATTAAGCAAACCAAAAATGCATAGAGTTAAATACAACAAAAAAAGTATTCGAACTATGGAGAACTTCTAAGGGTGCTAAGGTATAATGCAGTAATACAAATTTTGTGAGAATCTTTTGATTCTCACTCTCACATTTTTAATATTCCCTCATTATAGGAAACTAGTAATTTACACGGTGTTGTGCACGTTTTCATAATTTCAAAAAATAAAAATAAAAACTCTAATATAGGAAGGATTTGAACTGAAAACCTCTTATATATTAATTATGTACGTGCATTGCATATATTGGTAGAATGACAAAATGACAAATGACACTAAAGCCTTCTCCCATTATAATACTAGTAGTTTACAAATGCGATGCACGTTTTAATAAATATAGTTTTTTAAAATAAAAATTTAGACCTAGTTTTGATTTGAACCTAGGACCTCCTTTATAATAGTTATGCATGTGTGTTACACAGGTTGGTAGATTGACAAAACATTTACAAATAACACTAAGGATGCGTTTGGCCTAGTTTTTTTTTGGCTTTAAAGCTATTTCGGAAGGAGAAACCAGAAAGTAGAGCTTTGAAATTAAAAGCTGAAGCTGTTTGGATAGTCAGCTTTTTTTTAACTTTAAAGCTACTTTTAAGCTTGAAGTTGTTTGGCATAAGATTTCAATTGTAAGCTAGCTACTTTTATACTCAATTTAAGCTTTTGATTTTATTTAAGAATAAAATATAAGTTATCAAATTACAAAAAAAAAATTATATTACTAATAAATGAAATATTTAGAATAACCTAGAAAACTTGTAAAAAGGAAAAAAAAATATTGAACTGTACGTAAAAGAAGCATCACCTTATGGTACTGGCCTACGCAAAATTATTCGAGCATCAGAAAATTGTTAGATGATGAAGGGGAAGGGAGAAAATTTTTGTTGTTAGGGTTTGATATGTGGGAAGGGCCAAAAAAAGAAAAAAGGTAAAAAAAAAGAGAAAAGGAGAAACCAAAAGTTGCTCTTGAGAGCTTTTTTTGAAGCTCATTTTCTTCATTAAAAATAAGCTACTTCTTCTTCTGTAAAGCTTTTCAAAATATGCGTTTGGCCCAGCTTCTCCTTCTAAAGGAGAAGAGAAGCTAATTTTAAGCTGGGCCAAACGCTACCTAAGGCCTTCTCCCATTATAATATTAGAGATTAGAGATTAGATATTAGAGATATTAGAGATATATTATGTAATAATGAATATAATAATTATATATATAATACTATATATTATTATATAAATAATAATTATATAATAATAATAATAATATATAATATAATATAATATAATATATAATAATCTAATACATCAACGTCTACTAGTAAAAAAAAATATCTATATAAATCATCCCTTACTGTTTACATGAATTTTCATATGTTGCATCGTTTCGATGACGTGCCCACGGGCATACCTAGTAATAATAATAATATATACATACATATACATACATACAGTATCTATATAATAAAACACAAAGAAAGCTATCAAGCGGCTCTCCTTCAATCTCCTAAAAAATCAAAGGTCCAGATCTAACCTCACAAAACATATTTTCCCTCCAAAAGTTTTTCCCCACACTACTAAACGAAATGCCTATCGCGGCGTTTTTTTCTGTCTATGGCGGCGTTTATAAACGCCGCCATAGATGGTAGCGGCGTTTTAATTACCGCCGCGAGAAGCGCCGTTGCATCGACCGTCGTTACAGATCACGGGTCTATCGCGGCGCTTTTGTAGACCGCC
The DNA here is from genome assembly GCA_017893485.1 of Hemerocallis citrina. Lineage (NCBI taxonomy): Eukaryota > Viridiplantae > Streptophyta > Magnoliopsida > Asparagales > Asphodelaceae > Hemerocallis > Hemerocallis citrina. The sequence goes on from CM030363.1 coordinate 288,426,507, forward strand.
GTTACAGACCATAGGTCTATAACGGCGCATCTGACAAGGCGCCGCTATAGGCCTATGACCTGTAACGGCGGCCCAGAAAAGTGCCGTTATAGATCGGACGCCTATGCCGGCACTTCTTACAAACGCCGCTATATGTGTACTGCTTGTAACGGCGCATTTTTAAACCGCCGTTACAACTCGTAGCCTATGACGGCATTTTTTAAAAGCGTCGTTACAATTCGTAGGTCTATTACGGCGCTTGTTAAGTCCGCCGTTACAGCCCGTAGGTCTATTAAGACGCTTGTTTAAAACGCCGTTACAAGTCGTAGATCTATTACGGCGCTTCATAAATGCCGTGATAGACACATGCGCGTATATTTTCTAGATCATTTCGATATGCTATGCCAGTGTTCCTAAACGCCGGGATTGGTTCTTTTTTTTTTTTTATAATTCACCACGATTGGTGGATCCTCCCAGCATATTTATCTCAAAACTGATTGATAGGGGGTTTCGGGTTTTTCCCACTATTTAAAAAATGTCACAAATTCAAAATATCTGTAGTCATATCAAATTTGAACGTTCAAATCTTTAAAACACTAATAGCAGCATAATAAACAACTATATAATCATGGACCACAATAAACAATAATTACTTGTCTAAAAATGGTCATACGAAGAGTTAAAAATATACTTGTTATACATCAATTTCTTTGACAAAGCATAAATTCAGTTTCAACAAAACATAAAAAGACTAAAGTCCAAATTTAACTCAACAATGGCAAAGTCTACTGAAGCGGCTCGGCATTGCTTTGATTCCCACTGATATTTTGCCAAGATGTATGTGCGTGACTAGAAGTCGATGGAATTCGTTGGCGCTGTATAATTCACAATAGTGTCATTTATTAGATTATTCACTACACTAGGCACCACACAAGTAAAATGCAATAGTTAAATTTCATACTAATATCATAAAATATTGCTGAATACTTACAGTTCCATGTACTGGATTGTTAGAGTTCTGGTTTTGTTGGGAGATTAAAGAAACAATCATATCTTTCAAGCCGTCAATCTCTTCCTGCATCTTGGCTTGCATCTTGAACACATCCGGATAGGATGTGCGACTAGAGGTAGATGCACAAGAACCAAATACCTGTGATTGAAACCATGTCAGTCCAATTTTCACAGGGTCATAACTATATAACCAATATGAACTACTATGACACATATATAGAAGTTTAAAAGACAACCAAATAAAAGCAATGCAAATTAATTTTACTAGAAACTCTACAGTTCATTGATAATAAAGGAAACAAGACATGTTTATAAGTACATTTTGAACTAGCCCAGTAACTAACATAAGTTGAAGTAGTTTACCAGACAACCAAATCAACATGGTATTAACAGACTATTAGTTGTATTTAGGAGGTAAAGTGATCTTCAGTTCATGAAATCTGGTTTATTGGTCATCTTCAGTAAAAATTCTTTTGTTTGTAAAGTTATGGATGCTTACTTGATCATTTATGCATGCAGTGCAAGTCTTTTTTTATATCATGCTTCTTATATATCATTTCCTGCACTTATAATATACAGGTGTAAAATATGGCAAGACTTGAACTAAATTAATATACATACTTGAACTGATTCCATAGAGATGCTGATAATGATCCTTTTGCAGGATTACTTAGGTACTAGATGAAAGAGCAAGGACTCAAAAATATGAATGTATCTCCCAAATATCAAATTAAATAACTAATAAGATCAGGCCTAAGCTAAGTGATGACATAGATGCTTAGTGGTTAGTACTCATTTATTTCTATTGGTAATTATTATTTCCTATTGTATGGTGGATCATGTAGGATCCATATTATTCTAAATAAAATATCATATCTGCTATCACTAAACAACTATTTATTATATTACATTATAGATCATATAATCCTATTACCTTGCATTAAACTAAGGAAAGATGGTTAGCAGACTCCATTATCAGTAGTAAACAAAAAAATGGTAAACGCCATATATAGGAAAATGTTGTACACCTTGTGCATGTTGTATTTACCGAACCAAACTCAATCAAAGCCATGTCCTATATATGTTGTACACCATATATAGGACAATACATTTACCGAACCAAACTCAATCAAAGCCATCATTGCACTTTTAAATTTACAGATATATTTGAACTTTTTTTTTTGTTGACAAATTTACATAATAAGAATTTCTAAAATTTTAGCATAGTTTTAACAGCCGGCAGCTAGTCAACTAAGATTGTGTCAAAGTGAAACTGCCAAGCTGAACCCAGATTTGTCAAATTGAACAATCACAACAAGTACATCATTATCAAGCAGACAATTTAAAGAGCAGTTGCTGACATCGTGTCAGCTGCAAATGTAAGAATCACAAGTGACAAGCAACGTCGAAGGAAAAGCAGGATATAACAGAGGTGAAGAGTTTCACTTAAATTCACCCTAAAATAGCATAAATACGGCATATCTTCGTGCTATTTTGGTATAACAAATGTTTGCTATTTTAAATTATAAACACTATCGCCATTTAATTAGTGAATACTGAGATGGAATTTGAGAACATATGATGTTATATCAACAACAATTTTTGTGTACCTTAAGTACTTATTAGCACAACTTGTATATTTAAAGAAGTGGGAAAGATCTTGGGTTGTGTTATAGAGCCATAACTAAACCTATTGACAGGCAAGGTGAAATTTCTGTTTCTAGATAATTGAATCTCATGCCCCAAGTACTTTTTGAACTTCCAGGACACTGTATATAATCCTCTTCAAAGATGGGTTATTGCAGTTGACTTGATGATCCCAATGTGCTAAATCCACCGTGTTGACTTTCTCAGAAACTCTTGATTGTTCGTGCCTACTCATCAGTGATAATGCCCCAATTAGATAGGTTGTATGATCTAGATCTTCAATTGCTACTGTCTGATTTCTAGTTTTTTTTCCTTATTAACTTCAATACTAGCAGATAGCGAGTTTTTGAGTATCATATCTAGTAAGCCAAAAATTGAGAAGACTCGGATTTAACATCTCAGTCTCCATCAATATTTAAAATTGAGAAGACTCGGATTCAATACTATCGCATTTCATACAAATGCTTATAAGTTTAACTTCCTAAGGAAAGGTTATCACACTTTGACAAGAATATCATAAACCTATTCTTAATTCAGTAGAAAGGAGTGGAAATTGAAGATAAATAATTTCAGTAATCAGAACTTCTAATTAATAAAAATGTCTTGTGTCATCGAGCATTGAAAACTCTAATTCTACATAGCCATTCAGTGAGCAAACTAACCGTAGGCATTGATGAGCTCACTGATCAGATTAGTGGTACCAAACCAATTAATTGAAAAAAAATGCTTAAGATGACAAAAAAGTTGAATTGTCATGAACTATGTAGCAATGGCACTTCTATCTACGACTGCTATCTAGGACTCATATATGTCAGGTAAACCTACTGATTATATATATATATGTTTACCTGTGAGGGTGTTGGCCCCAATCCCATTCCCCGCACACGACCAGGTCGCTCTTTCCCCCTCACATCAGTCATAGCTTCACGCTAGATGGTTAATCGATCTGCTGAAGATGTCGACCTCTCTTCAATCAATTTTCTAGCTTCTTTCTAGAAAAGAGAGCAAACAATACATTAATACCAAAAATTGGGCTGAAAATTAGTTTGAAATTTTGTAAGTTATGACCAAATTAAAATCCAAATTTGAGTTGTGAATATTATCCAAATTTTTGTTGCAGAATGAAAATTGGAATTCGAAAGTTTCATGTATACCACTATATCAGCTGCAAATTCATCCCGATATGTCCCATCCTTACTTGTGTGGGTAGATTCAAAAAAATCTACCTCACCGACACTCTCTCCCTCGACTGTCGTATCCTATATATGAGTCAAATGAAACAGTTAAATCATACCAACGGAGAAATTGGCACAAAAAAAAAAAACAGACTTGCTATAAAATAAAATTTCCATTACCATCTCATCCCGCACAATCGCAAAGCTGCAGCTCCCCGTAGTGTGCTTGATCTTCAACTGCCTACGGCTGCTTTGATCAATCTCAGCTTTCCTCTATACCAATTTAATCTCTAATTAACAAACTAATTTAACGTATAATTGGTCAAAAAGGTGTTCAACATCATCATTATCACCAACCTCTTAATTAATGAAGTAGTGCTTAATCTCTAATGATCCAATCCTTTACCTTGCCTTCTGACTTTTTTTATTGGACTCTCTCTTCATAGCAAGAGTCTTGATCATTTGCATGTTAATAATATGAACAGTGACTTTAAAACCCGTGGTTAGATATTGAATGAATCTTCTAGTGATAACAAAATAGTTTTCACACTAAATGTAGTTGACGTAGAAGCTTTCCATATGTATGCATAAAGTAGATATAGATTAATTTCCATTTGGCCTCTCTTGCGCAGTTGCTATCGATGTTTTAGACTTCCATATAAATTATTTTCAAAATATCGAAGAGATGACACACACACACACACACACACACACACACACATATATATATATGCTCACTTACTGTTATTTTCTCGCTCTTGGTACAGGTTTAATTTAAACCCTAGTTACCCCGGCCTGTTGTGAGTCCCAGATGTGTACTTTTAACCTTGAATATTCAGGAATTTTATAGTTATATATTTGTTTACTTGTTTGCTTCACAATTAGAATACCTTTTTATTGTCATCTTTAATTTATACTTTACATGTTACTAACTTTCATTACACTTTCTATTTGATCATTGAGAACACATTACAAGTATTCATCTATAAACACGGTATTTAGTTATAATCGACCAAAGAAATTGAAAATTTCTAATCTTGTGAGAATAAGTCACGCAAAACCTAAAACTAATGAGCTGTATGCACCGAACTATCAGATTAATCTTGCTGGTTATCTCATAGATATGTAGGCGTCATCAATCTATTATCTATTATGTTTGAATTAATACTTTGAATATTCTTTATCAATTACATATACATAAGCTGGATATGTAATAAACTAAAACCTAAATAATTCTTTTTAACTTTCTACATGATATATCATATATTTAAATATGCGTATTTCTAAAATATTAAATTTTTGTTTATTTTAAAATGTAAATATAGAATATCATATTTTGTTTGTTTTTTTTTCTGGTAGTTGCAGTAAAGATAGAAATAGCATTATGCAGTTGCAGTTAAGATCAAGTGCAGTATCTAAGATCAAGTGCCAGACTTGAAATGTCTATTCTAAACTTGGCAATTCGGGGCTGGAATGGACCAAACAGATACCGGTTTTGAGATTAATATGGCCACCAAAGCCTGGTCTGAGATACATGTACTATGCCAAAAAGAATATATGACTAGATGTTAAAATTAGATTCATATACTAACTGAACTGATAAATTAGTATATGAAAGTGCAGTATACAAAATAAACAGACACACATACACTGATTATCAGTTCAGTTAGTATATGAATCTAGTATACAGATAATGGCCATAGCATTAGTGTGGTCGAGTGTCCCAACACATGTCTGACACGACATGGCTACCAAATAGCAGTGTCCATGCTTCATAGATAATCAAATACAAATTTTCTTTTATTAAAACTAAGGCCCTGTTTGGGAACATAGTAAATAACAAAGTTATGTTAATTTTCGAGGTACATGGTATGCTAACTTTGGTTATCACCTTTATCTCTAACTTAAAGTTCTCATTAAACATGGTGTCTCGCAACTCCAATTAGATAAGAGTGGAGTTTAGATAACTACAGTTATCTCAACTTTTAGGGTGAAATAATTACAACTATCTCAACTCCAATAAAATGAGCGTAAAACAGGTCAAACTTAACTAGAGTACTATAACAGTACATGATAACTCCACCAGTTATCCTAAGTCAACTATGTTCCCAAACATGGCCTAAAATGCATCACTTTTTTACCGTAGACCTCCAAAAGCTATATCACATATTTACGAATAATACATTACCCAAATTTTAAAAAAAAATCTCTTCACATAATTTGCATCTAAATGGTAAACACATCAATCTTTTACTAAACAAGTACTTTAAGATTCACTTGGGCATTTTCACAAACAAGAACCACGCAACAATCAAATCCAACCATATTTATCATCTAAAGTAAACTGTGAATGCACAGCTATAATTCGATGAACTAATCAAAAACTAAACCAGAAAAAACTACCTATGTTATGAACCTCAAAAGATGAGAATGGTGTCAAATTTAAACAGGATTGGTCCTCTATGGGTTTATTATTCAGCAAAGTTAAACATCAACAACAACAAGAAGGAATTTTGACAAAAGTAAATATAAACATCAAATTAAGCAAAGTAAAAACAAGTAAATATAAACATCCTACTCCAAATTCTATAGAATTTTACAAAAAGAAGGGATTTTGACAAAAACCCATTTCAAATTAAGCAAAGTTAACAGAACCCTAATCCCAATAACATGAAAATGAGATCAGAAGTAAGAGAATGTGAAATGTACCAATCAAATAGAGAATGAATCCCCACGGAGATTCTTCTTGAATGGAGAAGGGCGACTGACAAAATGATAGTATACTTCTGCAACCGTGTGGGGAGACGAAGCCGAATGCGAGAGGGGAAGATGGGCCGAATGGGGAGAGGTCGACTGGTCAGAGAGAGGGAGAGAGAGAGAGAGAGAGATTTTGGAGACGGATAGTGGAGCGGTGCTGATGTATTTTCGATTAGGGTTTTCGATTTTGGGGGGAAATGAAGAGCGGAGCGGAGCGGGATGACGATTTTGGGGGGAATGAAGAGCGGAGCGGAGCGGGATGACGATTTTGGGGGGAAATGAAGAGCGGAGCAGAGCGGGATGACGACGATTTTGGGGGGAAATGAAGAGCGGAGCGGAGCGGAGCGGGATGACGATTTTGGGGTGAAATGAAGAGCGGAGCGGAGCGGAGCGGGATGAAAAATTCGGCAGGCGGCAGAGCTGAAAATTACTGATTAGCGCTAGTTTCATGAAAATTACTGATTAGCGCTATATGTTTCCGCTCTAATGAAAATTACTGATTAGGGTCTATAACGGCGGTGTCTATACTACCGCCGTTATATATTATATATATAACGGCGTAATATAGCACCGCCGTTATAGAGCCCCGCTATTAAAAAATATTTTATAATGCCGATCTATAGCGGCATTTGGGCATAGATGCCGGTATAGATACGCCGTTATATCCATTCCGATTAGTAGTGCCAAAACTCAAATTCAAATCCCTCACTCAAAACAACTCATATATTTATTTAATTTTTCTCTCTCTCTCTTTCCCTTCCTTTTCTATTTAAAAGGTTTAAAAAATTAAAAAAATTTAAAAACTAATTTTTTTAAAAAAACTTAAAAACTTTAAAAATAATTCGAAAAAATAAAAAAAAGTCATATAATATGTTTTTTGCCAGACCCCAAAAGTTTCTCATATAATATGTTTGCTACTTCAATTAATTTGCTGGACCTCCAAAACTATTTTATATGATCAAACAAGGTGTATCGTTCCGAAGACGTGCCGTAGGCACGTGTCAACGGGCAAACCTAGTACATACATAATGTATACATATATACATATACATATACATATACAGTATGCTCGTTGGGAAATGAAAAAACAATATGCATATTCATGGGCCCTTAGAGCATCCACAGTTGTGATTTACTAAAAAATAGCTAAATACATATTATATATATAGCAAAGCGAGTTTGCTGCAGTGGAAAATGCTATAACATAGCACACACAAAAATTATAATCGGACAGATCTTCAAGATCCGTCCCACGAATTTTAAAAAATTTCCGCAATTTCTTTAATAATTAAAAAGAATATTTTAGTAAAAAAAAATTGGAAATGCCCAACTTTCCTTCTTTCACGGACAGATCTTGAAGATCCGTCTAAGGCCCAAAAAAAATTTTCCCCACTAAAATATTCTTTTAAAAATATTTTTTTTACCATAAAAACTAAAAAATTTCATCGGACGGAACTTGGAGTTCCATCCCATTTATAAAAAAATAATAATAATAATAAATGGGACGGATCTTGACCTTATATAATATGCATATTCTCATATCCGCTCTCATATATAGCAATGTATTGTAGCGAAATCGTCAAAATATGAAAAAATGGTAAACGACTGCATGGATCAAAATGCTATAAAATGGATAAAATGAAAAAATAGCAAACGACTGTGGATGCTCTTACTTGCTACAAAATTTAGTCGAACAATTCAGAAATGTGTTTATATATAGAACAATTCAGAAATGTGTGTGTATATATATATATATATATATATATATATATATATATATATATACATGACTCTGCAGAGACAAAATTCCAAGAATCAGTTCCTTCCATGCAATTTCAGAGATATTATCAGAATCATCTTCTTCCTCTCGTTCATCGATCAATTACTAATTAAGCATAACCTATGAGTTTATCTAAGTTCATAATCTCAGCCATTCTGACATTTGAAAGCACTAACACACACAAAATTCTCTCAAGAAAGGAAGATGAAAAGTACCCCCCAAAAAAAAAATTAAAACTAGTCCCACTAGGTTAAGACTTAATAATTCATCAAAAAAAAGGTTAAGACTTAATACGATTTTTTTTTTTTTTTTTTTGATAAAAAGATGACTAAGTCATCGCTTCATTAAAGAGAAATTTAACGAAACAGAAATGAAATTACAAAGTACAGTAAGTAAGATACAAAGGTAGGCCGTAGCCAATCAACATCAACGTTCAGCTAAAAGTACAGCCTGAACGTAACAAAATACATCAAAACATCCTAAAGGAACTCAGTATCTCGCCACCTGAACCAAAAGAACAGTCACCAAACCAAAAGGAACTCAGTAGCTCGCCACCTGCATCTGAACTACTCCTCCCCTTCCATACGCCTCTTCTTCCTTGAGCTAAGCAGTCATGTCCATTCCAAACAGCAGAATTTAATTTTATACATGAGAAAAGAAAGTCTATGATCAATGCTATTGAAATAGAGGTCGTTACGGTCTAGCCACAGATTCCAAATGATTGAAGCCACTAGAAGGTCCCAATATGGTCTCACTTGTTTTCTAATGTTGTGCAATCTAATGTCCCCCCAAACCTCCGCACTAGAACCTGGACATTGTCCTAACCCGAAAGTTAGACCTAGTTTTCCCCATACCCATCTCGCTCTGCTGCACTTAAAAAATATATGGTTCGTATCCTCTTCTTGGGTAATGCACCTATTACATAGAACACAGTCCAGCAATCCTCGTTTCCCCAGGTTAACTTTCGACAAAATTGCATCGTTATCGACCAACCATAGGAAGATTTTCACTTTATTAGGTGCGTTGATGCCCCATATGACCGCCGCGCTCCCATTCCTCAATCCTCCGTCGTTCAGCCTTTTGTATAATGAGGATACCGAGAACTTTCCATCATTCTCTAGGGACCACCATCTTTCGTCTTCTGCCTCCTGCGTAATACAACCTTCTATGCGGATGAAATTGTTGACCAGTTCAAGTTGACTAATAGAATCTTGATCCAGAGAATCTTTGACTTCTAATCTCAAAGTGTTGTTCTTCCAAACGTCATACACCAGCGTGTCAATGTTGGTCACTGCCTCCGCGGCTGCTGGGAACATTCCCATCAACGAGTTACTGCCACACCACTTGTCTTTCCAAAATCTGGTATTCTTGCCTAGTTTAACCCTGCAAAGGGTATGGCTATTAAAGACCTCCCCTGTCTTGAAGACCCCTTTCCACAGGCACGATTTCCTACTCTGGATAACCTTCCCCCCATATCTGAACTTCTTCCTAGCACGATAATTGGTAAAGGACTTACACCACCAATTATTACGTCGGATAGCCAGCTTCCACCACCACTTACTAAGAAGGGCAGTGTTCATGTCTCTGAGGTTGATGATGCCCAAACCACCGAATTCTTTCCTTTTGCAGACCCTCCCCCACCTAACGAGATGTATCCCTTTAGCTCCCTCGTTTGCGCCTTTCCACAGGAATCTTTTTCTACACTTGTCAATCTTGTGGATTACCCAAACCGGTAGCTCGTAAATCGACATCAGATAGATCGGGATGCTGTTGATGACAGAGTTCAGCAAAGTAATCCTTCCCCCCAGGGTTAGATATCTACCCTTCCATCCAGCTAATCTTTTCTCAATTCTGTCAATAAGTGATTGCCAATCCTCCCTACTGAGTTTCCCGGGCCTAATAGGGATCCCAAGGTACGTTAGAGGGAATTCTCCCCTACTGCATCCGAGCAATTGTTGGATCGTTGCGATAGGAACAGAGCAGATTTCACTCAGCTGGATAACACAGCTCTTATTAAAATTGACCTTCATGCCTGACCAAGCTTCAAAGCACTTCAAGACCGACCCCATGGCTATGATATCATCTGTAGCAGCCGACCCAAACAGTAACGTGTCATCCGCGTACTGAAGGATCGAGATAGGGTCTGGAAATCCTTTGATTTTAATACCAACGTTCGTCATGGCCTTGCCGCCGTTAGCTATCATTTCCGCTAGCCCGTCAGCTACGATAGCGAATAATAGAGACGAAAGTGGATCCCCCTGTCTCAGACCTCTTCTGCATAGAATTTCTCTACCCTGTTCTCCGTTGACAATGGGGAACGATTTCCCTCCTCTAATGCATTGAGACATCCATTTCCTCCATCTTTCTCCGAAGCCTTTCAACAGCAGCGCCTCGTCGACCGACTCCCATTCGACCGAGTCGTAAGCCTTTTGAAAATCCACTTTAAAGAGAAAACCATCTGTTTTTTCTTTGCGCGCGCTAAAAACAATTTCATGCGCTGAGGCCACACTATCCATAATGTCACGACCTTTGATAAATCCGCTCTGAGACTCCCCGATGATATCCTTTAATAGAGGCCCCAATCTATTTGCCAAAACCTTGGTGATGATCTTAAAGGAGCCATTGAGCAGGCTGATTGGTCTCAAATCTCCCACAGCTTTCACCTCAGACTTCTTTGGAATCAGAACAATATTCGCAAAGTTAAGTCTATCTAGATCTGCCTCTCCCTTATAGAAGTCTAGGACAATGCGCATAAAATCCCCTTTAATTATTCTCCAATAAAGCTTGTAAAAGAAAAGAGGAAATCCATCTGGGCCAGGCGCCTTATCCTGGCCAAGATCATTAATAGCAGAGACCACTTCCTCTTCGGTGAAGCTGCTTTCAATGCTCTGACACCCTTCAATCCTGGAATCCATCCACATGTTCTGATTCAGCGAACACATATGCTCTCTTCTCTTACCTAGCAACTCTTTAAAATTCTCAAAGATGTGCAGCTTGATTCTATCCTCATTCTCGCACCAAACACCATCCACCATAAGCCCAGAAATGTGGTTTTGTCTCCTTCTTCCGTTAGCAATCCTATGGAAAAATTTGGTGTTCGCGTCCCCCTCCTTTAACCACTGAATTCTAGATCGCTGCTTCCAATAATATTCCTCCGTCTTTTGGATATGAAGAATATCCTGTCTCTTGCTGAATAGCTCGTCATATTCACTCCCTAAAAGGTCTCTTTCTTCTTCTATGATTTCTAATTGCTCTATCCGCTCCCCTATATCCTCTTTGAGTCTTTGGTTTTTGCTAAATTCCAATCTTGCCCAACGCTTTAGTTCTGACCTCAGCCTCCTAATTTTTAGAATCCAACAACCCACCGCAGAGGTGGGTTCAGTCGGCTCGTTCCAGCTCTCCTCGATAATCTTCGATAACCCATCGTGCAACGTCCAAGACTTTTCAAATCTAAATTGGTGTGAACGTCGTCTATCTCCTACCCCACAGTCCGGCGAAAGAGGAGTGTGATCCGAGGTGAATCTAATTAATGCCTTGGCCTTAGCTAACGGAAATTTGTCTTCCCACTCTGCGGACACTAAAATTCTGTCTAACTTAGCTAAAGTTGGGGTTGCTTGTAAGTTAGACCACGTATATCTCCTATTAGATGGATCAATCTCCAAAAACTCTAAATCATTGATACACTCGTTAAACTGCTCTCTATCACCCCTGGATGCTCCTCTACCTAGGTGTTCGTGTTGAAATCTTGTGATATTGAAGTCACCCCCAACCACCCATGGTCCCCTGCAAGAACCTCTAATTCTCCTAAGTTCGTCCCAGAACAAGCTTCTCTGGGCTGACTCATACGGACCATAAACAGAAGTAACCGTATGAGTCCAACTGTAGTTATGCAGTTAGAGCATCTGTAGTCGTTGTGACCTATTTTTTGGGTATTTGGCAAATGAAAATAGAAAATTTAGCTGCGCGCTGTAATGGTCGAAAGTTAAAATTTGATCAGACGATGGATTGTCTTTCGTCTCAAATTTTTTTTTAAAGGAAAAAAAAATTGGCACAAAAGAACAAAATAAATAAATAAATAAATGCTCCAAATGTGAGGGACGGTGGATTATACACCGTCCCAACACTTTAGTCTTTAGCAAAATTGTTAGGACGGTGTATAATCTACCATCCGACAATTTTTTTTTTTAATTGGTTGGGACGACACTTTATCTATCGTTCGATAATAAAAAAAATTAAGCGACGGAACGTTATCTTTCGTCCGGCAGAATCGTCCGGCTATATTTTGGCAATTGCCATTTCGATTGCCAAATATAGCCGCGTTGGTAACGCTCAAACCCATTTTTTTAGCATTTGGCCAACGACCACATAGGGTTTTTTTTTCAAATTTTAGAAAATTTTGATATATAACAAACAACTAGATGCTCTAGGTCCTTATAAAGTACAAACTGTACAATCTATCGACGTAGGTACGGATGCACTAGGTAGAGACAAATCGCGATATCATGATCAAAGTTTTTTTTTGAGATAAAAAAGAAAGATGAACACAGGTATCGAACCAGCGATCACAGAGCCACACGCCGCGCTACAGTAGCACCAGAAGGCTCCACTTGATATCATGATCAAAGTTAAAGAAAGGAAAAGTGAATGATAGTAACATTAATGGTTACGGCACTAGCAGAACCTACCATGGAACCCACATCTCTTCTCTAATATTATAATTGGAGAAGACCAACCCACATCTCTTCTCTAATATTATAATGGGAGCAGACCTTGGTATCATTTGTCAATCTATCCACACGTGCATCAAACATGTATAACTAGTATAAAAGAGGTCTCAAGTTCGAGTCCTCACTATGTCAATTTTTTACTTTAATTTTTTTATATTGAACATACATCAAGTATGTAAATTACTATCCATCTATCTATCTATCTATAATATAATATATTTACTTACTATTTATTGGAAGAGTTTGTCACAAATAAACAATTTAAAATATTTTTTTGTCACAAAAGAAACATCACTTTTTCACCAAACAAACAGGTGCATCGCACGTGCAACTCCAAATCTATTTTCAACATGTGCATTGCATGTACACATTAATGTTTTTTTTTCCTTTTTAATTTTTTTTAAAATACGTGTATCGCCCGTTCAACTCTATTTTTGAATAATGACTTACGTGTATCGCACGTTTAACTCCAACTTTTTAGCAAAACGTACATCGCACGTGAAAAATACTAGTATATATAATGGGAGAGTTAGAGTTGTAATTTGTCAACATACAAATCCGTGCATTATATATGCATCTCAAACTTTCTCATTAATTACAACACAAATTAACAAACAAACAAAATTTCACCTATTTAAAACATGCAACGCATGTCCAGAATAAATTTTGAATATTTTTTAACACTAAACGTACACATATGCTATACGTACAACTCAAATTCTATTTATAAACACGTGCATTGCACGTACAAATCGTAGTTTTTTCTTTAAAATATTTTTTTCAATTACGTGCAATGCACGGTCCAACTCAAAAACTATTTCTTAACACATGAAAATCCTCCCACTTTTATCAAAACGTGTGCATCGCACGGAAAAATACTAGTTTTCTAATGGCGGAGCTTTCTGTACATATATAATTATTGACCTTGAAATATTTGTGTTCTTGAATGTCATAATCACTCTATGTGCTAATTAAGTATGGTTCTCAAAGTTTAAGGCTGTTTTTGGTTCGTCGTTTGGAAATTTTATTTTAAACATAATTTTTAAAATATATATATATAATTGTTTTTTATAATTTTTGAAAACTAAATTCTGGAGGACCCAATGGAGAGAGAGAGAGAGAGGCGAGGAGAGAAGCAGCCGTCTTCCCTCGGGACCTGAGCAAATCCTATGCTCAGGTGCTTCGACTCCCCCCACGCAGACCCCCCCATCATTACCTTTCCCAACTGCCTCTTCGATCCCCGTACCATCCCCCACTACCGTCCAAAATCACCCCTCAAAATGTCACTTCACATCCCACCGCCAAAACCACTCCCTCTCTCCCCAAACCAAAACCCTATTTTCAACCAAAGCCCACCACCATTTTCCCCCCAAAACTCTCTTTTTGGAGACGCCCTGATCGCCGATCATCACGGAAGATGAAAATGAGATGTTTCAAATGTGGAGACGATGACCATCAAGCAGCGGAGTGCAAAAAGCTGGGCTTCCATTGCTTTAACTGCAAAAAGTTCGGCCATAAAGCGCGGGATTGCCCTCTCCACAACAGGCGAGAGACGCTGGTCGTCGAGCTCCCACACAACAATGCCATATCCCAAGCCCTACCAGCACTGCATGCAAGTGCTTTTCTTCATCTCATCAACCCACGGCGGATTCCCCTTACAAAGGACCTTGAACATGCATTCAACTTCTCGTGGGGAAGACAAGGATTTTGGTGGTCGCTCAAACGAGTCAGTGATGGAGTTTATCACGTTCAGTTCCCGACCACGACAGAGGCAGAAGCGGCGATTGCCGAGGGGGTCTTTAGTTTCTCTGGTTTCAATGCGGCTTTTTCACCGTGGTCTGTTGATTTCGGGGCGAGGTTGAGGCCGAAGCCTTGCTTCATTTGGATCAACTTGCCCCTACTCCCCTTTCACTTGTGGAATAGAGAGTCCATTGAGAACTTGGTTCAACACTTTGGCAAACTTATCACTCCCAGTCGGGAAATGTTGAATGCAGATAGCAGGGACCAAGCACTGGTTCTTATCGAGGTTGAAGACCTTACCATGGTGCCAAAGTCCTTGACCATTAAGTATGCAACACCTTGGGATCAGAAGATCCATATTCATGATGTTCCGGTCCTCTTACTTGGTAACCCCATCCGGGTGGAAGACGTGCAGTCGGGCAGAGTCCAATTGTTTACTACTGGGAACTCGGCGGAGCCGGGGAGCACGAGCTTTTGGCGACCCATTGGTCATACTGGGAACAGGGATGAGGGTACGGCGGAGCGCCGGGAGCTGGCCACAGCCATGGATGGTAGGGTTTTTTCAAACCACCGTGATTTGGGGGATGGAAATCAAACGGTCGCGCGATCCTCGCATGCAAATACTGATATGGTAAATATTTCAAATGCTCCCAATCAATTTGAATTAGCGCCATTTGTGGAAATCGTACCAATTCTTCCCCTGTTACCAAAATCAACGGAGGATCCTTCACCTCAGCCAAATCCCAAAATTCTAGCACCAATCTCGACCAACTTCTCGGAACCAGCTGGCAGTCTTCAAGAGGGGGCCCCACAGGCTGGCAAGATGGCTATGCACACCACTGATGAATCCTCTGGAGATAGTTCTCAAGCTGAAGTTCGTGAGATGATGTGGGAAGGGAAGCTTATCACACTGCCTCTTTCCCTTTTTGACAAGATTCAGCCAGCTGTGGAAGTTGCACTCCGGGAATCAGGGTTGAGAGAAGATAGTAAAGTTGGTAAAGAAGATTTGGGGGCTTCCGATGAAGGTAACAGTAAGACTGAAAGTTTCCGCACACGCTCCCTGCTGAAGAAGATTGCAAATCGAACTGCTAGCTCATCCGCTGCCGCCCCTCCAGGTTTTCAGGAGGGTCCTTCCAAGAAGGGGAAGCACTCACGATCCATAAGCAAGCTCAAGAGTACCAGACCTTTTATGAAGCACCTGTCAACCACTATCTAGAAGAAGGCCTCAGGTACATCCTCTTCGACTGCTTCTGTTTCCAATGCTCATCTAAATCCTTTCGCATTACTGTCCAATGATGATATTGTTGAGGTAGCGACATCTATTGGAGTGGCGGCTCTGGGGCCACACTCGGTTGCAAAGCTCAGGGAATGCCAGAAAGCTGTAGTTGATCTCCCTGATCAACAACAGCATTCTGCTTAGCAATTTAGTTCTTCTGCTTTTGCTGTTTTTGTGTGCGTGTTTTGCTGTGATTTTTTCTTCCAAATGCGGATTGCAAGCTGGAATGTTCGAGGGCTGGGCAACCCTGATAAATGCTCAATTATCAAAGATGGCGTTAAGAGTTGTGCACCTTCTATTATCTGTCTGCAAGAGACCAAGCTCAAGAATTCGAGATCTCAAAAGCTTTCATCAGTTGGGGGAGTGACTATCACAAAATGGATCCAGTTAGATTCTATTGGTAGCTGTGGAGGTATTCTTTTGGGTTGGAACGATCAGATTCTTGATTGCACGTACTCAGCGATAGATATTTTTTCTGTATCTGTGTCTTTCAAATGTAGGATTTCAGCCAGAGAATGGTCAGTCACTACTGTTTATGCACCTTTTGAGCTCGAGGATCGGGAACTTTGTTTTTTTGAGATCAAACAATGTAGGAGATTCCTAAATGATGCTTGGGTACTGTGTGGGGATTTTAATGTGACTATGTCTGATGGAGAAAGGTCCAAGGGCAAAGGCTCAAATAGAGACATGAGAGCTTTTCGTAGCTTCATCCAGGACTTGGAGTTGATTGATCTACCTCTTTCAGGGAGGAAATTTACCTGGACAAACCAAAGAAGTTTTCCGACAATGGCCCGATTAGACAGAGCCCTCATTTCAGTGGAGTGGGACGTTCTGTTTCCAAACTGCATCCAATATTCGCTCCCGAGAATAGCCTCTGATCACTGCCCCATTGTCCTTGATGACCAAGTTATCACTAAAAGGGTGAACTATTTCAAATTTGAAAAAGCTTGGTTACACAATCCATCATTCATCCCGGCTGTTAAAGAATGGTGGCCATCATTCAGGTGTGGAGGGAATCAGGTTGATGTATTTGCGACTAAGCTTACACTCCTTAAAAGAAGGATCGGGCAATGGAGAAATGATAACTTCGGCAATATTTCGCAAGCTAAGAAGAAATTGCAAGATAAACTTCTAAAGCTGGAAACTGATGCTGAACTTTCAATTAGTGCTATTGAGCCAATGAAGACTGTACAAGCTGAGCTCCAAGAGCTTATCAAAGCAGAGGTGGTCTATTGGAGACAGCGCTCAAGAGTGCAATGGATTAAGGAAGGAGATGCAAACACGCGTTTCTTCCACTGCATTGCAAATGGCCGTCGACGCAGGAATTTTATCCACAGTCTGAATATTGATGGTACACTGGAAACAGCCCCACTCCAAATTAGAGCAGCTTTTGAAAAGCACTTCAAATCTATCTGTGGCACAACAACTGTCTCTGACTTTCAAATTGATTGGAACACACTCTACCCCCATAGGATACATGATCTTGCTCATTTGGAGGCACCTTTCACTATGGGTGAGATCAAGACACCGGTTTTTGGCATGAGCAGTGATAAAGCTCCGGGACCTGATGGCTTTTCAATGAGCTTCTACCACAACTTCTGGGACATTATCAAAGAGGATCTCCTTAATATGCTCCTTGCGATTCAGAGAGGTGAAGGCGACGTATCAAGGCTGAACTACTGTAACATCATCCTCATTCCCAAGTGTGAGGGGGCCAATTCTGTTTTTGAGTTCAGACCAATCATTTTGCTCAACTGCTCCTTTAAGATTTTCACCAAATTGCTGGCGAATTGACTATCTCCGATACTACACTCTCTAGTTTCCTCTTCCCAGTGTGCTTTCTTGAAAGGTAAGTCCACGATAGATTATTTTGTTGTTGCACATGAAGCAATCAATTTATGCAGCAGGCGACACTCCGACACCCTACTCTTTAAAATTGACTTTGCTAAGGCATTCGACACAGTCGATTGGGATTTCCTAGACCAGCTCTTAGTTGCTAGAGGTTTTGGCCAGTCCTGGTGCAGATGGATCCATATGATAATGCGGACAGCAAAATCCTCAATCCTCATAAATGGTGAAGGAGGTCGTTATATTAACTCGAAGAAAGGTTTGAAATAGGGCGATCCACTCTCACCAATGCTCTTCATCCTGGTTGTGGATGTCCTAGCTCAGATGCTCCAAAGTGGTCGCAGTAATGAAATCTTCTCTCCACTGCCAGTCAGAGGCTCAATCGCAAACCTGTCAGTGCTGCAGTTTGCGGATGATACATTGCTTTTTTGCAAGGGCGATGAAGATGAGGTCATTAACCTTAAATTAGCACTGCAACTGTTTGCTAATATCTCTGGTCTTGCTGTCAACTTCGATAAATCATCCTTAGTATATTTTGGAAAGTCTAAAATGAAACTCAAAGCTTTCTCAACTATTCTTGGATGCAAAGAGGAGAGGTTGCCCATTAAATATCTTGGTATGCCTCTTGCTTCTAGTAAGCTCAGCAAACAATACTGGCAACTGTTGCTCCTTAAGATTCAGCGGAGGCTCTCAGTGTGGAAAGGAAAAATGCTATCTAGAGGCGGCAGACTGGTTCTTATAAATTCTGTGCTTAGTGCCCTGCCGGTTTACTATGCCTCTTTCTTTAAGCTACCCCTTTGGGTTATCAGGAAAATTGATAAGCTACGCAGTAGATTCTTCTGGTGTGGCACAGATACTGATATCAGAGGCATTGCAAGCGTGCAGTGGGCACGAATCTGTCAACCGAAAGAACAAGGAGGCCTGGGGATTCTTGATTTAAAGGTGTTCAATGAAGCTCTCCTGATGAAGTGGTGGTGGAATTTGCTTGCATCAGATTCCCTGCCAAGCCAAACTCTTCGAAGCCTGTATCAACGCAGTGATTCAAACCAACTGATATGTCCTTCTACTGCCTCTTGCTTCTGGAAGGGTATATATCCGCTGAAAGACCAATTTCTTATTAACATCAAATGGAGCCTTGGTAAGGGTACGCTCATTAATTTTTGGACGTCCAAATGGATCCATGGAGCCAACATTTCTTCCCTATTTCCAACCCTGGCTGCTGCGGCATGGAATTCTGAAGCTGACATTCTATCACAGGGATCTTGGTCAGATGGCTCTTGGACCTGGCAGCCGAGACTTAATTGTGTCCTAACTGAATCAATGAGAGAGGACAAACTGCGCCTGCTTGAGTTGCTTGCAAACTTCCATCCCACAGCTTCTGAAGATCAACCATCCTGGCGACTGACTGCATTCTCTATTTATACTGTCAAGTCGGCTTATAACTTCTTCATCATGGCTGGCCTCCGTTCCCCTTACTACACTGCTACTTGGTCCTCGCCTGCCCCGCTCAAATGCAAGGTGTTCATCTGGCTGCTAAGTTGGAACAAGCTCAACTCGAAGGAATTTCTTCACTCTAAAGGTTGGTCGGGCGACACTACATGCACAGCTTGTGCATGTCCTGTTGAATCGCCCTTTCATATCTTTTTTGAATGCCCAGTTGCTGCTGCAACTTGGAAACACTTCACCGCTATGCTTAATATCCATAACATGCCCCATCATATACACGAGTGCTTCACGACCTGGTGTTTTGGAACTCACAATCACAGATTCACTTGGCATCTTTTAACTGTCTCAATTTGCTGGAGTTTGTGGCTTGCTAGAAATCAACGCACTTTTACTTCTAAGGCCGTGCAAGCAAAGGGCATTATTACTAATGTAATTTTTTATTTTCGCTCTTGGATAGATGGGATGGACAGCGGGAAAAAGAAGGCAAAGCTGATGAACGAGATGGAAATAGCAGGAGTGCAAGATGCTCTTTTAAAGCAAGCACTCATACGGGCTGATCAGTTGGATAGCGACGAGGGGAGTTGTTCGGCCTAGTCTTGCAGTTCAGAGCTGCTTTATCTGTGGATGGTTGTTATTTTTGATCTTTTGGACTCATAGTTTTGTTAACTCTGCTGTTGTAACTTGAAATTACTTTTTGGATGTCTGTTTAGAGGTCTTTTTATACGAGTTACTTGCTGTTGATGGAGAAGGGGGATGAGATCATGTTTTTGAGTCTAGTAGAGGAGTACGACAATAGTCCACTGCCCTCTCTACGACACAGATGCATGCTATCTCAAACCTGGACCCATCAAGTGACTCGTTTTTCTTTTGTAACCTCTATTCAGATTGTTTTTTGTAATAGTGCTTAAACTCTTTTTAATATATATATATATTTTCCGTGAGGTAGGAAAATCCTACCTTTTATTCGTCAAAAAAAAAATTTTTCGAAAATAGAGTATTGTTTGGTAAACTTTTTTTATCGAATAGTTTTTTTCAAAATTAAAGTATAAAAGCCGTTTGATAAACTGTATACAATATGTATGTATATATATATATATATATATATATATATATATATATATATATATATATATATATATATATATGTATATATATATATACGTGTCGTCGTGAAAACTCAAATTTTGGTGGATCTAACAAATTCAAACCAATCTCAGTGGTTAATTTATTAAAAAAAATTGAGTCCAACACATTCACCAAAAAAAAATCTACGCAAGGTACACATAACAATTCTCATAAGCCATTTCCATCTCAACTCTTATCAAAAAAATCAAACCAATCTCAAATATAGACTATATGCATAAACAATCCTAGCCCTATTTCATAGGAGAAATTTTATTTTTTTGGGAAAAAAATGCACCGGAAGCAAGAAGGTCTTGCGTACAGGCTGTTTTCAAAAAAAAATTGTTCTTCCAATACCAAATGATTTTGCGTCTGTTTCTTTACTAAAAATTTTTTTGAACGGATGCAAGAAGGTCTTGCATCCGATATTTTTTTCTTCTTTTTAATTATTTAAATTGCTCATACGCAATATTATCTTGCGTCTGAGAATTAATTTTTGGATCGGACACATAATGATCTTCCGATTTCTATATTTGAAGAATATTCCTAAATGCGTTTCTTAAATATAGAAAAATACTGTTCCTTTTTTTTCTAAATTTTGAAAATACAAAGAACGACTACAACTGCTCCTTACCAATATTTTACAAATTTTGAAAATATTGGGGCAACTACGGATGCTCTTAGGGGTCCTAGTTTTCCAATAAGTCAAAGGGGTAATCCCCCACTAGATAAGAAGCATTACCTACACAGTTAATTCTTTCTTGTCTCAACATCCAACACCTCCACAGTTCTCTGCTTCGTGACTTGAGCATAGGGCTGCAATCGACCGAACCGAGCCGAATACTTTCACTCTTAAGCTCGGCTTGTTTACGAAACGAGTTTAATTTTGAGCTCGAGCTCGGCTCGAGCTCGGTTCGAGCCGAGCTTTGACCAAGCTTTGACCATGTTCGAGTCGAATAGCTTGCGAGCTTAGTCTAAATAAAAATAATAAAATAAAGCTCGAGCTCGACTCGTTTACGAAACAAGCTCGATTTTGAGCTCGAGCTTGGTTCGAGCCGAACTTTGACCGAGCTTTGATCGATCTCGAGCCGAATAGCTCGGGAATCCAGCCCTATGTGAGCATCAGAAAGTTTTCCCTATCTTGGTGATGATGGTCAAATCATGCGCTGTCTTGTCATTTTTTAATTCGCTATTAGCAAGCATTAGGCATATTGGATCAATCACTAAATCACTATTCTCCATCACTAGGCTTATTGCATATGCATGGATTAAAAGCTCGATCCCAATTCCCAAGCATGCATGAATCTAATGACAAAGCAATTTGATCAATTCCACGAGGAAAACAAGAACGACAAACAAAGATCGATCTAAGCAATTTTAGGGTCTATGGTTTGTACTTGTGCTTTACTCTTCTTTTCTCTTGTACTATATTCCCAGCTCCTCTCGTTTGGGTTTGTTCGTTACTTATCATTAACGAAACACGAATGCTATATTATATTTCACCTTTTTTGTAAATTAAAAAAACAGAAGGATACGGTCAAAGGATTATTAATCTAGAACCATGGACAAATCAGGGTCTTGGAAAATAAATTTTGGTTTTTAAAAAAAGTATAAGATCTTATACTTTAGAGTTATATTTTCAAATATACGAGGGAAACAGCAAGCATTCTATTCCTCACTTCTCATCCATGACTATTTGATGTACCTTGCCTCTATTATGGCCACTATATATCATGCATAGAGCAAAAGATGTTTGCACCAAAACTAAAGCAATAATTCTAACAAGGCCATGACTAGCGAGTAGTGAGCTCGTGCCTAGCTACTCTCTCTAGGGTACCTTTTATCCATAATGTGACTCAACAGCAAGCTGAATAACCCACCTTATGATTGTGGATGAGAAGAACTTAGAATATAGAAGGCCATGTCGTGTACTACAGTGCGTTAAATGGAATGCTCTTTTTCACTTTTGTACTAGTTTGAGTAGTTCCATCTCAGTCATGGTGGAACCATGAACTGGCCAACGCAAGTTTGTGGATGTGGTGCGATATCGCATAGTGGCAATGTGCTGGATATGTATACATATAGAACGGTGTTTCGTATTGCCCCGTACGCTAGGGTTTCGGCATGATGCAATCCATGCAGATATGATTGAGATCGTGATGCTTGTGTGTAATTTTCGACAAAAAATTTGTTGAAGAATCTACCACATTCGTAATACTAATAGTGGAAGTACACCACAAGCAATAGAATCTATCAAGATTTAGATGAATCAAGAATAAGGCACCACAATATATGGAACATCTCACAAGAACGCAATCAATATGCAGAGTTAAAAAAAAAACTAATACTTGTTATTCCCCAAAAAATACAAATGTTACAAAAGAGATTACAACTCTCAATTTCTCTCCCTCACATTTGAAATACTCGGCACAATCTCCTCTTAAAGTTGAACAATGATAACGGCTCATCAATTCTCTCTAATATATTATCGATGGATTAGATCCACACAAACCCTAGAGTTTACACCCATATATATATATATATATAGCCCCAAATAAATCCTATACGATAAACACAAATCCAGCTTATTAGGTTTTAAACTCGACAGCAAAATAACACACAACGCCGCTGTTGGTCGACCGCAACGTGTAAAGCCCACACCCGAGACATAACCGGTCGACTGCACGGTCGACCGTCCCCTTCTTCTCTGTTGAACCCTGTACACTCGAAGATCTTCCTACAGTCAGGGTCAGTCAACCACACCCCCGGCCGGTCAACTGCTACTCTCCAGATTGCACATCTTTTACTTATTGTTGTTGTATCTTGCTGTTTTTGTCTCTTCTTCTTTTCCAACTTCAATTACTCTGTGCCTAAGTGTATTTGAGGTTACAATTCTAACAAATTTGTCGTCTATGAATGTGCGATAGTTTTGTAATACTGAATTATTTGTTGTCTCTTACCATTTAGATGTAGGACTTTGTCAAATAAGATGGGTTCAGTCATTAAAACAGCTGTGATGTAGATTGGCTTCGAGAAGTTTGAGTTGTGATGTTATATGGGATGGGAGACGAGAGTGGGCTACTTGTTCTTCATTGGGCTATTGGGCCAGCCCAGTACCAAAAACAGTGGTTATTTGATGCTCGCATAGACTATATATAGCTTCTTAAATATGGAGTGAACAGGCCCATATACTCAATTTTTTGGGTTTGAGTAGCAGGCCCAAAATGGAAGAATGTTTTAAGAGTATTCAGGCCCATTGCTTGCTTTGCTGGCCGATTGCTCCGCCCTCTTTTTTCAGCATGGGCGTTTGACGTGGCACTATTCTCTGTTTTGCTGGCTCTTCAGCCTTTTATTGTTTTATTTTTGTTCACTTTTTGCTGTTTTACATCTTGTAAAGCCCTTGATTTTTTATTTGTAACTTAACTTTTTTTATTGATTAATATATATTGTTGATGGCTGGAGCCTTTTGGCTCTATCCGATATATCAAAAACGAGTATTCGGGCCCATATGTATATTTTTTGGGGAGTAGCATACAGAGAATCATAATGGATTCCAGTAAAGTAGTGTCATACAGCGATAAATCCATCTTAAGAGCATATAAAGTTACTAAACTTCATAACAGAGTGCTCTACAAAAGAACATCCATGATATAGTATGAACTAAAACATAGAGAGACAAGAAAGATGACACTCGGCAACTCCTTCTTGAAATTCTCATCCTTGAACTTCAATTACTATCGTATTCTTCCACATCGCTACAAAATGGTCCTCTCCGCACGTAGGGGATGTTAATGTTAGTAGGACATACGCTGTCTAACCTAATTAAATTAAAATAGTAAAGATTCTTTATACAACAAGATGATAAAGTTGATTTCTTATCATAGCTTTTAAAGTTTTGTTTGAAATCCTTTTCCGCAAATGTTTTTGTAGTCTATTTTCACAGTTCCTTTCCACTGTACTAGTACAAGTCAGAGGAGAAATTTATGTGAACTTTATAAAGAACTAACTCTTAACCAACTCATCGTGCTTAAAATTCAGTCCTTCAATCATGCAAACATAGAACAAGCTAATTCATTCCTACATATTATTGAATCGCGAGTATGAAGTTAAATAAGTTTTAGCGGGACAACGCGCTATGGAATTCCTCGTTTTTATTCGACAAAATGTTCGGGCAGTCAACTTGAACATTAATTGTTCGAATACAATATTAAGTTTTTGTCACTACGTTAAAACTTTGAATTTGTAGTAAGGGTTGAGAGTTTTGCTATGTTTTGTTCCGTGCTCGGTTATGTAATGAATGTGTTGTATAATTCTTTGCCAATCAAAACTTTCTTTAATCCTACTAGTATGATGTACGTGCAATGCATGCCTTTTAAAAGTATAGTTATTAAATTAAATTAATATATATCGAATAAAAATATTGCTTATATGTGAATATATTGATTTGAGTGACACATGCGGTACACGTATATATTGTTGGATTTAGTTTGAATGCATATTGCGAGTTTGTTTAGTTACAAAGTTTGAGTTTTTTTTGGTTATAAACCTCAACTTTCCCATTAAAATAGTAAAGATTAGCACTTTGCACGTACAACGCACGTTATAACAAAAAAAAAATTTTAAGGAAAGAGTACGATTATTCAAATTTTTTTTGAAAAAGTACATGTACACATTGAATTAAAGAAAGGAAAAAGAAACTTAAGATGATTATAAATATTTAATTAATTAAAAAAAACCTAAATCAAATTTAAAATTTAGCAATCAAAACATAAACTACAGATCTCAGAATGAGTACTAGAAGAAGAAGAACTGATATCAACTCATTTAGCGAGATAAGATGTATCCAGCTAAAAACAAGAAAAAATCCAACAAACTACTCACTTCGAACCCCAAATCGATCATTGAATTACAGTCCGATAAAGAGATAAATTCCAATAAATATCCATCTTGATCAGGGCCGGCCCTGAGTTCTCGGGGGCCCTAGGCGAACTTCCGAAATGGGCCCCTAATAACATTTTTTTTACGCGCAAAATACGTACCTATATTTACAAGGGAAGTTCAAATTTGGGACCCCTAAAATTGCGAAATCTCCGGGGCCCAAGGTGACCGCCTTACCCGCCTCTAGGGTAGGGCCGGCCCTGCTTATGATGTGGACGCAATCATCCAATTAAAGATACATAAGGAAAATAATATCCCCCTCATGGATGAGTTGAGTGCAAATGTTGATAATCAGCTTAAAAAGTTGTATTTGTTCTATTCGACAAAATCATCAATCACTAACATTCGATTAGCGAAAAAACTCAATCAATGACAATAAAAAGTGGTTCTCTCTTCACCAGATCTCAAAGACCCATCCTTATTCACAATCCCCAATTCACAATTCAACCCTCAAATTATTCATACATCTCCAGTTTAGGAATATACAAAGTTGCAAATTACATTGTATAAACAACCAAAAAGTAAGAACTACCAAAAAAGCTGCTCAGACTACAACAAGATTAAATAGAAGAAACCCATCAACAAATGCATAGATTCAAACTCCTGAAAACACCCAAATCTAATGTTCCCATTATTGATATTTAAAAGAAAAGAAAAAAAAAAATCATATTAACACAAACAAAGGCATACCCATTAAAGCAAATCAGAAACCCAAGTGAGATTGATCTCTAGAAGGACTCACCATAGAGAAGAGAGGCTGTGGGCTGCTTGCTGGATGAGAATGAAGAGATGGTTTTTGCTGTAATTTGAATTGGTTATGAGCCCAGTTCGTAATTATCTTGGTGCCCCTTAAAAATTTTGGGCCCTGGGCATGAGCCCAGTTTGCTCTACCCCAGGGCCGGGCCTGATCTTGATCCCCAAATCCGAGCACCCAAACCCTAACACTAAACCAAAAGGAGAAAAGGAGAGAAACAAAAAAATAATCTCAAAAGCCATGATTACAGCCTGAAAAAGAGATGAAATCCAACAAAATACTAACATCGAACCCCAAATTTGACCACCCTAACCCTAATCCATACCCGAAAGATTATAGCTCGGAGATGCGATCAAATCCAAAAAAACACATACCTCGATCCCCAAATCCAAGCATCTAAACTCTAACACTAACCTGAAAGAGAGAAAAAATTGAGAAACTAAAGATGGGGGAGGAAAAGAGAAAGTGGAGAAGAATGAGAGACATGGAGCAATGAGAACCACAAACTGGCCTATGAAAAAAATTATCTTTAGTAGCATCAACATTTATTTTATATAAATGATACTTTCGTAAATAATTATGTTACAAATAAATTTGAAGTTTGAGAATATAATAGTAATTGGCTAATTAATTAGAAATGTGTTATGATCCAAATTTAGTCCCACATCAGTTATATGGGGAACCAATGTGGGGTAGTTATAAACTTGGGCTCCCTCCCTTTAACAGCTAGCTTTTAAGGGTGAGTTCTCCTAGGTTCCTAACAATTGGTATCAGAGCCGACCCCATGCTTCTTAATTCGCTCTAGAGGCTGGATTAAAATTACTGGTAGACCCGGGTTGGGCCAGTGTCGCTAGAGTGAATACCGCCGAGGGCGGCGGGTTACGGAAGCGTGGTGGATTGTTATGATCCAAATTTAGTCCCACATCGGTTATATGGGAAACCAATGTGGGGTAGTTATAAACTTGGGCTCCCTTCTTTTAACAGCTAGCTTTTAAGGGTGAGTTCTCCTAGGTTCCTAACAAAATGAATGGTGGATATTTCTCACTTAAAAATGTTTGGTTGTGATTAGATCAATCAAGTTGGTTTGTCAGCAAATCAAATTATATATATCTTATATTAATAGGAGAGAGTGCCCCCCCCCCCCCCCCCCCCCCCCCCCCCCAACCCCTTTCTATTTTGAAATAGAGAAATGAGAGAAAAAGTAGGGATTCTTATTTAACTAAGATGTGCACTACGTAGATTTTATTAAAAAATAAAAACAAAATAAAAACTTCAATATTTCATCAAATATAGTCTCTTCCCCTCCCACATTCTCATTCTCATGTCTCTTCTCAAACCCACCCCATCCCCTAGCTTAGAATTAGATTTTTAAGCAAACACAATTCATAAAATTATTTTTATATAACTTTCTTAGTCTATCATTTTTACCCTAACATGTACTATAATGCATGGTTTATAATGTATAACATATTTACTGAATGTTAATGATGTTACAATATACCTTTTAACATAAGTTAATTGAATTTGCAACATATTTTCATTGCATGTATTTTTTAGCTTTAATAATATTTAATTGGATAACATTGTGGTTTAATAGTGATTCTCTAAACCATCTGCTAATATGAGGATGATAATGAAGATTTTATTAATTACGATAGGGATGATATTCATAAATTCTCCAAATTGTCTCTCACTTTTTTGGAGTTTTATATAATTTTATGAGCCTCCCAAAACTATTGTAGGCTGTGCAATTTGCACAGGGGTAACACTAGTGTATACTATATATTATACAAATATGTCTACACCATCTCTTTTTCCTCTATTTTGAAATGAAGAAAGGAGAGCCAATGTAAGTGTTACCGCTGATTTCGGTGTGGGGGTAAACAGATAGAATTTGTGAGTCCGGGATACACCTGAACGATTGACTCGGCCTTCTTGCTCCTGGCACAACCTGCAAGGAAGTGCGAAACACCGGGGTTGATTCCGGCGACGCACCCTCCGACGCTCTTGTCAGTAATCAGGAAAAGATTAAGAAAGAGCTTAAGTGGTGAAAAAGTGATTAACCTGGTCTTGGTGGTAGAAGGGTCGTATTTATAGTCGCCAAGAGAGAGATTAGGGGCTTGATTCCTTGTATAACTGTTCGGAGCAAAATCCTCACAGTTTGTTAAGGAAAGTAGATCTCCTAATTCCCGGTGAGAGCAAATCAGGCATGCTGATTTGGTCAAATCAGGGATCCTGATTTGTCTCTTGCTGATGTGGGTTTTCTTCGGGTCGGAACCCGAACCCACTAAGAGTGGGTCCGTTCGCGGGTGATTGGTCCTGTGAGAAGGGGACCCAATACCCATTTAGGATCCACTTGTATGTGAAATTACCCTTTTACCCCCGTGCTTCAAGATTCGCGCTCGATCTGGACGGTCTCGATTTAACCCCATTTTTAGCCATATCACGAGCCCCCCACTCCTAAAGACTGAGCGTGATCAGACTTTGAGGAGTAGTTTAACTGTTTTAGTGGCTGGTAGGGTCGTATCGAAGTCCAGATGTAGGATCTTGAATCTAGAAAGGGGGTAGTGAGGAAGTTTCTGATGCTGCTTGCTGTTCTCAGGCCATATCGAGTATTTAGTAGTTTTCGTCTACTTTCTTCGGACTATTTATTTAATTTTGCGATGCGTTTGCTAATCGTTCGGGGGCCTTAACGATGTATTCTAGGCAATAATTGTTCGTTCAGGAGCTCGAAAATGTACTCCCGAATTTTTAATTATTTTCCAGAATTTTTAGTTAATTTTCCCGGATTTTTAGCAATTTTTCGCAATTTAAATAAATAAAACGATTAAGATAGAAGAGAAAAAAGGTTTTAAATATTCGATTTATGACGTGGCTGGATCTGAGACGTCGATCATGGACGAGCTCGGGTTTCCGAGAGATCCGACGGTTGTCGGGGTTCGGAAGCTGTTTTCTCCGTTTGCGAGTTCGGGAGGGCACTTGCTCGGCTGCCGACCGGGGGCCAGGAGAACTCGGCCTACCGAGCGACGTGGGTCAATCTGAGCCATCGGATGGTGGCGCGCATCTCGAAACAGGCACGGTTCCCCAAAAAACACTATCTTGTCCTTTAGCGCACGTGGCGCGATCTGGTCCGTTCATCATAAGGTGCACGAATTTCTGAGAGATCCGGCGGTTCAAGTGGCTCGGCGTCTTTTTTTCTCCATTTACCAGTTCGGGAAGGCACCTGCTCGGATGCCGACCGAAGGCACTGATGTTCAGCAATCCGAGGGACGTGGCTTCACCTGAGCTGTTGGATGCGGGCGCGCATCTCGAGACGGGCGCAGTTCCCAAGAGAACACTATCTTGTCTTTTAGTGCTCTCGGCGGGATTTGGGCCGTCTGATTGAGATCAGACGCGAAAGTTGAGGGGAAAGTGGGTTTTCCCCGTTTGCCAGCTCGGGTAGGCTCTTGCTCGGATGCCGACCGAAGGCATCGGTGTTCGGCAACTTGAGATGGCTCTGTTATCAATTGTGTTAATGGCGCTTCGTGACTTGCGCGGCGTTTCGGCTTCCCGAGGTCATTAAGGATAGTTCCTTTAATTAATGCGCGGTCGCTTCAACTTCCGAGGATCATAATGGCTGGTTATAGGAGGCAGGCTATAAGTACCCCACTCGTTTTGTCATTTCCGTCACAACCAAATTGGGTTCCAGACCTCGGAGGCATCTGCCTTGGGTAGCTTCTCTCTCGAAGTTCGGAGTGGTGGCCTCTCTTCTGCCTGGTTTTCCCTTTGTTCCTGACGGCCCCAAAGTGGATGTCAGGAGCGAGGGGGAACGAGGCAGTAGCGGTGACGACCGTAGTCCGCGCTCGGGGAATGAGTTACCTCCGAAGGACGGGTGGCCGCTCTCTTACCTTATTCTTCCCCCGTTCCGGACGGTCCCCAAGTGGGTGTCGGGAGCGGAGGAGAATAAGGCAAGAGCGGTGACGACCGTAGTCCGGATCCGAGGGATGGGCCTTCCCGGAAGGACGGGCGGTCGCCCCGCTGTCTTGTTGTTTCCCCATCCCTCCCTGCTCCGAAGGGGTGTGAGGGGTGGGGGCAACAAGACATTGGCGTCGACGGCCATGGTCCGGACCCAGGGGTGCGGGCCTCTTTCGAAGGACGGTCGCCGTTCTCTCACCAAGATCTTCGGCCTTCTTCGGTTGCTCCAAAGTGAGTGTTGAAGTAGGCGGGGATCTTGGTGGGAGAGTGACGACCCCTGTCTGGTGTCGATCTCCGGGTCATCTGAGTCCGTTTGTTGCAACTGTGAAGGCGCCGCTGTTAGAGTCTTTCGACAAGCCGAGCCTTCCAGTTGCAACAAACTAGCTCGGGATGGTGCGTCTCTTCCGACCTCTGAGTGTTGGTGGGTTCCCCCCCATCTCTGTCTTCCTTCGCGGGCTGATGGCTTTTGACGGAGGTCAGCCCGGGGGAGTTAGAGATGGGGGAGTGCCGATCTGTTTCTGCTCTGCTTCTGACCGGGGCCTGTTGTCGGGGTTATACCAACCGAGGCACGGGACCTGGGGGGCGCCTGCCGAGGGCGGCGCCTTAAAACATAATCAAAAATTTTCCAGGTTCTTTCTTGCATAGGCGAGGCGTCCGAGGTCCCGATCGTCCGAGCGACGTGGCGCTATCTGAGCCGCCGGATGCTGACACGTATCTCGAGATGGGGCGCGTTCTCCAAGAAGACACTATCTTGTCGTTTAGTGCTTTTGGCGAGATCTGGACCGTCGAACGTAGGCGTGAATCTCGAGGCGGCTCAGTTTCCCAGAAAACGTTATCTTGTCGTTTTGCGCGGGTGGCTTGATCTGAGCCGTCTGATCGAGATCATGTACGAAAGTTGAGGGAGAGGTGTGTTTTCCCCATTTACCAGTTCGGGAGGGCACTTGCTCGGATTCCGACCGGTCCCTGCTGTCGGCATGTTTGGATTGCTCGGAGGTCGGACCTGGTGGGAGGAGTAGTGGTGATGGGCCTTGGTGACGTTCCGGAGGCAGCCCAAAAGTTGCGAACTTTGGTTTGGAAGTCCAAGGGGCGTCTCAGTTTAGCTATAAATCTCCACCCCCCTTGAGACTAAGTCTCACTTTTCATTTTTACTCTCTCTCTTCAGCTTTTACTCCGCTTCGAAGTTTTTACCTCCCGGGTGGTGTTGCTAGCTGTCGCGGTAGCGTTCCGATTCCCGGCGAGATTTCCGACCGTACTTGTCACTTCAAGGTCAGTCTCTTTCCCTACTCTTTATAAAATGGTTAAGATTACACTCTCGGATGAGACCCCCACCTCGGAGCAAGCTGTTGGCCGAGGGGAAAAAGGGAAGGGACAAATGGAGCCGAGCGAACAAGACGTCGTTCGTCCGGATAAGGAGGGCGAGGTGGCCGAAGTGCCTGAGGAGGTCGTGGCGGAGTCCCGGAAGGGTAAAGCCGTAATCACGATAGTGGAAACGCCGAAGAGAGCGGGGGCGTTCGGTCGGCAACTCATTGCAGTATCGACCGTGGGAGGTGTTCGGGATTATACCGAGGATGACTTGGAGAGGGTCACTCAAGGTACGGCAAAATTGGTGGAGGAGAACGAGCCTAGGGAGCTGTCCGAGGTCGACCACAGGATATCGACTCTCACCGAGGCCGATCTCCGCACGATTCGAGAGGGTTTCCGAATCCCGCTCGAGTATGCGTTGCTTCTTCCTGGGCCGGGATTCCGAGCTAACACCAAGTCCTCGCCGGATATATGCGTCTTCCCGGTCGATTCCCTCATTGCCGGGCTCCGGTTCCCCCTACACCCGTTTGTGGTCGAAGTTCTGGTCTGGTACGGTCTGAGTCCTGCCCAACTGATGCCGAACACTTGGAGGCATGTCGTGGCGTTCCTCCTCCGATGTCAAGAGGTCGACGCCAAGCCGACTATGTTTCTCTTTCGGAGTCTTTACAAACCTTGTCAGCCGAGGCGTCATGAACAGAGGTTTTTCCTGTCTCCTCGGACGGGAGTTAAGTTGATCGAGAACCCGGACTCGATCAAGCATTGGAAGGACAAATACTTCCTCGTCCGAAGTCTGACGCCGTGGGTGATACCGACAGCTTGGGCGACGGACGGCTTGCCTAAGCGTACAAAGAAGGACGCCCCATTGAATGCCGAGGAGGCTGAGGTCCAGAGGAAGCTTCTAGCCCTGCCGGCGCTAAGCTGGAAGGATATTACCGAGGAGCATCTGTTCCGTGGGGGTCTCAGTCCGATCGACCCTCGTATGCTTCTGGTATTTATACTCCCCGTTTAAAGTTCATGAAAAATTTTCTAAGTTTTTCCATCCGGCTTTTGCAGAGACAATGAAGCTTGATTACAAGGCTCTGGTGGCGAAGGGCCGGGCAGAGCAGGAGAAGAAGAAGAGGTCGGCGGCGGAGACTCAGGAGAGCCGGCCAGCGAAGAAGCCTTCGGTCGCGAAGACTGCCGAGCAGCCGAAGGTCGCGGTCCTCAAGGAGGGGGAGATCGAGGTCCTCGTCTCTCCGACGAAGGTCGTGATCCCCGACCAGGGCGAGGTCAATGTCTCCGATCCCCCTGCCTCGGACGCACCCGTGCCGGCCTCGGGAACGGACGCTCCGGGTTCGTCGAGCAGCGTCTTCGGGGTTAAGGATGCGCTGTCCATGCCGGTCCCGCCCCTCACTGCCGAGGCGGAGAAGATCCTATCCGAGCGTCACAAGCAGATCTTCGTCCCCGACTGGCAGGTGATGAATGCCGATGGTTTCCTGGGCGACGGGAACATCTGTATGGAGGCGATAAGGCATCTGCCGACCCCGAAGGATCGGGCTACCTTGAAGGCCGGGATGGCAGGTGACTCCGTGATGCAGGTCGCCCGGGACTCCATGTCGGTAAGTTGGCTGATTTCTTCTTCATCTGAATTTTTTAGAAAATTTTCTAAGCATTTAGGTTCGGATCGTAACTCCGTTGCTCACTTTCAGATCATCTGCCACTTCAACTTCCTGCTTGAGGAGATGGCGAAGAAGGATCAGGAGAAGGAGAAGGAGAGGACGGAGCGCGTCAAGGTCGCGAAGCAGCTCGATTCCGAATTGCTTCTTTCGGCGAAGAGGGCCGCCGAAGTCTCTGGGCTGGAGAAGCAGCTGACCGATGCTATTCAGCTGTCAAAGGATGAGGCGGCCAGGCTCGAGGCCGCGAAGAAGGAGGTCTCCGAGCTGAAGGACTCAGCGGCCAAGCTCGAGGCGTCGGTGAAGGAGGCTGCCGACCTGAGGGAGGAGTTGGCCACGGCTCGGTCGGAGGCGGAGGGTTCTCGGAAGAGGGCCGAGAGGCTCAAGGCCAAGCACCTCAGGAAGGTGAAGAGGGTGAAGAAAGCCGTGCAGGAGGAGGCCGCGATGCACATGACCCAGAACATGCTGGACGCGTACGGCCGGGCCTTGCAACATGTGGTCGCCAAGAACCCGGGCTTTGACACGTCCACCTACAACTTCTATGACCTCGTGGAGGGGGAGGAGGTTGTCCCCGAGGAGTTGATCGGGCCCGAGGGGGAGACCGAGCCCGTCGACGATCCGTGGAAGGCCGCGACCGAGGAGGAGAAGGAAGACGACTCCGAGGGGGAGGAGAGCTGGAGCGAAGGAGGTGGCGGAGGCGACGGCAAGGACAAGGCCGAGGGGTCGATGGACCCAAACGACAAAAAGGTCGACCCCTGACTCGGTTGTCTTCTTTTATCTTCTTTTTTTTTGTTTCTGTAAGCCTAACTGCGGACTGGCCACCGCTGCTGTAGAACTTCTCGAGTTTTGAATAATAATAATAAGAAAAATGTTTTGTTTGGCCAAAATTTGCCCAAGTGTCGAGTCTCGGACTTAGAGTTTGTTTTGGCGTGTTGGCCCTCGGATTTATCTCTGCATTTCAGGTGAGATTCGGCCCGATCACGGAGGCCGAATACCTTCGGCTGGAGCTGGTGAAAACGAAGGGCGAGCTCTCTCAGAGCCGGTATAGACGGTATCTCCTGCTCGGCAGGCTCGAGGATACGAAGGCGGCTCTGCGGAGGTACGGTCGCGAGCTGTACCAGTACCGGAAGCGCCCTTCAGCCCCCTATCCCGAAGGCGAAGTTGAGAGCCTCCGCAAAGAGCTCGCCGCCGCTGGGCGGAAGAATGACGACCTTTTGGCCGGGGTCCAAAGCTTGGAGCTAGCGGAAAAAGAGCGTTCGGCAGAGCTGGAGAAGCTGGCTTCCGAACTGGAGAAAGCGTCAACCGAACGCAAGAGGTTATCGGCTGAAATCGATAGGCTCAGAAGGATCACGGTAGATAGGGGGATCGAAGTGACCTACTACCGACGGCTTGCAACTGATAATGCCGATGCCTCGGGCTCGTTGACAGCGCCTCGACCGAAGAAGTTGGCGAAGGACGATGTCCTGATGGGTAGGATCATCGAACTGGAGGAAGAGATCGCGTCGCTCAAGCCGGCACCGGTCAGGGCTAACGTTCGCAGCACTTCGTGCACTCGCGAAGAGAGCGAGAGGGGGGTTACGTTTTACGAGCTTGCGACGCGCTCACCGTTGACCAGGGGAAGTCCAGCCGATGCTCAGAGTAGCGCGGCAGCCTCGTCGAGCGGGGCTTCGGTCGGCGTCGCCGTTAGGGCTAGCAGCGAAGGGGGGTCGCGCTTCGTTGGTCTAGGGTCGGGTTCGGAGGGCAGACCTCGACGTCCTCGCGTTTCCCTAAATCGAAGCATTCCCCTTCCGAAGAGGCTCTGATTCGGCCGCTTTTCTACTTTTGTTGATTGTTGTAATAACTTAGCCGTAGGGTTGACCGACCGTCTGTAACACTATCATGTCTGAATGCAAATAATTCTGAAAAACTCTCAAGTGTTAGACTCCGGCAGAGTATTGAAACTGTGTTATTCGTTTTTTCTTCGTTTCAGCTCGTCGTGACGATCCATAGCTCGGACTCCGGACGTTCGAATGATGGCTCTGAATCCGAGGCTACTTCTGGAACAGTGGTGCTGAGCCCTAGGAGCACGGATATGAAGTTGCGCCGAGCCGAGAGTGAGTGGGAGCACCTTTCGTTGGTCCTCAGTCTTCGGGAAGCCGAGATTCAATGCTTGGAGAGCAAGGTCGCCGAGCTGAACTCCGCAGGGGAGGATGAAGACCCGCAGACCGCATTCAGCAGTGCTCTTCGGGTCAAAAGCATTCGGCACATTCAGTCGAAGATCATCGCCGAGCGAGAC
Organism: Hemerocallis citrina; assembly: GCA_017893485.1. Lineage (NCBI taxonomy): Eukaryota > Viridiplantae > Streptophyta > Magnoliopsida > Asparagales > Asphodelaceae > Hemerocallis > Hemerocallis citrina. Next base: position 288,461,890 of record CM030363.1, read on the forward strand.
GACCTGCTCTCCGAGATGTGGCATCTGCGTGGCGTGATGGCGAGGCTCCGGGGGGAGAAGGAGGAGTCGTCCGTCGAGGAGGACGGACAGTTTAGTGAGGATGTTTTGGTATGAGAGACAAGTGTAGTGGGTCGGGCATTGTGTGTTTTGTTTGCCAACACTTTGTAATGGGATGTTTTGTATTACGTGCCGACAATTAATAAAATTTCCCTTTCGTCGCTTCGTATGTTCGCCCTTCGCTTGTAACCGTATCGGTCGTGCCGGGATCTTTGAACCGAGCGCGTCTGTTTAGCTGGATGGATCCGGAGTGCGGCCCTCTGTCGTTGAGTGGATCCGGAACAGTACGACAAGGCTCCGTACCCATAAAAGCGTCATTTTGTCGCTTAGAGTAGGTGGCTAGATCTGAGCCGTCGAGTGTAGGCGCGAATCTCGAGGCGGCTCAGTCTCCCAGAAAACGTTATCTTGTCGTCTTGCGCGAGTGGCACGATCTGAGCCGTTTGATGAAGATCAGGCGCGAAAGTTGAGGAGGAAGGGTGTTTTCCCCGTTTACCAGCTCGGGAAGGCTCTTGCTCGGATGCCGACCGGATATGTCTGCCTTCGACCCTCGGCTGTCAGTCAGGAGTGGTCTGGATGCGTGTTCCGGACCTTAGGCATAGTCCAACGGTTGCGGGAGCAATTCCGAACGGCGATCTACCACTGATTCGTCCGGAGACGAAGAGGAGGTAAAGTCGAGCCGAGTGTTGGACTCCGAACCATCGGTAGAGTTCAACGGCTGTGGGAGCAATTCCGAACGGCGATCTACCCCTGGTTCGTCCGGCGACGAACCGAGGAAGTAAAGTCGAGCCGAGTGTTGGACTCCGAACCATCGGTACAGTTCAACGGCTGTGGGAGCAATTCCGAACGGCGATCTACCACTGGTTCGTCCGGGGACGAACCGAGGAAGTAAAGTCGAGCCGAGTGTTGGACTCCGAACCATCGGTACAGTTCAACGGCTGTGGGAGCAATTCCGAACGGCGATCTACCCCTGGTTCGTCCGGGGACGAACCGAGGAAGTAAAGTCGAGCCGAGTGTTGGACTCCGAACCATCGGTAGAGTTCAACGGCTGTGGGAGCAATTCCGAACGGCGATCTACCCCTGGTTCGTCCGGGGACGAACCGAGGAAGTAAAGTCGAGCCGAGTGTTGGACTCCGAACCATCGGTAGAGTTCAACGGCTGTGGGAGCAATTCCGAACGGCGATCTACCCCTGGCTCGTCCAGAGGCGAGCCGAGGAGGTAAAGTCGAGCCGAGTGTTGGACTCCGAACCATTGGTTAAATAAGAGGGGAGAGAAACATGCAAATTCACAAACATAATAGAACTTTTCTTTATTGATATTTGACGGCGAACCGTTTTACATAGTAGGATTCATAGAACAGGTTACAAGTGTAAAGGAGAGGAATGGCGCGACACCTCGGATTACTTAGAGAGGCGCCGGGGCGCTCTCTTGGTATTTCAGGAGGTGATCGGCATTCCAGGTCCTCGGGAGCTCTCTACCATCCATGTCCTCAAGTCGATATGCTCCAGGCCGAACAACTTTTGCGACCCGGTACGGCCCTTCCCAATTCGGGGCTAGCTTGCCCTTCTGACTGGGGAGGGATATGGCTAGCTTTCTCAACACTAGGTCTCCCTGTTCAAGGTTGGCGGGTCGGACTTTCTTGTTGTAGGCTAGCTCGACTCTCCTTCTGTAATTCTGCTGCCGAATCGATGCCCTCTCCCTCAGTTCATCTATCAGGTCCAAGTTTCCTCTGAGTTCCCTGGCGTTCTGTGCTTCGTCATAGGCGATGAGCCGAGGGGAAGGAATTCCGACCTCGAGGGGTATTACGGCTTCGGCCCCATAAGTCAGGCTGAAAGGGGACTCTCCAGTGGGCGTCCGCTTGCTCGTGCGGTAGTTCCACAACACATTAGGGAGTTGATCGACCCACTGTCCTTTGGAGCACTTGTGCAGCCTCTTCTTGATCCCCGCAAGGATCTGCTTATTAGCGTTCTCGGCTTGTCCGTTCGACTGTGGGTGCGAGACGGACGAGAAACGCTGTTGAATGACGAGGTCGTCGCACAGGGTTCGGAATGCCGAGCCAGTGAACTGGGTCCCATTATCTGTCACGAGGACGCGCGGGACGCCGAATCTACATATAATGTTTCTCCAGAAGAACTGCACCACTCTGTTCTCGGTTATCGTGGCGAGGGGCTCGGCCTCAACCCACTTCGAGAAGTAGTCGATAGCTACGACTAAAAACTTGAGCTGACCCGGAGCTGGAGGGAAAGGCCCTACTAAGTCCATTCCCCACATCGCGAAGGGGATAGGGCTCGATAGGGAGGCGAGGTTGGCTTGAGGGAGGCGTCGGATGCTGGAGTGTCTCTGGCAGGAGCCGCACTGCCGAACGTGTCGCTCGGCGTCTTGGAGAAGTGTCGGCCAGAAGTACCCATAATTCAGAGCTTTTCGGGCCAGGGACCTAAATCCCGAGTGTGCCCCGCCGACCCCTTCATGGAGCTCCTGTAGGGCATATTCGGCCTGTTCCGGAGAGAGGCATCGTAGATATGGCCGGCCGTCCAGTTGGGAGAAAGAGCGCTTGTATAGGATGCCCTCGATTAAGACATAGCGCTCGGCTCGGGTTCTAACTCGGCGAGCTTCTTTGGGATCTGAGGGCAGAACTCCATCCCTTAGAAATTCTACCAGTGGCTTCATCCAGTTGTCTTGCAGCATGACTGGTAACGACTCCGCCGAGCCTAGTGCCTCGTCTTCGATGCTCGGCTTAGTGAGGACTTCAATTAGTACGGTCTGCTCGAGTCCTTGTAAAGAGGACGAGGCCAACTTGGAAAGTGCATCGGCCTGTGCGTTTTCTTCCCGAGGGACCCGCTGGATGATGGCTTCTTCGAACCGACCCATGAGATCCCGGACCTTGGCGAGGTACTTCGCCATCCGCTCGTCCCGGGCTTCATATTCGCCCAAGACCTGGTTCACAACCAGCTGGGAATCACTGTGAATCCGGAGACGATGTGCCCCAGCGCTTCGCGCGAGTCCGAGACCGGCTATGAGTGCCTCGTACTCTGCCTCGTTGTTCGAGGCCTTGAAGTTCATGCGGATCGCGTACTGTAGGACGAAGCCATCAGGGCCGTTCAGGATGATGCCGGCGCCGCTTCCCTCACTGCAAGAGGATCCGTCCACAAAGACTGTCCAAATGGGGGGTCCGCTCGGGACGTGGCCGACCTCGGGGATGGTGGATTCTACAATGAAGTCGGCGAGGGCCTGCGCCTTAATTGCCGTCCGAGGTTGATAGGAGATGTCGTGCTGACTCAGCTCTATCGACCACTTCATCAGCCGGCCCGAGGTTTCGGGTTTATGGAGGACTTGCTTGAGCGGTTGGTCGGTGAGGACTATGACTGAATGAGATTGGAAGTAGGGCCGAAGCTTTCTTGCGGCCATGACGAGGGCGTAGGCTATCTTTTCTATCCCCGGATAACGGAGCTCGGCATCCCGAAGTACCTTGCTCACGTAGTAAATTGGCCTCTGGGTCCGGTCCTCTTCTCTGACCAGGACAGCGCTCAGGGACTGCTCGGAGGCTGCCAAGTAGAGAAAGAGAGGCTCGCCTGGGACCGGCTTACTGAGCAGAGGGGGGTTCACCAGATAGGCTTTCAGCTGGTCGAACGACGCTTGCTGTGCCTCGCCCCATTCAAATCCCTTAGCGCCTCGGAGTGCCTTGAAGAAGGGAAGGCACTTTTCTCCTGACTTGGAGAGGAACCGACCGATGGCTGCGAGCCGACCGGTGAGTTTCTGTACTTCTCTGACGTTCCGAGGCGGGGCCATGTCTAATATGGCTTTGATCTTTTCGGGGTTAGCTTCAATCCCTCGCTGGCTCACCATGAAACCGAGGAACTTGCCAGAGGAGACTCCGAACGCACACTTGTTCGGGTTCAGCCGCATGTTGTACTTCCTCAACACGCCGAACGCCTCTTGGAGGTCGGCTACATGGTCGGTGCCGTGGATGCTCTTGACGAGCATGTCATCGACGTACACCTCCATATTTCGGCCGATCTGATGCTGAAAGACCTTGTTGACGAGGCGCTGGTAGGTGGCTCCCGCGTTCTTCAAACCGAACGGCATTACTCGGTAGCAGTAGAGACCTTGGTCGGTGACGAAGGAGGTCTTCGGGATGTCCGGAGGGAACATCCGGATTTGGTTGTAGCCCGAGAAGGCATCCATGAAGCTGAGGAGCTCATGGCCCGAGGTGGCGTCGATTAGGGTGTCGATGTTCGGGAGAGGGAAGGGATCCTTCGGACATGCTTTGTTGAGGTCGGTGAAGTCGATGCATATCCTCCACGAGCCGTTGGACTTCTTGACCATCACAACATTCGACAACCACTCGGGATAATTCACCTCCTGGATGAACTTGGCCTTCAACAGCTTGTTCACTTCCTCCTTGATTGCCTGCTGTCGTTCGGGAGCGAACTTTCGCCTCTTCTGCTGAACCGGTCTGCACCCCGGCTCGACACTTAGGCGGTGGACGAGCAAGTCTTCGGAGATACCGGGCATATCCGCGGCCGACCAAGCAAATAGGTCGCGGTTACCCCGGATGCATCTCACAAGGTCGGAGAATAGCACGGTCGGCAAGGACTTGCTGACGAGGAATTTTCGGCTCGGATCCTCGTCGGAGAAGAGTACTTCTTCTAACTCGTCCGCTGGTTCGGACGTTGGGCGAGCCTTCGGCTCGGGGATCTCGAGAGTCTCGAGCGAGAGCACTGGTCCCCCGGTGGAAGTCATGTAGCACTTCCGAGCTGTTTCCTGGCTCCCCTTGACTTCCCCTACTCCCGACCGAGTGGGGAACTTCATCTTCAAATGGTACGCTGATGGGACGGCCTCAAGGGCGGCTAGGCCGGGGCGACCGAGGATGACATTGTATGCTGCCGGGACGTCAACGACCATGAAGTCCATAGGCTCGGTCCGGGTAGTAGGGGTGCTTCCCGCAGTAACGTCGAGGGTTATCACCCCTTCGATGGTTACCGGGACCCCCGTGAACCCGTGGAGAGTGTATCCGGCCGGTTTGAGACGGTCTCGGGACAGCTGGAGGCCCTGGAAGGCCGAGAGGAATAGAATGTTGACCGAACTCCCGTTGTCAACCAAAATCCTCTGCACCTTGTAGTTGGCCATGCGGAGGTCGATGACGAGGGCATCACAGTGAGGGACTCGGACTCCTTCGAGATCAGCGTCGGAGAAAGACACGGGCACACCGAAGCCCTTGGGAGGAGGAGCACTGTGGACCGAGTTCACCTCTCGGACGAAGGCTTTCCTCGTCGTATTAGAGGGGCCGCCCATGGGGCCCCCGTGGATCATATGCAGAACCCTTTCTTCTTCGAACTCAGGCGTTACTTCGCGCCGCTTGTTAGCCCCCCGAGGGGGAGGAGAGTTCCGATCTGTCCGATCATTAGCCTTCACGAACTTCGCCAACTGCCCCCTTCGGATGAGGGCTTCGATCTCATCTCTCAAAGCCCGACAGTCATTCGTCTCGTGCCCGTGGTCCCGGTGATACCGACACCACTTGTCTTTGTCCCTCCTCTTCGCCGGTTTGTGCATCCTCGGGGCTGGAGGGAGGACCCCCTCCTTCTCTACTTCCATGAGGATGGTGGAGACATTAGTTGTGAGGGGCGTGAATTTCTCGAACCTGGGGGGAGGACGACGCTGGCCGCCTCCGTCCTTCATAGTCTTCTTGGCCCCCTCTTCCTCCGTTGCCTTCCTTTTCGAGCCGGAGGAGGGTCCTCCGAAGTTCGGGAGGGACTCGGCCTCCTCGGCTCGGATGTATTTCTCGCACCTCAGTAGGAGGTCGGCGAAGTTGGTAGGCGGCTTCTTTGCTAGGGACGAGCGGAGGTTGGAGTTGAGGACGTTCGACTGGAACGCCACTGTTGCCACGGATTGGTCTAAGGAGGCGATCGACCTGACTTCTGCGGTGAACCTCTTCACATAGTCACGCAGCTTCTCTCCCCTTTCCTGTCGGAGGTTCAGAAGGGAGAGACTCGTCTTCTCGGCACGTCGGCTGCTCACAAAGTGAGTTATGAACAGTGTCTCAAACTGCTCAAATGAAAAGATGGAGGCGGGGGCAAGCCTGGAATACCATTCCCGAGCCGAACCCCGAAGGGTGGCCGGGAAGGTCCTGCAGAGTATGGCATCGGAGACTTGGTGGATCAGCATCAGAGTCTTAAAACTCTCGACGTGGTCTACTGGGTCGGACTCGCCTGAGTACGTTTCAAACTGCGGAGGTTTGAAACCCCTCGGTATGCGAGCTTCCATGATTGTCCGAGAGAAGGGCGGTCGGTTTGGGCGAACAGTCCCCGCTCTGGACTCCTCTTCTCGGTCCATACGGACAATGCGCCTCTCCACCTCATGGAGGCGGCGGTCAAAGGCATCGTCCCCTCGCCGGTAACCGTATGACCCTTCGGACTCTTCATCATAAGAGGGAGAGCGTGGACTTCGGCGCCGGTATCCCTCGGATCGGCGGGGACTGTAATGTTGCTGACGACTGGGAGCCTGGAAAGGACTTCGTGACCGGCGGTGAGGACTGGGAATCCGAGGGGGCGTTGGGACCCTCGGGGGGTTTTGGTTGTTGGCACGGGCGTTCAGGGCCTGCAGCACAGTCTCCTGAAATTGGAGGAACTCGGCACGGCTGATAGGTACCTCACGGCCCCTCGTATGATGCCGATCCTCGGGGGAACGCAGCCTCCTCCTTCGGTGTTCGGGAGATGTCGCCCGGCCTCTCCGGTACGGAGATCTCTGTCTGTCCCGGTGATGAGGTGACCGCTCGCCCGGACGCTGTCGGGAGGCCTCCGCTCGGGCCCGCCTCTCTTCAAGGTGCGTGCGGAGATCATTCTCCTTCTGGCGGCTCCGTTCGGGGTGATGGGAGGCCATCGAGTCCGAGGACCCGTTACGGACCGAGACATGGTCCTGGATGGGCTGCTTCAGCTTCTGGCCGTTGAGACCGGCGGGACCATTGTTGGGTTGCTGCTGAGGACGAGGAGGCTGGACCGGTTGGGTCGGCGGAGGAAGCCCAGATTGGGGAATTTGGTTGACGGGGGTATCCTCCGTAGGGTCGGCTGGGTTGGTCACCCGGTTGGATCCTTTGGATCTGTTCTTCTTCGGAGGCATGGCGATGGGAGGCGATGAAGGAGAAGCTGAGGTCGTTCGTGTGGTGGTTTCCCACAGACGGCGCCAATCTGTTACCGCTGATTTCGGTGTGGGGGTAAACAGATAGAATTTGTGAGTCCGGGATACACCTGAACGATTGACTCGGCCTTCTTGCTCCTGGCACAACCTGCAAGGAAGTGCGAAACACCGGGGTTGATTCCGGCGACGCACCCTCCGACGCTCTTGTCAGTAATCAGGAAAAGATTAAGAAAGAGCTTAAGTGGTGAAAAAGTGATTAACCTGGTCTTGGTGGTAGAAGGGTCGTATTTATAGTCGCCAAGAGAGAGATTAGGGGCTTGATTCCTTGTATAACTGTTCGGAGCAAAATCCTCACAGTTTGTTAAGGAAAGTAGATCTCCTAATTCCCGGTGAGAGCAAATCAGGCATGCTGATTTGGTCAAATCAGGGATCCTGATTTGTCTCTTGCTGATGTGGGTTTTCTTCGGGTCGGAACCCGAACCCACTAAGAGTGGGTCCGTTCGCGGGTGATTGGTCCTGTGAGAAGGGGACCCAATACCCATTTAGGATCCACTTGTATGTGAAATTACCCTTTTACCCCCGTGCTTCAAGATTCGCGCTCGATCTGGACGGTCTCGATTTAACCCCATTTTTAGCCATATCAGTAAGGACTAACACGTGCTCAGTACATATAAAAAATTACAGTACAAAAAAAAAACCCCTCATCTTCTCATTTTTCATCTTCTCATCCACTTTTCCTCCTTTTCTCATTTTAGCGCCGCCCGACGCCATCGCCTCCCGGTTGCTAGGGCTGCTAACGAGCCGAGGCGAGCCGAATACCTTGAGGCTCGAGCTCGGCTTGTTTATGTATCGAGCTCACTTTCAGGCTCGAGCTTGGCTCAAGCTCGACACGAGTCGAGCTTTGACCGAGCTTTGACCGAGTTCGAGCCGAATACTCGCGAGCTTCTTCCTAAAACCTACGTACCTTCAAAGATCGAGCTCGGCTCGAGCTCGACACGAGCCGAGCTTTGACCGAGCTCGAGCCAAGTAGCTAGCGAATAGCTCGGTTCGTTTGTAGCCCTACCTGTCGTTAGCCGTCGCCAGCCGCACACCTCCCCAACCATGACGCTCGCCTCCCACGCCGCATTCCGCATCACCTCTCTAAAACCCTAAACCCTAATAGAGTCTTTTGGATCCTCTCTAGACCTCTCTCCTCATTTTAAAGCTTCTTCTTCCCACACACACTCTCTCTCTCTCTCCCTCCCTCATTGTTTTTGAAACCCTAACCCCTAAATCCAACGATCTTATAAGATCCAAATCGTCTATCGTGTATCGCGCTGTCGCTAGCCTCGCCTCCAAAACCAGGTGAGATTTAGGTCAAATGCAGTTCCTTTTGTTGGATTTTGTAGTTAAGACTATGATTCTCATTCTTCGTTTTTTTTAAAAAATTCTTTTCTTTTATTTGTAGGGCTGCTACCAACACCAGCGGGAGACAGGTGAGAATCCGAATCTTGAATTTTATTTTTGTTTGAAATTTTTGGTTGACTTTTGGCGAGTTTTGGATTTTTGATTTGAGTGTTGTGATTGTGCAATGGTGTAGACGGCGAAAGACATCAGATTTGGAGTTGAACCACGTGCTTTGATGCATAGGGGAGTCGAGGAGCTCGCTGATGCTGTCAAAGTAACTATGGGACCAAAGGTATAATCTAATCTGGCTTTCTATAGGATTTGATTCCAAAATATTTGGAAATGATTCTAATTTCTTGAACTTAATGTGCTAGCTAGAGTTGCAGTCATTCTTTTATTTTGAAATAGAGTAAGGAGAGAAAATGTATGAATTATTATACTATATATTATGCAAATAGGTCTATCCCTTTTATCATTTATCCATTTTAAAATAGAGAAATGAGAGCCAAAGTAGAAACTAACATATGCTCCGCGCGCATAAAAAGTTTAGAGTAAATAAAGAAGAAGAAGAAGAAGAAGAAGGAGAAAAAAAACCCTCATATTCTCACCATCCTCTTCTCATCCGCTCATCTTTCTCTTCTTCTCATTCCATATTCAATCAAACCCGCCTCTCTTTCTCCGGCCTCCTCTCCCTCCTTGCTTTGCTCTCTGCTCTTCGTTGATTCAAAACGACCGATCAAATTATAATATTCCAAAATCAAGAGGAAGAAAGGAAGTCAAAGCGTCGGTTATAATCAATTTCCTCTATTTCTTCTCCTCCTTCTATTGGATCTCTCTCTCTCTCTCTCTCTCTTGCCACGTATATCAAGAGAGAAAGAGTTGATTCTTCCTCTTAATTTTCATTCCAATAGCTTAGTTTATCTTTAGTTCATCAGATTATAGTCATGAATGAGAAGACATCCGTTTCCAAAGAGCTCAACGCTAAGCACATGAATGTACCAATACTTTTTTATTTTTATTCTAAAAATTTGATTTTTGGAGTACCCTTTTCATTTGTTTTTCGAATTGTTAGCTCGATGAAAAGAACTTGAGATATCTGAGCTCTTAAGCTTTTCTGGTGCCGGTTTGTAAAATAGATATGTAAGTTGTTGAATATGGGTTTTGGGTTGATTTAGAATTTTAGATTTGTTATTGAGAGATAAGTAAAATGTGGTGTTTTGTTTTTTATTAACCATAGCCATAGGCTTGTGTAGATTAATGTGTGGTAATAATTGTAGTAGTAAAAGTGATACTGACATATTGGAAGGCAATAATGAATAAAAGGAATTAATTAGAATTGGATGTGTGATCATGTGTCTATTTTTGTTTTTTGAATTCTTTGAACTTTGAAATTTTGATTTTGTGGATGAGGGAAAGAACATGAGTGGTTTTTTGGAGACTTATATGATAATTATGAGTGAAACTGGGACAAACGATGAGAAAGCATGGAGTTGAAGTTAAACATAATTGGAATGTTCATGCTTGAGATCTAGACTCTCACGTTAATTCCTAATTGGAGTTATAAGAGGAATGAGATGATTTAAGAGGGGAAGACAATATTAAAGATTTGTGTTCATGTTAGAATATATGAATGAGATTAACATATTACTATGTTGTTTTCTCATGCTGTTTATTGTTGCTTTTGAAATTGTTGAACTTGAAAATTTTAACATGGTTGATGAGGGAACAAATCGAAAGCTTTATGGAGATTTATATGATACTTATATGCGTTAAACTGGGATATGAAAAGAAACTAATGGTAATGAAATGGAAACATTATTGGAATGTTAAATCAGTGAGATTGACTCGATTCACATGTGACACTTGATTGGCATCTTGAGATGAATGAGATGGATCTGAAAGCAAATATACGATTCAGGGATTCGTGTTTTGTATAGATTAAGAGTATATGTTTCATGTGGGGTTGGATATTGAGTTTGTTAGATTATCTGGGACATTAATAAATGGATAATTGTTATGTGTCTTTATTTCCGTTTTCATAAGCTAACTTCCTGTTATTGAAATTTTATTTTATTTTATTGCTTTTTTTGCCTCTAAGAGTGCATTATATATTATATTTCAAAATTTAACTGCTATATCTTAAAAATTGCTTGGTATGTTGATGGACATGCTTATTTCTATATTAAAAATGATCTTTTTTATTTTTGTTGCCAAAGTTCACTCTGCCTTATGCTTCCAACAATTTTCATTTTGAAGAGCATGGTAAGGATTAAGGAGGGAGAGGGGAGGGAATGAAGAGTTGAGATGAGGTGGGCAAAAGCCTGGATGTTGCCGGTTGTGATGTACACGAAGATCAACCTATGAATTTCACTAATTATACTCTGGAAGGTGTGATTTTTTCCAACTCTATTACACTTTTTGGAGTTACATATAATTTTATGAGCCTTTCAAAATTATTTTAATCTATATATATAAAAAATTTGATCGTTAAACGGTGGGTTGAATACCCCCCGCATTTTATTAAAAAGAATTTAACAAAACATACAACCAAAAATAAGGCTTATAAAGTTTAGATCCCAACATGCTGGGTCCTGAAACTCATACACCCCAACCAACAAACAAAAATACAACGAAATCTAATCCTACTGATCGGATGATCTCGTTCAAGTCAATTTCTCGTCCAAGTCAATTAATCTATATAATTTGCACAGGATAATACTAGTTAGTTTATGTATCTATTAAACAACTTCGTCTTTTAAGTTAAGTGGTAGAGATATATTTTATCATTTTTATACTTTCCACTCAATGATATCAATTCTAGAGATATGCATGTGCTAGCCACAACTCCAATGAATATTTTATAAGAACAAGACATGGAATGTTGCACAAATTCTCTGCAAACAAACGTGCTGTCTTAAAATATTTGTTACCAGTCGAAAGTAGGGAGAAAGGATTAACTTAATTAATCTAAAATTAAATTATAAAACCGACCATGTTGACTGACCGACTCCTAAATCTTGCAGAATCCAAACATATTTTGTTTTGTCCAAAATTGAAGGACCACACCTAACTTCATTAAAAAATTGTTATATATTTTCCAATTTTGGATACTCATAAAGAAGACTAGAGAAAGGAAGACATTTGCATCTCCTTGGTGATGCCCAAGCCCAATGACATGCCCTTTACACCAGTGTGCTCGGAAAGAGCAGCGTCATCCTATTGCATTAAGTATCTAATAGTACAGTTGATGTATTATAACCAGAGCCGGACCTAAGATCCAAATTGCCATGGGCGGATCTGGGCCCAAACAGCCCAAGCAGTCCAAGCAATTGCTTTGGGCCCCACATTTTTAAAGTGTTTTTACAATGTTAAAAATGTAAAATGGAATATTTTGTGATATAATTACATTATATTAATAGTTGCCTTATTAACTTAGTTGGTTAGAGTGTTGTGTTAGTAATGTGAAAGTTGTAGGTTCAAAATTTGCACGAGCCAATTAATTTATTTTTATGAATTTAATATTATTTTTCACTTAGCCCATGTATGTCACTCTATGATATTTTTTCAATATTCTATGATATATCATATTTATCTGTTTATGACAAACTTCTAACCAAATTTTTAAGTGCATATGGTTATTCTACATTTTAAGCTTCTAACTAGTATTGTCATATACATATAATCATCATCATTTCATTCTAATCGTGTGCTCTAATATATCATATTTACCTCTTTGAGATAACATATTTTATTTTTGTTGTTAGAGTTTTTCCGGGTTCCTTTTGGCCACGAGGTATTTCATATAAAAAACGTACGTTATCAATTAACTTTTTTTGGAAGCATATATATAAATTTGTTTTCATTTATATAGTTTGGTCTCTAATACTTCAAATTTGTTTGCATTTAAATAATTATCAATATTATTTTGTCAACTTGCAAAAGGCTCCATTTGAGAATTTGTTTAGGGCCACCTAAAACTCAGATACGCCCTTGCAAATTGCTCTAACCAAGGCCATATTTTATTGTCCCTTAGTATTTCTTTTTAAGCAAGTAAATTTTAAAGCCTAATTCGCATGAGATGTCTGCCCAATTTTAGATTGGACTGGACTGATCTAGTGGGCTGTTAAAGCCCTATTATATTGCCCTCATATATGTTATATGGAGAAAAGGGATATGAGCAACTTGCTCATTTGGTAAATAAGCAATTGATGATTTGGCATGCATGTAATTGAAAAATTCTTAAAAGGGTTAGTTGTTCAATGTATCACATACATGCCACATAATCACTTGCTCATTTACTAAATGAGCAAGTTGCTCATATCTCTTTTACCCATGTTATATACAAATATAGGGTTTTAAAAAATTTTGTTGTCCCATAAAAAGGGGGAGGGGGGTTGCCCAAGTCTACTGTCTTGTTGGACTTATTCCTGGGCCGGCCCTGATTATAACAGTTTACTCAGATTGTGCTCCAGATAAAAATTTAGCATCAATTAAAAAGTTAGATACTGCTGGAATACCCTTCTTGAACATAATCCAAGTTCAGAAATTACAAACAGATAAGTTTACACTATTGTCAGGAGAAGGCTAGATTTTTAGGATAAATGAATTGTCGATAGCAATTATTTGCATATACAAAGTCTCCGAATAAATATACAAAAACTTCTCTATAATTTTAGCTCAAGTTCATACTTCACATTTGTTCGTCTATTTTCTGTCTTTTTCTGGCTATTTGCATGATCTTTTCCTCTAATATTTCTAAACATGCATGACGATCATTTCTTTTACCTACAGCACATGTAATCACAAGTAATCGTGTCTTTGTAATTCCATCCAAAGTTTATAGTATTTGAACAGGTCTTTTGGAAAATTTTGTTAGAATATTACTTTTTAGCATTAACTTTAATACAATATCTTTGGGTTAATTTTAAAGTTTTCTTCCAACATTTACCTGTTGAATTGGATAATTTCATTAGTCAATACTAGTAATTTACACGTGCAATGCACGTTTTAATAATTTCAAAAAATAAAAATAAAAACTCCGACGTATGGAGAATTTGAACTGGAAACTTTCTTTATATTAGCTATGTACGTGCGTTGCACATGTTGGTACAAAATGACAAATGACACTAAGGTCTTCTTCCATTATAATATTATAGATAGATTAGAAATTAGAGATAAAAAAAATTTAAATTTGTAAAATACCCACTATATAAGAATAAACCATTAGGTATTAAGATTAGATAAGGGTTGTTGAGAAAGGTACCCCTTCACTTTAAGTGCTATCAATTGATTAATCCTAAAAAGGTTAGTGTTCTTGGCCACATCAATACCGTCTTTTTTTTTTAAAGTAAAAATCCTTATCCCCTTAAGAATGATCATCCACTCTCACGTAATTACAAAACTTCCAAATTAACATTTAGTTAGTGTGGGTGTTATCAACAAAAGATTGCTTAATTAACTAATAATTAACATCCCAACATAATTGTTGCCAGATAATAAAACAAATTGGCACCGCATGATGCATGAGAAAACAGCCTCCGAACAATTTGACTTTTAGTGCATGCATGTTTTATGACATTATAAATATCATTAACAATATCAATCATATATATAAATCTCATCATATGAGTATAACTATTCTATATAATGAATATTTTCTTCTACAAAGATTATGGTCATTTTCCATGCATTAATTAATTATCATAACCAAAGGCAGAAGAGATCTTTAAAGTTGTTTTTTTCAAGGGGGATGCGGATATTGGTAGAAGCCTATGTCAAGATTCTCATACAGACTTTGTCTTTCTTTTGGGCATTACTTTTGGCCTATCTATCAATTTCTCTCCCTCTCTTCTCTAACTTTGTTTGTTGTTCAAGTGCTATGGTCCATCACTATCTCTCTTTCCATTATGGAGAATCATGAGTGGTGCACTCCCATTTCCACCCAAAAGGAAGAAAAAAACCCTACATAGGCCTCCATTATATGATTAATTGAATCTATCCGAATTTCTACATTTACACAGTATAAGAGAATATGCTTTAAATTTTTTTCCCTTATTTTTGCTTAAAACTTAGAAAATATCTTGTATTGATCAAGCGAAGCAGAGATGTCAATCGGGGCAGGTTAGAGTGGCCTGAAGTCGAAATATTTTGAACTTTTCGTGCTTCGGGCTCTTGTTCGGACTAGCCAGGGGATGTTAAAGTTGAGCTATGAGTCAGACCTGAGTTCTACCACCTTTGAACGAACTTGGCCTGATGCTTGATCAAATACTTGCGCATCCGGTTGGAGCAACTCGAATTTGGATTTCTGGCGCTTGTGCATGCCAAATTTTGGTAGGCTAGCTCAATTGACACATCTCTTAGAATTTGGTGACCTAATACACTAGCACAAGAGTTTGAAGAAGGAAAAGACATGAAGCGGCAAGTGACACGAAGCACGACACCAGAGAGTGAAGACAACAACAGTAGTGCAACATGAAGACAACAACAACATGGCAGTCGACTGCATTAGATTGTAGTCAACCGCAACTTCTGCCTCCTCTCTTCCTTGGACTTAACAGTTGACCGCTAGGAGGGCAGTCGACTGTGTTTCTCCTCTGACTTGGGGAGCTACATTGCGGTCGACCGCACCACTTGTGTAGTTTACCGCATCGAACTCAGGATACATAATTTTGTCACTGGTTTGGGCCGATTGTGTTTATCTTCCAGGGTTTACTTGAGGCTACAAATATATACGTAAATCCTAGGGTTTTAGTAGTACATAACTGAGAGAACTTCTTATATCGAGTGTTATCAAAGGTGAGCTATAGATTAGAGATAGATCTTATTGTATCTTTGTATTACTTGAGTAAGAAGTATTGATTATCTTTGCATATCATTTTATTTTTGTGTTTGTAAGATATTGTGTTTGTGGTGGAATCTTGTTATTGGTGCATCTAGGTCTTTGTGGGCATTCTTGGGCACTACAAAGTGGTATCAGAGCTTAGAATTTCGTGAAGGCCGATAGTAAGTCAAAAGTCGAGAGATTCGAAGAAAGTGATTTCCTAATATGGAAGATCTAGATGGTGATGTATCTTCGTCATAAACATCTAGATGTCCGTTGTTTAATGAGATTTCGGAAGGTGTAGACAAAGATGCGACGATCTTGGTGGCATGAAATCGTTTGGAGCAAAAGGCTCTTGGGAAGATTCAATTAGCATTGAGTAATGAAGCATTATTTCATATCTTGAAGGCAAATACCACAAAGGAGTCTATGGGGATTCTCACGGATATAAATGAGAAACCGTTGGCATCGAATCAAATTCTTCACTTGAAGAAATTGGTTAACATAATTTAGGAGAAAAAGGTTCAAAAGCGGAACATGTGAACAATTACTGTATGGTATACAACTAGATGAAAGTTGCAGGACTGAAGTTTTCAGAGAGGGGATGAACATTGAACAAACTATTATATAAAGTATAATAGATTCGACGACTCTGTAGGATATTGTGAGCATCATCATGAACGAGGAGGTGAGAAGGAAGAGAAACGAAGAGTTTTCATCATCTTCTAGCAATTCTGTACTTTCAGCTAAGAGATTTGAGAGATTTGTAGGAAGTCGAAGAAGAAATTATTAGAGAAGTGAGTCGATAGTGGGTCTGAAGATAACAACATGGTGGTGGACCTGAGTGCTAGTATTGCCATACACGGGCCCACATGAAGTGTAGTAATACTCTTATGAAGAAGAAGTAAGAACAGGTAGTGCAAGTCAATGTGGTGGCCAAGAAAACAGGCTGTAAGAGTTATGTGTATCAGCAATGGTGGAGTTAGGTATGCGAGATTGGTGTGTTGATTCAAGTATTTCTTTCCATTGCACTTCGAGTAGGGAGATGTTTGAGGACTACAGAGAGAGTTCTTTCGGAGATATGATCGTGGGTAATGGTCAGCAGTGCCCTGTAATTTGAACGGGAACTGTTCGTGTGAAAGCATGTGATAGAAAAGATATTGTTTTCCGAGAGATGAGGCATGTCCCAAACTTGAAAGAAAATATTTTCTCGACAGGAAGACCAGACAAAGAGGGTTTGTTGACCACATTTGGTAGTGGAGAGTGGTGTATAAATGCACGTTCAGAGTTGTTAGTAAGTCGGAAGCGTGAAGGATTAGTGTATTTGCTTCGAAACGATGAGTGCATTTCTCTTGTAGTTGACTCTCGACCGGAATCGAGACATAGACTGTGTAAGCTACGACTGAGACCTAAGAGTTATGAGGCAGATGCAGAGATTGCACATTTAGTGGGAGTTGATGGACATGATTAGAAGGATTCAAGAAGATAGCAAGAGTTTGCTGCATCGAGGGTTCTTTGTGATATGATAGAAACTTCGAATCGCTCTTGTGATATTGAAAGCATTGGTATTGATATGCAGCCTAATGTCGATGTGCATGGCCGAGTTGGTCATAATGGGGCTGTAAGTGGTGTTTTGCAGTCTACATATATTATTGAGGTGTCGTCCATGGAGACTTTTAGTACAGAGAGTGCATTGGCCTAGAGGGGTTTTGAACCATGTCCGGTGTTAACAGAGATTCTGTGAGTTAGGGAGTCTTGTGATACGAAATTCAACACGGTAGAAAGAATAGAGTGTTTCTCCATTATTCGTGCCTACAGATAGATGGTGGGGCACGTCCTTCATGAGGCTACGAAGGGTGTTTGTGCCCTCCATGTGGAGGGGGGGTGCTCTTCATGTGAGTGAGGGATACTCGGTCTTTCATGAGGAGTTGAAGGCTAGCAGATGTAATACGGGTAAAAAATACAATTGGTTTGAAGTTTTGTGTATTTGGTCCAAGTGGAAGATTGTAGGGTTTGTGGACCTAATTAATATACTAGCACAAGAGTTTGAAGAAGGAGAAGACACGAAGCAGCAAGTGACACGAAGTGCGACATGAACACAACAACAACAAGTGAGTGAAGACATCAACAACAATTCAACATGAATATATTAGCAACATGGTAGTCGAATGCATTAGATTGCAGTCGACCGCAACTGTTGGTTGCTCTCTACCTTGGACTTGATAGTCGACTGCCAGGAGGGCAGTTAATTGTGTATCCCCTTTGACTTTGACGAGCTACATTGCAGTTGACCTAAGTGGTGTTTACTTGGGGCTATAAATATAGATGTAAATCTTAGGGTTTGAGTAGTACATAACTGAGAGAACTTCTTGTGCCGAGTGTTATCAAAGGTGAGAGAGATATCTCATTGTATATTTGTATTTTTTAAGTAAGAAGTATTGATTATCTCTACATATTATTTTGTTGTTGTATTTGCAAGACTTTGCATTTGTGAAATCTTGTTATTTGTGCATATTGAGTAGGTTTTTTTTTTTTTTTTTTTTTTTGAACATACAGATATAGCCATGAAGACTCCAGCAAAACAAATATATATAAAAGGAAACAACATAACAAATAAGGATACACAAAATAATTGGATTGAGGAGCCTAATAACCAACGACATCCTAATCCAACACCCAAAATACTCGTTGTAGACGTTTTTGGGCACTACAATATGTAGTTGTAGGGAAGGAGGTAAAGAGAGCAATGATTTTGTTTGTGGAAGATTTATATGGAGAAATTACTTGATCTTTTCTTTTCTTTTGTGGGCCTTAGCAAAATGGTCATAAATTGACCTGTACATCTGAATTTGCTGACACCCTTCAACTCACAATGCGGAATGAGTTGGCTGCTCTTAAGTATGTATCATTTACATCAAAACTATTGTATGGGCATCCTCTGTTCTCAAATGTTAAACGGATAGTTGTTCTTTCTAAATGTGTGTAATCATTTGCCTTTGCGAAACTGCAATCAGAAACGATGTTGAATTTAATAAAAAAGTGGGTCAGTATTACTTGATATTGTTCTTCTTTGTTTTCTTCATGAAATATTACTTGCTTTTCTATTATATTAACAGGGAAAGTTCTTCATGACATGAGATCCAATATTGATGCTTTTAATTTCTGAATTTTCTTCGTGAGTGTCACTCCACTAAGCTGTGACTTTTCATTGATTTGAAGCCCAAGAGTTGCATTATGCTACATTTAGTTGAAACACCAGCTCTTTCTACTGGATTGCTTTGTATTGACTCCTTTACCTCTCTTCTTCACACGTCCTCAAACAACGGCCCGTGATTTGACGAGCAATCAAGAGAGGGAACCGTTTATGACGAGATGTGAAGAAGTTTAAGGAGCGTTGATGGCTCCAACTATATAAAGAATCATCATTGTGTGCACTCGCCAATACAGAACAAAAACAATGTAAATATTTTTTTTTTCGATGGAAGAATGTAAATATTTGAATATTGAAAAATCTTATATATGATTCAATTATTTATCAATATTTTAACAAATCTTATTACAAATTTTAAAGCAACGATTGATTACAACCACGGCAGACATCCACATTATGAAATTATGGGAGATAAATAAGTAAAATAGGAATTCTAAAGAGATAAAAATAGGTTCATTCACGAACAAAATAAACCATCAAACATAAACCCCTCCAAACCTAAAAAAACCTAAAAATGAGAAAAAGTGACTACAGCCTTTGAGGAAAGAAAATGCCAAATGACCTTAAACAAATCCCTACCCTAATTTGAAAAGAATTTAAAAGAATGTGAAAATCCTAGTGTATTCAATTAGGATTTTAAAGGAGTTTATAAAAGTCACAGTGTATTCAATTGAGACTTTAAGTGATTCTATTCAATTCTCGGTGTATTCAATTGAAATTTTAAATGACCCCATTCAATTCTCGGTGTATTCAAAAAGTTATTGATTTTGGTAGAATTGAGAATTTGGAGGATTTAGATGAAATGTAGGCTTTGAGGTATAAATACCAAAAGCCTTTGCAATTCTCACATTCTCCGTAGAAACTTTGAAGCCATTTGTGATTATACAACCCCTCTTCCCACTAATTACAATAATGTCACCGTCCTCTTCCAACGTCAAAAACCATTCCTCCCTCCGCATTCTCCTCAAACCCTAGAAACCCAAATCCAGTTGCCATGGCCCTCTTCTCCTCCCTCCGCCGCCTCCCCCTCACCCCCTTCCTCAACCGCACCACCTCCACCTCCACCTCCACCTCCACCGCCAAAGTCTCGGACCGCATCGTCAACCTCTTCACTATCGACCTCGACGGCATCAAGCATCCCATCATTGGGTTCTTCAGCCACACCCTCCTCAAATCCCTGACCAACTCCGGCCTCATCGACCCTGCCTCCCACCGCCTTGAGGACATCGACCCTGCTCCGCATCATAACTTATTTTAATACTTTCATTAGTATTGGAGTGGCTCGACATGTTGCCCCCGCCGAGCTACGACGAGACCTACATTTTGACGAGGAATTCGAGGAACCGGATCTTGAACAAGCATTCCAGGTTGCATTTATGTTATCTATGATATTTTTTTGCATTCCTTCATGTTGTGGTGTGATTGTATTGCTTCATGCTGTGGTGATTATGTTCATCATCTCCATATTGGTGCTACATAGTTGCATTTGTTATGGACCAAGTTGTCAACCTGATTAGATTTGATTAGATTAGAATTTACAGGAAGAAAATATAAGTATGAAGTTTTTGTTTAGTTATAGAGAGTAGAGGAAAAAAAGAAATGGCGTATTTCACATTGATGGTTGAAAAACATGGATGTACAAACAAAACTGATCTTGAGGTGCAATTATTGATTGTCATCGAATTCCTTCGAATTCCATCAAATTCATAATAAGAATTCCATCAAACTATTTTAAAATCCTTATAAATTCCAGTCAAAGTTGAGTGAATTTCCCATAAAATATTGAGATTCTCAATTCTTTTAAAATGTTTTGAAATCTCAATCTAATACACCCTGTATCCTTAAAAAATTGCAAATAACTTTCCCATAAATTAATATTTGCACATTAGTAACAAAGTGGGAGCATTTTTTTAGAAAATAGTCATTCTATCTGAAACCCCCCCATCAAAATCAGTGAAATATCGGTTTTGTAACGCTCCTAAATTATTTTAACCGTTATCTTCTGTTTCCTTTTTTCTTTTATCACCCCTTAATAGTTTGCTTTGCATTTTTTGTATCATTCGTATCATTAAAGTGTTGTTTTGTTTGTCTCCAACCACTAGCTCTCACTTTGCATACATCTCTACATTAGAATTGGAAATATGACATATAAAAGGGGACGAGATGTTTTTTCTTTTATGTATCAGAGATATTTTTAAAATTAACAAAGATATGATAAAACTAAGAGAATGATTATGTTTAAATATGCCCCACATAGCCATTGTTATAAATGTTAAAGCTTGTCCACAATTTAAAAACTTGTTAGTGACCTATGTGCAAAAAACTAGAAATGGAAATTGTAATTCCTTTTCACTCCAGTGGCACCTCGTTATTTTTCCCAACTCCAGGCCCATTAAAATCCCTTAACATCCATTTATAACGACTTTCCGATTCGCTACTCCAAAACCCTTTCTCACTCTAAACCCTCTCTTCTTTCTCCCCAAAAAATTACGGTTTTATTTACTGCTTTGCCCCTGCGATTGTACGGAAAGATGCCCGTCCCCGTCTTCCAAACCCTCGACCCCTCCTAACCATCGCCTAGTCATCTCCATGGATAGTCTCTGGCTATCGGAGTCGGCGGAATCTGTGGCGACGCCGGCGAAGAAGCGAGGCGGTGGAGTCCGAACTCATCAAGCAGGTCGCGCATCTTGCCGCAGTAGCTAGGGCTGACGTCGCATAGGGTTTCCGAAATCTTAGCTTCTTCTCTTTTTTCTCGAATCGATGACGTCACAGCTGACGGGAGCGTTGCGGTGTCTCTGCGTCGAGATCGGGTGGAGCTACGCCGTGTTTTGGCGCGCTATCGGATCCGGAAGTCATAGTTCAGTGTAAGTTATCCGGAATCAAGAACCTTGGATTTAACTGGATTTGATAGATTCCGACAAGTCCTGGGAAAATAAACTTTAGTTTCTTTTTTTTTCGCTTTACTTTTGCTTTTTGGAAAGTTTTTTGTTTTGTAGTGTAGCTTTTAGCTGTTCAGTTACTTTATTGTCTGTTTACTGTTTTCTGTAATTTGAGGAAAGTTGTTACGGTTTTGTGTAATTTTTTTTGGCAGGCATTTAGTGTGGGAAGATGGGTTTGGTGTGGATCAAAGAGTTGATTTACAGGGCATGAGACAACAAGTGCATGTTTTTGGAGAAAGGTGGGTTGTCTTTATAATTTGTTGCCTTTAAATTCGTAAAATTTGGTGTTGAGTTGATGGTGGGTAGTTGACTTCTTGTTGTTGTTGTTTTTGTTGTTGTGGGTTTTTGGAGTGTAGGATAGTTGGGCAAGCAGCTGCGACAGGAAGTCATCAGTGGGTGCTTGGTGGAGGTATCGATGCTAGTGGATCGGGAAGCGAGGTAAAATTTTTGTAATTTTAAGAAGGGGTTATTCTCTTCCTTTTTGCGTATGGCATCGCCACTCCCTTTGGCAGCATCTACTAATTCGGAACTTAATTGGAAAGCCATATTTCGACCCGGGCGTTTTCGGGATGCCCCTAATAACCAACGAATGGCAAGTGCTTTTCCTTGTGTAGTGTAGTACTTCTTTTTTTACTACTCTGGTACTACTTACACGTTGTCAAACTTAAGAAGGTATGTCTGCAAACAATTAAAGCAAAAGTGTTTTACCGGACTCCATCTTCTTGGAGTGTGTAAGCATAGAGTGTGTTACTTTAGGCAGTTTCTGTAAATCACCCTAGGGGGGTGAATAGGGTGATTGCGCGGAAATTAAAAATTAAAAATTAAGTTGCAAAGTAAATAAGAAGAGATAGAAAAAACAAACACAGCAAGCACAAGTGACGCGGCGATATAACGTGATTCGACCCCCAGGTCTACGTCCACACCACCTACTCGTAGCAATTCTCTGTCACAAGCGTTCCACTATACTCAAACCCCTGTACAGTGATTCTCGGATTTAGGCCAAGAGATCTATTACACCCACAGGACTTCTAAGGAAAGCTCCGTCAATCTCACCGAAGTGGAAGAAAAGAAAAACTCAAGATTTTTAATGATCCTGACTGAAGAAAACAAATAAGTATCACACACTTGGATTGATTGCTGAATTAATTAGTTCAGAAGATTTTTCTCAGAGCAAATAGGTGAAGAATACACAGTGGGTTCGTCCAAATATATAGAATAGGAAGTGTATCTCTAAAAAATAGAAACAATACATTCCAAAAAAGAAATCTGCACGAGATACGGTTGACCGCAAAAGGTGACAGTCGACCGTTCATCTTTTAATCGAAAAGTCGAAAGATGAATGGTCGATTGCTTTATCATATTAACTATGCTGGGCAGTCGACTGTGGTGCGATCGGCCGACACTATAGTACGGTCGGCCGCAATCATGCTGATTCTAACGAAACCACTTTATATTCTTACCATATACTAATCAATCAATAATCAATCAATTACATATAAAATCTCACACGTATGGAATTACATAAATTGATCTTGTTGGCTTTCTTGGGCTTTAATCAACATGTGCTCTTTTTGAATAATTTCTTCTTTTGCTTGATTTTGTAATCCTTCTTTTGTTTCTTTTTGAATCTTTTTAATTTTCTTATTGATTTATTTATTCCTGAAAATCTGAAAATCTCAATGAAAACTTATTAGTATTTGTAAGCATGTTTTGTGCACACCAAACTAGGAGTCAACAGTTTAATTCAGTTTGCAAAACTAATCGGTGTAGGTCCGATTACCGATTAATCGGCGATTTTTGATTAATCACCTTAGGAACTATCCAGACCTAGACCGATTACTGATTAATTGCCGATTAATTGGCAATTAAATCGGATTTTAACTGCATAAGCAGTAAGTAACAAAGTATTACAAAAGAAATAGAATACTTTAGCATTTCTCCTTCAAATTTTTGTAACATTTGCTTCAGTGATGGCTAAGGGCTAGACCAAGTTGGGATGTTGGTTGAATGATATGAATTCCAGGTTGGAGATCATAGCTGTACAAATGATGGCTGTGGTCCTCTCCTTGGACTCTAGGAATCCAAGGAAACGAATTGGATGATGTACCATGTTCTTGTATTTAACTGTCCTATTTGTTTATTTATATAATTAAATTACGTTTTGGAAAAATGAAATTAAATTTTGGCTTCAGTGAATTAAATGCTAGCTACTTTAATTATATGGTGATGTGGGTTTTCACTGAGGAGCTACATGTAGTTTGTGATATTAGTTATGTGGATGCCATTGCATGGTTTGCTTTAGGAATTGATGGACTCCTAGTGGAATAAGTTTGTGTTAGTTTTGTAGGCTGATGTGGAAGTTTTATACTTTTGACTTGTCTGATGTTTAGCGCTCAGCCTCATCTAGTGAATTTTGGTTTTGAGTAATGGTTAAGCTATATGGAGATTACGGTGAGAA
Source organism: Hemerocallis citrina (assembly GCA_017893485.1). Taxonomy (NCBI): domain Eukaryota; kingdom Viridiplantae; phylum Streptophyta; class Magnoliopsida; order Asparagales; family Asphodelaceae; genus Hemerocallis; species Hemerocallis citrina. Next base: position 288,485,889 of record CM030363.1, read on the forward strand.
CGGGATGAGGTAACATATGCGCATTATAGAAGCATTCAACTTATTTGTTTTTGGGCTGCATTGAGGGTTTGTTGTGTTGATGCTGTAGGCATCAATTATATATATTCTTGCATTTACATACTGAACTTAGGGTAGTTGAATTAACTATTTTCACCACTAGATTCTATGCATGGATTTGGAAATGGAGTATCTTCATTCATAGGTTTACTGTTCTTTTAAGAAGATAGCAAATGGCTTCGGTTTGTACAACTACTAAGGTGTAAGTGTTAGGTTAAAATCGTGAAATTAGATAGTTACCCAATAGCTCGTTATTCTTCAGAGAATTCGGCATAATGAATCGGACTTGCAGTAAGTAGAAAAAGTGAAAGAAGAACAAGGAAGATTTTTCGGAACCAATATTCGATTTGATAGTAAGGGAATTGCAAGATATACCTCTCAGTCTCTCTCTTCTTCTCTCTAATTACAGTAATCTCTCAATTAGATAGCTAGCTCTTAGTTCTTTCTATTGACTCTCTTAGATATAATTTCTTATCATATATTTCAGTAGTAATCTTGAAATATAAGTTAACGTTAGTAATTTTTGACTTTAGTGGCCAAGTAAATTTAGCCCTCAAGTCAAATATATTATCTCCATCAAATTAGGAATAAATCCCTAACAAATATTTCAAGATAATTACAAAAGATTTTATCAAATATTTCAAATATGGAAAGATTTAAATCTAAAAATAAAATTAAAAAAATAAAGATTCTAAATCTAGAGAAACATTTGAGGCACATCTTTTAACAATCTCCTCCTTGACTCAAATATGATTCTCCTCCTCCAACTAGAAAGTCTTCATGAGTCGACGAGCTATGTGACTTTCCTTGGCTAAACGAGTCGGCCACTTCAACGTGGCTCTATTTTTTATTGGCTCTCATCATCTGCAGGTTTTTAGCTAGTTCGGGCATCCTCCTCGGTTCAACGCCATGTCTGACTTCTTACATGCTATAGTTGGAAGAGTTGCCAATTCGGTAGTGACTCCTCCTTCAGACATGGACAGCCACCTGTTGGATTTTTAGTTAGTTCGGACATCCTTCTTGGTTCAATGCCAAGTCGGACTTCTTACATGTTGTAATTGGAAGAGTTGTCAATCGGTAGTGACTTCTCCTACGAGCATGGATCGACGAGTGTTTAGCTTTATTGTGGGCGTTCTTCATAGTGCTTATGTCGATGAGGATGATAGTATATGTACTGTTTTATCTTCAAGTATGCCTGCATGAACATCTCACCCGTCATATTCGAGAGATAGTCAGAAAAATAGAGATGTCGCGAGGAACTCGTCTTGTATTCGTAGTTTTTTTTTCAATCTTCAATAGTCTTCATTCTTTGTTCGGTGGATCATGTTGCAAAAGTAGATCCATCACATTGCCATCGATCGTCTCCATAGGGAACAAGTTGTTGAAGCGGCATTGGAAGTATGCGCCATCACCTTCGGTTGGATCTTCTAACTCTATCGCTGTGATACTAGTTTTTATATCAAAATCGCGGAATGAGATAGTTACCCAACTAGTTATTTTTCGTAGAATTCGGCAGAATAAATCGGACTTGTAATAAGTAAAAAAAAGTAAAAGAAGAACAAAGGAAGATTTTTCAAAATCAATATTCGATTAGATAGTAAGGGAATTACAAGATATACATCTTAGTCTCTTCTAATCGCTGATAACAATAATATACCAATTAGATAGCTAGCTCATAGTTCTTTTTATTGGCTCTCTTAGATACAATCTCTTATCATGTATTTATAGAGTAGTAATCTTGAGGTAGAAGTTAGCATTAGTAATCCTTGACTTAGTGGCCAAGTAAACTTAGCCCTCAAGGCAAATATATTCGCTCAATCAAATTAGGATTTATCATATTAGGATTCAATCCTTAACAAATTTCTCAAGTTAATTACAAAAGATTATATCAAATATTTGAAATATAGAAAGATATAAATCTAAAAAGAAAATAACCAAAAATAAAGATCCTAAATCTGGAGAAATGTTTGATGCATATTTCTAACAGTAAGAGTTAAGAATTCCATATAATAGACGTGGTACGAGATACACCACAGAGGCAGAGATCAAAAAATTTGTATAATTTTTATCATGCCATCTTAGGATTGGATGGAATAGACAATCTATTTCAGCAGGCAAAGGTTTTCCAATAATGTTACACTCTTGCGAAAGTCTAAAAAAGGAATATTCTCTGAGGTAGTATTATGGGAGGAAACATTAGTTTTCCCTTTTCTAGTCTTGTTTGACTTTGGCGTTAATTTTATGTAGAGGCATACTTTATTAAGTACTATTCCTATTTCTCCCAAGTATTTGACTAATTACTCGCTGATATATGCTATGAACTGTAACACAGTGTGCATGACAGTAATACATTGTAAAAGCTGGGTATGCCAATTAACATTATGACATTTCGTTATTTCTTTCAGGGTTTGGCTGACCTGAACCACCAATTCTTGGCAGGCATACAGGTTATATTGTTTTTCTTAGAGATATGAATAAATTTTTTGGTTTTTTTGGCTCTTCATAGATTGGGCTCCTCTTTTAAACCCTGAATTTACTAAAAAGCATTTTGTTTTACATCTGTAGACGATTGCAGCTATTCCTGTGCTTCCACATGGTGTCCTACAACTTGGGTCTACACAGATGGTACATTCTTATGTGTATTTTTCGAAAGTAAAACAGATACTTTAAGAACGTGTTTCCTAATCTAGCTTGTAGACAATCAATTCCTCATCCCTTGTTGTTTGTATAGAGACAAAATTCACAAACAGGGATCTATTTTATGTACTTAGAAGCATACAAGCTGCACCATTCCACTTAGTAATACTGGCCACAGTACTATAAAATGATTCTGCATGATGATGTGACTTCTTGTGTAAAAAAATCTGCAACAAATTTTGATTTCAACTTCGTGAAATGCCATGAAGGGGTCAATGAAAATTTAAATACTCTATTGTACTGCACCTTGTTGTACTGTTTTATACTACTAAAAGAGAGGGTGGAACTCACGGGCAACTAATGAACATGTGTTTTACATGGGTTCCATGTCCTTGTGTCTAGTGCTACATATTTAAAAAGTAGAATATGAAAGCATTTTTCTGAAAAATTTCCTGCACTGAGGCCCTTTTTGGCTACAAGTGTTGACAAAAGGTACATAAATAGGACTTGATTACTCCTTTTTGCATTAGGGAGTTAGCCAAGTCCTATAATATGAAGTTAACTTCTTAAGTGATGCAAAAGGGAAAATGATGTAGGAGTTATATAGGTGTTTGGAGGTATTGGGAACCGTAGGCTTCTAACTCCTGTTTTTTACTCCTTAATGTTGCTTAAACTATTTGCACAAGTTCCAAGTCTCATTGTATGTAACTTTTGGTCAAACCTTTCTGCATAAAGATCTTTATTTCTTAAATGGTTTTGCAAATTTCTTCTATATTTGTTAATCTTTTATTCCTTACCTCCTGGAGAAAGCTCAAGCTTTGACTGTTTAATATTTTTTTGCAGGTTATGGAGAATATCAAGTTTGTAAACCATGTGCATAACTTATTTGGACAACTGATATCTATGACAGGGGCTCCTTCACCTAATAGTCAAGTGAGTCCTTCTACTTACATACCTATCTATGGCTACGAATCTAGAAAAGTTTGGCAGCATATGCAGATAAATTCTTTCATTTACTTTAATATGGATACATCGTCGTTTAATTTTTGAGCTTCAAGCTTTCTGTCTTAAGTCTCATTCTTTATGGATGCAGCTATGCGAAGGAATCCCACTTGGTGCTCCGGAAATGCTGCTAGGAAGGCCAAACATTCATCTTAATAGCCAATTTGACAGTAGACAAGAGGGAACTCGAAGACTACTTCACAATCCTGATATGGAATTGATCCAGCCAGCATTCTCATGTGATTTATCCTCTGTATATCAAGATCAATCTTTACCTTTGACAACAGGTTTATCATCAAATCTTCCATTCCCTGGGGAACAACTTGCTATGTTTAGCACAAAATCCTGGGAATATGCGAGGAATATTGAATCTGAATCATATAACACGGGAACAAGTCAACTAAATCTTCATCAATATATACAACCATATTTTCCCAAAGATTTCAACAAGGATGCTAATGGAATTACCTATGCAAACTCATCTGGTACTGGAACGGTTCAAATGTCGAACAAAAGAAGTCATTCAAAGATCACTCATGGAATCCTGGTGGAGCCTTACTCAAGACAATCATACATAAACTCCTCTGAACCTATGGTAGCAAATCAGAAAAAAGTGAGTGGCTTATTGCAAGCTTGTGATGTCCCATGTGATGTACTTTATGTAAATGAGACACTTCTCAGTGATCTTCAAGAATGCAAGCTGAGCAGTTCAAATACTTGTCAGAAAAATCAGACATATTCCAGTGGAGCTAATGCATCTCATATTAAACAAGATATCGATGATGATGATGATGATGATGATGAGTGCAAGCTTCCTCGCGTCTTCCCCATACAAACTACTTCAGGAAGTGATCTTTATGATATACTAGGCCCTGATTATAAAACAGAAAGCTTTGATGGAAGCTTTGATGTATTTGAAAATAAGACCGTCTCGAGTATTCATGAACTGGCACAGCTGGGCGCGTATTCTATCTCTCATTCTTTAAACGAAGGAATTTCTGGGACTGGGATGTTCTCAGTAGCTGATACTAACCAATTGTTAGATGCTGTAGTTTCAAATATCAACTCTGATGGCAAAGAAACCTCAGATGATAGTTCATCTTGCAAGGCTTCAGTCACAACCACCTCTAGTTCTTCAATACCTGTTGTTTCTCCAATTCATAAATTCATAGCTTCCTCAGAACAGATGCAAGATAAGACTTTTGGTCTTTCTACTCTTCTTGGAAAAGATGATGGAACTAGTCCTAATTCTCCCAAAGTAGCTCCTAATTTAGGTAATATTACAGAAGAATGCTCTCAAATTAGGCTGTGGGTTGAAAATATCCAGAGCATGCACAGTGATAGTTTATCTGGTTCACCTAGTAAAAGGATTGATGAAACAGGTAAAATGAATCGTAAGAGAGCTAAACCTGGAGAAAACCCAAGGCCAAGGCCTAAAGATCGGCAAATGATAATGGACCGTGTCAAGGAGCTACGAGATATTGTACCAAATGGAGCTAAGGTGACTTTTGTTACTAAAAAACCTTCAGCTAGCTTTTCCAGTTCCATAGTTGTCTTTTTGGTATTTGTTATCTCTGGACATTACTAATTATTTCTTCATTGTCTGATATGGGGGGAGCAGTGCAGTATTGATGCTTTACTTGAGAAGACCATCAACCATTTGCTTTTTTTGCAAAATGTGTCTAAGCATGGCCAGTACTTGAAGGATATTGGAGAACCTAAGGTGCGCACTGTGTTTTATTTTCATTTTCATTTTTTTTTGAACTGATATAATCATGAACCTGGAAATGTGTTGGACTAGCGAACCTAGAACAATTAATACCTGTAACACCTGTTATTCACTATGGTGAGCTACTTCATGTGGTACGAATCTTTAAGGAACAATTGCCACTTTTCCCGCTATTATTTATCACATGGATGTTTTGAATTGTGACAAATTAACGAGTGTCAACTAACACTGAACAGGGTTTAGGCATGGATTCTCCAAATTGTAGATATTAGGGTACTTCTTTGTCCCATCTTTTTCCTGATTATGCTGATAAATAACATGTACATTAATGTATCTGAGCATACTAAAGAGCCTCATGGAAACTGTAGTGCCCACAACGGAAGTTTGCGCGCCCACAAGACCTATATGCACCAATAACAAGATACCGCAATAATCGTAAGTTCTCACAACCTCAAGAACATAATAATATATAGAGATAACCAATATTTCTTATTACTTAAGAAATACATAGATACAAAGAGATCAAATTCTAATCTCTCCCTCTCCCATTTTTTAAACACTCGGCACTCAGCACTCTTGAAGTTGTACAATGATAACGGCATAAAGCTTCTACATAGAGTTCACATCTACAACGATATATATAGTTTTCAAGTAAACTCTAAAAGATATACACAAATACAACCAATTGGTACCAAAATTCGCAACCCAAATAAACACATAGCACCCTGATGTGGTCGATTGCCCTCCTTGGCGGTCGACCTCAATTCTTCAAATATGAAATAGTGCTCACACAGTCGTCTATATAGTCGACTGCATATGACAGTCGACTATCAAGACCATTGCTACTGCTGCCTCTCTTGCTGCTGCCTTCGTGTCTTCTCTTCTTCTTCTCCAGTCCCAAGTTCTTCGTGCTTAACTGTATTTGTGATGAGGACATCAATTCTGTTTAGTTTAGTATTTTATTTCAGTACCATATTTGTTTTTGGCAATTATAGCCATATGTAATTTTTCTTTTATGCATTAGAATATTTCTGAGATTTTAGAATATTTTGAAATTTGTATTAAGATTTGTTTTGTGCCTATATATAAGCCTTGAGCTTAATGAAAAGTTATGCTATTCTTGATTTTAAAAAAATATATTGTGTTGAGTGATTGCTCTTCATCCCTCTTTTTGTGTGATACAATTAAGAGAATTATTAGGATTTGTGATAAATCCTAATAAAATTTTAGGGTTTGTGATAAACTCTAAACCTATCCCAAATTCCCAAATCTCCAAATCCACTTAAATTTCCGAACCCTGAACCCTAATCCCCAAATAAAATTAAACCCCAAACTCTCTTCTCCTCTTCTTCTTCCTCCAAGCCCCAACCAAAACCCAAGCCCCGTCGCCGTCCTCCTTGCTGCGCCGCAGCTACCTGCCCGTCGCTCTCCCCATCGCCCTCGCCTCCATCCATGAACGACCTTCGACTACCACCTTGTCGACCTCTCTCCTTCCTTACGCCGACCCCGCGAAGCACCCACACCACCGTAGCACCACCCATTGCAACCCCCCCCCCCGTCGCCCTCCTTCCCCGCTGCGCTCGCCTCCACCTTCGACAACCCCATGCCTGCATCCCCCAGTCGCCTTTCCGTCGACTGCGGTCTCCCTATTGTCTTCTGCAACCGACCACCACCACCGCCGCCAATGCAGTCACCGACCACCATAGCTGCCTCCTTGCTGCTCTGCCATCACAGCCCCTTCTCTTCACTGTACTCCCTATCTGTAACTCCGGTAAACTCTTTCCACTTTTCAAATATTTGTGTTATACGGTCTTATCATCTCTATTATATTATTTGATTTATCTGTCGACCACAAATATTGAGAGCGAGCATTTCTACTTGCTAATTAGAGTACAAATCAATACGAGTACAAATCAATACGAGTACAAATCAATATTGCATATTTTACTTGCTAGAATGCCTAGAGATATAATTATTGATTATTAGAATTGTATTGTTAATTGAGCATGTTAATCTTAATTCAATTATGGAAAATCCATCGAACTGATTAACTGTTTCAATTTCTAACTTGATCCGCATTAGATGTTGGTAAAATTAATCCTTTAAAATTCTTAAAAATTCTCTATTTAGGATTACGTTTTACATCAATTTGAGTCCACAATTCCTAACAATCTTCCACTTGGACCATATACACAACACTTCAAAGTTATTGTATCTTTATCTGATATTATCTCTGTCGGTCTCTCATAACTCATAAAAGACCCAAATACTCCTCAATCTCATGAAGAGCACATCAGCCTTTCCATCACGTGAAAAGCACCAACCACTCCTCATAGGCTCATAAAGGATGTGCCCCACCATCTATCGCATAGGACACGAACAACAGAGAAACAATCTTTCGTGTCAGATTTCGTGTTACAAGACTCCTCACATCGCAGAACTCTGCTACTACCGAACATGATTCACAGCATCTCAATGCACACTCTGCACTAGAATCCTTCGTGAACTTCATGCCATGAATGAAATCCTAGAGAGCAAGACGTTGTTGTGGTATGGTTTACAAGAACGACCTAAAGTCTATTTCATATCACAAAGAATCCTTACCACAATATCTTGCTCTCTAGGATCCCTCTCATGGCCAGTAGCTCCCACTAAATGTGAAACCTCCTCTGAATCTGCCCACAACTCATAGAACTCGGTTGCACCCTACACAGCTTACTTCTCGATCCCGACTGAGAATCAACTATAGGAGAAACGTACGCCACGTCTCTAAGAAAATACAACGTTCCTTTACGCTTTCCTCTTATTATCACCCTTGAACTTGCAGCGATATACCACTCCCCACTACTAAGCGTAGTTGACAAACCCTCTTTGTCTAGCCTTCCCATCGAGATATTTTTTTTAAAGTCTGGGACATGCTTTCTCTCCTACAAGACATTACTTTAATTATCACCGACTTTCACGTGAACAGTACCAACTCCACTTATAGTACACCGTTAACCGTTCCCCATGATCACATATCCAAAAGAACTCTCTCTGTAGTCCTCAAACACCTTCCTCAAAGTGCAATGAAAATGAAACGAAACTCCCAAATCAATACACCAATCTCGCGTGTCCAACTCCACCCTTATAGATAGACATAAGTACTCATCCAGTGGTGTTTTCTTGGTCACCACATTGGCTTCCTTTGATTTTTCCTGCTTCTTCATAAAGGCTTTAAAATTGCGCATCAAGTGACCCTCTTGTAGCAATACCAACACTCAGGTCCACGTTCCTCATCGCTGTCATCAGACCTACTGTCGGACTCACTACTTTGATCATTTCTTCTTTGACTTTCCTTAGATCTCCTACGTCTGTCAACTGAAAGTGCAAAATAGCTAGAGGATGATGAAAATTCTCCATTTCTCTTCATTCTCACCTCCTCGTTTTTGATGCTACTCACAACATCTTGTAGAGTCATCGAATTTGTCAGAGTATCTGTAATAGTCTGTTCCACCGTACCATAACTATCAAGTAGAGTAGATAAAGGTAACAATGATTGTCTCCTTTCTAAAAACTTGAATCCTGCAACTTCCATCTGGTTGTAAACCATATAGTAATTGTTCACATGTTCCGCTATTGAACTCATTTCTCTTAACTTCATGTTAACCAACTTCTTCAAGTGAAGAATTTGATTAGATGTCGACGGTTTCTCATAGATATCCGTGAGTCTCCATATCCTCCTTTACGGTGTTTGCCTTTGAGATGTGAAACGCCTTCCTACTCAGTACCAACTGAATTTACCCTAGCGCCTTATGATTCAAATGATTCCATGCCGCCAAGATTTTCATATATTTATCTGCACCTTTCGGCTTCTTATTAAACAACGGACCATCTAGATTTTCTGACGGAGATACGTCACCATCTGAATCTTCCACATCGTGAAGGCATTCCCATCGAACACCTCGGTTTTCGACTTGCTAATGGCCATCAAGAAATATTTGCTCTGATACCACTTGTAGTGCCCACAACAGAAGTCAACTCGCCTACAAGACCTAGATGCACCAATAACAAGACGCTGCAATAGTCACAAAATATCACAACCTCAAGAACATAATAATATGCAGAGATAACCAATACTTCTTATTACTCAAGGAATACAAAGATACAAAGAAATCAATTTCTAATCTCTCTCTCTCACCTTTGAAACACTCAGCATTCACCTCTCTTGAAGTTGTACAATGATAACGACATAAAACTTCTACATAGAGCTCACATCTACTGCTATATATATATATATATATATATATATATATATATATATATATATATATATATATAACCCCCCAAGTAAACCCTACAAGATATACACAAATACAGCCAATTTGATCAAAAATCCGCAACCCAAATAAACACATAGCGCCCCGATGCAGTCGACCGCATTTCTTCATATCTGAAACAGAGCGCACACAGTCGGCTAGACAGTCGACTGTCAAGCCCATTGCTACTGTTGTCTTTGCTTGCTGTCGCTGCTGTCTCTCTTGCTGCTGCCTCCGTGGCTTCTCTTCTTCTCCAACTCCAAGTTTTTCGTACCTAAATGTATTTGAGTCCACAATTCCTAACGTAGACAATATTGAGAAAGTGATTAATTTATTACAATTTTCTGTAACAGAGTGTAACCACTTATATACATGTACCCTTTAGGAAAGTATAGTAAAGGCCAATAGCCATTCAGACAGTGTAGGCACCCTTGTTGAGGTTAGGTGAGCATGCTTGCCTTGTCAAACACATAATGGCTTGAGAAAACCCCTTCCCTTCCCAACACCCAACTCTTTGTATCGCCCTCTCTTTCTACTTGAACAATTTACTTATGATATCCAACTATTGATTGTAATCTCTCTGTCTCTCTGTCTCTCTCTTTTATTAATGTATAACATCCAACAATTTGAAATTGAAGAATGTAATATGTATTTGATGTGTACTATATGGATAACCTATAATTATTGGATTTGGTACTCGAAGTACATAAAACACATGGTGATCATCAAATATGCTGTAGGTGGTTAAATTTTTCTTAATCGTGAAATAAATATTGTATGCAATAGCATTGAGATGTTTTGTCAGTACTGTGTTCCTCTTTAAGGAGAAGAGAGATAAGGTAAAGATGACGAAGCTATGTGATTAAAGGGAGAAGAAGATTCACTATAGAAGTCGAGAAATGATAACTGAGGATAAAATACGGAATGATGAAACCGGTTTGAGGTAGCTAAACCTAAAATTGGAGACATGTTAAAAGAAGAATACCTTGAGGAAACATGCTACTTCTAGTAAAGTAGCTACAAATTCAAGACAATGAGAAGAATTTTACCACAAGGGGGATCTGGATCTGGAAAGGATCCACCTTTCTTTCAAAAGGAGATGATCATTTGATCAAAACAATTTGAGAATAGAAATGAGATAGCAGGAAGCAAAGAGGACAAAATGTAGAAAAAAGAGGAAAGAAATGAAACTAATCTATCTATGCTATTATAACTAGAGAAATCGGATTGCATATTATGTACAACTATCCTCTTATAAATCTCAACCACACATTTTGAACTTCAATCTAGAGCAATCATCCACTTAAATCTTTGACATATTTAGAGCAACAATTTATTTGAACCATTTACTTACAACCATCCACTTAAAACTCACCCACATTTAAAATTCCAATTTCATATTATCATCTGCTTAAAATTAAAAATAGAAACCATGACTTTTCATAAGTACAAAGTTGGTTGCGCCCATATAAATACTGATAAGATGTGTAGCCTCTCTTACTGAATTAGTTTAGGATGTTATTAATGTTTAGATATAGCCATGTAACCCCCAAGGTTTGGCTCAATAATTAAGAAACCTCTCGCTGTTAGATTTTTGCTCACTTTGTCTCCCACCATTATATTTTCTTTTTTCTGGCGTTGAATAGGATATCTGAAATGTCCAAATGCCATTCCTTCCACTTTAAATTCATTCCAGCATTATGAGCTTCCTCTTCTTATTCTCAACCTCTTCTGGATCCCTAATTCTGACTGTTCTTCTTCCTCTCTTTCTATAAATTGGAATTAGGGTAGAGAAGAGTCCAAGAATGTTGGGGGCTTTCATGGCATACCCCTAATGTTTACATAGACTGCAATGTCTTGGTGTGCAGTATGATGCCTTTGGACATTAGGGTGTTTCTGTTTTGTGGTGTAGGCCTATGTGTCAGGGTCGTCGCCAGAATAATTCCGATCTCCGGAGCACCACATGAGTCGCAGAGCATCGGAAGGTCGCCTGTGAAGCCATTGCTATTAGCTGTTTCTTTAAGTGTCTGTGATTTTTGTTTGTATCTGTTCGTATCCGTTTTTTCCGTGCATTATGCACGTTTGTAATTGAATGAGGAAAGGGTGGGAAGACTATTGATTCATTCTACACGTGCCGTTGGTTTTGTCCTGTAGCGAAACCGTCTCCCTCCTTCCTCTACATATACTAGCTATAATTTCTGGAATATTATCAAAAAAAAAATCTTAATTCTTCCCCAAATTCTCCTCATCTTCAACCCTAGCTCAATCTTCTTCAACAATGACCCGATCCCGATCCAACCGTAACCAAAATCCTGACAATGTGGTATCAGAGCTGGACCAGACCGACGACAATGGTCGTGATGAGGGAAGCACGACGATGGAGGGAGACGTGGCTAACCTCAAGAGTCAAATGGCGGAAGTACAGCTCCAGAGTGGATATTTTATGGAGAGGGTTGAGGCAGTAGCTACGGGAATCAACGATCGCTTCACCACCATGGAATCGCGAATGAATGCTAGATTGGATGTGATGATGGCGATGATGCAGCAGTCCTCAGTCCGACCATCAAATCCACCTCGTCTTCCCAATCCTCCGCCCCAGGGCATCCACCGTGAGGTAACCATTCCAAACTTACCAATTATGAATGCTACAGGGATGAGTGAGCATGAGGGTTTGTTCAGAACCCCTTTCAAGGTGGAATTTCCTATTTTTCAAGGAGATCCCACCGAATGGATCTGTGGAGAGGAACAATTTTTGGAGTTCTATGAAATTCCTGATGAAAAGAAATTTAAGTATGCATCGCTTAATCTAAGAGGAAGATTCGCTCAATGGTTCCGTCGGCACATTAAGCCAAAGGTTAATGTCATAACCTGGCCTTGATTCTTGGAAGAGCTACTTACGAGGTTTGGGCCTACAGAGTTTCAGGACTATAGTGGTATGTTGTCAAAGCTACAACAGAAGGGGGATTTGGAGTTCTATATTCGAGAATTCGATCGCATTTCTAACTTCATGGAAGATTGGACCGAAAACCACTATTTGAGTACTTTCATCTGGGGATTAATAGATGAGATAAGGTGGGACGTCAAGTCGCAGATGCCTAGAAATGTTAATGAAGCAATGAGACTGGCTAGAGGATTCGAAAAGAAGCAAGAAGAACTATCGAATGCCATTCTTATCCAAGACCAATCCACCTGCTAATGTACCTGCAGTGACCTCTCCTCAGAGAACCCCCACCATTCCTGCAACAAATTTTATCCCCAGAAGGCTGAGCATCCAAGAGATGAAGGATAGGAGGGCAAGAGGGTTGTGTTTCAACTGTGACGAGAAGTAAAACATAGAAATTTTATTACCTTGAAGGCTGGGAAGAAAAAGAGGGTGAAGAGGCTTACTTTGATGGTGTGAATGCAGAAGAACAACAACCAAATTGCCCCCCACCTGTTCAAGTTCCTCCTCAACTCATACAAATTCCCTACAGTCCCACTTTGATCCTCAACCTCCTATCCATCACACCCTGCACCTAGAGATATCTCTCCACGCATTAGTAGGCACAAGTTTACCCCCAATCAATGAGAGTGAAGGGAAGAATCATTGACAAGGAAGTGCACATTTTGATAGATATAGGCTCTACCCACAATTACTTGGATCCACAAATAGCTGTGAAAGACAATTTGCATATCAATAAAGAGCCCAGGTATAGAGTGACGGTCGCTAATGGCCAAGTCATGCATAGTGAAGGGAAAGTAGAGAAGGTGAACTTCACAGTCCAAGGAGCCCACTTACAAGCATAGTTGCTGCTACTGCCACTAGGACGCACAAATGGTTTGGGAGCACACTGGTTGCGAACATTAGGTCTAGTCACTATGGACTTTAGTGAAATGATGATGGAATTTAAGGTTGCAGGGTCTATGAGGAAGCTGCAAGGCATTGTGAGTCCTCAACTTCAAATGATGAAAGCCTCAGAAATGGGAGGCATAGGGAATGGCGTGTGGCAAGCATAAATGCTACAAATGCAAAGTGGTGTGGAGGAGGAAAAGAACAATGCAGAACAACCGTTGACAAGCCAAACTCCAACTGACATCCAATCTATCCTGCACCAGTTTCCTGAAGTATTCACCATAGAGATGAGCTTACCCCAATATAGGAATGTAGACCATAAAATTCCTTTAATCGAAGACCAGAAGCCAGTCTGCCTAAGACCCTATAAACACCCCCATTTCCACAAGACAGAGATTGAGAAGCAAGTGAAAGAAATGTTAAACACAGGATTTATTCGGCCTAGTAGCAGTCCTTTCTCTTACCCTGTCATATTAGTTAAAAAGGCTGATGGGAATTGGCGAATGTGTGTTGACTATCGAGCTCTCAGTAATCAAACAGTTAAGGCGAAGTTTTCGATCCCTGTAATTGATGAGCTGTTGGATGAGCTGAACGGGGCCAAATACTTCTCCAAAATTGATTTACGATCAAGGTACCACCAAATCACAGTTAACACTAATGACATCTCCAAGTCTGCGTTTACAACACAGCATGGTCATTTTGAATTTGTTGTGATGCCTTTCGGCCTTGCTAACGCACCTGCAACATTCCAAAAACCTCATGAATGTGATCTTTGGTGAGTACCTCAGACGATCTGTTCTTGTCTTCTTCGATGACATCCTAATCTACAGCCCTACGTGGGAAAGTCACCTGCAGCATCTAGTGCAAGTACTCACGATGCTAAAAAGACACCAGTTAGTGGCTAAAGCTGACAAGTGTAGTTTTGGACAAACCTCAGTTGGTTACTTGGGGCACATTATAAGTGGGAATGGAATTGTAGTCGATCCCAATAAGATCAAGTCGGTGGAAGAGTGGCCTGAGCCAAGCACCGTCAAGGAATTGAGAGGATTCCTCGGTTTAACAGGGTACTGTCAAAAGTTTGTGAGGAATTATGGTAGTATTGCCGCTCCTCTGACTCAACTTTTGAAGAAAAATGCTTTCAAGTGGTCGTCGTTAGCTTCTTAAGCATTTGAGTCCCTAAAAAAAATGATGACTACCACACCCATCCTGCAGGCTCCTAATTTCTCAAAGAAATTTGTGATCGAAACAGACGTGTCAAGGGCAGGCATAGGAGCAGTACTGATGCAAGATCAACACCCTATTGCTTATACGAGCAAGGCTCTGAAGGGGAGGCAGCTTATATTATCCACTTATGAGAAGGAGGTCGTCGCAATTCTGCAGGTAGTTAAGCAATGGCGTCAGTATCTCTTAGGGAGTGAATTCGTGATTCGTACTGATCAGTAGAGTATCAAGTACATTCTTGATCAAAAGATCAACACAGAAATCCAAGAAAGGTGGTTATGGAAGTTGCTTGGTCTCACATCACTATAGAGTATAAGAAAGGGGTATTGTATTCAGTCGCCGACGGCCTGTCGAGGAGGAAGGGAGACCAAGGAACCTGCTATGAGATTTCAATTGTAATTCCACAATGGGTTGAGGAAATAAAGAGCATGGTCGAACAAGATCCATATTTTCACAAGTTGCGGGAGAAGTAGAGGAAGGGGGAACTTAACATAGGAAACTACAAACTAATAGGAGATTTATGGTATTACAAAGGGAAGATCATTATTACCCCCAATGCCGCAGTAAAGAAGCTGATCTTCCTTGATCACCATGCCTCCAACAGCGGAGGCCACTCAGGGTTCCACAAAACACCGCATCGAGCCAAGAGAACCTTCATTTGGGAAGGGATTACTAGCGACATCAAATCGATGATAAGAGAGTGCTTAGTTTGTCAAAGAAACAAGCATGAAACGTTGCTGCCGGTAGGATTGCTTAACCCTCTTTCCATTCCTGAGCGAATTTGGGAAGATATATCCATGGATTTCGTCGAAGGATTACCCAAGAGTTGGGGCAAAAATGCTATAATGGTGGTAGTGGATCGATTGACGAAATATGCTCATTTCATTGGCATCTCACACCCTTACACAGCGGAGTCGATAGTGCCAGTATTTGTGGATTAAGTGTATCGCCTTCATGGCATGCCTCGTAGGATTGTGAGTGATCGAGACCCCATCTTCATGAGTAAGTTTTGGAAGGAATTTTTCTCTCTACAGCAATGCAAGCTTCAACATTCCACCGCATATCACCCACAGAGTGATGGGCAAACAGAAATTGTAAACAAAGCTTTGGAAATGTATTTGCGCTGCTTGTGTGGGCAAAAGCCTGGCTGTTGGAGTAAGTTCTTGGGGTGGGCAGAGTTTTGGTACAATACGAATTGGCATGTGTCGACATGCATCACACCCTTCAAAGGAGTCTACGGGCAGCCACCACCAACTTTGCTGCGCTATCTGCAGGGGACGGCAGCAGTACAAGCAGTCGAGGAAGGGTTGTTGTCGAGAGACGAAGTGTTGCAGTTATTGAAGGACAATTTGGCTGTCGCTCAACATCGCATGAAGAGATTTGCAGAAAAGATAAGAAGAGAGAAAGAAAGAGTTTGCAGCGTGTTGCTTCAGTTGCAACCGTACAAGCAAGTTACACTTCGAGGATCAGCACCCCAGAAGCTCTCATCCAAATTCTTTGGACTTTATCGCATAATTGAAAGGATCAGCACAGTTGCATATAGGTTGGAATTACCACCAAATGCCTCCATACACCCTGTCTTCCATGTGTCTAAACTGAAGCGCTGCCATGGCTCTCACTTGCTAGACATTTCACATGAGTTTCCGAATTGGTGGGTGACGGGGTCTGAGGAAGATGAACCAGAACAGGTGTTAAGCCGCCGGGTGTTCAAGAAAAATAATAGGGTAGGCATTCAGCTTTTGATCAAGTGGAAGAACTCCGGTTCTGAGAATGCATCTTGGGTTGATATTGACGAGTTTCGCATCAAATTCCCTACCTTCGAGCTTGGGGCATGCTCGCTATTAAGGGGGGAGGAGTTGTCAGGGTCGTCGCCAGAATAATTCCGATCTCCGGAGCACCACCTGAGTCGCAGAGCATCGGAAGGTCGTCTGTGAAGCCATCGCTATTAGCTGTTTCTTCAAGTGTCTGTGATTTCTGTTTGTATCTGTTCGTATCTGTTTTTTCCGTGCATTATGCACATTTGTAATTGAATGAGGAAAGGGCGGGAAGACTATTGGTGCATTCTACACTTGCCGTTGGTTTTGTCCTGTAGTGAAACCGTCTCCCTCCTTCCTCTACATATACTAGCTGTAATTTCTGGAATATTATCAAAAAATATATATTTATTCTTCCCCAAATTCTCCTCATCTTCAACCCTAGCTCAATCTTCTTCAACAATGACCCGATGCTGATCCAACCGTAACCAAAATCCCGACATATTGAGTCACTTGCCTTGAAACTGAAACTGATAATGAATACATCAATTGCACTAGAGAAAAACCCTCATTTTAAATTTTTGACTCACATTGTGGTGGCTTGTTACTTCAACTTTGGAGGGCTATAAGGGTTGGGCTGGGCCTTCTGACGGGGGACTTATGGCCCAGATTTTGTGAAAAAACATCATTGTAAAGGAAGAGAATATGATTATGAATAAAATAAAAGGAAGAAAAGATTAAAAAGAGAGAAGATTCACAATCATTTGGTTAAACGGCAGAGGAGATCTACTATAAAAGAGGGAAAGAATAGAGAACATGAGAAGTATGAAGAGGATAAAAAGAGGAGAATTGGAAGACTGGAACCATATTTGAGATGGTTAAAATCAGAAGAATGGAACCATATTTGACAAGATTAAAATATGACAAAAGTAAGAACTTAAGAAAACATGCAACTTCCGATAAGTAGCTACAAGTCCAAGACAAAACAAATGACATAAGAAGAGCTATTACTATTGTAGGCATAATTTTTGGCGGCCCAGGCACTTAGGGTCCGTGATTTAAGGCCTGACGCCTAGGCTTATAACAAGGCAAAGGAAATGGGCAGACCAAACTGGGTGCCAAAGGCCCTCCCAAGTGTTGACAGGAGCGCTTGAGGCATTCAGGTGCTAAGGCAAGTGCCTAGGCATTGAAGTTGCCTTTGTGAAAATTTTAATAGCCTCGAGTACTTCTGAGTTGGTTCTCTTTTATGTACTCAATTGAGCATTATAGATAACAATCAAGTAAATTTGCTGTTGAATGAAATTATGGATTTTTTTTTCTTCTTTTCATTCTCTCTTACTAAATGTATAACAAACCTTGCTTCTTTATGCTAACTTCCTTTCTTTGCTTCTTTAATTTCTTGCAATCCTCATAGACCTTTAGCAACTTGGTTTTTGTCAACAATTTGTGAAGTTGGGATAATGGAAAAGATGTTTTAAACTCTTTTATTGCTTGTTTATCTTTTTTATCTATATATATTAATCACCCATGTATTTCTCTATGACTCCTCCCTATCATTAATGATTTCTTAAGTCTAATTATTTAAGTCTTCCATCCTTGTTAGGTCTATCCTAAATGTGTTGAGCCTTTTCACTCTCACTCATTGAACTGATGGAATTTGTAATAATTTATCTAGCTAACTAGAGCAGGGGGATTTATAATCCTGTTAATTTCTATCCAAATTACATAATACTTATAATAATTTTAATTAGCTGTCTCATTGACTTTGTTTCACTCGAGCAATCACCTTTTTGGCATTTTTGGCTATAGACAACGTATGGTTTTTGCCATAGTTCTACCTTCACCTTTTAGGCCACACACAATTGGTAATATATAATTTAGGCTGCAAGCTATTTGCACAAAATGTGACCATAATTTTCTGCTAAAACTTTCTTACATCTCAGGCTGGGGCCGGTCCTGAGATATTTGAGGTCCTGGGCGAAAAATAAAATTGGGCCCAATTTATGTATATAGTTGAGATCTTAGGTTTTTGGTTACGAGATTGCTCTCTCCCCTAGTCCCCTTCCGGCATCTTCACTCTTCAGAACATCTTAAAAAAAAAAATCAGGGGAGGGGCCCAATTTTTTTTTAAGTATAATGGATTAATGGTCTTATAATTAATATAATGGATTAATGGGTTTGTTCTTGCACATCAAACTAAAATTGCAACCAGTAGATAGCAATCCCATAACGAAAAACCTAAATTCTCAAATATATACACAAATTGGCGAGAAAATTAAATAAATGCTTGTTTGCCACGAGTTTCTACTCTTGTCTATGTATACATATCTACCATAGCCCATAATCCTTAAACATCAATGTTTTCTTATAGGAACCCTTTAACATTAAACTTAAATCATAACTATCAAAATGCAATTATAAAGACATCCATTCCCCCCAAATTCTTCAGATTTCATTCACGCAAATCGTCAAACACCTCTGCATTCCATCGTATTTTCAAACATAAAAAACCTACCCATCACTCCAATTCACTAAATTCCAAAGCAAAACATCTCAGTCTCACAATACATTCAAAGCCCACCAAAAATTTCAAACCAACATCACATTTCTAGCCATAAAAAAATCCCATCATTCCAAATCAAAGATATCGCCAAATCTCGCACTCACCCAAAACAGAGAACGGCTCCGCCAATCTCGTTGATCCTTACTTGGCCTTGATCCTATGATCCTATCCAATGACGGGGAGGGTTTGGATTGAGAGTCTGAGAGAGAATTTGAAGAACAGAAGAAGATGAAGAGACGCTGGAGTCTGGACCAAAAAAATATATATGAAGTTGAACGGACAATGTGACGTTGGAAGAGAGAGAGATTGATTTTACTAAATTGGGCCCTCCCTTAAAAATTAATAACATTATATTAATTATAAGACCATTAATCCATTATACTTAAAAAATGGGCCCCTCTCTTGAATTGGGCCCTGGGCGGTCGCCCCAGGGCCGGCCCTGTCTCAGGCCCACCTTCCCATATATTGCCATGAAATAAGTTCCTTGAAGTGTATGAGGTCAATTACAATAGCAAAATCAGTATTATTTACTGCAATGGAATTGCTGACACTGTTTGCTTTGCAGCTCATTGATAAGGAGGGAGGCTTGCGTATGAAAGAAAATTTTCAGGGTGGTGCAACATGGGCTTTTCAAGTTGGTACTCAATCCATGTCTTGCCCAATTATAGTTGAGGATCTGAATCCACCTCGCCAAATGCTTGTGGAGGTAACAGTTGTTTCTTATTAGTCTTTCTGTATCGTTAATGCCTTGTACACAAATTTTTATACAATTATGAGAAGAAATAATGTGATGTACATGCTATTCCTCTGCAGATGCTTTGTGAACAACGAGGTTTCTTCTTGGAGATTGCTGACTTAATTAGAAGTTTGGGATTGACCATCTTGAATGGGGTGATGGAAGCTCACAAAGACAAAATATGGGCCCGCTTCGCTGTAGAGGTAGGTATTAACCTATGTTCTCTTAACTCGTCATAATATAGTGAGAGCCTACATTAGTTGAACATTACACTTGGGTGAATAAAACTGAAATTCCCAGATGTCATTTTACAAGTTTTAATAGGGACCATATATTTTGAAGTTTTAATTGAAGTATTATACTATAGGCAAACAGGGATGTAAGTAGGATGGAAATATTCCTATCACTTGTTCGCTTGCTAGAATCAACATTTGGGAGCAGTACAACTCCACACGGCGTAGGGGAAAACATCAACATGCCACATAATGTCTACAACCATTCTTGTATTGCTGCAACCGGCACATCTGACTGACTTAAATGAGGAAGCTGTCAATCTTTTCTTTATATGTTTTTACTTGATCTCACCTCGGGGAGTGCTGAGAGCAAGGCTTCGCCTGCTATGACTAGCATTCTGGTGAATCTAGACACTGACCGGAGCGTTTTCAAGGCCATCTCATAAGGGGGTATAAAGTCTGCAAATGGCTTGAAGGAAATAGAAGAAGATTAAATATTTTCCTTTTGTTGACTTTAATAATTCAGCTGTATGTGTATGCTTGTTAAGGTGTGTGCTTGTTTGCCAATCTTTAGTGTTTGTTTTTGTTTGTGAAAAGATTCTGGCTTGTTTCTGTTTGCTTAAGCTGTTTGATTGATGCCTTTCCCCCTGTTAACGTACACATTCATTGGATTCGTAACTGAGCCCCGATTGTCGTGGGGGTTTTCCTTTCTCTGCCTTTTTTATCCCTGGTGGCTTTCGGGAATTAGGGGGATAGGTTGTGTTGTACCCTTCCCTTAATTTATTATGCAACTAAATTGTTTTTCATTTATTTGAAGGCGTTCATTGTGTATCAAGTTAACGACGTGTATGCTTTGCCTCCTATCACCTATGTTAGCAAAAAGAAACTACTAAAGGGTTGATGTTGAATGCCCATCTTGTGGTACATTTATCTAATTACACTAACCATGGATGGTAGTTTAAAGTAATTTTATTTTATTTTTTAAAGGAGAAGGTGGAATACTGCAACCCTGATTTATTAATAAGATTTTAATGAAGGGTCAATTCCACACGGGTCACTAACAAATGTGGAAATTACATATATCTCACTCACAAATTGATATTTTCATGTAACTCACTAACTTGCTATTCTAACTCTTTTTATGTTAAATTTTACCACAAATTTAAAAATGACTTTTGTCATCTTTTAAAATTAAGGGTTAATGTTTAGGGTTAGGGCTATTTTTAAAATTAAAGGTTAAAAATAACTATTTTGCCCTTTTTTTAAGACCCTAATTCTAACCCTAACATAATCCTAAACTCTAAACCCTAATCGTAAACCTTAAATCCCTAACCCTAAAAGGGGGGCAAAACAATTATTTTTAAACTTAGGGTAAGATTTAACATAATTAGAGTGACAATAATAAAAAAATATTTTTTTGGTCTTGATCAATATTGTGAGTGAGTTATATGGAAATATCAATTTTTGATGAGATATATGAAATTTCCATATTTGTTAGTGACCCATGTGAGAAAATCCTTTAATAAAATAACCTCAAAATACTGGGAGAAAGTACCTAGAACTACAAAACAGAAAATAAAATATAAATTTTCAACACCGTGTCCTGGAGGGTGGAACATAAGTAATGAAGTAGAGTTGGGACAAAGTTAAAGGGGAGTGTTGCTTTCCCTGATGAAAGATAAACAAATTTGATGGGGAAATTTGAGCTGTTTTCTTTTGTCAAGTTACAACAGGCTTCACAACTTTTTCCAATATAAATGGCATAAATTTGAGTATTTGTGTGTGTGTGTGACTCTTTGTCTTTTGCTTGTTATCTCATCTCATCTCTTATGGCCTGTACTCCAACAATAGCAAGCATCACTTTTTTAGATCCTCATAAAGTTTCTATCTCCCTTTTAAACAAGAATCTCCCTCACACTCCCTCACCAGTCTAACCATTCAATCATGGTAGGTTTGAAAGTTTGGTAACTCCATTTTCTATTTCCAATAGTGCCACATGTACTTCTCTATATATCCATTAATAATTGATGTGTTTTATTCGCACATAAAATTCAATTGACACGATAGTAAATGATTTGATTATACATACTATGACAGGTTGTGTACCATTTGAATTTCTCGTAGGACTTAAACACGCATACTTTCATATTAGATACAACAGGAGTCCTCATAGCATTTCTCACTCAATCATGATATGTGTGAATTGAAAACCCCATTTTCCTTTCTCCCTCATTTAATTGAGGGGCTGCTATCACAAGTGAATGAGGTTGATATTGAAGATAAGGCCGGCCTGGAATGGTGCCAAAATTGCCAATTTGACTTAAGTGCGATGTCTTTGTGGTTGTAATCAACTAATCATATCCAAATTTGGGCCCCTGGATTGAAAAAATATCTCTTTCGATATGAAGTTGAATTCTATACTTGTTCTTCTTCTTTGACAAGTATGCTCATTTACTTACTTTAATCTTGAAAAGATTATGAAAAAGATTGCAGTGATTTTGGATTATTGGCAATTAGGTCCCATTCCATCATAGTTGCCTATGTAACCCAATTAATTCTTCAAGGAAGAAGTCCATGGTTGCTTGACAAATATAGGGCCCTTCATATTGCTCACACTGTCACCTTTGGAATCCGAAATAGTTCCTCGTTTGTCGACTACATGACGTGCCATGCTACAGTCCAAGAGATATTAAAATATCAAGGCCTTATTTAGATACAAAGGTCAAATACCTATATGTAATTTTTAAGTGGAGATAGAGTAATGCAAGAGATTACGTGGTTGTACCTCTATTTTTTGCTTAAAAGATAATTTTGGTTACATTCAACTTTAGATACCTACAATTATTTTAACTTTGAGTTAAAACAATGGAGGTAATATAAAACTAAAAAAAAGAAAAAGAAATCTTGTCATCGCTTCATTAATAAATAATTAGCGAAACGAGTATTATAAATAATGTACATCTATCGATTTCTAAACGGAACAACGGAAAACAATTACATAGTTAGACTTACAACATAAATTAGTCTCTCTCAGTTAAACTTGTAGACGAAAGTATCTACATTCTGTTCTCCCATCCATCCCTGCCAGATGTAATTCGAATTCAAAAACATATAATTTGAATTACGAATTCCTCCATCCAAAACGCCTCTCCACCTCAGAAACTCCCTCTTTCCCCAAGCGTGAAGTTCACGAGTAACCACCAGTTACCTTTACTAATCTCTGTATCCAAAGCTCCTTCACTCAAATAGTACTCAGAAGAGTAAATGTTGGGAACACTGTAGGCCAACCTCTTCAAAACTTTCCCTTTCATGAATCTTAAAGCTTGCATTCCCATGTTCATGTCAGTTACCATGCCCTACTACAAACGAAGTGCTGCTTCTTTTGTTTTCTTTCTTTCTTTCTTTCTTTATCTTGTGTTGAATTATTGGAGGAGAAAGTAGTACTTGCATTGCCTGACAAACTCTTGAATGCTATGATGAGATGGAACAAGCAACAACAGCAAGGGGATATCAATTCCTTTCCACATAGATATGAAACATTTTTTGCTATTCAAAACATGGGTGTCCGTCCTTCCATGATAACAGGTTCTAGTTTTGATTCATAAAGGGTTTGGACCCCCTACTGTTAGGACTCTGCCTCCCTCGTGGTCTCTGTCCCTTTCCAACTAATAATCATGTCATCGATTTTCGCATCTTCCTCCACATCCAGACGTTATACCTCAACTCATGTAGCTAGTATGAATTCTTCTGCACTGCAACGAAGAGACCCACTTGTTTTATGTGGTTTTGTTCTAGGAACAGATAGATGTTATATATTTGTAATACTTGTTTCGTTAATAATTTATTAATGAAGTGATGACGTGGTCACATTTTTTCAAAAAAAAAAAAAACGACGAGACCCGTTTGATGAATAATCTTTGAACTTTCAAATCTCTTCTCAAATCTAAGTGTTGAGGGACAGATCTCTCTCTCACACTGTAAAAGAAGAACCTTTCTTCAATTTTTGCAAGTACGAGTTGACAATACTTGCAAGAGAAACTGAAAATGAGCGTCAAGTGCTGCTCATTTTCAAATGATGCTTTCTCCATGTCTAAACCAGAAAATCATAACTAAGACAATGAAGCACAGAAAACTACCATCTTAGAAACATAGAAAAGCAGAGCATTAGCTTGAACAAACTCTCTAAAAGATACAACAATATATTAACTTGCAGTAATATCAACCACAAAACTACTCGTCTCAGTAAAAGATTAGGAAATTAAGGAAAGATAGCAAAACTACTTTGAGAATTAAGTTATTAAATCGAAAGGTTTGTTGAGGAAAACTTAAATATAGAGGACTCGATGGAGAGTCGAGAGCATATGTTTTTCCGTAGGATTAGGACTTTGGAGGTACGAAATGCTTTAGGAAGGATGAAAATAGGAAAAGTTTTAGGACCGGATGATATACCCATTGAGGTTTGGAAGTGTCTTGGGGATGTAGGAATGGGTTGGCTAACAAAATTATTTAATAGAATTTTGAAGATTAAGAAGATACCCGATGAATGGAGAAAGAGTATTTTAGTACCTATATATAAAAATAAAGGAGATATACAAAGTTGCTCAAACGACCGAGAGATTAAATTAATGAGTCATACGATAAAATTTGTGAGGCAGTGATCGAACATAGACTAAGACTAGAAATTACAGTGTCTGAGAATTAGTTTGGATTTATGCCTGAGAGGTCAACAATGGAAGCAATTTATATACTGAGGAGACTTACGGAAAAATATAGGGAGAATAAGAAAGATATACATAAAAATTTTATAGAGTCCCTAGAGACATAGAATGGTAGACGTTAAATAATAGAAGAGTAACTATTCGGTATATTGAGGTAATTAAGGATATGTATGAAGGGGCAATGATTAGAATTAGAACAACTAC
This sequence comes from Hemerocallis citrina, assembly GCA_017893485.1. Lineage (NCBI taxonomy): Eukaryota > Viridiplantae > Streptophyta > Magnoliopsida > Asparagales > Asphodelaceae > Hemerocallis > Hemerocallis citrina. Next base: position 288,510,873 of record CM030363.1, read on the forward strand.
AGGAGAGACTGGTAATTATTCTATTACAGTAGGTTTAAATCACGGTTCGATTTTAAGCCCCTACCTCTTTACTTTGGTTATGGATGAATTGACGCGAGGAATACAAGATGAGGTACCTTGGTGTATGTTTTTTGCCGATGACGTCATCTTAGTGGACGAAACTAGAGCATGAGTTGATGCTAAATTAGAATTGTGGAGAGAAACTTATGAAGCTAGAAGCTTTAAGATATGCATAACTAAAACAGAGTATATGGAGAGTAATTTTAGTGATATTCAGAACTCAACTAAGGAAGTAGTGAAGCTTGATGGTCAAGAGATACCTAAGAAAGACTGTTTCTGATATTTAGGCTCGATTATACAAAGAGATAGAGAGATTTGTGAAGTGTTATACATAGGATCCAACGAGGGTGGCTTAAGTGGAGAATTGTCAGTGGTGTTTTGTGTGACAAACGTATACCTTTCAAGTTTAAGAAAAAATTTTATAGGACAGCAATTAGACCAGCAATGACGTATGAAGCAGAATGTTGGGCAACAAAGAAATAACATATCCAAAAAATGATTGTAGGAGAGATGAGGATGCTAAGATGGATATATGGTAAAACAAGGAAGGATGGAATTAGAAACGAGTATATACGTGACGTGCTAAATGTAGCTCCAATCCAAGATAAGTTAAGAGAGAATCACCTCAGTTTGTTTGGACATGTCACACGTAGACCTAGTAGTGTCCCCGCTAGAAAGAGTGATTTGATAAGTATTGATGGTAGAATTAAGGGTAGAGGAAGACTTAAACTAACTTGGATGAAAACGGTGAAAAAAGATATGATAGCTTGTGATTTTACAGAAGATATTGCACTAAACCAAACAGATTGGAAAACCAGGATTCATGTAGCTGACCCCAACTAGTTGGAAAAAAAACTTTATTGTTGTTGTTGTAATATCAACCACAAGTTCGTTGAACAGAAATACATTCTACATAACAAAATCTTGCATGTTCCTTACTGGTATTCTATTGAAACAATATACATTCCTCAGCTTAATTTCAAATGTATTTCAAAGCCACCACAAATGGTCCTACCTATATATTAAGTATAACAACCCCCCTTGTAATCTTGTATACAATATATGTGCTTTTGCACCCCTTCGTACTAACTTTACAATCACCCTATATATCCACTAAAATACACTCCAATCTATTAAATCTAAAGCGTAATTAATCAAGCACTGAAAACAAACTAAATATGAACTAATTAAGCTACATAATCTGGTAGCAACTGAGCAGCGAACCTCTTCCTGTTCTGGATGTTGATGCTCTCATAACCACTAGGAGTATGCGAGCCGCTTGAATTGTTCATGTTGTTACCATTCGTGTTGTTCAAATTGAAGTAGTTGTTGTTTTCCGCTGTGTTCATCTCGAGGCTCCCCTCCAGTTGTATGCTCTCGTTTGAGAGATACTCGCAATGTGGTAGCCCAAGTGTGAGGGAAACACCGTTGGCTCCGAATCTAGGAGGGAATTGCTCGTGGTGGTCGAAACGGGCAATTTCACTGATAGGGTATCCTCCAAATGCACCACCTTGGTCCATGAACTTCATCAGAAGCTCGCGGTTGCTCAGCTCGTTGGGAATTTGGTTTTCATTGGATGTTGTTTGCGGTTTCTTCATCCTCTGTTGGATTAGCGATTCGTCTGTGAACATCATGTTGAAGTCTGAGGAGGGGTGAACTGCTGAGGCGAGTGGCGATGAGTGTTTCGGGTCCGGGACGGGTTTCAGATGATGATCTGCTACTGAAGGACTGCTGGTGGTGGGCTGGTGTGAGGGGGATCTCGAGGCAGAGAGGGAGTGATCACTGGTCTCACTCTTGCTTATTTTTGTGGTATTGTTGTTGTTGTTGTCATTGCTCAGTTCTCGTTCTTTAGTTTCTTCTAAGTACATCTCCTCTACCATTGGCTTCCAAAGTCTAACTCTTGCATTGATGAACCAGTTTGAGACCTGCAATCATTAAAGTAATCGTTTTAAGTGTTGTTTTGCTACCTACAAAGTTATGATAACTGAAATTATATATGTTTTGTAAAACAGAATTCTCATTAGTATTGTCTTCCCGTTAGAGGGACCATATAATATATTAGTGCAATCTAGTCATTTGTTAATACATTAAAATTCATGTCATCTTCATTAATGCTTTTACGTACAACAATTAAAAGATGTACTCCAAAAGAGGTTCCAAAACAAATTGAAGTAAAGATATACTTGAATTAATATGTAACTGAAACAAACAGTAATTTTTGTTAAGCCAAGTGATAAATTAATTATTAGAATATAAATACTAAATCCTCAATTTTACTACAACTTCAAAATTTTGGTCTAATGATAGGGTCTTTAAAATGAATGACTAATAAGCAAGTGAAGCATAAAGTACAGTACCTGGCTTCGAGTAAGGCCAGTTTGTTTTGCAAGCATGTGTTTGTCTGAATCCTTCGGATACCTGCAATTTTCATATATGAAAATAAAAACTTAAGGTGGATAGAGAAGGTATTTTTGATATTTTTTAATTAGTACTACTGTGTTTCTTTAATTTCGTATTAATGAAGCGATGACTGGTCATCTTTTTATTATTAAAAAAAAAAAAAGGGAAACTTATGATCTCAGTTTTGGTTTTGGTTTTTTCTTTTGTGGAGTATAACGAAACCCTAATAATAACAATCCACCTAACCTGATTCATTAATGCCAATATGAGTCAATAATTAATTGGCAATTTTGTTAATTATCTGGATTTTATTGAACAATTAATTTCTCTGCCGACACAATCAAATTGGTTTCAATTATATGGAGTATTATTCTGAATTCATAATTCATCGCACATATCATGTTCCAAATTTTATATGCAGAGGTGAACTACATACCGATGAGTGGCTTTAATTTTTTTTTTTTTAAATGATATTGAATGATTTCTTTTGGCTCTCTTTTTGGAAGAATGATTAATAAGATACATAACCCCCACCTACGATTTTATTTATATTTTCTTTCTTTCTTTCTTTCTTTGTATTCTTTTCGAGGAGAGACTTAATTTTGTTCAACCTATTTTTTTTAAAAAAAATATTTTTTATATGCAAATAGCTATAGCATCGGTATAACCAAGGTCGGCCCCCCCAATGGTGGATCGGCCACCTCGGGCCCCTGAATTTTTTGCAATTTTGGAGACCCCCAAAAAAAAAATTCTCTTGTATTTACATATACATATTTTGCGTGTGAAGTCTTTTTAGGGGTCCCCACATTTAATTTTTTGGATTTTTGTTTTTAAAATTAGTATTTGGACCGACTTATTTTAGTTGGGTTTGGATATGTATAGAGATTTTTTTTTTCTCAAATCTCTAAATCTTCATCTATTTCTTTATATATATATATCGGTTATTAAGAATTGCAGCAAAAAGAAAAATTCAAAAAATATATATATATATAACAACTTTTTTAAAAATAAATTTTGTTTGGGAGCCCTATTTCGGGAGTTTGCCTTGGGCTCCAGTAAACTCAGGGCCGGCCTGCTATACAATGACAATGAGAATTTGAAGTTTTCATTGGCAGTACTGCTAAAGTAACACAAACATTAGATTAATAAACTAAACTCAAGAAGCAAAAATGGGGATTTACAATTGAACTTGAATTTGTCTCAAAGTTTCTCATAACTGGGGAAATTCAAAACTATAATTTTTGCCTTACATAAATGTTTTCAGTCAATTAATTTCGTGCATATATATATACTTATTATAGGAAGCGGCAAATGTGATTAATTATACTGATGTAGCTAGGCGTTTTGGAATATTCCAAAGAATTAATATTATTGTTAATATCTTGTAAAAGAAATAATGCTTATATATAATATTCTATTTAATTAGCTAGCTAGTCTCTGTGAGAAATCTTAATTTCAGTTTGATTTTCTCTTCATTAATTTCTCTGAAATTTGTACTTAGAAACAACAATTTCAATAAACATGCATCGCTCTTGTATGCTGCATGCGCAAGAGAGAGAGTGATTATATAAATATATCAATTTTTCTAGCAAAATTTGATTAAGTGTTCGCTCAATCATCAACCTTACTATATATATATATATAGTTAAACTTTGGAAAAGATTTTCTGTAGTTGATTAATTTCATTCATAATTAATTAAGTTATAAAACGTACTAGGAGTTTAGTATTATATATATATTTGGGTTTGAAAAACATACGGATGAAGGAAGTGTTCAAATAGCCAAGCCCTAAGAACAGAGACAGCCCTCTCAGGCAATCCTCTCTGAGGCCTCCAAGCATTGTGTTGCATCATCCCCAATTGCTGCAGTGCTCTCTGCTGCCTTAAGTGGTGGTCGACAAACCGGAGCCTCGACCCCACGGACGACTTGCTCCCACCGGCCCCACCGGCCGGAGGCGGGAGGCAGTCCTCTTCCCCTAGGCTCTTGCTAGTTGCCCTTACTTGATTCGAGATTGCATCTCGAAGGCAACGGAACTGCTTCGAGATAGTTTGCAGCGCGAGGGCGGTGTAGCTCTTGGCTGACCCGAAACCTGCGACTGCCTCGAAGGAGGACACTACCATTTGCATCTGCTGGTGGTACTGCCTGTACCTGTGCTCAACCTAGAAATATATATTCGATTAATCAGATTAATTAAGAAGTTAATTTATTTATATTTAATGATCCAAATTCACAACGTACTGAAGCTTTTAGCCTAATACATTAATTAAGAAGTTAGTTTATTTAATGATACAAATTCACAACTGATCGATGCTTAGCCCAATACAGATCGAGAATACATGTATACATGTGGTAAAGGTACCAAAAATGAACTGCATGTATATACTCGATGAAACAGTTCCACACTTTTTGTTTTTTTTTTTTTTGTTTTTAAAGAACATAATTAATAAACATCATATTAATGTTTGAAAAATAGAAATTAGTCTTTTGTAATATTAGTTAGTGTATAGAAGAAATAAGTACATATATCCTGTTGATAGAGAAAGAAATTATTCATAAAATTGGTCTTTTTCAAGTGGGAAGAGATAATCAAATATAGTACTATGTGACATAAACAATAGAACTTTCTTTTTTTTTTTTAAACAAAAAAAATTTAAACAAAGAGTTATAAACAATCCTAAAATTAAGGCTAATTATAGATCAAAGTTAAACTTTATAGAAAGAACAAGGCCTCCATAGTGCATAAAATTACAAAACTAAAGAACCTTAGTTGTATATATATTTGTATATATGAAAAAGAAAATATTCATTCAAAACCATAGAAAATCCAAGCTAAGTAATTTTCAGTACAAAATTAACAGTATAAACAAAAAATTCTCTACTGTATTAAAAGTATTAACATCTTTTATACTCCTTCATATACCAAATTAAAAGAAGTAATCTTACCAAGTAATTTTCAGACATATATATCATTCTCATGATGTAATAAGACATGGAAAACTTTTATATCAAATCAAGTAGTTAAAAGATCAGTCTTTTCCCAAACCACAAAAATAAAATAAAAAACCAACAACCCTTTATAATTAACCCCCAACAAATTTTTTTAAAAATATTTTCTCAATAAAATTTCATACTTGAACATAATTAACAAATAATACATAATTGTACCTCATCAAGCATATTCACTAACTTAGCCTTCTTCATCTGAAGCTCTTGCCTCTCCGCCGTCGACAAATCTCCACCACCACCACCACCATCTCCTCCACCATCCTCCTCTTTTGCGGCCATCTTACCGCCCTCCTTCACCCTTTTCTCCTTAATCCCTCCACTACCAATCCCCTTCCCTACGCTCACCACCTCATCCAACAACTCCTGCGCCGCCTTCAAATACTTGGACCCCATCACCCCCACCATCTTCACCTCCTCCCCTCCTCCGCCACCTGCCGCCACCTCCTGCGATAGACTCAAAGACAACCCTTGCTGTTGCTGTGCCGATGAACTAGTAGCCGCCCTCTTCATCTGAAAATCGATGGAATTCATGTTTTGAGCCGCACCCCACAGGTTGTAGCCTTGTAGGGAGGATGAGTCTTGGAGGTTTTGTAATGGAATTCCCACAAAGTGTTGCTGTGGTGGTTGTTGAGGTGGCGGAGTTAGAGAAGTGAGCGGGGAATTCAAGAAGACCATGTTGCTGTTAGGGTGGTGGTGGTGGTGGTGGGAAGTTGGGGGGGATGATGAGCCAGCGTAAGAAACGTAGCTCGGGTTCATGAGGTACAGTGTCTGCAGTCCGTCCACCGGCTGGATTTCCGGCGCGCCGTGGAAGTAGGTCGCCATCTTGAAATCTTGAAATTGTAAGTTAATTCCAAATGATAATAAAATATCAGTAGCGAATTTATCGTTTAAAAAATAAATAAATTATAGAAAAGAAAGAGTTGTACGTACTACCAAAAAGGTGTACGCATCTAATAGATGTAAATCTATGGGGAAAAAACCATGATTATTGGAGGAGTAGAAAGAAGAAGAAGAAGAAGAATTCATGATATGAACCAAAAGAAGAGAGAAAATTGAAAGGTGGAGGATATATATATATATATATAAGAAAGTATTGGCCATCTTCATCAACAATAACTAGTTATGTATGTATAATGAACATGATTAGCAAAAACTACTACTACCTGCAGGAAGGATGAAGCACGTGGGATTTGATGATGATATAAGAAAGGAATTCTCTCTCTCTCTCTCTCCTATTCTTTCTCTTTCTCTTTTGATCTTTGTTTATATTTTAGGAACTTGTTAAAATGACACACCAAAACCCATCGTCAGAGATTGCCCTCTCCTTCTCATAGACCTCACTCACTCTCTCTCTCTCTCTCTCTCTCTCTCTCTCTCTCTCTCTCTCTCTCTTTATTTTTTTCTATAAATAAAATATTTGAGACTAGCTACATCAAACACACCTCACTCTTATAACCTCTCTCTCTCTCTCTCAAACACATCTCACTCTTATAACCTCTCTCTCTCAAAATAAAGAAGGATACAAAGACTTAGAGAAAATTAAAAGATGCCCCTGTGATAATATCTCTTTTTCACTTCCAATATTATCCACACTCACCCAACACACAAACCCCACCTTCTTGTTTTATTTATTTTCTAATTATTTTTTAGCACAGGTCCCCAACAATATTATATATAGTCGTTCGGTCTACTCCGAAAGTGATCAATTTAAGACCAAAGTGCAAATTCTACAAATTCTGATCCATTGCACCAATTTTAAAGAAAAATCTTGATAAGAAAGGGTTTGAGAGAATCGTTCTTACACTTAATTAAGATCTTTTCTCGACACTAGTTTCAATAGGTCAGAATTTTCATTTTTTTGATAAGAAAAGGTTGGCCTAGGCCCCCCAAGTTTCATTAAAAAAGTTTTGATAAACCACAAAATCCATCAATGGACAATGATGTTCATGTCACCCACATTCGGGCCATGATACTCATTGTCCAACCAAAAAATAGGTTCCCTACATAGGTCGCACCCGAACCCATGAATCCCATCAAAATACATACAAGTAGTTTAAACAGACCCAAAATACATAAAAATCTATTCCTGAAAAACATGAAGCAAATCTCCCGGCTGCATGATCCACCATCCTGATACCATGGAGTCAAGCCTCTTCTGTTGTGCCTCCCCTTTCCTGTACTTCCACCTGGCTGGTGGCAATGTCCTTATAAATGTCCTTGATCTTCTTTGACTGTACGTCACCTGCCGTTTTAGACCAGAACATAGTATTAGCAATTATCTTGAGCAGCAATTGTTGATGCATGATGTGTCTGTGTGTGCTTCTAAAGATTCTATTGTTTCTTTCTAGCCATATGCCCCAACATATAGTCGCCACCCCGGTGTCCCAAATACATGATGTTGGAACTGATACCGATGACCTCAAACATGACTTTGGAAGTTCTCAAAGTGATCAATTCTGATGTATTGAACCAATTTTGGAAAAGACTCTTAATTAGAATGGTTTAGAGAGAATCAAAATCAGACTCTTACACTTAAGATTTTCTCTGCAAATTTTAAGTACTTTCAATGAATTCGAATTTGCGTAATGTGAGGACTGATGCTGTCAACTACCACTTCGGATCATTAATGAGATTGGTGACTTCGGTCACTTTTATTTTCCACAAAAAAAAAACACTACTGCTTCGGCATGGACTAACATAGAATTTTAGTATGTAGAATTAGCCAAAAATATATATATATATAATTCCAGTATTTGTTGGGGACCTGTGCGGAAGAAACCCTAAAATATTTGCGATTTGGGATTTGCAATGTAGCTTATCCTAGACCACGAAGTGAGACAAAGTGGTGGATAATAATTGGAGTTCTTTCTTAAAATAAGTCCCTTCTTGAAAGTAAATCCACGATGAGTTTTTATCAAAAGTATTTTCAGGTGGGCCCCAAAGCTAAGAAGTCGCTATTCACAACCGAGGCATAAGTGCAAACAAAACCGTTCCTCCGATGTGAGATTTGTGGCTTTGTTTCTACCTGAGCTAGCATTGGTATAAATATCTGAAATTCGGAATCGACTAGAAACCGGCATTGGACCGGAACCGATCCGGTCTATTCGGATTCGGATCCTAAAATGGGACCGTTATACTTTCGGGTTTGGGTCCGGGTCCGCTCAAAAAAGACCCGGATCCTGACCCGTTAAAAAAATTCCAAAAAATCAATATAAAAATAAATATTCTATCCTCATCCCTCCCTCTCATTCCTCCTCAATTCTAAATCTTCCTCTTCCAAACCCAAAACTCATGTTTTTTTTTCTCTCTTCTATTTTAAATCCTCCACTTGCCGTCTCTGCTCGCCGCTGACACTTCCGTTCTTACCCGAGCGGGTAAGAATATTTTAATAGGATCCGGATCCGGTCCTTACAGATCCGGGTTCAGATCTAATTTTTGGATTCGTAGGGGACTGGATCCGCGTCCGGATAGTGAAGGACCCATCCGATTCGACCCGTACTGATCCGACCCGACCCGACCCGATAGCAATGGTAACCTGAGCCGCAAATTGAAACTGTGGATATGATCCAAAAAAGTCACCGCAAGAACTAAGAATGGTGCTTTTTATAGGGAAATAATTATGATAATTGAGTGGTTTACCTACTAGTGAATCTAAATGGGTCGGAGAGCAGACAAGAGCAGAGGGCCTTTGTTGATTTCTCGATCACTCTCTTATCATTTGACATACCATTACTACTGAATTGCATTGCATTCATTGGATGTAAATTTCGAAAAAGACTCATTTGTGACAATTTATTTGTTTATTAGTATTAAGTAAGTATTGGAGGGAACTGACACAAAGTTGTCAGAGGGAACAGACTGCTGAAAAACGAGGAAACGTCTACCTCTATTGTCTCAGTAATATCATACTCGCTAGTAGTATTTTATTAGGGTTGTGTGTGCAAAAAGAGAGAGAGATAGATATGTGGATGGAGTGGAAAGAGTCCATCTTTTCTTATCATCTCTCGACAAATTAAAAGGAAAAAAAAAAGGAAAGAAGAAAAAAAGAAGGTAATGATGTCTTTATAGATGGTGTGTGTACCAGGCTTGTCTTTTCCTTTGGCTTACTTTTATTTGTCTTTACGTATTTAGGTATTTTTTTATGGGAATAAGAAATATTATGTCATGCCCCTTATTGAAATTAAACTTGATTTTGAGTTAGGATTAATTATGGGTTCATAATCCAAACCCAAAATTAAGCCCAAGTTCTAGAGATTCTCTAGAAACATCATAAAACATTATCACCTCCTCTAGATGTTCTAGAGAATTCTATAAAATAATTATCTAAAGATTGTGTAGAAAATTCTAGGAATTGTAAGACATAAAATCTAGATATTATGGTAGAGAGTTCTAGAAAGATATTTTGTACTCTTGGAGCCTATAAATAGCTCCTTCCTCTCCCATTTGTAAACAAGTTGAACAAATAAATAAAAAGCAAGTTAAAGAAAGAGTGTTCTTCATAAGTTCTCTAATTCTCTCTTTTCTAAGTATTCTTCTATATCATTCTTCATACTTAGAGGATTTCTTCTCTTGGTTTCACTCGGGTTTCTCGGGTATTACGGTCTTGGGCTAGTGCTAAGCACTATCGGAGTTTCTCTACATGGTATCAGAGCCATTCTAATCTTGTGCTCATCAAGATCGGGGTTTAAGAGAGCTCGGTTTATTCTAAGTATGGAATCAATGGGTCGTGTCGTTGGATTGGGAATGGAGATCTTAAACCAATCTAACTACCGGTTATGGAAGTCATGTATGGAGTCATACTTGGTTAGTGAGGACTTATGGGATGTCGTCGGTGGTTGTAGCACAACACCACCAAGGGGAGATGCTGCAACTGCGGAAGCGACAAAGGAGTGGACACGGAAGAATGCCAAGGCGGAGTTTGCTTTGAAGAGGTCAATATCCTCGGGAGTATTTGAGCATGTCTCAAGGTGCACATCCGCAAGTTCCATATGGAAGGCGCTAGATCAATTGTTCAACAAGAAGAATGAGGCTCGGTTACAACTATTAGAGAATGAGCTGGGGAATGCGAAGCAGGGGGAGTCTTCAATCTCAGAGTTCTTTATCAAGGTAAAAAACCTTTGCTCAGAGATTAATACTCTTAATCCGGAGGAGTCGATTTCAGAAGCTCGGATGAAGCGGTCTATTATTCGTGGTTTACGACCCGAATATACACCGTTTGTTACTTCAGTTCAAGGATGGGCTACACAACCTTCCATGGAGGAGTTCGAAAATCTACTAGCTTCGCAAGAATCACTAGCCATGCAAATGGCGGGAGTTAAAGTCAATGATGACTCGGGGAGCGCATTTGTAGCTCGGAGGCAACAAAGTTTTAGAGCCAAGTTCAAGGATAGTGATACAAAAAATAATGATGGACGAGAAAGATCTTCTATGGGAGACAAGAAGCGATTCAAGTGCTACCGGTGTGGGAAACTTGGGCACTTCAAAAAGGATTGCCGAGTTAAGTTGAAGGAATCAAATATGGCGGAATCTAAAGATCATACTGAAGACGAAGAATGGGGGAAATGTTTCACGGTGGAGGCTGCATCTTCAGGTACCACTACAACCAAAAATCTAGAAAATGATTGGATTGTAGATTCTGGTTGTAGCCATCATATTACCAGAGACGAGAAGTTATTTTCCAGTCTTCAGCGCCATGACGGAAAAGAAGCCATCATTACCGCGGATAATTCAATCCACCGCGTTGAGAAGGAAGGAACTGTTGTCATTAAAGGAGATGATGGAAGCCCAATAACTCTCAAGAATGTATATCATGTTCCTGGAGTAAGGAAGAATCTTCTCTCTGTGGTAAATGCGGTGGACTCAGGTAACTACGTTTTATTTGGCCCAAGTGACGTCAAATTCTTAAAGAATATTAAAGAGTTAAAGGCGGATGTGGTTCACACCGGAGCACGAGTTAAAGATCTATATGTTTTATCGGCCTCCAACTCATATGTTGAGAAGATGAGCACCAATGATAATGTCTTTATATGGCATGCTAGACTTGGTCATATAAATATGACTAAACTCAAAGTTATGGTAAACAAGGATTTGGTTAATGGGCTCCCAAGGTTGAAGATTCAAGATGAAGGAAGACTTTGTGAAGGTTGTCAATATGGAAAATCACATAGGCTTCCAATTGACAACTCCACCTCACGATGCAGCGCTCCGTTGGAGAGGATCCATAGCGATTTGATGGGTCCAACAAGAACACCCTCCTATTCCGGGTTTCGTTACATGTTGTTGTTCGTTGATGATTTCTCACGGTACACCTGGGTATACTTTGTGAAGGAAAAATCAGAAGTATTTTCAAGATTTCAAGAATTCAAGGTTACCGTGGAAGGCGAGTTAGGTCGGAAGATCAAGACCCTAAGGACGGACAATGGAGGAGAGTTTATGTCAAAGGAGTTTCTCTCTTTTTGCAAAAAGCATGGTATCAAGAGAGAATTTTCATGTCCACATACACCTCAACAAAATGGAGTAGCGGAAAGGAAGATCAGACATCTAAGCGAGACGTGTAGAAGTTGGTTACATGGCAAGAATTTGCCTAAGGCCTTATGGGCGGAAGGCATGAGATGTGCAGCCTATGTTATCAATCGAATGCCACTAAGTCCGAATAACATGAAGTCTCCTTATGAGATGGTTCATGGGAAGAAGCCAACGGTGAAACATCTCAGGATATTTGGATCAATCTGCTACGTCCATGTGTTCGACTCTCAGAGAACAAAGTTGGAGGCAAAGGCGAAGAAATGCATATTTGTCGGTTATGATGAACAAAGAAAAGGGTGGAGGTGCATGGATCCTGAGACACATAGGTACGTCGTGTCTCGTGATGTTGTCTTTGACGAAGTTTCCTCATATTATGGACAACCTCAAGTCTTGGTCGAACAAGAAAGTGGAGATTCCTTCAAGGTTGATGAACCAGTTCCTCAAATGCCAAGTGAGAGCGGAAGTCTCGAAAAAGAGACGCAAGGTGAAAGGGGGAGCACTAATCAAGAGGAAGATGATGATGAAGATCATGGTTCCATGGCTAATCAAAGGCCTAAAAGGAACATTGTTAAGCCTGCCCGGTTCAGAGATGAAAGGTTTGTCACTACTTACTCATGTTACTTTGCCGCTCCATTAGATGAAGAAGAGCCATCATCTTATAATGAAGCTAAAGGTGTTCAAGAGTGGGAGACCGCAATGGAAGAGAAGATGAATGCCCTTATAAAGAATGAAACTTGGGATTTGGTTCCGAAAACCAAGGATGTTCAACCCGTTTCATGTAAATGGGCGTATCGAATTAAGCGAAAAGCGGATGGAAGCATTGATAGATTTAAAGCAAGGTTGGTTGCTCGGGGGTTCTCTCAGAAGTATGGAGATAATCAAAGTGCTATCAAGTTGGCTAATAATCCGGTGTTTCATGCAAGGACGAAACATATCGAGTTAGAGCATCACTTCATAAGGGAGAAGGTGTTTGATGGAACAATTGAAGCTTTGGAAGTTCGAAGCGATGACAACGTTGCAGATATCTTCACCAAGTCATTACCAAAAAGTAAATTCGAGTTACTTCGCTCGAAGCTCGGTATGGTTGACAAAATCAAGTTTAAGGGGGAGTATTGAAATTAAACTTGATTTTGAGTTAGGATTAATTATGGGTTCATAATCCAAACCCAAAATTAAGCCCAAGTTCTAGAGATTCTCTAGAAACATCATAAAACATTATCACCTCCTCTAGATGTTCTAGAGAATTCTATAAAATAATTATCTAAAGATTGTGTAGAAAATTCTAGGAATTGTAAGACATAAAATCTAGATATTATGGTAGAGAGTTCTAGAAAGATATTTAGTACTCTTGGAGCCTATAAATAGCTCCTTCCTCTCCCATTTGTAAACAAGTTGAACAAATAAATAAAAAGCAAGTTAAAGAAAGAGTGTTCTTCATAAGTTCTCTAATTCTCTCTTTTCTAAGTATTCTTCTATATCATTCTTCATACTTAGAGGATTTCTTCTCTTGGTTTCACTCGGGTTTCTCGGGTATTACGGTCTTGGGCTAGTGCTAAGCACTATCGGAGTTTCTCTACACCCCTGTTCTGAAACTGACTTATTACTTTCATACCCAATTCAAATGTGCAAAAAAATTCAAGGGTTTGGAGTTCATTAACTTTTGTTCTAGTACTAGTCCAAATAAATGATTGGCAAAACTGTTTGAAACTAAACATATATTATTCAAAAGGGTAAGTAAAGCTCCCTATTGGAGTCTCTAGTCTACTGTATAAATTAGTGTAAACATCTATCAATTTCTTTAGTTTTTCCACATGAAATTATTATTCAATATGCCACCTCAACAATAATATATTAGAGCATCTCTAGTCGTCGTTGAAGGAATAAAATATGCATAAATGAAAATAGCAATCGAAGTTTTGCTACAGTCGTCAAAAGCTATTTTTTAGCTTTTTATATTAAAATAATAAACGACGGCACTTTATGTGCAGTCGGAGAAAAATAATAAATAAATAAATAAATAATTGGAGCGACGACACTTCGAGTGCCGACGGAGGAATAAAAATTCGTCCTCGAAGCGCAAATAAAAAATTACAAAAAATATAAAAAATTACAAAAATATTTCAGATATTACAAAAAAATTACACAAAATTACAAAAACATTCCAGAAATTGCAAAAAAAATTGCAAAATTGCAAAAACATTTCAAAAATTGCAAAAAAACTCCGGATGGCACATGAAGTGCCGTTCGACAAAAGGGGAGGCAAGGGACGGCACTTGAAGTGCCGTCCGAGGGTTTGTGAGCTTTTTGGGGGTTTTTTAATTGAAAAAATTAAAAATTTTTTCAAGCGACGGCACATGAAGTGCCGTCGGACGATAAAAAAATTAATTTTTTTGTTGGACGACACTCGAAGTGCCGTCTCTCATATATAAATAAATCTCAAATCTTCTCTCATTTTTGACAATCGACTGTAGCGAAATATGCATAATATGCATATTTAGCCAACGACTGCAGCACCGTTCTGAATCAAATATGCATATTATACATATTTGGCAAACGACTACAGATGCTCTTATAGATATGATTTTGGAATGGATCGAGGCAAAATGAGTCACTTCAGACCAACATACGTACGTCATGATCACACAAGCATGTGAAACGTTTTAAATGACAGTCCAAAAGTTATATATTGCCCCCAAGTAGATATCGTCGCTAGTCATTGCTAGAAGTGTTGTCTAGTGAAATTTTGAGTTACAGAGTTATATATTTGCAGAATTGTCATATTTTAGAAGGATTAATCTCCACAATTGACCCATTTTGTTCGTGATAAAGGGCATAAAAATAATAAGAGATAGAAAATTTGATGTATCTACAAATCTGATACAAAGTGGGCATAAAGAAAGCTTGTGTATAAATATATATGATACAAATTAATTTTGTGCACCCTTTTCTTTAATTAATGTGGATGAGAGATAGGATAAGAAACAAGTGAAAGCAAAGGAACCCCACCCAACCAACCACCACCAAAATACCAAAAAATATATGAGATAAAACAAATGCAAACAACTATGGTATTATATATATATATATATATATATATATATTATGTACTTGATATGGGTTACATGACGTGGCACCTCCTGGACCACATGATCACCTCAAAAGTCGTTCACCTTCGATCATCAGGTCTGTCAGGTATGCCCTAAGCCTCATGGGCTTCTGCCACGTCAGGCCCACGGGCAACCGGGTGCAGACCTGGCCGGCATGACCTATAAATATCAGGCCCTGTACCCCTTCAAAAGGTAATCAATCTCTCCCCTCTAAAAATCCTAGTTACTGTTACTCTTCAGTGACTGACTAGATCGTCGGAGGGCCTGCAACCGGGATCAACCCCGGTGTTCCTAGGCCGAGTGCAGGTACACGAGACCCCAGGATCCGAGCCGAGCATCTGACCTCCACCTCGCTCTCGCCTACTCCCGAGCCTTCCCTCGGTTGAGGGTCGGGCGTACCATCCGGTACCGAAGCTTCCGTAAAAATACAAATTGAGAAGAACTCACACCTGGTGCAGTCACCCCCCAAAAATAAACTGCATCAGGTTGGCGCCGTCGGTGGGAAACCTCGGTACGGACATCAGTCCGAACCCAGCCATTAACGACATCCATCAATCCGAGCTCACATGGCACCCAAGCCCAGGAGAACTTTCACCTCTGCACGTCGTCTGGACGTCCCTCCTCAGGACACCCCCGTCGACACCCATGGATCCAACCATCCGAGGATCAACGGCGGACCCGGGTTGGGCGCTTCTCGCTCAGTTGCAACCGACCTCCGTCGGTAAATCCAGAACCAACAAGCCAGCTGAACGAGGGGAGGGACCGCTTCCAACTCGGTCCCGAACCATCCCAGGCACCCATCCCAAGGGCGGGCACCGGAGCTCAGTCGAGCCGACTGAAGGCCGCTGCCCCAACGCGACCCGGCCAGACAAGCTCCAGTCACCCGCAGCGAGTTCCAATACTTTCGGAACGAGATCCTGCAGGCCATCTTAGGAATCCCTGCGAACGAGACACCCCGCTAGTCTCATACTCTGTCGGACGCCGAAGCTAGTGAGTCTCGCGGTCTAACTCGTCCGCCAGAGCAAGACGATGATGTCCTACGACACCTGCAAAAAAAGGAGAACCGCCTTGACCACTTCGTTGAGGGCGGCTCGCCGGCTCACAGGCCGACCCGACCTCCTTTCTCCATCGCAATCCTACAAGCGAAAATATCCCAAAATTTCTGCCCTCCACAATTCGAAACTTATGACGGCGAGGGTGATCCTGCTGATCACATGGAGGGCTTCAAGACCCTCATGATAATTCACAGCGCGTCGGATCCCCTCCTGTGCCGAGCCTTCTCCGCCATCCTCCAGGGCCCGGCTCGGGAATGGTTCTCTAAGCTCGTCCCCAGCTCCGTATACTCATTCAACCAGCTGGAAGGCAACTTCCTCGCCTACTTCGTTACCAACAGGAAGGCCGAAAAGACAAGTGCATCCCTGCTGGGCCTCCGGCAGGAGGGAGAGCCACTCCGGCAGTTCGTCCAGAGATTCACCGCTGAGGCAACGTCCGTCTCCTCCCTCGTTGCTGGGGTCTCCTCGGCAGCCATCCGGCACAACGTCCGGCACGGCCAGCTAAAGGCATCCTTAGCCAAGAAGCCTTCCCTCGACTTCCCTGACCTGCTCAATCGAGTCGAGAAATACATCCGAGCCGAAGAGGCCCTGAATCCCGAGGACATCAAAGAGGTCCCAGGGAAGGGAAAGCGCAAAACTGATGAGGCCGATCCAATCAAGAAGGCCCCGAGGGACGGGGTCGGCATGAAGAAGGCCCCTCTGATCCTGTGTTTCGAGAGGTATACGCCACTGACACAGAACGTGTCGGCTATCCTCTGAGCAATCGAGGACAGGGACCTCGTCCAGATGCCCCCTCGACCGACGAACAATAAGAAAAGGGATTAGCGGTTCTACTGCCGCTTCCACCGGGACAACAGGTACGACACCGACTACTGCTGGGCCCTGAAGGATGAAATCGAGACCCTCATCCAACGAGGGTACCTCTGGAAATTCACACGGAAAGACGCCCGGGACCGAAGAGACACGAGGAACCGGAGGCCTTTTCCTCCTCCTCGCGCACCCAAACCACGTCCCAAGCGTAACCCCGAGCTAGAAGGGACCGGAGGTCAAGCCATCTTATATTGCATCCATGGGGGGGGCCATGGCAGGGGAATCCAGCATTTCCTGTCGGGTACACCCTGCACGGGTTCTCCGGTGTCCCAGTCCAATCGAGGGGATCGTAACCTTGTACGTCACCGCCGGTACGACCCCTCACCGACGGACCGAGTCGATGGACTTTATGGTTGTGAACGTCAAGGCCGCCTACAACGCCATTCTCGGCCAACCGGTGCTCTGTTCTGTTCAGGCTATTCTCTCGGCCTACCACCTAAAGATGAAGTTCCCCACCGAGTTAGGTGTCGGGGTCGTCCCAGGGAACCAAGAAGCAGCACGATCTTGCTACATGACGGTGGTCGGAGGCAGTGTGTTCCCCCTGGATGCCGTCGAGCTGCAGCCCGAGAGAAGCCAGCCCTAGCCCGAGCCGGCGGATGAATTAGAGGAAGTCTCGTTCGAGACAGGGGACATGTCGAAGTGGTTCTGCGTGAGCTGCTTCCTCGATCCCAACCTCAAGTCCGATCTGATCGATTGCATTCGCCGCAATGTCGATCTCTTCGTCTGGAAGCCCTCTGATATGCCCGGGATCTCCAAAGATCTGATCATGAACAAACTCAGCGTCATCCTCGGCTCGAAGCCGATCATCCAGAAGCGACATAAGTTCGCCCCGGAGCGGCAGCAGGCAGTGAATGCAAAGGTGTACAAACTCTTGTCTGCCCGGTTCATACATGAGGTCAGCTACCCTGAATGGCTGGCAAACGTCGTGATGGTCAGGAAGGCGAACGGGAGCTGGAGGATCTGCATAGACTTCACTGACCTCAACAAGGCATGCCCGAAAGATCTGTTTCCTCTCCCCCTCATTGACAATCTGATCGACGCGACGTCGGGTCACGAGCTCCTTTCTTTTATGGATGCCTTCTCAGGCTACAACCAGATCTGGATGTTCCCTCCTGATATAGCCATGACGTCCTTCGTCACCGACCAAGGTTTGTATTGCTACCGGGTTATGCCCTTCGGGCTGAAAAATACTGGTGCCACTTATCAGAGGCTCGTCAACCGAGTCTTCAAAGATCAGATTGGTCGCAACATGGAGGTGTATGTCGACAACATGCTTGTAAAAAGCCAGCGAGGACAGGACCACGTCGTCGACCTGGAAGAAGCCTTTGGGGCCCTTCATACCCACAATATAAGACTTAATCCAGCGAAATGTACGTTTGGCGTCTCCTCAGGGAAATTCCTCGATTTCGTCGTCAGTCAGCACGGCATCGAGGCGAACCCCGAGAAGATCCAGGCCATAATATACATGGCCCCTCTTAGAAACATCAAAGAAGTCCAGAGGCTCACGGGAAGACTGGTGGCCATCGGCCGTTTCCTCTCTAAGTCCGGAGAGAAGTCCCTCCCGTTCTTCAAAGCCTAGCGCAGAACCAGATGCTTCGAGTGGGGTACTTAGCAATAAGAGGCATTCGCCCAATTGAAAGAGTACATACATTGCCAACCCTCCTCTCCTCAGTAAGCCCGAACCGGGTGAGCCCTTCTGGCTTTACCTTTCGGCTTCGGAAAATGTGCTCAGTGTTATTCTCATTCAGGAAGTGGACAGAGTCCAAAAGCCACTATACTCTTTGAGCAAGGTTCTGCTCGCGGCCGAGACCAGATACTCAAAAATGAAAAATGTGGCATACGCTCTGGTTATGGCTGCGCGAAAGCTGCGCCCCTATTTCCAAGCGCATTCAATTCAGGTTCTCACGGACCAGGCTCTAAAGGCCGTACTCTACAAACCCAAGAGCTCCGACCGACTGGTCAAATGGTCGATCAAGCTCAGTCAATATGACATCGGCTATCAGCCAAGGACGACCATCAAGGGGCAGGCCCTCGCCGAGTTCATCACAGAATGCACCATCTCTGAGCAACCCGAAAGTGGGGAAGTAGACTAGACGTAGGAAGTTTACATTGACGGCTCTTCCTGTGAAGCGGAGAGTGGTGCGGGCATCATTTTGCGAGGACCTGACAATTTTCTTCTCCAATATTACTTCCGCCTTAACTTTTTGTCTCCAACAACGAGGCCAAATATGAGGCCATAATCGCTGGACTTACCCTGGCACATCAAGCAGGCGCCAGACAGATTAGGGCTTTCAGCGACTCTCAGCTCGTGATCAATCAGATCACCAGAAAGTACGAGGCCCGTGACGATTGAATGATCCGATATTTGGCCGAGGTCCCGCGACTCTTGGAGTCCTTCGTGAGACTGCATTCTTAAGGATCCTCAGAGAGCAAAATGCCCAAGCTGACGCCCTGTCAAAGTTAGCCTCCTCGTCTTTCGAAGGTCTTAATCGCACCGTTCCGATCGAGGTACTTCTGAAGCCAAGCATCGACTGCCCCGAGACCCTCTGCATAGAAGCTTCTCTCACAAGCTTGGCGCTCGGCGCTCGGAAGGAACCGCGAGCCACAAAAATCTCCTTAATTCAGCTTGAGGTTCGGTGTTCGAATGGCACCGCGAGCCACAAAAATCTCCTCAATTCAGTTTGAGGTTCGGCGCTCGGATGGCACCATGAGCCACAAAAGTCTTCTCAATTTAGTTTGAGGTTCGGCGCTCGGATGGCACCGCGAGCTACAAAAATCTCCTCAATTTAATTTGAGGTTCGGCTCTCGGATGGCACCGCGAGCCAGAAAAATCTTCTCTTGGTGTGGGGGCTCGGCATCGACCTCGAGTAGGGTGTCTGCTTTTTCAAGCCATGCCACCTATATGCTCTGCGATGATCTTCAGCTACACCCTTGCTATCTACCCGAGAACAAGGTTTGGGGGTACGGCATCGACCTCGAGCAAGGCCTTGGCTTTTTCAAGTCATGCGACCTTTACGCTCGGCGATGTTCTCCGGCAACGCTCATAACGGCTTCTCTTGGTATAGGGGCTCGGCATCGACCTCGAGCAGGGCCTTGGCTTTTCTAAGCCAAGTGACCTTTACGCTCGGCGATGATTTCCGGCCACGCTCATACTATCTACCCGAGAACGAGGTATGGGGGCTCGGCATCGACCTCGAGCAAGGCCTTGGTTTTTTCAAGCCATGCGACCTTTATGCTTGGCGATGATCCCCGACTACGCTCATAACGGCTTCTCTTAGTATGGGGGCTCGGCATCGACCTCGAGCAGGGCCTTGGCTTTTTCAAGCCAAGTGACCTTTACGCTCGGCGATGATTTTTGGCAACGCTCATACTATCTACCCGAGAATGAGGTATGGGGGCTCGGCATCGGCCTCGAGCAAGGTCTTGGCTTTTTCAAGCCATGCGACCTTTACGCTCAGCGATGATCTTCGGCTATGCTCATAATGGCTTCTCTTGGTATGGTGGCTCGGCATCGACCTCGAGCAGGGCCTTGGCTTTTTCAAGTCAAGCGACCTTTACGCTTGGCGATGATTTTCGGCCACGCTCATACTATCTACCCGAGAACGAGGTATGGGGGCTCGGCATCGACCTCGAGCAAGGCCTTCGCTTTTTCAAGCCAAGCGACCTTTACGCTCGGCGATCTCCGGTCACACTCATAACGGCTTCTCTTGGTATGGGAGCTCGGCATCGACCTCGAGCAAGACCTTGGCTTTTTCAAGCCGCGCGACCTTTACGCTCGGCGATGATTTCCGGCTACACCCATATCAACTTCTCTTCGTATAGGGGCTCGGCATCGACCTCGAGCAGGGCCTCGACTTTTTCAAGCCCGGCGACCTATACACTCGGCGGTGACCTTCGGCTACACTCATACCGCACCAGACAAAAATGTTCGTTTTAGATTTAGGGTGCTTGCCTTCGGCAAACGCCCCGAGTCCCGAGTCTCGGGTCGGCCCACCTCTTCTCCGCTGACAACTCGGGGTAAAAACTTCTCGGAGCCGTTTTACCCCCAATTGTCAGAGGGTGGCAGGGAAGCCACCGTTCCGAGACTCTCTACCATGAATTCTAGCCCTGGGTCGTCAGTCGACCCGCCTCTCACCCACGGACAGCTCGAAGTTAACGGCCCCTAAAGCCAAAACTCCGAATTGTGCGAGGGTGGCAGGGGAGCCACCGACCCGGGATCCTCGCCCAAAAACGACCTGAGCCCCGGACCATTGGTCTGCCCACCTATCACCCGCGAACAACTTGGGGTTTATAGCCCTCAGAGCTAAAATCCCGAATTGTTCGAGAATGATAGGGAAGCCACCGACCAGGGACCCTAGGCCAAAAAATTATACTTTGGGGGCGCCTGCCTTCGGCAAGCACCCCGGATCTCTCCCCCGGATTCGCTGTTCATGGGTGAGAGGTGAGTCAATCTTAAATCCTGTTGAAAAATGAGGGAGGGGGTGAGGATTACATAGCCACCAGAGAAGCGCATTTATGGCATCGGGAAATCCAAACGGCGGAAGGTGAAGCGTCGCCATTAATTTATCGGAAGGCGAAACGTCCCTTATTGGGCGCTATGTGCCAGGAAATTTCCAACAAGTGATAGGGGCTCGCCTTCCGACCTTCGATCTCGGCGTCCCAGTGCTTTTCCAACAAGTAAAAGGGGTGCTATCTGCAAGAAATTACGTCTCGGCTCCCGAGTAAGCCGCAGACCGACTGCCCCTTCTGCCTTGGTGGGAACCTCTAGAAAGGCCAGACTCAGCAAAGACCTTGAGTTACATTCTTGCCGTCACACAACAAATCGTTAAGGTAAAGAAATCGAGATTTTATTACTCATAGAGCACCAGAAATGGCCACACAATACAATGAAAGTTTACAAATCGCTAATCGCTCGGCTTAAAACTCAAACTCGGTGCTTCCCACGGGATCCTTCGTACGCTCAGCCGGCCCGGCCAGCGAGGGCACCCCGGCAACGGAGCTTTCTGCATTGGCAGGGTGGGCCTCCTCCTAGAAAAAGGTCGGAGAAGGTCCTAACACGGAATTACTCACCTCCTCGACCAGACCGGCGCCTAGCATGAGCTTCAGCCTATGGATCTCCAACTATTTCTCTACAATGGCTTCACGAAGAAAAGACTCCGAAGCTGATCGCCCACTCGAGGCATCCGAGATCGACTAGTTCGTCTCAATTGCCCACCAGTCTCGGTCGGCTATGGCATTCTTCAGGCGAGCGACCTCTAGGCTTAACTTTCTAGACTTGTTCATGAAGTAATTCACTGCGACCTCTCGATCCTGAGCCTGCTTACGTTGGTGAGCCAGAACAATCTCCATGGCTCCCAGCCCAGTTCGGACCCAGAAGACCTCGGCAGAACCAAGGTCGGCGCCGAGGACCTTGTGCATCTATCAAAAAGATGGGGAAAACAACAGGTCACAAAAAAGAAAAAAAAACAAGTCATGGAGCATCGGCCAAAAATCCTTTTTTATAAAGTCAAAAATTTTCTAGTTACAAAAAGCAGTGGCCAGTCCACGTTCGGAAATTACAAGCAAACGAAAAAGAAAAGGAAATTCCTACACCACTGTTTAGGAGGGGGACGACACCTCTTCATCACCCTGGTTGCCCCCGGCCTCCTGTCGAGGGTCCCCCTGCTCCTCGTCCTCCCCTACTCCTAACGGCTTGGGCCACGAAGCTCGGATGTCGGAGCGAGCCCCAAAAAGTTTCTCTCAACAGCTTGGGGGTCGACGCTCGGATGTCATTGCGAGCCCTAAAAATTTCTCTCAATGGCTTGGGGGTCGATGCTCGGATGTCACCGCGAGCCCCAAAAAGTTTCTCTCAACGGCTTGGTCCTCGACGCTCGGATGACGCCGCGAGCCCCAAAAAGTTTCTCTCAACGGCTTGGGCCTCGACTCTCAGATATCACCGCGAGACACAAAAAGACTCTCTCAACGGCTTGGGTCTCGATGCTCGGATGACACCGCGAACCCCAAAAAATTTCTCTCAACGGCTTGGGCCTCGACGCTCGGATGACACTGCGAACCCAAAAAGTTTCTCTCAACAGCCTGGGCCTCGATGCTTGGATACCACCGCGAGCCCCAAAAAGTTTCTCTCAGATTCTTGGGCCTCGATGCTCGGATGTCACTGCGAGCCCCAAAAAGTTTCTCTCAACGACTTGGGCCTGGACGCTTGGATGTCACCGCGAGCCCCAAAAAGTTTCTCTCAACGGCTTGGGCCTCGACGCCCGGATGCCACTGCGAGTCCCAAAAAGTTTCTCTCCGCTTCTTGGGCCTCGACGCTCGGATGTCACCGTGAACCCCAAAAAGTTTCTCTCAACGGCTTGGGCCTCGACGCTCAGATGTCTCCGCGAGCCCCAAAAAGTTTCTCTCAACGGCTTGGCCCTCGGCGCTCAGATGTTACCGCGAGCCCCAAAAAGTTTCTCTCAATGGCTTGGGCCCCGACGCTCAGATGACACCGCGAGCCCCAAAAAGTTTCTCTCAACAGCTTGGGCCTCGGCGCTCGGATGTCACCGCGAGCCCCAAATTATCCCCCAATTAGGGAGGGACTCGTCCACTGACCCTCAGCGCTCGGCAAGAGAACCCCCTTGCTTTTCCAACAAGTGAGGGGGGCTTGTCTACCGATCCTCGGCGCTCGACAAGAGAACCCCCTTGCTTTTCCAATAAGTGAGGGGGCTTGTCTACCGACCCTCAATGCTCGGCAAAAAGACCCCCAACTCCACAGATCTCGACGTCCCCTTACTTTTCCAACAAGTAAGGGGGCTCGTCTGCCGACCCCCTACGCTCGGCCAAGCGACATCGATGTCGACGCTCGGATGCAACCGCGAGCCCCAAACTATCCCCCAGCCAATGAGGGGCTCACCTCCCGACCCTCGATGCTCTGCAAGAAGACCCTCTACTCCTTGGATCTCGACGTTCCCTTGCTTTTCCAACAAGTGTGGGGACTCATCCATCGACCCTCGATGCTCGGCGATCCGAGCTCCGACTCTTCTACACCCGGCACCCCTCGTGACTCCAAAAGAGGATCCCCTCCATCCTACCCCGCTAACCTCTACAGGAAGATATAGACCCCGTTCTTCGCCGTACACACCACTCCGCTCTTCCTACAGAGGCAAAAAACCACTCCTATATGGCTGGATTATCCAGGCCTCCAGGAGTGGGGGGCTCCTGATATGGGTCAGATGACGTGGCCCCTCCTAGGCCACAGGATCCCTCAAAAGCCGTTCACCCTCGATCATCAGGTCTGCCAGGTTAGCCCTAAGCCTTCTGGACTTCTGCCATGTCAGGCCTACGGGTAACCGGGTCCAGACTCGGCCCCAAACGGGTCCAGACCTGGCCGGCACTGCCTATGAATACCAGGCCCTCTACCCCTTCAAAAGGTAATCAATCTCCCCCCTCTAAAAATCCTAGTTACTGTTACTCTTCAGTGACTGACTAGATCGTCGGAGGGCCTGCCACCGGGATCAACCATGGTGTTCCTAGGCCGAGTGCAGGTACACGAGACCCCAGGATCCGAGCCGAGTATCCGACCTCCACCTCGCTCCCGCCTACTCCCGAGTCGTTCCCTCTGTTGAGGATCGGGCATACCATCTAGTATCGAAGGTTTCGCAAGAATATAAATTGAGAAGAACTCATACTTGGTGCAGCCAACCCCCCAAAAATTAACCACATCGGTGCTCATAAAAAATTATCACACTCGTTGGTTTTATGTTCTATCATGCACTGCACTAAGAATATATAGAGTACGTGTGACTGTATGAGCCTTTTTTTTTTAATGCATATAGGCCTTTTTTCTTTAATAATGAAAAGTAAGTAAATATATAAGTGTCAATTGTAGAGTGGCATAGAAAGGTTACTAAAGGGGATCACCTTTTTTTTTGGAGGAAAAAGGAGGGTTCGCTTTTGATAGTGGCAATTCTTGACTTGATCGAGTAGCTTATCTAGCTAGATGTTGCACTAGACCATGACGTGATCAACTTAAGGGAAATGAAAATGAAAATGAAAATGGTTTATATTGGAGACAATTAATCATCATGATAAACTGATTTTGATTACACCCTCCTACTATTCCTATATATATTACTACTAATACTATGGTCCTAATAAATCATGCATATATATATGTCCACCTTTTGATGATCAGGACTGAAGAGTACTGGAGCTTAATTCCATCTGTAGTCATTAAATTAAATATTAAACTAAACATGCACGGCTTTTTCATCGTCGTCACCACCTGTATATATATATCCTGTCTGTACCTAGCAATTAATGGAGTTAGCTAACTGTATGCAAATTTCCCTTAATTTATCCAAAATTAAAGGAGCTAGCTAACTGTATGCATGATGCTTAATTAATTAGCTGAAACTGTAAAACATGCCCAAAATATATATATATATATATATATATATATATATATATATAATAAAACACAAAGAAAGCTATCAAGTAGCTCTCATTTATTCTCCCCTAAAATCAATGGCCTAGATTGATTCTCACAAAACATATTTTTCCGCCCAAAATTTTAAACCCCATAATTAAAGTTTTCCCCCCAAAACTAAAAAACCCATTACTTATTACTATCTCTCTCTTCTCTTTTTACTTTTTCATATTTCTCTCTCTCTCTCCCACTCTCTCTTCCATTTTTTCTTTATTACTTAGAAATTTAGATTTTAAGATTTCAGTTTTGTAAAATTTTCAGAATTTTTATGTTTTTTTTATTGCACATGTTATATTGAAAATAGCAAATATCTCTTTAACAGATAAATTTTATCATTTTCCACACTTAAAGTTCTAAGAAGTTGAATTTTACACTCTCATTTATAATTATTTTTCAACATGTACTAATAGAAACATGGACTTTTATTTACAACTAATTATTATCATACTATTTAAACTTGAACTACATAATTGTTATTTTAATGTTTACAGAACTTTTCGTGTATTGTATCGTTCCGAAGACGTGCCATAGGCACATGCCCACGGGCAAATCCAGTCTATATAATAAATTACAAAGAAAGCTATCAAGTGGTTCACAATCAATCCCCCCTAAAATCAAAGGCCTAGATCAAACCACGCAAAACATATTTTTCCTCCAAAATTTCATACCCCAAAACCAAAATTTCCCCCCAAAACTAAAAAACTTATTACTTTATTACTATCTCTCTCTTCTCTCTTCACTTTTTCATATTTCTCTCTCTCCTTCCCTCTCTCTCTCTCATTCTTTCTATATTTACTTAGAAAATTATTAGATTTTCAAAATTCTAATGTTTTTTTTGCACATGTTATTGAAAATAGTAAATATCTCTTCAACTCCACACTTAAAGTTCTAAGAAGTTAGATTTTATACCTCCATTTATAATTATTTTTCAACATATACTAATGGAAACATGGACTTTTATTTACAACTAATTATTGTCATACTATTCAAACTTGAGCTACGTAATTGTTGTTTTACTGTTTACGGGCTTTTCGTGTTTTGTATCGTTCCGAAGACGTGCCGTAGGCACGTGCCCACGGGAAAATCTAGTATATATATATATATATATATATATATATATATATATATATATATATATATGGAGAAAAAGGGTATGAGCAACTTGCTTATTTAGTAAATAAGCAATTGATGGTGGGCATAATGTGATTGGCAAATTTTAAAAAGGGTTAGTTGTTCAATGTATCACATGCCGACTTCTTCAGCTCATCCTGCATATTTTGCACCTTTTCTTTTCCCTTTTGAGTATGCGTTGACATATACTAATCACATACAATTCATTTGTGAAGGATGCCAACCTAAAAACTAAAGAGATCGTTAAAAGGTTCATAAATTAAACCATGCTCCGAGTTCACTCATCACGGAAAAGAAAAAAGCTCCAAGAATTTAGAATTAAATAGTAGCGAAGAATTATCTATATTCTCGAAATAATGTATATATAAACTTGTAAGTTAATTATTTTTCAATTACTCAAAAGATGGCAAATGGCCATTCAATTTTATTAATAAGAGACTAATTTGATATATGATATATTAATTAATAACTAAAGTTTATATCAATAATTAGTAAGTTAATATGATTCTAATAATCTTCTACCAACAACTTAAGATTAATTAGTATGTGAAACCCAATTTGAGTGATTCCAAAATCAGAGATAAAGAATTAATAGTTTTGAGAGTCAAATAGGAGTGGTATAAATTTTGATTTCACTATGGTTTGTCTCTGAAATCACCTCAACTCTAATTCTCCCTATGTTACTAAAGTTCATTATATGTTCCATAATGTATCTAAGCATGATACAATAGGTTTGGCTGGATTTTTATCCAACAGAATGTTTATTATTCTCAACAATTTGGTGGGGGTTCAATATATATAGCAAGAGGTAGGCCACTTGTATACATTTTGAAGAGTGGCTTGGCCATTTTGAATGTATTTAGCATTATTGTGGATTCCATATCTTTTGGAAATATATATCTTAGGGAAATGTATTTTTATGAGCACTCCATGAGTACCCGTTGATATGAGCCTCCATGAAAATTCAAACCGCTTGATATGGGTCGGATGACGTGGCCCCTCCTGGGCCACAGGATCCCCTCAGGAAGCATACATCACCGGATCATCCAGATCTGCCACGTCAGCATCAGAAAACCGTCCGGACCTCTGCCACGTCAGCCTGGAAAGCGACTGGGCCTCTGCCACGTTAGCCCTATACCGCTCAGGTTTTCACTGGTTCAGGCACACGGGCAACCGGGTCCAGACCCGACCCTAAACGGGTCCAGACCCGGTTAACTCCTCCTATAAATACCATACCCTCTCCCCCTTACTCAGGTAATCAACCTTTTCCACTAAAAACCCTAGTTACTGTTACTTACTATCTCTCAGTAGCTGATTAGATCGTCGGAGGGTCTGCCACCGGGACCAACCCCGGTGTTCCTAGACCGTCTGCAGGTACACAAGACCTCGGATCCGAGCCTCCCAATCCGAACCGAGCATCCAGCCTCCACCTCACTACCACCTACTTCCGTACCGTTCGCCCGGCTGAGGGTCGCCCGCACCGGAGTTTCCTCCACCAATACAAATCGAGTAAGAAATCACACCTGGTGCATCCACACGCCTCCCAAAAACAAACCGCATCAGGTTGGCGCCGTCTGTGGGAAACTTTCTATTGCAGAAACCGGTCCGAGCTCAGCCATCAACGGTACCCCGTCAACCCAAGCTCACATGGCGCCCAAAGCCACTAGAGCTGTTACCTCTGCGCATCGGCAGGACGTGCCTCCACAGGGCATCGCCGCCAACGCTCATGAATCCAACAACCCGGGGGTCATTCATGCACACCAACCAGGTGCCTTCCGTCTGGTCCAGCCCGACCTACGGGGGGTAATTCTGAACCGACAGGCTAGTCGCAGCAGGGAAGGGGCCGCTTCCAACTCGGCCCCAAACCATCCAAAGCCTCCGTCCCAAGGGCGGGGGCCGGCACTCAGCCGCATCGGCAGGCGACAGACCGCTCAACCAAATCGAGCCGAACGGGCCCCGGTCACCCACCAAGAATTCCAAGACTTCCGGAAAGAGATCATGGAGGCCATCCGGGGACCCCTGTCGACGAGAACGTCTGCCATTCTCGCACCCATTTGGATGCCGAGGCCAGCGTGTCTCGTGTCCCAACTATCCAGCCGGAGTATGACATTGACCTCCTGAAGTGCCTCTAAGAAATGGAAGACCGCCTCGACCACTTCGGCGACGGCGGCCCAAGGACGGCTCAGGGATACAGGCTCGTTCGACCTCCTTTCTCCGCCCTCATCCTGCAAGCGGAGATACCCCGGAACTTCCGTCCACCTCAATACGAGACCTATGACGACGAGGGCGATCCCGCTGATCACATAAAGGGCTTCAAAACCCTCATGATGATTCACAGCGCATCGGATCCCCTCCTGTGCCGTGCCTTTCCCGCCACCCTCCGGGGTTCGGCTCGGGAATGGTTCTCCAAGCTCACCCCCGGCTCCATCTATTCTTTCGACCAATTAGAGGGTAACTTCCTTGCCCACTTTGTGACTAGCCGAAAGGCCAAAAGGACAAGTGCGTCCCTACCTGGCCTCCGGTAGAAGGAAGGGGAGTCACTCCGGGTATTCGTCCGAAGATTCACCGCCGAGGCGAGGTCGGTCTCTTCCCTCGACCTTGGCATTGCCTCGGCAGCTTTTCAGCACAACATCCGGTACGGATAGCTAAAGGCCTCTCTGGCGAAGAAGCCCCCGGTAGACTTTCCGACCTCCTCAATCGGGTCGAGAAGTACATTCGGGCCGAAGAGGCCCTAAATCCAGATGAATCAAGAGAAGTTCCTGGGAAGGAAAAGCGCAAGGCCAACGAGGTCGAGCCCGCAAAGAAAGCTCCAAGAGATGGGGGCACCACGAAAAAGGTCCCGTCGGTCCCTCGCTTC
Organism: Hemerocallis citrina; assembly: GCA_017893485.1. NCBI lineage: Eukaryota > Viridiplantae > Streptophyta > Magnoliopsida > Asparagales > Asphodelaceae > Hemerocallis > Hemerocallis citrina. The sequence continues at coordinate 288,540,345 of CM030363.1, forward strand.
AAGAGATACACTCCTCTGACACAGAATGTGTCCACCGTTCTCTTAGTAATCGAAGACAGAGACCTCGTGCAGTTTCCCCCACCTTCCAACAACACCAGCAAGAAGAGGGATCAGCAGTTCTACTGTCACTTCCACCGGGACAACGGGCATGACACAGATCATTGTCGTGCCCTGAAGGATGAAATTGAGGCTCTTATCCAATGAGGGTACCTCCGGGAGTACAAACGGGAAGATGCCCAGGACCAGAGGGATACAAGGATCCGAAGGGTTTCCCCTCCTCCTCGAGCACCTAGACAGCATCCCGAGCGGGACCAGGAGCCTGAAGAGCCCGAGGGTCAGGCCATCTTACATTGCATCCACGGAGGGCCAATGGGAGGGGAGTCCAACACTTCATGCAAGGCGTTCATCCGGGATGTCAACGGTGTCCAGGGCCCCCCCTCCCCCAGGTCCAGCAACTCCTTGTCTCCTTCTTGAGGTAAGACCTGGAAGGAGTTCGTCTCCCGCACTGTGACGCACTCGTTGTCAGCCTCGGCATGGCGAACTTCGAGGTCCGGCGCATCCTCGTTGACAACGGAAGCTCGGTAAACATCCTCTTCCTCGAAGCCTTTGAGAACTTAAAGCTCTCTCGAGATAAGCTAAAACCAGCCGGATACACACTGCATGGATTCTCCGGCGTCCCGGTGGTAATGGAGGGTATCGTCACTTTAGACATCACTGCAGGCACGACTCCGCACCGAAGGACCGATTCAATGGACTTCATGGTTGTCAACGTCAAGGCAGCCTACAACGCCATACTCGGCCGTCCCGGTCTCTGCTCCCTCCAGGCGGTTCCCTCGGCCTACCTCCAGAAGATGAAGTTCCCAACCAACACTGGAGTCAGAGTTGTCCGAAGAAACAAAGAAGCAGCCCGATCGTGCTATATGACGGTGATTGGGGGCGGGGTATTTCCCCTCGATGTTGTCGAGCTACAGCCCGAGAGAACCCAGCTGAAACCAGAACCGATAGATGAGCTAGAAGATGTCTCGTTCGAGACAAAGGATGCGTGAAAATGCTTTCAAGTGAGCTGCTCCCTCGCTCCCAACCTCAAGTCTGCCCTGATCGGCTGTATTCGTCGCAATGTTGACCTCTTCGCATGGAAGCCTTCATACATGCCCGGTATCTCCGAATATCTCATCATGCACAAACTCAGCGTGATCCCCGGGTCGAAGTCGGTTGTCCAAAAGCGACGCAAGTTCGCTCCGGAGCGACAGCAGGCAGTGAATGCGGAAGTGGACAAGCTCCTATCTGCGCACTTCATACAAGAGGTCAGCTACCCTGAGTGGCTGGCGGATGTCGTCATGGTCAAGAAGGCAAGCGGGAGCTGGAGGATCTGCATAGATTTCACTGACCTCAATAAGGCGTGCCCCAAGGATCCGTTCCCTCTCCCCAGCATCGATGCTCTTATCGACGCCACATCGGGTCACGAGCTCCTATCCTTCATGGATGCCTTCTCGAACTATAACCAGATCCGGATGTTCCCTCCGGATAAGGCTAAGATGTCCTTTGTTACGGACCAAGGGCTTTATTGCTACTGGGTTATGCCCTTCGGGCTGAAGAACACCGATGCCACTTATCAGAGACTCGTCAATTGAGTCTTCAAGAATCAAATTGGGCGTAATATGGAAGTTTATGTTGATGACATGCTCGTCAAAAGCAACCAGGGGAGGGACCACGTCGCCGACCTGGAAGAGGCCTTTGGGGTCTTTCGGACCCACAACATGAGGCTCAATCCGGCGAAGTGTGCATTCGGCGTCTCCTCGGAAAAGTTCCTCGGGTTCATTGTCAGCCAACGCGGCATCAAGGCGAACCCCAAAAAAATTCAGGCCATAATAGACATGGCCCCTCCCAAGAACATCAAAGAAGTCCAGAGGCTAACGGGAAGACTGGTGGCCATCAGCCGTTTCCTCTCCAAATCTGGAGAGAAGTCCCTTCCATTCTTTAAGGCACTGCGCAGAACCGGAGGGTTCGAATGGGGCACTCAGCAGCAAGAGGCGTTCGCCAAATTAAAAGAGTACCTTGCCAATCCTCCTCTCCTCAGCAAGTCCGAACCAGGTGAGCCACTATGGCTCTATCTGTCGGCTTCAGAAACCGCGCTCAGTGTCATCCTCGTTCGAGAAGAGGAAGGAGTCTAGAAGCCTCTGTACTATGTGAGCAAGGTCCTGCTCGACGCCAAGACCAGATATTCCAGGATGGAGAAAGTAGCATACGCCTTGGTCATGGCCGCACGAAAGCTCCGTCCATATTTTCAAGCACATTCAGTCCAGGTGCTCACGATCAACTCCTGAAGGCCGTGCTCTATAAACCCGAGAGCTCGGGACGGCTAGTCAAGTGGTCGATCGAGCTCAGTCAATACGACATCAGCTATCAGCCAAGGACGACCATCAAAGGGCAGGCCCTCGCTGAGTTCATCACAGAATGCACCATCTCCGAGCAGCCGACAAGCAAGGAAATCGACCAGAGGTAAGAAGTTTACGTCGACAGCTCCTCTTGCGAACCGGAGAGTGGTGCAGGCATCATTCTGCGGGGTCCAGACGGTTTTATCCTTCAATACTGCCTCCGCCTCAACTTCCCGGCCTCTAACAACGAGGCCGAGAACGAGGCCATGATCGCCGGGCTCACACTGGCTCATCAGGCTGGTGCCAGACAGATCAGGGTCTTTAGCGATTCTCAGCTTGTGGTCAACCAGATCACTGGGGAGTACGAGGCCCGTGACGATCGAATGATCAGATACCTGGCCGTAGTCCACCGGCTATTAACGTCCTTCGATGAGTCAACCATCTTAAGGATCCCCAGGGAGCCGAACGCCCATGCCGATGCCTTGTCAAAGTTAGCTTCCTCATCCTTGCAAGGCCTCGACCGAACCGTCCTGATTGAAGTCCTGCTAAAGCCGAGCACTGACTTCCCTGAGGCTCTATGCGTTGAAGCCGGAGCTCCTCCCGACGACTGGAACACTCTTATCAAAAATTTCTAATCAAGGGATAGCTCCCCGAAGACCGGGCCGAAGCAAGGTGGGTCAGGGTCCGTTCAGAAAGGTTCGCCATAATCGACGCAACCCTCTTCAAAAGGTCCTACACAATAATGGATGGCAAACCCTACCTCCGCTGCCTGACCCCTGATGAAGCAAAGTATGCCCTCAAGGAGCTATACGAGGGGATCGGCGGATGCCATATGGGAAGCCGCTCGCTAGCGTGAAAGGCTTTGAATTACGGGTACTATTGGCCCACTATGCTGCAAGACGCCCTTGCCCTAGTGAAGAAGTGCGGTTCCTGTCAACGGTTCTCCCCCGTGAAGAGGGCTCTACAAGAAAACCTTCGTTCCATGGCCAGTCCGACCCCCTTTGCAATGTGGGGGATGGATCTGGTAGGCCCATTTCCGAAAGCAACGGGCCAAAGAAAGTTTCTCATTGTGGCGATCAACTACTTCACGAAGTGGATCGAGGCAGAGCCACTAGCAATGATCACCGAGCAACAGACCCAACAATTTTTCTGAAAACACATCGTCTGTCGGTTCGGGATCCCACAGGTGCTCATCACGGACAATGGTACTCAGTTTGCGGGTAAGCATTTTCGAAAGTTCTACGAAGATCTCGGGATCCAGCAGCGCTTCTCCTCGGTATGCCACCCCCAGTCCAACAGTCAAGCCGAGAACGCGAACTGCCAAATCCTCGATAGTCTCAAGAAGCGACTCGATTACTCTTCTAAGGGGTTATGGGTCGATGAGCTACCAAGCATTCTCTAGGCTCACTGGACGACAAAGAGAATCCCCACGGGAGAGTCGCCATTCAATCTGACATACGGTGCGGAGGCCGTCATCCCCTGGAAATCGGCATCCCTTCACCCCGGATAATGGCCTTTGATGAAGCAGGCAACTCCGCACAGCTTCGAGCCGACCTAGACCTCATAGACGAGGTCAGGGAGAAGTCCGCCATCAGAAGGAGCATCTACCAACAAAGGATCGAAAAGTTCTACAACAAGAAGGTGCGTCCCATCGACATCAAACTCGGAGATCTCGTCCTCCGAAAGTTGGCTGTATCTAGTCTCGGCCAGAAAAGGAAATTAGCCCCAAACTGGGAAGGCCCTTACAAAGTATTTGAGGTTGTGCGTCTGGGAACGTACCGCCTAACCGACCCAGAAGGCAAGGCCGTCAAGAGGCCCTGGAATGCGGAGCACCTCATCAAGTTCCTAGAAGGAGAGGGCTAGCCTCCATCTCATGTAAATTATGAAGAATGTAATCGGCACATCGTGCCTCGTTTTGTGTAAAGTTCAATTTTGTTGTAAATATGCCAGCTTTCTTAAAACAAGTTTATGGCTTCGTATTGATTTCCATTAAAAAATGAGCTTACGGCTCGGCGCTCAGATAGCATCGCGAGCCAGAAAAGCTTCCCTAACAAGCTTACGACTCGGTGCTCGGATAGCATCGTGAGCCATAAAAGCTTCCCTTACAAGCTTACAGCTCGACACTTGGATAGCATCACGAGCCAGAAAAACTCCCCAACAAGCTTACGGTTTGGCGCTCGGATAGCATCGCGAGCTAGAAAAGCTTCCCTTACAAACTTACGGCTCGACGCTCGGATAGCACTCCGAGCCAGAAAAGCTTCCCTAACAAGCTTACGGCTCGGCGCTCAGATAGCATCCCGAACCAGAAAAGCTTCCCTGACAAGCTTATGGTACGGCGCTCGGATAGCATCGCCAGCCAGAAAAGCTTCCCTTACATGCTTACGGCTCGGCGTTCGGATAGCATCGCGAGCCAGAAAAGCTTCCCTTACAAGCTTACAACTCAACACTCAGATAGCATCGTGAGCCAGAAAAGCTTTCCTTACAACCTTACGTCCCGGCGGATGGCCACACCCGTACCGTCTTCTTGAGAACAAGTGTGGGGGCCCAACATCGACCCCGAGAAGGGCCGAGGCTTTCTTCAAATCACCTCGACCGTCATGCTCGGTGGCGACTTTCAGCCATGCCCATTACTGGCTTTCTCTCCAGTGTGGGAGCTCGGCATCTATCCCTGGCAGAGGTTGGGGCTTCTTCAAGCTGATTAACCCATGCACACAGCGGTAACCGCCAGCCATGCCCGTACCGTCTTCCTGAGAACAAGTGTGGGGGCTCGACATCGATCCCGAGTAGGGCCAAGGCTTTCTTCAAAGCACCTCGACCATGACGCTCGGTGGCAACCTTCAGCCACGCCCATTACCAGCTTTCTCTCCGGTGTAGGGACTCGGCATCTGCCCCTGGCATAGGTTGAGGCTTCTTCAAGCTGACCAACCCATGCGCATGGCGGCAACCGCCAGCCACGCCCGTATCGTCTTCCTGAGAATAAGTGTGTGGGCTCGACGTCGACCCCGAGTAGGGCCGAGGCTTTCTTCAAAGCACCTCGACCATCATGCTTGGCGGCGACCTTCAGCCATGCCCATTACCGACTTTCTCTCCGGAGTAGGGGCTCGGTATCTGCCCCTGGCATAAGTTGGGGCTTCTTCAAGCTGATCAATCCATGCGCACGGCGGCAACCGCCAGCCACGCCTGTACCGTCTTCCTAAGAACAAGTGTGGGGGCTCGACATCGACCCCGAGCAGGACCGAGGCTTTCTTCAAAGCACCTCGACCATGATGCTCGGCGGTGACCTTCAGCCACACCCATTACCAACTTTCTCCCCGGTGTGGGGGCTCGGCATCTGCCCCTGACATAGGTTGAGGCTTCTTCAAGCTGACCAACCCATATGCACGGCGGCAACCGCCAGCCACACACGTACCGTTTTCCTGAGAATAAGTGTAGGGGCTCGTCGTCGACCCCGAGCAAGGCCGAGGCTTTCTTAAATGCACCTCGACCATTATGCTCGGCGATGACCTTCAGCCATGACTACTTCAGCAAAATTTTCATTAAGGTTTAGAGCGTCCGCCTTCGGCAGACGCCCCGAGCCTCAGGTCGATTGGTTGACCCTCCTCTCGCCCGCGAACAACTCGAGGTTTGTAGCTTTCGCGAGCCAAAACTCTGAACTGTTCAAGAATGGCAGGGGAGCCACCGACCCTCGTCTCTCTCCTACCCTCCAAACCAATCGGATGGCCCACCATTCGCCAACGAACAACTCGGGGTCTTACGGACCTTAAGGCCAAAACTCCGAATTGTTCGAGGGTGATTGGTGAACCTCCAATCCGGAGCCCTCAGAAAAATTTTAATTTTGGGGCGCCCACCTTAGGCAGGCACTCTTATTGAGTGAGATCAGACACTCACTTCCTGATAACCAGCAAAGGGGGAGTGGGGGTTATATAGCCCCTAAGACACGCAGTTATTGCGTCTGGAAATCCCAAACGGCGGAAGGCGAAACGTCGCCATTAATTCTTATTTGGAGGCAAAACGTCACCAATAATGACTTATCGAAAGACGAAACGCTGCTGCGTATGCGCCCGTTGCAGAAAGTCACCTCGGCGGCGACCTCCTGCGTGCCGAGCTTGGCAATCATTCTTGCTCAATAAGACTCAAGGTTCAGGAAATCGAATGCTCTTATTATTTTTCATTGCTTACAACTCAATGAACATCGGTACAAAGACAATGCACAGCTTACAACTCACTCACATCCGGCTTAAAATTCGAATTCGACGCTCCCTTCGGGGCTCCTCTCATGCTCGACCGGACCAACCAGGGAAGAGACCCCCGCCACCGAGCTTCCCGCATCTTCTGGCTGGGCACCCTCCAATAAAAGTGTCGCAGACCGCCCCGGGGTCGAGTTGCTCGCCTCCTCGATCAAACCCGCTCCCAACACCACCTTCAGCGTGTGGATCTCCAACTCATTCTCAACAACGGCCTCGCGAAGGAAAGACTCCGAAGCCGACCGCCCACTCGAGGCACCCGAGATGGACCAGTCCGTCTCGATCACCCACCAGTCCTGGTCGGCTATGGCTTTCTTCAGACGAGCCACCTCCAGACCGAGCTCCCTAGACTTGTTCATGAAATAGTTCACTACGGCGGCTCGGTCCTGAGCCTATTTTCGCTGGAAAGCCAGAGCTGCCTCCATTGCCTCCTTCCCTGCTCGGACCAGGGATCCCTTGGCAGAAACAGGGTCGGCGCCCAAGACCTCGTGCGTCTATCAAAAGACGAGAGCAAACATCATAAAGGAGAGCTAGAAAATGTGCAAGTTACGAAGCCTCGGCCCAAAAAGTATGTTCCATTACTTTCAAAAATAGGGATACAAAACTGCGGTGGTCAGTCTGCACGAGGCATGTACATTCGAAAAAGAGAAAGCGTAGTCTATGCTTGAGGGGGGGTGGCACCTCATCGTCAGCACGGCTGCCCCCCATCTCCTCGCCACCAGGAGTCAGCGGTAGGTCCGGCTGCCAACCGTAGTGGAGGTGATCCACGTTCTGCTCCGGGTAGATCCTCCGAAAGTGCTCCTTATCCTGGTTGTATGCCTCGTCCTGCACCATGATCAGGGCCTCTGCCGATGCAGCCTCCATCCTCACCAAGGCCTTCCGCCCCTTCTCCGCCTCCTTTTTGATCCTTTACTTAAAGCGATCAACGTCCTTCTTGTGATGCTCGAAGATCGAGGCCATCTGGGCCTTGTGGACGACCTCCATGCTCGTCGGTCACCTTGTTAAACTCGCAGAGATACTTCTCCGTGTTCCTCCGCTCCACAATGATCTCCCTTTCTAAGCACTTTTGGAAGTGCTGCCCGTGGAGCATCACCTGTCCGAAGGAGAAAAGGTTAGAAAAAATTCCACCAAGATCAAACCATATGCAAATACAAAGTCTCAAGCACATACCGAGACCGATGCCTGAGACCAGCGCATGAAGGCCTGGTCAGCCGTCTGCGATGCCAGCGCCATCCAATCCCTCTCGGTGGTGTCTTTTGTGACGAAATCAATGGCCACGGGACCCTCGAGCAGATTGTACCCTTGTACGATCGACCAGTCGGGAGCGAAGGACCGCAACCCCTTTTGCCCCACCATCTGCTCGGCAGTAGGACGAGGTGGGGGAAGCCTCTTCCCTGGGGCTTTGACAGTTTTGCCCGAATTGCCCCCCACGTCCCGAGGCGCCCTCGGCATATGGGAGTGATCCTTCTTGGCCTTTTTCACGGGAGAAGGCTCCTCGGCTACCGGGGCTGGTCCCTTGCCGGACCCCCCAGCTTGGGTGGCCAGCTTCTCCTGCACCGTCTTCTTCCTCTTCTCCGCTTTCGCCTTCTCGGCGACTGCTAGCAAGGCACGCCTATCATCCACCTACTTGGAAGTCATCTCTACAAAAATAAAAGAAGAGAGGCTAACGTTAACACGAAGACCGAAAGATACAAAAATTCAGAACGAAACATACTAGGGTCGGTTGAGCTCAGTCCGGCCCGGGCCAGGTGTAGCTCCGTCACTCGAGGCCACGCTATACTGTGCCCCCCGACAATCTTCTCAACCCTCTTCCACTCCTTCGCAGTCAAATCACTGCGCTTCGGAGGTTTGTGGTTCGGCTTGAAGAAATTCCACGAGGTCGGAATCCTCCAAGGCCCCTCGTTCCGGACAACGAAGTATTTCTCCTTCCACCCTTTGATAGAATCTGGATGGCCGTGCATCACATTTTTATGCGGCCTGGGCGAGAAGTAAAATATCCCCTCCGCATCGCCAAGCGAGCTGATCCCCAAGATGGCTCGGAAGTAGGTCAACCTCAGTGTCATACCCTTCTCTTAGCACTTCAGAATGAAACAAATCAGGTGCTTCCAAGAGTTTGGGCCATACTGCATCGGGCATAACTTTGCCCAATTTAAAACCCTCTTGACGAAGGGATGCAACGGCAGCCTCAGTCCCGAGACAAATGCGTCCTCAGGAAAGATACAATATCCCGGCGTAAGAGTTGTGGTGGGTCGAATACCGGGACTCGGAATGAAGACTTCAAACTCCCGAGGAATGAAGTAGGCATACCTCAGGATATGAAGATAGTCCGCCCTCAAGATACACGGAATGTTGTCCATCCGAATCTTCACGCAGCTCTCCTCGCTCAGTACGGGAGGAACAAGGTCGATGTCCTTGATATCGTCGGGATAAATCCTGATCGACCCCGAATTTTTAAAGGAGACCGGGGGAAACTCCAACCCCGGTCTAGGGGCATATTTATCAGGAGGAGGGGGACTTTCCGGAAGGCTCAACTTTCTCTTCTTTCGACGAGGGTGAGCCTTCCTCTTAGAAGACAGCGTCGACAAAGGTGGCAGAGGCGAAAGGTCATCTCCGACCTCGACTGCCCCTCCTGGTGAGCCTTTGCCAACACCTTCTTGAGCGCCCTCCCCTTCTCCCTCATCCTCCTCATCACCCTCGACATCCTCGGCATCCTGATCCTCCTCATCACCCTCGGCATCCCGCTCATCCTCATCCTCCTCATCGTCGTCCTCGTCATCCTCGACATACACCTCTCCCTCTTCCACCTCCTCGCCCTCATCCACGGGCTCCTTCCCCGGCCTTCAGGATCTCAGCAGCAACACTATGAAGACTACATCGTCACCACCGTCCGACACTGGGTCTGTCAGGACTTCTTCCTTTACCTTATATTTACTAAGGGACGAAGATGTCGCTGACTCGATTTTCTTCGCGGAGCGGCCCGACGAGCTAGCCTCGGATCCGGACTGAGAGCGCGACATTACTAAACATAAATACTAACCTGAAGAGTATACCGCACGATTACTGGAAAAGTTACCGACGGCAAATAAGATCCTGCTCTTGAAAAATTGGAAAGCGAGTAAAGAAATGAAGAAAAGAAAAGTGGGGGAGGGGGAGGATTTATAAGGAGAAAGCGACTCCTCGATTTCCGCAATTTGATCTGGCCGTTGGATCTTAATCATCAAGATCTAACGACCGCTAGGATCTGAAGTCTCTTCGATTCTTGCGCTCATGACGTCAGCAATGGGCGCGAATTACCCAACCACCCCCAGGCATTTTTCCAACAAACGGACTTTTTTAGGAAAGTCAAGAAATCTCGACGCTCGGATGGCATCGCGAGCCACAACTTCCTCTCCTATTCAACAGAAGAGTCGATGCTCGGACGTCATCGCGAGTCATAATTTTCTCTTCTATTCAACAGAAGGGTCGATGCTCGAATGGCACCGCGAGCTGCAACTTCCCCTTCTATTCAACAGAAGGGTCGGAGCTCAAATGGCATCGCGAGCCACAACTCCCTCTTCTATTCAATAGAAGGGTCGACGCTCGGATGGCCCAGCGAGCCGCAACTTTCTTTTCTATTCAATAGAAGGGTCGACGCTCGGATGGCATCGTGAGCCACAACTTCCCCTTCTATTCAACAGAAGGGTCGACGTTCGGATGGCACTGCGAGCCCCAAACTTCCTCTTCTATTCAACAGAAGGGTTGGAGTTTGGATGGCACCACGAGCCACAACTTCCTCTTCTATTCAACACGATGCTCGGATGGCATCGCGAGCCACAACTTCTTCTTCTATTCAACAGAAGGGTCGACGCTCGGATGGCATCGCGAGCCGCCAACAAGATCTCATTTTTCACGGAAGGCTCGTAGACCGGATCTCAACGCCATCCATCTAAACTTCTACCAAGTAAAGGGGTTTGGACCTCGGACGAAAATGCGAGCACCAGAGCCATCCACCATTCGAAGGGGCTCGGAGCTCGGGCGGCACAGCGATCCCACGGAGCCCTCCTCTATTCACGGGGGCTCGGAACTCGGATGACATCACAAGCCCCAAGCACCCTCTTCTATTCAAAGGGGCTCGGAGCTCGGATAACACTGCGAGCCCCAGAAGCCCTCCTCTATTCACAGGAGACTCGGAGCTCGGATGAAATCGCAAGCCCCAAAACCCTCCTCAAGCAAGGGGCTCATCTACCGACCCCCAATGCTCAACAAACCGAGCTCCAACCCAACTGACCTCGACATCCCCTCACTCTTCCAACTAGCGAGGGGATCGTCTGCCGACCTTAGATGCTCGACAAACAGAGCTCCAACCCAACAGACCTCGACGTCCCCTCACTCTTCCAACTAGTGAGGGAATCGTCTGCCGACCCTCGGAGCTCGTCTGCCGACCTCAGATGCTCGACAAACCGAGCTCCAACCCAACAGACCTCGACGTCCCCTCGCTCTTCCAACTAGCGAGGGAATCATCTGCCGACCCTCGGAGCTCGTCTACTGACCCCTAATGCTCGACAAACCGAGCTTCGACCCGACAGACATCGACGTCCCCTCACTCTTCCAACTAGCGAGGGGATCGTCTGTCGACCCTTGGAGCTCGTCTGCTGACCTCAGATGCTCGACAAACCGAGCTCCAACCCAATAGAACTCGACATCCCCTCGCTCTTCCAACTAGCGAGGGGATCATCTGCCGACCCTCGGAGCTCGTCTGCCGACCTCCAATGCTCGACAAACCGAGCTTCGACCCAACAGACCTCGACGTCCCCTCGCTCTTCCAACTAGCGAGAGGATCATCTGCTGACCCCTGAGGCTCGCCTGCCGACCCTAAAAACTCGACAAACGTTACTCCGTTTCTTCTATGCTTGGCACCCTGCGTAACTCCGATAAGGGATCCCTTCCTCCTACCCCTGGCCTCTTCTGGAAGTAACAGATCCTATTTTTTCACTGCACACACCATCCTGCTCTTTCCACATAGGCAAAGAACCACTCCTACATGGCTGGACCACCCTGCCCTCCAGGAGTGGGGGTCTTGTGATATGGGTCGGATGATGTGGTCCCTCCTGGGCCACATGCTCCCCTCAGGAAGCATACATCACCGGATCATCCAGGTCCGCCATGTCAGCATCAGAAAACTGTCCGGGCCTCTGCTACGTCAGCCTGGAAACCGTTCGGACCTCTGCCACATCAGCCCTATATCGCTCGGGTTTCCACCGCTTTAGGCCCACGGGCAACTGGGTCCAGACCCGGCCCCAAACGGGTCCAGACCCGGTTGACTCCTCTTATAAATACCAGACCCTCTTCCCCTTACTCAGGTAATCAACATTTCCCACTAAAAACCTTAGTTACTGTTACTCTCTCTCAGTAGCTGACTAGATCGTCGGAGGGTCTACCACCGGGACCAACCCCGGTGTTCCTAGACCGTCTGCAGGTACACAAGTCCTCGAATTCGAGCCTCCCGATCTGAGCCGAGCATCCAGCCTCCACCTCACTACCGCCTACTTCCATACCGCCCGGCAGAGGGTCGCCCGCACCGGAGTTTCCTCCACCAATACAAATCGAGTGAGAACTCACACCTGGTGCATCCACACGCCTCCCAAAAACAAACCACATCACCGCTCATCTTGCTCTACATGTCTAAGATAGTCTAAGAACAACAAATCAAATAATTTGAAGTTAACTTGTTTATGATTTATAATATCACAAAATTGTATGGTTGAAAGTTCTTTCTTTTTTTAACAGCATGATGGATGTGCAAATGAATGTCAAATAAAAAAAAAATTGTTCTTAGGCTATCTTAGGCTTGTAGAACAAGATAAGCGGTTCCGATTTTTCAAGGGAGGCTCTTATCGATGGGTGTTCACGAAGTTCTCATAGATGTGATGATCGATGGAAGACCTCCCTATATATTAATAACTAGCTAGCTAGCCTTTGAATTAGTTCATTTAACATTTTTTTTGACTAAACATCATCATTTTTATTAATGAAATATTAATGAAACAACAAAAGTGTGTCAGTGCACATCACAGAATAAAGCCTACAACAACATCCCGAAGTCCATAGTCCGACTATAAAAATTGCTAAAACAGTAAAAAAATAGTCCAATCTACTACATAGAGCATCAACAAGATGTATCCACCCCTGTGGTGAAGTCCCTGCATCTACATTACAACGCCACTGATCTTGTCCGAATTGCTTGCCATCATGCATAGTCTCTTCCTAGCGGTTGCGTTTCCTACCCAGGCATCAATTAGGCCAAAGATTTATGCATCAAAATAGAAAATCTACAATTGTAATCACGAAAACAAGAGTCATTTCGGTCAAGTTGATTACCCACCCTGGAAGTTCATAAATTGACATTAGATAGGTAGGAAGACTGCTAAACACTGATTTGATCAGTGTGCTTCTTCCTCCTAATGAGAGAAACTTCCCTTTCCATCCTACCAATCTTTTCTCAATTTTCTCCACCAGAGGCAACCAAGCCTCCCGTCTTAGATTACCATGTCTAATGGGCATACCTAGATACTTTCGGGGAACTCTCCTCTCTAGCATCCTAGGCAAGAGGTGATAATATCAATCGGAGTGGACAACATCTCACCAAGTGCAGTAGCACAACTAATATTGGACATTAACATTTAACCTGACTAAGATTCAAAGCATCTTAGAAGTCCTCTGATAGCCATGATTTCTTCCATGTTTGCCACTATAAACATGAGAGTATCATCTATGTTGGTGTATGTTTTAGAAGCCAGTTGTGTATTGACATTATTAGTTTATATTGTATCATGACATTTATTTTATATTTAGGCATTTTATTTATTGTGTGATTTATTGTGAATTAAATAAACACAATGAATTTCTTCGAATAGTAAGTTCAATGTCATGGGATATTAAGTGCATGACTTGATTGTGAAATCTATTGGTTAATAGGAGAACACTATTCTTAAATATCCCTAGTCAAGTATTATTGTGAATTAGGACAACAATAATATATAGAGACAAATGTGTGCATAGACTGATGACCATTCTCTCAGGTCATAGATATGAGATATCAAGTCTTCGCATGGGTACATATTAGAGTAATAATGTACCGGACTGACCCACCATGGAAAAGCTGCATGGACCGTTACGTGAGTGTCATAAGCAGTTCTCACAGTGACCATGGTGTATGTAGTCCTTTGAATTGAAGTCACTACGATTTCCTACATGGAAGTTATATATTTTACTGCCGTCAAACGTTGCTTGTAATAAGGTGATTATAAAGTCGACTATTGGATATACTACAAATCATCCGGAGGGATGTGACTGACTTAGATAGGATTTGTCCTCTTACATAACATGAGCGATATCTACGGGCCTCTTGATTGAGTGAGACTGCAAAATATATGGTCGTGCTCAAATGAGTCAATATGAGATATTGATCTCATTTATTATAGTAAGACTACTCAGACATCAAGAAACCAAAGATTAAACTATACAAGGATGACACGATCTATGCCTTTTGGTCAATTATGATATCTGGACAAAGGAATTTGACTATATGGTAACTGTTGCTGCTGATTTTGGTGTGGGAGCAAACAGATAGAATTTGTGGATTCTTGAGAAAACGAACAAGGCAAACCTGTTGAACTATTGACCTTCACCAATGTGTTGACTTGGTCTCTTGCCGCTGCTGCGAACCTGCAAAAAGTGCGAGACACCAGGATAGATCCCGGTGACGTACCCTCCGACGCTCTTGTCAGTAATCTGAATATTTAAGCAATAACTTAAACTGGATAAGTATTGATTACTTGGTAACAGTGGAGGGAGAGGGGTATTTATAGTCACCTTTAGGGATCCGTTTCAAGATAAGAATATATCTCTACTTCCCGGTGCGAATGGATAGAAGTGGTTAAGATCACTTCTTAGGGATAATTATGAATCTGAATTCTTCTTTATTCTTCTGAACTGGTTTGCAATGGTTTTGAACCCGTACCCAGTAAGACAGATCTGTTTATGGGTTATTGGGTTTTGAAGAAAGACTCAGTCCCCATTTCAGACCCGTTTGTAGGTAAAATTACCGTTTTATCCCTGAGCTTTAAGATTCATGTCCGATTCGAACGGTCCCGATTTAATCCCATTTTTAGCCATATCAGTAACATTGGTCATGGATAGGTTATGTCAAATCATTGATATTTTCGTTACTTGAGTAGCAGTGATATATTGCTAGATATCGCTCACTGTTTATAATATTTGAATATGATTTTAGTATTAATGTCATTGTAATGGAATCCTACAGGGTTACACACTTAGAATGGATCGAAATTGAGCTTTAAGAGATTAAGAGTTGTAATCTCTTTTGTAATTTTATATTTCTTGGAGAATAAGAAGTATTAGTTATCTCTCCATATTGATTGTGTTCTTATGAGATTTTGCATATATCTTGGTGGCTTATTCTTGGTTCATCCAAGTCTTGGTAGTTTCTATTGCTTGTGGTGTATTGCCGCTATTAGCACTACGAGTTATGGTGGATTCTTCAATAAGTGGTATCAGAGCACTAGGTTCAAGATGGTCGATAGCAAGTCGAAGATCGAGAGGTTCGATGGGAGTGACTTCGCGATGTGGAAGATTCAGATGATAGCATATCTTTGTCAGAAAGATCTAGATGGTCTGTTGTTCGATGAGAAAGAAGCTGAAAGATGCAGACAATGATGCAAAGGTCTTGGCGGAGAGGAATCATTTGGATCAGAAGGCGCTAGGACAAATTCACTTGGGGCTGAGTAGGAAGGCGTTATTTCATATTTCAAAAGCAAAGATCACAAAGAATGTTATGGAGATTCTCATAGATATGTATGAGAAATCGTCGGCATCTTATCAAATTCTTCATATAAAGAAATTGGTTAATATGAAGTTGAAGGAAGGGAGTTCAGTAGCAGAACATGTGAATAATTACTGTATGGTTTATAACCAGATGGAAACCCAGTTTGAAGGTTTCAGAGATGAGACAGTCATTATTACTTTTATCTACTTTACCTGATAGTTATGGTACGGTGGAACAAACTATTATAGGCACTATGATAGATTTGTCGACTCTATAAGATGTGATGAGTAGCATTCTAAACGAGGAGGTGAGAAGGATGAGAAACAGGGGATATCCATTACCATCTTATAGAGCTTCCACAATGTCTGTTGAGAGAAACGTGGGAGATCTAAGAGCAGTCAAAGAAGAAAGGATCAGAGTAGTTCATCTGAGAGTGAGTCTGATGATAGTTGTAATGCCCCAGTCCCAACTCAGACAATTTATACAATTTATCAGACAAATTATTTATAGTATAGTACAACTACCTACCATAGGCTGCCTCTCAAAATGTGGTTAACCGGATTGGTGACTCTTGATCATAAGCTATATTATTTATAGTGTGTGTGTGTGTGTGTGTGTGTGTGTGTGTGTGTGTATGTATTATATTCCTTTAACATGGGGTGTTACAGACACCCCCCTTCAGAAATCAGCGTCCTCGCTGAGCACGGGGCATGCACAATCTAGTGCAAGATCTACTTTCTAGCCGATGTGGAGCATCTGCTTTCCTATCTGCCCGACTAATCATGATCCCGGAATCCACCGTCCAATTGGGTATATAGTCCCGGAATCCACTGCCTGACTATATAGACATGCCCCAAACTCGGTATCGAAAGTCGGTTCTGATACTATTTGTAACGCCTCTGCCCCAACTTAGACAATTTATACAATTTATCAGACAAATTATTTATCGTATAGTACAACTGCCCACCACAGACTGTCTCTCAAAAAGTGGTTAACTGGATCGGTGACTTGATCATAGGCTATATATCTATATATATATATATATATATATATATATATATATATATATATAACATGGGGTGTTACAATAGTGATGGGGGACATGAGCCTGAGTGCTGGTATTGTCACAAGAGATGTCACATGATGTGAAGTTGCAAAACTTATATGAAGAGGAAGCAGGAGAAACCAAAGAGAGATATCTTAAAGGAATCTCAAGTGGGGCTTAGTGAAGAGTTATGCTTATTAGCTCGGGAGGAGCTAGGCACTCAAGATTGATATATTGATTCGGGAGCTTATTTTTATTGTACTCCGAGGAGAGAGGTGTTTGATGACTAGAAGGATGGTTCTTTGGAGATGTGATCGTGGGGAACGATCACCGGTGTCCTATACGAGGGTTTGGTACTGTTCGCATAAATGCCAATGATGATCAGAGTGTTGTCTTGGGGGAGACAAGACATGTTCCAGACTTGAAAGAAAATCTTCTCGATTGGAAGACTAGACAAAGAGAGTATGTCTACTACAGTTGGTAGTGAGGAGTAGTGTATAGCTGCAGGTTCAAGGTTGATTGCAAAAGGGAAGCGTGGGGGAACGCTGTATTTTCTTAGAGATATGAGGGACATTTCTTCTGCAGTTGACTCTCAGCCGAATCAAGTAGTAGGTTGTGTGGGGTGCAACCGAGTTCTTTTAGTTGTATATGGGAGGTTACTAATTTAGTAGGAGCTGCTAGCCATGGAAGTGATCCTAGAGGGCAAGACGTTGCTGCAGTGAGGGTACTTTGCGATATGGCAAACGAAGCTTCAAGTCGCTGTTGAGAGGTAGAGAGCACTGATATCGATATGTGGGGTGATGTCGATGAAAATAACCGAAATGTGACTACAGATAATGTGGAGGTGTCGTCCACGAAGACTTCTAGTGCAGAGGGTGCATTGAGAGGCTCTGAACTATGTCTGGTGTTAATGGAGATTCTGCGAATTGAGGAGTTTTGTAACATGAAATCTGACATGGGAGGTTGTTTCTCCAATATTCGTGCTCTATGCAATTGGTGGAGCACATTCTTCATGGGCGATGAGGGGTGGTTGGTGCACTCCACGTGGTAGAGTGGCAGAAGTGCTCTTCATGAGAGTAGGGAGTACTTGGGTCTTCCATGAAAGTAGGAGATTTGCAAAGATAATGTGAGGTAAAGATTACAATAACTTTGAAGCGTTGTGTATTTGGTCCAAGTGGAAGATTATTAGGATTGTGGCCCCAAATACACTTAGGCACAGAGTACTTGAAGTTAAAGAAGAAGATGAGGAGACGAACACAGCAAGAGAAGACAACAACAAGTAGAAGATGTGCAGTCTTAAGAGTTGCGGTCGACCGACCCAAGTTGCTGAGAGTTCTTCGAGAGTACATGGTTCAGCAGAGAATGAGATGGTCGATAGTTCAGTCGATCGGTCATGTCTCGAGTGTGGGCTTTACACATTGTGGTCGACCGATCTGGGAGTGCGGTCGACCGACAGCGGCGCTGTGTGTTATTTGGGCTGACAAGTTTAAGGCCCAATAAGCTGGATTTGTGTTTATCTTTTAGGATTTACTTGGAGGCTATATATATGGCTGTAGACTCTAGGATTTGTATAACTGATTAGAGAGAATTGGTGAGCTGTTATCATTGTCCAACTTCAATAGGGAATTGTGCCGAGTGTTTCAAAGGTGAGGGAGAGAGATTGTGAGTTGTAATCTCTTTTGTAATATTTGTATTTCTTGAGGAATAAGAAGTATTGGTTATCTCTGCATATTGATTGTATTCTTGTGAGATCTTGCATATATCGTGGTGGCTTGCTCTTGGTTCATCTAAGTCTTGATAGTTTCTATTGCTTATGGTGTACTTCCGATATTAGCACTACGAGTTGTGGTAGATTCTTAAATAGTCTTGTCCTATACTCTTAATGGCCTGGATCACCTCATCCTCCGTGAAAATCTCTTCTTGCCAATCATTCCCATCAATTCTAGAATCACTCCACGTGTCAAGAACCAATGTGCATCTATTAATTCTTCTATTTCCCATAATCTCCCTGAAGTTTGTGTCAATCTCGTGCCTACCCTGTATCTCATCTACTACCCATTCATCTCCAACGTATAGGCCTGCTATGTGATTATGTCTTTTCCTACCATTTGGCAGACTTATGGAAGAAAGTCGTGGTTGCATTCCCCTTCTCTCAGCCATTGTATCCTTGACTTTTGCCTCCAATAACATTCTTTCATTTATTCAATACTGTAAAGCTCTCCTCTATTATTTGCCAACTCATACTTTAGACCGTCCAAATTCCTTACGTTCTCTAGAGTTTCCAAGACATGAATTCATTCTCCTAAATTTTCCTTCTTCCTATTTAGTTGCCCAAATTCTTGCTTCGCCCACCCCTTAAATCTTGTACGCAAACGTCTAATCTTAAGAATCAACCTAGTGACTACATTCGTCGAGTTTGCTAGAGTGTTCCAAGAATCCTCAATCACCACTCTAGTTTTCATTGAGAATCCATGCCTTCTCAAAATGAAAAGGGCAAGGCTGTGTTCTTCTATCGGTTCCACAATCTAACACTAATGGGGAGTGATCCGATGTATATCTCACCACTGACCTAACAATGGTTAACGGGAAAAGATCCTCTCACTCTGTAGAGACGAGGATCCTATCCAGCTTAGCAAGTGTCAGGAGGACTTGCATTTTAGTCCATGTGAACCTTCTGTTCAAAGACTGAATCTCCATGAGCTCTAAATCGTTAATGATGTTATTAAAATCATTCTTGTCACGAAGGCTGACACCCCTATCATTGCATTCTTATTGAAACCTAGTAATATTGAAATCTCCTCCAACCATCCACGGGCATCCCAGCTCTCTCTAATGGTTCTTAATCCCCCCCCCCCAACTACAAAAAAATAGTTTTACACCAACGTTTCTACTCCGACGTTTTGGTAGAAACACCGCTGTAGAGACCAGGTAATTTGGCAGGAGAAAAAAATACAGCTCTACACCGGCGTATGTGAAAAATGCCAGTGTATGTATGTATACACCGGCGTTTTCGCGTTAAAACGCCGGTGTATAAGAAGGATAAGTGAAATACTCCAGTTTCTATCGCTCTCATTTTCCTTTATTTCCCCCCTTCCCCCAATTTTTCACTCTCTCTCTCCATCTCCCTCCTCCCAAATCGAAAAACCCCCATCCCTTCCCCCACCCCGGCCCCCTCTTCCGTCATTGCCGCCTCCTCCCCCGCTGTCGGCGGATCCCCCATCACTGCCCCCTCCTCCGGAGTTGCCCTTCCCCCATCGCTTTCCTATCGCCGCCCCCACCCCGCCGTCGGCCCTTCCCCCACCGCCGCCCCGTCCTCTGCCATCGCCCCTTCCCCCCATTGCGGCCCCATCACCGTGCCCCTCCCCCGCCATCGCCCCTTCCTCTACACAATCCCTAGGTTTGTTCTTGAATTAATCTTGTGGTAATCTAATAGTGCTGTTGTTTACTGTTTTGAGAAACAATTCATCTGGCTGTTTGAGTTAATAGTGCTGTTGTTTAAGTGATTTGATCACTCTTAGCTTAGTTTTCTGTATAATTGCATATTTGAGTTGCCACATGATCGGGCTCGAGTAGCCCTGGAAACGAGCTCCAAAAGAGCTCGAAAACAACAGTTTTGCTGGCGTAGGTTGCTGTTTTTGTTGGCTGTCATTTTTGCTATTTAGGTGACTGTCATTTTTTCTGTTTAGGGTGTTTTCATCAGTCTTTTGTAGGTTTATCTTCTTGTTTTGATGCTTGGGCAAGTGGTCCTAAGTCTAGGATAGCTTGACTTTGTTCTTGTGTACGATGAGGAGCTCAAACAATGGATTGATTCGTTGTTATGAGCTGTCTATTGCTGGCTGAATTTGTTGGCTGTTTTGGACATTTGCATCGCTCATTTGATACATTATTTACATTATCTAAGACCCAAAGTGATGATGAGATTGTTCTTTCTCATTGGTTTTAAGTGATGATGAGATGGATTATGTAACTGAAGTTGCATACTATGATTTACAGAGAAGTGACTAGTGATGAAATAATCCTGTTTGAACTTATGTTGTATCATTTGGTTAATTTGGTATTTGTGAAACTCACTCAAATACTTTCTTTCGGTTTGCTATTTCTCTTCTTTGATATATGGGTTGGTTGGTTTTCTGCTTGATTGCCTTTGTATTGCTGAATGGGTTAGTAGACTTTGTATTTGGTCTTCATAACTAGTATATGATATAGGAGTTGGTTAATGTTGCTTTGAGATTTGTGCATATGCATGTATGTTCTTCAGCTTAATAAGGGAAGAGGAGGAGGAGGAAGAGGAGGAGGAGGATATCCCTGACTAGGGTGCTCACATGAGGCCAATCAACCCTCTTCCCTTTTAAAAAGCTTGATTAAGGTATTTCTTGAAACTCTGTTAATCTAGATTAGTTGGTTTATAAACTCTTTAAATATAGAATGGTGATTGTTGTTTATGATATGCATGGTTATTTTGTTACTTTACTGATTGTCTTGATTGTGCTTGCTACTTTCTAGAAACCCATCTTGTTGATCTTGATTATGTTTGGCCGAATTTGATTTCTTGTCTAACAAAATCTAGACATGCCAACATCATTCTTGGACATGGCCGAATTTGATTGCACGAGTCCTTGTTCTTTAATGCTTTATCTTGGTATCATAAGTTAGAGTTGGTTATTCCAGGTATGTATTAACTTTGTGAAATGCTTGAATGCTTACTTTTCTTTTTCACTTGTGTGGATGGAGATCCTTACTTTTTTTCTTTTTCACTTGTTAAAACCATTTGATCAATTGATTATATTACATGGGGCTGTTTTGATCCTTATTTGACACTTGTTAAAACCATTTGATCCTTACTTGTTTGGGGCTGTTTTGTCTAGAACTGAGCCATGGTTTGTCTAGAAGTGTAGCTTCACGAGTTGCTTTTTTGTCTGAATTTGGAGATGAGATGGATAATGTATCTGAAGTTGCACACTATGATTTTTGTAGGAGTGACTAGTGATGGAATTTTTTTTATCTAAACTTTATATACAATTATATCATGATGTCTAGATGAGTCTCAGTTTCTAAGATAATGTTCATGCTTGTTGCTTGGGTTTGAAAATGAAATTGTTCTTTCTCATTGGTTTTAAGTGATGATGAGATGGATTATATAACTGAAGTTGCATACTATGATTTACAGAGGAGTGACTAGTGATGAAATAATCCTGTCTGAACTTATGTTGTGGTTTCAATTGACAGTTATCTCATGAGTATTATAAAAGTATAAGTTTCATCTCAGTTAGTATCTTGTTTGCCTGAATTTGACATTGAAAATAATCTTTTTCACTCTTTGTAACTCAATATTGTGAACTTCATATTTTGGTTATGAATGTGGTGAGATCATATTGTTATGTTTATGAGATTACAATTTGATGATATTATACTATTATGCTTCATTCATATTTTATTGGGGCTCTTTTAGTTTTGCAATTGGTTTTGATTGCAAGAGTGCTCAAGGTTTTTTTTTTTTTTAATTTAATTTAATTTTTTTAAAATTTTTTTTTAAAAATATATATATATCTACCCCGGCGTTTTTACAAGCGCCGGGGTAACTTTCAACAAAAACTGGTAGTCTATACCGGCGTTTTAAAAACACCGGTGTAAGTTATGGCCAAAAACAGTAATTCCAAACAAAACCACCCATTCGGTGGCGTTTTTCAACTGGCGGTGTAGTTTTAACCTATACCGGCGATCGTAAAAAACGTCGGGGAATATTCCCAAGCTACAGCGACACCCGATTCAGCGATACTTGCACCGGCGATTTATAAAACGTCTGTGGTATCTACAGCGGGGTTTAAAAGTGCCAGTGAATGTGCAAAAAAATGCCTGTAAAGACTGTTAGTTTTGTAGTCCCCCACCGCACGATTTCCTGTCGAAGATTGGAGTTATAGGGTCCATAAATTGATGATACCATGTATTCCCACCCACTGCTCCTATGTCTTACCCCGAGAAGCTCTCCCAATATTATCAACAATCTCAAAGATGTTTGAGTCAACCCCTAAAGTTATAGCCGCCGACATACCATGCACCCATCGCTCATATACCATTGTACCTAGGTACATGCATGTTTTTGGTTTATTTGATTGATACAAATGCATGTATACTATTAAATGATAGAAACATCCGATTTGTTACTTAGTTATTTATGAGAGAAGCAGTCTCATTGTACCTAGCTACATGCATGTGTTTCGTTTATTTTATTGATACAAATGCATGTATACTATTAAATGATAGAAACATCAGATTTGCTACTTACCTTTGAGAAAAGCAGTCTCAACTGTCCCAAATGGTATTTATGATCAACATTATTCTAAAGAAAGCTAGGTCAAACAATAGCTACAACATTTGAGGGTCTTACTTTGTGATGCTAAGAGAAATTAAAATCGCACAATTGTAGAGGATATACGGTGCACACAACACAACAACAACGACGCAAAAGAGCTTGGTTGAAAACATAACAAAAGAAGAAACAACAACAACAACAACAATGCAAAAGAGCTTGTTGGTTGAAAACATAACATAAGAAATTTAATTGACAGATTTATCTATATGTAAATATTTGAGCATTTATTTTGTTATTCCAAAATACCTTGAAGTCTATTGTTTTTATCCGGATTCGACCTAAAAAATTAATTATTGATAAATAAATAAAAGAGAAAAAGATGAAACGTGAAGAATTGAAGAGATTAGGTCCCAATTGAATACCACCAGCTATACACTTTATATGCACAAAATGGAAATTAAATAGCCACTTTATGGAATTATTAGTACAAAATGAGGACCATATTTTTTGGAAGCAACTAATAGCATGCAAGTGCACTACTCATAGAAGATCCATTGCCCCATATTTCACCTAGCTATCTGTTCAAACTCAATGAAAAACGTGCCATTTAATATTTCTAAAATTTTCACTCTTTAGAGCATCTGTAGTTGCCTTGACCCAATTTTTGGGTATTTGACAAATACAAAATGAAAAAATTGGCTTTGCGTTTCAGTCGTTATTGTCAAAAAATGGGTATTCAAAAATTTCAAATTATAAGACGAAAGGTAATTTTTCGTCAGAAGTAAAAAAAAGAAAAATTTTAAAATACTAGAACGGATGGGAAAAGAATTCCCGTCCATCGAATTTAAAAAAAAAAATCAAAAATCTAAAATCCCATGGACGGGAACCCCTTTACTGTCCAAGAAATGAGGAGGTTTTTTATTTTTAAAATTTTCAATCGGACGGGAAATCTTTTCTAGTCCTTCAATTTTTTATTTTATTTTATTTTATTTGGACAGAAAATTAATTTTCTCCCCATACTTTTCAGAATAGTTAAAATATCTCCGACGAAATTCTTTCCTCCGTCCGATGCAACAGACGATAAATCGTCTTTCGTTTTCTATATTTTTCAAAATCCTAAATCGTCTGCCATATTTGACAGACTACTGTTTACCAAATTTGTCAACGACTATAACGGTTCTTTTCTCATTTTTTGAAAAAATGGAAAAATTAGCAACGACTACAGATGCTCTTATCCAAATAAAAGAAAAAAAAAATCTAAAAGAAAAAAGAAAGGAAGGTGGCAGTTGGTATAAATGATATATATGTAGAGGGTTTGGTGGACTATCATGATCTGAACATGTGGTTTGAGCTGTTGCATAGTACAAAAAAGATGGCACATTCCATCAATGATAATCCAATCAATATGATACAAGGCTGCAAGTACGTTTAAAGTCTCATCAAATTACTAACTACCCCTGACAATAACCAAATTAGAGAGTGATTTTCAAAGACGAACACAAGTATGAAGTACATTTGTATACGAGCATCCGCAAGTTGAAGCTAAGAATTGACACAACTGTGGGGCTGAGAAGCCAAAGTTAGTGTACATGCACCTTGTAAGATGAAATGAGTAGATGAAGAGTCTCCATAAGATTTATACAAATTGAAGCTGGTACATGTTAATTTGATAGTTATGATCAGTCGGCAAAGTCTGGACTTTTTTTCCCAAAATGACCTACTTTTTGAAAGTTTTTTTCAAATTGACCTACTTTTTAAAAAAAATTCCAAACTAACCTACTCGCTGTCTCAAAAAGCGAGTTTGGTAAAAATTCCATCGCTTTTTGAGACAGCGAGTGTGAGGTTCGGGTTTTTTTTATTTCTCCCTGACCAAGACTCGCTATCTCAAAAAACGAGTGGGTTTTTCCAAAACTCACTTTTTGATACAGCGAGTGTCGTTTGGGAGTTTTTAATACCCCAGGCTCATTTTATCCCTCTCCTTAACTCTGAAACCCAAAATCCTAGCCTCTCAAAATCGACCTCCTACCCACAAAATCTCCTATAAATCTAAATATATTCATTTAATATCTTTCCCAACCCTCTCAACTTCTACTCTCAAAACCCTAATTCCGTCTTTCGAAAGATCCATATTTTGGTCTCTGGAAATTTCTCAATTTCACAGTCGCTTTCTCAGAAAGCGATGTGGTTTTGCCTACACTCGCTTTTTCAGAAAGCGACTGTAGGCAAAATCCAATCGCTTTCTGGGAAAGCGATTGTTGAGTTGAGAAATTTTTAGAGACCACTTAGGCTCTGGAAATCTCTCAACTCTAAACTCGCTTTCTCAGAAAGCGAGGAAGTTTTGTCCCGATTCGCTTTCTGAGAAAGCGAGTTTAGGGAAAATAATTTTCAATTCAAGCTGCATATGCAGTCTGCCCTGTACATTCGTATATACTCCAACATCTATGAATCCCAATTCATTCACAATCTCTAAACTTCCAATGATTTTGAAACAAATGTGAATGAAACAAATGTGAAGTATCATAGTTCAAAATTCTAAATTATGGATATTTCGGAAGATAGATTTAGGGTTTTGAGAGTAGAAGTTGAGATGGTTGGGAAAAATTAAATGAATATATTTAGATTTATAGGAGATTTGTGGGTAGGAGGTCGATTTTGTAAGAATGGGGATAAGAAAGAGTAAGAATGGAGATAAGGAGAGGAAAAAAAAAGAGCCTGTGTATTAAAAACCCCAGAACGACACTCGCTGTCTCAAAAAACGAGTTTGGGAAAAACCCACTCGTTTTTTGAGACAGCGAGTCTTGGTCAGGGAAAAATATAAAAATAAAATAAAATAACCCGAAACCTCACACTCGCTGTCTAAAAAAAGATAGAATTTTTATCAAACTTTCTTTTTGAGACAGCGAGTATGTCGATTAGCAATTTTTTTTAAAAGTAGGTCAGTCTCAGAAAAAATTTCAAAAAGTAGGTCATTTCGGGAAATATTCCATAGTCTGTCGACTAGACTTCTGGCTATATATATTAGTTTAGTATGTGGGTCAAGGTTCGGACTCCAATCTGAAGCGGAATTATTGGGATGTTACTGCCAGTTTTCTTGTCGACAAGGATGACCAATTGGCAACTAATATAAAACAAATATATAAATAGATGTACTAACTTGTGCAAAAACTAGTGTACATGGAACATGAGTATAGGGATCTCTATCTTTGAGTAAAGTTGTGCCAAAAAGGTGTCCGTTAAACTATATTAACAGAGACTATTAAGGCATATCTAACAGCATCCACCTATTTACGCATAATATGCATATTTTAGTTAAAAAAATATTGCAGTTATTTGCTGTTTATGTATATTTTAATAATTTTGTAACAGTAGATTGCTATATATAAGAGTGGATATAAGAATTATGCATATTATACATGACGGATCTTTAAAATCCGTCCCAAAAAAAATAATTTTTTAATTTGTCGGACGGACCTTGAAAGTCTCTCCCACCTTTTTTTTAAATTTTTCGAATAAAAAAATTTCACAAATAATGGGTTACCCTCTTGGACGGATAAAAAAATTATTCGTCCGTGGAGGGGCCCACCTATTCTTTTCCGCTAAAAAATATTTTTTAATTATTAAAAAAATTGCAAATTTTATTTAAAATTCTGTCTGACGCTTTTTTATTTTATTATTTTATTATTTTCTTTCGACGGAACTTCAAGATCCGTCTGACGAATTTTGATTATTAAATAATCGATTTCATGTGCGTTTCGCCCTCCGACAGATCTCCAGAGTCCGTCTTATATTTTTTAATTTTAAATTGCTATAATATAGCATTCGACGACTGCAACAAATACTATATATGCTATATGTAAATATTCATTTTGCCATTTTTTTGGCAATCACGACTGTGGATGCTCTAAGGGAAGGGGACTTGTGCTAATATTATTATTATTAAAGAAAGTATTTACGCAATTATTAAAGTTTATGGCGGTCTCAATGTGGCATATAGTTGGGTTGCCACACCCGAAGATATTTATTCCTAGACAATAATTGACTAAAAAAGGGACAAGCCCTTATTCATATTGTATATTTTATTTATTTTATTTTTTATTCTCTCTCAAATTTTATTTTCTACCATGCTAGATATCTCGGATATCTCGATCGTTAGTGAAATACGGGTAGTGTTAAGATAAATCAAAGGGATGAAAACAATACTGAATATTAAATTGAGTTCAACCAAGTACAATACTACCTATATATAGGAGGAGACAAATATCAAAACAACTATACAATCAATATGAGACTATAATAATATCTAACACCCCCACTCAAACTCACGATGAGTCAAATAGTGTGAGTTTGCCTACTAAATATTGAAATCTCTGAACAGTATGGAATTTGGTGAAGAAGTCTGCAGTCTGCTGAAAAGAGGTAACAGAATGGTGAGAAATGGTCCCTGCCTCGAAGCGCTCACAAACATAATGCCAATCAATCTCTATATGCTTTGTTCGCTCATGGAAGACCGGGTTGCTTACAATATGCAGTGCACTCTGGTTATCACAATGAAGAGGAGTAGGTTCTGAAAGAGTGACACTCATATCTGATATAAGCCAACGAACATGAACAATCTCTCTAGTAGTAGCTGTCATTGCTCTGTACTCAGCTTTGGTCGAAGAACATGCAACAACTGCCTGTTTCTTACTTCACCATGAGATCAGCGAATCACCAAGAAATAGACAGAAACCGGTGGTAGACCGTCTGGTAGTAGGATCACCTGCCCAATCTGAATTAGAATATACACTCAGCTCTAGTTTGGATATAGCAGGCATGAATAATGAGCGAGTAATAGTACCCCGAAGATATCTGAGAATCCGAAGAGAGCACTGTAGTGAACTGATGTAGGAGCAGAAACAAACTGACTAACGATACTGACTGCATGAGCAATATCGGGTCTGATCATGCATAAGTAGACAAGCTGTCCAACAATCTGTCTGTATCTAGTGGGATCAGGAAGGAGCTCACCATCAATGGGACGAAGCTTCACATGAAGCTCTAAGGGTGTATCGACTGATCGACTGTCAGAGAGACATGCAGCAGAAATAATATTTGATGTATATTTCTGTTGAGAGATGAGTATCCCCCGAGATCCATGAGCAATCTCCAGTCCCAGAAAATAATGTAGTCTGCCAAGGTCTTTCATATGAAATTTCTAGTGAAAGTATTTCTGGGTGGATCTAATGCCTGCAGAGTCATCCCCAGTAATGATCATATAATCAACATAAAGTAGTAGAAATACCCTCCCCTGCGGTGATGACTGCATAAATATAGAATGGTCCTGAGAACTATGACTAAAACTAGCCTTGGTGATGACAAGGTGAAAACACTCAAACTAGGCGCGAGAGGCCTGCTTCGAACCATATATAGCCTGACGCAGCCAGCAAACATGATGAGAAGGAGTAGGGAGGCCAGGATGAGGATCCATATAAACAACCTCTGATAAGGTACCATGAAGAAAAGTATTTTTCACGTCCATCTGGTATAATGGCCACTAACGGATGGCTGCAACAGCAAGAAGAGTGTGAACAGTAGTCATCTGTGCAACGGGAGCAAATGTCTCATCATAATCAATACCATGCTCCTGAGTAAATTCTCGGGCTACTAGACGAGCCTTGTGTCGCTCAATAGATCCATCAGGTTGAAATTTGACCTTGAAGATCCACTTGCAGCTAATAGGCTGAACGCACTCTGGCAGAGGAACGACATCCCAAGTGTCAGTCTGATCAAATACACTGAATTCCTCTGCAATAGTTCTCCTCCACTCGGGATATTGAATTGCGTCCTAATAGGTTCTAGGCTCACATGTATAGTGTATAGCAGTGAGATATGCATGAAATTGTGGTTAGTAGGAAGCGAGGGTGGCAAAACCAAACTGGTCAGAAGGACCAGGGACATCAGGTGTATAACGTGCCGGAGGAATACCAAAAGTGGAACGTGTAGATTAACGAAGCGGTGGTGAACTAATAGGGTATGGGGGTGAGGACGGTGGAGTGGGTGCATGAGTCGGTGGGGAAGTAGGTGGGGTGGGTACTGACAACCGTGGGGATGCAGGTGGTGTTTCAGTAGGAGGGACAATAGTATTAAGAACAACAGGGGATGTGAATGGAACCAGAGGAGTGGGATTAAAAGTAATGTGGGAAGAGAAGGTCAGGGAGCTAGCAACAACTGGGGAATCGAGAAATCTAGCATCCTCAGGGGGATTCAAGTAGTAAGTAGAGTCTTCCACAAAGGATACATGTCGAGAAATGCGGACACGACCCGCCGATGGATCAAAACAATGATAACCCTTGTGTTCGGGACTGAGGCCCAGGTGAACCCACTTAACAGCACGAGCGGAGAGCTTCGTGCGCTCAGTAGGAGGAAGAAGAACGTAATAGGTGCACCCAAAAGTACGGAGCATACTGTAGTCAGGAGGGAATTGGTAAAGAGCCTCATAAGACGTCGTACCGGCTAGGGCAGATGAGGGAGTAATGTTAATGAGACTGACGGAGGTCATAACAGCTTCAGCCCAGAAAGTACGAGGGGTGGAAGAGGAGAGTAAAAGAGCGCGATCCGTCTCAAGGATGTGACGATCCTTGCGCTCGGCTACACCATTCTGCTCATGAGTGTGAGAGCATGATTGCTGAAAAAGAGTGCCGTGAGACTGAAGGATCGATCTCATGGTGGTGGAAGTGTACTCACGAGCACCGTCCGATCGAAAATTCTTAATGCGCACACCGAACTGAGTGTGAACCATAGTCGTAAAGAACCGATAAATATTAGGTATCTCTGATGGCTGACGCATAAGAAAAATCCATGTACGTCTAGTGAAGTCATCGATCAATGTAATAATAGAGATAGCATTTCCACGAAGGTACAGAAGAGGGTCTCCATATGTTAGAATAAATAAGTTGAAAAGAAATGGGTGGTTTGAGAAATACTTTTGTGACTAAAGGGTAGTGTAATATGTTCAGCCAAGTGACAACCCTGACAATCAGATAAACATTTAAAAGTAAGAGAACCAAGGGCACCACTACGAGCTAAAGTCTGGAGACGAGACGTACTAATATGACCTAATCGTCTGTGCCACAGATCAGCATCAGAAGAAACAATACCAGCAAAACTAGAAGTAGAGTGATGTGCACGAAGAAAATCTAGATAATATAGACGACTCTGACGAGTAGCACTCCCAAACTCCTTACTGGTACATGAATCAGTAATTGAACAACCGGAAGAGTCAAAAGTAACAACAAGACCACTATTGCACAACGCACTAATTGAAATAAGGTTTATAGATAAATAAGAAGCATAAAGAACATATAGTAATGTGAGAGTGGAGAGCTAATTGCTCCTGAATGTGTAACAAGAAGTGGTGAGCCATCAGCTGTGTGTAGAGATGGAGAGTGAGAGGGAAGTGCAGTGCAGGTGGTGAACAGTGTCTGATTACTAGTAAGATGATGTGATGCACCAGATTCTAAAATCTAGAACGAATTCATACCAGGAGTGGCAGAGAAGGCAGGAGCAGAGGAGCCAGCATTGATAGACAGATCCATAAGCTATAGTTTCAGCTGAGTGAGGCGTTACTGAAGAATAGCCCAATCAGTAGGAGACGGCAAGGCTGAAGTGACGGGCATGGCCGAGGATGTAAAGGAAGAAGTACTGCGATGAGGAATGAGACTAGTGCTACTGTGACTGAGAGCACAATGAAGAGAAATGTGTTGTTGGTGTCTAGATCGGGGTAGGGAGCAGGTTGGTGCTATCGGTGTCGAAAGTAGAGGTGGGGTAGGGTGAGGAATGATGTTAGGAGAAGGTAGGAGGCCGGAGGCAGACTGAAAGTGGCGCTGTATGTAAAATAATAATAATAATAATAATAATAATAATAATAATAATAATAATAATAATAATAATAATAATAATAATAACAATAACAATAATAATAATAATAATAATAATAAATTTTTGATTTTTGATTTTTGAATTTTTTTTTTCCAGAGAGAGTTAGGGAGAGGAAGATGACTCAACTTCCATTTCCAAATCTTCAAACTCAAACGGGGCTGGATTTGACCGGACACTACAATAAATTTGCCATATACCAACGGACACCTATAGCGACGGATCACTAAAACCGTGGGTATAGGCATCATATACTGGGTATATTCCATAATTTATTTTTCCCATCAACTTTTTTATTTTCCCCCCAAATCCCAAATCCCCAAATTTATACCCTCTCTCTCTCACACGGTCACACCCATCTTTCATTCTTTCTCTCTTTCTCTCCTCTCTCTCTCTCACACCCGAATCGTCGTCGTCGTCCCCCTTCCACCATCGTCGTTGCTCCTCCATCGCCACCGCCGCCGCCGTCTTCATTTCCACCTCACCGTCTTCCTCTGTCGCCACCCACCGCCGTCGCCCACCTCCTCCTCCATCGAAACCCTATCGCCGTTGTCCCTTGTCGTCTTCCACATCCGACCTCCCTTAATCTCTCTTCGGCCCTCTCATTCCCGAACCCCGGACACCACCATCGCTCGTCCCTCGTCTTAGTTCTAAAACCCTAGATCCTTCCTCCTTCTACGGTTTCCGACGTCATCAATGGCGGATTTCAAGACCTCCACTCACCGCCATAAGTGGATCTTCACCCCTTAACACCTGGTAATTTCTCCCCCATTTTCCGCAATTTCAAAAATTCAAAAAGGGGATTTTTTTTGAAGAATGCCCTAATCGAATATCTTTCAAATACTACAATGCAACCTCTAATTTTTGTGTAATTAACTGCTAAGGTTTGGTAATTAGCATGTATTTTTTGGGTGATTGAATTTCTAGTTTTTTGATACTGATTCTAGAGATTCATACTTGAAGAGCTATATCAGCAGATGCTCGCGAAGGCTATAGCCCATCAATTCGAGGCCAAATTGTTGTTGCTAGATGTAACTGACTTTTCTCTCAAGGTTTGTAATTCAATTATTTGTATATTTATTTGTTTGCGTTTTTTTCCTTTGATTATTCTGACATAATCAATGGGCATTTGTTCCAGATGCAGAGCAAATATGGCAGTGGCAACAATGTTTCGGTAAGATTTCCTGAAACTATCACTATACATCTTATTTTGAGTCCCGCACTTGGTAGGAACTGATTGGATCCTCTTTAGAGGATGGCTTTTATAAGATATTTTGAGGGAATATATTTGAGATGAAAAAGATATGTTGGCTAGTTGTGCATTCTGTCATATAGTTGAATGTTCTATTGCTTCTGGTAGTTGGTTGTATATACAGATGTATAGTCATGAGCACAGTATATAGTAAACATGCTTTCAACTGGAGTTATTCCTAAATTAAATAGAATGGTTCTCATCTAGGTGTTTTTAAAAATTATTTCAGATTTTCAAGAGGTCAATCTCCGAGGCAGCACTTGAGACAATGTCCGGTTTACTGGAATCGATTTCCCTTCTGTCTTCAAAAGAGGAACCCAAAGGTATTAATTGTATTATGCATCATGATATATTTATATACACAACATATTCAGCTTTCTTTAAGGTGTAATACTTGAATTTCGTAATCTTCTTTAGTGGTTTAATTAGATTGTTGCCCTTACAACTTAATATATCTTTGCTTAGAGCTGCGGCTCTTTTGTCATTTTGGTTGTTGTAAGCATACTATCATAAGTATATGATTCTGAATACTCTAAAAAAGTAAAAGATTATGAGAATCATTGTAAAGTTTAGAGGCTGTACCCGTCGTGTTACATTCACAAGCTAAGGTATTGTTCTTTTTTTTTGCCTCTTATAACTCTTATTAGATTTAATTGAAATCATTTATTTGTACCCTGGATACTGGGGCATGGTATGCACTTCTGAATTTGATCAATGGATTGATATCTTGATTTATCATCTTTATGCTTCTAACTTATTTAAGTCTATTAGTCTTTTTGAGTAGTCCATTGATTTAGTTTATTCCCGTATTCGGTAACTTAGGAGAGTTGTCTACTTTACTATATTGGGTCTCAATCTCTTTTCTTGTTCTCGAACTCTAACAAGTAACTGACTAAGATGTTATAGAGTACAAACAGGAAACCTAGAAAATATTTCACAAGAAAAATTAAATTTAAAAAAAATGAATCTGTAATATAATCTAGTGCAAAATCTAGTGCAACAAAAGCTCATTTGTCACTTCTTTCAACTCTTGGAGGCAAATAGTGTCTTCAATCATTTGGCATGTAACATGACAAACGTTAAAATATAATGCTCGCTCATGTTCATGGAGAGTAATGCAAATTTAGAAATTTCCGGATGATCAAATACTTTCTTCTAACTATTACAGGAATCTTTTAAGCCCTATGAACTGGATGCTAATAAACATATTTTCTGAATATAGAGACGTGAGAACCTTCTATTCGGGTATTGAAAAATAATATGTTCTGTCGCCATGCATCTATATATATCTGATATAAAATAATAAAAATACCTATGCATTTAAACTCGGGAAAAACAATCATTGCTTAGACATTGTGTTCCACAGATTATGGAGGGGTCCAAAGTAGCAGCAGGGCCAAAGCTCCAGTTTCTCTTATTGGTATCCATCTACTCTTACTACTACACAAAGCCAGAAGCTGCAAGGTGAAGCCAGAAGATGTCGACTGCAGGTAGTTAATTTTTACAGTGATTAATTAAGCTTCTTAGTTTTTATTGTGGTTTCTAATTTAGGGGATTTGATTTAAATTTGAATGGAAATTGAGAAATTCTTGCCATAAAGAGTGAACTGACAATCTTAGAATAAGGTTATATAGACAAAAAACATTATATTAGTTTTTGCACCAAGTGACAAACTGTTAATCAAATTGCCATGTTTTTGTATGCAGGTGGGCTGTGTTGAAGGATAAGAAAGTTTTTGATAAAGTATCGCTTTATATGAACTATAATGACATGGGCATTTCTTGTGACACACAACTAAGGATCTTGAAGATCATTAAAGCAATCCTACCGAAAAACAGAGGGCAAGAAGACAACTTTAAGACGATGAGTGCAAGATGGCAGAGGCTGAATGATCTCGTCCCATCTTCTGAGCGATTCCCCCTTCAGAAACTCTCTCCTCAAATTTGCATTTACTTTCAGAAGATCAGAGACCCTACGCCAGGTAATTCTTCTTCAATTTCTACGAAGGTGAATTTTATAGATCGATAAACTGTGGTAACTAATGTGTAATACTAATTGAATCTCAGAACTATCGTGTGTTCTTTGGCAATGGTTAAGTTACAGGTGAAGGACATTTGTTGCCTTTTAAGCTATCAACACAAGTATCTTTCTTTTCATTGTTAAATCTGGCAAACTTAGCATGCTACTAACGTATAAATTGTCTGAAGGGAGATGCCAGAGGTTTGCCTTTGTCTAATTTGTACAAGGATGCATAAATTAATCAATTTGTTTTCTTCTATTGCAGGGACATGGTTTCAGGAATGATCTTTTTTCAATGCTAGCAAATCTGAAACCTTAATTTATCAGATTTCCAGGTACGTAGTAAACTTGTTTTATACTTATATAACTCTCGAGTGTATGTTGTCTAATTATTTTACTATTTAAATACGATCCTAGTGCTACGAGATTCATGTTAAGTACAACTTTTGAGTACTATTTGATACTTTTGATTACTACTCCAACTTTGCTCAGTTGATTAATTAAACTTGATTTAGCAAAGTTTGATGGATGACAAACTATGGTCATGTTCGCATGGCAGTAAGGACTTACTTTTTAGTAGGTTCTTCCAGCTCACATACTTTCAGTAAGTTTTCTAGATTAGTAATCTTGATTAGTAATGTGATGTCTTTAATTTGCAGGATAATGAACAGTGATAATCAAGGATGCACTACTCTGCTTTGAGATTAGAGTCTGATTGATTCATTTTTTTGTGTGTGGCTAAATACACTACTGTCCTGATAGGAAGGGATGAGAAGATGTAATAAGCTATAAATTTGGCATTCTTTGTTTGTGTCAAAGTTTTAGTTGATCGATCAGTATCAGAATGTAACAAGCTGTAAATTTGATTACCTGTATGAAACAATATCCCAATATTTCCAATTCTGAGTTGATTACTGTAATGGTTATGAATTTGTGATTAACATGATCGATGTTGATCTCTTGTAATGATTATATTTGATGATGATGAACTAAACAAACACAATAATGAGGCTGGAACATCTCGATCAGCCAAAAATACACAAAAAGAACTATACCAACGGAATAAACACGGTGGGTATATATTCAAATAATTGGATGCGAAAATCATCACTAAAACATATAGCAATGGAGTTTCAACCGTGGGTATAGGAAAGCAAAAGGTGTCTTTAAAACTTATACCAACGGATACGAAACCGTGGGTATAACACCGAGGTTTTGTCCAACGGGTGAAAAAACCGTCGTTATAGGCTATAGTGACAGCATTTTGCCATGGGTATAGCTAATAAAACGACGAAAAAATATGTCCGTTGGTATAGGTTTTACGGGCTATACCTACGGTTTTTCACCTTTTACCCACGGATTTTTGCTGTCACTATATGTCAAATTCCTTGTAGTGGGATAGCCAACTTGTTCCTTGTAATCCAATCACGGTAATAAGGGGGAGGTTGCCTCGGCGGGAACTCCGGCGTGGGAGGAGGCTGAGACGGCGGAGTGACGAGATGCGGCTACTGGGTGGTCGCAGGCGTCGAGCGGAACTAAGGTGCTGGGTCTGGTGTCGACGAAGGGGTCTGGGATCGAAATGGAGGAAGGAGGTCGGGTTTTGGTGGGGCGGCGGCAACAGGAGGGCGACGACGAGCAGGAGGGGAAGTCGACTAGGAGGTTGCAGGCGTCGGCGAGGTGTGCATAGGGCGGCGCGATAGGGAGCAGAGGGTGGCCTACGTGGCTGGTGAGGCGGGGAGGAGGAGAGAGGTGGAGGGGATTTGGGGGATTTTTATTTTTATTTTTTGGAATTCTAGGGTTTTGGGAAGAATGAAAAATTTTGTATAACCTGGCTGTTGGAATTTGAGAATTTTTGGATGAGAAATTTAAGAAGAAAAAATTTGGATAATTTGTTCTGATACAATGTTATGATAAATCAGAGGGATGAAAACAATATTGAATATTGAATTGAGTTCAGCCAAGTACAATATGAGCTATATTTAGAAGGAGAACAAATATCAAAATAACTATACAATCAATATGGGACTATAATAATATCTAACATGTAGACCTCGTGAAAATTCAGAATAATGTTTAGAGCATCTGTAGTTGTTGGCCAAATATCCAAAAAACGGATAATTTAGCCAGCAATCACCTGCAGTCGTTTGCCAAATACCCATTTTTTTTGATGCATTATGAACATACTGTTCAAATTTGAGGGAGAATATAGCAATTTCCATATTTTGAAAATCGGAAGATGATTTACCGTTTTTACGTCGGACGGAAGATGATTTCTCGTCGAATAATTTTTTTTATTTAAAAAATTCAGAAACGGTAAATCATCTACTGTTTCATCCAATATATATATATATATATATGGGTAAAAGGGATATGAGCAACTTGCTCATTTAGTAAATGAGCAAGTGATGAGGTGGCATGCATGTGATACATTGAGTATCTAACCACTTTTAGGATTTCCCAATCACATGGATGCCACCTCATCAGTTGCTCATTTACTAAATGAGCAAACAAGTTGCACATATCCCTTTTACCCTATATATATACTACTTCGGAACGGTGCACCTTGTTTGATCATATAAAATAGTTTTAGAGGTCCAGCAAATTAATTGAAGTAGCAAACATATTATATGAGAAACTTTTGGGGGTCCGGCAAAAACCATATTATATGTTTTTTTTGATTTTTTAAAATCATTTTTAAAGTTTTTAAATATTTAATTTTTTTAGTTTTTTAATTTTTTTAAAATTTTTAAACTTTTTATTTTCTTAATTTTTTAAATAGAAAATGGAGGGAAAAAGAGAGAGAAAAAAATTAAATAAATATATGAGTTGTTTTGAGTGGAGGATTTGAATTTGAGTTTTGGGGGCAAAAACTTTTGGGGGAAAAATATGTTTGTGAGGTTAGATCTGGACCTTTGATTTTTGAGGGGATTGAAGGAGAACCACTTGATAGCTTTCTTTGTGTTTTATTATATAGATATAGCCAACAGTAAAGGACGGGATATCATCTCCTGTCTTTCACAGTTGGGTTTTTTTATATAAGAAACGGTAGATTTATTTATTTATTTTTAAATCAAAAAAATGTAGATTAGATATCATATCTCGTTTCATCTATAAAAAGTTCAATTTTTTAGTATAGACAACTACAACGAATGTGCAAATTACTATTTTCAAAATTGCCATATAACTTATTTTTTGGACAAAACCACTATAGATGCTCTTGGTAAATAAAGCGTCAAGTCTAAATAGTTGCGCAAAAAGAAAAAATGAAGTGAATAGTTGCACTGTTGCTATCAACTTTTTTAAAGCCAACAACTTTTGCATTTCAAAGTGTGGAAAGTATAGGTTTTGCAAGAAATTAATACTAAAACAAGAATCACGTATACTTGGAATAAAAAATGTACATTATTACCTCACTCCTTTGAGTCTATTTGCATGGACTCTTCTCTCATCTGATAGATTCAGCTCTCTTCGTACGTGTCTGAACATCTGACAGTGTTTCCGAAATGATAGCGACTATCACCCACAGTATACACACAAACCTTGTAAGTTGACAATTACACACTGATTTTTTGTTTTTCTTATTAACTGCACTACCTTGGTTGTTCTCTTTTGGGTAGAGGTTAGGCTGATATAGAAAGTGCTTTTCACCGTACCAAAATTTCAAAGTTGTAATAGAAATTCAACATACAGAGACATGTCTGTAAGCTCGAATATACGTTGTACGCAACATTTTATTTTGATGTTTTCAATCCACAACTAGCATTATTGGAGTGATTCAAATTTAGGGTTTATTTGATACCATCATAAAGATCTAACAATTAGATCAAGATTCAAAAGCTGAGAATTTCACACTAGTAAATTACAGATACTGAACTGACTCCGTTATTGTTTCGTTAATATATTCTTACATGCATTACACATTTTTTTGTAATGAAATGACCAAAATAACCTTATTTTTTGTTCATCTTAAACCAGCGAGTTAGTCGGTTAGAATTTGCGAAAAGTGACGCTAACAAATAGTTAACGCGAAACTAATTTAATAAGTCTTATAACGGGGTAAGTAGCGTGAAACCCAGAAACTACGATTCAAGTAATCTGGTCATCAAATTTGAGGGGCTATGAAGTCGACACGTAGCCCCATCCAACGCACAGTTTGGTGTTAGTTAGGCACAATTCCATTCCCATTCATGTGGGTCCCACCACCCTTTAAATCCCTACCGTGCTTTTCCACGTGCGAGCTGCCGTGAATCACTTGCCTACCCGTGACGTCACCCCTTTGGACTTTTCCCGGTCCCCACTTACACACGTGTCGGATTTGGAACACAAATTCACCCCCCCTCAGCTGTACAAAATCTCGTCCAACCCTCGAAGAATCAGATTCTCTGGACGCCACGTACACTTTTAAAGGTGATTGTTTTTGTGCTGGTGCGACTGGGTGTGGAGGGGATATGGAGAAAGGGCGATTTGGTGGGGGAGTGGGGCCCACGGCGTCGAAATCGGAGGTAGGCGTCGTTTTTTCGACTGGGTGCGTCACCCTATGGGAATTTGTGGGACCCGCATGTGGGTGGAATAGGTCCCAGGTGAAACCAATAGGGATGAGAGAGTAGAGAGACTTTTTGGAAGAAAGTGGGACCGACTAAACAGTGTCCATCGTCTAGTACGGCCCCACCGCAGCTGTACCGTCCTTAGATTGCTTGTAATTATTGCTAAGGCTGTAAATCGGACCGGACATCCATATATTTAAGTTTGGATCGAAATTCTACTATGATGGATTTATGTTCGGCTTATTTCAGGTCGGACAAAATATTTATAGTTCGGACTATATTCGTTATAAAAGTAGAAGACTATATTTTGTTCGGATGGACTGGATTCGGTAAAGTATCGGACCTAATAATTTGTTCAGGTTCGATTTGTATAGCAGTTCGGACGGTCCACGATCGGGCCATTTCATGAACTGGACTCTGAGGGACGATGTACGGTCCTATTTTCATTTTACAGCCCTAATAATTATGACTTATCTTTTCTATTTATAATTTTAGACTGAGGGGTTGTGTGTAGAGATGTGATGACAATGGGTGACCAATGGTCAAATTTCCTTATTAGTTATCATGATTGTCTTGTATGAAGTGCCTCACGGCCTCCGTTTTTTTTGAATTTTAGGGGCCCTAAATTTGTATTCTCCTTGTAAATATGTACATATTTTGTGCGTAAAAAATATATATATTTTTTTTTTGATGTAAGCGGATAGAGTCATACGACTCCAGGCCGATCAAAAAATATATTAATAAACGATAATAACTGTACAAGGCGGTGTAGAAAGGTTTTACAAGAGGTAAAACAGGGGCGATGAACAATGTTGCGCGAGAAGCGAAAAAAATAAATGAGCAGAAATAAACCTAATGACAACAATACGCTAGAACAAATAACAGCAAATACTGGCAAGGATCAGGATCGGCCGGGAATCAAACACACGAACAAACAAGACGCGAGCTGGAACCTTCAGCAGCGGGGAGGGGGAGGAAACATCTCGGTGATAGACCGTGCCCAGCTACGAACCCGGAGAGAGAGTGATGGAGGACTTAAACTTCGATCAGCACCCCGGGGACTCCTCGACAGCAGCATAAACGGCCAATCACACAGAGAGCCGCAAAACAGATGGCCCTTAATAGGTCCTAACATAGGCTTAGGGAAGAAATCAATAGATAAGGCAATACAGCCAACAGTTGAAAAGATGAACCGCATGCAAACCGATATAATACCACAGCTGCCACGAAAGGCAGAAGAGACCCAACGAGGTCAGCAGAGAGACTAAACTCAGAACTCACAGTAAACTTAAACACCAACATAATAACCAAACAAACATAATAAGACACAGTAGAAAGGAGGGTCACAGCCCTACAACAGCGAAACGTTCCAAAATAATATAGTGCATAGCGGCTCCGTAGGGAGCAATCGCATTAACATTAAGTAATACAAGTCCAGGAGCTAGAACGCCAAAAGAAATTAAACATGCGCTCACCCACCTAACTTGATATCACCAAAAACCACAATTACAGGACAATACGATTCAAGTCCCGCCAACAGAGAACAAATGCAGATAGGATCCCCGACTATCACCATTCTCAAGCCAAAAACAGATGAGCCCCCGGCTCAAACTCAAAACACCAGAGACGAGGAGCAATAGAGAACCACAAAAGAAAGCACAAGGGTCGAGCTTCAATCCTGTAAGCCAATCCCAAACAACAGAGAAGTCAAAAGAAGTGGGAAGAGTAATAAAACAAGATTGCATCAACAAGTAATTAAAAAAGAACCACAAAAGATAATAGATACTGAAAACAGCTAAGAGCAAACGAGACAAAAGCATAGCAGAAACTATAGACTGCCCTCATCAGAGGGCATTAAGTATGGTAAGGACAGAACGAGATTCCTCTAAACGGCTATAATAAAAATGCTGCCGCTTGTCCTCTTTAAGCTGCGAAGTCCAGAGATTGAAAAAATAGAATAGGTCATCTGTAAGGGAGGAGATAGATGCTGTTTTGTGAGAGAAAATTCTGCGGTTCCTCTCCCTCCAGACTACCCAAATAATAATATGAACCGAGAGATACCATCCCTTGCTATATTTAGGGAGACTGGAGGGGGAGCTCCAGCAGGATCGAAGATAAGATGGAATAGCTGGGTTTCCCCAAGCGAGAGCTACAATTTTCCAAAGAGGACGAATGATAGAGCAGTTAACGAATAGATGATTAACATCTCTCGGAGGCTCCTGAGCAGAAGGGGCAGCGTTGCCCCCACGCTAGGTTTCTGTTGTTCAGCACCTGAACAGTGAGAAGCTTGTTGTGGATGGCTAACCAAGAGTTAATTTTAACCCTGAGAGGAGCACAGGATTTCCAGATGAAATCAGCAGCGGGGGAGACGATGCCGCGGAAATTGAGAAAATTATAGAAGGATTTAACCGAGAAAGAACCAGATGCATTCCATCGCCAAGCTATGTCTTCCGAATGATGCCACTCAAAGAGATTGGGAGAAGCAATAAGCTGTTGAAAATCCATTATAAGTGGGGGGGGGGGGGGGTAACTGGATAATGAAAGGGATGCTCCATGTTCTAGTGGTGTCGATCCAAATAATTGATTCACCAATTGAGGCATCTGGATAGGCAGCGAGCCTGAACAAAGAGGGGTAGGCAGAGGCTATGGAGGTATTGCCAAACCACAGATCGGTCCAGAATTTGGTCCTCGATCCATCAGCACAAAGCCTATAGATGCCGGACTGGAAGGCCATGGAGGCCTTCCAGACTCCCTTCCAAAATGGAGAGGCCCAACGATGGGCAGGGAAATTGAAACGCCACCAAGGAGTGGAATCAAAGTAATACTCTTTGATACATTGAACCCATGATAAATGGGGAGATTTATGGAATCTCCACAGCCATTTACCTAATAGAGCAATATTATGATCCCGAAGGTTCAAAACCCCCAGACCCCCGTGCGCTTTGGAAGAACAGATGATGTTCCAATTGCACAGGTGTGAGCCCTGATTATAAAGGGCCTTACCAGTCCAAAAGAAGTTGCAACGAATTTGAGACTCCGATTAAAACTCTGACACTCTGCCAAGTTGGAAATCCTTATAATCTTAAGAGTCTCATCCCGAGGGGAATATGGGACACTCGTTTTGGGGCCCCCAAATTGAACCCTATTATTTATGAATTAATACAAGACAATCCCCTATGACTATGTTATATGTATTTTTCCTCTTGATAACCCAGGATGGGAGGTAATAGAAGGACATCATGTAGAGAGGCATAGCAGAGAGAACTGAGTTAAGAAGAATTAATCTGCCACCTCGTGAGAGAATCTTACCAGTCTAGACATTAAGTCTGGATTCAATTTTATCGATGATAGGGAACCAGTCAGATCTGTGGAGTTGACCCCATCTCAGGGGGATACCAAGGTAAGAGATGGGGAAGGAGGCGATTGGGCAATTAAAAAATTAGGAGATTTGGACATGACGAGAGTCGTCTCCGCCGAGCCAATACACCGATGATTTGTTGAAGTTGATGGCAAGGCCGGAAGCCTGTTCAAAACAGTAAAGTAATAGTTTAAGATTGCGCAAAGAAGCCTGATCAGGTTTGGCAAAGATAATGGTATCGTCCGCATATTGCAAGTTGAGGATACCGTCAAAATGACGGGAACGGCCTAAGCCCTCGATGACATGAGCTTCACAGGCATTGCGGAGTAGTTTACTGAAAACGTCCGCAACCAGAGAGAATAGCAGGGAAGAAAGAGGGTCTCCTTGACGTAAACCTCGTTTGGTTTTAAATTTGTGACCCTCAGAGCTATTGATGAGAATAGAAGAAGTTCCCGCGTTGAGGCTGGATTTAATCCATCCGATCCATTTTGGACCGAACCCACAGTGATGCAAGATATCAAAGAGAAAGTCCCAGTGAACGTTGTCATACGCTTTTTGGAAGTCAAGTTTAAGAAGGATACCTTCTAAACTGTGGTGATGACTAAGCGTTATAATCTCTTGAGCAGCAGCAACACTGTCCAGAATGAAACGTTCCTTGATAAAACCCGATTGGGCTGGGTCAATCAGAGGCGGGATGATAGCACCGAGTCTAGTGGCAAGAACTTTCATAATAATTTTGAAAGAGGTGTTAATAAGACTAATGGGTCGAAAATCCTACACTGAATTGGCTCCCTGCCGTTTAGGGATCAGAACAATGTGGGCATAATTGATGCGATCAAAAGAAAAGGATCCTTGATGCAAGTCATGGAAAAGATCGAAAAGGTCATCCCTCCGCCAAGGCCAGAATTTTTGGTAGAAGAAAGCCGGGAAGCCATCCGGCCCAGGAGCTGAATCGCTTTTTAAAGCAAAGACAGCCGACTTGATCTCATCCATAGTGAAAGGGTCCTCTAGTGAGGATAGATCAATGGAGGGGGGACCATAGAGTTGCTGCCAATCAAGAGAAAACAAACGCGGTTTAGTGGAACCAATGAGATTTTTGTAGAATGAATGGAAGGCTCGGTGAATATCCGGGTCAGAGGTTAACTCTGCGCCCTGATCATGGATAACAGAAATATGGTTGCAGCGCCTACGATGCGAAGCAAAGTGGTGGAAATAAGCGGTGTTACCATCACCCTCTTTCAACCATTGAATTCTAGCTCTTTGAGCCCATTTCGAATGATCTTGAAGGAGGATATCGGCATAATCACGCTTGCACGCAAGGCGCTCCTGAAGAGCATGTGACGAAAGGGGGGCTTGCTCTTCCATCAGGTCTAAGGCCTGGATGGATCCGAGCAAAACCTCTTTGAGGAAATTGGTGTTGGATTGGCGTTCATGATGCCAAATCTTACAGCCATATTTGATAGCGTGAAGCTTAAGAAGCAGATTGCCCAGCCCGTGAGATCCAGTAATGGCAGCGAGACATTCCTCGACCAGTTTAATAAATAACTGATCTTGAATCCAAAATTTTTCAAAACGGAATTGGAGATGGTGGGGAAAATGGTAATTAGAGAAGAGAGCGATAGGCGCGTGATCCGAGGATGGATTGGGGAGAGCTTTCGTGTAGAACCCCGTATTTTCAAATATTATTTTATTATTTGAAAATGAATTTAAATGAATTTCTGAGGATTTAATTGATATTTTCTAAAAAGATCTATCTTTTGTACACGTGCAAAACACGTGCAAATGAGTTTTGAAATGCTTGAAAAATTAAGAATTCTTTATGAAAAATCATTATTTATTATTTTGGAATTATGTAGTATTTTTCCGGATTTTTCTGAATCTAATTAGTACTATTTGCAAAATTTAATAAAAGAAGGGCTTATTTGCAAAATTGACAATTTTAAGGGTTGAAGTGCAAAATGTATTTACTGGACTTTCCGATCAGTATTTGTTAAGGTATAGAAGTATATTTTCATATAAATCCTAATTTTAATGAATTATGAGATGAATTTCCAAAAGAAGATATATATATATAATTGTATTTGGATGGATTGTTTTGCAAATGTAATTCCTAAACCCTAATACTTGATCCCGGCCTATATAAGAGAGTTTGCAGCCGTCATTCGCTGCACAACTCAGATCTTATTATATTTCTATTCTCTTGGTGATTGAAGAAGGAGTTCTTGGATCTAGCAAGAGGAAGGCTTGTGGATTCTTCTTGATTCTAAAAGGTGAGTGATATAGACTTGTTTGTTTATGTGTATGATTGCATGTTGTTTTGTTTGATGATTTCGTATCTTGTATGAAATCGATGCCATG
Source organism: Hemerocallis citrina (assembly GCA_017893485.1). NCBI lineage: Eukaryota > Viridiplantae > Streptophyta > Magnoliopsida > Asparagales > Asphodelaceae > Hemerocallis > Hemerocallis citrina. The sequence continues at coordinate 288,584,588 of CM030363.1, forward strand.
GTTGTTATTCGTAATATACATGTGAAATCCATGATAGATTAGTAGATCTCGATTGACAATTCTTGATTGCTTGAAACATGTTAAGATTCGATTATGATTATTGAAGATAAGAAATTGGATGGAGGAATCTCTAGACATTGTTATTTACGAGTTGGATTAGATATGAGTAGAGGAAGAGATTTGGTATTTGAGATTGACTTCAGTATTGATTATTGATTTCAGACCTAAATTGTGAGATCTGTAGGCCGACAGTCGACTGGGACTAGGTATCAGTCGACTGGTACGACCCTAATATTGTATCTTTAGTTTTTCTCGAAATTCTCTCGGGTAAGTCGACTTATGCTCTTATAAGTCGACTTATGTCCTCTTTTAAGTCATCTTATGTTTTGATAAGTCTTCTTATGATCTTTATAAGTCATCTTATACTTTTGATAAGTCTTCTTATGATCTTTATAAGTCATCTTATACTTTTGATAAGTCTTCTTATGATCTTTATAAGTCATCTTATGTTTTGATAAGTCTTCTTATGATCTTTATAAGTCATCTTATGTTTTGATAAGTCTTCTTATGATCTTTATAAGTCATCTTATACTTTTGATAAGTCTTCTTATGATCTTTATAAGTCATCTTATGTTTTGATAAGTCTTCTTATGATCTTTATAAGTCATCTTATACTTTTGATAAGTCTTCTTATGATCTTTATAAGTCATCTTATACTTTTGATAAGTCTTCTTATGATCTTTATAAGTCATCTTATACTATTGATAAGTCTACTTATGATTTTTATAAGTCATCTTATACTGTTAGCACTTGGATTGTTTCTTGAGAATTATTGATAATTATCTCGGGTAAGTCGACTGATGGTTGGTTAAGTCGACTTACTGCACTTGTTATAATCTTGACTATTAGTTCTCGAGGCAGTCGACTTATTACGGCATAAGTCGACTGGTTCTGATGAGTTTTCATGATCTTAAAGGTTCTTGTTATCGTTAGTTTACTTGTAGATGAATATGTTCGTCGGTGTAATAGTCACTATTGGTGATGCATGCCGGGTTCGTATTCTATCTATACCCTCTTTAGTTTGTTTGTAGATGAATATGTTCGTCGGTGTAATAGTCACTATTGGTGATGCATGCCGGGTTCGTATTCTATCTATACCCTCTTAGTTTGTTTGTAGATGAATATGTTCGTCGGTGTAATAGTCACTATTGGTGATGCATGCCGGGTTCGTATTCTATCTATACCCTCTTTAGTTTGTTTGTAGATGAATATGTTCGTCGGTGTAATAGTCACTATTGGTGATGCATGCCGGGTTCGTATTCTATCTATACCCTCTTAGTTTGTTTGTAGATGAATATGTTCGTCGGTGTAATAGTCACCATTGGTGATGCATGCCGGGTTCGTGTTCTATCTATACCCTCTTTAGTTTGTTTGTAGATGAATATGTTCGTCGGTGTAATAGTCACCATTGGTGATGCATGCCGGGTTCGTATTCTATCTATACCCTCTTTAGTTGTTTGTAGATGAATATGTTCGTCGGTGTAATAGTCACCATTGGTGATGCATGCCGGGTTCGTATTCTATCTATACCCTCTTAGTTTGTTTGTAGATGAACATGTTCGTCGGTGTAATAGTCACTATTGGTGATGCATGCCGGGTTCGTATTCTATCTATACCCTCTTTAGTTTTGTAGATGGATATATAGGTATCCGATCCATGGTATTATTGGAGATCGATTGTTGGACATACATCGTGGTATTGAGATTTATTGATAGTTGGGCATGATCAGAGAGGTGAGGATTATTGTTGTTCTGATCAGTCGACTGGTCCTTTGAACAGTCGACTGTACCGTACAGTTGAACTGTACATATTTTGAGAGAGATTGATTGATGGATACTTGATCGTTGGTATTGTTTCTCGACTTGGTTCACTCATGTACTGGCCTATCGTTCTTGTTTCAGATTACATGTTCAGTTTATGTATTTTGTTCAGTACATGTTGCTTATGTTTATTTGTTTGTTTATGTTTGTTGTTTATATCACTCACACCAGTTATGGCTGACCCCGTAGTTTTGGGGGTTAGGGTTCAACTCTAGCCTCATGTTGCAGGTTGCTTAGAATTGGAGGCTTGGATGCTTGGGTTAGCTTTAGAGAGTATGAGTGAGATGATAGAGCCATGTGTAATTTTGTAAAGAATAGTGTTGTAAAAGAATTATTGTAATGTAAGGTGTTTGTATTTCCGCTGCAATTTGAAAAGATTATTGTAATAAAGATTTGGAATAAACGATTTGAGTTTTTGGCTATGTATGTTGTTACATTGAAGTGGATCGCTGGGAAAGTGCCACGTAATTTTCTAAGTTTCGTATTAGAAATTCGGGGCGCTACAGTTTGGTATCAGAGCATGCTTCAATGATAATAATAGACATAGTATGAAAACCAACCTAGGTGTGGACACTAGAGAGTGAGTACCTAGGTGTGGACATTAGAAGTGTGAGTATCACATAGAGTTAAGCATGATGTCTTGGTTTGTGGTATTGTTATGGTTTTGCCATAGGATATTGATGTGAGTTTGAATTGTGTGTGTGATGCTCTAACTTTACCCTCGTTTTGCAGTATTCGAAATGGTTGCACCCAGGGGCAGGAATGGAGGCAACAATGAGGATGGGTCTGGTAGTTCCCAAGGAAATGGGATCGACCTTGAAGCTGAGTTTGCCAAAGTATATCAGACGTTGAATACGCTGATGGCACTCAATGTGGCGCAGCAGCAAGCGCAGCAGCAGAATCCGCCGCCAAATCATGGAGCTGGTCATGGATTGGTGAATGCCGACCCCATAAAGCAGATCGAATCCTTTAAGAGGATGAGGCCGCCAGTCTTTGAGGGGCAAGCTGATCCAACAGCGGAAGATGACTGGATTAGGAAGATGCAGACGATCTTCGAAGTGTCGGAGACTCCTGAAGCTAGCAAGGTGAAGTTAGCTTCGATGCAGCTCGAGAAAGATGCAGGTATCTGGTGGGAGTCGCTGAAGAGAAATTTGGGAGATCAGCAGCTGACATGGGAAGCTTTTCTGGAGGAGTTCAGAGATCGCTTCTTTCCTCTTGATGTTCAGGAGAAGAAGGCGACTGAGTTCTTGAACCTTCAGCAGGGGAGTATGACTGTTCGGGAGTACGAGACGAAGTTCGCTCAACTTTCAAGGTATGCGCCAGAATTGGTAGTGGACGAAGCAAAGAAGGCCAAAAAGTTTGAGCAGGGCTTGAGACCAAACTTGAGGTCAAGGATGGTTCCGTTGGGCATCAGAAGGTTCGACAAGCTTGTCAGGAGAGCAGCTATGACCGAGGAAGATATGGATCAGTCCCGGGCTAAGCAAGAGACTTGGAACAAGAAGAAGAGGCCAGCAGAAGATCAGGAGGGGAAGGAGTTCCCAGTGAAGCAGAGCAAGCCCAGTGATCCAGTGCAGAAGGCACCGGCAACTCGGGAGGTGACTTGTTATTTCTGTAGGCAGACAGGACATTTTAGGTCAGAATGTTCGAAGTTGGCAAAGCAGACTTGTTTTCAATGTGGTCAAGTAGGGCACATTCGACAACAATGTCCACAGCTGAAGAAAGAGAATGCAGAGAAAGACAAGGATCCGAAGCAGGGACGAGTGTTCACGTTGACTGAAGAGGATGCGGGCAATCCAGAAATATGATCTGTGTGTGCAGGAATTTATTCTTTTGTATTAAGTAAAACTTTATTTTGGAATAATTGAAGATTGAGTATTTTCTTCATGTAACAATTTATTTGGATTAACGGAATAAAGACAGAGTTTTATTTAAAACTATTTTCTTGCATACGATTGTATCGCCCATTTATTGCTAGTCTTAGTGTGGATCTTGAGGTGTTCCCAAGCAAGGTCTTGAGGTGGCTATCCTTAGTCATGTCCTTTCTAAGGAGGGAGTGACCACTGATTCTCGGAAGGATGAAGCAGAAGGTCAGAGTTGGATGCAGGAGTTCAGTAGTTGTTGCAGCGTGGCTTTCGATGGCAAGTTATCAGAGTCGCGCAGCGGAAGATTGTCTTTTCTGAAATCTTGCATGAAGTTGTTTCTTATGTATGATGTGTTTGTTTTGTTGGAATGCATTCTTTTACGTGATTGTATTTCCTAAAGTTATATTTCTATCTATGAGTTTTCAATCGTTATTAGTGGGTTGTTCGGACCTCATTAGCCGTAGTTCTGAGGACAGAACTCTTCTAAGGAGGGAGTGATGTAGAACCCCGTATTTTCAAATATTATTTTATTATTTGAAAATGAATTTAAATGAATTTCTGAGGATTTAATTGATATTTTCTAAAAAGATCTATCTTTTGTACACGTGCAAAACACGTGCAAATGAGTTTTGAAATGCTTGAAAAATTAAGAATTCTTTATGAAAAATCATTATTTATTATTTTGGAATTATGTAGTATTTTTCCGGATTTTTCTGAATCTAATTAGTACTATTTGCAAAATTTAATAAAAGAAGGGCTTATTTGCAAAATTGACAATTTTAAGGGTTGAAGTGCAAAATGTATTTACTGGACTTTCCGATCAGTATTTGTTAAGGTATAGAAGTATATTTTCATATAAATCCTAATTTTAATGAATTATGAGATGAATTTCCAAAAGAAGATATATATATATAATTGTATTTGGATGGATTGTTTTGCAAATGTAATTCCTAAACCCTAATACTTGATCCCGGCCTATATAAGAGAGTTTGCAGCCGTCATTCGCTGCACAACTCAGATCTTATTATATTTCTATTCTCTTGGTGATTGAAGAAGGAGTTCTTGGATCTAGCAAGAGGAAGGCTTGTGGATTCTTCTTGATTCTAAAAGGTGAGTGATATAGACTTGTTTGTTTATGTGTATGATTGCATGTTGTTTTGTTTGATGATTTCGTATCTTGTATGAAATCGATGCCATGGTTGTTATTCGTAATATACATGTGAAATCCATGATAGATTAGTAGATCTCGATTGACAATTCTTGATTGCTTGAAACATGTTAAGATTCGATTATGATTATTGAAGATAAGAAATTGGATGGAGGAATCTCTAGACATTGTTATTTACGAGTTGGATTAGATATGAGTAGAGGAAGAGATTTGGTATTTGAGATTGACTTCAGTATTGATTATTGATTTCAGACCTAAATTGTGAGATCTGTAGGCCGACAGTCGACTGGGACTAGGTATCAGTCGACTGGTACGACCCTAATATTGTATCTTTAGTTTTTCTCGAAATTCTCTCGGGTAAGTCGACTTATGCTCTTATAAGTCGACTTATGTCCTCTTTTAAGTCATCTTATGTTTTGATAAGTCTTCTTATGATCTTTATAAGTCATCTTATACTTTTGATAAGTCTTCTTATGATCTTTATAAGTCATCTTATGTTTTGATAAGTCTTCTTATGATCTTTATAAGTCATCTTATGTTTTGATAAGTCTTCTTATGATCTTTATAAGTCATCTTATACTTTTGATAAGTCTTCTTATGATCTTTATAAGTCATCTTATGTTTTGATAAGTCTTCTTATGATCTTTATAAGTCATCTTATACTTTTGATAAGTCTTCTTATGATCTTTATAAGTCATCTTATACTTTTGATAAGTCTTCTTATGATCTTTATAAGTCATCTTATACTATTGATAAGTCTACTTATGATTTTTATAAGTCATCTTATACTGTTAGCACTTGGATTGTTTCTTGAGAATTATTGATAATTATCTCGGGTAAGTCGACTGATGGTTGGTTAAGTCGACTTACTGCACTTGTTATAATCTTGACTATTAGTTCTCGAGGCAGTCGACTTATTACGGCATAAGTCGACTGGTTCTGATGAGTTTTCATGATCTTAAAGGTTCTTGTTATCGTTAGTTTACTTGTAGATGAATATGTTCGTCGGTGTAATAGTCACTATTGGTGATGCATGCCGGGTTCGTATTCTATCTATACCCTCTTTAGTTTGTTTGTAGATGAATATGTTCGTCGGTGTAATAGTCACTATTGGTGATGCATGCCGGGTTCGTATTCTATCTATACCCTCTTAGTTTGTTTGTAGATGAATATGTTCGTCGGTGTAATAGTCACTATTGGTGATGCATGCCGGGTTCGTATTCTATCTATACCCTCTTTAGTTTGTTTGTAGATGAATATGTTCGTCGGTGTAATAGTCACTATTGGTGATGCATGCCGGGTTCGTATTCTATCTATACCCTCTTAGTTTGTTTGTAGATGAATATGTTCGTCGGTGTAATAGTCACCATTGGTGATGCATGCCGGGTTCGTGTTCTATCTATACCCTCTTTAGTTTGTTTGTAGATGAATATGTTCGTCGGTGTAATAGTCACCATTGGTGATGCATGCCGGGTTCGTATTCTATCTATACCCTCTTTAGTTGTTTGTAGATGAATATGTTCGTCGGTGTAATAGTCACCATTGGTGATGCATGCCGGGTTCGTATTCTATCTATACCCTCTTAGTTTGTTTGTAGATGAACATGTTCGTCGGTGTAATAGTCACTATTGGTGATGCATGCCGGGTTCGTATTCTATCTATACCCTCTTTAGTTTTGTAGATGGATATATAGGTATCCGATCCATGGTATTATTGGAGATCGATTGTTGGACATACATCGTGGTATTGAGATTTATTGATAGTTGGGCATGATCAGAGAGGTGAGGATTATTGTTGTTCTGATCAGTCGACTGGTCCTTTGAACAGTCGACTGTACCGTACAGTTGAACTGTACATATTTTGAGAGAGATTGATTGATGGATACTTGATCGTTGGTATTGTTTCTCGACTTGGTTCACTCATGTACTGGCCTATCGTTCTTGTTTCAGATTACATGTTCAGTTTATGTATTTTGTTCAGTACATGTTGCTTATGTTTATTTGTTTGTTTATGTTTGTTGTTTATATCACTCACACCAGTTATGGCTGACCCCGTAGTTTTGGGGGTTAGGGTTCAACTCTAGCCTCATGTTGCAGGTTGCTTAGAATTGGAGGCTTGGATGCTTGGGTTAGCTTTAGAGAGTATGAGTGAGATGATAGAGCCATGTGTAATTTTGTAAAGAATAGTGTTGTAAAAGAATTATTGTAATGTAAGGTGTTTGTATTTCCGCTGCAATTTGAAAAGATTATTGTAATAAAGATTTGGAATAAACGATTTGAGTTTTTGGCTATGTATGTTGTTACATTGAAGTGGATCGCTGGGAAAGTGCCACGTAATTTTCTAAGTTTCGTATTAGAAATTCGGGGCGCTACATTTCGCGTAGTAATTGTGAAATTGCGAGAACCACAAGTGAGATACCAGAAACCGGTCTAGTTTGGCGAGAGAAGGCAAGAGGCGCTAATTCGACCAGGTAAAAGCCCTACCATTAATAGGGACGTCGGATAACTGGAGGTCCCTGATGCAATTGTTGAAAATGCACGATTGGGAATCAGAGGAGGCAGAGGAAACATAGGATGATCTTTCTGAAGCGAAACGAGTAACGTTGAAATCACCACAGAAGAATACGAGTCCCTGCACAAAGGGGTGCAGAGAACGGAATTCTTGCCAGAAAAGAGGGCGCCGATCAGAAGTCGATGGCCCGTAAATAGAGATAACCGTTAGAACACAATTGAGCACCTACCAGTGCAGCTTCACAATCAGGAAAAAGTTAAGACGATTGATCTCTATTAAAGAGAAAACCGAATCTCTGAAACCAAAAAGAATCCCGCATCGAGAGCCTAAGGCATCAAGAGAGATCCAATTAGAGATCGATGAACCTCCTAAAGCTCGAAAAAGATGAGGGGAGGGGGATTCAATCTTAGATTCTTGGATAGAGATAATATCACAGTGGGAAGAGGCGATAAGGTCATAAATAGACCTTTGTTTAGTGGGGCAATTGAGGCCCCGGATATTCCAAGAAATACTAATCATGATGACGAGTGTACTCCTGGACTCGGGAACGTTCTAACTCTCTAATGCAGAAGATAGGGATAGAAGGGTCGGTACTAAGGGAAAAGCCTAAGGATTGGGATAGGGACAACATCTCAGAGTCCGACAAATCATCGAATTGATGATGATAAAGAGAGCCCAAAGGGGGGGAGGTAGAGTGGGGGGAGGAGAGGGAAAAAACTATCGGGGACGCCGAACGTTTCGCCTTAAGACGGGCACTCGATCGAATCAATCGAATGGAGCCACAAGCAAGGAAGGGAGGCTGAGAGCTACTAGGCATAATCGGATCTGGGATGGGAGACTGCATAGAGACTGCTAGGTCCAACCCCGAATCAAAACAAGTGTCAATAACCGGAGGGATAGGAGTCGAACAGCACATAGTCAACGTATTATGATTGCTCGCAACAGAGACTACCTCGGGAGGCCGAGCCTTACGAGAGTCTATGCGAGAAGTCAATAATACAGAATGACAGTTGATGAGAGAAAGGGGGAGAGAGGAGATAGACGTTAAGTTCATCGGCATACGAAAAGAAGAGGATTTAAAGATCGGAAAATAAATTTCCAAATCATAAGAACAACTGCTAACAAACACAGATAACAGATCGAAAATATTGAAATTTAAAGGAGAAGAAGAGGTAATAACCTGTTTGGATGATTGGGCAATATCCAGATCAGCAACTTCTTTACCAAGGAGATCATCCTTATCAGTCCAGTCTTTACCTTTAGAGCTAGACTGGGCCTTAGAGAGGGGAGAGGCAATGGCCGAGCGAGAGGCGCTGGTGGTTGGGAAATGCGCCGAGCGCTGAAATTGCTCCCAATCAGAAGCGAATGAAGGATTGACATCCCAAGCTGGCCAGTTCTCAGATTTTGAGGGAGAAACGGAAGGCATTTGAGCACCAGAAACCGGCACATGCACTTGAACAGCCTGAAGAGAGGAAGAGGGGATAGTGGACTTCGTGAGAGATAGGGTAGGGCGATCGGGGTTGATCCACACCAAGTTGGGAGACTTCACTGGAGAAATTTTAGGGGGAACAGTAGAATTCGTAGGCTTACGAGGGAGAGCAGGAGACCTTTGCGCCAAGGGGGTAGGGTTATAAATCCTGGAAGAAGTCGATGGCTTGGGGCCAGTGGTGGAGCCCGGATGAAACTCAGGAGGGGGAGAAAGAACGAACCCCGGCTGCAACGAGCCCCGTTGAGGGGAGTTCCCGTGGTACTGAACAGAGACATTGAAAGAGGAGATACCATCGTAAAGACAGAAAGCTTCGATGCGCTCCTTAGGGGCAGGGCAACGAAAGAGAGCTTCAACTTGAATACTACCCGAAGCTAATCGAGCGCAAGAAGTTAAACTGATAATCTCTCCAATGCATTTGGTAAAAGAAGCCACCAGCCTCAGAGAGTCGCAGAAGGGTGGAAGACCAACCAGTGAGACCTTGGTGGGAGAATGGTCGAGCACTGTAGTGGAGGACGAGTTGGAAACCCATTTACGGATTGTCATGGCAATAGAGCCGATAGAAAGAGACTGATTGGCGCAGAGATCGTCAAGAACTTTCGAAGAGGGGCACTGAATAACTGCATCACCATTGGTGCAGGAGTAGAGAACCCATTCCCATTCTTTAACATTACAGAAGTTGCAAAGGAAAGCATTGAGAGTGTAGAACGGAATGGAACCTCCCATAAAAGAGATCGCACCAAAATTACTGTAAATCTTAAGACGATCGGAGAGCTCAGTGTTAGGTAAAAAAACCTTAGTAAACAGTGGTTTGACAAGAGCAGGAGCGGAGGACGGCAACTTCAGGGGGGCCGGAGCCGCAGGGGTTGGTCGACGGGGATCAGAGGCGGGGGTAGGAAGGAGAGGAGAACGGGAGGGTGTTTTCAGTTTCTTAGATTTAGAAGGAGGAAGCTCAGCTAATTTCTTTTGCAACGCAGAGAAATCAAGGGCCTCCAACACCGAATCCGCGATAGGAACGCCCACCGAAAGCCCTAAGAGCTTTTGTAGAGAGAAACAACGGTGACGAGAGTGGCCATCCTTGAGACAAAATAAACATTTCATTTTAGCTGAGCAATCAACTTTCAGATGACCCGACTGTAGACACCGAAAGCAGTAAGAAGAGGAGCGAAGGGAGAAGTTTTGAGAGGAAGAGGGAGATGAAGCGGTGGAACGATGAGGAAGGCGGGATAGTATATAGGGAGAAGGGTCTAGAAGAGATGTACGATACCCTTTAGTGGGCTTAGGGCCAGCTAAATCGAACCCCGATAGTGATTTGGGGTAGAATACTTTCTTATACTTTTTTTTTTTAACAACTTCTACCCATGAACAATCCATGGGCCTTAAACAAAAGCCCACACTTGTGGAATTGCAATAATGGCAAATACAATGCCAATAGGAACACCTCCGAGGAGGAGAATCAGAGAAAATGAAGCAGCAGAGAAGAATGTAGTGAAGGAAGGAGAAGGAGAGGCTATAGCGAAAAGGAGGGAGAAGAGAGAAGTAGGAGGGAGGTAGAAGGAGAAGAAAGCAACCTTCGGTTAAACAAACGCTCAATCCCGAGCGCAAAAACCACACCAATAGATGCACGATACACAGAGCAGCACACAGAAACCACAAAGCTAATAAACAGGACCTCAAAACCAAAAAAGGCAACACATCTAGACTAAAATCAAAGAAAGCTGGAGTGAGGACACTTACAGTGGCTGGAAGAAACACTAATGAAGGGGCACCTGTCGGCGAGACTTACAGTGATCGGAGAATCCACCTGTGGGGAGGTAACCACTGGAAGGCTCGGGAAGAGCAAAGGGAGCACCCACCGTCGAGGATCGGGAAGAGCAAGGGCCTCGAACGAGAGGAAGATCACTAACTTGGATCACAGTCAATAAGGGAGCGCCGAAGAGGAAAGGGGAGGCGAGAGTCTCCGGGGGGAACAGCCCAGCCAGCGACAACGATGCGAGGAGGAGGGGATGAGCGAGTGAGAGACGGATCTGGCAGGGAGATGGAGGGGAAGGGATCAGGAGGGTAGACGAGGGCGGAGAGGGAAGGGAGAACCAAACGACACGAGATCAAAAGGGTTTGGAGAGGACACTGAGAACGCCAATATTAATGAAGGAGCAGAGGGGGGATCTGTCGCCGATCCGGCGGATCTGAGAGGAGAAGGGTGGAGGAGAAGAGGGAGAAAAAATCGCCTATTGGAATTCGTTTCAAGGAAGTGGTAAAGTTAAGAACAAGAATCCCATGAAACTGAAAAAATATATATTGTTATTAAGGATCCCCAAAATAAATATTTTGGCTTTAGATTTTTTTAATTTAATTATTTGGGTTTAGGCTTGATTGAATTGGAGGCTTTGAATTTGGGTGATTTAAAACAAAACCACATTCAAATCAATAGAACCTTTTAATATCTGATTTTCACTCTATTTTGCATATCTGATTGATGCTTATGAGTAAACTTGTTATTCTATTATATACAATTTGCATATTTTGCCATGAATAATGTGCAATTTTTGTATACATATTTGTATTTTTTTTATTTATCTATTATTAGTATGACGGGCTCCATTCCGAGAATTTGCCTCGGATCCCCGAGAACACAAGGCCGGCCCTGCGTATTATTAACTGGTAGTTATTAGCAACGGAAACGTATATCTCACATAATTCTTGATAGTAATGCTATCTTTTCAATTTATTTATTTATTTTAGAATAACGCTGCAGTCACGCCGACACACTTGAAGATGTATTAATTGAGAATTTTTTGGGTGCAAGCAAAATCTAAACCCTCAAACTTTTACCCACCAGTCATCAGTAAAAAGGCTTATCAGTGAACTACACTTGGCACTTGCACTTGCTCTTCTTGCTAATGATAAGGTTTTACTATTTATCACGGAAGGTTAAAACCCTTTCTAGATCGATAAAAAAACTACTGAATAAGTAGGTGAAAAGTATGAAGTTGATCTCTGTTTAATCATCCTTCATAAAATGACCAATTTGACCTTATGTATATATGTAGTTCAAGACTACTATGAAAGCCTAACTAGCTATCTGTTCAAAAACAATTTTGAGTCATGAAAATGATATCGTATATATTATTATATATGATCACCTATAGCTCACATTTTGAACTGCAATACCTGACACATAATATAATCGAAGATAATCCTTCAAATTGCTACTAAAATATATATTCTAATACTTTAGTTGGGCTATTTTAAATGATACACTTAACATCTCAATCACATATACAGTATATATGATTATCATATATATATGCTTTCCCAAAGTAATGAGTCATTCATGAGTTGGAAGTTTGGGTGCAAGAAATGGAACAATATCGATATATCGAAGAGTTAATATACTATTATTCTCTAGTTAATTGATGTTTAAAAAGAAATGGATGTGACCTTGGATGCCTTAATCTATATATATTATTCTCATATATATTCTTGATTGAAATACAAAAGCACAATACTATATGCATTTATTCCCTCTCAATCCCACATATATTTCTTCATACCAATATATATGCCAAGTATCTTAAGATCGATGTCATTAACTATCTTGATTAGGAATTCTCTTTCAAGTGGAAGTTCATTAGTGGGTTGGTTAATTTCAATTTTTAAGTGCCATATAAAGTTGTGACAAACCCTAATCTAGCTAGAAGATATAAAGTTATGATAATATATATTTTGCTACCAAATAGGGGGGAAAGGGGTTGATATTTGAGAGATCGACTTGTCTTTTAAGTGCATGATTTTTTGTTTGATGTATAAACCTTTATATTGAAGCTACGTTTATGTACATAAAGAACACTTTTTTACTATATTAATATGTATTTTATCTTCATATAAAAAAAGCTATGTGCTTGTTGTGTGTTTTCCTTACTTCCATCACAATTGAAGTCAGTATCAAACTATCTCAATTGCCATCCTAGTTGCATACCGGTCATTGATTTAAGGATGTGCTCATCTTTAGAAGTCAAAATAAATTCCATTACGAGAATATTCACTACCCATTGTGCAACTTCGCTTTCAAATGCAATGTCTATTGTGATGCCCTAAGAGCATCCACAGTCGTCAATTTGTAAATTAAGCATATATGGATAAATGCATATAGCATTCGGCTATTGTGCTGCAGTCGTCGAATACTATTTACAATAAAAATCTCGGATCAGACGGAGCTCGAAGTTGCATCGGAGGAAATAAACTACTATTTTTTAATTGATACATTGCGTCAGAAGAGGGAAACAAATAAAATGGAGGGACGCAACATCAAGTTGCGTCCGAGAAATGAGGAAGTGGAGGGACGCAACATGAAGTTGCATTCGAGGGGGTTGTGATTTTCCGGGCTTTTTTTATTTATAGAAAATTAATTTTTTTAGGAGCGACAGAACTCGAAGTTGCGTCCGACGATTTAAAAATAATATTTTTTTGAACGACGCAACATGAAGTTGCGTCCTGTATAATATACATGTTCTCATATTCTTATTGAAATTAAACTTGATTTTGAGTTAAGCTTAATTAAGGGTTCATAATCCAAACCCAAAATTAAGCCCAAGTTCTAGAGATTCTCTAGAAACATCATAAAATATTATCACCTCCTCTATATGTTCTAGAGAATTCTATAAAATAATTATCTAAAGATTTGTGTAGAAAATTATAAGAATTGTACGTAAGACATAAAATCTAGATATTATGGTAGAGAGTTCAAGAAGACTTGTAAGATATTTTGTAATCTTGGAGCCTATAAATAGCTCCTTCCTCTCCCATTTGTAAACAAGTTGAACAAATAAATAAAAAGCAAGTTAAAGAAAGAGTGTTCTTCATAAGTTCTCTAATTCTCTCTAAAAATCTTTCAAGTATTTTCTAAGTATTCTTCCATATCATTCTTCATACTTAGAGGGTTTCTTCTCTTGGTTTCACTCGGGTTTCTCGGGTATTACGGTCTTGAGCTAGTGCTAAGCACTATCAGAGTTTCTCTACATGGTATCAGAGCCATTCTAATCTTGTGCTCATCAAGATCGGGGTTTAAGAGAGCTCGGTTTATTCTAAGTATGGAACCAATGGGTCGTGTCGTTGGATTGGGAATGGAGATCTTAAACCAATCTAACTACCGGTTATGGAAGTCATGTATGGAGTCATACTTGGTTAGTGAGGACTTATGGGATGTCGTCGGCGGTAGTAGCACAACACCACCAAGGGGAGATGCTGCAACAGTGGAAGCGACAAAGGAGTGGACACGGAAAAATGCCAAGGCGGAGTTTGCTTTGAAGAGGTCAATATCCTCGGGAGTATTTGAGCATGTCTCAAGGTGTAAATCCGCTAGTTCGATTTGGCAAGCGTTAGATCAATTGTTCAACAAGAAGAACGAGGCTCGGCTACAATTATTAGAGAACGAGTTGGCGAATGCGAAGCAGGGGGAGTCTTCAATCTCAGAGTTCTTTATCAAGGTAAAAAACCTTTGCTCAGAGATTAATACTCTTAATCCGGAGGAGTCGATTTCAGAAGCTCGGATGAAGCGGTCTATTATTCGTGGTTTACGACTCGAATATACACCGTTTGTTACTTCAGTTCAAGGATGGGCTACACAACCTTCCTTGGAGGAGTTTGAAAATCTACTAGCTTCGCAAGAATCACTAGCCATGCAAATGGCGGGAGTTAAAGTCAATGATGACTCGGGGAGCGCGTTTGTAGCTCGGAGGCAACAAAGTTTTAGAGCCAAGTTCAAGGATAGTGATACAAAAAATAATGATGGACGAGAAAGATCTTCTATGGGAGACAAGAAGCGATTCAAGTGCTACCGGTGTGGGAAACTTGGGCACTTCAAAAAGGATTGCCGAGTTAAGTTGAAAGAAACAAATATGGCGGAATTAAAGGGTCACACTGAAGACGAAGAATGGGGAAAATGTTTCACGGTGGAGGCTGCATCTTTAGGTACATCCACAACTAAAAATCTTGGAACTGATTGGATTGTGGATTCTGGTTGTAGCCATCATATTACCGGAGACGAGAAGTTATTTTCTAGTCTTCAGTGTCATGACGGGAAAGAAGCCATCATTACCGCGGATAATTCAATCCACCGCGTTGAGAAGGAAGAGACTGTTGTCATTAAAGGAGATGATGGAAGCCCAATAACTCTCAAGAATGTATATCATGTTCCTGGAGTAAGGAAGAATCTTCTCTCTGTGGTAAATGCGGTGGACTCAGGTAACTACGTTTTATTTGGCCCAAGTGACATCAAATTCTTAAAGAATATTAAAGAGTTAAAGGCGGATGTGGTTCACACCGGAGCATGAGTTAAAGATCTATATGTTTTATCGGCCTCCAACTCATATGTTGAGAAGATGAGCACCAATGATAATGTCTTTATAAGGCATGCTAGACTTGGTCATATAAATATGACTAAGCTCAAAGTTATGGTAAATAAGGATTTGGTTAATGGGCTCCCAAGGTTGAAGATTCAAGATGAAGGAAAACTTTGTGAAGGTTGTCAATATGGAAAATCACATAGGCTTCCATTTGACAACTCCACTTCACGATGCAGCGCTCCGTTGGAGAGGATCCATAGCGATTTGATGGGTCCAACAAGAACACCCTCCTATTCCGGATTTCGTTACATGTTGTTGTTCGTTGATGATTTCTCACGGTACACATGGGTATACTTTGTGAAGGAAAAATCAGAAGTATTTTCAAGATTTCAAGAATTCAAGGTTACCGTGGAAGGCGAGTTAGGTCGGAAGATCAAGACCCTAAGGACGGATAATGGAAGAGAGTTTATATCAAAGGAGTTCATCTCTTTTTGTCAAGAGCATGGTATCAAAAGGGAATTTACATGCCCATATACACCTCAACAAAATGGAGTAGCAGTAAGGAAGATCCGACATCTAAGCGAAACGTGTAGAAGCTGGCTACATGACAAGAATTTGCCTAAAGCCTTATGGGCGGAAGGCATGAGATGTGTAGCATATGTCATCAATCGAATGCCACTAAGTCCGAATAACATGAAGTCTCCTTATGAGATGGTTCATGGGAAGAAGCCAACGGTGAAACATCTCAGGATATTTGGATCAATCTGCTACGTCCATGTGTTCGACTCTCAGAGAACAAAGTTGGAGACAAAGGGGAAGAAATGCATATTTGTCGGTTATGATGAACAAAGAAAAGGGTGGAGGTGCATGGATCCTGAGACACATAGGTACGTCGTGTCTCGTGATGTTGTCTTTGACGAAGTTTCCTCATATTATGGACAACCTCAAGTCTTGGTCGAACAAGAAGGTGGAGATTCCTTCAAGGTTGATGAACCAGTTCCTCAAATGCCAAGTGAGAGCGGAAGTCTTGAAAAAGAGACGCAAGGTGAAAGGGGGAGCACTAATCAAGAGGAAGATGATGATGAAGATCATGGTTCCATGGCTAATCAAAGGCCTAAAAGGAACATTGTTAAGCCTGCCCGGTTCAGAGATGAAAGGTTTGTCACTACTTACTCATATTACTTTGCCGCTCCATTAGATGAAGAAGAGCCATCATCTTATGATGAAGCTAAAGGTGTTCAAGAGTGGGAGACCGCAATGGAAGAGAAGATGAATGCCCTTATAAAGAATGAAACTTGGGATTAGGTTCCGAAAACCAAGGATGTTCAACCCGTTTCATGTAAATGGGTGTATCGAATTAAGCGGAAAGCGAATGGAAGCATTGATAAATTTAAAGCAAGGTTGGTTGCTCGGGGGTTCTCTCAGAAGTATGGAGAAGATTATGATGAGACTTTCAGTCCTGTGGCTAAGATGACTACGGTACGTTTATTTCTATCTTTAGCCGCAAGCTTTGGTTGGAAGTTATGGCAACTAGATGTGAAGAATGCGTTTCTATACGGTGAGCTTGATAAGAGTATCTTCATGGAGCAACCACTTGGTTTCAAATCACGAGAGCATCCTGATTATGTGTGTAAGCTTAAGAAGGCTTTGTACGGGTTAAAACAAGCTCCTCGAGCATGGTATGGAAAACTTGCTCAATTCCTTCAGTTTTGCGGTTATGTACCACCAAATTCGGATCCAAGTCTATTCTTCAAGAAGAATGGAAGAGTCCACGTGGTAGTTCTTCTTTACGTGGATGATATGATAATCACCGGGAACGATGATGCTGAAATAGCTCGTCTACAAGAGGATATGTCGGTGAGGTTTGAGATGAAGAAGTTAGGTGAGTTGAATAACTTTCTTGGTTTGGAGGTTGAAAGGGTAAAGGATGGAATCTTCATCGGTCAACAAAGCTATGCAAGAAGGATTGTTGAGAAGTTCAGGGTACACGAAGGAAAGACACGTACTACTCCGATAGATGTGAACATAAGGCTTAAGCGCGATGAAGGGTCCTTGCTACCCGATCCTCGACCTTATCGCTCTCTTGTGGGAAGTCTTCTATATTTAACAATTACAAGACTTGACATTGCCTTCGCGGTAGGTCTCATAAGCCGTTTTATGCAAGAACCAAGGAAACCACATTTAGAAGCGGCAAAGAAGATCTTGAAGTATGTGAAGACAACTCTTGGCATGGGTTTGGTGTACAAGTACAATGCCAAGGTTTCTCTTTATGGTTTCACCGATGCTGACTTTGGTGGAGATCTAGATGATCGAAAATCAACATCAGGTTATGTGTTTTTATGTGGAGACACAAGCGTGTCGTGGTGTAGCAAGAAACAAGGAACGGTGTCATTGTCTATCACTGAAGCAGAGTATAAAGCTTCAACACTCGCAGCTCAAGAGTGTACATGGCTTCGAAGACTCCTTGAAGATTTGTTCGAGCCAATCAATAAGTCGGTTGAAATTTATGGAGATAATCAAAGTGCTATCAAGTTGGCTAATAATCCGGTGTTTCATGCAAGGACGAAACATATCGAGTTAGAGCATCACTTCATAAGGGAGAAGGTGCTTGATGGAACAATTGAAGCTTTGAAAGTTCGAAGCGATGACAACGTTGCAGATATCTTCACAAAGTCATTACCAAAAGGTAAATTCGAATTACTTCGCTCAAAGCTCGGTATGGTTGACAAAATCAAGTTTAAGGGGGAGTATTGAAATTAAACTTGATTTTGAGTTAAGCCTAATTATGGGTTCATAATCCAAACCCAAAATTAAGCCCAAGTTCTAGAGATTCTCTAGAAACATCATAAAATATTATCACCTCCTCTATATGTTCTAGAGAATTCTATAAAATAATTATCTAAAAATTTGTGTAGAAAATTCTAGGAATTGTAAGACATAAAATCTAGATATTATGGTAGAGAGTTCTAGAAGACTTGTAAGATATTTTGTAATCTTGGAGCCTATAAATAGCTCATTCCTCTCCCATTTGTAAACAAGTTGAACAAATAAATAAAAAGCAAGTTAAAAAAAGAATGTTCTTCATAAGTTCTCTAATTCTCTCTAAAAATCTTTCAAGTATTTTCTAAGTATTCTTCCATATCATTCTTCATACTTAGAGGGTTTTTTCTCTTGGTTTCACTCGGGTTTCTCGGGTATTACGGTCTTGGGCTAGTGCTAAGCACTATCGGAGTTTCTCTACAATTCTCCCTCATTTATACTGTAGTAGAATATGCATAATATGCATATTTAGCAGACGACTGCAGCGATTTTTTGGACAAAATATGTATAATATGCATATTTAGCAGACGACTACAGATGCTCTAACAATGTATATAGTACTACATTATTAGATATATATATATATGTGTGAATTGCAACATAAAAAATGATGCATGTATTATTAATGAATGCTAATATGAATTTACTTTTAAAGTTCATATGTAGCCTGTTAGGAATACCCCCTTAACGCCATTGTTGATCCAACACCCCCCACCCCCACCCCCACCCCCACCACCACACACAAATGTGTAGGGTGGCAAAAGAAGCATGCTTTAAGACCATATGTAATGCTCAGAAAGAAAGAAAACATAATATAACCAAAACATGAAAAGGCTAATTTTCTATATCATCTTTTTTTAATAAATAATCGCTAGCATAACCCTGTGCAATGTTGCACAGAATTTTAAAAATGAGAAAATAACAACTTTTTTTTTTGTGTGAAAAATTTATATAATAACATGTATACAATATTGCAATATTTGTTGGGGTGATTAACGGATATGATTGTATTTAAAATTTGTAAGGATACATAAAGGCTAGTGGGAGGTTTACCTCTAGCACTATTATCGAGTCAGTCGTGTCGGATCCTGCACTATCGAACCCGAGCATGCTTCTTTACTGGTCCAATATATTGGACCCCGACCCGACGCGACCCGTGAAAACTGGGTTCGGGGCCCTGTTAAAAAAATGCTACCCATCAGATCCAGGTAGCGGCAAGCGAGTAGTCTTGGGTAGGAGAAAGAGGTTGGGCCTGCTGCTTCTTCTCTTCTCCTTTTTTTTTCTTGGAGGTTAGGATTTTTTTGTCCGGGTTCGGGTCCTTTTTGAGCTGAACCACGCCCAAAAAATATTAAGGGACCCTATTTTAGGACCTGGACCCTACTCGCAATAGGTCAAGTGCGGGTCCGGGTCCCAGTCGAGTCCATTTTTTGCAGACCCAGGCTTGATTCGAAAATATGTGCATATATTTACATGTCCTATTTTAGGACCCAAACCCTGCTAGTAATAGACCATGTTGATTCCAGTCCAATGTTGTGTCCTGATCGGTTCCGGATTTCAGATTTTCGTGATAGTGCTAGTTACCTCATACATTTGCGTTTTTTTAAAGTAAAAAAAAAAAGGAAAAAAAGTTGGATCAAAAGTGGTCTTAGCATACTATATATATATATAGAAAAGAAGATGACACCAGTAATCGTTTCATTAATGAGAATTAAAGAAACAAAGTAGAATAAAACCATATCCAGCACGATGCTTAGCGCAACGTAGCTACAACCTCATACATCACCAAAGGCTCAAAATACATGAAGAAAACACGAAAAGTTCTTAACATTGTACAGATAGTATAACTCTATACAATATTGCACATAACTTAAAAAAATGAGAAAATAGTAAAACTATTTTTGAAAAATTCATCTAATAGCATCTTTACATTATTGCACAATTTTTAAGGTTTGGTTAAGGAAATGACTTCAATTCAAAATTTGAATGGAGCAACACTGCAAAGTTGTCTCCTACATTTAATCTCTTTTTTTATTTTAAAAAGAAAAAAAAAAATCATCGATAAAACTGATTTAGCATAATATATTGTATTGATATCTAAGCTCAATTGTAGCCCAATCCTTACTATACGGGCCTGCAAAAGAAAAAGTTAGGACCATTTGGCCCGTGCTTTTGAGTAATCTGTAAGCTTTCATAACCTTTCGCATCTCTCTCTCAAAATCAAAATCAAAATCAAAATGGTTATCAAAAAAAAAAAAAAGAAAAAGAAAAAAAAAAAATCTAAAAATCAAAATCGAGATCAAGAACTCAGCGAAGGCCATTGAAATTAGTTAGACTATTCGAATCGAAGATCGAGATAATGTGATATCTCTATCCATATTATATTGCTTTAATTTTCTTGATTTGGTTTAGGGTTCTGAGTTCTTGTTCAATTTTGCAGGGATTAGGGTTTCCAATTTTGCAGGGACTAGGTAGATACTGGAGGTGAAAAGAAGAAGAAGATATTAGGTTTTCAAATTCTTCGTGGAAATATTGGTAACTTTTATGTGAACCTTAGGCCTATTATTGTCACTCTTATTGTGTTCATCATTTCAGAGTTTAAGGAGTTGTTTATCCCTATTTTTTTCGCTAATTTGTTCTTGATATAGATAAAAGAGAGGAAATTTGATCTTGTTGAGAATTTTAGGATTGGCTTGCGCTAGTTGAATGTTAGAGTTGACTAGATTTTTTAAGGCATGTTTGAGAACAAAGTTAGCCAAAGTCATCTTTTTAGTGGAGGTAGAGGTGTGCCAACATTGGCTAGAGTACCTTTACCTCTAGTTTAAAGAAAGATGCATTGTCTATAGTTTAGGCAAGGTAGATTAGTTTGGAGTTAATGTAAGTGCAGTTATCTCAACTTCATAAGGGTCCCAAACATGTGAATTTTTGGATAACATGAGTTTTGTAAAGTTACGTTAGATGCTTTACAGAATTCCAGTTATCGTGACTTAACTTTGCCCCCGAACACCCTTGACCCTGTTTGGATATGAAGGTTAGGCAAGGTAAGTGAAAGTTACTTTCGTCGACTTCCATAACTGCAGTTATTTTGATTTTGATTGGTTTGGATCATATTTTGGAGTTAGGTTACCTTTAATGATCTCACCTCAAAGTCAGGATAATCGTAGGTATATAAGCGCCAATCTGACCAATTCTTCTTAAACCCAAAAGTTGAGGTACATGAATGCAACCTATAAGTACCTTACTTTGAGAAACTTGTCCACCAAAGAAATCATATATGGGAAAGCTTGGTATGTATATGTAATATCCTCTACCTCTACTTGAAAATGACCTAGGTAAGACATGTGGGTTTTGAAGTGGGAAGTGGAGGAAGTAGGAGTAAGTCTAATGTGTTTCAAAACCCATGTGCTGAACATGGCCTAAAAGTTATCGAGAGTTATCCTACTTTGGTATCGAAACAAGGCTTTACCTGTTTATGTATTAGATGTCAGTGCAAATGATACATATCCTTCTGTGTTACTTTGTTTGATTTCAATTTATTCATTTTGTATACAGAAATTAGAAAATCCGAATATTTCGGCAAAGCCATTTTAAGGATTATATGTTATCTACTCTTGTCATACCTTCCCCTTGAAATTTGACTCTAATAGAGACATCACTCTTACTGGCATAATTTTAAATCTTAGACCTCCCGGCCAAAATCTTGAATGAAATATCGTTTCGGCAAGGCATCGAAAATGATAACTTCCCTGTTTAAGAATTAAAAAAATTGTTTCAAATATATTTTTCAAGATAGCGAAACATCACATGATAAATTTCGGTCGAGATCTCGTAATTTCTGTTTTTTTTTGGTTTTTGTTTTGTTTTTTTTTTTTTGGCGAGGGGGGGGGGGGGTTAGAGTAAGAAATAAATTAGGCTCTGAGACTCGTTAGCTAAACCCGTACTTGAAATGTATTTCCCTTTTCTTACATTGTTAAGCAAAGCCTAATTCCCCAAATTGCATACTTAGCCTTCACTCTTGACCTCTTAATGCTTCTTCTCTTCTCTTGACCTCTGATGTGTTTTCCTTTACAATGTAGTTTGGCGAATTTCAAGAAATTAGAAAGATCACAATTTTTGCAAGATTTTGGCGCTACAGCCCATCTTTTTTTAGTTCGGAATTTTACATTTTGGCTAACATATGTGGGTGTCCACTGATTTTGATCGATTTCAAAAAAGTTGAACTTCCACTCTTTTTGGCTTCTTTCGAGAAATTGGGAATTTCCTTTTTTAGGACAAGTTTTGTTTGCCAGTCGATTGGTTTTGCCGTTTTCAAGAAATTCAGAATTTTACATTTTTAGCTAAATTTTGTGGACTGTCCTCAGGAAATTTCAAATGTTCCAGTTTTAACCAACTTTTGCAGGGTACCGTCCTTAAATTCAAACCTACTTTGAACTTACTGTTATAGCGAATTTCATATTTTGAAACATATAGAATTTCACTTTTTCTGCCATCTTTTGTGGGTCCACCTTTTTTGTTGATTCCTACAACTTCGGAATTCTCTTTCAAGTGGAAGTTCATTGGCGGGTTGGTTAATTATTTCAATTTTCAAGTGCCATATAAAGCTGTGACAAAACCTAATCTAGAAGCTATAAAGTTATGATAATATATGTTTTACTACTAAGTAGGGGAAAAGGAGTAGATATTTTTGAGGCTTGCCTTTTAAGTGCATGATTTTGTTTGATGTAATAATCTTTGTATTGAAGCTACTTTTATGTACATAGAGAGCACTTTTTTACTATATAATATGTATTTTGTCTTCATACAAAAGATGCTATGTGCTTGTCATGTGATGTTCCATACTTCCATCACAATTGAAGTCAGTATCAAACTATCTCAATTGCATTCCTAGTATCATACTGGTCATTGATTAATAAGGATGTGCGCATCTTTGGAAGTCAAAATAAATTCCATTAAGATAATATTCACTACTCCTTGTGCAACTTCGCTTTCAAATGCAATGTCTATTCTGATGCCCTAACTATATATATAGCACTACATTATTCGATATATATATGTAAAATGCAACATATAAAATGATGCATGTATTAATTAATGAATGCTATTATGTTGTCTTGTGAAGTCGTTCTATTCTCCGCATTCACGAAAAGAGAAAAACAAATGCACATGCTATATTACCAAATAGTAAGTAGTATATCTGAAACTATCATTGTAGTGGAGTGACAAAATCTCTCAAAAACGTAAAAAAGGTATATTTTCCAAAAAATAAGAAAATGGGGAAACAAAGGTGTAGGCATGCTTAAGACTAAGAGTACAAGTTATTCTTAGAAAGAAAGAAAACTTGATAAAACCAATTAAAAAGCTAATTTTCTTGTAAATTATCTTTTTCTATAAGTAACAAAATCTAAGCCCAGTTGCACTCCAATTCGTACTATATGGACCTACAACAGCAAAGCTAGGCCCATTTGGCCATTACATTTGGGTACTCGGTAACCTTTCGTGTCTCACTCTCAAAATCAAAATCAAACTACTTATAAAAAATCAAAATCAAATCGAGTTCAAGAAACTCAGAGAAGGCCATTGAAATTGGTTCGATATTCGAACTCTAAGATCTCGACATCTCGTAGATCGAGATTATATAATCTCTCTCTATTCTTATTGTACTGGTTTGATTTGCTTGAAATTGGTTTAGGGTTCTCAGTTGTTGAAATTCTTGTTCAATTTTATAGGGATTTGGAGATATTGGAGGTGAAGAAGAAGAGGAAGAAGAAGAGGAAGAAGAAGAAGAGATTAGGGTTTCGAATTGTTCGAGGAAATATCGGTAACTTTCTACAAACATTAAGCTTATTATTGGCATTTTTAATTTGTTCTTGATATAGATAAAGGTGAGGAAATTCGATCTTGTCGAGAAATTTAGGATTGGCTTGTGCTAGTTGAATGTTAAGAGTTGACTAGATTCCTTAGAGCATGTTTGAGAACAAAGGGTAGCCTAAGTTTGGGAAACAAAGTTAAGTTAGGATAACCTGAGTCATTTCTCGTAACATTACAGCTTGTTTGGTTGGAGGGGAATGGAGGGGAGGGGAGGGATTTTTTTAATCATTTCTTGTTTGGTTCATTTTTTAGGAGGGGAGGGGAGGGGAGGGGAATGGAGGGGAGCAAAATCCCTCCTAAGCCAATTTTGGCTCCTCTCCAACATTGGGGGGATTTGGAGGGGAGGAAAAGTGGGACTAATTTTTTTAAGTGATTGGACTAAAATATCCTGGATAATATTGTGAAATACAAAATTGCCCTTTTTAGATCTATAAATATTAATCCAAAACTAAACCCTAATATCAAATGCCATTACAAACACCCTAATATCCGCCTTCTTAATGATTGATGATGCATTTGATTGAAGACTTGAGCTTAGTGGGTGGCATGATGTTTTACTGAACATTTTGTTGATACTTTGTCGTATTCTCTAAACTTAAGCATTTTTAATAGTTTATTTTATTGCCTATGGAGTTTGAAGACTTGATTTAATTAGTATTATGTAAACTTGAATATTTTGTTGAGCTTGGTTTATATATTAGCCTTCATTATTTTGTTAAGCATTTTTATTGGGACTAATTGTATCTGCTTATAGTTCTGTATGTATTATTTTGCTAAGTTAGGTTAACAAGAAGTACAATAAAGAATACCAAGTTAGAAGTAGAAACAGTAATGCATAGGCTCTCCTAAAATGTAAAAGGGTATAAAAGTAATTTAATTATAAAATTCCTTCCCTCCTCTTGTGAACCAAACAAGAAGATAATTATATTCCCTCCTCTTCCCTTCTCTCCTCGAACCAAACAAAAAATACGATTAACATTCCTCCCTTCCTTTAACTCCCCCCCCCTCCATTAAAATCCTTTCCCTCCCCTCCCCTCCTTTGAACCAAACAGAGCCTTAGAAAACTCTAGTTATCTTAACTTTGACATGTTTGAGACTCATTTTGGAGTTAGATAACTACAGTTATCTATTGTTATCTTAAACTCTACTCTTATCTAATTTTCTTAACTTTGAAGATAACTTTAAGTTGGAGGCAAAGGTATGACTACCAAAGTTAGTTCCTTCTCCGAAATTAAGACAGGGTGTTGGTGGATATAAATGTTGGTTTGAAAACTTTGATCAGATCAGAGTTTAGGTAACTATAGTTATCTCAACTCCATAAGAGTCCTAAATATGTCAAAGTTTGGATAATTGTCTTTTGTAAAGTTGTGTGATAACTCTACAAAACTCTACTATTGTGGCTTAACTTTGTTCTCAAACACCCTTGACTCTGTTATCTCAACTCCATAGGGTAAGCTTGGTCCACCGTTTTTGACCGATTTCAAGAAATTTCAAATGTTGCTACTATAATCAGCTTTTGTGGGTTATATCCCAAAATTGTTGGCCGATTTTATACTTGCCTTAGGAAGGTACTTCATTTTTAAGATATTCAAATTAAACTATTTTAGCCATCTTTTGTGAGTTCCCTTTTTTTCGTTGATTTCTACAAATTTCGAAATTTTATTTTCTAGCTAATTCAACAGGTTATAAGTTTGACATCTTTTGTTGATTTCAAGAAATTCAAAATTTCACGTTTTAGCTGAATTTTATGGATTATGGTCCACCGTTTTGGCTGATTTCGAGAAAATTGGAATTTCCCCTTGTAAACAAAATTTTGTGGGCATGGTTTTTAGCTGATTTGAAGAAATTCTGAATTTCACTGTTTTAGCCAATTTTTGTGGCTCATCAACCACAAAATTTTATAGTTTTGCCAAGGTTTGTGAGCTATAATAGTTCGTTGTCTTTTGTTGATTTTGGGGAATTCAGAAGTTGACTATTTCTATCAGCTTTTATGGCCTATTGTTCATCGCTTTATGCAATTCTGAGAAATTCAAAAATCGACTTTGGGAAGGTACACCATTTTTAAGACATTCAATTAAACTATTTTAGCCATCTTTTGGGAGTTCCCTATTTTTTCCATTTATTTATACAAATTTCGAAAAATAATTTCTAGCTAATTTTAGTGGTTATAAGTTTACCATCTTTTGTTGATTTCAAAAAATTCAAATTTCACTTTTTAGCCGAATTTTTATGGATTGTGGTCCCACCATCTGGTCTATTTCGAGAAAATTGAAATTTCCCCTTTTAAACCAAAATTTGTGGGCTATGGGACATGGTTTTTAGCCAATTTTTGTGGTCCATCGGCTAAAAAGTTTTATAGTTTTGCCAGCTTTTGTGATCTATAATAGTACATTGCTTTTTTGTTGATTCTGTGAAATTCAGAAATTGACTTTTTCTACCAGCTTTTATGCTCTATTGTTCATCGCTTTATGCAATTCCGAGAAATTCAAAAATTGACCATATCTACCAGCTTTTATGCCGGTGTGAGAAATTCTAAATTTCACTATTTTGGCCAACATTTTTGCGATATAGTCCTCTATTTTTGCTTAATTTTCAGAAATTCTGGATTTCAATCTTTTTAGCCATTTTTTTTGAGTTGTCCACTATTTGTTGCTAAATTTGAGAAATTTTAAATGTAGCGGTTTTAGTCAACTTTTATGGGCTTTTAGTCTACCACTCATGATCGATTTTAAGAAATTATGAAATTCACAATTTAAAGAAAATGTTGGGCTGTATTCCGCCAGTTTTGGTCGATTTTAAGAAATGCCAAGGTTATAAACGGCGTTAGGCGGTGGCGGTTCGGTCAAGGGGTGCCTAGGCGGCGCCTAGTCGGTTAATTTTTTTTGCCGATTTAGTTAATTTCAGCCCATATTTTTCAATTGTAAGTATAATTATGCAATGCAATTGCAAATATTCATCATGTTCTTGTGTAATATGTGTAATTAAAGTGTGTATGCATAAAAAAACTTTCTCATGCAATTAATGTGTAAATATGTGCAATATGTGCAATTAAAAAAACAATTGTCCAATTGTAATATGTGCAATATGCCAATATGTATAATATATGCTATTTTAATATATGCAATAGGTGTAATATGTGCAATCCATTACCAATAATACTAAAAAAAATAAAAACAATTCCACTACTATTAAAGATTCATACATAGTATATAATAGATTAATAGTAGTTCCCTCTTTCTCTGTGTTATTTTATAGTATTTAAAATTTAAAAAAAAATAGAAAACGCCTGGGTGTTGGACATCAGGGACGCCGTCCCTGATCAGTGCCATGGATGCCTACTCAACAAGATGACCGCTTAATCGCCTCCGACCGCCTAGACCACCGTCTATGGCAAAGACGGTTCGTTCTCCTCCACTTGAGCGCCTAGGCGCCGCCTAGGCGTCTGAGGCGGCCGCCATTTAGAACACTGAGAAGTGCTGAATTTATTAGTTTGTCCAACTTTTGTGGGCATACTTCATCATTTTGGCCGGCTATAAGAAAGTCAGGATCTAACTTTTTAGTTAAGTGGGCTACAGTCCATTATATCTGGGCAGCCATTTTTGTGAGATGACTACCCTTTTGGCCTGTTTTCAAGGTATTCGAAATTTTATTATTTTGGCCAACCTTTGTGCCATTTGTGGCTTATAATTCACTATTTTATTAAAATTTCACATTTTTTGGCCAACTTTTGTGGCTTATAGTTCACTACTTTTGTGGTTTAGTCATCTTTCGTGGGCCAGTTCACCATTCTTAGGAAATTTAGAGAAATACAAAAGTCAACCCATTTTGACCGATTTTGAGAAATTCATTTCACCTTTTATATAGCTAATTTTGTGGGTTATATATTCTACCATTTTTGGTTGATTTAAGGAAACTATGAACTTTATTGTATTGGCCAACTTTTATAGGTTATAATACTGTTTTTGCCAACTTTTTTGACTATAATCTCACTATTTTGTTCAATCTTGAGATATTCGGATTTTCACTTTTTTTAAATGTATCCGCAATATATCGATCGAAATGTAGGCTCCTTAGAATAGCCTACACAACATATGGATATACGAAGTTGATGTAGTTTTTGGAAATGTATCCGCAATATATCGGGTGCCCGGCAATATTTTTGTTGAAATATACCTATAATGTGTAGCTCGTAACGGTTTCTGTAATGGGTTTGTATCAAATCAAACCTGAAAAACATTTATCGATCTAAAATACGCATAAGTGCATATTATGCTGGTTAATTCATTTAGTTTCTCTTATTTGTGTTATATACGTGATATGTGTTAATGTATGTGGTTCACATTTAGGATTTACTTTTTCTCTCCTACATAACAATCCGGCATATAATCGATATCCCGATATATCCTATTCGACATAAGATTGTGAGGCCGACACTATTCCAACATCCGATTTCTGAAACCATGACTGTCGCCACTCTCACAGACACTTTATCCTATAAAGGAAATTGATGCAAGCGGGTCGAACTCCCAACCTCTTGCTCACTAGCGAACATGCTAACCACTAGACCTTAGTGGCACTTGTGCAATTACACCTCTTAAGCCAACTTTCATGTGCATGTTCATTATTTTGGCTAATTTTGTGATATTTCAAATTTCACAGTTATAGAAACTATCCCAGTTATGTGCACATTCTCTTAGAACAATCTTTAAATCTTATTTGTCACTAAAAATACATCCTAAAGATGAAAACAACAAAAAAACATTACAATCTTGATTCATTTGAGAAAAATCTTATGGCGAAGTGACAAACTATTTAAATTAGAATAATCTTTTTATATTTCAAAATTATAACAAGCATAAATCTCTAATTGAGTTTTGCAATTAACCCAATTTACTAATTATCCCTTCGCATAATAACCCAAGTCTAATTAATTTATCAATTTGGAACGAACATATTCATCTGCAATGATAGGAATGAGTTGAAATCTAAATAAATCAGAGAGAA
This sequence comes from Hemerocallis citrina, assembly GCA_017893485.1. Taxonomy (NCBI): domain Eukaryota; kingdom Viridiplantae; phylum Streptophyta; class Magnoliopsida; order Asparagales; family Asphodelaceae; genus Hemerocallis; species Hemerocallis citrina. Next base: position 288,613,528 of record CM030363.1, read on the forward strand.
GAAAAATGGTTCCCAAACCAGAGAAAGGACAGGATAATTGAAGCCTTGAAGGCTGGCAACGGGCCGGACCCATATTGGCCCGAGCCCGAGCCCGAGCCCGAAATTTAAAACATAGGCCCGAACCTGACCCGAATTTTCTTCGGGCTTAAAAATTTAGGCCCGAGTTCAGCCTGAATTAGGCCCGAACTACTTGTGCAATTTCTAATATATGACTTTCCCATAAGCTAAAATTATATCAAGAATAATATACGATACAAAATAACAATAATACGAATTCTACAAAAATTCGAGTAATTCACATCAAATTTGTCTATTTTCATTTAATTTTATATACAACACATAATTTCTCTATTTATAAATTTTAACACTTATTTCAACTTACATGAATATTATCTTTTAAAAAAACTTATACATAAATATACATGATATATACATAAACATACACATACACATAAAAATTTGATTCGGGCCCATCGGGTCTAAACACTTGGGCCCGAGCCAGGCCCGAATTTACCTCGGGCCTAAAAATTTGAGCCTGAGCCCGGCTCGAAATGAGAAATTTTAGCCCAAGCCCGCTAATTAGCGGGTCGGACCTAGGCGGGCCCGGGTCGGGTTTGGGCCAATTGCCACCCTTACCTTGAAGGCATCTATAGATAAATCCACCTTCCAGAGTCTTTCGCTATTATCTAGATATGAATATTCTCATAATTAATTTACTATCATCGTATCTATAGTTATTTGAATTCACTCTTGTCAAATAGAAAACAAAAATATAATTAGAAATTGATAGTTTATTTGAAGAATGTGTTAAAGGAATCCCTCATTAGAATCATATTTAAGAAACAATTATCATTTATGTTTTATGCAAAAATATCTTGATTGGTTTGAGAAAAACACATACCATCTTCGGAAAACCCTTCCATCAATTGGCTAATTTCTAAAATTCGGTTTGGCCACGCAACTTTTGTGGGCTATATATAGCCAACCTCTACTGCAGATTTCGATTTTTTTTTGGAAGTTTGCCTTTTTAGCTTATATCCACCATTTTTTGGCCAACTTCCATAAATTTCAAAATACACTGTTCTAGCCAAATTTTGTAGTCTATAATTGTTATTTTAAACACTTTTGAGAAACACCGAGTTTCACTACTTAAGCAATATGGGTTGTTCGCCTCTTTTGTCCAATTCCGGAAAAATCTATATTTTATAGTTGTTGCCCTTTTTTCTGGCTATAGTCCATCGTTTTTGACCAATTTCTACAAATTCAAAACTTCACTAATTTTGCCCTTTTTTATGGGCTATAGTCTCTATGTATTTAGTATTCAATTCCTCCCCCCCCCCCCCCAATTTTTACGAATATTTTTTTAATTGAAATTCATGAATAGAAAAAATATATTTTAGCTTATGCATTTTTATGAGATTGTTTTTGATGAATTGGCACACGCACTGTGTTTCAACTTTCAATCACCCTCTTTGGGTGCTTCACTGCAATAACACATTATGCTTTGTTATATAAAAGGAATATTATGTGGTACAATTATTGTTATCCTAAAACAATAAATTGAGCCCTATTGAATAACAAGTAAATAGTAAATGGATGTTCCATACTTCCATAGTATCACGAGCAATGTTGAAAATAGCGATAGCGTATAACGTAGCGTTAGGTCCCGGTAGCGTGAAGCACAAATAACATAACACAATAGCGTAAGCAATGAAGATTTTTTTTAATTTTAAAAATTAAAATTAATTATCTAAAAATTCTTATAAATTCTAAATAATTTACTACAATTGAGAAAAAATATTTGAAGGTTAATAATGATAAATACTACACCAAAATGTGACTTTTATAATAATGTTGAAATTAACGGTAGCGCAAGTGTAGAGCTTAAGCCATCAATAGCTCAAAACGTAAATAACATAATGCATAGCGTAAGCTATTCAGAGTTTTTATTTTTTAATTTAAAAATTAAAAATTAAAAATCAATTAACTAAAAGTTTGTAAATTTCTAAATAATTTCTTAAAATTAATAAAATTGAAGGCTAAAAAATGCTAATAAATATCACCAAAATGAGACTTCAATGTTCAAAAATTAAGAACACACATAAACGTGAATATAAAATTAAACAGAATTGCCAAGTGAATGAAGTAGATTAATTTTCTTGACTCTAATTAAATACCCCTAATTCAAACTTCAAAATCAAAAAACTAAAAACTATGAGATTGAAATGAAGAATAGGAAAAGAATAAAGAAAATAATAGAAGCCCTAATAGTCGGGTTGCAAGCTGGAATAAAACAAAATTAAAGAAAAGAAGAAATACTAAGAAATTCACTTGTAACGGACATATAGTTGTTGGAGTCTTCGCCACCAATTGAAAAAATTGGAGTCCTGACAAGGATTGAGTGTGTTATTGTTAAGAAAACATGATGAAAAAGGAAAAAAAGAAGGGGTTGTCACTTGTGTTTATACCTCAACTGCAGAGTCAAATAAAATGGTGTGTTTGTAGCACATGCTATTTAAGTTAAGTTACGATGCGTAATTAGCGTGAGATACACAAAAATAGCGTAGAGCTATGTAGAAAATGGGTTATGTACATGAACTTTGTAGCGGAACGGGTAGAGTTAGGTTACATAACGAGCTATTTCGAGCTTCATAGCACGCTATTTTATACATTGGTCACGAGTTTAACCTTCAATCAGTAAATTAAAGAAGAACACTTTCCTTTCCAATAACTAGTAAATAATTGGTGACCTTAAATAGTAATTGGAGAAAATAACCTGGAGACATTTTTCTGCTCATTAACATGATAACATATATGAACTTCATAAAGAAGAAACACTGTATCTACCATTCGTAATTGCCTATTTTGTAATTTATGTTAGATTCATTGGCGTGAAAGCAAGTAGTTGAATCTAGGAACATTGGAACATGAAGCGTTACCAATGAAAATTGAAAAGAGTTGAGGCCATATCCTATCCCAGAGTCTATCCAATGTCAAAACTTTGTCCGGTGGGGTTCCTGAACTTCATTATGGAAATAAGGGTAATTTGACTGTTTTGGGTTGCTATTGGTTGCAACTCAAAAATTGAGAATTCGATGTATAACTGTTGACTGTCTAATGGTATAGCTATACAAATTGTGGTTATTGTACTGAGGATATTGTAGTCATTTTGTCATATTGGATGCATCTAGCAGAGGAGAGATCCTTTTGAATTTTGATGTTTTTCTATGCGATGAAGTTTTGTTTGGAATGTTTCTAATTGAGTTGCCAATGGAATTCCCTGTTCTATGTGATTTCTGAGTTCTTGTATTTTGATTCATAACGATTTAGAATATTAGCCCGCAAATTTTAGCAAAAATAGTGAGATTTTGAATTTCTCGAAATATGACAAACTCTGGACACAAAAACTAGCAAAAATATTGAAATTCAAAATTCTACTAAATTGGTGGAAAATATGGACTAAAGCCCAGAAAATGTGGTCAGAGCAGTGAAATAAAGCATTTTGCAAAATTTGCTAAAAACAATCGAATGCCCACAAAATGTGGCCAAAACAATGAAATACAAAATTTTACAAAAAACGTGTGAAATATGTGATAAGGTTGCCAAAAAAGTAAAAAGAGAATTTTGCGAAGTTGGCCGAAATTTTTATATAAAGCCTACAAAATGTTGCCAAAACACGAAATATGGAATTTTACTAAATTGGCTGAAAACTGTGGACTCTATCCCAAAATTGTGTCCGAAACGGTGAAATATGAAATTTGCTCACAAAACGTTGCGAACACAGTGAAATACATATTTTGTGAAACTGGATGCAAATTGTGGACTATACAAAAGGTGGCCAAAATAGTGAAATAGGGAATTTTGCGAAATTGGCAGAATACTAATACAGAATCTCACGAAATTGGTTAAAGACTGTGAACTACTGCCCTCAAAATGTGGCCGTAATAGTAAAATATAGAATTTCAAAAAAATTGTTATAAAAACCGTCGATTATTGGCCACAAAATTTTGCAAAAACTATGAAATACAAAATTTCACGAAAAGAACAAAATTTTGTGGAATATAGCCTACAAAATATCAAATATTGAAACATGAAATTTTGTGATGGCTTTGGTGCACAACAATTTGGCCAACACAATGATGTACAAAATTTCTCGAAAACAGCTGAAAATTGTGAATTATATAGCCCAAAAAATATGGCTAAAGTGGTTAATTACAAAATTTTGCTAAATAGATCGAAAACTGGGGACTAGCCCACAAATTGTGGCCAAATAAGTGAAATATAGAATTTGGCGTGACTGGCCAAGGACTGTGGACTGTAACCCAAAATACTGTTGCAAAAATAGTGAAATAAATAATTTCATGAAAATGGCCGAAAACTGTGGAAAAAAGTGAAATAAGGATTTCATGAAATATGTCGAAAAGAATAGACCATAGCCCACAAAATATGGCAAAAACAGTCAACTACGAAATTTTGCAAAAACGTCTAGAAAATGTGAGTGGCCAAAACAGTGAAATGCGAAATTTGATTAAAATTTGCTAAAATTTTTGGACTTCAGCTTGCAAAATGTGGTGCAAAAAGTGGACGACAAAATTTCGCAACAACGATCGCAAAATATAGCCTACAAAATATGGCTGAAACATTGAAATATTGGATTTTGCTAAATTGGCCAAAAACTGTGAATTATATTATATAAGTCCACAAAAGATGGCCAAAACAGTGAAATAGTGAATTTTCCGAAATTGTCCTAAAACTGTGGACTATTAGCCTAAAAAGTGTTGCCAAAATGATGAAATATAGAATTTCACGAAGTATGTGGTAAACTACTCGGCTTAGAACGAAGTATGCAAAATTGGCGTAAAACTATAGGCCATTAGCCCAAAAAATGTGGTCAAAACAATAAAATTTGGAATTTTGCATAAGCAGCCGAAAATTGTGAACTAGCCCATAAAATGTTGCTTAAACAGTAAAATTTGGAATTCCCCGAAAATGGCCAAAAAGAGTGGATTATATCCCACAAAATATGGATAAAATATTGAATTTCACGAAACTGCCGAAAACTATGGCAAAAAATGTGGCTAAATGGTGAAATCCGAAATTTTGCGAAATATGCCGAAAATTGTGGCCAAATAAGTGAAATATGGAATTTCGGGAAATTGTCCAATAACTATGCACTATAGACTCAAAATATCGTCAAAACACTGAAATACAAAATTTAATGAAAATGGCTGAAATGTGGATTGTAGCCCAAAAAAATATGGTCAAAACAATGTAGTATGGATTTTCAAAAAATAGGCCGAAAACTCAAGAGTAAGAGCATTCATAATGGTGTTTCTCATTTTTAAGAAAATGGCAGCTACAGTAATGGAAAATAGGGTATTTGTCTGCAGTGGTTGTTTGCTAAAATTTTGCTAAAATTGGAGAAAGACGAGACATGTTGTTTCGTCCGGTTGGTTTTTCTTTTTTTAGAATTAATTAATTAGTGATTAAATATTATAATTGGTTAATTAAATAAATTAAATAATATAATAATACCTAAAACCTAATTAATGACATATTAAACCTAATAAAATCCACTAACCTACCACTAACCTAGCCCAGAAATGCTGGACGGGACATGTTGTCCTGCCCCAAACAAAATTGCTTGAGACGAGACAACATGTCTCGTTTCAGCATTTTTTTGAATTTTTTTTCCAGACGGTACATGTTGTATCGTCCGATCAATTTAAAAAAAAATTGTCAGACGAAACATGTCTCGTCTGATCCCATTAAAAAATTAAAAAAAATTGGGACGAAACATGTTGTCTCGTCTCTTATAATTTGAGAATTGCAATTTCGTTTCTCAAAAATGAGAAGCGACTGTAGCTACTTTGCCAAAATATGGCAAAATAGCAAACAACTGCAGCACCTTGTTTGCTAAAAAATGAAAAATTGGCAAATATAGCAAACGATTGTGGATGCTCTAATAGCCCACAAACTGTGTCAAAACATTGAAAAATTATGGACTATAGGCCACAAAATGTGTCACAAACACTGAAATAAAGAATTTCGATAAAATGGCCGAAAACCATGGAATTTAGCCCATAAAAGTCAAAATATTGAAATACGAAATTTCGTGAATTGACCACACTGTGGACTATATACCTCGCAAATTATTTCCAAAATAGTGAAATTACAGAATTTTTCGAAATTGGCCGAAAACTATGGACTATTAACTGGGTCGGCCTTGAATTCCTTGGGGCCCGAGGCGAACTCCCTCAGGCATACATAATTTTTTTAAAAAGTTGGAAAAAAATATTTTGGTGAATTTTTTTAATAAATGGTTGGTATTTATTTTTGCTACAATTCTGAAAAAAATGATATATATATATATATATATATATATATATATATATATATATATATATATATATATATATATATATATAAATAAATAATTGCACACGAGTAAATGAGTAATGGAGGATGGAGATTAGAGTCGGAAGTCGGAGTCGACGGAGTGACTGTTGGGCGGGGATGTCGTCGGAGATGGAGGCAACAGAGAGTGGATTGGGGATTAGAATTAGGGACTGGGGATTTAAGGTTTGAGGATTAGAATTGGGGAGAAAATGAATAGAATGGAGTTGGGTTTGGAATTTGGATTGGGTTCGGGTTGGAGCTGGAGGAAGTGTATTCAGGTTCGGGTGTTGGGTATTAAGGTGTGGGTCTTCGGGTGGGCTGGTGGCACTAAATAAATGGAGATTTGGGGGATAGATAAATAGATAAATAAACTAAGTCATACAAAAAAATCAATCAAAAATCCGAAAAGCAGAAATAAATAAATCTCCCGACCTAGAAATAATTTTAAAAAATATATAGGCCCAAATTTTAATTTGGGGGCCCCCAAACATATTGTAATTTAACTTCACGCACAAATATGTATATATATTTATGTGGGAAACAAAATTTAGGGGCCCCTAAAAGTACAAAAAAATCGGGGGTCCGAGGCGACTGCTTCGCTGGCATCTACATTGGGGCCGGCCCTTACTATTAGCCTACCAAAATGTTGCCAAATTACTGAAATATGTAGTTTCACGAAATTGTCACAAAAATGTGGCTAAATAAGTGAAAAAGAAAATTTCACGAAAATTTGTCGAAGATGTAGATATTGAAAATTTGCCCATAAAATATGGTCAAAACAATGAAATACTGAATTTCACGAAATTTGTTGAAAATTGTATATCATAGTCCACAAAATGTGGAAAAAACTGTGAAATACCTAATTTCGCGAAAACAACTGGAAAATGTGGATTATATATTCCAGAAAATTTGGCCAAAACAGTGAAATATGGAATCTCATGAAATTTGTCGGAAACTGTGGACCATAGCCCCCAAATACGGCATAAACAATGAAATACCAAATATTGGGAAAACGACTGAAAATATGAATTATAGACAAGAAAATTTGGCCAAAACAGTGAACTTCGGAATTTGGCGAAATTAGTCGGAAAATTTGGACTATAGCCTAAATGTGGTCACTGTTTTAAATTTCGACCGATGTGACCGAAATTTCGTTTCGGCTAGCTTGCTGATACGAAATCACATATTTTATACTATATATCGTTTTAAACCGTTTGTAGATTTCGGCCGAAATTGCCGAAATATCGGCCGAAATAGACATTAATGTTATTGTGAATATATAACTTTTTTTATTTTACTTTTTGCATGTAAGTCTTTCAATATAGAACCTTAAGTTAAGATAATGTGAGATTTCATCTTTCTATTGTTTGTATATATGCAGAGTCAAATAAGTCTATTAACTAATATAATTTTTCTAATTAATGCAAATTCAATTTAGTTATATCTTATATTACATTCTCATTTATATTGTTGTTAAATTATGCAAATATTTACCGTGATTGATTCATGTCATTAGTTACATTATAGAATATTTTATATGATAAATGACATGTACAACATGTACTATCTTGTTTAATAACAAAAAAATGTTTAATGAGTGTCCGAAATGAACATCTGAGATGATCGCATTTCCTTGAGATCTCCGATCCGAGACAAAACACCTCTTGCTGAGATGAATCCAAACACCTCCTTGAATGTGGAACAAACCGCGAAATACATTATTTCGCAAAAAATGATAGAAAACTGTGGAATACAGCCTACAAAATGTGGCCAAAACAGTGAAATACATAATTTCGCAAAATTGACGTCAAACTATTGACTATAGCCCACAAAAGGTGTCAAAAACAATGAAATAGGGAATTTTACAAAATTGGCTGAAAATTGTGGACTATATAGTCCGCAGAATGTTGCCAAACCAATGAAATATAGAATTTCCTGAAATTGGGAAAAACTGTGAACTATAGCTTACAAATGTGGCCACAACAGTAAAATACTGAATTTCGCAAAAGTACCGAAAACTGTAGATCATAGTCCATAAAATGTTGCTGAAACAATGAAATACAAAATTTTGCGAAAACAGCCGAAAGCTCACCAACGTTGCCAAAATATTGAAATTTGGAATTTGCCAAAAACTGTGGACTAGCCCATAAAATGTTGCTAAAACGGTAAAGTACGAAATTTTCTGAATTAGGCCGAAAACTGCGGACCCACACACAAATTGTGGCCAAAGAAGTGAAATATGGAATTTCACAAAATTATCTGAAAACTATGGACCATTGCCCACAAAATATGGTCAAAACAATGAAATACATAATTTCGCGAAATTTGCCGAAATCTGTGGACCTGCAAAATGTGGCCAAAACACTGAAATAAGGAATTTGGCAAAAACGGCCGAAAACTATGGAATATAGCCTACAAAATTTGGCAAAAACAGTGAAATACAATTTTTTTTGAAATTGGCCGAAAACTGTGAATTTTAGCCTACAAGATATGGTTAAATAAAATGTACCAAAAAAGTGAAACATGGAATTTCACGAAATTGACCTCAAACTATGGACCACAAAAAGGTGGTGAAATCGGTGAAATATGAAATTTTGCAAAATTAGCTGAAAAAGTGGACTGTATAGCCCACAAAATGTTGCCAACCAATGAAATACGGAATTTCACGAAATTGGCTGAAAACTATGGAGTAATAGCTTATAATATGTGGCAAAAACTGTAAAATACGGAATTTCGTAAAATCGGCCAAAAATTGTGGATTATAACCCACAAAATATTTTGCTAAAACGATCGAAAATTGTTGATGATAGCCTTCAATATATGGCCAAAATGTTGAGATATAGAATTTGCCAAAAACTGTGAGCTGTGTGGCTAAAACGATGAAATACAGAATTTTGCGAAATAGACTGAAAACTGTGTACTAGCCCACAAATTGTTGCCAAATAAGTGAAATATGGAAATTCACAAAATTGATTGAAAACTATGGACATTGCCCACAAAATATGGTCAAAACAATGAAATACAGAAAAAGTGAAATACGGAATTTCGTGAAATTGGCCAAAAACTGTGGATTAAAATATGGAATTTCACAAATTTTGCAAAAAATGTGGACTATAACCCATAAAATGTAGCCAAAAAAGTGAAAAACAGAATTTCGCAAAATTAACAAAAAACTATGGACTATATAGCCCACAAAAGGGCCAAAACAATGAAATATGCTGAAAACTCTACAAAATATTGGCAAATGAATGAAATACGGATTTTAGCGAGATTGGCCGAAAACTATGGACTATAGATTGTAAAATGTGTCAAAAATAGTGAAATACATATTTTCATAAAAATTGTCCTATAACTTTAGATCATAGCCCACAAAAATGTTGCTAAATAGGAAAATTTAAAATTTATGAAAATGCCCGAAAACTGTGGACTGCCTTAAAAATGTGGCTAAAACATTAAAATACGGAATTTTGCAAAATAGGCCAAAAACTGTGGACCAGTCCACAAATAGCGGCCAAATGAGTGAAATATGGAATTTTGCGAAATTGGCAACAATGAAATTGGGAATTTCACGAAAATGGCCAAAATTTGTGGATTATAGCCCTCAAAGTGGTGGCCAAAACTGTGAAATACGGATTTTCGCGAAATTGGCCAAAAATTTTGGGTGTAGGCCACAAAATGTGGTACAATCACTGAAATACGAAATTTTGAAAAGGGATAATTTAGCAAATGCACCCATTCAATATGTGGAAACTAGCATATACCCACTATTTTAAAAAACATAGAAATTCCCCTACTTTGAACGGAATTGTTAAAATCTCTGTTAAGTGAACTCACGTGCATCACACGTGATATGTAAAATGACCTAAATACCCACGATAAAATGTATTTTAGCAATTGCCCCAAATTAGAATGTGGAAACTTGCATATTAGCATATACCAGTGTAGTCGAAGGCGAAAGGCGCAAAGCAACTTTACTACCTCATAAAAAGTTTGAGGTGCAAGGCGCAATTTGAAGTGCAAGCCTCACTAACCAAAACGCACTATTACTTTTTGGGGTTTTTAAAATTTATAAATAATATTATATATCATGATAACATGGATCGCCCATTAGGTGACCAATCGATAATTATTAATCTAAATGAGAGAATTTTCTCATATATTATGAGGTCATTTTCTCATATACTATAATATTATGCGCAATAATTATATCTTTTCCTTAATCAGTGAAAGAATGCTCCTACCAAAATGATGAGTATAACTTTAACCCATGACCTTTCATATTCTGAAGACTGATGCTCGCGCCTTAGTGCGACTTGCTAGGATGAGGCACAAATAGTCTAGGCGTCTGTGCCTCGCGCCTCAGGCGTGCCTTCGACTACACTGGCATATACCCCCATTATTTAAAAAAGAGATTTGGGATATTTTAGCAAACATCCCCATTCAAACTGTGGAAAGTAGGATATACACCCATTATTTTAGTGTTAGGTGTTCTGAAAAATGTGAGTATTATGTGTGGTTACTCAGTCTAAACAACTTTCTTCCTGTACTAGTGATAACAATGTAATGGAAAAAGGTTCTCTATCAGATTTTGATCCCAAAAAACACAAAAATCATAATCTATTACAACGAATTGTTGTGCATCATCACTAGCTTGTGTACCATCATCTATTACAACAGATTGTGTGGTTTCCTGTTCCACTCTAGAATGTGCATCATCAATTCCATTATCTTCGTTTACAATAGATTCAACAGTGGCTTGTGTATTACCCATAGTCACAAATTCGTCGTTTATAAATAATTCGACAAGATTTAATATTCGGAAATCAACAAAAATCTGGCAAATTAGGGGAAAAATTCGGCAAAATTTCAGGAAGAAAGAAATACAAAATTTAATGCATCTAAGTAGTTAGTACTTATCACCTAAGTAAAAATATATATAAATCCATAAATATTTCTTGTATAATTTGCTAAATTCGCGAATTATTCGCAAAACATTCGTTTAATTTGTGAATTTCGTGAATAATTCGTGAAGTAGGGGAATTAAATGCAAACCTGCAAATAATTCGCGAATTTGTTCGGCAAATTATTTCTTCGTGAATAATTTGCGATTTAATGAATTATTCACTAACTTTGTTAATATGGTATTACCTATTGTCACACAAGGTTGTGCATCATCTTCAACAACACCCAAGTTGAGATGTGGAAACAAAGCATTGATGTTTTTTCATCAAAACAACAAATACATGTTATATAGTATTCAAAACCCTAAAATTGTTCCGTCCAAACTGACGGTATTTCTTAGTTTTTAAAAAAAATGGTGGGGGGCATATGCTAGTTTTCGCATTTTGAATGAGGGCATTTGTTAAAATATATCAAATATCCCATTTTTTTAATAGTGGGGGTATATGTTAGTTTCCACATTCTGAATGGGGGCATTTGCTAAAATACACTTCATCATGGGTATTTAGGTCATTTTACATATCACGTGTGACGCACGTGAGTTCACTTAACGGAGATTTTAACAGTTTAGTCCAAACTGAGGGTATTTCTTAGTTTTTTTAAAGTGGGGGTATATGCTAGTTTCTATATTTTGAATGGGGGCATTTGATAAATTATCCCTTTTGAAAAAAACCGCAAAAAACCATGGAATTATGAGGCTATAGAATGTCGCCAAAATTTTGAAATACATCATTTCGTGAATTGGCAGCACTCTGTGGCGCCTATATAGCCCACAAGTTGCCAAAACTGTGAAATACAAGATTTCCCGAAATTAGCTGAAAACTTTGATCTTTTAAAGCCCACAAAATGTTGCCAAAATATTAAAATACCAAATTTCATGAAACTGGCCGAATACTATGGACTGTAACCCACAAAATGTGGACAAAATGTGGCTAAATAAGTGAACTACGGAATTTCGAAAAAAATTGCTAAAAACTGTTGATTATTGCCCACAAAATGTGCCCAAAACAGTGAAATATGAAAATTCACGATATTTGTTAAAAACTGTATATTATATTCCACAAAATGCGGCAAAAAAATTGAAATACGAAATTTTGCGAAAACTGTCAGAAAATGTGGATTTTCACAAAATTTGGCCAAAACTTTGATCTACGGAATTTGGCAAAATTAGTCGAATTTTTTGGATCATAGCCTATATAATATGGTACAAACAGTTATTGAATTTCGCAAAAATGGGCGTAAATTATGGAATATAGCCCACAAAATGTGGTCAAAAACTACGAAATACATAATTTTGTGAAATGGGCATAAAACTGTAGATTATAGCCGTGCAAAATGTGTCCAAATAAGAGAAATACGGAATTTCAAAATTTTGGTAAGAACTATGGGACTATAGTCCACAAAATGTAGCCAAAATAGTAATTACCCTCAAACTATAGCATTTAAAAGGTGGCCAAAACAGTAAAATGAGGAATTTCACGATATTGGTTGAAAACTGTGTACTAAAATAGCCCACAAAATGTTGTTAAAACAATGAAATATGGATTTTCACAAAATTGGCCGAAACTGTAGACCATAGCCTATAAAATGTTGCTACAATAGTGGAATGTAAAATTTTGTGAAAATGGTCAAAAACTGTGGATATAGCTCATAAAATATCGAAATACGAAATTTCGCGAAAACCACCTGAAAATTGTGTAGTATTGTGCACAAAACTAGCCCACAAATCGTGGCCGAACAAGTGAAACATGGAATTTTGCAAAATTAGACAAAAATTATTGACTATAGCCCACGAACTGTGGTCAAACTATTAAAATACAGAATTTCGCGAAAATTGCTGAAATGTGTGGACTTATAGCCCACTGATTGTGTCCAAAACAATGAGATACAGATTTTTGCAAAATTGGCTGAAAACTGTAGTATAGCCCACAAAAATATGGCCAAAACAGTGACATACTGAATTTCATTAAATTTGTGGGAAACTGTAGACCACAGCCCACAAAACGTGGCAAAAACACTAAAATACGAAATTTCTCGACCGCCGAAAAATGTGGATAATCCAAAAATGTGAAATATGAAATTTCTTGAAATTGGCCAAAATTTTTGGATGCTTATGAAATATGGCCAAAGCCAAACAATGAAATTCCGAATTTCGCAAAAAAGGCCGAAAATTGTGGATTATATAGTCACAAGATATGCCAAAACATTGAAACATGGGTTTTCACGAAATTGGCAAAAACTTTGGACCATAGCCCATAAGAGTTGGCCAATAGTGAAATGTGGAATGTCGCAAATGTCGCAAAATTGGCGGAACATTTTGGACTTGTAACCCACAAATTTTAGACAATATAGTGAAATTTAGAATCTCGAAATATTTCAAAATTTGTGGAGTATTTTAGCCTCAAAATTTACCAAAATTGCGAAATTCAGAATTTTTACGAATTTGGTTGAAAACTGAGGATTACAACCCACAAAATTTGGCTAGAATAATTCAATTCAAAATTGTCATAGTCGGTCTTGGTTGAAAACGGTGGACTATAAAGCCCACCAAATCTGGCCAAAACCATGAAATTCCAAAATTTTTAAAGATTGATCGAAAAATGTGGACTAGACACAAAATCTGGAACACGGTGAAAATAAGGATTTTTTCAAAATTGGCTGAAGAATCTTGCCAGAACAATGAAATTTAGAAATTTGTGTTGTTTTCCTTTTGTATGAATATAAGTTGGTGACAGATGTACATGCCATATTGCTAAACAATAACTTGGAATAGGGTTCAAATCCGGCTCACATATGCTTACCACTTATTCCAGAAAATATTTTTAATGTGCTCCTATCTAATAGGATTAAGCTAAAGCCCTTTTGTAAGTCTACTAGGACAATTTATAATTAAGCTAATTTTCTATAATTCCTAATAGCTAAGCCCAATTGTAGGCGAATTGGTAGCTTACTACAATGGGCCTATAAAATCAAAATTAGGCTAGTGTATTTGCCTACTCTGTAAACTTTCATAACCTTTTGTATCCCTATCTCAAAGTCAAAATCAAGTTCAAGAAACTCAGCAAAGGCAATTGAAATTGGTTCTACTGTTCGATGTTAAAGATCCCACAGATCGAGATATGTATGTAATCTCTTTATCCCTAGAATTGATTAAAGAAATATTCTACTGGTTTAATTTTTTTTGAATTGGCTTAGAGTTCTGTGTTGTTGAAACTCTTCAATTTTGCAGGGATTCAGTGATATCTGTGGTGAAGAAGAAGGGATTAGTCATCCAAGGATATATGGTAACTTTTTGTGAACATTATTAGGCTACAGTCCATGTTATTGGTATTCTTTTTTAATCCAATTTTTATGAATATTTTTGTTCAGTGAAACTTTTAGTCCATGTAATTAGCGCTTTTTGCAAGCGTCCTTGCTTGGGGGCTTCACTGCAATGACACATCGGGTCATGAGTTTAGACTTTCATCTATATAATAAAACACAAAGAAAGCTATCAAGTGGCTCTCCTTCAATCCCTCCAAAAATCAAAGGCCTAGATCTAATCTTACAAAACATATTTTTCCCCCAAAACTTCCCCCCAAAACTCAAATTCAAATCTCCCACCCAAAACAACTCCTATATTTTTTTTTCTCTCTCTCTCTCTCCCTCCCTCTTCTATTCAAAAAATTAAGAAAATAAAAATTTTAAAATTTTTAAAAATTAAAAAACTAAAAAAATTAGAAAATTTTATAACTTTAAAAATAATTCGAAAAAAATAAAAAAAATCATATAATATGTTTTTTGCTCTGTGTTTGCTACTTTAATTAATTTGCTGGACCTCCAAAACTATTTTATATAATCAAACAAGGTGCACCGTTCCGAAGACGTGCCGTTGGCACGTGTCAACGGGCAAACCTAGTTCTAAAATAAAAAAGGAATGTTATGCTGTCGAATAACAAGTAATATAACTGGGGTATCCAAACACCGTGAAGTATACGAATTATTCAAAATATATGCTATTGAATAACAAGTGAATTGTAATTGGATGTTTTGTACTTTCATTGTATCACGAGTTTGAGACTTCAATCAATTAATTAAAGTAAAACATTGCTATCCTGTAACAAGTAAATAAATGGTGTCCTTAAATAGTAATTGGATAAACAACCTTGAGACATTTCTGAGCTCATTAACAATACGGCATGTTTGTACGTAAACAAGACCCAGTATCTACCATCTGAAACACTTTGGCTACTCTGTAATTTTTGTCAATTTCAGTGGCGTGAAAACCAAGTAGTCGAATCTAGGAACACTGGAACATGAAGCTCTGTTAAAGAAAATCGGAAAGAGCTGAGCCCATATGCAATTTCAGAGTTTGGCCAGTGTCAGAATTTCAACTGGTGTGTTCCTGAACTTTCATTCATGGTTTATGGATAGTATCACTGATTTTGTGGGGTGTGTGTCGGTGGGTGGGGGGGGGGGGGGGGGGGGGGGGGGGGTTGAGGATGTCGAGTGAACCCCAAAGTTTCAGAATCTGATGTATGATTGCTATCTGCGAGTGTCGGGTAATGGGTAACAATATATACTTGAGTAATTTGTAAAGGATATTGTAATTGAACCAAGGATCTTTGTAGATGAGAGATAAGAGGTTTTTCTGTGCGAGAAATTCTTGTTAATTTGGAATGTTTATAACGTTTGCCTCTTGCACTTTGATTCATTGAGTCAATTCCTTGGTCAAAACTTCGGCAACAATTTTCTGTAAAACTTTTGGCTGCCTTCCAATGCAAATTTCTGAGGCTAAATTAGAAAAAATATTCCTGAACTATACCATTTCTGCATAAAACCACCTTAAACTATTTTTTTGCACAAAAAACCCTTCTGAAGTATGTTTTAAAAAAACCTACTCCGACAGTGAGCTTTCTTCCGATGGTGAGCTCTCTGCTAAAGTTGAGTGAGGTTTTTTGACAATAATGAAAAAGATGTATGATGTTTTTTGAACTAACTTACAGGATGGATGAGGTTATTTAATACAAGCAATAAAGTTAGATGTTTTTTTTTCTGTAAATATACTTTAGGAGGATTTTTTTTGAAAATATACTTGAGGAGGTTTTCTGTACAAAAAATAGTTCAAGGTGGTTTTCTGCTATAATGGTATAGTTCGGGTTTTTTTCTTTCTTTCTAATTTAGCCAATTTCTGATTTTGTCTCTGATAAATAATAATATCATGTTGCTGAATTTAACAGGAGTTGAGACAGTTCTGGTATATCACCATTTTGGCTTTGGTTCCTTCTTTAATTTGGAATTTTTTTCTCTAATATTTCTCAGGATGCCTTTGTTAGATGGATGGTGAACTAAATGGGTGCTGTTTTTTGGATTGATGGTTGTGTTAGTTGTAGAGGTGGAATTAGGGTTATTGATGGATTGGTTGTTGATATATGCTCTATGTATACTTACATGTAGGCATAAGAAGGGTTGGTATTTGGAATTAATTGTAAGTTGGTTCAAATTTTTGAAAGAACAGTGATTTGGAGCAACATTTGGTATTTGGTATTTGGCCTTATTAAAAATGTTTATCGTTGTGGGATATAGATCTTCCATGATTTACAGCCAATATTGAAGTTTGTGTTAGAATGTAAATATTGAACTTCCAACCCTAACTAAAAACGCTCAGAAATTATGGTTAGAGTTGAGCGTCATAAGATCAGGGTCATGTTTGTAGACTCGACACCTAAACTATACAGAGACATATATATATGGAAAATGCTCTATTGAAAACGTACTGTCGTGTGGAAAACGTGAAAACAAACCTAGGCCGTTGTTGGGAACAATGGCTTAGGTTATAATGCATTATAATCTAGGCCGTTGTACCCAACAATGGCCTACGTTGTTTTCACGGGTTTTCTCACGTACTATAGTGTGGAAAACGTGAAAACAAACCTAGGCTGTTGTTGGGAACAACGGCCTAGGTTATAACCTAGACCATTGTACCCAACAACAGCCTACGTTGTTTTCACGGGTTTTCACAACATTTGTGTTTTCAATGGAGCATTTTTCATATATATATATATATATATATATATATATATATATATATATATATGCAAATGCTCCATTGAAAACGGGTCTAGTTTTTACGGGTTGAAAAACAACGATCTGAACCATTGGACACTTTTGACCGTGATCAACGGCTCAGATCTGAGCCGTCCATTACCCGTTCTCACTAAGTGGTGGAGGGTTATTTTGAAACCTTCGTCCCAAATAAGTCTTTGCCTCACAGATTTTAAAAAAGTGAATATAACCTAGGCCGTTGTTCGGCCTAGGTTATAAAAAATTGAATAATAGGCCGTTGTTTGGAACAACGGTCTTGTTCTCAATTTTTATAACCTAGGCCGTTGTTGGGAACAACGGCCTAGGCTATAAAATTTCTATAAAATTTCTATAAAATTTTATAGCCTAGGCCGTTGTTCCCAAACAACGGCCTAGGTTATAAAAACTGAGAACAAGGTCGTTGTTTGAAACATTCAAACAACGGCCTATGATTCAATTTTTTATAACCAACAGCGGTCTAGATTATATCAATTTTTCAGAGCGAATCAGGCGAAGAGTTATTTGGGACGAAATTCCCAATGTAACCCTCCACCACTTAGTGAGAACGGGTGATGGACGAAATTTTCAAAATAACCCTCCGTCACTTAGTGAGAACGGGTGATGAGCGGTTTAGATCTGAACCGTTGATCACGATCAGAGTGATCCAATGACTCAGATCGCTGTTCTTGATGGGCGGCTGAGAGTTTAATATTTATATTCTAAATATCTATGAAACCACTGAGTTAAGTACATGATTCAAATATGAATATATTTAGAATACTGAACTTTTTAACCGAAGCTGGGCTTAAACTTGGTATACACTAGATTTAACTCTAAGTGGGCTACTTAGGCCCATTTAGAGGTGCCTTATTAGACCAACAACCACAATGGCACCGCCCGTAATTGAAACCAACTTCAGTGGCATTGTTCTCACTGTCAGCTAAATTTCACACATTTTTTTATTTTCGCTTTCCGAAACAATGGATTCGTAAGGACCGTACAATTTTTGGAAAGGGGAAAAGACTAAAAAGGACATTTCCATTTGCAAAGCCAGAAAACAACAATAACAAGATCACAATCCAGCGGCCCATCAATGAACAGCCCATCATTTTACAAGTTTCTGGGCCATTTGTTTGGGCTGTAAGTACACACCCTAATTATTTTTTCAGTGATTTTGTTCGGTTTGCTATAACCAAATTCCACCTTTTTTGTCTTGCTAAAGTTGCTACGATATTGATTACCAAAAAAGAGTTTGCAATGATATTTGCATCGACACAAACTATGGAAATATGTGTTATACTCAATGAGTGTTATTAGAGAATATGACAGGAAGTTCTCTCACTTCCTACATGTAATTTTTTTTTAATTTTTAAAATTTTTTTTTTTTATAAAAGGATAAAGCCTAAGGGCTTCACCCAAGCAACAACAAAGACAAGTACAAAAAGAGTTTATACAGACCCTGAAGAACAAGGAAAGAAGTGGAGTAAGAACAAAATAACCTCAAACAAAAAGGATCAAAACTCCACCAACAAAGAAGCAAAAAAAACTTCAAACATAAAGGACCAAGACTCCAGCACAAGTCAAACAACCAAAGACACAAAGAGAACTATCAAAGACAAAACACGGATCTGAAATCATCCTCTGAATCCGAAGGTAGTAACAGAATTTTTGGCATAGAATTACAGTAACTAGACATTAACTTTTATAATAGGAACTTTCATAAAGTGAGAATGTGTGCTGGAGTATCTTTATTACATGTTAATTATTCTTACCTCTATTTTCACCGATATGTTACATTAGACTCCACATATGTATATGCATCTGATCCAGGCCCGATCCTGGCCTGATGCAACCGATGCAACTGCATCAGGTCTCCAAATCACCCAAAAAAAAGCCCCCGTTTTCAGGGAAAAAAAAATTTATATTAGACTCAACATATGTATATGCATCTGATCCAGGCCCGATCCTGGCCTGATGCAACCGATGCAACTGCATCAGGTCTCCAAATCACCCAAAAAAAAGCTCCCGTTTTCAGGAAAAAAAAATTTATATTAGCTTCAGGCTCCTAAAATCCATGAATCATTTTAATTTTTTCATGATTTTATATTAGCTTCAGGTCCCTAAAAAATTTTATATTAGCTTCAGGCCCCTAAAATCCATGATTTCTCATGTATAATTTTTTTATTTTTTTTCTAATACATGAATCGTTTTTTTTTTTTTGGTATATTTGGGGCCCTTTTTTGAGAGTTTGCTTCAACCCCTAGGGTTGCCCCTGACGTGATCATCTTAAAATTTAATAATATTTTTCGTAATTTTCTTATGAATAATAATGAGTTTGTATATCTTTTTACTCAACGCACGAAACACAAAGAAAGAGATAAAACTATATATATATATAAGAATCGAAAATGATCAAAAGAATCAATCTTCTAAGTTAATTTCTTCTCCTATATATATTCAACCAAAACCAATTTAATTACGTAAAGTTAAAATCGATCTTACAGTTATTGAACATTAATTTAAATCATGCATTCATGGAACATGATAAGAGCGTCTAAGCTGAGGAGGTATACAAGGCGAATTCCTCCAAACAGTAGCATGCAACCTAAGCATCTCCTTCGCCCTCTCCTTCGTCTTCTCCCCGCAATCCACTTGCATTAGCAGCAACATCTTCGAAACCACCCCCACCTCCACCATCTCCTTCAAAATCCCCAACGTCGGCGAGCTCTTTGCCACCAAATACAGTATCCTCATCGCCCTCTTGCTCGCCAACACTGAAACCCTAACCAGTTTCTTCGACACCACTGCTATCCCTGCAGCATGGGCCACAATTTCTGCCCTCCCTTCTGCACACTCGCTCAGTCTTGATAACACCGATAACATCAACTCGTTCGCGCTCCTCTCCGTAAGCTCATCATCCATTAGAAGCTCTATTATAACATTCACTACTTTGGCTTCAACTGCTTTGGTTTTGTTGCTTCCATATGGAGTAACTCCGCTTAGTACTTGGAGGGCTGCCTTTGTTGCTTGGTACGATATCTTGTCATTCAAAACATTCACAATGTTTACGAAGAACTCTTCACTTAAGGCCATTAACCGAAACGGAGATGCCACGGAAAGTAGAGATTTGAGGAGTAGGATAGCGTATACTCGAGATTGCAGGTAGCAGCTGCAGGTTGATCTAGTACTTAGAATGGAAGCTAAAGTCTCGACGAAATCTTGATGCTTCTTCTCATGTAGTAGATTGACAAGGCTTTGCTCTGATAGTTGAAGAGAGTGTAGAATGCTGAGAGCATCTTCTTGTTCTTGCTCGATGCTGTTCTTTACAATGGTGACCAAGAAATCAACAGCTCCTGATGATGCTTCAACGCAACGTCTGTTTCTGTCACTTTCGGCTACAATTGATTTGAGTTGTCGGAGGGAGTTTGAGTACATGTTCGACGAGGACGACGTGGCTGCATCTCGGATGAGATCGGCAATGAGTGATTTGGTGACGGGCGGTCTAGGGGTGGGGAAGCGCTCGATGCCTTGAGATGCCTTTGTAATGCACCAGCCTTGGATCAGACGACGGAGAGTGACATTGGGTGTAATGAGTGAGTCGGAATCGGATACTAGGGTCTGGTTGGTGACGGGACAACTGGGGTGGTTCTCGGTGTATATCCACCGTTCGATCGAGTGGCGGTCGTAGGTGATGCCGGTCGGGAGGGTGACCGGGTCCCTCATGATTTGGAGAGAGATGGGACACAAGAAGTAGGATGGTATCTCAATTGCATATGCTTTCTCCATTCTAGTTCTCTTTAATGAAACAGGGTGGCTATATGTCGACACGTTTTATATATAATAGTTATAATTTGTTGAAGAATGATTTGGTTGAAGAATGAATGAGATGGTTGAATGAAAGGATGCAAGGGGTTTAATAGGAGAAGGGATTGGAAGAGTTTGGAGAGATTCAACTTCGAAGAAGTCAATGATAGGGGCATTTTGGGAAGTTAGATAGGGATTCTTTTAGTATTAAATATGTTTTTCTTGGACAATATTTAGTATTAAATATTGACGTATATGTATAGAGTTTATAGCGTATAGATTTGTTGAGGTTTAAGAGTGTGTACATGATTTTAACTGTCCAAATTGGAATCTTCAAACGTACGTGTACAAGTGTAATTATCGTAGCTTCCAGATATGGAACTTTTCCATCAAATTTAGGTCAGAGAGTAGTCCGGAATTGTTGAAGAAGCATGGATGTGGAAAATTTCTAAACCTTTTCTAATTTTGGAGAAAAATAATAATAACTTTTGTACCAAAGAAAATGAGAAAGAAGTATTCAATTGTAAATATTATTTTCTAGATTATTGAATGACTTTTCCCAAATTTAAAAGAATATATTCCCTATTAGAATTAGGAAGTATATATATAGAATGTACAGTATTATTTGAAAATAATACTACAGTTTATTTTAGATGGACTGTGTATAATAATTAACCAAATCCTCCTATTATTTTAAAGAATATAGAAGGGATACAAATCCCTTCTGCAATGTGTCTACTAATACTAGTAATATATTTTAAAGAATATAGAAGGGATACAAATCCCTTCTGCAATGTGTCTACTAATACTAGTAATATACACGTGCAATGCACGTATTACTTTTTTAAAAGAAAAAAAAATAAAGTAAGAATTCGGATTTACATGTGTGATGCATGTCATAATAAATAGGCTTATATATTTTTAAAAGTAAATATGAAGACTATAATGACAGATTTGGAATTGCACGTGTGTGGCACGTAAGTAGGTAGTTTTACAACTCCAACTCTTCCATCATAATAGTAACTATATATTATATTATAGATAGATAGATAGATAAATAGATAGTAATTTACACGTGTGATGCACATTTAATATATTTAAAAAAAATTAAAGTAAAAAATTTGACGTAGTGAGAACTCGAACCTGAGATCTCTTTCATATTAGTTATGCACGTGCAATGTACGCGTTGGTAGATTGACAGATGACACTAAGGCCTTCTCCCATTATAATATTAGAGATTAGAGATAACCGATGTAGTAGATTCCTATATCGAATTCAATTGACGCAACAGTTATAGTATAGTTATAGTATGCAACATCACCTAATCAAATATTGATCAATAAATTAAGTTAATTATTTCTTTCATAATATATATATAATATAACAATCTGTGCAAATTTTGCATATAATTCCAATACACTAACTAAAATTTTGGGTACAGCTACAGATACTCATAACATTTTCCAACTTTGTTAAATTTATCTACAACATTTAAATAAAAGGTCAATTTATTTGACTTGATTGAAAAAAAATATATGGAAATACTTAGAAACATAGATTGGAAAATTCAGCACAATTAAGTTAAGTCATGCGATTGCCACATCAGTAAAACAATGCAAGAGCCACGTACATTCTGATAAACCTTTCTTATATTTAATTGATTTTTAATTACTAATTGTTACTTCCACAATTGTAGTCATCAAATTAATCGACAAATATATGCCTTCTGGGCACTTATTAAATATAGCTATAGTCACAAATTCGGGAGTCAGGAATGATTTGTCAAAATTTAATATTCAAAATTAATACATTACCCATCACCTAAGTAAATATATATTTAAATTCATGAATATGAAAAATAGTCACAAATTTATCAAATAATTCATTTAATTCACGAATTATTTGCGAATAATTGGTGAAGTATTTGATTTCAACAGAAATTGATACTTCAAGCAAATTGATTCGGCAAATTAATTCTTCGTGAATAATTGTCAAATTCGTAAATTATTCGCAAACTTTATTACTATAGTTTTGACCGCCAGAATCAAAGTTGAAGACTTGAAGCACAAGTATAAAATACAACAAGAAGTTACACTTTAGACTCTACTTGTTATAAACAATAATGAGTCTAAACAGACTATAGAAAATGTAAAAACTTAGGAATTCATTTCTTGGACCAATATGTAAGACAACTGTACGGTATGAGACTTTTTACTTAATCACAACTATTTTATAATAGGTTTTTAAAAAGTATATATAAGTATTGATTTGGTATTATTATACATTGTGTGAGAAGACCATTTTTGCCCTTGAGATTGTGTGAAAAATCCACCATAGTTTCTCCCTTTGACCTTTTGATCAAGCTCGTGCTCCTTTTTAGCTACTCTAACTTTGCCCTTTTTTGACATTTCAACGTCATAATATATATATATATTGTACAACATTTTCTTTTCTCAGTAGTTGTTCGTTTAAGGCATGTGATTTCATGCATGTGATGTATAATCGATCGAAGGTTCCATCTACGTCACAGTCTCTTTCTATATGTAAATTAATCCTAGCTTTGTCAAAAAACGTAAGGATTAAGATATATATCTCTATTAGCAGTAATGTATACAATGAACGTAAGGATTAAGATAATTAAGGTGGTCGTTGAAATTAAAGCCAAATCGGACGGCGGATATTGATCGATCTCATGCAAGGGTTTCAAATATTAACATGCCTAGCTTTGTCAAAAAACAGCATGCAGCCAGTTTGCCCAGAAATGTATAATTAAGCCGTACGTACGTCAATTTAACTTTTGGAGTTGGGATTAGCTAGATTTAATATATTTAATTATCGAGAAGGCTACTCGATCGCAAACTGGGTTGCCAATAGTACTTGTCGATCGAGTAGAAACGAAGCGTACTTTAAATTGGACCTGACTAATTACAATGCACGCACACTGTCACTATATATGCATGTGATATATGGTTAGTATTGTATTTTCTAAATAGGCCGGTGGCTAGGTATATTACCAGTTGGTAAGAGAGCTTAATCGATCGATTTGTCACAACTTTCCGTATTGTAAATGTCTTTTTAAACTGGCATTTCTTTGGTCTAAGTTTACGATGTTTTAGGTAAGAATTAACAGGATGACTACCGATCGAAGATCGGTAGAATTTTGTTGGGTCGAAGTTGACGATGCTTGGTTAATAAGAAATTAGCGGTGGAATAAAGTCAGCATTCATATCAACGATCCGAATCGTTTACATTGATATACAATTGATATACATGTCTAAATTAGTCTAAATATATAAAATCAAGTTATTTAAAATTTATTTACCCATGTACTAAAGTGTTAGAAAATTGTATTGCTAAATATTGTTTTTTCTTTAATGATATATTGTTTGACAAGTTTCAGACTCCAACTTTAGTGTATGAACTAGATTGATTGAAAATAAGTATATAACAAATTAGGATATAAAACATGAGGAAGGGAAACTCAAGACTCTCATATCGAGTAATTGTACAGTCGACCCGCACTGTTTAGCCTATTCCTTGAATATAAAAAAAAGGTTAAAATTCGAAATTTCTGCCAAAAATGTAGACTTAGACCATAAAATCGATAAAATCAGTAAGACTAATTTCACCAAAAAACTGTAGAGCCCACAAAATAGGATCAAAATTGTGAATTCTAGAATTTCTTAAAACCGGTTGAAAATAATGGACTACTGTATCATAATCTGGCTAAATAGTGAAATTCAATATTTATCGGGATCGGCCGAAATTGGTAGACTACCTCTCAAAATCGGACAAAGACAACTAGGTTCAAAAATCGGTCAAAATGGGTAAATATAACCGACAAAATCGGGAAAAAACAATGAAATTGGGAAAATCTTAAAATAGGCCCAAAATGGACAATAAGCCCACAAAATTTGAATTTCAAAATTTCAAAATTGGCATAAAATAGTGAAATATAAAATTTGATCAAAATAGTAAAATTTAAATTTCTCAACGAAACAGTTGACTATAACCCATAAATTAGACCAAAGCAATGGAATTCAGAACTTCTCGACCTAAAAAAGTGAACTATAAGCCCACAAAATCCAGAAAAATAGTGAAATTCAAAATTTCTCAAAATAAAACAAAAATAGTTGGCACACAAAATATGAGAAAAATGTGAAATTTAGTACTTTTCACAAAATCACCGATAACGGTGGACAATAGCAAAAAAAAAAAATGCCAAAACAGTGAAATTCAAAATTTTCTCAAAACAGTAAAAAAACATATATAATTGCCCACAAAATTAAAGAAAACAATAAAATTTAGAATTTCACTAAATCGGCAAATAAAGTAAACTATAACCCATAAAATATGGCCAACACTAAGAAATTTAGAATTTTTTAAAATTAGCCAAAAACGGTGGTTTATCCCAGTAATTTGGCAGGAATAAAAATAAAATATTTCTTGTGAAAACAGTAGACAAAAATAGTAAAATTATAAATTATAAATAATCAAATGGCGGGGAGGGACGATGAAATTAGAAATTTCTTAACATCTCTAACACTATAATGGGAGAAGAGCTTAGTATCATTTGTCATTCTAACAACATGTGCAACGCACATACATAACTGGAATCATGTCAAATAGTGATTTAAAATGACCGCATACCCCATAAAATTTGGCCAAATCGTGAAATTAACAATTTCTCAAAATCAAACCAAAAATGCATAACGCGAATCAAAATCCGGTCAAAAAATGAAATGCAAAGATTCTCATAATTAAGAGCTACATCACACTCCCTCTATATAAAACCTAGCATGTTCCTTAGCAGTATCCAATGAATGCAAAGATTAAGATAAGGCAGTCGTTGGAAAGCGAATCAGACGGCTGACATTGATCTCATTGATTTCACGTTAAAATAAACATCTCGAACAAAATAAGTGAACCACCTACTTGTTATCACCTCTGAAGTATAGCTAACTATAGTTAGTGCACAGACTGCAAGAACCACCCCGTAAAATTTTGGACCCAGACATAATTGATTAAAACACTGAATACAAATAAGATTATTTTCATCATAAAGTCAGAAACTAGAGACCTGAATTGCCAACACAACCATGGGCTTGTCATCTTTATTATCAAAGAAAAAAAAACACAACCATGGGCACAAAATAGAGTAAATATTTTAGACAGATCCTAAGAAGCAATCTATTTCCATAAAGAGATAATGATCATCTAGTCACCATTCCGAACCAGAAAGAATGAAGGTATGCTCGCTTAAGCTTACTATTCTCACAAAATAATACAGAGTTCACTGTACATGGCTGAAATATACAAAACATCTTGCAAACCCTAGATTTTCCTTACTTTTTTATATAAAGACTTCTAGGTACTCCACAAAATGGTAATATAGTACGAGTACTAATACAGATAACTGAAACTACAGTCCAAACAGAACGTTGAATGACGATATAATCATGGCCCGATTTGAAAGCTATCCATTGTGGGGAAGAATCCAAAAAACTCAAAAACTTACTTTTCATACATTGGTTTTGTTCGTGCTTTCTCATGTATATCACGAATCAGTTCCCGGAGCTCAGGAAATATAGAAACAACCAGGAGTTCTAATGTACTGTATGCAAGATGTTTAACACAAAGGGAGGACTGCATACACAACAAATATGCATTAATAAACATTGCAAATTGAAAACAAAATCCATTTAATGTACTACTATCACAATTACCTGGAGAAAGTAGTAGATGTCTTTTGCACACCGATGATACTGCTTGTTCCCGATCAAGCTAACTAATGTAGTTGGAGCTCCACCTGTTTTCAGAAACTCCATTTCTTATCTTTGTCTATAACGGTGAGGTCAAATTGAAACAAAAATACTAAGGTCTTGGAAACAAAAACAATCAGTTTTCCAAATGCAAATCATGGTCTAATTAACATGAAGAGCAAAAATATCCAAATAGGATTAGAATATTTCAGGCCGATGCAGTTGGAAAGTTGTAGTATGGATGGCATCAGGTAAGTGAAATCTCCCTCAGCAGAATAGCATAATAAATTTATATATTGTAGAATAGGATATAAGTACTCCCTCTGCTCCAAAATGTAAGTCGTTGAAGGTTTTCACTCTTTTTAAGAAACACATAAATTAGTGTATTAGGAAATAAATAGCCCTCTCACTTCAACCTATTAATTAACTTATTAATAGTGTACTTACAAAAATGCCCTCCTATTTGATTATTATGTTTATTTTTTCTAAAATTAAGCTCTCAAGGGTAGAATTGGTAGTTCGGTTAAAAAATTAATTAGTGAGAGATAAAGAGTGTAAATACAGTGTAGGAATTGTAAACGACTTACATTTTGGAACAAAAGAAATGAACAAAAAAAAAGCTTAAACGACTTACATTTTGGAACAAAAGAAATGAACAAAAAAAAAGCTTAAACAACTTACATTTTGGAACGGAGGGAGTGGAAAACTTCCATTTAATGAAATAACAAGAAAATGCTTCCTATCACCTTATAAGTCAAATAGCTGCCAAGTATAATCAAAAGAATATACTAGCTAATGGAACAGGAAAGTGCTAAATGTACTACCTTTTTGTTTACTACTTCGGTACTACGTACTACCAGACTCATGGCGCCTATGTAAAAACTTGCAATAATTACTTGTGCTCTACCTCTATGAGTGTAGTAAACAAAAAGTAGCACAATTACCATTACTCAAAAGGGGAAAATACACCTTACAACAAATTCTGGCAAAAAGATACTACAGTTTTTCCTAAAATTGAGCATCAAGTTCATTCAACGGTATTTACGGAATTGAAATGTTCATGCAAACAAGACTTCATGCAATAAAAACAATTGCGGCATTAAAAGTAATCACTCTCGTTCATAGAGGTCTCACCGAGGATCATTTTCTTAACATCACTTGCTCTCCGCGCTGCTTGTAGCTGGAGCTCAAATGAGCTAAGTTTGACAGGCTCCTTGGCAGCTATTTGACTGGAATTTTCAGATGGTGTACTTCTCAATTTGATAAAGAATGTACCATTAGGCCAAAGAACCTAATCACCAAGAAAGGAATAAAAATATGTTATGCCAGTCATACAAGGGAAAAAACACATTAAAGAGTATACGACAGCATATGTATAGAAAATCAGCTAGGTACAAATCAGGTTCTTCTACAAATAACCAACTTGACTATTTCTTTGCACCCTATTCTGATTTATTTTACACGATGAGTGAACTTCTTACTCAAAATTTATATTGGCCTGTAAATGTTTGATGTCCATTATGGCATCACAATACAATGGGAGAGTACCAAAGGAAGAGTAAAAGATTATTGAACATACGGGGTAAGCGGCCGAGTGAAGAGGATGTAATCAGAGCGGCGGCAAATTCAAAAGAGCATGTTTCCGTGTGTGGAGGTAATCCTAATAACAATCTTGCAATTACGAAGTATATATCTATAATACCTTATTATACTATGCAAGCATGTTCGGTTTAGCCATGGGATCAAGTGGAATTGAGTATATAGAAATTATCAACATGCTTAGAGGAGAGGGCAATAGACTGTGTCTATAATCGTTAGATTATCCCCGGGATAGATATAGATGCTAGATGATATTATTGTTTCCAATGTTATACATCTTTTGGAACGTTAGGGGGATGAGACAGTATTAAGAGGAGACTCATTAGCGAGTCATTTTCTAATAATAAACCGAGTATATGCGCTTTGCAAGAAACTATAATAAAAAAACACTAAGATGGAGGATTTTCAGAGTATTAGGATGTTCAGAGCTTTTGATTGGCGGTTCAAATCGGCTTTTGGTTCATCAAGTGGTATCTCCTTAGGAGTCGACCCTAGCATCTTCGAGATTGTAGATGATTTTATTGGGAACTATTCGGTTACCGTGGTAGTGAGACGTAAAAGCGACGTGGGAGCATATGGTCACATCGATTTATGGACCCTATGACTCTAGGTTGAGAGGTCATTTTTGGGAGGAGATTAAAGGCATTAGACTGAGATAGATAGGACCTTCGGTGGTTGGAGACTTTAATATCACTAGATTTCGCAACGAACATAGAGGAAGAGGGGCTAGTATTCAAGATAGATCGGACTTTAATTCTATTATTGACGACCTTCAATTGATGGAAATCATGCCGACAAATAGAGTATACTTGGACCAATATGCAGGTTAATCCTATTCTAGCTAAACTGGATCAAATTTTAGTGTCGTCTAACTGGGAGGACTCTTTCCCTCTGGCATCAGTTAGGTCTGTGGCTAGATTCACGTCTGCATGTTCCTTTAGCATTAGACTGTGGAGATGACATCACGACCCATCATCGCCCATTCAAATTCGAGAAAGCATGGACCCAATGTAGTAATATTCGGAAGATTATCGAAGATTCATGGAATGCAAATATTGACGAGATGGGCGTTGTTGGAAGATGGATTAAGAAGATGAGAAGACTGTGTAAGAGCCTAAAAGAGTGAGCCAAGTAGGAATTCGGACAGGTCAAAAGAAAATTGAAGGAGCTAGGTGAAAGAATTCAAGAACTAGAATTGATAGAGGAAGACAGACACTTGTTGGGAACCGATGTTGTGGAGTTGGCATTCAATAGACAAGAGGTTCATCGTTTCGCAGATATGGAGGAATTATATTGGAATCAACGTTCGAGAGTTCAATGGCTTAAAAAGGGTGATTCAAACACAAAATTCGTTCACAAAGTCGCCAACGGTAGAAGGAGACAAAATCGCATAGGGGCATATTCATAGGTCAAGAGTGGTCCGAGGATGAAGAGAAGATCCGACATCATCTAGACGGCACCTATAAGGAAATAATGGGAAACAAGAGAGTGAAAAGGGGTGCATTAAATAAAGATATGTGGAATTCTGCAAGGATTGAAGGAAGTGAAGGTATAGAGGATTTGTTTACTGAAGAGGAAGTCTACAAGGCAATCAAAAGTTTAGGGCAAGACAACGTGCCTGGACCTAATGGTTTTCCTCTATTCTTCAATAAGAAATACTGGAAGATTATCAAGGACTTACTGGATATTTTCAAGGAATTTTACTTGGATAATGCGGATATCGACAGACTGGATTACGCTAACGTGATTCTTGTTCCAAAAAAGAATGAGGTGTTAAGGATTGGAGATTTAAGACCAATCAGTCTGTTGAATGGTTCATTTAAGATTATTTCCAATGTCCTAAAACTGAGACTGTCCCCGCATCTTGATGATGAGGTTGGAGAATCCCAGAGCGACTTTATCAAAGGAAGGGACAACATGGACATTGTTGCTTCGGCACACGAGATAGCCTTTAGAGGGGTTAAGGAAAAAGCAAACAGAATCTTTTTAAAATTAGACTTTGAAAAAGCTTACAACTCGGTTGAATGGGATGCAGTAGACGAAGTTTTCGAACTAAAAGGATTCGGTGAGAGGTGGAGAAAGTGGATGACGAAGTGTGTTGAGGTGGAAAGTCATTTATTCAGGTAAACGAAAAATCAGGGAAGAAAATTAGATGTCGTAGGAAGCTTAGACAAGGGGATCTGTTGTCTTCGTTGATTTGATTTTCACCCTTATTGGAGATGGCTTGGCCGAAATGATTAGGCACGGGAGAGATGGCCAAATTATTCGAGGACTGACCATCAAAGGAATACCAAAGACTGTTTTCACTCCAGTATGCGGATGATACCCTTATGTTTGGGGAGGCAAAGGAGGAAGAAATTATGGCTATTGACAATTTATTTAGATGTTTTGAGCTTTGGGCGACTGAAAGTGAATCTCAAAAAGAGTTGTCATCCCATTTGCCGAGTAGCTGACCACCCCTATTGAATACACTGGAAATCATTTTGGGTGAGTTAGGAGAATCCCCATTAAAATATCTAGGTACACCGATTAGACCGGGGATGAGAAAAGAAGATTGGGAACCACTCATTGAAAAGGTCCAAAAGAGAATAGCAGGATGGAAAAGTCGTTACTTATCTCTAGGCAGTAGAATTACACTGATTAATTCGGTTCTCAACAGTCTTCCGACATACCTTATGGCCATATATGAGCTTCCGAAGTGGGTAGTGAACAAAACTGATAAATGTAGAAGAACATTCCTATGGAAGGGGGCGAGCGAACTGAATAAAGGATTTCATCTGATGAAATGGGGAATAGTATGCAAGAAAAAAGAATTTGGAGGTTTGGGGATTGTAGACCTAAAAGATATGAGTGGTGGTAGAAAATGAGGAGACGTAACAGTTGGTGCAAATCGTTCAAGATTTATCGAAAAAGAAAGAAATCCAGATAAGGGAGAAGCGAGCATGGAAAGGCATCACATTTATGGAAAGGAGTAGCGATAGTGAGAGAATTGTTTCATACCAATACTACATGTACTATTGGCAACGGGAAAGACTAGATTCTGAAAGGATAATTGGTGCGGGAGGTAATACACTCAAATCGTTGTTTTCGGAGGTTGCAATTGAAGTTGTAAACTTGGATGTGTTAGTTGCCGAGGTTTAGCGTAATAATAAGGTTAGAATTCAATTTCGAGATGAGGCATTGCAAGACAATTCACAGACTGATCAGAACATCAACGAATACATTCCCGCTGAAGGAAAATTTAACCAAGGAGATGAGGATGAGAGAATCTGGAGTCTTGACTCTCACGATAGGTTTTCGAGTTCTTCATTATACAAGTGGATTAATGACGGCAGCATGAGAAATTTTGAAGCGGATAAGATTTGGAGGACCAATGCACCAAGTAAAAGTGTTCCTCTTGTTGGTGGCTAATGATGCAATTTTGTCAAAAGCTAATCTTCTAAAGCGCAATATGCAAATTAACGTTACTTTCTCCAGGTGTGGGTCAAGGATTGAGGATACTGATCATATCTTTTTCAACTGTCCGAGGGCTAAGACGTCTTGGGAGGTTGTCTGTTTAGGTTTCGGGATGTTCAATTGCCCAAGTTCGACTCATGATATTTGGGGGGAGTGGAGAGACAAGATAGTACAACAGAAAATAGGAGAGCTTGGGATATCGTAGTTGCGGCTACTGTTTGGGGACTTTGGCTAGACCGAACTGAACTTTGTTTTCGTAACATAAACAATAGATTTCCTATTATGATGCATAAGATTTTTGCCTCCATTCATGCTTAGGCAGGTCAGGCGGGGGGAAAGAAGAGACTGCGTATGGAGTAATTCACAACATACGGGGTGACTAGACTAGACGGCAATACTAATGTATCTAGGGATGGCAACTGGGCCGGGTCAACCGCCGACCCACCCGCGACCCGGCCCACGAACCCGGCCCGCTTAACACCTTCACGGGTTCGGGTCGAACCCGGTGAACAGTACCGGGTCGACCCGGGTCGCCATTTATGCGAATTGGATTCGCGAAACCCGGCCCACGAACCCGCTCAACCCGCGAATCGGACCCGCCAACCCGCGGGTCGACCCGCGAATTGAATTCGCGGAACCCGTTACGGGCCGACCGTTCGACCCGCGGGTCGAACGGGTCGAAACCCACGGGTCGTGTGGCCGTTGTGAGTGTGCGCAGGCTCTGGCTGGCAGCAACGGCTCTTAGAGCCGTTTGCTGCTGGCCGTTGCTTCTTTTTTTTTTTTTTGTTTTTTTTTTTTGTTTTTACCCACTTCTAACCTTATAAATAGCCCCCAAAAATCTCCAAAAAATCACACCTTCCTCTCTTACTCTCTCTACTATTATACATCAAAAAAAAAAAAAATTTGAACAATTGTAGTAATCATCAAACAAGTGTACAAGGAGGCGTATACACGATCAAATTTTGGTCGTATCGGAGAAAAAAATTCAACGTCTTCAACTCTCTTCAACCATCGGCTCAAATCTACTTCAACCTCTTCTCAATTCAACTCTTCAATTGCGAAATCGGCAAAGCGCTCCTCCATCTTGTCTATTATTTTCTAATTTTCACGGTTTTTTTATATACGCGTATTCCACGGTGAACGGTATCAAAATATCTCTATCTCTCTACTATTTTTTTTTTTGCGTTGTAGTTAAAATTATTGTTCGTTTTTTGAACTTCTCTATCTCAAGATTCTCAACCCTCTTGTTTTTTAGTTTTTTTTTTGTATAATTCACCGCCACTACTTAGTAGATTTTTTTTTACATACCACATTACTACATTATGTCTAGATCACGCGGTAGCGGTCGTAGCGGACAAGATTCCTCCTCCTCTTCACGTAGGCCACCAATTGTCCCTATTAGTGAGCCCGCCCAAGATTACATTGATCCTACTATGGAACAATGGGGTACACACGACATGGATGTTGTAGGTGGCATTCAAATAGAAGAAGAACAACAACAACAACAACCCGAAACCACACAAACCCGTAGTAGTAGGAAAAGTAGAGGAGAAACTAGCGATTGGCACAAGTTTTATGAGTATATCCCGGACGAAAATATTCCGGGTGTAGGTTTGAAAGTGTGTAAAACATGTAGCAAAACATACAAATTCAAGAGGGGTGACGGGACCGGTACAATTAGTAGACACATACAACATAATCACAAAGAACTCCTTGATCAAATACAAGGCCAACAAAAAATTAACCCTAGGACCGGTCAAGTAGATAGCCACCCTTATGATCCCGAACTTGTTCGTCGGGAAATGGCCCGATTAGTAATTAAGGAAGAGTTACCATTTTCCTATCCCGAGAGTAGGAACTTGGAAAACTTTAATCAAACCGCCTTAAACCCTCATTTTAGGAGAATTCCGAGAAACACTTGCAAATCGGATTGTTTTAAAGTGTATGTTGAAATGAAGGACGCGTTGATTGCAATTTTATGGAGTTTAACTTGTAGGGTTAGTTTAACTTCGGATGTTTGGACGGGTGTCAACAATATTCCAACGATGGGAATAACCTGTCATTGGATCGACAATGATTGGATTCTTAATAAAAGAATCATATCACTTGCGTCGTTGCCGTATCCCCATAGTGGCGACGAAATAGCAAACCGTATTATAGAAATTTGTGATGTTTTTCATATTCGCGATAAAATTATGGCTATTAGTTTTGATAATGCATCTAACAACAATGTAGCAATTACTACTTTAAAATCTGTATTAAACCCTCCATCTGACAAAATTTTTCATGTTAGATGTGCATGTCATATTATAAATTTATGTGTTCAAGACGCATTAAAAATAGCTGATCCATATATACATAAAATTAGAAATTGTGTACATTTCATTGCATTAAAACCAAGCATTCTACAAGAATGGAAAGCTTGGTGTAGAGTTAGGAAAGTTCCTTTTAGAAAATTTCCAAAGGATGTTAGACACCGATGGAATTCTACTTTTGATTTACTTAATGTTGTCACCGAATATAAAGCAGTTGTAAATGATTTTTGTATCGCACAAAATATGCCTAATTTTGAAATGACTCCCGCCGATTGGTTTTTTGCTGAAGCTTTGTTGAAATTTTTAGAACCTTTTAAAACCGCAACTTTAAAGTTTTCTAAAACATATGAATCTACTTCTAGTAGCATTTTTATTGAATTAGTTAGCATGGTACAAATATTTAACGAAATGTTAAATGATGTCTATATTAGTAACATTGTAATACCTGCATTTCAAAAATTTTTGAAGTATTATTTTCCTCCTCCGATGTTGATTTGTGTTGCTACTGTTATGGATCCCCGTATCAAATTAGAAGGTACGAAGAATTTGATACAAATGTTTTTTGGATTTTTAGAGAACAATGTAGAATTAACAATTGATTGCGATCAGTTTTTAGTTCAGTTTGAAACTACCTTAAATAACTTGTATGATTATTATGATAGACGTTTTGCTTCTAGTGGTACAACTTCTGTAGTTAGTTCTTCGTCTGGTAGTTCTAGAGATAAGGGTAAAAGTAGAATTGGTGATAGAACATTTAGTTTACTTGAACAAATTCAATCTAAAAAACCTAGGACTAATCAACCAAATGAATTAAATTGGTATAACCAACAGGATACTGAGCCTACTATTTCTCCACTAGATATTTTACAGTGGTGGAAAGAACATGAACACACTTTTAGTATTCTGTCAATTATGGCTAAAGATTTGCTAACTCCTCCTGTCTCTACAGTTGCTTCTGAGAGTGCATTTTCTACAAGTGGCAGGGTTCTATCTGATTACAGAAATAGGTTGAAGCCGGAGTCGTTGGAGATGCTCGTTTGCACAGAAGACTGGCTGAAGGCTGAAGATAGGACGCAAGGAAAAGCACTATCAAGTTCAACAAGTGGGAGCAACTCGCCCGAAGATCAACAACAAGAACAACAACAATGACAACACTTACAATAGCTTTCTCTTGTTATGTCAAATTAGAAAACTTGTACTCAATTAAAATTGTATATAACAAATATGTTATTGTATAAAACTTATTTGTGAATTGAATTCTTCATTTCGTTATAAATTGTTCAAATTGTATAACTTAAATTCATATGAATAAAATTCCAAATTTTGTTGTCATTTTCACTCTTTCAATCTTATTATTAGTCTTCACTCTTCAACGATTTTTTTTGTTTATTAATATTATTAATTACTTAGTATTATAATTAAACATCATTTGGGGACATTTGAAGAATTGTAGTATTATTACTTATTATTATTATTACTGAATTTAATGAATTGTATTATTATTACTTATAATACTAAGTATTATTACTTAGTGAACTTAGTATTATTACTTAGTATTATAATTACTTATTGATATTTGATAGTTTTACTTACTTGGGGATATTTCCCCAAAATTACTTACTAATATAATTACTTACTTAGTAACATTCAAACATAATTTTTGAAATATCCCTCAATTTGATACTAATACTACGTAACTTAGTAATATAATTTTTTAAGAATTGTAGTATTCATAATTCATCAAACAAAGATATGATTGTTTGTATACAAGTATACAACATTCAAAAAATTATTATTATTATTATTTTAATTTAAACTAAAAAAAAAAAAAAAAAAAAATATTATACGGGCCAACCCGCGGGTCGACCCGGCCCAACCCGGGTTGAGCCCTAAAGGGTTCGCGGGTTGGGCGGGCCACCCATTTGAGAATGTAACCCGGCCCGGCCCGGCCCGTATAGGGGACCAACCCGGCCCGGCCCGGTTATGAATTCGTCCCAACCCGTCCGGGTTGGGCCCGGCCCGGCCCGAGTGACCCGTTCGCCATCCCTAGATGTATCTGTATCCGTATCTCTGTCTTAGTTGGTTTTGATTTCTGGATGTTGGGTCTTTCGTATTTGATGGGCTAGATTTTGATGTAATTAGTTATAGTTATGTTGTAATCTGTACTTCTGTGTTTCGTTATTTATCATTAATGAAGGAGCGACGGGGTCACCTTTATTCTCAAAAAAATATATATATAACATACAACTAACAGTAAAACCTTTATGCTAGATTAAGGTAAACAACCCTCTAAAGTTGGTTGCCTTTTACTTTGTTACTGTAAACTTAAAAGCATGCAACTACCATGAACTTACATCAACTTTTTACTCAGGTACCTACCGTAATTAACCAATAGTTTAACCATCATGTGCCCCTTAGACGAAAATGCCCTTCAATTTACTTGTAATTCCCAATATATTAGAACTAACTCCCCATGTCTAACTCATTGTGTTAGGGCTAGTAAATTTCTTGAGATTCAATTCACCAGTCTGCTCCCCTCAAGTCAGCTTCAACCTCCTCTCTCATTTCTAGTCACTCTAACAGTCCAGTCATTCTGTCAGTTTGGATTAGTCTTGTAGGAAGAAAAATGAGCTCATATTGCGATTTCAAGTGTGCGGCCACACTAGACATATTGCAAGAACCATTCACACTATACTAGTCTTACCCTGTGCAATTTGCACAGACTAAAATATTATTGACTCATAAAATTATATGAAAATAAAAAATTTAGAGATGCCCCTTAACTATTCGACAATTGGTTGGGACCCACATTGGACCTCGAAATCGATAATGCATGCATGCCACGTGCGCAATGATGAGATACCATTTCTAACTAAACAATGCTAAAATTCTAGTTTAAACCATTTCTAACTGAACAATGCAACAAAAGGATGATTCTTTTATGTCCTCCACTCCACTCAGACTTGTAACGAAGCCTAGCTTAAACCATTTCTAACTAAAAAATGCAACAAAAGGACGACTTTTTGATGTCCACTCTACTCCGGCTCCTAACGAAGCGGCGAAGCCTAACCCCCCCCCCCCCCCCCCCATTTTTAAAAAAAAATGTAAATTATAGAGTATATGCCCATTCCTAACTTGTGACTCAAATAAATGATTTCATTTTTTTTCCAAAAAACAAAAAAAAAATTAAAGAAAAATTGCCTTCATATGAGGAAGAGCAAGAGTTACCAAGTGCGCAATGATGAGAAAATGGAGGGGAAAATGCAAAGGGCTTGGACTGGGAGGAAGAATGGGAAGCTACCTACACCAAGTTCGATTATCATTTTGTAAACATCTGAAGAGACATACGATAAATATTATCGCGTTAAGAAAATATTCGTGCTTCATTTTCATATATCTAAAAACATTGAGATAAAAACTTTTTCTAAAATATTCTCATGAACAGTTGTAATGTAAAACAAAGGGAATAACATTTATAAGTACTCCATAAGAGGAACACAATACAAATAATTGTGTAGTACTAAAATTGTTCAGAACAGATTATTGTCACATTTGAAAATTGGTTAGTCAATCTATTATGAAGATTTTCTTCAATGACATTATATTGAAAATTATCTCCATAGATAGATTATGATGCAGGATATTGACAGTTCCATTACTCTTTCGACATACTGCAGTTACAATTTACACCATATCATAATTAGAAATCACATAAACCAAAACCTCTAATTATGCAGCAAATTGTATTTTAGAAAAAAATAGAATTAAATAAGTAAAATTCTCTTCCATTGGATGTTCAACATATTATCAATTATAATTTTTTTTATCTTGTTTAAAAGAATATCATACTTAATGTTTGACTACTTTCAAACTGACCATGATTAGAATCAAACTAACCATGGTCTTAATTAGTAAGAATCGACACTGTTTTAAATTTCCTTCGATACGGCCGAAATTTCGTTTCGGCTAGCTTGCCGTTACGAAATCACATATTTTATACTCTACATCGTTTTGGACCGAAATGATTTCAGCCGAAATTACCGAAATATCGGCCAAAATATTGCCGTAATTGGCAAAATATCAGCCGAAATAGACGCAAATGTTATTGTGAATATATTTAAAAATTTTGTTTTACTTTTTGCATACATGTCTTTCAATATAGGACCTTAACCTAAAATAATGTGAGATCTTCGTATCGCTATTGTTTGTGTATATGCAAAGTCAGGTAAGTTTATTAACTAATCATTTTTTTAATCAATGCAAATTCAATTTAGTTATATACTTATATTACATTCTCTTCTATATTATTGTTAAATTATGTTAAGATTTACTGTAATTGATTCATGTCATTAGTTACATTATACAGTATTTTATATGATAAATGACATGTAGGACATATAATATCTTATTTAGTAATAAAACAGATATTTATTGAGTATAGAAAATGAACATTCGATATGATCACATTTCTCCGAGATCTCCGATATTTCCGATCCGAGACGAAACACCCCTTGCCGAGACGAGTCCGAAATCCGAGATTTAAAACCATGAGAATTAAACAAACGCTTCATTGTCTCCTTAAAGGCCCATGACTACACCACAACCCAAAACCCATCAGACTATACCACCACAACCAAAATCCATCGAACTCCATCACAAATCTTGAAGTGCAAAAACCCTAAAACCCTTAAAAAGTTACTCACATTCAATGGGCTGAACTCCGGTGCTCTGGGCTCGACGGTGAGTACCGCCTTGGCGGCTTGCCCTTTGGCGGCGGAAGAGGGTGAAGGGGAGTAGCCGGAAGACGGTGAATTGGTTTTTTTCTGAAAGTAGAGATGGAAGATGAAGAGTTGGGTGCAGGGAGAGGGTTTGGATTTTTTGGGTTTTGGTTATTTTATTTTGGTTCATTAAAAATGTGTGATTTGCACGTTATAATTTTCCTCTTTTGCTCTCTATGTGATTTGCACGTAAAAATTTCCCTCTTTTGCTGTCCTTCTCTATTTCAAAATAGAGAAAGGAGAGGGGTAGACATTCTCTCTCCTATTAGCTTAATGTATAGATATAATGGGAGTTACCTGCAGTTATGTTAGTTCAAGGTAGTCACAACTCGCACGCATTAAAGATAGTTCCGGGTAATAAAGTAATTTACTGCTATTTAGCCAAACCTTTATTCCAACTTTGGGTTGGCAGTGTTGGCATAGAGAAGTCAATCGTGTCGTGCTGCCCGAACCTCATCAACTTGTGCTGTCAGGCTTCGGTTTTGTGCTCGTACTAGAAAATTGGGTTCATGTCTGTCTGTGCACCAAAGTTACAGAGGGACGAGGGGTGCAACAGGCACCTGCAGCCCAGCCCTCATGCTCAGGGTTCAGCCCAAGGTTTGAGAACTCGATTTAGGTTTCGGCATGTTTCGTTACTTTTGGTCAGTTTCGGTCATAGTTCAGGGTAGCAAAGTAAAAAGAATCTAGGTAACAAAGTAAAAAGAATATAAAGTACATGGTACTTAATTGCTATTTAGCCAAACCTTTATCCAAACTTTGGATTGGTAGCGTTGGCATATAGAAGTCAATCGTGTCGTGCTACCCGAACCACATCAACTAGCACTGTCAGGCTTCAGTCTAGCGCTCGTACTAGCAAAAAAATTGGGTTCATGTCTAGCCGTGTCGAAGTTACCAAAGTTACAGATGGGCGAGGGATGCATCAAGCCTAGCCTGCAACCCTCATGCTAAGGGTTCTGCCCGAGGTTTGATAACCCGGTTTAGGTTTCGGTTTCACCCAGTCGAAGATTAGTAGGTTTGGCAAGCAGGACCGGCCCCGAGTTCCCGAAGGCCCGAGGCGTAATGCCCATATAATTATTTTTGGGGGACCCTAATAACAATATTTTTTTACGCGTAAAATACGTACCCATATTTACAAAGAAAATACAAATTTGGAGGCCCCTAAAATTGCAAAAAATCTGGGGGGCCTGAGGTGGCCGCCTCACTTGCCTCAAGGGGGCTGGCCCTGTCGGCAAGTTTCGGTAGTTTCGATCAGTTTCGTTATGAGTTTCGGTTTCGAATTTAGTCATTTTTTTCAGTAATATATTAACATATATAATATCAAAATATAGTCCTATTGTAATTTTCTAAAATGCTTAGGTGTTAATTGGAAAAATAACATGATCTCTTAATCTATTTTTTTGTAAACATGAGGTTGGGTCAGGTCAGATTGGGTCGAATCCACCTCAAATCTGACCCATTTAAAATCAATGAGGAAGTCAATTTGAAGCAGATAAGACCTTATCCAATACTCCCAACTGTATTAAATATACCTACTATATTATATTGCTTTCCAATGCGTCCTTTCTTCTTCCCAAACACTACGCCCTTTCTTCTCCTCCTCAATCTCAAACCACTAGAAAAAAAAAACAAGACGAAGAAGGAAGCAACAGATAAGAGAAAAAGATGTGAACGGTTCCTTTTTAATTCCTTCTTCATCTTCATTCAAAAACCCTAAAGGTGCCGGGTTTTTTTCCTTCCAACTTTTGATGTTTTCATTAGGTTTTGGCCGAAACCGATCCAATCGCCTTTGTTTCATAAGACATATTAACAAGTGCAGTATTGTAGATGGGAATTCGGGAGGAATCCAATATCCCTTAGGCTCATTTCATGGGATTCACATTTGCCCCTATCAGGGAAATTTGATTCCAACGGGAAAACCCTTTTTTTTCCCAATTCTATTGAGTTTTGCCGAAATATGGTGCGAATGGTAATGTAGGATTCCCATGCGAAGTACCACGTACTGAACGCCCCCCACGAGTCTCTTCCAATGTCAAATTAACACCTAATCTTATCCTTACTACCCCAATCCAAAGTTCACCAAGGCCTTCCCTAGTCTTTGCCTTGTCAACTACAATCATATGACGTATTCTAGTCAACATGGTTATTAGTCAGCGTTGCACAAACTACACAACAGATGCATTAAAATCAGGTGTTTGTTCGCTTGCACCAATCCCTTATTCTGGGGATAGAGCAAGTGTGTGCATGGGGCTACAGCCTTGTTCCCAAAAAAAAAAGACACTGAAGATGACAAGTGAATCAGACTAATGTATCTGAAAGGCACATCTATACAGTGCACACAGAAAAGCTTTTAAACCTTAGAAAGGAAGGCGTTTAGTAGTGGATGAACAAAATAAAGGTAAAAGAAAAATTCAAGAAGCAGCACTAGTCCGGTGAAATGGTTCATTCTTATTTATTCTTTTTTCTGCCTTAATTTATTGGGAGAGTGGGAGACAGGATTCTTGGTCTTCCTCTTTTAATCAAGGAAAATCTCCACTGCACTCTTTCAAGACTTGAAACTTCGGTCAATCACAATCTAGCTTCCTATATTAATTTCTAACCAGTTTCTAGGTTGATACAAAAATAGTTTTACTTAAGCAAAAACAGATTTCACTTGTATAAAAGATTGATATCCAAATAGGACATGTTAATGAGATCTGTGAAAAACATCCAGGAAAGCAACTCTTCAGGTCTTTCATCCACACTTTCATCCACAGATGCTTTCTTAGAAAGTAAAAGCAACTTTGGGGTTAGCAATGGCATATAGATATAAAACAAAGATAAAAAACTACAAGTTTATGTCCTTACATTGTGAATCCAACGAATTCCCTGAGCAATAATTTCATCGTTCCGGAGTAGGTGGATCTGCCTTAGTATCCAGTCATCAATTGCATCTTCCATCATTAGTTGCAAAATCTGTTTTGAAATCCACAAGACCTGTCTTCTGCAAAACAAAAAAAAGTAACAAATTATCTTTAGTTTTAACAATCACATCTTCTAGGTTAGCCACAGAGAACCAGGAACCTTTTCTTCCATTCAGCTTTATTAAGGTGATAAGTCTTACTCTGTTTAATTTACACCATCATATCCTTTTGTTTAACTCAATCCAAATCTGCTTATGTCTACCTTAGTATTAGTTACATTAACTATTATCCTGTCACCGTTCCTAACTAGGCGAAGAAATCAAGTAAGAGCAATTAAGTTGAAACTTACAAATGTGACAAAAGGCTGTATATAAACATTACATCATTCTTGTAAAGAATGAAAAAGAGCGAGCACTAAATATTATAGTACTTTCAGTGGATATCCAGATCAATTGGACATTCTTGTGGAAAAGTAACTAATTGGAAAAATAGAAGCCTAGAAAAAAAAAATTAAACAAATTAAGCAATTAAATTTGAGAACACACCTGAGCCAACCTCTCCGATTAAGCTGAAACATTTTGTCAACCAAGTTTAACAGAGGCACACTGACATTAGGTGGTGTCCACTGCAAAAAAACACAGTTTGTAAGCCTAACTTTCACAAAGTTGATCATTATATAAATAATGATAAAATAGAATTCTACGAAAAGAAAACATTTTATTGTGCTCTGTAACAAACCAATCATCCAAAAATCATTTACCATCATATCATTAGCAGAGTCCTAAAGCAAGTAAAAATAACAATGATTTACTGTTTGAGGAACCAGCTAGGAAGCACGGGTACTTCCAAATGCCCAACGTACCCGTGTCGGGTGCGTATCGAGTGCCAATACTTCTTGGGTACTCACGGGTGAGTATCCAATTTTAAAATATTTTTTGGCATCTTTTGGACACAATTATGTTTAGATAAATGTTTGGGGCTCTAGTGTAATTTCTAAAACTTGATATTTTAAGTTATGTTCATACCCGTTGCACAAAACAAGTATACCCAATGTTTTGATAGTTAGATTATCAAAAATTTTCACCAAAAATGCCCATAATTATAATGTATTCTTATAATTCTATGAAATGGTTCAAATATGTACATTTTAAACTATATATATATATATATATATATATATATATATATATATATATATATATATATATATATAACGTACCCACCAACACACCCGTATCCTACTTTTTTGTAAAATCATGTATCACCATACCCGTGTTGTGTCGTACCCGCACCCCATACCCATATCTGTGCTTCATAGGTAACCAGTATGAAGAAGTTCTTGACACAAAAAATAAATAAATATGAAAAGATAAATCCAAAGGTAATCCTTAATCAAATTACACATCTTTAATTACATTACAAAATACAGTAGACTAACAGTGAGATAAGAGAGACTGCTGAAAATAAGGAGTAAAATTAACTTAAAGGTATTGACATAATCTGTCGTCAAATATTTTGATTAGCTGTGATACCTGATACAAACTCTACTACAATACCGTATTTCTGGCTTATGCACACATCTTAATGAATGTCGCGTACTACTTCTATCAAGATAAACACAACATACAGTAAAAGACTTCCTAAGAAGCTACCAAAATGATAAAATGAAGTCACAGGTAAAATACAGAAACAACAACAAAGCCTTTATCCCAAATATTTGGTGATTGATTACATAAACCATTTTTCTTCGTTGAACCTCCATCACACTTGTAACTAGGGTTGTTTGCGGATCGAGTTGGGTGGGTTTTAGAGGATTTTTAACCCTAACCCGAAAGTGCGGGTGGGTTTTCAGACCCCTAAAACCCATATGAAATTTATGGTACTTAAACCTGAACCCACGGGTTTGGGTGGGTTCTAGGTTTGGGTCAGGTTTTAAAAGTCGGATCTGGGTCGAGTTCAGGTAGGTGAACCTCGTCGAACACAAGTATGGGAACACTATTTGTAGAAACATCAAAATAAACAAAACTGTTTAATATTTAACTCAGACACATGTTCAACTTCAATGCACAAGTTTATCAACAACAACAAAAATTTAATGCACAACAATATATATTATCCCAAAATAAAAACCTACATACATTTTCATATACAAAAACTACCAACACCTAACTTTATATATGCACGATACATAAATCCTAAACTACGGCAAGATATCTACAAATACTATAAGGATGAGGCTCCCTTTCCTCTTTATATATTCATACCTTATATATAATTAGTAAAAAAACAAAGAACCTTATATAAAGAATACATCCATGCAATTTAATTTATTACCTTCAATTTAGAATGGGAGTGGGTTCGGGTGGGTTTATTAAACATATAAAGCCCGCCCAAGAAAAAGGGGTTTGGGTACGGGTGGGGTTTAAAGGAGTTTTTAACC
The DNA here is from genome assembly GCA_017893485.1 of Hemerocallis citrina. Classification (NCBI taxonomy): domain Eukaryota; kingdom Viridiplantae; phylum Streptophyta; class Magnoliopsida; order Asparagales; family Asphodelaceae; genus Hemerocallis; species Hemerocallis citrina. The sequence continues at coordinate 288,658,003 of CM030363.1, forward strand.
CTTTATTACGGGTTGGGTTCTGGCGGGCTTGGGTCAAACCCGACCCGCTGAACAGCCCTCCTTGCAACTACCATATCCTTCTTAACTGACTCAATCTAGTAAGTTCATTTAGGGATACCTCTAGTCCTCACTCCTCTTTGCTCCATTACATACAATCATATAACTCTTCCTTACTTCCCTAGTCATCGTTGCCCAATAAGTACAACACTACATTCAATCACTTCACTATAAATTTTAATGATCTTCCTTGGCCATGTCCCAACTATTTCAATCGGTTCTCCTTTACACCCCCTTTCCCCAAATTGGAGCGATCTTTTTTATTCTTACCATGTTTGCTGTTCTACCGTCCCCCATCTTAACATCCTCATTTTACCAATGCTCATTTCTAGACAAACCATTGATAATAAACATTGCTCATTTGCAAGTCTTCTCCATGGCAATGAAGTATCATGTTCTATCCCTTAAAGAATAAAAAAGATAAAGAACTCTATACACCAAACATGTCACTGTATATTCACGCCAAACATCCCTAATACTATAACACTACAAGCCGGTCATGCTGGTCTTTGCATCATTCTGGGTGTCACCACCCTTTTAAGAAAAGGGGTAGAAACACTCTAGAAGAGGTAGAAGCCACAATGTACTCCTCCCCATGGCCTACAATTGTACGTATACAAAATTCCTAGCAGTTACGATCATCTTGAAAGAAAAAATAGTCTCAAGACTCGCTCAGCTTATTAAAGTAAATGCATGTTACGTGAAGCATAGAATGTTAAATTGATCTCAAACAAGTATAGTAAGATCAAACTCTGTCCTCCAAGCAAGTGACTGGTACATAAACATACACATAATCATTTTACTCTTTGTTGGGTATTGAACATTTTCCATATAAAAGAATATACATATATGCCACAAGTAAAAGTATAGAATGATATTGTAATGCCTCAGGCACAAAAGAGGATGTGCAGGCATTTCATGAACGTCGTGAATTTCCTTGACATTATATTAGTGGATTATGGATATAGCTCTTTTTATTATTTAGGTCAATGTTCTACATGGCAGCCGCCTCAGACGCTCACATGGAGGAGAACGAACCGCCTTTGCCATAGATGGTGGTCTAGGCGGTTAGAGGCGATTAGGCGACCGTCTTGTTGAGTAGACATCCGTAGCACTGATCAGGCGTCAGCCTGATGTCCAACGCCCAGGCGTTTTCTATTTTTAAATATTTTAAATACTATAAAATAACACAAAAAAAGAGAACTACTATTAATCTATTAATCTGTTATATACTATGTATGGATCTTTAATAGTAGTGGAATTGTTTACTTTTTTTAGTATTAGTGGTGATGGATTGCACATATTACACCTATTACACATAATAAAATAGCACATGTTACACATATTACACATATTGGCATATTGCACATATTACAATTGAACAATTATTTTTTTAATTGCACATATTACACATTATTTGAACGTTAAAGCCTTTTTTATGCATACACCCTTTAATTACACATATTACACAAGAATATGATGAATATTTGCAATTCGATTGCATAATTATACTTACGATTGAAGAATATGAGCTAGAATTAGCTAAATCGGCAAAATAAATTCAACCGCCTAGGCGCCCCTTGACCGAACCGCCACCGCCTAATGCCGTTTACAACCTTGATTTAGGTTTTGGGTCATTTCCATACAACTCACTTACAAATGTGTTAATTCCATATAACTCACTCACAAATTGCTATTTCCATACAACTCACTATGTGAAGCGCATTTCAAAAAACTACTCATGGTTAGCATCCATTAAATATAGAATATTCCATTAGTTTTAATGTATTCAAGGTAAAATGGCATTTATACCCCTCTTATCATTCTGATTGTTCATGTGGGGGTGATTCTAACTAAGGGCAAAATAATAATTTTCAAACTCAGGTTAGCGCTAACCTCAGCAGTTAAAATCCCCGATTACGCCCGATTAATCTCCGATTAATCGCTAATCGGAAGCTAAGCGATTATTTTTTTAACGATTTATAATATTTCAATAGTTAGCGATTTAATCAGAAATAATCGGTCGACTAGTGGCTAATCGGCCGATTTTTAGTGGCCGATAACCGATTAAATCTCCTCTAATTTTCATACTCGTTTGCATTATTTGGGCTCAATCCGGCCCAAATTCAAACCCCTTCTGGTCCTCGCGCAAACCCAAACCCGACATATCGCCGCTCACTTCTTCTTTCCTAGGCAGTTAAAATCGGTTATTGGAACTAATCGGTCTAGGAGCGATTAGTGATTAATCGGTTAATCGGAAAATAATCGGAAATTAAATCGAAAAAATCGTTATATATATAATTAAAAAAAGATATATCCTCATTATGTAGCGACGCTAAATCCTAACAAAAAACTATTATGAGATTATCAAATAGGAACATATAGTTATAGGAAAAAAGAAGAGAATACTTGGTTTGAGCTGAGTTTGGATGTTGGATGTGGGTTGGGTCGGATTTGCTGGTGGGTTCCATCAAACAAAAACATTCTGGGAGGAAGAGCAATGCGAGCAACAAGAGGAGCAAATGCGGACCGGATCATGTATGCGATGGTACAAGGGTAGGGACGGCGGTTCGGGTTTAGGTCTGCTTGAGGAAGAATAAGAGAATCAGTTTGGGTTTGGGTTTGAAAATAATCAATTTGGATTTGGGTTTGCACGAGGAAGAAGAGAGCGGCGATTTGTCGAATTTGGGTTTGCACGAGGACCAGAAGCGGTTTGAATTTTAAATATGAATTTTGAATTTGGGTCGGATTAAGCCCAAATAATGCAAACGAGCATAAAAATTAGAGAAGATTTAATCGGTTAATCGGCCACTTAAAATCGGCCGATTAACCACTAATCGGCTGATTAATCCCGATTAAATCGCTAACTATTGAAATATTATAAATCACTTAGCCTCCGATTAGCGATTAATCGGGGATTAATCGGGCGTAATCGGAGATTTTAACTGCTTAGCTTCTTTCTCGTGCAAATCCAAACCCAAACCCAAACTGATTCTCTTCTTCCTCGACCAAACCTAAACCCGATCCACCATCGCTCTCCCTATACCGTCGCATACTTGACCCGGCCCGCATCTACACCTCCTTTTGTTACTCGCACTGCTTCTCCCCGATTGATTTTATTTGATAGAACCGACCAGCAAACCTGATCCGACCCACATCCAGAATCCAAACTCAGCTCAAACCAAGTACTTTTTTTTTCTCTATAACTATATGTTCCTATTTGACAATCTCATAATAGTTTTATGTTAGAATTTAGGGTTGCTAGATAATGAGGATATATCGTTTTTTAAATTATATATATAACAACTTTTTCGATTTAATCCCCGATTATTTTTCCGATTAACCGATTAATCACTAATCGCTCCTAAACCAATTAGTTCCAAAAACCGATTTTAACTGCCTAGGCGCTAACCCAAGTGATTGAAAGTAACAACCGTAGTTTTTTGGAATGACCCCAATATTGTGAGTTAAATGGAAAAGCAATTGGTGAATGAGTTGGAATTAGCACATTTGTAAGTGTCTTATATGGAAATAACCCTTAGTTTTTTGTCTCATATCAGTCAATCTATCAGAGTGAGTGAGGACACACAATACACATTGTAACCTGTACTCTCTTTTTAAGTTAAAGGGATCTTCTCTCTTGCTCTATATCACGGCACTAGATTCATAAGGTTAAATTTTCTCAACACATGTAGTCAAGTAATGCAGTTAAACAACAAATTATATTATAAATGCTGAAGTATGAAATAATAAATTCTTAGTATACTTTGCACCTGAAAACGAAACTTTTAACTCTTTTGAATGGAAGAAGCAAGAAATGAACAAATTATAAGATCTGGAGTACCTCAGGAGGCATTCCTGCTGTATTTCCGATAATGTCCGATGCTACTGATGAGCTCTTTAAGGCTAAAAACTTGTCAAACTGGTCAAGATCATGGCTCCTCTGGGAACCTAGGCTATGAGATTCATCCATTTGCTTGACAACCCGAGGTGGAAAACTTTTGGAATTTAATTCGTTATCTGAGTGCCATCCACTAATTGCAGCAGAGGAATGGTCCTCATCTTTACCCTCGTCATCGGACATACTATGAGAAGTATCCATCTTAGTATAACTCGGGCTATTTTTATTTTCCTCCTCGGCGTGCCAACTTAAGGCCGTCCCCTTGTCTGCCACTGGAGAAGAAGTTAAATCAGTTGGTGATGAGCCAACAACTGCATGCCGGAGACCAACTGAAACATCTTTGAATTGACGAACTATATCATCCATGGCATCATCCACATTGACTGCTGAAATATTAGTAATGTTAAGATTAGGATGAACTCCTATAAGCATGCATGAATCAAATATCAGATATCATCCCCTGACACATTATTATCATCTAAATTATTTGTTCGTAGGTAATTCTAATTGAATGAGAAAAGTCTTACACAATCTGATATGACTGATAGGTTCTGCAGCAAGAACCAAGCAAAAAAGTACATACATGATACATATTTTGTTTATAACTAACAACCAAATTGCATTTATATCATCTAAAAAACTATGCATAACATGTTGCTGCAGAAAACATAACTTCTAAAGCAGTATTTGTGTGTCCAAACAATGAGGATAGTTTGTATAGACGTACTGCTATTGGATGCCTTGGTGCAGCAATTTTTGGATTAAAGTGAAGACGTTCACAATTATTTATATTATAGAAGTCAAAACTAAAACAATTATAGAAGTCAAAACTAAAACATATTATTATTATTATATATATATATAGGAAATCTTCAAGAGAGGTCGTAGCTCTTGAAAAGATGGGAGAGCCTTCATCATGCAGCCATCTTATGATTGATTTTTGTTCTCTTTCTATCACCTTTCTATTTATCCACATCCCTTTATTTTGTTTTTTTCCCCAATCCATAAAAAAATCATTTGTTACAACTATATGATTGGTCTAGTCATATAGTGACTGTTTCTTGGGATCTCGATAATACGAATCAATAAGTTGGTTATTAGTTTTAAGTTTATGATTCTATAGATATTTCTAGTGGGGGTCACTTTTTTGGAAGCCCAACTATAAACTATAAAGAAAAAACTAACGAGTCACACACTAAGCATAGCAATTATATATAAAAAAAATTAATCGATTTATTATTCAAACTTATAGAATTAGAATTGTTTATTTGTCTAAGAATGCGGAACCAAGTCTTTTGAAATTTCATTTGCCCTTGCAACTAAACCTTGCGAAATTGTACGGCTGAAATATCTTTTTTTTTATAATGATATGGTGTAAGGGAAAACGAAGTTCAAATGACTTGATCTCACATGATTAGACTACGTTAAGTATTTAAAATAAGACGAACGGTTCGGATCATTCATAGGATGCCCCCACGATGGCAAGCTCTCCCACCTCAGGAAGAGCCTTGACCTCTCTTGAAGCCTGCTTGTATATAATTAAGGGCAAGAATAGCATACATGATCATTTTTTTCAACGGTTCCCTTTCCTTTCATTAATGAATAGTTGTTCCGTAAACGAAAAGAATGTTATTTTCCATTGATGAATGTATGACGTTTTGAATCCACTGCTATATTTTTAAGTTTTTTTAATTTAGTTTGTTTAAAATAACAGTAAGCATGCAGCACACAGAATATATTTCAGGAGAGGTTTACTAAATCTTATTCATTTTTTGACTCTAAGTCTTTATTCTCTTAATTGCTTTCTTTGTTTACTAGTACTAAGCAATATGCATTACATCCATACTTCTCTTTTTTATGATTTAATTTTGTGATATCAATATGATTATTAGATCTCATAAGTATGTTTGTATCTAAATAATACATATAAGAATTAGATGTTTAGACAGTTATTTAATTATTTGCATGTGAGACAATTAGAATGATATGACCAACGCCAAAATAATCGTGTTTCTAAGTTCTTACAGAATTTCAATATCAGTCAAAATTGAAGAAAGAAGATATGAATAATGAACATAAACAATTGACTAACAATCACAATTGTTTGACAAGAACGATTATAATTACTCGAAAACAGCAATCTATTAGAAGAATAAAAATGCAAAAGGAATAGAAGACATAAGCTAGTAGAAGTGAGGGAATTATGCAACACATACCTGCCAATGTTTTCATCACCGAAGGAGATTTTCCAAATGCGTAATTCTTCAAAATTCAAAAGGACTAAAAAGGTAAGATTGATTCTCAGAACAATGCAATGGTGTGAAAAGAAAATATCCATGTACATCCATACCTTTGAAGAAACACTAAAGAAGTCCCACACTTCGTGTTGCTCTGCTAAATTAGGGATTGATAGAAGATCCTGGTAAAATGAAGCCAAAAATAAAGTGTCTGGTAAAAGAATCTCTCTACTCTAATCAAATTGCAAGTCAGAAGATCAAATCATACTTGCAAATATTTATCAAGTAGAATACATCGCTGGTGCACGAAATAGTCATCAATGCTCGATGAAAGAAACCTCTTGGGTGGCAAGTGAAGTGAATAATTTGGAAAGTCCTTAAGCTTTCGATGCAATCGCTCGAAATTCCGGTATCTGCAAACCAAGATAAATTACTGGCATGAAGAAAAGCAAGGAATCAACAATCCATGTAAGATACTAATCTATTTATAATAGTAATAACCTGTCCAGATAAAGATTAAGATACTTTACAGAGACAAAACTAATATGAGTAGCCGACTTTTTCAACATAATTACCATATTCAATATCTTACTAGATCACCTATGTTGATAGGACTGTAATCATTACTCACCTTCATCCTCTTTCGCTACATTAACATAAATTATCAGAAATACTTTCACTACCATTCATCTTTTATTTTGTTGGGGCTAAAATTGCAGCGATATAATCTGCAGTTATAATCTACAACCAAATGCAGTGATAGCCTAAAGTTAATGAGAAGAACAAGAAGATTGAAAAAAATATGACTGATTGTCATCATCATTTTCATAGAAAATAACATATACTGACTACACTACTAAACACACTACAGTGTGAACGATCTCCAATTCTTAAAAGAATATGTGGCTATGTGCAAGCATTCATGTAGATGACACATACGTGTATGCATGTTCGAGCTCACATTCACCCATCCACTCACAATTACTTAGCGAATTCAGTACAACTACTTCCCGGTTGTGCATCCATAAGCTACAAGAATAAAAAGGTTCTCACCTGCCACATTAACTTTTAAATTTTATGGCAAGACTCTGCTTGTAGTTTTCTTACAATTGAGCATCCATAAGTACCCCTGTTGTGTTGCCTTCTTTGCAAGCATACCAGAGTTTACAGCATGTACACATAAACAAAATATCTCTCACCTATCTATTAATTTTTTTTCACAATATAAAACGTAACATCACATCTAATAATTACCAACTAAATAATCAGTATAAGTGTTTCCATGTTCTATGTACCCTGATCTCTCATAGAATCATTCACGATATATTCATTTCACACCAGCACTAGAGCTGTAATTTAGTCGTTGTCCAGCCTTTCTCACAAAGTAGTGAATAGCATAGAGCATAGCCAAGCAGGAGGTTAGGGCTTAGGCTTCAGCAGAGCTAAAACAGAAAAAGTTAACCATCATTTTTAATATAAAATGTTTTGAAATATATATCATTAAGAAATAGCAAAAAAAATGTAACAAGATAGATCGGAAATACATTATAGAGAGAAAAATAATTTAAGTTCATACCCTATGTTACAAACAAATAACATCAAACTACGGTACATATTATTGCATTGCATTATATAATAACTATTTATGCAACTACAATTAACTACAAAGACAACCTAAAGAGCTAAAAAGAAGACATTAGATAGATATAATCAAATGATACTCCAACAAGAACCCTCTTTGCAACCACCAGCAACAATAAGCAAAAGGAAAAAATAGAATTTTGAAAGGAAAAAGAAAAACGAATTCTTACAAGAATCAGCCTTATCCATCTCTCATAAACAACCTAGCATGAGAACCGCGAGAATCAGGGGGACATCTGAAGAATGTCTTTGTGCATTGTACTCTTTTCCTTTGATGAGGTTTTTCCCACTAGGTTTTTCCCACTAGGTTTTTCCTTCCAAAGGTTTTTAATAAGGCAATATACGTGACCCACTTAGATTCCTGAATAATCATATTCCTGAAGAATTAGTTGCACTCCTTTCATTGTTAATGGAGCTAGGAGAGGAAGTGCCAACAAAAGGCAGTCGAGACATGATTTTACTAGTTCATTGAGATTGAAGAAAGAACTAATGGAAATTGAAGATAAAGTTAATCAAGGTAAACATGATAGAGAGGATGGGCACAACTATAAAAAATGCAAACACGAGAGAATGCTGGATAGGGTTAGGGTTCGAAAAGAAGCTTTCAAGATATGTTATTGTGTTGGTAGTAAAAATAAGTCACAACACCAACCATGCTTTTTTGTGTGTGTGGCTACAATATCTATTATGTTCCCCCCGAACCACGATCTGGATATTGCAATCCGATTTTTAGTGGGTTCTCGATCCGGATCGATTAAACAAGCGATCCGATATAAATAAACACTTACATGCATTAATTCATTAATTTATCTTCAAACTCTCCTCAATTCATCGCAGGGTATAATTTGATTGCTACTCATATTTTTGCTTTGCAAGTAATGTATTTATAGTCTAATTTTATATCTCTGTCTTCATTTCTACACACATACATATGTATATATATTACTCAAATGCCCCAACTCATCCTACCCCTTCCATACTGCGTACAACACAAGGTAACGTACCGCGATCTCGTACCTGCACCACGAACCAAAACGTAGCACGCACCTGGTAACACAGGTTTCACCACCAGTAAATCCCATTACAGACCTGATTTGACCAGCTTCTACACTTGATTTTTTTTTCAAAAAATGATGATAACTACTTAAAGCGATGTTGCTCCGGACTTCCAGCAGAAAGCAAAGTGGCTAGAGGCCACACCGCTAAAGCGGGGCTCTTCACAACCTAGCTTGGTGACTTGCAATCGCACCCGAATTGATGTGTTTTGGTCTAAATATCCTCTAAAAACAAACCTAAGCCTAGTAAAGGGGGTTTGACTTAACAACCAGCATAAAGTTTCCTCACCCAATGGCCTACTAGGCACCATCTCAACCCAACTTTTGTTCAACATTTCATTCAACAAGAAGTTGGCATCAAAGTTGTACTGTTAGGAAGGCAGCTCCGCCTAAATTTTCATCAAACCTTTGATAAAAAAAAAAACTCAACATGGCACAATTGATCCCATTTTAATGGGAAAACACTCACATTATCATGGTGGTCGGGCTTCATATAACCTGAGTATGACCTATTTGCCAAACTCAAGTAAGCTACCAAAGCAGATGCCATCTTCCCAGAGACAAATATAGGTAAGACAGAACTAACAAGAAAGCCTTGAAACCAATTTGTATGGAGAGGAAGACAAACATTAACAGTGTATACTTAGCTAACCAGAAACATATATCCATAAGAGAAAAAACATTTGAAGGATAAGCAATATAGTAAGGATGTTTAAACAACTGCATACCTTCTTTTCACAAACCAGGTCCTGTTCTCTGCATCTGTCACCGAAATAGAGTAAACAGCAAAAGATTTTGATCCAAGGTTTTCAAAATATGCTCCAAGGACCTGAAATAACATTATAACAAAGACATATACAAGTAAGAGTATGGAAAAATAATGAATAAATGATTTCATCAAGAAAAAAAAAATTAAACAAAGAGCATTGAAGTCTATGAAAATAGTTTTCATGACTGCAACTGTTTCCAGCATATACAGTACATCCTTTTGCAAGCAAAAACCAAAGTTGATTTAGTTTGACAAATCAGCACAATACAATATATTGCACAATGAATGGAAACACAAGTCTATTAAGACTGAAAGAGAGAAGAAACTATTGTGGTGAAGAACCAATGGGATATTGAGAGGAAACGGGAATTGAAAGGGGGAATTGGAGGATTAGGAGGAAAAAAAAGTTGGGGGGGGGGGGGGGGGGGGGGGGGGGGGGTGTAGGGGGGGGGGGGATAATGGCTAACTACCAAGAAAACACTCAAATTTTAAGATTCTCATAATTAAATCAACTGCCACTACAACAAGAGGTTAGCTTTTTTTATAACCAAAATAACTTGCGCCCAAAGAAACCTATATATTCTACCATATCTAACCTGCAACAATGATGGGAAGCAATTAAGCAAATAGTGAAATGTTCCAAGATATATTAAAATCTATTGTATTATTACTTAATTTAGATAATCTATTAAATTACAATCACTGACCCATGAATCTCACTTAATAAGATCCACATCACAATCAGTGTTACCAACACATGGTTCTGATGTGTTTTGGTTCGTGGTACGGGTACAATATTGCAGAACACTACCCTGTGCAGTACCAAGTACGGGGGGGATAAGATGAGTTGGGGCATTTGAGTAATATATATACATATGTACAGTGGAGGAGCCAGACAAATCAAAATGGGGGTCCCAATTTTTTTTTCTCCCGGCATCGACATAATTGTTGCCGAAAATCTCTTATTTTACTTTTGTTTTGAAGAATTAAAGTAACTGGATCAAAATAAAATTATAATCAAAGTAAATATTCGAATTTATATTTTTAGTATCATGTATTTTTTCGCACTTGTACAGTTGTACTCTAAATTCGGTAAGAGTAATACTAATCAATAATCATACTACACTATTTATACTATTATAGTACTAGAGGCTAAGAGATACGACTCAAATGAATAAATATACTTGTAACTTGTGTACACATTAGTTTCTTATTCAAAATTTTATCCAATAATTACACAGATCAAATAATAAGTATCACTGTTAATTTTTAGCCCAAAGCTCATACCACTATTTTGAGCCATTAATAAGAGGTGGATTAGACTTGGGGGTCCCAAATTTTTTTTAACTGGGGGGCCAAATAAAAATTTTGGTCTATATTAGGGGGTTTTACAAAATTTTTGGGGTCCCAAATGTCCCCCCTACTCTCTTCCTCCCTCCGCCACTGCATATGTATGTGTGTGTAGAAATAAAGAGAAAGACAGAAAATTAGAATATAAATACATTACTTGCAAAAAAAATATAAGAGTAGCAATCAAATTGAGAGTTTGAAGAGAAATTAATGAATTAATGCATAAAGGTGTTTATTTGTATGTGGACTGCTAGTTTAAGAGATCATGATCGAGTACTCAATACAAATTGGATGGCAAGATCCGGATCGTGGTTCGGAAGGGGGGTGGGACACCGTGGGAGAACCCGGTAACACTGATCACAATCATGCATGACCACAATGTGAACAATGAAAAGCATAAAATAAGTGGTGAACTATACTGAAACATAGTGTTAATAGAGTAACTTTAAATGGCATCACACATACAATAAAAAAAGCTTACAACCTTCTGTAAGGGATCCAATATCGAGCAATAAAATACAAAGTGTGACAGTGTGCATGCTAAAAGAAATGGAAGACATACAATATCATTCATCTTGTGGCAAGAATCATGGTTCTCTAAGGGAAAATATAGTAAGCGTACTTAGTAAGAAACAAAGAACTCACCCGGCATCTAAACTTTGGGGCAAGAAGGGATCCATCACTATGGGATGTCAATTCCGCACCTGGCTCTTTCAAAACCATACTGTCACCAGTATTGCCCACAAAGGGAATATTGATGTCAGTAGTACTACTAGAACGTTTAAGCCTGATGTTACTTGCTTTGGTTGATAACATTGCATTTTTCCCACATCCATCATTAAAATGCTCCATTCCCGCACTGGCTAAAATTTGAGAAACACATCTCAATATGTACATTTACATTAACTTTTATCTGGAACATGCATAACTCTTAAGAAATAATTTACCTGTACTGTCGTTCTTATTGATAACAAGTTCTTTCCTTGTGTGCCCAGTATGATCAGTACTAATTATCATTCCAGACATTTTCCCAATACCTGATACAGTTTCTGCTCTTCTAGTCTCAGAGCTCTTCTTTTTGTTGTAGTTTCTACCTTTTGTCCACATGTCTTCAAGATTCTCAGGAGCAAGAACCTGAGATCTCCTTTTTGTTGCAGCTTCCAAAACAGATGCCCAATCTGCTGGACGAGGGTGCATATGATGTGTAGAATCTTCCAAATCGAAATGACTATGTTCAAATGTTTTCCCACCAGTCTTAGCCACTGGAAAATCACCTGACTGATAAGAAGCTAAAACACTTTTTACCTCAGGTTCATCCCTATGAGAATGGTCCTGGACTGAGCTGGCTGCATCAGATGAAGTGCTAATAATGCTTGGTTCTACACTGTTGTTCTCTTTATTGGCGAGAAAGACACACTCGATTAACTCATTGATATACCTGAAAAAGAAATGATTATAGCCAACCTTTTCATTTAAGGGACAACTGAGGAAATAAATAGTTAATACACAGCTGTGATAATTGTAAAGTGTACAACAACAACAAAGCCTTTTTCCCAACTAGTTGGGGTCGGCTACATGAATCCTGGTTTTTCATTCTACTCGGTTTGGCGCAATATCTTCTGTAAGGTCATAAGCTATCATATTTTTTTCACACCGTTTCTACCCAAGTTTAGGTCTTCCCCTACCCTTAACTCTACCCTCAATACTTATCAAATCACTCTTTCTAACGAGGGGACTACTAGGTCTACGTGTGACATGTCTAAACAACCTGAGGCGATTCTTTCTTAACTTATCGTGGATAGGAACTACCTTTGTCATGTCTCGTATATGCTCGTTTCTAACTCTATCCTTCCTGGTTTCACCACACATCCATCTTAGCATCCTCATCTCCACTATACTTATTTTTTTAGACATGTTTCTTTGTTGCCTAACACTCGGCTCCATACATTATTGATGGTCTAACAGTCATCCTATAAAAAAAAATTCTTCAACTTCAAAGGTATACGTTTGTCACACAATACCTGGCACTTCTCTACTTAAGTCACCTTGCTTGGATCCTATGTATAACATCTTCAAAAATTTCTCCATCTCTTTGTATAATCGAGCCTAAATATAGAAAACGATGTCTTTTAGGTATCTATTAACCATCAAGCTTCACTACTTTCTTAGTTGTGTTTCAAATATCACTAAAATTACATTCCATATACTCTATTTTAGTTCTGCTTATTCTAAAGCCTTTAGCTTCCAGAGTTTCTCTCCACAATTCTTGCAGTCATGCTCTAGTCTCGTCCACTAAGATGACGTCATCGGCAAAAAGCATACACCAAGGCACCTCATCTTGTATTCATCGCGTCAATTCATCCATAACCAAAGCAAAGAGGTACGGACTTAAAGCTGAACCTTTGTGTAAACCTATTGTAATTGGAAAATCACTAGTCTCTCCTGTGGTTGTTCTAATTGTGGTCTTTGCTCCTTCATACATATCCTTATTATCTCAGTATACCGAATAGTTACTTTTTTATTATTTAACACCCACAATACTATGTCTCTAAGGACTTTATCATATATTTTTTTAGATTTGTAAACACCATATGTAGATCTTTCTTATTCTCCATATATTTTTTCACAAGTCTTCTCAGTACATAAATTGCTTCTATTGTTGACCTCCCAAGCATAAATCCAAACTGATTCTCAGACACTATAGTTTTTAGTCTCAGTTTATGTTTAAAACTTGAATTTGATTAATCTTTCTCAGAATTTTGAGGAACATTAAGAACGTCACAAGTTGGGATTTTATAAATGAATTCCTAATGACATGCAGATTAATTGTTTTGAATTAAGTTGTTTACACTTACAACTTAATTGTTTTGAATTAATGTCATGCAAAAGAGTAAACAACTTAATTCAATACAATTAATCTGCATGTCATTAGGAATTCATTGATAAAATCCCAACTTGTGACGTTCTCAATGTTCCTGAAAATTCTGAGAAAGATTAATCAAATTCAAGTTTCAAAACGGTCTTTTCTTCTATTAAAAAGACCCAAATCCAAATTATTGTATTTCATAGTATAGACACATGCAACTGGACCAAAGCCTTCACCAAATGTATAATACCAAATAATCGTAAATGGAACTTCAAAAAGACTAGTTATAAGAGAGAAAAAAAATATTATAAATGTCAATCATTAAGCTATGCTCTCTTATTCGATTTTTACCTATATGTATTTATTTAACTTTTTCTAGGTTATTAGCTTTCATTTCTTGGATGTAGTGTGTTTCTTTTTTTTTAAACAAGAATATGTTTTTGCTCAACTGATAGGTTGATGTTAAAAATATTATCGAAGCTTTATTTTCATCAACCGGGCCCTTACTATGGAATATGGTGGAGGTGACAATCGGCTATGATGCTTTTTCCATGTCTAAACGGGATGATGAGCATACTTCACATTGTTTAAAAATTATTTAAATTAAATTATTTTTGAATCACTAGTTTTAGCCTTATTTTGTGTTTTTATATGATTCATTGATTTGTTTAATCCCTATAGATCGTTGGATCTTATTTGTTCTATATTTTCTTTTTTGAGGGAAAAATATATATACAGAACGTTGGATTTTATTTGTTCTATACTTGTCTCATCTTAAAGTTGACACTGATGGTAACGAGAATAAATGTTTTCTCAATTCTGATATCTAGAATTATGATTAGGTAACTAAGTGGTCATGTCTTATGTTTAATCTTATGATTAATATTATAATTTACTTGAATTTAATGAGATGTACACTTGAAATCTTAAATGTCAATTCCCTTTATTATCAATTATTCTACGATCCAAATTTGTCCAAATTTCAAACATATAATGATGCAACATGCATATATAATTACACTACTTATGCATGGGATAATTATCAAAAGATAGATATATATAGAGAGAGAGAGAGCAATGATCCATTGCAAACGGGTCACGTGCAAACGGGTATGCAAACCACTAAAGCCGTTGTTTCTTGTTGGAAACAACAAGAAACAACGGCTTAGGTTATAAATCAAAGCCGTTGTTCCAAAATTGTTCCGAGTATAACCTAAGCCGTTGTTCCGAACAACGGCTTAGGTTCAAAATAAATGAAGCCAAGTATGCTTAGAATATGCAAGTCCAATTTGAGCACTTGAAAGTAACTTTAGCATTATGAGCTAGAAAACAAAGGTAGGATGATTAAACTAGTGAAGTGCTTCTGAGGTATTATGCTATTGCAAAATACTCATGAAATGAAGGAAAAGTTTTGCATAACCAGACACATATTTAGAATGCTGGGCAAGAAATAAATTGTCCACAAGAATGCAGGTATTGACTGTCTAAGTGCCTCCAATTTTTTGGGCTCCCTAATTCACCTCCTCAAAAAAGTCCTTGACATGATTTAGGCGAGAGCCTTCTCAGACCTCCTTCTGTTCAGGCGTCCAACCACATCCACAAATAAGGAGGGGATGCCTTGAAAGTGACCGATATTGAAAATTTCCCCAGTGATTCGCTCCTTACAAGGTATAGATATTGATACAAGGAAATTATGGAGGTGCATCGACTGACAATAAGAATGAAAATGTGATCATTTGGCTTGTCAGCTATAAGCAAGCTTGCAAACGAAAGAATTGGGGAGAGCATTGAATTAGCATATCGTGTACAGCCTTCGTGTGCAATTTTGAATAAAGAAAGCAACGTAGTGAGGAGGATCATCAATCCTACTTTCTACTTATTGGTCTTATTGTTAAAATTTGATGTAAAAAACTGAACGACCAAAAATTATATACAGGATTATATAGATTTTAATACATATAAATGATTTAGACAAGATTTTACTTTAGATCAACATGACAAGAATATAATAAGCCAGGCAATTCTGTATCTTTTTAACGTTTGCAGAGCTACCCAATACCAACTTGTTTACCCTTCTAAGCTGTAAGTCAAATTAGCCACCCTCATTTAAGTTATGAACTGTTTACAGTTTAAGGTGCAGGTTGGCTCCTCTAAACTAAGAGAGGAACAGGTCAGAAAATTCAGTATCGGTTTCTCTAATTTTGGTATCCAATTCAGCTGGCTCGACAACATAGGATGTATTGTCTCGGTCCATAAAATTCTTTAGTTCAGTTGCGAAATGTATAGACAATTACCTATAATTTTCTTTAAAAAATCAAATGATTTGCAATATGCTGATTATTTTCAAATATAAAACTCATAATGTTTAGATTAAATTTCATCAAAATTTTATATAATAAAATAGTTTTACAGACCTATAGCCATGTCTATTGATAAATTTACAGAATTTGAGCGGGTCTGAATAAGGAAAGTCCATTCATTCGGTTAGCATAGGTAAGAAGCATCTAATAAGAATATCGATGTCTGTGTTGGTAAGATTTTGTTACCATTCAGAGCATCTAAGATTTTGCAAGATTTTGCTTTGCTGTTTTGGTAACATCTATGAAGAATGGAAACCTCTATTTGGAAGTTATCGTATAGACACGTAGCTAGGGCGGCTACCTTCTTTTGTTAAAAAGACCAAAGTCAATGTAACCATATTTCCGTCTCACAGAAATATGAAATTGAAGCAAAGTCTTCAATGTAGGTGTAATACCCAAACAGAGCTCTAGATAAGCTCGGCTCGATAAAAGCTCATTCAAGATTTTTAATAACCAAATGAACCAAACTTAAACATGACTTTAACCTTGATTAATTACATAAACAAACATGAACGTTCTCTGTTGGAGCTCGGTCGTTTAGAGCTTGATTAGGCTCAGCTCTATTAACAATCATGCTTGGTTCATTTAGGCTTGTATTGCTCGTTTAAATGATATGGAGTGGGTAATGGGTATTAGATCTAATATGTTAGTACATGGTCTGGAATAATATTTTATAGATGTCGAAAATAATGAAGAGCTTACAAGCACAGAAAAAAGTGAGTATGAGCCATACTATGAGCCATACAGTGCTGATCAGCTTGACAAAAAAAATAGGACGATATACAATTATGCAAAATGTGAAGGTTTAAAATGCAAAAGAATCTCTCATTATCACCAAGTTGAAAGAAATCTTACTGTCAAACATAGTTGTCAAATCGTGTATTGTATCATGTATCGTTTTCTTATATAATGTAGTGTATCATATCGTGTATCATAAGTTTTTTGTCACATACTCTAAAAGGCCATTTTAGTGACCTTAAGACTATATACTTTAAAACTATGAATAAATTTATAACACTGATTGCATGGATAACCAAAAACAAGTGCTAAGACCTTTCTGCGCGTTCATAACGCTTACAAAACCCTTAAAGTCATAACTAATTAGAAATATGAGGCATTGCAAGTTTGCAACCTTTACTTCTTTATATAATTATAATTATCTCAAGTAACTATGAGATAATACAATACAAGATAGTAAGTATTATGCAATCAATTTAGTACAAAACAAGTAAACAATCAGTAAACAATTAAACATCAACCAATAATTAATTAGCTAGACCAGTAAACAACAACCAATAATTAATCAACTAGACAAATATAATAAACTATTGATCAACTACAACTAATGGTAGTCTACTCTTAATTATCAATTAGATTGTTAGAGACAGATACATGCTGTGGCTGTGTGGGGTTTTGAGGAACATACACATGGAGGCGGTGAGGTTTTGATGAGTAATTCACATGTAATGATTTACGTCTCATGTTCTCCATGTTATCTTCTTCAAAACCTAATTTTTCAGCCCCAGAACCTTCTTGGAGTAAACCCCCCCCCCCCCCCCCCCCAACAAAAAATAAAATTAAAAAAAAACGAAAACTTTTGACAATAGAAAAGAAGACAAGAAGAAAAAAAGCAAGAGAATAGAAGAAAGAAAGGAGGAGAGGAACACAATTGTTGACAGCAAGCAATGTCAAATTTGGAGACTTTATCGGAGTCGATGACGATGGTAGATGCATAAAACAAAGAAGACGAGAAGAATAAAGCAAAGGAAAGAGGAAAGGGTGATCCCAATCTTAACCCTTTATGTTCTTTTTTATTTTTATTTTTTGTTTTTTATTAAAAAAAATATTTTTTGTTAAATCCCATTAAATTGTGTTGTTTCGTATCATGAATCGGCCGGTAGGTGTCGAGACAAACAATACATTCACTAGACTATACAATACTTAACACTCTTCGATACATGCCCTCTATATGTATCAGTTTCTCCTTAAACCGTCTCAAATCGAACGATACATATCGTGTATCGTACGATACTAAAAACACTGGCTAACTCAGTCGATCCCCGAGTTATTTTGTTGATTCCAAGATTTAGGGGTTGTATCGAAGCGGCCCCTGAAAAAATAGTTTGATTCAACTGATCCGGTTCGAGATCGGCCGATCTTCAAAACCTTGGATAGAATTAGTAAACAAGTAACCCATCTTACAAAATCTACCACCCGACTCACACTTCACTAATGTCCCAATCTTCCAAAATAATAGTCGCTCAGCCCTCATTTGCCATGACCCTCCTCAAAAATTTCAAATCCAAGCAGCTAGGTGGAAGAAGGTGGATGAGGCAACGAAACCGATGGGGCGAGGAAGAAGAGTCGATGTTGAGGTACTTCAATAGTTCGTCTCCATGCTTCTTAGGGTAAAAATTCAAAAATAGATGTTTGATGTAGACAGGGATGGATGCATAGTACGTTGAGGGCGAGTGACCGCTCACCCTGAAATTTGCAACAACGAAAAGCTCACTACTTTGATTAATTTTAAAACCTCTCCCAAGCCTGCTCACCTAGCCATTAAGCCCGCTCCTTTATTGGGATTTTGATTGTTTTATTTACTGATTTATTTTGGGCATTTGATTTTGGGCCATAATTGATCAAGTTTTGGGCTTTTTAAAAACTATTCTCACTTCTCACCCTAACCCCACTACACACCCGACCCGAACTCCATGCCTTAACCGAAACCAATCTTCTTCAACTCCTAACCTAACCCGAAATCAATCTCATTGAGTCTCACTCCGATCTTTTCTCATTTCTCACCCTAACTCTTTTTCTCCCCGAATCTAACCCTCCATCCCAATCTATTTCTATTTCTCCAAATCCCAAATCTGTTTCTCTAAATCTCCGACTCGCGACTCCATACCTGATGTAATACCCCGCAAAAATAGCATATGGTTATTTTGCATCGTAATCGGTATGCAACTGAGAATAGCACGCGATTATGTATTTTTCTAATAACAATTGATTTTTAACTGAGAAATATCAGATTTAGTGTCTACTTTATTTTATAATTTTGAAGGATTATTACGAGATAGTTTTAATGTATTTTGTATTGTTGGTATTGTTAAAGTAGAGATTTGGGGTTTATTTGAAATATATTGAGACTTGGGGGCTTATATGTAATATTCCCTTACATTAATCATTTATCTATTTATTTATTTAATTCTTTTATAAAAAACCCCACCCCACCCCTTCTCCTTCCTTCTCCTTCTTTCTTTCTCCCGTTCCCTTCCCAGCCGAAACAAAACCCCAAGCCGAACCCATCGGCTCTCTCTCTCCCCGCTCAAATCCCTTTCATTTCTCCATCGTTTTCAAATTAAATTGAGGGATAGACTAATAGAAGGGTTCTCTACATCGTGGTGGCATCGGATTTTCGAAAGGATTTTGGAAAGGTAAACCCTAGATTATTTTATTGTATAAAATTTAGTGTGGTTAATTTTTATTGAGTAGGAGTATTATGGTAGGAAGATTAAGGGATGTTGGGAAGGGTAGATGCGAGGAATTAGCCGATTTTTAGAGAGTTTGCAAGTGTTAATAAATTAGGGTTTTGGGTTTGTAAAAGAGAACTATATGTGTATGAATTAGTTCACGTATAGTAGTGGAAAGTATAGTTGGGCCATTAGAAAATTTAGGAGTGGTTCTAGTAATTATTTAGGGATAAAAATTCCATAGGCATTAGATTATTACGTGCATCGCACGTGTGTATCCCAGGCATTCAATAAACGCTTGTGTGATGTTTGGAACAGTGTTATTAACTTTTGTGATTGGTTTGGATAATTTGAATTTTAATTGCTTTGAAATTTGATGATAGGATATACTAGCGACCTTGGATGCGTGCTGGCGCTTCGAGTCTTCGCGGGATATTTTGTGAGTATGATCTCTTTTATTTTATGTACATGGTGTGTTATGAAGATTTTAAATTACGATTTGCTATGTATTTCCGATTTCGTATCTTAGTGTAGCATGGGTGTTTTGAGCTAAGAATTTGTGTGGACACTCTTGTATGTGTTGACAACTATAGTTTAAAATTTATAAATTTTCGAGATCGTTTGATACCTCAAAAATTGTGGAGTGCAGCTGGTCTGAAAGGACAACTGAAGCCGATTACTTTTGGACTGAAGTCCAAAAGGTCATAACCAATTGTGTATGTATGATCTTGCTATATAATTGTTTTCTATGGGCCGGATAAGGGCCAAGTGGGGTCACTAATTGAGAATAGGACTATAGTGTTATTTTCATTGTGATATTTCTTTGTAAATGTGAACAATAAGACCTTCAGTATTGATATTTTCACCTAGAAACCAAGTGGTGATTAATGAAGGAGTTAAGCGGTGTTAGATGAAATACGGTTATGCATGGGTATGTATATAATCAATACATGCTTATATGCATACTTGTTGTGAAGTGTGGTGCACATTGAGTGCACTAGTTTGGTGCACGTGTGGGTCAACTCTTAGCATGATTGGAGGCTAGGCTGAACCCTAACTAAATCAAGGTGAGACTTGTTGAGATTCAACTAGGTTGGATTCACTTTGAACCTAGTTAGTGAATTAAGAAATTAATTTAGATAATTGGTAAGGACAAACACTAGTTGGGCGTTGTACTCTCCTGTCAAGGGAACACGTGCAGCATGGTCTCGTCTATTAATTTCTGAAATTTAGTGATAAGGACTATATGGTGGAAATTAGGGAATGGACCCTCTAAATCCACCTAAGGTTCTATGTTGTTTAATGCGAACAGGGAACGGATCAGGGCTCTAAGACTCTAGGTGGAGCAGGTGGGACCTGCAGGGTCACCTTTATGTTCGTAACAACTTTTGAGTAAGGTCCGGGAGTGGCGTAGGACCACAGGGGCCGAACAGGAGTATGACCGGGGAGTGGCGTAGGACCACAGGGTCTCGGCATACATAATGACAAAACTAATAATTTCTGACTGCAGTGGCGGAACTAGACCGAGCAACTGCAATCTTACCAGTCACTAGATGAATGTCAGAAACAGGAAACAGTATAAGAATAGGATGCATGGCGAGGGATTGAACCCTACCATCTGAAGAATACGAACTCGATTTGGAAAGTATGTAGTATGGGATGCATACATTTCCAAATCAAGTTTGCACTAGATTAAGAGCATGGTATGCGTATGAGTTGTGCATTAGAATCTAGATCATGACATACATAAACACTAGAAAATCAGGATACACGTTTATTTTCCATTCAAGCTGAATTGTGAGTGTGATAGTTGAACTGTATAATGAATGTGAAAGTGATGTATTGCGAGACGTGATGATATATGTTGTAAGAAATGGGTGAATGCGATGTTATGTGATATGAGATTGCGAAAGAATATAAGTCGTGAGTCTGTAAATGCAAATGAATGATAAATGAGGTGCAGTTATGTGGAAGTAGAGTTATTTGTGAATGTAAAGCTTTATGGAAAAATAAAGCTATAGGAATACTTGTGTAAAGCATAAAATGATGGGCGTTAAGCGACTTTTTTTTCTGAATGATTTTCCAACTAAGGATAAGTATGTTGTGAGAGGGTATGGATATGCATACAGGAAATGACTCAGAGAGTATTTGATGTAAAATCCCATTTATGATGTTTACATGTTCAGATTTCAAGTAAAGTTTGATTATCTTGGTATTTGTAAGTTCGTTCTGTTTTACTTATACGTTTAATTTATTTGCTTAATTAATAGACAATACTCACACCAGTAATGGCTAACCCCTTAATGTTCGGGGGGTTGGGGAGTTCCTGAACTACCCTAGACCCCTACTGTTACAAGTCCTCAGCAGTGCAGAGGTGAGGTGTAGATTCATGTTTCTGTAGTATGTTTAATAAGTTATTTTCTAAAAAAAAAACCTTACATTGTTTTCAAAGAAATTTATGGTTTTTATTTGTTATTCGATATTCTATTATAAGTTTGGCCCCCAAAGCATATATATTGATTGCATGTATGTCTGCTCATTTTGGCCTGGGAAGCCTGTGAAATTATTGCCTGTGATGTGAGTTACGGAATTTAGAGCAGAATTCCGTAAGCTTTTTGTGTTTCGGGACAGAAATTTCAGAGGAAACTCTACCCGAATTTTCTTTGAAATATAACTATCTTAGTTTATGTTTAAAGTGATATAGAAATTGAAAGAATTGAATTTGGAGTCAAAAGGGAGGTGTTACAGTTTGATATGATAAATTGATATTCGTAATTATTGATGTATTAACTCTGATGGCAATAAAAGTGTTTTAAATTTCCGTGCTATTTACTGTGTTGAGATGCATTTGAAGGCAAAGATCTTGGTGATGTCACAGATGTCCGGTAATGGGGATCCAGGGCGTTACACCTGATCCCCGTCGACTTTGACCCCTCCAGCCCCCGTGAGCCCTGTTATTAGGTATATACTTTGAATCCTAAACTAGATCTAATTATCTAATTTTAAGTCATGAATTAATTAGAAATCTAGAAACTAGGTTTTTCTTGTTGCTGCTTCATTGATTCATTTGATTGAGTGATTATTTTTTATTTATACTACGTAGGGTTTAGAAATTAGGTTTTTGATGTTGTTGATTGACTGATTATTTAAACTAGATTAGGGGTTTATAAATTAGGTTTTTGTTTTATACTATTTAAATTTTAGTTCAATTTTCAAACAGTTATGATTTTTTTTAAAGAAAACCAAAGGAGGATGTTGATTCAAGTGTTCGACCTCCTCGTCCTCATGCAGAGCTTAACGTTGATGAACTTGCATCTAATCCTAGCAAAAGGAAAAATATTTATTCCTTTGATGCTAATGATAAGAAGATAGTTCGAAGGCATTATTGGCAAAAAGGTCTGTGTCAGCCAAAGTCTCACGTTTTCCATTCTAGTGTTTTTGGTAACGAAAAACAAAAGTTTCTTCCTATTTGGTTTAAAGAACACCGTGTGTCTAAAGATGTTGCAATCTATTTATGTTGTTATTTATACAATCCCGAAAGCGGTTCTCAAAGTCACAGGGACAAATTTGTTGGTAAATGATTCACAATTTGGAAAAAAAGGGTCACAAATTCAAAGAGCATGTCGAGAGTCATAATAGCATTCATAATATGTGCATGAAGAAATGTCTTGATTTAATGAATCAAAAACAACATATAGATGTTCAGTTGGCAAAGTAATTGGACAAATACGAATGGAATATCGTACGCATTGACTGGTACAATTAAAGTTATTAAATTGATTTTGCATCAAGGATTTTCATTTTGAGAACATGATGAATCCGATGAATCATATAATCGGAAAAACTTTCTTGAAGTTCTAGAGTTTTATGCTGAAGACAAAAAGGAAGTCAAAAAAAAGTTATTTTGAAATATGCCCCAGAGAGTAAAAAGCTAACATCCCCAATGATTCAAAAGGATATTATGAAAGCAATAGCAGTTGAGATCACAAATGTTATCATTGATGATCTAAGAGGTGCTTTATTCTCTACTTTAGTTGATGAGTCTAGAGACATCCGTGAAAGAACAAATGGTTGTATGCCTTCGTTATGTGAATAAATAAGGTTGTGTCGTTGAACAAATTCTTGGAGCGGTACAAGTTTTTTCTACCACTGCTATATGTCTTAAGAAGGCAATTGACAGTCTTTTTGCCAACCATGGGTTGAGTATCTCAAATTTGTGTAACAAGGTTATGATAGAGCTAGCAACATGAAGGGTGAACTTAATGGTCAAAAAACCTCGATTATGAGAGAAAATCAATATGCCTTCTACGACATGACATTCTTCGGGATAAACAGTTTGAGAGGTTGGTTGCGAGAATAAGTTGTGGTGAAATTCAAACAGGGCGATGATTCAATCAAGAAGCTACACTAAAACGCTCAGGACGTGTTGGAGATCACTTTAATACTCTTTTGAGTTTAATCCACTTGTTTCCCTCAATAGTTGAGGTACTTCAAGTTATTGATGAGAAGGACCTACATGGAGATGCAAATATGCTATTGAAGTTATTTAATTTTGAATTTGTATTCATCTTGCATTTGATGAGAATTGTTTTCGGAATAACTAATAAGTTGTCTCAAGCATTAGAGAGCATGAACCAAGACATTCTAAATGCGATAAATCTTGTTAGTGTAATCAAAAGGCAATTGTAGAAATTGAGAGAAAGCGAATGAGAGTTTTTCTTAGCAGAGATTTGTGAATTTTGCAGAAAGAATGAAATGTCATCTCCTAACATGGATGAAACTTTTGTAGCCCCTGGGAGATCACGTTGTCAAGCCGAAGAATTGGCAAACCTTCATCATTACTGTAAAGTGTCGTTAGCAGTCCATGATTGGAAAGGTTGTAATGATATTCCGATGATATACATAACTTGTCATTGGATCGACAGTGACTGGTTCATTCAAAAGAGAATCATTTCACTTGTTCACTTGCCGCTTTGTTGTACCCTTAAAGTGGTTCAGTTATCGCAACATGTATTTTAGAAGTATGTGACTTATTTCATATTAGCGATAAAAAACTTCTGAATAGTTTTGATCATTCCTCCAACAACACTAGTGCAATTACCACATTAGTTCAACATTTAGCTCCTCCATGTCTTGAAATTTTGAATTATTTAATGCAATGATCGACTTACGACTTCAAGAGTTAAATAACAGCTTTGAGCATACCCAATTGGTCTTGTACATTGCTTGTCTTGAACCAAGAGATTCATTCTCTGCTTTCGATATGGTACAGCTACTACAATTTGCAAAGTTTTATCTAGTTGAATTTTTCCTACTGATTTGATGGCTTTGAGTTTCCAACTTGATACATACCAGGGAGAAGTCACATGTGCTGATGGATTTTATGATCTGATTGAGATTAATGACTTGGCTAAAAAAATGGTTGAGACTAGAAGACATTGTTTATCCATTGGTGTATTTACTTATGAAGTTAGCATTACTCCTACTATTGGTAACGACGAAAAGCATTTTCAGCTATGAAGCTTATAAAAACTTCGCATCGCAACAAGATGGGAGATGAACAGTTTAATAATTGTTTGATTGCATATGTCGAGAAAAGGACATTGAAGTCAATCTAAATTGAGGATATCATGAAAAGATTCAAAATATTAAGTCGTGTAAGAGAGTTTTGTAATATAACAACGTTTGTTTAATTGTTTTGTAATAAGATTGTTGATGTTTAAAGTCTTATATGAATTTTTAGTTTTTGTAATTTCGCTTCCGGTGGATGAAAATCCTAGCTCCGCACAGGATGTGGAGGCTCTACATGAGTTTCAACCATATACAACCAAGGTTACCCCATTCGCTCAAATCCACAGCGTTTTACGATCCTGATCGTGCATTGCAATGTGGTATGACCGCGATCTGGATCGTAAAATAAGCAAATCAAAACTTTATTTAGGATTTTAATCCATGTGAAAAATAAAAAGCATTCACTAATTATAATTTAAAAAACTAAGGAATAACAAGGAAGCTTTTAACTTCTCTTTTTTTATCGTTGTGAAGTTATGTTACTGTGGTTTCGTGAAGTTATATATATAATATGATCTGGAAAACTTTCCACGATCTGGCTAAATGTATTTCATTCCGACAGCAACCGGAAGAAAGCTACCTCCATCGTACAACGTTCCAACACTACTGGCATTTTATATACCTACTTCGTTCTGCGTACCAAACCGAACCCCATACCAGACAACCTAGATAACAGCCGTCGCAATTCACTAGTTTTCTGAGTTTTGACCATCCTTTCTCAGTTCAAGTAAGAAAAATTCATATTCATTATGGACGACATCTCGGCAACAGCCAACATTGAAACTATGGGTAAAAATAGTTCAGCATAAAATTCTACTGACAATAGTTTTCTTGCCTATAAAAATTACAACCAACAATTTTGAAAGAGTATTCATCAAGTTGATTCAAAGAACTGAGATGACACCAAGATGTGTTGTGGGATACATCTGCTCTACTTCATTAAAGTACATACTTCAAAGTTCAAACTAATTACTATGCCTTACAATACTTTTAACTAATTACTCAGCATTACTATGCATGTGCCTTAAAATCAACTAATTACTATGACTAACAAAATAAACCAAAGAATAGTCTAGAATACAGATAGTAACATATTGCAGAAATGCAGATTAATGCTTTCACTTCTGACATATTAATGCATGAAACTATTCTACAGAGGAAACTTCTGATTGATGAGATACTAATCCAAAAAATTGTTTCAAAATAAAATGGAAAAAAACAAAATTTAATTGCAGATAAGTTACCAAGTTCATTAAATTACTTACGCAGGACTTGCCAAATTCATTACAGGTTGCAAAACCAAACAGGTCAAAAGCTCTCGGCTGATAGAAAAAACTAATGGACTTTTTGCTTCTTGTGGTCTCATGACTATAGAAAGAACTCCACCAACAATACGTTGAAGAACCTAAAATCAAGAGGAGAAAAGGCAGTGATTACATAGATCAGTATAAATTGACCTATGCACCAAATCAATCTGTCAATCACTTCAATGCACCTGGTGCTCACACTCTGGAGAAATAACTGCAGGGTGAAGTTGACTGGAAGCAATTAATTGGTGTTTTAGCCGCTCGTCTCTTTCTTCAAAAGATAGGGTCCCCATAACATCCACACCAATTTCAAATTGATTTTTTCTATAAAGATCTAAATGTTTGCCGATTAAGTCAACCACATCCCTGAAACATAGAAAAAAAATTGTTCTGACTTGTAGAAATCAGTTACATCAGTAACTTTTTGTAAAACTTGTTGATCACTTACAAAAGTACTACAAATGCACCTTGTTAGCAAGTCGACAAGGTTGATCGCTCTAACTCTTCCAGATATTTCACCGAGAGCATCAAGTATGATGCTGCGTATAAGTTCTGGCGCATCTTTGTCGGGCGTAATAGATGAGTACCATAGATCTACAACAAAATCTTGCAATATCTTATTAACAAAATCATCAAAAGCAGCCTCCACAGGAAGTGAATCAATTTTCTGCCTCCATTTTGATGTAGGTGGAGCAGTAGACAGACGGGAATCATTTACAGATAATTGTTTCTTCTCCAAGTGTGATAAATAGGTTTTCTTGTGGATAGGTGGTACTCTCCAGCGTAACTCGACTTCATATGATAAATATCGAAATGCTGAAAGAATAAGAAATGATATGGGGACATTTGTCCACATTGATTTGCTTGTATCTGTGACAAAACCAGAAAATAGTCAACAGAAACAAAACATAGCACTCTACCTACTCCATGTTCCACTATAGTCAACAGAAATTTACCGCAATCGAAATCTGACCTAGCACAAAAGGAAAATGAAAAACATGGTTTAAAAGATCAGAGGTTCTGGTAAGCACCGACCAAATCAACTCAAGAATTTGCTTGCAGATACTTCCTATGTGTCTGACACTACAGACATGATGGAAAGATACCAGAATACTTGATCCTGTTACTGTGTTTTTGAACCATGTCATGATGATTAAATTCTATATATGGATATACACTCTCACCTAAATATGCATCCTTCATATGAATGAAATAGCATCAGGCTCAAACCATCTCACTGATAGTGCTAAAAAACGTATAGCATTTCTCTGATGCGTGTGTATACAAATGATGAGTGTAATGTCATATGTAATATTAATCACATATCTAAGATTTTTTTTTAAAAGATATCTGTGAGCTCGATCTGGAAAACCCCTCACAAGATACAGTTCTAAAATCTAATTTTTAAAACCTTCATTGGGTTGGAGAAGGAGAAAGTACTCTTCAGATCTTGTATTATGATTTTTCTGCTATCATGTAATCCCTGAATATAGTGGATGCAGATTTGGATTCATATACGCACACAAAATCCTCAAGTCTTCTTCTTCCAAAACTTTTTAGGAGTATTGCACGATTTAATGGTTTGTGGTCACGCTTCTGCTCTTCAACAAACCCAAACCATGTCATGACACACAAACTCAAAACTCATTCTATCGCCCATTCTATCATGGCTATGTTTGGAAAGTGAAATTTGAGGAGAATCAAGACTTCCGGGAACCTTAGAATAGATTCCACTCGTATTTGGATATTTGGTGTTTGAAAACTAAAACCTTGAACTACTGATTTCTATGAGTTCCATATGTTATGTACAGGGGATTTCATAGAAAATTTTCACTTTTGGAGTTAAAAAATGAGTTCTCATGTTATCTCCAATATTTTTTTTCTTATCAATGGCTACCTTCCTATTATGACTATCTAATGATATACAATATGAAAGTCAGATAATATGGATCCAAATCTTATCCAACAAAGAATAGTAAGGAGGAACCATTTCTCCTTCATCTATGGAGCTTGCTTTTATACTAGATAATTTTTGCAAAAAATCTTAAATTTCCATTTTTATACGGAAATGGCAGGTTCTATGGTTTCCTACCTTCCATCTGTAATGTATGTGCAAAGCATGCTTTAAAAATGGTTTCAAAACTCGAAAAAAATATCGGGTATCAGTTGCCATTTATTTGTCGGAAAATTTCCAATACAGCTCAATACCATGCCTTTTAAACCTTCTTGGGCACACTTTAAATTTGGAGGAGAAAATTGAAACATTGGAGATTATATGGTTTACATATACACTCAAAATTGAGAGTTTGGGCTTTATAACTATGTCATATAGAAATTTAGCGGGAACAAAGACTTGATTTGAACATACCGAAATTGAGTTGGGATCATTTCATGAATTATTTCATTAAGGGTGAAGTGAGGTATAGATGTAATCACAGACAATAAACTCAAAAATAACAAAAACTCATTCGCAAAGTATTCGATACCCGCCCAAGTTCTCAATTCCAATATCAGCATTCTACTACATTTCTCATCATATCAATCTCTCTTAACTTATTTCCAATCAAACAAGCAAACAATTCACATATAACCTAATTAAGTAACAATTTCATGACCTTAACTCAAACTCGAACCAAACCAACCATTCTCACACCAAAGATAACAAAATTAGGGTTAACTCAAGAATCAAGAACAGAGAGTAAGTGATTACGTGAGAGGAAGTATGAGATGGCGAAGATGCAGATGGCCCACAACAAAGCGCGAGCCTTGGCCTCGTCGATCAGATCTTGCAAGCTCACCATCGCCCTCATCGCTGAATCTGATCGAATTGGGGATTTTTGAAAACCCTAGAAATTGGGAAATTTTGGGAGAGGGAAGAAGAGAAGAAGGAAACAAAGAATGTCAAATGTCAATTTGATTGGGAAAAAAATGATTTAATTACAAGAATCTAGACGCGTATTTTGATGTGGGTGGACGATAATGCCCTTTTGTAATGTTCGGGTTGGTTTTGTTTCTTTCGGGCTTTCTAAAGGCCCATTAAAAATGAGGAAAAATTTGTAAATCCCAATGTGACGTGGGCCTTTGCAATGGATTTGATTGTCCAATGTGCAAGCTAAATGCATGACGGCTCTACTATTTTAATGGGAGAGTTTGTTAACAAAGTCTATTTGTAATCAAATAAACACATGTACTGCAATTCAATAAACTCGTGCAAGGTACATGCATAACTAATATAAATGAGGTCTTAAGTTCGATACCAGACAATATCGGAATTTATATATCTATTTCTATTATAAAAGCCATAATAAATCTGTCCATAGCAAATCTGAACCATAGATCTTGTATTTCTAGATCAAATCTCAGCCATCTAAAATAAATATTTCCAAAGCAGAAGCAGATCTGAACTGTGTATCTTATATCTCTAGATCAAATCTCAGCCATCCAAAATACTTATATATATTTCTATAACAGAAATTACTAATATCCGTCTCCTCCATTTGTAAAATCTCTCGATCTCCCCCTAAAATCCCCGTATCTCCCAAAACCCTAACCCTAACCGCTCCTTACTTTTCTCTCCTGATCTCTCCCCAAAAATCGTAATCTATCTCAATCTCTCAAAACACAAATCCTAACCCCAATTCCACCCCAATCTCGACGCCCCTCTCCAATCTGAAACCCCCAATCCCTCCAAACCCTAATTTGATAGAATAATTCTTAATCATAACCCCACTTCCACTCCTAATCCCGACGCTCCTCTCCAATCCAAAACCAGAAGGCTCCCTGGGATTCATGATGCGGCTGTTGAAGTTCTTAACAACATAGCTCAAGTTATCTTCTACCTTGCTTTTGTTACTGTAAGATTTCATCTTGGTTTTGTTTTTGGTGTATTTAGTTCTTTTTTGGTGATGGGTTTCCTTAAAAAAAATGATCTTTTTTATTCTGTTAGTTTGATGTTGTATGATCTGGTGTTTTAAATCCACTAATATTCCACTACGTTCAAGTTCAGATTAAATATTTCTTTGCCAGATGAAATTCAAATTCCCTTCGTACTTAAGTGTTGCGGCTTAGGAACCATTGATAAATTTATTATTATCCTGCATCTTATGTATAGTTTGACATGTTGGATACTCAAAGTCACCATTATTATTATACAGTTTTGTTTGGTTTTATATTGTTAGTAAGGAGAAATAACTTACAACGGCTTCAGATTGGAAGGGGTCATCCCATAAAAACCATCAGCTTATGTAAGCCAGGATGACCTTCATTTTCTTGAGATGACAGTACGGGAAACTTTGGATTTTGGATTTCTAGGTAGTGGCTTATATTTGAATGATGAGTATCTGAGCCTGATCTCAATGAATTACTTGGTTTTGGGTACTGCATGTTGCTCCTAAGGCTTGCATTTTCCTAGAGTACATTTTTTCTATTGTAATAATTATGATGGCGGCATAAAATATATACTTATGTGAATAGGAGACTGCAGGAGTCGTAAAAATTATGGTGATACACCAATATTGTCCTGACTTTACATTTTTCATTCTTACTTTCATTTGCAGGCTCTTGGAAGTGTAATAAAATAATAACAAAAAATGTTGTTTTTGTTGACAGACCTTACGTTCTAATATGCCTTTTGTAAATAATAATAAAGAATGTGATTTAGTGCGCCAATCATTCATTCTAATACGCCTTTTGTTTACACGAAGAATGTGATTTTTTTGATTGTGACGAGGTTGCAATCCAGTCTGCATTTTGTTTACATGACTTTGGGCTAAATTTCACTTGAGATGGATATATTTCCTAAAAGCAAGCTGCAAAAGCTTGAAGATTCCATTAAATTTATAAGTGGAAGCACACAACTTTATCAAAATGTGATAATAATAATAAAGCATAATAAAAAATAATATGAGGTAAATATTAGCGTACAGCAGAAAGTTTTCCCATATCTATACTTTGGAGTATATATCTCTCATTGACCTACTATGATATTCTTTTTTCCATTATACCTTTTGGTTTATGCCCCATACTATTAGAACTAATTGAATACTGCAGGTTATTGGAACAGGGGATGATCATGATTATGGATTAAATGATGCATGGAAGAAATTTAGTAGAGAAAATACAACTCAGAAGCTTCTTTTGGATTTCTTAGACGAAGGTTTGTAGCCTCTTAAGAGTTCTCTTGTTTTCATGTCTATTTGAAATATTACAACTTATTTGAAAAATACTATATACTCCATACTACACGAGTGACACAAGCTTGCATCAGACATGGCAATTTTATAAAACAGACAGTAAGGAGCGTATACTGGGTAATAAATTATTACAAACTATTGATAATCATATCATACTAGGGTTCCTTCTAAACTCAAATTTGACTACGGATAGATATTAAGAAGTGGAAAATCCATAGATTTTTTTTATTTTTTTAGTTTTTTATTTTGCATATATGAAGCCTTGACGATCAATCAGTGCATTGTCGTAACCAAAGAAAAATTGATGAGACCTTGAAATATAGGAGAGGTTGCATAGGACAATCATGCGCAATAGAATAGACACAATCTGAACAAAATGCTATACTACTTGTAAGTTTATTCTGGGCCAGCACGTTGTATACTACTTGCATAGAAGTTATAATTCCATTGAATTTTTTCTGTTATAGACTCGGTTATTTTATTTCTTAGCCAAGGCTCATTTCACTTTATAACATGATGTTATTATGTGACTTGAATTCTTTTGATGCATACAGTAGCTGTACTGATCTATACTTCTATGTAAGGGTTTTTTTAAAAATGAAATAGAATGATTTGACTCATCAACTAGCAATAATAATATGACACAATGAGAACGGTTTGAAATAACTTGAAATATACCTTATGTGACACCTCCTTAAAAAATAATAGCGCAATATATGTGCTGAACAAGTACAATTATTTAAGTTGCATCCTAAAATTGATAGAAAAATAGTTAAATTGATAATTTATTTTTTGTAAAGATAATTAGAGTAACTCATAAATTTTATTTAATAAAAAATATTTAAATATTATTTTATACTAAAAAACAATCAAAACAAAAAATCTGATATACCGATCTGATCGTTACCGATCACGATCTGTGTATTTGGAAAAATCCTATCCGCTTCCGACCCTGAGTTTTAAAATCGCGTCGCCAACGATAAGCATCCATGACTCTTGACACACATTAGACACACAATGCACAGGTAGGTAAGAACATTTGACAATCTAGCGTATTATCATGTTATTATGATTAAATGATCCCAAACTCCATAAAAAACTTGAAATGCAATTGTTCTCGACCACCATTTTTCACTTTCTCTATCCTATCTTATAGAAATAAATTATGATTTCAACTTTTGGTAAGCTAATAGAAAGACAAACATATTACTGATCATAGAGAAAAACAGAGAAAGAATAGTGGTGACAGTAACAAATAAACTCCATATACAACAACAATATCAAGTAAATAAAGGGGATAGCAAACAACCGAGAATGTCAAAAAAGGAGTTCAGGAAGAATCCTATACATTTTGAAAGAGCAACTAATATTAAAAAATGCTAATTACTCAATAACTAAATAGTTAGGACACATTGGATATATAATTAGGAAAATTATGAGGTAGCATCAGTTAATTCAATCATCACACAGGCCCATAGAGTCTAATTGCGTTCCATTGACAAATCTCCAAATCTCCATAGAATTGCGCAAACAACAATCGACTACCTTAACAGCTTCATTCATATTCAAAACTCAGATATCTACAAGGATGTTCTTTAGTTACTTTAATTTATATGAAGTTGTTAAAGACAAGCCTATAGTGATTGTTGCATATATGATAAGATGACAGTTGTGATTGCTGCTAGCTTTTTCCTTGTACAGATGACAGTAAGTTCCTTTGTGTGACTTTCAAATTTTGTTTATGCAACTTATAAAATCACCAATCACTTTCTGTGAATCTGTCCAGAACGGACATATCTAGATAGTTGATCCATACAGTTCCTAATTCGTTTTCTATTATATTTCTTTTACCAAACCAAATTATTTTCTCTTCTATTCACGCTCGCTCCCTCCGAGTCCGACACCGTCTACCCATCGCATTCTAGCCTTGTAGACTCCCATGTCATAGTCACAAATTTATGATGAAGGTTATCTTCTTCTCTTGATTTAATAACACACTAGATTCCTCCTTCAAGTGGGATGAAAAGGCAAAAATATTCCTGAGAATTGGATCTTCAGAAACTCCTCATCATCAAAATAGTCCTGCCTTTTCAGGTGTCTGCAATTAAGTTAAAGGGTTGTATTTTTATAAATTTAGTTTGTTCAGATATTATTGTTATGGTTTAATGTGTTCTAGGGTTATGATTAATTGAATTATGAGAAGTTTGTTGGCTTAATATCAGTATGTGTACAAGTCATACTGAAAGTGGCATATTCTTCGGTTCATGAGAGTTGCTTTTTTAATTAAGATTTATAAGATAAAAAGTATTACAAAGTTACCTTGAGTGGAGGTGGAAGAATGTGCATTGATAAAGCAAAGGCAAACAAGGATACAACAGCAGGATATGCAAGGTAGGTAGGCAGCCTGCAACTATAGTGCTTGCAAAGGAAGAATGAATGCAGCATTACTAACAATTAGTATTACTGTTCCTATTAGATATTCAGTATGACTGACAGTTTCTGATGGAATACTACAAGAAATACTTTCCTTTGTGAACCGAGCTTTTACTTGGGGTATATGCAGATTTTCTATTGTCAAAATTTTATTTCCTATGCATTTTAGTTAGGACCTCTTTCTGACCTTTGTTAACATTGTTCCACAATAAGGGACTTGCATAATCTCTTCATGGTCAGATGAGTTTATCAAGAATATCTTATATGATTATATCAATAGACTATCATTCTAAGAAAATCTTTTAGAAGAAATTTCTAAGATCACGTTGAATAGCTCAAACTATAAATTTGTAAAAGTAATTCTTTTTTAATGTGTCATTATTTATAGAAGTGCTTCCCCTTATTTGCAGAAGATGTAAAGACACAGAATGGATCAGATTTAATTATAACGTCGAAGATTGGAATTTCTAGGAGATGGACTATACAGATTATAGTACGGTGAGTAACCCTGATATGCTGTAGAAGCCATATACAAACAGCTGTAATATTACGTCTACAATTATTTCTTAAAAATTGTTGATTATGCAAACCATTTTTTAAATTTATATCGTGAATAAACTAAAATATCAAATGCCGTGTCCAGTTCATGTGCCCGACATGACACTTGAAAAAGTGTGTTTCCTTGATGAATCCCAACTAAGATGTGTTTGAAACTTTCATTGGATTCATCTCATGAGATCAAGTACCTGAACTCTATTACAAATCTATTGAACCCTTTAGCACACAAGAAATTTCCAAGAATTTTTCAAATTTTCAATTTTTTCTTTGGAGTATACAGACAGGGGTTAAGTAACGGGGAAACAAAATCTTCTGGCCATCAAACTCTTCACTAAAGAGAGGAGTTTATTTATGTATGTAACAAAAGATTAATTGTGATTTTGTGAGAACCCTTGGAGGCTCCAATCGTTAATGAATGTCTTATAGTAAACATGTAACATTTTCTACTCATTGTACTCATGACTTTTATAAATTTCTCATATTTGCTTATATATTTTGCTGAAAGAAAGCTACTCCGTAGTCGCATCAGGTAGTTACCTTTTTCATTCGGTAACACTTCTTTATAAATAAGCTCTCTATAGAGTTTTTTTTTTGTATAAATATTTTGAAGTGCTTAAAAATAGTATTAGCCAACACATTTGCGTTCCTTAGACAATGCACAAAGCTAAATGATCTCAACAAGGCCTGTAATGCCCCGCCCCAATACTCAGACAATTTATTATTTTATTTATTATTTATAGTACAACTGCCTACTACAGGCTGTCTCTCAAAAAGTGATTAACCAATTGGGTGACTCTTAATCATAGACAATTATTTTTATATTTAATTAATCTTGCAATTCCCAATATGGGATCAATTTAATCAATCCCGCTCTCTCTCCCTCACTGCGCTGACGTCAGGCCAGAAGAGCGCCCCCTCCCTGGGCGGGCCCCATCACCCACGTCAGCACCACAACAGATACAGCGCATGCTGTCTTCTTTTTCCTGCACCTGGGGGCCTCACAATGCCACATCACTAGAGCACAACAGCTCTCTGCTGCCTGTCTCTCTCCTGGGCCCCACCGAGCAGATTTTAACTCCACACAACCCCTCCTATAAGAATTCTATAGGACACACTCCAATTTCATTTATTTACTAGGTATGCCCGTGGGCACGTGCCTACGGCACGTATTCGGAAGTATATAAATTTATTTGGAGTTATTTAGTTGTGTGAACTGCATATAGATTTATGCATTATACATGCTAAGATTAAAAGTCATTCATTATACCTCTTTAACAATTATTTGTTAAATTGTTTCAGTTTTTTAGTTATTTCATCTTTTACATAAGGCGAACTATATGTGTGCATTGAATAAATCTAGAGTAATATGTACACTGTCATGGACATCAGATATGACTTGATGCAGATAAATTATTATACATAAAAATGAAACATTTCCATGAGAACAAATTCTTTCTGAAATTACTTTTTCTCGCATCCAAATTACTTGTACTGATAAGAAGAAACATTAGTGTGATAGTGTGGCATGGGATTGTAAATGAAAGAGATAACTGGTTTAGGACATGCGCATATATGATGACACCAATTATTTCAAACATGTGATGTAGATTTGAGTCCTCAAGATTCCACACTATTATCTGATGTCATTGAAATTGGGCCATTACCGAGCTTTACAGATGATCACCAACGACTATATGCATTCTACATCTTGACCAGTCATGGTTTGCGGTTTGAATGCTCCAGTCTTTCCAAAGTACAGGTACATGCGTAGTACAGGTACATGCGTATTCTGTGATTTTAGTTGTTGTAGCTGTAATATGCAAGTGAAGTCGTTGTTAAAATTAGCTTCATACAGTTATACCTACCTGTTTATGAGTTATTGGTGTCATACATCCAGAAGTAATTAGAATACATTTACTTAGTGTAGTTCCAGCTTAGTTGGCCAGGGAATGAGATGGTTACTGGCGAGGAGTCAATTAATCCCGTCCTTTTGAATTCTAACTATTTTTTTTCTATTTTTCTTTTATAGCAGTTTTGGATTGTTAATGTTCTCTCTTTTTTAGGTGGAATCTTGGTTGACACTGTTACAAATTAACTGCAAAATTGATCAGGATTTGGCTCTCAATGACTCCATTAAGCCGTAGGTGATAGATTCTCAGTGTGCATTGTACATAGATTAGTGCCGTATTAAATTAGCGAGAGTTTGAATGTGTAAGTATAAACGTTATAACAATATAGTGTTTTGTGTATAAAACATTTGCAATAGTATTTCTGTGTATGTAAATTCCAACTCTATCATGTACCTCTCCTCTCCATCAATAGATTAACCATCTCTGTTTAGGTGGTTGTTAGATTCATTGTTTTCCTTTTCGTTTTCGGTTTAATTTCTTCTTTTGTCATATTACATTTATGTGAGAAGTTGCTCTTCCTCCGTAATCATAACCATCCAAGAGTTCCCGTGCAGTTGTACATTTTAACGGTGAAGAAAAGATTTGAGGTAGCTGGCGTCTGCCCGATTGGCCCAGTTTCTTACACCCAACAAAATGTAAATATTTTTGACCCAACCCATGGCCTTTCGGTGGATGGATAATTGGGTTAGTCCAGGTTTTACAAAATTAAATTACAATTTGTCTATATTTCTCTGTTTTTTTTGTTAATGAATATTAATAGGAAATACACATATTATAACAACCACATTCTATTTTGAAAATTAGTAGCTTGTCTTGATTTTAGTTGAATAATGCATCTGGGAATTAGATGAGTGTGCAAAATTTTTCTGAGAAGCATGTTTTGTTTTTTATCACTAATACCATGGAAATTTACTCAAAAAGGTATAATTTGCCCTCCTTTTGGAGTAACATGGGTTCCTTATCAAATTTTGAACCACCACTATCTCGATGCATTAGCTCTTGGAGGAACCACTGTGCCAAATTGGAATTTAAATCATTTTTCTTGTGAGCCATGGCTCCGATAGAATTTGCTGAAGATAGGCTCAGTCAGACCTGATCTCTCGATTTTTTTGTAGAACATTCTTCATTCGGTGTAAGCAACGTAAATAAAAGTGTTTAGAAATTGTAGCAAATTAAATATTCAGGCATATTAAGAGAGAATAATCTGTGTATAACATAGCTCCATTTGTTTTTTTCTTTTTCCTCAGGTTATTATGAATGTTACTCCTTTTTCTCTTGAAGATATGCAAGCATTTACTGGAAATGATTTTAACTACTAAATTGCCCATCTTTTATGTATATAATTTGTATTATTGAGGCACATAATGATATATAGTTTAATAATAAAACTAAAAAAGAAATGCCCGGAAGCTTAAGAATTGAATCTGCATGAGAAGATAGTATAGTGTCAATATGCATTGCAACAATCTCCCACATATCACAAGTCTTTCACGTTGTTTTGTTTCATAAGAAGTGGATATACTATCTAATTAAAATAGACAAATGCATCTAAACTTTTTCAGTCTTGCAGTATATGGATGAATTGGCTTTTTAACCTAATTGTCTCTTTTCTTCTTCTATGGAACATGCTACATATATTTATTAAGGATTTCGTTGAATGCTATTGAGGAGGCTATCTTATGCCTTTTGGTCCAAAGCCAGCTTCTTTTAAGATTCTGTTGACATATACCCTACATTCTTGCAAGTTTATAAAGAGAATACTGAGATAGTGAAGTAATGTTTGAATTTCAGTTGAGTAATAAGGAACAATGTGGAAATGAGTGGTATTGATCACTCCTAAAAGCCATTCATGAAGAAAAGAAAATAAAAGAAAGAAGATAGCATAGAAATGACCGACCATATATAGGTAATTGCTGTATGCATTGTTCTTATTGCTTCATTATAATATATTATTATGATTAATAGTTCCTCCACTAATTAAATTTTGTGAAAGTTAAGAACATTTGAACTGCAAAGCTATGTCGTAATATCAATTCATATATGCAATTGGTTTTAGTTTAAAACAATCTTAGAAATTTGATTATACATTGTGATCTTTATCTAATTTCGACAAGTTTTTTTCTTCTTTTTTATGTTTACAAAATTTTTCTTTTCCCTTAATACTTACGAAATTTTCATCTTTTCACTGACCTTTTAAGTGAATTTTTTAGAACTTTGTAGGTGACCAATTGTCCCTTGGGGCTTGAGTATAACTAGATTGCTTGCCTTGGGCAAGAAACTGATCATATGTAAAACTTGAGTAATAGTACTGCATCTTCCCTTTCTTTGAATAAGAAATCCTCGACAACCCTTAAAAGGAGAGCAACACTATTCTTATATGATACAAGTATAGTTTTGAAATTAATGCAGACCAGACAAGCTGAATCCTTACTTTAACAAGGTAGAAGATAATACAGTCACATGAAAAAGATATGACATAAACTAAACTTTACATGACTATTCAACTGCCAAAGTGCTAGATGACCCAGTTAAAAAATAGAACATTCCTTTTTATATTGCTGCCAGAATGTAAGTTTATCAGATAACGAATGCTCTTATTATCATATTTGTAAATACAAATTATTATATTACATGTTACCTCATTCTATTTTGCTTATGTAATTAATTGTCTCCAAAATATATAACCTTATTAAAATATTAAATTAGCATAAAGAGTTACTAAAATACAATAGTAGATTAGATATGTGAACGAAACTACGTGCACTTGGTGCACGGCCAATTCCAACTAGTATATATATATATATATATATATACTAGTTTAAATTTACCGTGCACCAAGTGCACGTGACTTGGTGCACATAAATGGTGAAAATTTTATCTAAACATACTTCTATTTAGCACACCTATATTCTTCAAACTACAAATTCGACGAAGTCAATCATCCTAAAAAGCTAACCATGGATTTCAAAATTACTCCAACAACAACAAGCTCATCGAAATCAAATTTGAAGCAATTATCGAGAACCCAAGTTTAATCAATTCAAGCAAAATTTCAATCAAAACAAAGAAAAAATGGATCAAAATTCGAACGATGTAAAAGAGAGATATATGCGTAATAGTTTCATCTAAAACATAATTAAAAAAAGTTATTTTAAAAAACAAATTAGTAAATCCTAATGTGATATCATCGTATTTTTCATAAGATCAATCATCACTTTCGATTTTTAACTTTCTTGAGGTTAAAATTGCTTGTACTTTCTTGTTCATCCTTTTTAATTTTGCATCCTGTAAATATTCTCGTAGTTGTTCTTCCATATTGGACATCTTGTGATTTGATAAAAAACGTATACTCATCTCCAATGCATTTCTTGGTCCGTCTATCAAATTCTTCAACATTTTTTTCCTGCATATAAAAAAAATTAAGAAATTAGCTCTTAATTAATTGTAACACTGTGAGAATAACATATTATGCCTTATTCTTAATATCTTCTAGGTCTTATGCGGAACAGCCAATGATGCACCTTGCTTCCTCATCAAATAAAGTCAATTCTGCCTCCGCACTTTTATCTTTTATTGTGATTTTGAATACATATCTGAAACATGTTATTGTTAGTTTGTTTTTAAATTAATTGTTTATTTTTTTTAATAATTTGATTGAAGAATGGAAATATAGGAAACTAACAATATGTTGTTTTGTATACCTTGGCTCATATTCAACATTACTCTTTTTACATTTTCGACAATAAGCTTCTTCATTTTCGACATTGACTTTTGTTGAACAGATTTGCATGCAATGTACCATGGATCTCTAACGTCTTTGACACTTTTGATCAAAACTTTGCAATAGTAGTATTTTGCCTTGAAATATGAAAAAGAATTTAAAGTCATAAAAAAATTTATAGACATATATATAATTGAATAAAATATTTAAAACAATTTCGTTGTCCATAATACCTCCGAAGAATCTTCGTCTGCACAATAGAGAATGTCAGATAGTTTCACTTCTTCCACATCCATTACTTTTCTTTTGTTTATTTGTAAGGAATTACTTTTTAACAAAATTTTATTACATTTTATCTTGAAACAAACAAACAAAATTATGTTAAATGATACTCCAAAAGGCAATAATTAAAGAATTAAATATCAAAATAAATTATACCATTCTCTAATTTTATATGCTTCTAGTTCATTGGGATTTATCTCTATTGTAGTGTTGTTTGTTGATGTGAGAGAGAATCCTGTTTAAAAAAATCAATAATAAATAAATAAATGAAATATATAATAAATAACATTATTAATTTTTATTGTATATAATTACCTCCAAAGTTTAAGGTTTTTATAGAGGTAATTGCAATAATTGGCATGTTGGGTGATAATTCTTTCAGAGCTTTTCCTTCCTTGATTGCTAGTTCTCCCCATAATGTAAGTAAGATTGGTTTTGATCTTAAATTAAGACAAAACGTATGAATTACAAAACAAATATGTATATTATTATACAATTGATATTACCTGAATCCTACAACTGTAAAATTTCGCTTCTCTGCTTCATTACCATATTTTGAGTCCACCTTATCTACATCTCCTGCATTAATTACTGCTAAGCGAAGATCTGTAGTTCAATGCAATTGTTCTAAATAAATGAAATTGGTGCACGTGCTGGTAGTTGGAATTTACCGTGCACCAAGTGCACGTAACTTGGTGCACATAAATGTTGAAAATTTTATCTAAACATACTTGCATTTAGCAAACTCATATTCTTCAAAATACAAATTCGACTAAGTCAATCATATTAAAAAGCAAACCATGAATTTCAAAATTACTCCAACGACAACAAGCTCGTCGAAATCATATTTGAAGCAAGTACTAAAAACCGAAGTTTAATCAATTATAGCAAACTGCCAATCAAAATAAAGCACAAATGGATCAAAATTTGAACAATGTAAGAGAAAGCTATATGCGTAATAATTTCATCTAAAACATAAAGATATAATCATTTTATTTTTCATAAGATTAATCATCATTTTGGACTTTAACTTTCTTGAACTTAAAACTGATATTAAAAAAAGTTATAAAAAAAACAAATTAGTAAATCCTAAACTGGTATTATCGTATTTTTCATAAGATCAATCATCACTTTCAACTTTTAACTTTCTTGAGCTTAAGATATGGTTCTGGTGTAATTCACTGCTCTACTAAGCAGATTTTGCATTGCACCACTATAAGAATTAGCATCTCCGATCTTGAATCTCTTAGGAGTAACTACAATAGGTACCAATGGGTTAGAGTGGAAGCGCTTGACCCATTTATTATAGCTTGGTTCTGGATCTATTTGTTTGCTTCCCATTGAAGGACTTTGATCCAGACGTATCTGTATCATGCACTTCAGAGCTTTTCAGATCCTGTGGAATTTGCAAAAAGTTGAGTGTTTATCAGCCATGTTCTTTGATCAATATTATTAACAATTATGGATGATCCTGAATTACATTAATAATTGCAATAGATCTCAACTGACAACACAAGCAGATCCTGAATTATAAGGATGAGATTTCCTCATCACAAAGCTAATTAATTTCCATCATACCCAAGAAAAATCTAACCCAAAAATTTTCCACCTACTATCTGTATCATGTCATGACATTATCATGACATGTTATTGTCTGACATGCTAGATAAATGAACAAAACTTCATCCATGTACAACTCATATAATACAAATTTATTTGCTTTCACTATCCTGAGTGGAAGTCCTTTCGTAAGACCTCCTCTCTTAATCAAATCAGAGATGACAGTCTCCATGTTCTGAGTTAATAGAAACTATTATTCTATACAATTTTTCTCCTAAGCTACTAATCTTAACAAATTAAAAAAATACAGAACATACATAATTTTGACAGGTGAAATTCTGAACTTGGTAACGAAGAGGTCTGAGGAGGTAGGCGCTCACCTACTATCTATGCAAACCTCTGCATCAACTTTCAAAATTTCAGATTCTTGAATTTGATTTTAATCATCTAATTATCAATCCACAAGAAGAAAAAGAAAGGAAAAAAAACTAATTATCTAGTTAGTTGGAACGACAGAGAATGTTGGCAAGATCCCAACACAAAGATGACATGCACAAATGCAGAAAAGGTTCCAAAAATTCTTACATGTTACGAGCTTAGAGAACCCATCTTGCCATGTGAGTCTGCTTTTCTAATCCTGCTAGATAGTAGCAGTCACATTCAATTCATTAGAATGATATATGCATGAAGCCCTCGCAATAATAGGGATGCCAGATAAACAAAATCTACACCTTACATGCAACAGAAAAAAAAAGTCTTCTTACATTACCAAATGCTTCAAAGTTAAGTGTCTCAAGATATAAACATGACTTCCTAAGTTAATTCTCTAACCAGAGCATCCTCTGAAATTCTGAATAAGGTTATAAAGAGCTTTTACTTCTACAACAATGGATTTACAGAGAACAATATAGGCCATCTGCGAAAACCAAATGAGTAATGTTAGAATGCATGATGTAAGAGAGAATTCTAATATTAAAGCTTCAACAGGTTACTCAATGTCAAAATAACATGACAAAAGCCAACAATAAGCATCTGCACAAATGAACTTCATGAAGATTATATAATTAAAAAGTTTTTATTGAGCTTTTGACCACCGAGAAGCGCCCATCTTGGGTATACTTACATACATGTTCATATGATCCTCAATAAATTCAAAATTCAAAATTCAAAATTTAAGTGCAATGTGGCAAAACAAATTAATACACTTTGCAGGGATATCGAGGTAGCTGGTATTCAACCCCTTGTCTCTTAACAACATTGTTAATCCATCTAGGAACCTTAGGGTGTGTTAGTTTCTAA
This sequence comes from Hemerocallis citrina, assembly GCA_017893485.1. Taxonomy (NCBI): domain Eukaryota; kingdom Viridiplantae; phylum Streptophyta; class Magnoliopsida; order Asparagales; family Asphodelaceae; genus Hemerocallis; species Hemerocallis citrina. The sequence continues at coordinate 288,701,542 of CM030363.1, forward strand.
AAAAAAATCATGAACTCACAAAGAATTACAACTGCAATGAAGTGATATTGGGAAACAACAAATTGTTCTATTAGTTTCATTTATGATACTGGGAAACAACGAATTCAAGTAGTGTGAAGTATTAATCATTTAAGGGGGCACTTACCTCTATTCCAGCATCTGGAGAATAAATCTAATTGGATTTATTAGGATTGGAACATGCACCAGCAAGCCTCTTAGCTCAAACACTGCATCAACGACACCAGTTAACAGAAGATATTAAACAAAGTAACAAACGAAAAATTTGATTCTATGATTACCAAACATTTGTTGGCGGCCAGAGAAAATTCTCAGAGGTAGCATCCTTCCTGCCTGTTTGTCTATAATAATGGGAAGAAATAATCAGTGTTAAACAACTCCTTATCGCCAACTTTCATCAACATTTTGCATCCATTACCAGAAGCCTAATCAACATTTATGTCACTGTTATTAATCTAATAACAGTAGTACCAAATTCCAATTAGTGAAACCTTGTAATTGAAGCAGTTTTGTCACCTGTATTCACTCACTTTGTGAAGAAAAAATAATTTGATCTGCAGAAGAAATATCACGTTTCATCTATTTGCCAAAAGCTTGCAAGCTATGTTTCTAAAAATTAAACCGAATTCGTTATTCAAGCAACAAGCTGCTGCAACAAAATAAAGAGAAATAATCATGAAGCACATTAGTTTTGAACTAACTCAGCAGATATATATGTTAGCCACAAGTTCCAAATGTTATGAACAAACATGTCTTAAATTGAATGGTATTATAGATTCTAACATAACAAGTACAATGGTATAACCCAGTTTAGTAGCAAGTGGCAGAATTTATGCACAATCAATGCATAAATTTAAAGGCCAGATGACAAACTTCCTCAGATAAAAAACTGAATGCAATTTCCACTCAATAAGTAATTAGTTCCTCTCGCTAAAAGGTGCCCTCTTCGAGAAGCAACCTCCAATAGAACTCCGCTGGATACCTTAAACTAAAAGTAAAGTCCATATATAAAGGAGGCCCTGTGCTTAATAAGATGCTATTACCAATAATTATAAATCTCAAGCAGACTGAGCTTTAGCATTTCCTAGTTTAGGTTTCCACCCTTTTTGCCGAGCCCTTATCTCCCATGTTGCAGTCAGTTTCCTCTGTTATAAAAGTGCAGCTACCGCTCTTTCTCTAGCTTCTTCACAAGTTTCCATTCCTGAGCTACATTTGTCAGCCTCCTTTTGATACTGAGATGCCAACTTCTTGGCCTCAAGTAGAGTCACATCAGCCCACCGTTGGGATTCTGCTGCCTCTGCCTCCTTCAGCTTAAGTTCTTCCGCAAGAAGGTCTGTGAAGTTCTTTTCCATATCTTCACTCACATCTGGGTCATGCTTTGCACAATATGAGAATAACACAAACAAATAGACATTGATACAGATGTACCTAAGTATAAAGAAAATCTGGTTGTCAATATAGTAGAATATATGATAGTTGATGACCGGAAAAATGCAGGAGGAAAAGGATTCGATGATAGTGCAGACATATAATCTATGAAATAATATTGCAGACATATGATCTATAGGAACAAGCTTAAATAAACTGAAAAATTAATCATGACTGGAATTTAATCTAAGAACAATTGAAAGCTCGCCTAAATGTGTTGGTTGTTACTTACCCTTACATAAGCATCTGATGATTTGAAATCTTTTGGCTAAAAGAGAATGACTGAAATGGAAGCAGAATTGGGTCATTGGGAACCTTAGTTAAACCACCAAACAAGACTCAGGTTCGAATATTTGATTTGTAAACTTCAGAATCAAGTATCAGATATACGTGGATTAATTACAAATAGACCAAGAAATCCTTACCATAATAAATCCACTATCAGTATCACAAATGTAACTGCATCTATAAAGGGCTCGCAATTCATTGAAAGCAAAATTTAATTACAAGAACGAAAACAGTGCCTTCATCTCATATCTTTTGGATCTACCAGAAAGTCAATTTCAAACAAATGTTGGCATCGATGGAGCTAAATAGAATAGATCACATGTAAATCACACTGCCAAGAACGGTGAGTAAAGGCCTCCTACTAACATACATAGATGTCAATTGAACACTAAAATGATATAAGTGCTCTGCGCACTGTAAACAAACATGGGTATGAATCAAATATCAATAGAATTCATAATGAACAGCCCAAATGATAAAATTCGACAAACCTAGCACATAAACACAACCAGTCATTAGATCAAACAGTTGGCACGCAAAAACTCAAAACCCTAAATTAAATATTAAATTTATAAAAACAGTTCCTCGTCGTCACCTCATCTTAGGAGATTAACCCAAACCTGCATATTAAAATAATCAAATATAAAAAATAGAGTGCATGATTAAGATGCAAACCACCTACCAAATAAAGTATATCAAGCTGGTACCAATGTCCGAAGCCCAACGAAAAACAGAAAATATCTAACACAGAGCTGACATTGTTTCTAATTGAACTAAGGGAATTGACAAAATGACCCAATATACAAACAAAATTAAAGCCTACTTACAGCTTCATCAGCTTCTCCCTGGAAAACTATCTTCTGACCATGCTGCATCCTGCATTCCCTTCTCAATATGTACCTCTAGTACCTTCTTCTCCTGAGTAATTTTGCTTCCTTTGCATTGTGGACATCTGTCCTTTTGACTAATAACTTCCCCTGCATAAAAATATATTAGGAGTCTATAAAGAAATAATAAAATCAGTAAAAAAAATGATGCAGACAGCATGTAGGATAATCAAACACAAACAGTGTACCTTCTCCTTTGCAATCAGTGCAAAGAACTTACATCCGTTGGATCATTCCTGGTCCAATCTGTCTTGTGACCATCTTGATTCCACTGCCATGACATCCATGACACTTTCCAGATGCCCCACTCTTTGAACCTTTTCAAAAAAGAAAATGAGGGGAAAAAGTTAAATGAAAAATTAAAGTCCAAGGAGATAAAAAAAACTGATGACAAATATGCATCGTATGTAAATACCAAATAAGTAAATAGCACAGCGAAATTTGTAATTTGGTTCATTTGATTTTGGATTGCTTTATATCAAGTTATGAACTCATTTCTAGTTTTGGCATCGATCTTTAAGAAAGGGATTGGTTTCAGTTGATGGTTGAATAAGTTTGGACAAAATTTCGGTTTTGGTTTACATTCTGATTTTAAAACAACTAAATACACTGATATTGCAATTGATTACAATCATTAATAGGATTTTACAGTAATTTATATGAATTGTAAATTAAACCTGAATAAAGACAGTTTCTAGTATAAAAGGATGCTGGTCTTGGCCATAACAGTTGCGAGTTTAAATTATAACCTGCTAACAAGATCGCACTTCAGAGTGATGGGGCTTATAAAGGGCCAGGGTAGGCTAGTGCTACCCTGGAATCTCTAAAAGCCCCTTGAAAATTAAATCTTTACACTTTGGTCCTCTCTCTCTCTCTCTCTCCCGGAATTACAAATTGGCCCCATCTACACAATAATTTTAGCTAACTTTTAGGCACGACCTCTTACTCAATCCTCCATAAATTTCAACAGCATAATTACATTAGTCTAGGACCTCAATTCATGTAATATAGCAAATTATTATTTAAAATAAATTTCAATTACCACATCTCACATGAACAAAATAGTAGTTTGTAGCTCCTAGCTCTTGCATTTTCACTTCACATTTTAATCTTTCTATTCTTTGTTTTATCTATAAGATCTCAATGACTAAAGTTGTTATTGCACAGTAAGCCCCCCACCATAAAATTTCCGGCTTCATCCCTGCCGCACTTTAATAAACACTTGTAAGGTTGGATCAAGTTGTTAGCTGGTATACAATAAAACATGTTTAACCCTTGCCTAATTGTTCAATACATCCTTCCTCACTATCCCTATCCCTCATCCTTTGGTGGATACAGAAATAAATCAGATGAAGAATGGATGAAAAACAGGAAGCAGATGTAGCAAATGGGTCCGACTGGCGATGGTGGAAGTTGTAAGAAAATCCATCTATCTCTACATCAAGTAAAACCTTCACTTTCTTATTCATTTATAGCTCCTTATCGATATTTTCATTTAATTATTATTTTTTCTGACTGGTGTTGTAGGTATCTAGAACTACAGTTTATAGCAATTTGAAACCAATTTCTAAGAGGGGTTTTCTGTTAGCTCCAGGAATGAAATGATCCTGTCATTTCGGCCGTTGCCTACTACCTTGGCATCACACTCACTTAAAATTAGATAATTGAAGTATGAAGTATGTTGTCTCAAGAAGTACTGTGTGATTGAAGATGCATAGCAGGTTATACTCCAGGAAACCAACAAATGCAATAAATGACACAATTATGGGGGCAGGCTCAAATCAACCAGAAGCTCTGCATGTATTTACAAAGCAGGCTCAGGCTCAAATAGAGCAAATAAATGACTAAACAGAGGAAAAGAAAGATCTGCTCAAAGAAGTGACTCGATTATGCAAGCATACATCTTTTGTATTTGTTGAAGCAACTAAACGTAATACGCAGAGAGGTAAAGGAAGATTGCTAATTTATAGAGCAAGCATCCTTTCTCTACATTCATAAAATGCACAGAAATTTGAGAAATAAAACTGAACCTAAATGCATTCTTCAGGACTCTACAAACACCAGAATAAGAAGCCAACTAACCTTCTTTTTTCGCAAAAATGAATTGCTTTAAAGATATCATATTACTATTTTAGGTATCTCTCCATATATGAATAAGAATCCATAAGAATCATTTATACAACTTAAGGGGGAAATGCACATGTAAATCTATCATCATATCTAGATATGAAGAGTTGCATCGTCGACTCCTCGGGTCCATGCTGGAGCATGACAAGTGAAATAAAGTAGTATTAAGCTTTAACCAAACCAAAAAAGCATACCATCTAGTTAGCACATACTAACCAATACTTAAATGTATATGCAGGGCATAATTTTGCATTAGAAACATACTGCTCTAAGATCGCAAACACTCATAACGGAATTATACACCAAAATACAGTCTACTTCTTGTAGATATTAGTTCTAACTAAAGCCAACTACACAGCAGCTATATCAAACAATCCGTTGAAGTACTTAATTTGACTCAAAAGCATATTACATACCATTACGTGACCAACAAAAAACAGACATACCCTTTGCATTTGCGGCATAGCACATTATTCAAAAGTGTTAACTTTCTAGACGTCCCATTGTACAAGTCTTCCAAAGACACCTTCATATGCTGAACCACATCTTCACCTTTCTTCTGTCTACGACCCCTCGAATTCCCACCTGCAAACATAAAAGCTGAATCCAACTTAAATTTTCTTTTTCTTTTTCTTTTTTTTTTAAAGACAACAAGACATCGACTCCATTAGCGGAGTTAAACGAATCCCAATGTCAAAAACCTGAAACAAATTTGCTCAGTAGATGGCATTTTACAAATATATCCTAAAGTCTCTGCGAACAATCCTAGGGTGGCTCCATCTTTGTCTCAACGGAATAAGCTCTTCCTAAAAGGCCGTAAAGGCTTGGGGATGGGCGTCGGGATTGAGAACGAAATTGGGGTTAGGGTTTTGGTTGTGAGAGATTGAGAGAGATCAAGATTTTGAGGAGAGATCGGGAGAGATGAGATTGGAGTGATTAGGGTTTGGGTTTTGATCAGGAATTTGGGGGAGAGATCGGAAGAGAAGAGATTGGAGTGATTCGGGTTTTGGGTTTTGATCGGGAATTTGAGGGAGAGATCGGAAGAGAAGAGATTGGAGGGGATGGGGATATTAGTGATTTTAATTAGAGAAAAATAAAATAAGAAGATTTTGGATGGCCGGGATTTAATCAAGAAATATCAGATCTACAGTTCAGATTCGCTCTGGACAGATTTATTTTTTTATTGTGACTTTTATAATAGAAATAGATATAAAGACATGCATTGCACGTGTAAATACTAGTTAATAAATGATTAAAAGGCATATGCATTCATGGTACTTGCCTTTGGACATTGTAAAAAGACTTCAGCGCAGAGATCTCAGACAAGTAAAAACCTCTTGCAGACATCGCAAAGCAAAAAAGTCTGTGAGAAAAGAAAAGTCCAACAGCTGCTTCTCTTTGTTCTCATCAAACCAATGCCATCCATCACATTCCGTGTCAAATTTTATGAAATGGATATTTCGAAAAATTGCAGATTTGGATTCACATATGCACATAATATGCTTAATTCATATACAAGCATGATATTCGATCAAATAAGCTTTTTTTCTCTTTTTTAACAAAGGTACTCACTCTCATCTGTAATAAGAGTTACTATAGCAATATAGGCAGGGTTCAAGCTACATAATCTTGCTAACAAACAAAGAGATTTATCGAAAGCCAAAATCATCAATTTACACCAATATATATGGCATCAATCTTAAATCAATAAATCACTTAAAAATTCAACTTAGAGGAGAGCGGAGTGATCTAAAGTGAAAGCCCCAAAAAGGAATTGTTATGGAGAGAAAGGAGCAGCACAACCACCACTCAAAAACCAACAGAGTTTCATCCAACCGAGCACCCATGGGTAAGAGAGGTAGGGAGCTTGAAGGGGGGAGTAGACCGGCGAAGAGAGACGGAATTAGGATCGATGACCACACTGAAGGAGGAAGGGGACGGTCGGTGTCGAGATAACCTCGAGCTGTCCATAGAGGGCGCTCGAGGGAGAGGAGCAGAACCCGAGATGTGAAGGTAGGAGAGGCGAAAGTGAGGGGTCGATCTTTGGTGGTGGAGAGAGGGGATAATAGGCGTTCATACGCCGAGGCCAACAAGTATGGTAGGGACGGTCGTGGTGGACAAGAAGTCCATCGAAGAAGAGCTTCGCTCAAGGAGGGAAAGGAAAAACGACGAACAAGATGAATGGATCTTGGTGAGGCCTAAGAAGATGAGGAAAGCATACAAGGCGTTGAGCTTTAGCTCGTTGGAGTCGGCGAGGGTTGCCAGGGATAAGCAATGTCATAAGTGTGCTCAGAGGGGGCATACAATCCACGAGTGTAAAAACGAGTGATTTTGTTATGTTTGTAGGGGATTTGGGCATATCTCGAAGAACTTCACCAAGCATTCGTCAACGATGACTCCATCGAAACCCAAACCAGCGAGTCCTACTAACTCTGCACGTAGCAATACTCAGGAGAGTATCGCGGGGGAAAGAAAAATTATTAAAGCGGTTATTACCCTGACACCTATAATGGTGGAACTCGAAGGCCATTTTCAATCATGTGTGTTGATCAAAGCACGTACTGGGAATCCTTCAGCCGAGGATATTGAGAAATTATTGGAAGGTCACATGAAGAGCACAACAAACTGGAATTGGAAGGTCCAATGACTAGCACAAGACGTCTTTTTCGTTCATTGTCAAAATGAAGTTAGGCTGGAAGAGGTTCTAGCACTCAAAGGACTGGAAGGAGAGGAATTCAATATTACGTTCGTTAGATGGTCTTAAAGTATAGGTGCAATGAAGACCAAAGTGTTGCCATCAGTGTGGATTAGGGTGTTCAACTTCCCTTTCCACTGTTGGGTGCATTCGGGCTTTCATAACTTGGTTAGAGGTTTTGGACGTGCTAGATATTGACAGAAATACCATGATTCAAAGTCGACGTGAGTATGCTCGTCTCCGTGTTGGAGTTCATGATATTAGGTCTATTCTTTCTATGATTCACATGAATTCGAAGATGAAGTCTATGAGGTGAAGGTGATAGTTGAGAGGAAGAAGTTCGTTTCTTTTCGGAGTTTCAAGGAACGGGACGAGGCACTATAGTCAGGGGGTTCGAAAAAATGAGAGGTAGACGACGAGCATAAGCCGTTGGATAAGGGGGGCTTAATATGGGCTGCTCATCTATAGGAAAAGCCTTGATAATTCCTCAAACGTTAGATGAAATCAAAGGCTATCAGGATCGCTCATTTAAAAAAAAGTCAAACAAAGAGGGGAAATTCCAAGGCAGCCTCTGTGGGGTGTAGCATCAGGACAGTTGGCAGCCTGCGATTGGAGCGGAAAAGGGGGTAAATTACATGCGATTAGAGGGACTGGGGTCTAGTCAAGGGATGAAAGAAACATGAAAACTTCGATTGTGCTGTCTGAGGTGCGAGGTACTAGTATTTTGAAAAATTGCAGTGGTGGTGGGCTCGAGGGAGAGATGACACGTGGCAGGGTAGGGAGGAGCTTCGGACGATGTCACGAGTTGAGTTCGAGGAGAAAATTAAGGAGGTAGTTTTTGAAATTTCAGTGAAGTTTAAAGATAGTGGGCTGTGCTTGGGAAGTGATTTGTTCACTGGGCCTAGTAATTTGTCTATTGCCTTAATTAATGCTAACAGAGAGGTGGCCCAGAGCTCAGGCAAAGGTGCAACTGTTGGAAATGATAGTGAACCTATAATGGAATCACTTGGGTTCAATTCAGTAGAGGAGATAGAGGGGCATGGAGAAGGAAAAGTCATAGAGGGGACGGGGAAAGGCTCCATTGGCGGAAGTGGGGAAAATATTGAAGAGAGGCAAGAAGAAGAAGTCATGGATAGAGAGGAATATATATCAGCGGATGGAATGTTGCATAGGAAAGTAGAGGATGAGATGATTGGTGCTCTAGATGGATTACAAGAAGAGATTATTAACTCTGAAACTAACACTGAAGAGTGGGAACAACGAGTGAGAGAGATATCAAAGGAAGAGCAAGAGGAAATTGGATAAATGGGAAACACATGGGCCAATCAAGGAGAATCTGATTAAAGCAGCGGCTAAATCCAAAGAACGTATGTCGGCCTATGGAGGTATGTCGGTTGATAAATTGTCTATTACAAATTTTATTTATGACAATATTCTTCTTTATTACGCGAGTCTCTTTAGTTTACCGATGAGCTCCAATAGAGTGGAACATTTCGAATGGGTTAATTTTCTTAGGGGTAGCACTGTCACATTTATCCGATACCCGGACCCGATTCAAACCTGGCATTGGACCGGAATTGACCCGATTTATACAGTTCCGGGTTCGGGTCCTAAAATAAGACCCGATGCACTTTTGGGTTCGCTCAAAATAGAACCAACCCGGACCGGGACCTGGACCCGTTAAAAAATACCCCCAAAAATATGAAATTTGAATAATAGGGTTATAGGAATATACATGTAAATAGTAATTGTTGAAGATAGATGTGTAAATATAATATTTATTCATGTACTTTAGTGCAAAAGTCATTGAAATCGTAGGGTATGGGATGCAAAATACTTAAGTCCAAATATTTATTCTTCGCTACCAGACCCGACCGGTAGATTTTTTAACTAAGACCCGGACCCGGACCCTGTTCTCACAAGTCCAGGTCCGGGTCCGACTCCGGCTCCGGGTAGTGGAGGACCCAACCCGATATGACCCGATAGCAACTCTACTTAGGGGTGAGGCTCAGATATTAGGCCTATAGACGGGTGTTCCGAGATTGGGGCTAGGAGATTGAGGGGAGGTTAGTTGTTCTTATTTGTAATGTTATACATCTTTTGGAATGTTAGGGGGATGAGGCAAAAAACAAAAAGGAGATTGATTAGTGACATCATAGCTAAATCTAAACCTTCCAATTGCGCTATACAAGAGACTAGGATTGAGAACCCTAGTATCATAGAGTTCCAGGGTATTAGAGCAATTAGGAACTTTGAGTGGTGTTTTAAGCCAGCTGTAGGTTTATCTAGTGGGATCACGGTGGGAGTGGATCAGGAGGCATTCAAGATTATTGACGATTTGATTGAACAGTTCTTGGTGACCGTTACAATCAGACATAGAGGTGACAACTGGATTCATATGGTGTCATCTATTTATGGGCCATATGATTCTAGGAGGCGTCCACAGCTGCGGGAAGAGATAAAAGCCATTAGATGAGGTTGGATAGGACCATGGGTGATTGGTGGTGATTTCAACATTACTAGATGTCAAAGTGAACATAGAGGGAGAGGGGTGAGCCAACATGATATAAATTCCTTCAATCGCATGATCGATGAGTTAGAGCTTATGGAAGTTCAGCCGACAGATAGGAAGTTCACATGGTCTAACATGCAAGCCAATTCGACTCTCGCTAAGCTGGATAGGATTTTGGTGTCGAAAGACTGGGAAGATGCTTTCCTTTTAGCAGTCGCGAAATTAGCTGCTAGATACACTTCAGATCATGTCTCCTTAGTTTTGGATTGCGGCGTTGGTAGGAAATTGCAACTTCGGCCCTTCATATTCGAAAAAGCATGGAGCCTGAATGACAACACTCGTATGATTATTGAGAAGTCTTGGGAGGCCAACATTAATGGAAGGGATGCCATCGATATTTGGATTCTCAAGATCAGACGACTACGCAGGCGCTTAAAGGAATGGTCCAAAGAGGAGTTCGTACAGTTGAGAAGGAAGAAAGAGGAAATCGGAGATACAATTCAAGAACATGAAAAGATGGGGGAATAAAGGGATCTTAATGATCCAAAATTTGATAAGCTTACCAAGAGCAGACAGGAAATTCAACTGATCGGAGAAATGGAGGAATATTATTGGAGGCAGCAGTCAAGGATTCAATGGCTCAATGTCACGCCCCATTTCTCAAAATACGGGGATACGAGCACGTAACAAAAGCCCAACGAATGATGTGTACATCATCCATAAGCTGTAACAGATTAACTCAATAATATGAAATATGATCATGTTGCCGCTAAATCTGGTGTGGGGGCGAACAGATAGTATTTGTGGATTCTTGGAAATCTTTGAATAGCAAACCTGTTACCTGTCCTGCCGGAGTTTGATCGTTGACTCCCACCGTTCACCTGCAAAAAGTGCGAGACACCGGGGTTGATCCTGGCGATGCACCCTCCGACGCTCAAGTCAGTAATCAGGAATGATTATGAAAGAGCATAAATTGGAAAAAGATTGATTATCTCATAACGGTGGTGGATGGGGGTATTTATAGTCGCCTTAGGGATCATATTAGGAATGTAATCTCTGTGATCTGATGAGGAATAAAATCCTCGTAATCAGATAAGGAATGTGATCCCTGATTCCCGGTGAAAGGATAGATACGAATCAGGGCCATTGATTTGGCTGAATCAGAAACTCTAATTCTATCCTGCTGGACTGGGTTCGTTTCGGGTTGGGGCCCGTATCCAGTTGAGGTGGATCCGTTCGCGGGTTATTGGATCTTTGGAGAGGAGATCCAGTACCTGTCTCAGACCCGATTGTACAATTACCGTTTTACCCCTGGGCTTCAAGATTCGTGCCCGATTTGGACGGTTCCGATTTAACCCCATTTTAGCCATATCAGATCACAATCACTCATGAATAAATAATCACATAAACAATGAATGAACTTCAATAATCCATAAAATAATATCCAACATCTGGGAGAAAAGAAAACACACATTCTGGAGAGCAAGACGTTGTTGTATAAAAATCAACTTTCTCGTTGCTAAAGGAAAGTAAATCAGTTCAGGGGTTCTAGAAACTAGACTCATTTCCGGTTCCAACGTATATTCACACAATATATTATAATCATAGTAGCTATGCGTATAGTTTCATTCTTTACTGGTTTCAAATGTTTAGGCAGTAGTAGGTTAGGGTCAAATTCTTATTTATAAAAGTTGATTGTAATTTCATTTAAAAATCTTATAAAAATCATAATTTAGTTCTTAATAGTGTTTAGCAATAACACGATTAATCTCAGGTCTAAATTCTTAATTTAATCTACTGTTTCAATTAGTTAAATATGGTAATGTATTTTCAGACTGTATTCTAGAATTCAAACTTTACACCACGAGAATCTGAATATCTTGCAATCTGTATGTCGGATTGTAAAATAGTCAGATCTTTTGGATTCCAGACACAGAGGGCTACAACTCTCATTTAATAAGCTCTAAACAATATTATCTACACCAAGGTCAGAAGTCTGGTTCTTTACTGAACTAATGCTCTGTCAGCAACCTAGGTTCATGTTCTCATATATATAACGGGTCTGAAAAATTCACCAAATAATCTTTAAAATTTTCATAGTGTCTCCTAATCATGTATAGTAACAACCTAGTTAATGTCAAGTTTTAATTTCATTGTTAACATTTTCTTTTAATTAAAAATCCATGTCGTTATGCTTGTAAATGACACTCTAGAAATTTAAATCTATCAGTGTTAAAAATATGATAACTTGCAGTTTATAAATCAGAATTTAGATCCGTAGAAAGTTCTGGAAAATAGATTCAGAGGGCTACAAATGTCGTTTACAAAGTTCTACTTTATTATAACCACAACTGGGTCAAAAACTCAAAACAACATGGAATAAACAGCAGGCCAGCAAGTTGATTATTATTAATTAGCAACAAACGAGATACACAAGCATATAACTTCATGGCAAAAAATTAACATAAAATTATACTCAATCATTGGGGTGGAATTCTACTATTAACCAGACAAACCATTATTTCCCTAACATTAAATTCACGAATCAAGTTATAACATCATATCCAATCGAAATGCATTCAAATCATCATTCTTTTATATAATATGTTTCTAGTCTATGTATTCATGTAGTGTATGTATATGACGATATATAACAAGGCATGGGTTTGAATCAATGCAATGGCACGAAAAGAAAACTACTACTTGGTTTCGCCGATGAATCCGTAATAGTTTCTTTGAGAGGTATCAAGCAAATAATATAGGATAATTGAAATGGGGAATACTTGCGGAGATAAAAAGACTCTTGAACAAGAATAATAAAGTAGTTAAAGGAAAACTTATCTTTTGATGATTATGCGACAACTACGACGATGGAGAGAGCGGCTACGACGCAACGACGACAACGACTCGGCAAGAGGCAACAGCGGTCGGGGACAGTAGCGGTAGGGGGAGGCTGTCAATGCAATCGGGGCATTGGCAATGGAGGTAAGGGTGGTGTTGCGACGGTGACTGGGGGCTTCGGGGTGCAACGCGCGAGAGAGGGCGAGGACGACAGCGGTGGATGTTGTAGTGGCGCGGTGGGTTCGTCGATGGCTGCGAAGGTGGAGTGGGCTAAGCGCGATGGTGGTGGCCATGGGGGTCGATCGGTGGCTACGATGTAGGGGTCGGGATGCAGTCGAGGGCTTGGGTTTCAAAGAAGAAAAGATGAAGATGGGCGACTAGAGGCGATGGCGGGCCGGTGGATGAGCAGCGGGAGGTCGGGGTCGCGAGGTCGTGGCAACGTCGTGGTGGAGTCGATGGGTTCGAGACGCATTAGAAGAAGAAGGAGAAGGAGAAGAAGAAGAATTAATGGCTGATGAGGTGAGTAGGGTTTAGGATTAATTAGCATATATAGGGTTAAGTAATGGGTTTGAGGTTTAACGGGTTAGCGGGTATGGATCAAGGAAAATAATAAATCAATTAATGGGTGTAATAAAAGAAATCAAATAATAATGTGATATAATTGATGAATTAAACACCCAATACACAATAAATAAAATAGAGTGTACTGGAAAACCAAGGTTCAGGACAAAAGAATTCGGATGATCAAATGAGAACAAAAGGGTTCAAAGAATAGCAAGATTTATTTAAATAAATCAGAATACAAGAATTTAAGAAAAGAAGAATTACAAATAGAAATCCGTAAAATCGGAAACATGGGTTACACTCAAAGAGGGAGATTCCAATACTAAGTTCTTCCATAATGTGGTCAATGGCAGAATGAGACATAACCATATATCAGGAATTATGGTTGATAATGCCTCGAATGAAGAAGAAGATGTAATTAGACAGCATATAGATGGAAACTTTCCAGAGCTTTTGGGAACTAAAAAACCTAAAAGATGTCAATTGGTTCCGGATATTTGGAGTGAGAACATGTTAGATGGAAATGATGGCTTATAAGAAGAGTTTACTAAGGAGGAGATCCTGCAAGCTATCAGGAACTTGGGGCAAGACAAAGATCCAGGGCCAGATGGTTTTCCAATATTCTTTTATGAAATATATTGGAATATCATTAAAGAAGATTTTCTCAACGTCTTTCAGGAGTTTTACACTAGTGACGCGAACATTGATAGACGAAACTGTTGGTGTATGCCCTAGATGCCAGTTGCGTATTGATATTACTAGTTTACATTGCATTATGACATTTATTTCATATATGAGGTATTTCATTTATTGTGTTATTTATTGTGATTAAATGAGTATTATAAAGTCCATAGAATAGTAGGTTCAATACCATGGGATATCAAGTGCATGACTTGATTGTGAGATCCTATTGGTTATAATCAGAACACTATTCTTAATTGTCTTTAGTTAAGTATTATTGTAAACTATGACAACAATAATGCATGGAGACTAGTATGTGCGTAGACTGATGATCATTTCTCACAGGTCATGGATATGAGATATCAAGTCTTCACATGTGTACATATTAGAGTAATAATGTACTGGACTGACCCACCATGAGAATGCTGCATGAATCGTTACATGTCATAAGCGGTTCTCACAGTGACCATGGTGTATATGGTCCTTTGACTTGAAGTCACTATGCTTTCCTACATGAGAAGTTATATGTTTTAATGTAGTCAAACATTGCATGTAATAAGGTGATTATAAAGTCGACTATTGGATATACTACAAATAATACGGAGGAATATGAGTGACATAGATATGATTTGTCCCTCTTACATAACAGGAGCGATATCTATGGGCTCCTTAATTGAGTGAGACTACAAAATGCATGGCCATACTCAAATGAGCCAGTATGAGATATTGTGCTCTTTTGTTTTTAGTAAGTCTACTCGGAGATCAAGAAACAAAAGATTAAACTATACAAGGGTGACACACTCTATGCCTTGTGGTCAATTAAGATATATGGACAAAGGAACTAGACTACCTGGTAATATTGGTCATGGATAGGTTATGTCTAATCACTGACATTCCCGTTACTTGAGTGGCAGTGATGTATTGCTAGATACTACTCACTATTTATAATACTAGAATATGATTTTAGTATTACTGTCAACGTAACGAGAACCTATAGGGTTACACACTTAGAATGGATCAAAATTAGGATTTAAATTCATAAGATGAATTTAATTTGAAATTCAAGTAAGACTTGGACTCCTGACATTGGTTGGACATTTAATTAGATTAAATGGGCTGACTAAAGTTAAGAGGCCCACACACGAATCTGGCCCAGGTCGGATTGTGAGCCCAACGACCTAATTACTCTCTTAGAGTTAATTTTCTGCAGCTATATATATGATACATATCTGTGGAAAAGCGACACACGAGAAAATCCTAGCCGTCACAGAAATTGTGCGAGATAGATCTTGAGGAACAGCCCCATCCTGCAGCTAGCACCGCGGTGTGAAGAAAGCTTGGTTTTGATCCATTCGTGTGGATACTCTATAGGCACCGCAACATTGCAGTGCTATAATCGACATATCTTGAAGACATCAGATCCATCTACAAGGTATAATTCCTAAACATGATTTATGGTTTTTGTATGGATCCATGGCTAGGTTTCAATAATTTTTTGTAATTTTTCCGCTATATATTCAATCTGTGTTTGTCATTGAAACCTAAGAGTGGTATCAGATCCACTTGCGAAACCATAATTTGGTTATGAAAGATATGTGACTATTTGTGATATGTCCGCACTTTTGGTAGAAAGATTCATATGAAATATATAATTTTTTGCAACAGTCGCAATATAAGGATTCGTTTATGTGTTGGTTGTTAACACAGATGCCACACTAGGGTAGCCATCGGTTTGGAACCATTGAAAACCCTAGAAAGATTTGATTTGCAGTGACGTTAGGATTTCTTAAATCATGAAAAGTTCATGCACCTGCGCCGTCTGCAATGGTGTTAGGGTTTCTTAAAACATGAAAAGTTCATGCTCTGATGGTGGAAGGGATGATAAGGCAATTTTTTGCTCCGGGGCGCTGCCCCGCGACCCCGCAAGGGGCGGCCTCCTCTTGACCCCCGCCCGCTCACCCCGTGACGGCTCTGCGCAGGGCAATAATGATTCCCCAAAAACCAACCCTTTTTAAATAAACTAAATAAAATCATAGCAAAATATTCTTTGATTATTATGTTCTGTGATGCATGGTGCATGGTTGTGGCCTTAGTTCTGTGATGGTTGGTTATGTTCTGTGATGCATGGTTTATATTCTGTGATGTATTATTTATATTTTGGTATTTCGAATACGGCCTGCGTATCGTGCCTTTCTCTTTACATTCTCGATGTAATCCTTTCTCTCTACACTCCAATTGTACATTCTTTCTTTATATGTAAATGTAATCTCACTATGGAGGCAAGGAATTGACAACCATACAAGAACAAGATTGAGAAGCAGCTTGGAGAAGACAGTATAATCCCTTTGTTCAGTTTTTGATACTCTCATTGGCTTGAGAGAATCAGTGTGTTAGGGCCACAACCATGTCACATAAATTTTATGCTTTTAATTTTGTATGAGATGCATTTTTGTATGTTAATGAATGAGGAATGGTGAGATCAACTAATAAAATAACAAAAAAAAACCCTCAAAGTAAATATTAAGTTGCAATAAAATGTCTTCCAATGCATGGCACTCGTCTAGGCTAGGATCGATTAAGTGTAGGTCTGCCAAAGCAGCGTGCCCTTATTTATCCTAGTGAGACGTGATGGGATAAAAGTAATATTCAATTACCAACCAATGGGTCTGACTTAACTAAACTATTTCAATAAGATTGAAGGTTTAGAGGCATAGAGTTGGCACTACAAGAAAAACCCTTTATCGCAACGAGATTTTGGCAACGACTAAAAAGTCGTTGTGAAAATTAGTTACGGCAACGCAAAAGTCGTTGCTAAAAATAAAATAAAATTTTTCCGGGCCTTTGCACATCGCCGCCAGATTGTGTGTAAATTGGAAACGATAAATGTCGTTGCGCCAGATTGTGTATAAATTGAAAACGATAAATGTCGTTACGTATATTTCCTTATATCTACTGCAATGACAGTATTGTTGCCAAAAATATTTTTTTAAAAAAATTAACTTAATATCCCCCACCCCACTAAATTCCCCAAACCCTGGCCGCCACAAAATTTACCTAATTCCCTAAACCCACCACACCAAATATCGTATCTTTCCTAATTCCCGCCGCCACCACATCCCGCCCTAGCATCGATTGTGTGTAAATTGGAATTTTCCTAATTCCTCAAATTCCAATTGAAGATCGCGCAAGTCTCAGATCCGTCAAACCCTACATTTCGATCTCTTCTCCTCCCCCAAATCGGTAATAAAAATCTCTCCTTTTTCTCCTCCATTCTCCCAAAATCTCAGATCTACCCCTAACCCTAATTGTAGGCTTCTGATCATGGAAGCGACCCCCTCCTCCGACTCCGCCACCGCCGCGGCAGCCAAATGGAGGAGCGAATTTTCCCGCGCTTTCCAGTACTACCTTGACCGGTCAACACCGCACGCGATGGGACGGTGGGTCAGAACCCTGGCAATCTTTCATAGTTTTTGTGATGCATATTCTGGTGATGGATGGAAAGGCCAAAGGTTTGTGCTACAACCTTAATTAATTCGTTTCCTTTGTTTACATTTGACTCCAGTTTTCTGTGATCAGTTGGATTTATACTCTTGTCTTTTCTTGTCGAAGGTGGCTTGATCCTCATTGATGTTACAGTTATATCTAGTACTATCCTGAAAGTTGTTCACTCTGTATTTTAACTATATCTTGCAACTAAACTGGCCTCTTTTTGGAAAAGTATTTTCTTTTCCCTTTTTTGCCTGAAAGGAAGAGAGTCATAGCCCTGTTTTAGTTTGTGTCAATTTATTTGGATGCTAAACTTGGAAGGAACTTTTTACGGAGGAGATAAAAAAATGTTGCATTGGTATACTGCAACACCTGATGGAATATATATTTAATTGGATTCATCAAATTAGTTTGTTACTGATTAGAAAGATCATAGTTGTATGAGGTGGTGCAAGTGAAACCGGGTTTCTCAAACGAACCTTGATCTGGCTCGAGGCATCAATCTGTATCCGAAATTTAGACGATGGGCCGTCAATGGTTATGTATAGATTTTTAATCCAAAAAATACAAGTGGGTAGGGTCTATGCCAAGCAAATTTGGATCATACCAAACAGGGAAGAAACTGGACTAATGTGTGTTTCTGTCAATTTAAATCATCCATGAGGAAGACTGGAAGAGGAAAAAACTATTAATCTTATCAACATTTATTATATCTAAGATCTGCTTTTTTTGGCTATTGAGATCATCCATGAGGAAGAAACTGCAATAGTGTGTTCTTGTCTTCAATTGATTAATCTGCATGTCATCGTTAAATGTTAGGAGAGTAGCAGCTGATGTTATGATGACAATAAACCAGACGTTTTCATGCTTATTAGTTTGACTTATTAATTATTTTCAGCCTATATCCTTCTAAATGTTTGTAGCGTTCGAGATTTTCTCTTCAAAGTGTTTTTTTGTAATTCATTTTAATGTTTTCAATCTTTTCAGTGTTGAAAAGATCAAACCTGAGAAGGAGCTTGACCGAGCAAAGTCTGAAATTTTGCGCTGTAAATTTGGAATACGTGATTTATTTTAGCATCTTGATTCTCTGTCTTCTGTGGGAAGATTTGATGAATCTTTATTTGATTCTGAGGGGCGAATTTGTAGTGAAGATTCACAACGACTTTTCCCTAATTTTAGTGGCACTATTATGCTGTATTGTTTTGTGCATACAGGTTCCAATAGTTTTGGCAATCTTTCATAGTTTCATTGTATACTGCTGGACTAATCATTATTTCAAATATGTAGGTACCACGAGAAGGAACTGTATTTGGAGAATTAGGGAATGAAGCCATTGGTCCGGAAGCATATATTTTTGTATCATATTTTGACAGTGTATGATTTAGTTATATCTTATATGAGTTAGCTGTTGGTTTAGGTTATTAACTCTCCAACATCAACCCCAATTTTTTGCTACTTGTATTTTCTGAGAATATTCATCCCAAAATGTTCTTTTGTTCTAAGTTGATTCAGTTCTTTCAATCTTGCATTCAATTTTTGTTGCAATGTTTAGATGTCAAGAGAATATTAGAAAACATGGTTAAGCTTATTATGCACAATGGAAATGATTATGAGATACTTAGATATCTTTTTGAGAAGTTGATGGTTGTAATATTTTGGGCATTGCTTCTTATATGTGACATAAATGTAATATGTTGGACAAGGTTAATATTATAGTTTTTGGAATGATGTTGGTTTTTAATGTTTTTGAAGTGTATGCTAGTTTGGATAGGGCTGATGCAACGACAATATATAATTTGTCTCGAAAAGAATTAAACTTTTGCAACGACAATTGGTAACTTTAGCAACGACTATAGTTGTTACCAAAATACAAGTAATGCAAAGCAATTATAAAAATAATTGCAAAACTGTCGAGCTTTATCAATGACAGTAGTCGTTGCCAAAATAGAAAATGTAAGGCAACGACAATAATTCATTGCGAAAAAAATATCTTTAGCAACGACATGAGTCGTTGCCAAATATATGAAGTATGTTTGGCAACGACAAAGGTTGTTGCGATTGATTTTATGCCATAGCACGGGTGGAATTAGGTATGGCAACGACAAAATATATTGCAACGGCAATGTTGCTGCGAAAAAACCTATGTTTGGCAACGACAGCAAGTCATAGTCAAAATCTTTCGCGACGCCCGGACGCGCAACGACCTTGCAACGACAAATGTTGTTGTCAAAAATATTTTTCGCAACGACAAACGAGTTTTAGCAACGACATTTAGCGTTGCGAAAAAGGGTTTTTCTTGTAGTGTGGGCTTTAGTCTGTGAGATAGATTAGAGTAAGTTATTCACCCAACTATTCAAGAGTTGCATATGAAGTAATTGGGAAATGTTCCCTACCTAAATAACTGAATTTTGGGTGATCAGCCAAAGCTGACTCAGAACTAGGTGAAGTATGGATCTTGACCTACTAGAAAATCTTACGATGGGATTTTCCGAGTCAATGAGGAGGGTCATTGATTTGAATAAAATCGTAGGAGGTATATTTAATAAAAGACCTTATTAAATATTTCAATGTCATGATACATACTCTGCATATTTCTTTTAATGGTTAAATATTTCTTACTTTGGATATTTCTGTGAAATAATATTTATTTTGCATATTTCTATTGATAGATTACCTTGGCATCTAATACATCAAATAACCTATCATTGCAATCCATCCTTGAGAAGGACAAACTGTCTGGGACAAATTTTCTAGACTAGTACAGGAACCTAAGGATAGTCCTTAGGCATGAGAAAAAGCTGTATGTTCTAGAGCAGCCTATTCCTGAACCGCCCACTGCAAGTGTCCCTCGCACCGAAAGGGATGCTCATAAGAAACATCAAGATGACGCCTTGGACGTTGGATGTCTCATGCTAGCCACCATGAACTCTGAGCTTCAGAAGCAATGTGAGAACATGGATGCCTACGATATGATCGTACACCTCAAGAGGCTCTACCAAGAGCAGGCTAGGCATGAGAGGTTTGAAGTCTCAAAGACAATGTTTCAGTGCAAACTAGCAGAAGGAAGCCATTTTGGAACTCATGTGCTCAAGATGATTAGGTACATAGAGAACCTTGAAAGGCTTGGTTTCCCTTTGGGTCAAGAGTTGGCCACTGACTTGTTCCTGCAATCGTTGCCGAAAAGTTATAGTCAATTCGTCATGAACTACAATATGAATGAGATTGACAAACCTCTGTCAGAACTGCTAAGCATGTTGAGAAATGCTGAGCAGAACATTACTAAGAGAAATACCATTTTGATGGTTCAATAGGCCAAAGGTAAGAACAAGGGTAAAAAGTAGATTAAGAAACCCAAGGGCAAAGGGAAGGGCAAGGGCAATTCCAAACCCAGCACTTCTGTCTTGAAACCTAAGCGTGCGGTGGCCAAGGAAGGCACAAGCTTCCACTGTGGTGAGACCAGACATTGGATGAGGAACTGCCATAAGTACCTGGAAGAGCTTAAGGAGAAGAAAGGAAGTAAGACTTCCACTACAGTTATTTTTGTTATAGAAGTCAATTTATCTACTTCTTCATCTTGGATATTAGATACTGGATGTGGGTCTCACATTTGTGTAAATGTGCAGGATCTTAAAAGAAGTAGACCATTGGCTAAGGGCAAAGTTGACCTACGAGTTAGAAATGACGCAAAAGTTGCTGCTTTGACTGCAGGAACTTGTCATTTATCATTGCCCATTGGGCTTATTATTTAGTTAGAGAACTGTTATTTTGTGCCTGCTGATATGGCTAAAAATAGGATTAAATCGGGACCGTTCACATCGGACACAAATCTTAAAGCTCAGGGGTAAAACGGTAATTCCACATACAAATGAGTCTGAAACGGGTACTGGGTCTCCTTCTCACAGATCCAATAACCTGCGAACGGATCCACCTCAACTGGGTACGGGTCCCAACCCAAAACACACCCAGTCCAGAAAAGATAGAATTAGGGTTTCTGATTAATCCTAATCAACGGCTCTGATTCACGTCTATCTTTTCACCGGGAATTAAGGGATTACATTCCTAATCTGATTATAAGAATTTTATACCTTATCAGATCACAGGAATCACATTCCTTATATGATCCCAACGGCGACTATAAATACCCCCCACCCATCTCCATTAAGAGGTAATCAATCTTTTTCTAGTTAAACGCTCTTTCATAATCATTTCTGGATACTGACTTGAGCGTCGGAGGGTGCGTCGCCGGGATCAACCCCGGTGTCTCGCACTTCCTTGCAGGTGAACGGTGGGAGTCAACGGTCAAGCTCCGGCGGAACAGATTAGGTGTTTGCTATTCAGGTTTTCCACGAACTCACAAATACTGTCTGTTTGCCCCCACACCGAATTTAGCGGCAACAGATTGGCGCCATCTGTGGGAAAACCATACGAATAGTCTCCTCCTCTTCTCGTCGACTAGCTCTTCTCAGCCATGCCTCCCAGAAAAGTAAGATCCAGGGGGTCCAACCGTGGACCCAACCCTATTGATCAACAGCAGGAAGTCCCCGTCCATCCCGCTCCGCAGCAGGGGCAACTTCCTCCTCCGGCCGAGGACCATCTTCAGCAAGATCAACCTCCTCTTCAGAATTAGCAACCCCCCAAGGTTCCCACCGGTCCTCAGAATGCCGGTGCGGGGGGCTCTCGTATGAAGCAACCACTCAATCAGGACCGCGCCTCCATACACAACGCCTCTATGGATTCCATGGCCTCTCACAATCCCCAAAATCAGAAGAAGGAAGAGGACCTACGCCACCGTCTGGACGAGAAGCGGGCCCGAGAGGGAGCCTCCCGCCAGCAACGTCCGAGTGAGCGGTCCCCTCACCACTGAGATCACAGAAGAAGACCACGCTCCCCCGCGGGTCGGCAGCAGCCTAGGAACGATGAGGCGCCAATCACCCGTGCCGAGACCCAACGAGTTTGGAGCACAACTCTCTCATAGAGTTCCTCCTCACACTCGTCTCACAAACAGCTCTTTCCCAGAGCCGGGCTCTTCCGCTCCGCTCACCTCCGAAGCGGACCTCTTCTCAACAAAGTTCGAAGCACAACTGCCACCAAGAGCTCCTCCTCACACTCGTCCCGAAAACAACTCTTTCCCAGAGCCGGGCTCTTCCGCTCCGCTCGCCTCCGAAGCGGACCTCTTCTCAGACAGTCCGGAGCGCACAACTCTCTCCTAGAGTTGCTCCTCGAACTCATCTCACAAATGGCTCTCTTCCAGAGCCGAGCTCTTTCCCCCGCTCGCCGCCGAAGCAGATCTCTTCTCAACAAGTCCGGAGCGCACAACTCTCTCCTAGAGTTGCTCCTCAAACTCATCTCCCAAATGGATCTCTCCCAGAGCCGAGCTCTTCGCTCCGCTCGCCTCCGAAGCGGACCTCTTCTCAGACAGTCCGGAGCCCACAACTCTCTCCTAGAGTTGCTCCTCAAACTCAACTCCCAAACGGCTCTCTTCCAGAGCCGAGCTCTCCACTCCGCTCACCTCGGAGCGGACCTCTTCTCAACGAGTTCGGAGCTCGCAACTCTCTCCAAGAGCTCCTCCTCGCACTCGTCTCACAAACGGCTCTCTTCCAGAGCCGAACTCTTTGCTCCGCCCACCTCCAAGGCGGACCTCTTCTCAACGAGTTCGGAACTCACAACTCTCACCAAGAGCTCCTCCTCACACTCGTCCCGAAAACAACTCTCTTCCAAGAGCCGAGCTCTTCCGCTCCGCTCGCCTCCGAAGCGGACCTCTTCTCAGACAGTTCGGAGCTCACAACTCTCTCCTAGAGTTGCTCCTCAAACTCATCACCCAAATGGCTCTCTCCCAGAGCCGAGCTCTTTGCTCCGCTCGCCTCCGAAGCGGACCTCTTCTCAGACAGTTCGGAGCCCACAACTCTCTCCTAGAGTTGCCTCTCAAACTCGCCTCCCAAACGGCTCTCTTCCAGAGCCGAGCTCTTCCCTCCGCTCGCCGCCGAAGCGGACCTCTTCTCAACAAGTCCGGGGCGCACAACTCTCTCCTAGAGTTGCTCCTCAAACTCGCCTCCCAAACAGCTCTCTTCCAGAGCCGAGCTCTTCCCTCCGCTCGCCGCCGAAGCGGACCTCTTCTCAACAAGTCCGGAGCGCACAACTCTCTCCTAGAGTTGCTCCTCAAACTCATCTCCCAAATGGCTCTCTCCCAGAGCCGAGCTCTTCGCTCCGCTCGCCTCCGAAGCGGACCTCTTCTCAGACAATTCGGAGCCCACAACTCTCTCATAGAGTTCCTCCTCACATTCGTCCCGCAAACAGCTCTTTCCCAGAGCCAGGCTCTTCTGCTCCGCTCGCCTCCGAAGCGGACCTCTTCTCAGACAGTTCTGAGCTCACAACTCTTTCCTATAGTTTCTCCCCAAACTCTTCTCCCAAATGGCTCTCTTCCAGAGCCGAACTCTTTGCTCCGCCCACCTCCAAGGCGGACCTCTTCTCAACGAGTTCGGAACTCACAACTCTCACCAAGAGCTCCTCCTCACACTCGTCCCGAAAACAACTCTTTCCCAGAACCGGGCTCTTCCGCTCCGCTCGCCTCCGAAGCGGACCTCTTCTCAGACAGTCCGGAGCGCACAACTCTCTCCTAGAGTTGCTCCTCGAACTCATCTCACAAATGGCTCTCTTCCAGAGCCGAGCTCTTCCCCCCGCTCACCGCCGAAGCGGATCTCTTCTCAACAAGTCCGGAGCGCACAACTCTCTCCTAGAGTTGCTCCTCAAACTCATCTCCCAAATGGCTCTCTTCCAATCCGAGCTCTTCCCTCCGCTCGCCGCCGAAGCGGACCTCTTCTCAACAAGTCCGGAGCGCACAACTCTCTCCTAGAGTTGCTCCTCCAACTCGTCTCCCAAATGGCTCTCTTCCAATCCGAGCTCTTCCCTCCGCTCGCCGCCGAAGCGGACCTCTTCTCAACAAGTCCGGAGCGCACAACTCTCTCCTAGAGTTGCTCCTCCAACTCGTCTCCCAAATGGCTCTCTTCCAATCCGAGCTCTTCCCTCCGCTCGCCGCCGAAGCGGACCTCTTCTCAACGAGTTCGGAGCGTACAACTCTCTCCTAGAGTTGCTCCTCAAACTCATCTCGCAAATGGCTCTCTTCCAGAGCCGAGCTCTTCCCTTCGCTCGCCGCCGAAGCGGACCTCTTCTCAACAAGTCCGGAGCGCACAACTCTCTCCTAGAGTTGCTCCTCCAACTCGTCTCCCAAATGGCTCTCTTCCAATCCGAGCTTTTCCCTCCGCTCGCCGCCGAAGCGGACCTCTTCTCAACAAGTCCGGAGCGCACAACTCTCTCCTAGAGTTGCTCCTCCAACTCGTCTCCCAAATGGCTCTCTTCCAATCCGAGCTCTTCCCTCCGCTCGCCGCCGAAGCGGACCTCTTCTCAACGAGTTCGGAGCGTACAACTCTCTCCTAGAGTTGCTCCTCAAACTTGTCCCACAAATGGCTCTCTTCCAGAGCCGAGCTCTTCGCTCCGCTCACCTCCAAGGCGGACCACTTCTTAACGAGTTCGGAGTCCAGCTTCTTCTACATGGCTGCTCCCACAACTTGCTAAGCACTTCACAACGGGTTCGGAGTCCAACACTTGGCTCGATTCTACTTCGCAAGTTCGCTCCTAAGCGAGCTAGAAGTAGCTCGCCATTCGAAATTGCTCCCACAACCCTTAACCTCACGATGGTTCGGAGTCCAGCACTCGGCTCGACTCTTCTTCCTCGGCTCGTCCATAGACAAGGCAGAAGTAGATCGCCGTTCGAAATTGCTCCTGCAGCCGTTGAATGGATCGGAGTCCAACACTTGGCTCGATTCTACTTCGCAAGTTCGCTCCTAAGCGGACTAGAAGTAGCTCGCCATTCGAAACTGCTCTTGCATCCCTTGAACTAACCTCACAATGGTTCGGAGTCCAGCACTCGGCTCGACTCTTCTTCCTCGGTTCGTCCTCAGACGAGCCAGAAGTAGATCGCCATTCGAAATTGCTCCTGCAGCCGTTGAATGGATCGGAGTCCAACACTTGGCTCGATTCTACTTCGCAAGTTCGTTCTTAAGCGGACTAGAAGTAGCTCGCCATTCGAAACTGCTCTTGCATCCCTTGAACTAACCTCACAATGGTTCGGAGTCCAGCACTCGGCTCGACTCTTCTTCCTCGGCTCGCCCACAGACGAGCCAGAAGTAGATCGCCGTTCGAAATTGCTCCTACAACCGTTGAATGGATCGGAGTCCAACACTTGGCTCGATTCTACTTCGCAAGTTCGCTCCTAAGCGGACTAGAAGTAGCTCGCCATTCGAAACTGCTCCTGCATCCCTTGAACTAACCTCACAATGGTTCGGAGTCCAGCACTCGGCTCGACTCTTCTTCCTCGGCTCGTCCTCAGACGAGCCAGGAGTAGATCGCCGTTCGAAATTGCTCCTGCAGCCGTTGAATGGATCGGAGTCCAACACTTGGCTCGATTCTACTTCGCAAGTTTGCTCCTAAGCGGACTAGAAGTAGCTCGCCATTCGAAACTGCTCCTGCATCCCTCAAACTAACCTCACGATGGTTCGGAGTCCAGCACTCGGCTCGACTCTTCTTCCTTGGCTCGTCCATAGACGAGCCGAAAGTAGATCGCCGTTCGAAATTGCTCCTGCAGCCGTTGAATGGTTCGGAGTCCAACACTTGGTTCGATTCTACTTCGCAAGTTCGCTCCTAAGCGGACTAGAAGTAGCTCGCCATTCGAAACTGCTCCTGCATCCCTTGAACTAACCTCACGATGGTTCGGAGTCCAGCACTCGGCTCGACTCTTCTTCCTCGGCTCGTCCTCAGACGAGCCAGGAGTAGATCGCCGTTCGAAATTGCTCCTGCAGCCGTTGAATGGTTCGGATTCCAACACTTGGTTCGATTCTACTTCGCAAGTTCGCTCCTAAGAGAACTAGAAGTAGCTCGCCATTCGGAACTGCTCCCACAACCTTAAACTAATATAACGATGGTCGGGGTCCTATGGCTCGACTTTATTTCACCGGCTCGTCCTTAAACGGGCCGGAGGAAGATGGCCATTCCGAACTGCCCCCACGACCATCCGAGCCGAGCTACCCATCTACCGAAAAGCAAAGTGGCGGAAAATGTGCCCCAAAATCCGTGCTCGGATCTGCCGAACGAGATGCATCTACCGAGCAGCAAAGCAGATGAAGAGCAAGAAGAAAAAGAGGCTAACGGGTCAGGGTCGGATCCAATACCCTCGGTCCGACCCATACCCTTCTTAGCTCCTTCATTCTTCTCCTTCTTCAGTCTTCCCGCCAAAAGTACCCAACACTTCTGCTCTTCTTCACTGTGCGAAAGAATGAGGCAGGGGAGAGAACCCGAATGCCTCTCCTCCCCTTCCTCTTTCTTCTCGGAGCCGAGCTCTTCGCTCCGCTCGCCTCCAAAGCGGACCTTTTCTCAAACAAGTTCGGAGCTCACAACTCTCTCCTAGAATTGCTCCTCAAAACTCGTCTTCCAGATGGCCCTCTCCTAGAGTCGAGCTCTTCACTCCGCTCGCTTCCGAAGCGGACCTCTTCTCTACGAGTTCGGAGCTCACAACCCTCCCCTGGAGTTGCTCCTTGCACTCACTTCAGAGAATGGGTCTTCCCAGCACCTCTTCCTAGCACCTCTTCTCCTAGGAGTGGAGCTCCTCTTCAAAAATCTCCAAAACCAAAGAGAATAGAGACAACTTCAGAGCCCCTCACCTCTCCCATATACTGACCCATCCTCCCGAGCCGAGGAGCAGAGCTTCATCGACCCATCCCCTTCAGCAACTCACTGAGCTTCTCCTCACGCTCGAGCCGTCCGAACTCCGAGCTCTACTACACCGAGCTACTTCGGGCAGAAGGTGAACTACTGAGTTACCGAGCCGAGCAAACAAGGAAGAAGCCGATCCGATCCGAGGTGCCGGGGTACCGACCCTCGTATATGGAGAAAAATTCGGCCGACCCCATCTAACCGTTGGATCATCTCAAAATTCACACTCAAGCGTGATGAACGGATCAGATCGCACCACGTCACCGCAAAACGACAAGATAACGTTTTCTCGAAACTCGTGCTTCTTGCCTCGTGATTCGCGCCACGATCGTGATCAGCCGTCCAGATGGCTCTTTTACAAGTCGAGCTCTTCACTCTGCTCGCCTCCAAAGCGGTGCTCTTCTCAAACGAGTTCGGAGCTAAAACTCTCTCCTAGAGTTGCTCCTCAAACTCCTCTTCCAGACGGCTCTTCTACAAGTCGAGCTCTTCACTCTGCTCGCCTCCAAAGAGGAGCTCTTCTCAAACGAGTTCGGAGCTAAAACTCTCTCCTAGAGTTGCTTCTCAAACTCCTCTTCCAGATGGCTCTTCTACAAATCGAGCTCCCCACTCCGCTCGCCTCCAAAGCGGAGCTCTTCCCAACGAATTCGGAGCTAAAACTCTCCTAGAGTTGCTCCTCAGACTCCCCTTCCAGATGGATCTTCTACAAGTCAAGCTCTTCGCTCCGCTCGCCTCCAAAGCGGAGCTCTTCTCAACGAGTTCGGAGCTAAAACTCTCTCCTAGAGTTGCTCCTCAAACTCCTCGTCCAGATGGCTCCTAGAGCCGAGCTCTTCGCTCCGCTCACCTCCAAAGCGGAGCTCTTCTCCACAAGTTCGGAGCACAACTTTCTCCTAGAGTTCCTCCTCAAACTTGTCTCTCAAATAGCTCTTCTCGACGAGATCGGAGCACAACTCTCCCCTAGAGTTGCTCCTTCCACTCACTTCAAAGAGTGGGTCTTCCCATGGCTCTCACGAGGATCTTCCCAGCACCGCTTCTCCACTATGCGAGAGAACAAGGCAGAGGAGAGAACCCAAATGCCTCTCCTCCCCTTCCTCTTCTCCTCTTCTCCGAGCTACTACGGGCAGAGGGTGAACAGCCCTGACGCGCCGAGCCGAGGTACCGGGGTACCGACCCTCGTATATGGCAAAAAATCGCTCCGAGGCGAAGTCACCGTCGGATCTCTCCAAAATTCGCGTCAGAATTCGATGGGCGGTTCAGATCTTGCCACGCCCACAAAACGACAAGATAACGTTTTCTCGTGATCTGAACCCCATCCTCGTGATGCGCGCCATGATGAACGGCCCAGATCCTGCCGCGTGTACCTTCCGAATTGCCTTTCATCGGCCTGCTCGACCGAGCTACCGAACAGCTTAGTCGAGCAGCCGAGCTACTAGGCACGGAAGGGTGGAACCTTCAAGAAACGCTTCCTCCAAAATAGCCAACTCAGCACCTCGGCCACCAGCCCTGATGCGTCGAGCCGAGGTACCGGGGTACCGACCCTCGTATATGGCGAAAAAACTCGCCGACCCATATCAGCCGTTGGATCTTGTAAAAAAGCGTGCTCGTCATGATGGACGGATCAGATCGCACCACGTCACCACAAAACGACAAGATAACGTTTTCTCGAAACTCGTGCCTCTTGTCTCGTGATTCGTGCCACGATCGTGATCAACCGTCAAGATTGAGTCGCGTAGCTTGGATCTGCCAATCGACCAAACTGCGGAGCGGCGAAAAATGTACCTCAAAATCCGTGCTCGGATTCGCCGAACAAAGCAAGCAGATGAAGAGGAAGAAAGAAAAAGAGGCTAACGGTCGGGGTCGGATCCGATACCCACGGTCCGACCCATACCCTTCTTAGCTCCTTCATTCTTCTCCTTCTTCCCCAACACTTGTCCTCTTCTCCACTGTGCGGAAGAACAAGGCAGAGGAGAGAACCCAATTGCCCTTCCTCCCCTTCCTCTTCTCCTCTTCTCCACTGTGCGGAAGAACAAGGCAGAGGAGAGAACCCAATTGCCTCTCCTCCCCTTCCTCTTCTCCTCTTCTCCATTGTGCGGAAGAACAAGGCAGAGGAGAGAACCCAAATGCCTCTCCTCCCCTTCCTCTTCTCCTCTTCTCCATTGTGCGGAAGAACAAGGCAGAGGAGAGAACCCAAATGCCTCTCCTCCCCTTCCTCTTCTCCTCTTCTCCTCTTCTCCACTGTACGAAAGAACAAGGCAGAGGAGAGAACCCAAATGCCTCTCCTCCCCCTCCTCTTTATTCTCAGAAGATCTACCGACCTACCGAACAGCAAAGTGGGAAAAAATTCTCCTCAAAATCCGTGCTCGGATCTGCCGAACCAGATTCATTTGCCGAGCAAACCAGATGCTCCCAGAGAGGATCCGAGGTGCTGATCCGATCCGAGGTGCCGGGGTACCGACCCTCGTATATGGAGAAAAATTCGACCGATCTCATCTCACCGTCGGATCGTCTCAAAATTTGCGCTAAAACATGATGAACGGCTCAGATCTCGCCACGTCACCACAAAACGACAAGATAACATTTTCTCGAAACTCGTGCCTCTTGTCTCGTGATTCGCGCCATGATCGTGATCAACCGTCCAGATTGAGCCACGTAGCTCGGATCTCAAATCCGAGCTACCGATCTGCCGAACAGCAGAGTGGGAAAAAATTCTCCTCAAAATCCGTGCTCGGATCTGCCGAACCAGATGCATTAGCCGAGCAACTAAGAAGCAGAGGAGAAAAAGAGAGAAAAAAAAATGCACGTGGGCCGGGGTCGACCCGTTAATGGATCCGAACCCATCAAGCCACGTCAGCCCAACTCCTTCTTCTCCACTCTCCCGCCAAAACCAAAAAACCAGCTCAATTCTACACCGAGCGTCCATGCGAAGCAAACCCATCGAAGACCTCCATCTTCATTGCCGAACTCACCCCCTCCGACGTCTAGCTCCGGCGTCGAACTCTCCGTCCCGAGCTCGCGAACACCTCCTTCAACCTCCGACCTCGTCGACATCGAGCTTGATACCGAGCTCATTCTGCCGAGCTCGTCTCCACACGCCGTCAGCTCCCTCCTCGAGCTCTGCCATGGCTGACCACGATGCCGAGCTCCGAGCTCCGTCATCTCCTCAAGCTCCGTCGAGCTCGAACCACGAACGAGCTCCGAGCGCAATGTCGAGCCGAACCCATCTTGTCACTGCCGAGCTCTCCCTCTCTCCGAGCTCCACGTTCGCCACCTTCCACGCCCGTTCGCCAAGCTCTTCGTCCAAGCTCCGAACCCATCGTCGGAGTTCTCCCGAGCTCCGCGTACGACGAGCTCCACGAGCTCTCATCTCCAAGCTCCGTCGAGCTCGAACCACGACCGAGCTCCGAGCGCAATGTCGAGCCGAACCCATCATGTCACTGCCGAGCTCTCCCTCTCTCCGAGCTCCACGTTCGCCACCTTCCACGCCCGTTCGCCGAGCTCTTCGTCCAAGCTCCGAACCCATCGTCGGAGTTCTCCCGAGCTCCGCATACGACGAGCTCCACGAGCTCTCATCTCCAAGCTCCAACTCCAACTGCCGAGCTCACCTCCGAGCTCCAATGGTGCCGAACCCAACTCCAAACGCAGCGCCACTCCAAGCTACACCACAGTGCCGAACTTCGCCACCGAAGCTCCTCGCCGAACCCATGCCGAGCTCACAGAGCCCCGAAGTGCCGAGCTCCACATCGCCAAAACTCCGCATCACCGAGCGCTTCGCTGAGCTCTCCTTCATCTCCCATCGAAGCTCGTCTCCGCCCGAACTTCATCGCCAGAATGCAACCGAACTTCTTCACCACCTCTGAGTTTGAGGAACCCATCATGGCCAAGCTCGTTGCCGAACGCCATCGAAGCTCCGGTGCCAAGCTCGAAGCTTCATCGAGCTTCAAATCCACTTCGTCACGAGCTCAACCCATCACCATGCTCTCCACCTTCGTCGCCGAGCTCGCAACAATCGCCGGAGCTACCCCACTATCGAGCTCACGATGGCGAAGACGAAGGACGAAGAAGAGTTCGGTGGAGAAAGAAACAAAGAAGAGCCGAAGAAGGAGCGGAGAAGAAGTAGAAGAAGCGAAGCGAAGCGAGGGAAAAAAAAAAAAAAGCCACGTGGCATGCCACGTGGCGGCATCTGGCATGGTCGGCTGATCCGAGGTGCCACGCCGAAGTGCCGAGCCGAGGTGCCGAGCCGAGGTGCCGGAGTACCGACCCTCGTATATGGAGAAAATACTCGCCGACGCACACGATCCGTCCGATCGTCTCAAAATTCGCGTCGTGACACGATGGACGCTCAGGAATGCGCCACGTGTCCCGATCGTGATCTGCCTCACGATGCGTGCAGATCTGATCATGATGGACGGCCAGAAACGTGCCACGTGTCCAGATCGTGATCTGCCTCACGATGCGTGCTCATCTGGTCATGATGGACGGCCAGAAATCTGCCACGTGTCCAGGTAATATTTAAATTATTTATTTATTTATTTAATTGTTTTTTTATTTAAAAAATCCGAAAAAATAATTAAAAAATCGAAAAAAATTAATTAAAAATTCTAAAAATAATTATTAATTCAGAAAAAATTATTTTTAAGTTCTGAAAAAATAATTATTAAATTAGAATAATTAATTAATATTTTTGACAATTAATTATTTAATTCGAAAAATGAATAAAAAATTCAAAAAAATGAGGAAAAATTCAGAAAAATCTGGAAAAATCACCAAAAATCCAGAAAATTCTGAGAATATTTTTGGGCATTTTACAAACCCATAATAACACCGTTACACCCCGAGCAAGATTCCAAAATCCCTTAAGAATGCCGATAAAATCCCGTGCGCCATTAGAACAGTAAAACTACTCCTCAAAGGCTGATCAAACTCAGTCTTCGGGAGTGGGGGGCTCGTGATATGGCTAAAAATAGGATTAAATCGGGACCGTTCACATCGGACACAAATCTTAAAGCTCAGGGGTAAAACGGTAATTCCACATACAAATGGGTCTGAAACGGGTACTGGGTCTCCTTCTCACAGATCCAATAACCCGCGAACGGATCCACCTCAATTGGGTACGGGTCCCAACCCGAAACACACCCAGTCCAGAAAAGATAGAATTAGGGTTTCTGATTAATCCTAATCAACGGCTCTGATTCACGTCTATCTTTTCACCGGGAATTAAGGGATTACATTCCTAATCTGATTACAAGGATTTTATACCTTATCAGATCACAGGAATCACATTCCTTATCTGATCCCAACGGCGACTATAAATACCCCCCACCCATCTCCATTAAGAGGTAATCAATCTTTTTCTAGTTAAACGCTCTTTCATAATCATTTCTGGATACTGACTTGAGCGTCGGAGGGTGCATCGCCGGGATCAACCCCGGTGTCTCGCACTTCCTTGCAGGTGAACGGTGGGAGTCAACGGTCAAGCTCCGGCGGAACAGGTTAGGTGTTTGCTATTCAGGTTTTCCACGAACTCACAAATACTGTCTGTTTGCCCCCACACCGAATTTAGCGGCAACACCTGCTACAAGTAGGAATATTATTTCTATTTCTTGTTTGGACAAGAAGGGTTTTTCATTTATAATAAAGGACAAAAGTTATTTTATTTATTTGAATGATATTTGTTATGGCAGTGCACAATTGAGTAATGGACTTTATATTCTTGACCTCGAAATGCCCGTCTATAATATAAATACTAATAGGTTCAAGTCAAATGATATGAACCCAACTTATCTCTAGCACTGTTGTTTGGGCCACATAAATGAGAACCGCATATCCAAAGTCCATAAAGATGGATTCTTGGACTCGTTTGATTTTGAATCATATATATGAAGTATGTGAACCTTGTTTGTTGGGCAAGATGACAAAAGCTCCATTCACTGGAAAAGATGAAAGGACTAGTGATCTTTTAGGTCTCATACATAGTGATGTCTGCGGACCTTTCAACACATTTGCTAGAGGAGCTTTTCAGTACATCATTACATTTACTAATGATTTCAGTAGATATGGATTTATGTATCTCATGAAACACACATTAGAATCATTTGAAAAGTTCAAAGAATTCAAGAACGAGGTACAAAACCAACTTGGTAAAAGTATTAAAGTCCTTCAATCAGATCGAGGAGGTGAGTACTTAAGCCAAAATTTTGATAACCATATAAAAGAGAGTGTGATAATATCTCAACTCACTCCTCCTGAAACACCGCAATGGAATGGTGTCTCCAAGAGGAGAAACCAGACCTTGTTAGACATGGTCTGATCCATGATGAGTCATGCAGATCTTTCTAGCTCCTTCTGGGGACATGCTCTATTAATAACTACTTTCACACTTAACAGTGTTTCGTCTAAAACGGTTCAAGAAACACCATATGAGATATGGACTGGGAGGCGTCTTAGTGTGTCCTTTATGAAGATTTGGGGTTGTGGAGCTTATGTAAGGTGCCAAGTTCCTGATAAACTTGGTCCCAAATCTGATAAGTGCTTCTTTGTAGGATATCCCAAGAAAACTAAGGGATACTATTTCTATAATCCGACTAAAGGCAAAGTATTTGTCGCACAGACTGCTGTTTTCCTAAAGAGAATTTGTCTCCAAAAGAACCAGTGGGAGAACAATAAAACTTGAAGAAATTCAAACTTCACAAAGTAGCAGCAAACCAATGGTGAAAATGGAGCAGACTCCATAAATTATTGTGGAACAATCACCTGCTCAAGTAGCACAAGGCCTACGTAAGTCTAGTAGAATACCTCATCAACCTGAGAGATATGGATTTCTCGTGACTCAATATGGTGATGTATTGATCATGGATCAAAATAAGCCTACGAATTATGAGGAAGCTGTAAAAGGCCCAGATTCTAAGAAATAGCCTGAGGCCATGAGATCTGAGATGGAATCCATGTATACCAACCAAATATGGATTTTGGTAGTCCCACCTGAAGGGGTAAAACCTATTGGGTGCAAATGGGTTTTCAAGAAGAAAACTAACATGGATGTTAATGTGCATACCTTTAAGGGGCGGTTGATGGCTAAAGGTTTAAAACAAATTCATGGTGTAAACAATAATGAGACTTTTCCCCCAATTGCCATGCTTAAATCCATTCGGATCTTGCTTTCTGTTGCTGCATATCACGATTATGAAATCTGGCAGATGGATGTCAAAACTGCTTCCTAAATGGAAATCTTCTCGAGGATGTGTACATGACACGACCTGAGGGTTTTGTCACTCCAAAGGATTCTGGAAAGGTGTGTAAACTGCAACAATCCATTTATAGATTAAAGCAAACTTCTAGAAGCTGGAATCTTCGCTTCGATGATGCAATCAAAAAGTTTGGTTTTATCAAGAACGAAGATGAACATTGTGTCTACAAGAAGGTTAGTGGGAGCACAGTTGTATTTCTGATATTGTATGCAGATGACATACTACTCATTGTGAATGACATCCCTACCTTACAGTCTGTAAATACTTGGCTAGGAAAATGCTTTTCCATGAAGGACTTTGGTGAAGCTACCTACGTATTAGGTATCAAGATCTATAGAGATAGATCGACAAGACTTCTTGGCCTGAGTCAGAGTACATATATTGACAAAGTATTGAAACGCTTCAATATGCAAGAGTCCAAGAAAAGATTTATCCCTATGCCACATGGTGTAAGCCTGCCTAAGGCTCAATGTCCTTCCACTCAAGATGAGAGAGACCGCATTACTAAGATTCCATATGCATCTGCAATTGAATTTATCTTGTATGTCAGGCTATGTACTCATCTAGATGTCTCATATGCTCTGAGCATGACGAGCAGGTACCAGTCAGATCCCGGTGAGAGTCACTGGACTCCGAAGAACTAAGGATTCGTTCTTGGTATATGGAGCCGAGGAAGAGCTTGTTGTAAAGGGTTACACTAACGCTAGTTTCCAATCCGATAAGGACGACTCCAAATCGCAGTCATGTTTTGTGTTTTGCCTAAATGGTGGTGTTGTGAGCTGGAAGAGTTCGAAGCAAGTGATAGTACCCGATTCCACCACAGAGGCTGAGTATAGTGTTGTCTCCAATGCAGCAAAAGAGGCCGTTTGGATTAGAAAGTTCATTACTGAACTTGAGGTGGTTCTAGCATTGTGGACCCACTGGACCTCTATTAGAATAGCAGTGGGGCCATTGCACAAACTAAGGAGCATAGATCTCACCAGCGATCCAAACATATACTTAGACGCTTCCATCTTATTCGAGAGATCATCGATAGAGGAGACGTGAAGATATGCAGAACACCAACAGATACAACGTCGCTGACCCACTTACAAAGCCCCTTGTACAGCGAAAGCATGAAGGTCACACTAGGTCTATAGGCATTAGATTTATGTCTGATTGGCTCTAGTGCAAGTGGGAGATTGTTGGTGTATGTCCTAGAGGCTAGTTGTGTATTGACATTACTAGTTTACATTGCATTATGACATTTATTTTATATATGAGGCATTTTATTTATTGTAATTTAATGAGCATAATAAAGTCATTAGAATAGTTGGTTCAATACAATGGGATATCAAGTGCATGACTTGATTGTGAGATCTTATTGGTTGTATTAGAACATTATTCTTAAATATCCCTAGTCAAGTATTATTGTCAATTGGGACAATAATAATGCATAGAGACTAGTATGTGCGTACACTAATGACCATATCTCACGGGTCATAGATATGAGATATCAAGTCTTCACATGGGTACATGTTAGAGTAATAATGTACTGGACTGACCCACCATGAGAATGCTGCATGGATCATTACGTGAGTATCATAAGCGGTTCTCACAGTGACCATGGTATTTGTAGTCCTTTGACTTGAAGTCACTACGGTTCCCTACATCAGAAGTTATATGTTTTAATGTCATCAAACTTTGCCTATAATAAGGTGATTATAAAGTTGACTATTGGATATACTACAAATCATGCAGAGGGATGTGAGTGACTTAAATAGTATTTGTCCCTCTTACATAACAGGAGCGATATGTAACACCCCGTAATTTCTAAAGCTATGGAATATAAAATATGTGTATATATATATAATATATGTTGAATTATATGTTGAATACTTGAAAAAAGACTTGGCTGTTGGTTTAAATAATGCATAGTGGTAATATGTGTTGGAAGGGGGCCCCACGTTAATTGATAACAGCATAGTATGCTGTTGGTTGTGGTGCTATTGATGACGTGGCAGTTATCAAAAGGGGGCCCACCCGCTGTGTACTCACGGAAGAGTGAGAGAAAAAAGTATAGATTGTGATTTGAAATTGATCCCATATCGGTTAAATAAAGAAATTAAATAATATATAAATATAATAGCCTATGATCAAGAGTCACCTAATCGGTTAACCACCTTTTGAGAGACAGCCTGTGGTGGGCAGTTGTACTACATAGTATCTAATTTGTCTTATAAATTGTATAAATTGTCTGAGCTAGGGGCAGGGGCATTACAAATGGTATCAGAGTAGACTTTCGACACCGAGTGTGGGGCATGTTTATATAGTCGGGCGGTGTACTCCGGGACTATAGACCCAGTCGGGCGGTGTACTCCGGAACTGTGGTGTGCCCTCAATTAAATCCAGAACTGTTATTGATCGGGCGGTGGATTCCGGGATTATAATAGTCGGGTGGATAGGAGGGTGGCTCAATTAAATCCAGAATTATGATTGATCGGGCGGTAGATTCCGGGATCATGAATAATCGGGCGGATAGAAGAGCAAATGCTCCACAACAGCTAGAATGTAGATCCTGTACTAGATTGTGCATGCCCGTGCTCACCGAGGATGCTCATTTCTGAAGGGGGGAAGGGGGGGGGGGGTATAACACCCCGTAATTTCTAAAGCTATAGAATATAAAATATGTGTATATATATAATATATGTTGAATTATATGTTGAATACTTGAAAAAAGACTTGGCTGTTGGTTTAAATAATGCATGATGGTAATATGTGTTGGAAAGGGGGCCCACGTTAATTGATAACAGCATAGTATGCGGTTGGTTGTGGTGCTATTGATGACGTGGCAGTTATCAAAAGGGCCCACCCGCTGTGTACTCACGGAAGAGTGAGAGGAAAAAATATAGATTGTGATTTGGAATTGATCCCATATTAGTTAAATAAAGAAATTAAGTAATATATAAATATAATAGCCTATGATCAAGAGTCACCTAATCGGTTAACCACCTTTTGAGAGGCAGCCTGTGGTGGGCAGTTGTACTACATAGTATCTAATTTGTCTTATAAATTGTATAAATTGTCTAAGCTAGGGGTAGGGGCGTTACACGATATCTATGGACCCCTTGATTGAGTGAGACTACAAAATGCATGGCCATGCTCAAATGAGTCAATATGAGATATTGAGCTCATTTTTTTTAGTAAGTCTACTCGGAGATCAAGAAACCAAAGATTGAACTATACAAGGGTGACATGCTCTATGCCTTGTGGTCAATTAAGATATTTGAACAAAGAAAATGGACTACATGGTAACATTGGTCACGGATAGGTTATATCTAATTACTGACATTCCCGTTACTTGAGTGGCAGTGATGTATTGCTAGATACCGCTCACTGTTTGTAATACTAGAATATGAATTTAATATTACTGTCAAGTAACAAGAACCTACAGGGTTACACACTTAGAATGGATCAAAATTAGGATTTAAATTCATAAGATGAATTTAATTTGAAATTCAAGTAAGACTCGTACTCCTGACATTCGTTAGACATTTAATTAGATTAAATGGGCTGACTAAAGTTCAGAGGCCCACACACGAATCTGACCCAGGTCGGATTGTGAGCCCAACGACCTCATTACTCTCTTAGATTTAATTTTCTGCAGTTATATATATGATACATATCTGTGAAAAAACGAAATACGAGAAAACCCTAGCCGTCACAGAAATTGTGTGAGAGAGATTGTGATGAATAGCCCCATCCCACAGCTAGCACCGCGGCATGAGGAAAGCTTGTTTTTGATCCATTCCTGTGGATACCTTAGAGGCACCGCAACATTGCAGTACTGTGATCGATATATCTTGAAGACAGCAGATCTATCCATAATGTATAATTCTTAAACACGATTTATGGTTTTCGCATGAATCCATGGCTAGGTTTCAATATTTTTTTGTAATTTTTCCGCTGTGTATTCAATCTGTGTTTGCCATTGAAACCTAACATAAACTATGCGAATGTTATCCTTATCCCAAAAAACATAATGTTTTATGGGTGGAGGATTTGAGGCTCATTAGTCTGATCTTTTAAGATCATTACTAAGGTGTTGGCAAGAAGACTATCCCCCCATCTCATGGATGTGGTGGGGGATTCACAAAGTGGGTTTATTAAGGAGAGGGATATTATGGACAGCGTTGCGTCGGCACATGAAATCATTTTCAAGGGTTGTAAGGAGAAAGTCGAAGGCTTCATGTTAAAGTTAAACTTTGAAAAGACATATGACACATTACAATGGGAAAGCGTAGACAAGGTTCTGGAACTTAAAGGTTTCAGAACAAGATGGAGGAAATTGATGCAGATGTGTGTAGGAGGAGACAAATCTTTCATACAATTCAGCAGAATGCAGGGGAAAGAAATTCGGTGTCATAGAGGGCTCAGACAAGGTGACCCCTTATCGCTGCTTCTATTTACATTCATTGCAGACGGATTGGCAGAAATGTCAAGAAGAGGTAGAGAGTCGAATATTCTATGAGGGCTGGAAATCAAAGGATTAGAAGGCATGATGACTATCCTATAGTATGCAGATGATACATTACTGTTCGGAATGGCAAAGGAAGAGGAAATTGCTTCACTCGGAATCTTAATTAGATGTTTTGAGGCCTGGTCCGGATTAAGAGTCAATTTGAGCAAAAGCTGTGTCATTCCACTAGGTGAGGATTTATCCACCCCAATTGGAGAGATAAAAAAAACTACTTAGGATGAGAGATTGGTGATTTCCCTCTAAACTATCTTGGTACGTCAATAAGACCAGGAATGATACACAGGGATGATTGGTTACCAATGGTCGAAAAAGTGGAGAAGAGATTGGCCGGATGGAAAGGATGTTACCTTTTATTAAGGGGGCGGATCACTCTGATCAACTCGGTCCTGAGTAGCATTCCCACATACCACATGTACATATACGAGCTACCGAAATGGGTCATACGAAGAATTGACAAATGTAGATGATGCTTTTTTATGGAAAGGAGCTAACGAGGATGACAAAGGATTCTATCTGATGAATTGGGAGAGGGTATTCAAAAGGAAGAAGTTTGAGGGTTTAGGAATCCTGAACATGAGAGATATGAATAATGCGTTGCTGAGTAAATGGTGGTGGAAAATGCATAGAAGAAGGAATAACTGGTGGTATAAATCGTTGATCTTTATCGAAGAAGGAAGACGTTTAGATTTGGGGGTAGAAGTAAACATGGTAAGGCATTCTACCTATGGAAAGGAGTAGCCAAGGTGGGTGATATTTTTCATGCAAACACCAAATCTGATTTGGGGAATGGAAGGAACATCAGATTCTGGAAGGATAAATGGTGTGGTATCAATACACTACAAGCATTGTTTGACTTGTTTCCGGCGGTAGCTTCAGAAGCAGATAATTTCGATACTTTGATCTCGAAAGTCTGGAAAAGGGGTAGAGTGAACATCAAATTTCATTGCCCTTCTACACAGAAGTATAAAGAGCAACTCCAAAAAATAATGATTTGTTGAGAATGGAAGGATGCAATACTATCAATTTGGAGGATGTGCGACATTGGAATTTATCATCGAATAACAACTTCCCTTTCAGCTCGATGTATGAACGGTTGAATGATGGAGGGCTTCGTAGCAACGAAGCCAAGATTTAGAGAATCCACGCACCTATTAAGGTGAAGGTGTTCCTTTGGTTAGCTATGAACGATGCAATATTGTCCAAATGTAATCTCAGCAAACGGAACATCCCGATGGATGCCAAATGCTCTAGATGCTTAACACATGATGATGATTTTAATCACATTGTATTTGCTTGCCCTAAGGCGAGGCTAACTTGGGAGGTCTTTTGTTTAGGATTTTGGATATTTGACATCCCGAATACTATTCCTGTGGTCTTAGGTCAGTGGAGTGAAAGAGTAATCCGACAAGAAAATGGGATAGTGTGGAATATATCGATTGCGGTTACTATGTGGGTGCTATGGCTAAATCAAAATGACTTGTATTTTCGTCAGATTAATTGTCGTTTTCTGGTATTAATCCATATATAAAAAAATCATGACTGATGCTTGGACAGGTCATGCAATGATGAAGAAGAGACCGCGCAGGG
This sequence comes from Hemerocallis citrina, assembly GCA_017893485.1. Taxonomy (NCBI): domain Eukaryota; kingdom Viridiplantae; phylum Streptophyta; class Magnoliopsida; order Asparagales; family Asphodelaceae; genus Hemerocallis; species Hemerocallis citrina. Next base: position 288,742,178 of record CM030363.1, read on the forward strand.
AGGCGGAATAGATCTCAAGGTGCTGGTGTGCTAGTTGCTAGCACAATTTTTGTTGCACTTATTTTGTATCAGGGTCACTTGTGGAAAACTTGTAACTTTGGTAGTTGTGGTTGCTTTGACACCACGAAATTAGTATGTTGTTGAACTATTTCTGTATTTGCTTAGTAGGTGGTCTGTATGCTGTACTACTTGTTTCATGAACTTTCATTAATGACGCGGTGATAATGGCACATTTTTTTTTTTTTTTAAAAACAAAGAGATTTACTATCAGATTTGAGTGGTGCTTGTGTTTATCCAAATGTTGTTAAATTGCATTCACCGATGAAATACATATAGCTGTATCATCATCATTGGAGGTTATAATTTTTCAGTTTAAATATTTTTCTGCTTATATCGATTCTGTTAGGATTTGTGCAGGAGCTCTGATACCAATTGTTAGGAATTTTGTGTTGAGTTTATGCGACACGAACACTATAAACAACCACCAAGCAAAATAATAGATCAAACCAAATACACCAAAGCAAACAATTTTGTCCCGATTCGGCTACGCCTAATTCGGGGGAGAAATAATTGCGTTGATATTCAACTAAAGAAAGATACAAATGTTACAACCACTCTCACCACGACCCTATCTATCTCTCAAGTCTCACCTGAAGATACTTGTTGTTTAGAACAGGAAAACCTCTCAAACTATCTTCAATGAAGTACTTTGTCTTGCCTCTTTAAGGAGGCCAATACAATAAAATATAGAGATCTAGAAAAATCCTAGTTTGATATCTTGGTACAATAACCATTCGATGTATCCTGAAGATATAACCATACTATAAGAGTCGTACAATCTAACTTGGATAAGAAGTTGGGCTTCAAACTGATCACCAAGACCTGACCCAAATTCGTTGCCCACTGCCGTTGTCGATTGATTGCCCAAAGTGGCAGTCAACCGCTTTGGTCATATCCAAAACAGAGAGCCACATCAGTTGACTGCCCTTTTAGCAGACGACTATCTTACTTTTGTTGTTGTAGCTGCTGGCTGTTGCTGCTGCTCTTCCCTCCATCGACTGCTTCGAATCCTCTTCTCGCATCACCTATCTTCTCTTCTTATCAGAATGAGAATGCAAGAAATAAACCTAACAAATAAACCAAACAATCTCCACCTTGGATTGCATGCCCACAATCCACACGTGTGTAATTTAAACTCTTATAGACTATTCCATTTTTATCTTGCAATCAACTTTTGGTTCAATGACTTCTTCGGCTAGTTGAATCTACCTCCATATATTTTTCTCCAATTGGTATGCCCCTCAAAGGCACACTCCAGTAAACGTTAACACAAAGGCTCCAGCATCCGCATGAATTCCACATACCCGGAGGCACTCTCCACCTCTCAATGATATTCGAACGTCACAGTCTCACTTCAGTGATTCTAGTGACAACGAACAAGATAATGCTTTAGGAACAATGGGTTTCCAAACACTTGACCATGTACCCCTAAACCCGGTAGAGGGTGTACTAACTTTGCCCAATCCCTTTCTTACCCTTCATCACCTTAAGACAATTTTCTCAAACTAATGGAACCCCACATTCAGTTGTACCTACAGCCCCCGTGCTTCAAGAGTTCTCCCAGATATCAGGTTCCATTTCAACAAAGGAATATGCACGACCTTCTCAAGTGTGTATCCATTTTCATCTGACTTCTCCGACTCAACTGTTCTTTCCCACATTACTTCATAGATCTCACCAATCTCCGTTCTCACACAACAACATGATGTAGACTTGTAAGTATAAACCATCTCCCTCTTGGAGCAAATATAAGAACTACCCGAATAAAAAATCCAACTGAAATCCACTTCTTAAGAACTTGAAACAAGAAGACAATCTAAGTTATCACCTGATTTAGCAGCGCTGACCATATTGGCACCCTTCTAATTCAACCACTTGCAACAGTCTCTCTTGTAATGTCCAATCCCTTTGCACCAGTGGCAACTTACCCCACCCTTTCGTGCACTTTTTCTTCCAATCGAAGTATCATCCACCGCCAAGCAACTCGCAGAAGTATACTCCAATTTCTGACTCTCCTTCCTAAGTGCATCCTCCTCCACTCCCTTGATGACACCGGTTACTAAAACTTCTCTATGGCAATTTTTTTGTCTAGCATGGTGGTTATCAAGTTAGATAAATTTGGCCATGAAAATATCAAGCTGGAAGCTTTTAGATCAATTGCGTTAATCGCCTTCTCTTCAGATAACTCAATATTGAACTCCACTGTATGATCTAGAAGAGCGGTACTTTCCTTCATTGAAAAACCTAACAACTTTCTCTTATGGTACATCTGATCCCATAACGGTGATTCCAAGTAGTCAGTTATGAGTCTTGCTCAACGACTTGCCGTACTTCTCCCCTCCACGAGGTTCCACCTGACATCACTCGTCAATAATAGTCGGATTAAATCCAAGGCTTATGAATAAATCTCCTCCCAATTCTCCTGCTTTGTGTCAATTGATCCCTCTTTGTCTCCTTCTGGGGCTAGATCCAAGCCCTGTCGAATCGATGCATTGTGCATGTCTACCTTCCAGAAATTAAAATTGATCTTACCATCGAACCGCTTGATCTTCGTGAATTGATGTGACATCTTCAAGGAATTCAAGCTACTCCTTTCTATAACTTGACGCTCTGATACCAATTGATAAGATTTGTGCGGAAGCTCTGATACCAATTATTAGGGCTGTTCATCGGTGCGAAACCGAACCGAACCGAAAATAACCGGACCGAACCGAAATTTTTGGTTTGGTATATTTGAAACCGAAATCCGAACCGAAACTAATAAAATTTGGTTTGAACCGAACCGAATTTTATCGGTTCGGTTCGGTTAATAACCGAACTAACCGAAATTTTGAGATGGATCCTAGGGGTATAATTTATTTTGGCCCAAAAAAAGTTCGGTTTTTTGTTCGGGTAGCAATATTGTTTATAAGTATGCCTAAAGGCTCTAAAGGCTCTGCTTTTGTTAATTTAAACACTCAAATTTGTTGGCTTGAAACAGCTAAAAGTGAGATAACACTGTATCTCTGTGTTTATCTTCTTTTTTTTTCTTTATAATTCTGCCATCTCATCTAATCTGTTTATCCTACTAAATGGGTAGCAATATTGTTTAAATGCATGGGGTCCTTTGTGAAATTTCTGCTTTCTTGTTCTTTTGCTGTAAAAAAGTTAGGTTATATATGAAGGAAGAAGAAAGCAGACTTGGTTTGAGATTCTGTATTATGAAGAGGGTAGTAGCATTTGATTTGTTACTGCATAGGTCAATTTCCTTTTGTTGCTATTCAATTGTAAACATTGAACCTCTGAGAATATTCCCTCCTTGCACTATTAAAAGAGAGGAGTAAGGTGTCTCTTCAATTTTCTTGATCAAAAGAATCGATCGATCAGTTTTGAGAATGAGGGACTTCCCTTCTTGTATGGGAGAGAGTGGTACCCAAGTTACAGACTCCGCGTCCAATGCCTCCACCAAATCTACACAAAATCTTGTAACCTGCCCCTGCCAAGCTCAACTAGGCGACATCTCCTCTGTTATCACCATCAGTTGGTGCAAAATCATGACGGGTCCCTCTGTGTCGAAATTGATGATTCTGACAAGAAATGCCTATTCAAGGACCTAGGGGTATAATTTGAGATGGATCTAGGGATATAATTTATTTTGGTCCAAAAAAAGTTCAGTTTTTTGTTCGGTTCGGTTTATTTAGAAGCTAACCAAAAACCGAACCGAACTCTCTAAAAAAAACTTCAGTTTGGATCAAAACCGAACCGAAAACCGAAAAACCGAACCAAATTGGTAAATTTCGGTTCGGTTCGGTTCGGTAATCGGTTTTAACCAAAGTATGAACAGCCCTGCCAATTATTAGAAATTTTGTGCTAAGTTTATGCGACACGATCACTACAAAAAACCACCAAGGAAAATAATAGATCATACCAAACACACCAAAGCACACAATTTTGTCCCGGTTTGGCTACGCCTAATCTGGGAGAGAAATAACCAAGATGATATTCAACTAGAGAAAAATACAAGAGTTACCACCACTCTCACTGCAACCCTATCTATTTCTCAAGCCTTACCAGAAGATTCTTATTGTTTAGAACAGGAAAACCTCTCAAACTCTCTTCAATGAAGTACTCCCTTTTGCCTCTCAAAGGAGGCCAACACACTTCACCTATTTTTCCTCTTACGGAGACATCACCTGCATCCCCACAGCATTCGGCACCTTCACCACCTATATCTACACAACTGCATACACCCACTCCACCTACCTCACCCACACACATTGCCCGTCCACCACATGTCCGTCAATCTACACGTTCTACCTCAGGCATCCCACCGGCACGTTACACACTTGATGCCACTGGTCTTTCTGACTAGTTTGGCCTTCCCACCCTAGCTTCCTACTCACCACAGTTTCATGCATATCTCGCTGCTATACACTCCATACGTGAGCCCAAAACCTATCAGGAAGCAATTTATTATTCCGAGTGGCGGAAAGCTATTACAGAGGAGTTCTGTGTATTTGATCAGCTTGACATTTGGGATGTTGTTCTCATGCCTGTGGGCATCCAGCCAGTTAGCTACAAGTGGAATTTCAAGATCAAATATCGACCAGATGACTCTATTGAGCGGCACAAGGCACGTCTAGTTGCCTGAGGATTATGATGAGACTTTTACCCCAGTGCACAGATGACTACAGTTCACACTTTATTGTTGTTGCATCCGTTCATTAGTGGTAGTTATACTAGATGGACGAGATGAATGCATTTCTTCATGGTACCTTATCTGAAGCTGTTTACATCCATCCTCCTCCTAGCCTTACCCGTCCTCCTTATCATGTTTGTCATCTACGTTGAGTTATATATGGTCTGAAACATGCCCGAGTGTTTTTCGCCAAATTATCACCCAGGCTGGTTTCAGTCAGAGTTTATAGGACCACTCTATGTTTATGCGGTCGTCACCGCAGGAAAGAGTACTTCTACTATTATTTCTACTATTATATGTTGATGATATGATTATTACTGGGGATGACTCTGTATGCATTGCATCCACCCAAAAATACCCTCACCAGCATTTCCATATGAAAGATCTTGATAGACTACGCTACTATCTGGATCTAGAGATTGCACATGGATCTTGGGGCATACTCATTTCTCAATATAAATATACATAAGATATTATCTCCGCTGCATGTCTCTCTGACTGTCGATCAACTGATACTCCCTTAGAGCTTCATGTGAAGCTTCGTCCCACAGACGATGAGCTCCTTCCCGATCCCACTAGATACAAGCAGATTATTGGATAGTTTGTCTACTTATGCATGACTAATCCCGATATTGCTCATGCAGCAGTGTTGTTAGTCAGCTTATTTTCGCTCCTACATGAGTTCACTACGGTGCTCTTCTTCGGATCCTCAAATATCTTTGAGGCACTATCACTCGCTCATTATTCATGTCATCTACATCCAAACTGTGATTTAGTTTGGGCAGGTGATCTACTACCGACGATCCACCACAGATTTTTGTCTATTTCTTGGTAATTCGTTGATCTCATGGTAAAGCAAGAAACAAGCAATTGTTGCATGTTCTTCTACCGAAGCTGAGTATAGAGCAATGACAGCTACTACTAGAGAGATTGTTCATATTCATTGGTTGTTATCAGATGTGGGTGTCACTCTTACAGGAGCTACTGCTCTTCATTGTGATAACCAGAGTGTGTTGCACATTGCAAGCAACCCGGTATTTCATGAGAAAATGAAGCACATAAAGATAGATTGACACTACGTTCGTAAGCGCTTTGAAGCAGGGACCATTTCACTTCATTTTGTTACCTCTTCACAGCAGACAGTAGAGTACTTCTTCATCAAATCTCATATTTTTCAGAGATTTCGTTACTTAGTGTGCAAACTCACACTGTTCGACCCACCGTGAGTTTGAGTAGGGGTGTTAGATATTGTATTATATTTAGTCCCATATCTGGTTATGTGTTAGTTTAGTATGCGGTTCTCTCCTATATAGATAGGAGATACTGTACTCAGTAATAATCAATCCAATAATATTTTTCCAATCTCCTTGTTAACCTTATCAGATATATTGATACAATAATCATCTGATATTTCATATGATGAACTTATCATAATCATCATATGATAAGATTTGTACGATCCAACTTGGATAGGAAGTTGGGATTCTAACTGATCACCAAGACTCGACCCAATTCGATGTATGCCGCCATTGTCGGCCTATTGCCCAAAGTAGCAGTCGACTGCTTTGGTCATCTTCAAAACAGAGTCGCAGCAGTCGAATGTCTCACTGTTGTTGTTAAATCTGCTGGCTGTTGTTGCTGCTCTTTCCTCAAACGACCGCTTTCCTCTCGCTTCACCCGTCTTCTCTTCTTATCGGATGGAGTATGCAAGACATAAACCTAGCAGAATCTGCTCAAAATTATATATAGCAAGTGGCACTAGGGTTTAATGTGATTAGGTCCGGTTTTTCATTGGTATACATCAATTCTTGTATCAACTATCAATTTCCTTTTCTTGGATTCAACTTAGCTGGATCTCTAGGGCTTTGAGATCAAGCTTTACCATTCTATGCTTCGACAGTAATAATATTGAGTGTACCTTATGAATATGTATATACTCAATTCCCTCCTTTTTGGTTGTGCCATGCACAACACCATTCCTTTCTAACTACTCCTATGAGATCAAGTTTAAGTAAAACTAATTCTGATTGTGAGAGAGAATTGTTATAGGGAGATGGTCCACGAGATCATATAATTGATTGTCTTGGATCATGTGCTCCTTCCTCTTGGATTGTGCCCCATGTGTTGTTGCTTCCAATCAAAATCATATTAACTCACTTAATAAATATTTAAGCTAATTAAGGATTAATTAATGCCCATGTTATACATTCGTTATAGTTTTAAGTCCAGGAAAAAAAAGTCAGAACATGCCACTTCATGTACAAATGCATTAAAAAGAATGTTTTTGAAGCCTTCTGGTACTAAAATTTGGAGTAATTTCAACCCTTGGAGTTTGGTATTTCTCGTACTTGTGTACATTGAAAGGAATGAATTAGATTGGGATGCATGCATGCATGACAACAAAGCACAGAGTAGCATAGGCCAGTGCATGCATGCAGCTTATTATATGCAATTTTATGATCACAACTCAGATATTTTGTACACCTAGCTAGCAACAATTTGCATTGTAAAAGGATGCATTCTTATGGGAGAGCTTGGAGGAGGAGGTAGTTTCCTAGAAGAGCTTAAAGAGTCCCCTTGCTAGGGTTCTTAGAAAGGGGTTGGTAGATTTGGATACAAAACTCTCTCTCTTAAAAGGATTAATTTACCACTGCTACTGCGTACTGTTTGATAAATAAAAAATATTGCGAGATATAAACATATTATCAGTTGATTTTACTCTCTTTTACTTGCAAATTAAATGGTTCACATCTATACGGTGCTTCACATCTACAGTTAGTTTAGTTTTTGTTTGTCCCGGACAAATGAAAGTTGTTGCTTTTCATTTGTATGTTTGATTAAAAACTCTTTAATGAAGTGCGGGAATTTAGGAACCACCGTTTTCAATCAAAAAAAAATTGTTGCTTTCAATTTTGTGTACTTGCGATTTGGAAAGATAAGATCAAGATGAAGTATATATACTCATTTTGCTCTATTAATTAGAAATTAAATTGTGATGTAAAGTATAAAAATGTGTTGAAAAGTTCTTTCGGTTAAAGCAAAAATTACCCTTTTTTAAGGCGTACTATTTAACTTAATTATGACTTTACCATCTAATTAAAGAACTCAAAATGGATGGAAATTTTTCTAATAGCTCAAAAGGAGCAATTAGAAGGTACCAAGTCATGATCGATATCCAACATAACATAGCTTATGTGGTATGAACTGTCCATACTCGGTTGGAGTTGTTAAGTTTAAATCTCTCTATGTATGTATGTAAAGGACCAGACTATATATTAAATGTACAACATGAATCAAGCGTCACTGCCTCCTTGCCTACTTATTGATGTCAAGAATAACAAAATATGGATACATAATTAGAAGTTACTTTCAAAGTTTTAAATCTCAATCTGTTAGAATGTAAATACTATAACCTCTCAAGTCTCAACGTTATCAAAATTTCACAGTTTTGGCCTACTGGTAGGGTTCACATGGTACCAGAACAACTGTGTTGGTCTGCTGGTAGGTTCATTCAAGCAAACTCCACCAACACTCGTTCTTTCGCTATTTCTCTCATTCTCGAACTATAGAATTATGATTTGCAAGGTAAAACACATGTACATATCTTATTTCTGTTGGATGTATAAGTATATTCTCAATATAATGCATAATATTGTGTATATTGTTCTATGGGGCAACACGTGTTTACACGTATTGTGTATTAATTATTAGAACGGGTTAAGTGAGCTCAAAGCCCAGTACCCTAAACTCAGTCTAATCTCTTTAAAGTCTGGTCTAGAGGTAGTGCCCTGTGATATTTCAATACTGATAAGCAAGGTATAATATCTTAAGCGGCTAAGAGATAAATCCTAACCCTAATTACTCCTAATAATGAAACAGGGTGACCATACTCCACCTTTTTCTTCAAAAAAAAAAAAAAAAAAATCAAAATCTTAAGATATTAGTCTCACCACCTCCGACCAAAGTAGCCGCCGTCGTTGCAACCTCTGCGACTGTAGATGCCACCACCGTCACCGATCACGACTGTAGCCGCAATCGTCGCAGATCCCGATCGCTGTCGTCGTCGCGGATCCCGATCGCTGTCGTTGTCGTAGTTCCAGATCTCCGTCGTCGTCGCAGATCCAGTCCACCGTCGCCCGTCGCTAGCATGGATCTTCCCCTTTTGGTCGCGTTCTCGAAGTCGAGCGCCGCCTAGATCTAGATCTGGTTGACTGGCTGTTTGGTGTGTGGGGCAGAACAGCGGATCAGATCGGGTGGCTCTCTCCTTGATCGGTTGCTGTTGCTGTTTGGGGGCATTGATCGGATCCGATCGGGTTCTCCTCTTGATTCACTGCTGTGTGCTTTTCAAATTTCGTCCATTTTTAACTCAAGTTATTTTCTCTTTACTAAATCACATTAGTAGTAATTATTCAAAAGAACTCTCTATTGTTGAGAATCTATTGTTTATTCCTTTGTGATGGAAAAATATAATCGTCTATACGAGGTTCCCAAATTAAAGGGATTTAGTAGTGTTGAATTTAATAGTTGGAAGAGAAAAGCCCAATACGGAATGTGTAAATTTTTGATTTTGATGACTACAACGCAATACACAATTATTCTATATTACATATTTTTTGCAGTGTGTATCAAAAGTATTCAAGGCCAATACAATGTGATGAAGCTTTCAAAAGTATTTGCTCAAACTACAAAGGCAAGATCAAGTCACAAAGACTTTCAAGTGCTTTCAAGTTTCAATTTCAAGACTTTCAAGAGCTTCAAGTGATTAAGCTATATTTGAACAAATGTCTTGTAATATTGTTTGTATTATTTGTGAGTCTTAGAATTTTGTAAAAGCCTTGTCACACACACTCACACATTCCTTAAATAAAGACAATGTTTTACAAAATCAAAATAATAAAACAAAGCTTGTATAAGTTCAGCTAATTGAGTACCAGTCGACTTACTCTTCGAGGCAGTCGACTATTAGAGTAGAAACTGACTGAACTCACTCAAGCTCTGACCAGTCGACTCTTATGGCAACCCAGTCGACTGTTCTAGCCATTTTTGACAGTTTTCTGAATTTAAAACTTTTTTTCAAATTCAAACATGTTTACTGCCGTTGTATGGCAGTTGAGATACGATTTCTCAACGTTCAAGAGTTTCTAACTCTATAAATAAAGTATAGTTTTCAATTGGGAAAGGTTCCCTAACTCCTTAACTTTCATTTTCAAGTCTTTTGCTTTTGAGAAGAAGAAGAACAAGCATATACTTTCTTTAAGACTTGGTTCTCTGATTTTCAGTCTAGTATAACATTGAATTCGTTCTAGACTGAAGTCAGAAGTCGACCTATAACCAATATACAAAAAGCACTTCCACATACAAGGCTTTAGGTTGTTGTAAATCTCTTTTTGTTGTTATTTCACTCTCGGGTTGTGAGAGTGGTCCTCTCAGTTGGAGAGTAGGACTCTTGGTTTAGAGTCAGTTTCACTATAGGATTTAGAGTGGGTTTTGCTCTCTCTGGTGGTGAGAGTCTACGGATTTGACATAGTTGTTGTCAAAGGTCGTAGAGTATTCTTGTATTTTTTTCAAGAATAATGGAAAAACTCAAGTGGGTTACTTGGGGACTGGATGTAGGTCGGGAGGACCGAACCAGGATACATTGTGGTGTTTGCTGACTCTCTGTGGTTGTATTCTCTAAACTTGCATTTTTAATTTTTCTGAGTTTTATGTGTAAATCGAGTCTGGTCAGTCGACTGCGTTACTCTCTAAGACGACTTAACAGACTTTTAACTCTTCAGTCAAATTACTCTTCTAATCTGACGCTTCCGTCGACTGCAATCTATTTTCATTCGACTTAACAGTGCAAAAAGTTTAATTTATTGATAATTTTTATACAATACTATTCACCCTCCCTTAGTGTTATTTGTCTTGCATACAGGATCCAACAGAATGAAATTCATGAAAATTCTCTATACATGTCAAACAACCTATAATGAATGTGTTGAAGATGTTGATGATGCAACATGGATAACTAATGAGGACTTGTGTAGAGAATTCTTATTAAATAACATATCAGATTGCCTTGCAGATGTGTATATGAAATATGAAATAGCTAAACAAATTTGGGATAATCTACTAGATGAATTTAAGAAGGAAGAGAAAGTATGTAAAGCACATCTAGTTGATAAATTCATGGGTTTCTATTTTAAAGAAGAAAAAGCAATCCTTCCTCAGGTAACAGATTTAGAGAATCTTGTAGCGAAACTAAAATTAAAAAAACATTACTATGTGTGATGAGTTTCTTACTGGTACAATAATTTATAAGTTACCTGGTTCGTGGCTATCTTTTAAGACTGAGATGTATAGGTTGCCTGAACAAATTAAACTTGCACATCTAAAATGTTGCATCAAAGTTGAAGATGAGACTAGAACTAGGATGAATTTGGAATTGATTAATAAACAACTTTTAACTGCTAATGTGTTAACCAATACCAAACGCACTCCTAAGTTCAAGAAGAACAAGTTTAATTCTAAAGGTGAACCAACCAAGTTAGAAGTCACGAAGAAAATTGTTAAAAAGAAAGGAAAATGCTACAACTGCAGAAAGTGGGGGCATCATACCTCTGAGTGCAGGCTACCCAAAGTAGAACAACCCAACATGAAAAAGGTGAACTTGTTAAAGGGAAAAACTGAGCCCACCAATTTTCTTTGTGCTGTTGGTGATGTCAAGGCTAATACCTCTGCTAGTTGGTTGTTGGATTCGAGAGTTACCTGCCATGCTTGCAACGATGATGACCTACTATCTGATCTGAAAGCTGCAGATGAGTCAGTTTCAATGGCAAATGGAGAATCAGTGAAGGTGCTTCAGACTAAGACATCAAATCTCAATTTCTCCTCAAGTACAACTTTAATTTTGTGAAATGTTAAATATGTGTCTGCTTTAGCAAAGAACTTGATCTCTATAAGCTTACTAAATCTTGCTGGTATGATTGTTACTATGATTAGTGGTAAAGCTATCTTGGCTGTAAAATCTTTTTATTTTGGTTGTGCTTATTTAGTTAATGGTATGTACAGAATTAGTTTAGCAAATGAAGTAATCAACAATGTTGATTCAAAATTGTGTAGTCAATATACATGGCATAATAGGCTGGGACATGTGAACTATGTTAAGATTCTTAATATTGCTAAAACTTTTAACTTGCCAATTGACACATCCATTAAAAGTGACAAATGTGAAATGTGTGCTTAAACAAAGATAACTAGAAGACCTTTTCGTGCCGTCTCTAGGAGTACACAATTACTTGAGTTGATACATTCTGACATATGTGATTTCAAAAGTTTTATGACACAAGGAGGTCGGAAGTACTTAATCACTTTCATAGATGATTACTCTAGATATTGTCACATTTATTTGTTTAAAACTAAGGATGAAGCACTAGAAAAATTCAAAGAATTTAAAGACCATGTTGAGAATCAGTTAGATGCTAAAATTAAAAAATTTAGATCAGATAGAGGTGGCGAATATGTCTCATTAGGATTCAGAGAATTTTGTAACTCACATGGAATCATAGCAGAAACTACAACACCCTACTCACCACAGTCAAATGGTATCGCCAAAAGAAAGAATCGAATACTCACAAAGATGTTGAATTCTATGTTGTTGACTGCTGGGTTACCTTCACATTTTTGGGGTGGGTTGTATTGACTGCTAAGAATATTTTGAATATGTTGACACACTTTAAGTTACCTGCTATGCCGTATGAACTGTGGCATAAGCGCACACCTAATTTTAATAAGATAAAAATTTGTGGTTGTATTGCTTTTGTTAGGGTACCTAACCCTAGAAGGCCTAAAGTGGGACATCGGACAAATACGTGTGTGCATTTGGGTAGTGCAGTTGATAGTGCTGCAAAAAGATTTTTAGATCTATCTCTTAACAAAATAATAGAATCAAGAGATGCAGAATTCTTTGAAGATATGCTCATCAAAGATAAAGGCATCTCATTATCTGAACATGCAGACACAAGGAATGATCCACAACATGAATCTAGATACATTTCAACTGACACAGAACCCTCACATAGTGTTGTTAAGAAGACTCTCCACAAGAGATAAAACTCCTAGAACCTATGGTGATGACTTTGTGACTTATGCACTAGCAGTTGACCCTGTTAGTGTTAAGGAAGCCTTAAGGTCTAGGGATGTTTTGCTTTGGAAAGAAGCAATTGATGATGAAATGGATTCTTTATTGCAGAACAACACTTGGGAATTAGTTAATTTGTGAGTAGAGGCTAAAACTATAGGAAGCAAGTAGGTTTTGAAAAAGAAACTTAATCCTGATAGAACTGTAGCGAAGTATAAAGCACGCTTAGTAGCTAAAGGTTATACTCAACAAAATGGGGTAGACTATTTTGATGTTTATTCACCTGTTTGTCATATTACTACAATACGGATTCTTCTATCCATAGCATCTATTGAAAAATTTGTTATTCATCAAATGAATGTTAAAACTGCTTTTCTAAACAGTGATCTCAATAAAGAAATCTATATGAATCAACCTGAAGGTTTTGTACTTAAAGGTTCAGAATATACAGTTTGCAAATTAATAAAATCTTTGTATGGACTAAAATAAGCACCAAAACTGTGGCATGAAAAATTTGATAAAACAATAAAGAGCTTAGGTTTTCAATCTAGTAATTCTGACAAATGTCTTTATTATCGTGATGAATTGAATAAAATTGCCATTATTTGCTTGTATGTTGATGACCTGCTAGTTGTTGGAAGTGACCTCTCTGTTGTTATAGAAGTTAAAACTATGCTATCCAAACAATGCAACATGAAAGTCCTAGGTGTTGTGGACACCATATTGGGCATGAGAGTGGGTTTTAGAAGGCAAGGAATAACCCTTAGTCAATCTCACTATATTAAAATTGTGTTGAAAGACTAGGAAAATAGTGATTGCAAAAGGTTTAATACACCTTATGATAATACCAAAAAGTTGACACCTAAAGATGGTTCAACAGTGAGACAGTTAGTCTACTCTAAACTCATTGGGAGTCTCATGTATGCTATGACATGCACTAGACCTGACATAGCCTTTGCGATAGGCATACTAAGCAGGTTCACTAGCAATCCTAGTCAACTACACTGGAATGCCCTTGAGAGGCTATTGGGATACCTAAATGGTACTCAAGAGTTTGCTTTGTTCTACTCTGGTTATCATTCAGTACTAGAGGGATACTCTTATGCATCGTGGTGCTCAGAAAATGGTGACAGTTGGTCCACTAGTGGCTATGTGTTTACACTAGGAGGAGCGGATGTGTCATGGAAATCTAAACGACAACATGGTCTTACTTTTTCATCCATAGAGTCAGAACTCTTTGCGCTATTTTGTGCTGGTGAAGAAGCGGAATGGATGAAAGACCTACTGTTAGATATTCCTTTGAAAAGGTTTCGAGTAACCACTCTTAGTCTGTATTCTGACAACCAAGCTGTAAATATTGTAGCTAACAACACTCTCTACAATGGTAAGAGACGTGTTGTGAGCCTTAAACAGGCTAAGTTGAACTATCTCATTAAACAAGGGACTGTTGCCCTTATTGATGTACGATCAGAAAAGAATGTGGCTGATGCCTTTACAAAATAACTAAGTAGAGATCTAATTATCAAAATTGTGGGGAAAATGGGGTTAAAAACTATTGAGGATAAGTTTTAACACCCTAGTTATTTTGATAAATTAGAATCCAAAGCTAAGAGCCATAGAGTACTTTAAACTTTAAACATCAATCTTTAGACAGCTGACATGTTTTAGATAATTAGAAAAGTTCTATGTATTTATTGTTGATATATAACTTCATTCCAAATTCGATGATGGTATATATATGTTTCAAAACTTACATAAATTTATCTTTTATTCCAAAAGAAAGCATGAAAACTTGTCGATGGGTTTCTGATGTGTAGAACTGTTGTTATATCATTCCAACTTTAATGATATATCTCTTTTATGGGGTTTATGTTTCATTCCAATCTTGATGATTCAGAATTTAACCATAATTGATTTAACAGTTCAATCATTCCCACATTAAACACAATATAGTTCTTGTGTAAAAACTATAATAGTTCTTGTACTTTATTTTGATAAAGATACTTGATCGTGATGCTTATGATGTACCTTTGCATATCTATGTTGAATTGTACTAAGTTTTTTAGTTTGAACTAGATACTCTTATACATTTTATTTGAACTCTAAGAGAAGCGACTAATGAGATTTCTATTTGTTTTGTTTAAAACAGATGGCAGTAAAGACAATAGAAATGAATCAGCCAACTTTGATTTTGAGAATGATGATTTGCTCGATATGGAGGAGTATACACAAAAGAACTCGCAAGAATAGTTTGTCGATTGCTTGGAGGAACTTTTATTTGAGTTTTAGACACAAAAGAACTCGCAAGAATAGTTTGTCAATTGCTTGGAGAAACTTTTATTTGAGTTTAAGACTCGTTACTTGATTGAGCTTAAAACTTTTCATTTATTTTGAAGTTTGTTATTTGGTTGACTTGAGATTATGATATTTTGTTTTGTTGGTTTAGTCTTTGTGAACTATTTATTTGTTATGGTCTTAGAACTAATTGATTATTTTGGTTTAATCATATTTGAACTATTCAAGTTATAATTGATTTAGCCTATGATCCATGTTCTTTATGATTCAATGATGTTTGAATTTTTGTGATCCAATAATATAACATTGCTTAACCTAATATATTGAGAATATAGGAGGAGATTGTTGGATATATAGGTATCTATATAATAAATTACAAAGATAGCTATCAAGTGGCTCTCCTTCAATCTCCCCTAAAACCAATGGTCCAGATTGATTCTCACAAAACAAAATTTTCCGTCCAAAATTTCAAACCCCACAATTTCAAAACCCTGTCTCTCTCTCCCTCTCTCTTTCTCAATGTCTCTTTAAATTATTATATATAAAAATGAATGCAGAAAATATAAATCGATCCTATCCACTCTTCTATAGAATTTAGAGCCCATATTAGTTGGCAAAAAGTGAAGAGGAAGAAGAATAAAAGAAACTAAAATCCATGAAACCCTAGCTCCGAATCCCCAAGCAAACCGATGATCCAGAACCCGCCTCTCTCCTCCTCCAGCCTCTTCCCCTCCTTCTCTCGACTCGGCAGCAGCCTAGGGTTTCCGCCGCCGCTGCCACTGGATTCCGCCGCAGTG
The DNA here is from genome assembly GCA_017893485.1 of Hemerocallis citrina. Taxonomy (NCBI): domain Eukaryota; kingdom Viridiplantae; phylum Streptophyta; class Magnoliopsida; order Asparagales; family Asphodelaceae; genus Hemerocallis; species Hemerocallis citrina. Next base: position 288,758,130 of record CM030363.1, read on the forward strand.
ATCAACGGATCATTGCCGGAATCGCTATTGAAGGTACGAATCGGCCCGATCTGATTTGATCTGATCTGTTGTGTTTGGTTTTATCTCGATTTTTTTCTTCTTCTGATTTTAGTGTTTTTTTTGTTAGATCAGATGGAGAGTCAAAGAAGCAATGGAGAAGGATCCGAAAGGTTTGGTTTTTGTTACCGCTGATTTCGGTGTGGGGGTAAACAGATAGAATTTGTGGATCCGAGGAAAACCTGAACAGCTGACTCGGCCTTCTTGCTCCCGCCGCAACCTGCAGGGAAGTGCGAGACACCGGGGTTGATTCCGGCGACGCACCCTCCGACGCTCTTGTCAGTAATCAGTAAAAGATTAAGAAAGAGCTTAAGTGGTGAAAAAGTGATTAACCTGGTCTTGGTGGTAGAGGGGCTGTATTTATAGTCGCCTTTGGAATGATTTGGAGCCTGATTTCCTGCCTAACAGTTAGGAGGAAAATCCTCTTATTCTGTTTTTGGGAAGTTAGCCCCTGATTCCCTGGTGAGAGCCAATCAGGTTTATTGATTTGATTTGATCAAATCAGTGGCCTGATTCTCCTCTCTTGGTGGATCGGGCTTGTATCGGGTCGGGACCCATGCCCGGTTGAAGCGGATCTGTTCGCGGGTGGTTGGTCCTGTGAGAAGGAGGCCCAATACCCATTTTGGATCCATCTGTATGTGAAATTACTTTTTTACCCCCGTGCTTCAAGATTCGTGCTCGATCTGGACGGTCCCGATTTAACCCCAATTTTAGCCATATCACGAGCCCCCCACTCCTAAAGACTGAGCGTGATCAGACTTTGAGGAGTAGTTCAGCTGTTTCAGTGGCTGGTGGAGTTGTATCGGAGTCCAAATGTGGGATTTTGAATCTAGAAAGGGGGTAATGAGGTAATTTTTGATGCGGTGAGCTGCTCTTGAGCTGAGTCGGGTGTCTGATAGTCTTTTATCTACTTTTTTCGAAGTACCTGTTTAATTCTGCGATGTGCTTGCTAATCATTCGGGGACTTTAGCGGTGCGTTCGGGGTAATAATTGTTCGCTCCGGGGTTCGAAAGCGTGTCCCCGAATTTTCAATCATTTCCCAGAATTTTTAGCTAATTTTCCCGAATTTTTTAGCAATTTTTTCGCAAATTTTAAACAAATAAAACGATTAAAATAAATAAAAAATGATTTAAATACCGATTAACGGCGTGGCTTGATCTGAACCGTCGATCGTGGATGGGCGCGAATTTCGGAAAGATCTGACGAATGTTACCGCTCGGCAGCGTTTTTCTCCATTTACGAGCTCGGAAAGGCGCTTGCTCGGCAGCCGACCGGAGGCAGGGGGTTCGGCAGGCCGAGCGACGTGGCGCTGTCTGAGCCGTCGGACGTTGGGCACGCATCTCGAGACGGGCGCAGTTCCCAAGAAAACGCTATCTTGTCTTTTAGCGCACGTGGCGCAATATGGGCCCTTCTTCATTGGGAGTGCGAATTTTTGATAGATCCAGTGGTCCACATAGCTCGGCGTCTTTTTTCTCCATTTACCAGCTCGGGAAGGCACTTGCTCGGATGCCGACCGAAGGCAGTGGTGTTCGGCAGGCCGAGCGACGTGGCGTTATCTGAGCTGTTGGATGTCGTCACGCATCTCGAGACGGGCGCAGTTCCCGAGAAAATACTATCTTGTCTTTTAGTGCTCTTGGCGAGATCTGGGCCGTCTGATTGAGATCAGACGCGAAAGTTGAGGGGAAAGTGATTTTTCCCCGTTTACACGCTCGGAAAGGTACTTGCTCGGCAGCCGACCGAGGGCCTGTGGTTTTTGGCAATCTTGGGTGGCTCTGTTCCCAATGGTGTTAATGGCGCTTCGTGACCTGTGTGGCGTTTCGCCTTCCCGATGTCATTGAGGATAATTCCTTTAATTAATGCGTGGTGTTTCAACTTTCGAGGATCAGTAATTCCCTTCATTAAAACGCGGCGCTTCGATTTCCGAGGGTCATAATGGCTGGTTCTAGGAGGCAGGCTATAAGTACTCCACTCCCTTTGTCATTTTAGTCACAACCAAATTGAGTTCCAGACCTCGGAGGCATCTGCCTTGGGTAGCTTCTCTCTTGAAGTTCGGAGAGGTGGTCGCTCTTCTGCCTGGTTTTCCCTTTGTTCCTGACGGCCCCCAAGTGGATGTCAGGAGCGAGGGGGGACGAGGTAGTAGTGGTGACGACCGTAGTCCGAAACCGGGGGATGAGTTATCTCAGAAGGACGGGTGGTTGCTCTCTTACCTTTATCTTCTCCCGTTCCGGACGGTCCCTAAGTGGATGTCAGGAGCGGGGGAGAATAAGGCAAGAGTGGTGACGACCATAGTCCGGATCCGAGGGATGGGCTGTCTCGGGAGGACGGGTGGTCATTCTCTCACCAAGATCTTCTGCCTTCTTTGGTTGCTCCGAAGTGAGTGCCGAAGTAGGCGGAGGTCTTGGTGGGAGAGTGACGATCCATGTCCGATGCCGATCTCCGGGCCATCCGAGTCTGTTTGTTGCAACTGTGAAGGCGCCGCTGTCAGAGTCCCCTGACAAACTGATCCTTCCAGTTGCAACCAACTAGCTCGGGATGGCGCGCTTCTCTATCATGAGTTGCAGCTCGGGCTTCTGGGCCGTCCGAGCTTGTTGTTTGCAACTGTGAAGGCGCTGCGGTTAGAGTCCTCTGACAGGCCGCGCCTTCCAGTTGTAAACAACAAGCTCGGAACGGTGTGTTTCTCCTGGTCTCTGAGTGTTAATGGGTCCCCTCTCATCTCTGTCTTCCTTCCGGGCTGATGGCTTCTGATGGATGTCAGCCCGGGGAAGTTAGAGATGGGGGGAGTGCCGATCTGTTCCCGACCGGGGTCCGTGGTCGGCGGAATACCGACTGATGCACGGGGCCCGGGGGGCGCTAGCCGAAGGCGGCGCCTCAAAACTGAATCAAAATTTTTCCAGGTTCCTCTAAGCATAGGTGAGGCGTCCGAGGGTTCAATCGTCCGAGCGACGTGGCGTACCTTGAGCCGCTAGATGATGGCGCGCATCTCAAGACGTGCGCAGCTCCCGAGAAAACACTATCTTGTCGTTTAGTGCTCTCGGCGAGATCTGAGCCGTCTGATCGAGATCGGGCGCGAAAGTTGAGGGGAAAGTGAGTTTTCCCCGTTTACCAGCTCGGGAAGGCACTTGCTCGGATTCCGACCGGACCCTGCTGTCGGCGTGTTTGGATCGCTCGTAGCTCGGATTTGGATCCCTCGGGGCCGAGCCAGTTGACTTGGTGAGAGGAGTAGTGGTGATGGGCCTTCGTGACGTTTCGAGAGTAGCCCAAAAGTCGCGAAGTTTCATTGGAAGTCCAAGGGACGTTCCAATTTTACTATAAATCTTCACCCCCCCCCCCAAGACCAAGTCTTCACTTTTCACTTTTACTCTCTCTCTCTTCCGTTTTTACTTTGCTTCGCAGTTTTTAGCTCCCTTGGTGGCGTTGCTAGCTGTCGTGGTAGCGTTCTTAGTTCCGGCGAATTTTCCGACCGCACCTGTCACTTCAAGGTCAGTTTCTTTCCCTTCTCTTTTTAGGAAAACATGGTTAAGATTTCGGCTGAGACCCCCGCCTCGGAGCAAGCCGTTGGCCGAGGGGATGAAGGAAAGGGAGTAATGGAGCCGAGCGAGCAAGACGTTGTTCGTCCGGATAAAGAGGGTGAAGTGGCCGAAGTGCCCGAGGAAGTCGCGGCGGAGTCCCGAAAGGGTAAAGCCGTGATCACAATAGTGGAAACGCCGAAGAGAGCGGGGGCGTTCGGTCGGCAGCTCATTGCCGTATCGAGCGTGGGAGGCATCCGGGATTACGCCGAGGATACCTTGGAGAGGGTCACTCAAGGTACGGCGAAGCTGGTGGAGGAGAACGAGCCTAGGGAGCTGTCCGAGGTCGACCACAGGATCTCGACACTCACCGAGACCGATCTCCGTATGATCCGAGAGGGTTTCCGGATCCCGCTTGAGTATGCGCTGCTTCTTCCAGGGCCGGGGTTCCGAGCCAACACAAAGTCCTCGCTAGACATATGCGTCTTCCCGGTCGATTCCCTCATCGCCGGGCTCCGCTTTCCCCTACACCCGTTCGTGGTCGAAGTCTTGGTCTGGTACGGTCTGAGTCCTGCCCAACTAATGCCGAACACTTGGAGGCATGTCGTGGCGTTTCTCCTCCGATGTCAAGAGATCGACGCCAAGCCGACTATGTTCCTCTTTCGGAGTCTTTTCCGACCTTGCCAGCCGAGGCGTGACGAGCAGAGGTTTTTCCTTTCTCCTCGGACGGGAGTTAAGTTGATCGAGAACCCGGACTCGATCAAACATTGGAAGGATAAATACTTCCTCGTCCGAAATCTGATGCCGTGGGTGATACCGACAGTCTGGGCAGACGGCTTGCCCAAGCGTACAAAGAAGGATGTCCCGCTGAATGCTGAGGAGGCTGAGGTCCAGAGGAAGCTTCTCGCCCTGCCAGCGCTAAGCTGGAAGGATATTACGGAGGAGCATCTGTTCCGTGGGGGTCTCAGTCCGATCGACCCTCGTATGCATCTGGTATTTATACTCCTTGTTTAAAGTTCATGAAAAATTTTCCAAGTTTTTCCATCCGGCTTTTGCAGAGACAATGAAGCTTGATTACAAGGCTCTGGTGGCGAAGGGCCGGGCAGAGCAGGAGAAGAAGAAGAGGCCGTCGGCAGCGCCTCAGGACAGCCGGGCTTCGAAGAAGCCCTCGGTCGCAAAGACTGCCGACCAACCGAAGGTCGCGGTCCTCAAGGAGGGGGAGATTGAGGTCCTCGTCTCTCCGACGAAGGTCGTGGTTCCCGAGCAGGGGGAGGCCATTGTCTCCGATCCCCCTACCTCGGATGCACCTGTGCCGACCCCGGGGACGGACGCTCCGGGTTCGTCGAGCGGCGTGTTCGGGGTGAAGGATGCGCTGTCCATGCAGGTTCCGCCCCTCACTGCCGAGGCGGGGAAGATCTTGACCGAGCGTCACAAGCAGATCTTCGTCCCCGACTGGCAGGTGATGAACGCCGATGGTTTCCTGGGCGACGGGAACATCTGCATGGAGGCGATAAGGCACTTGCCGACCCCGAAGGATCGAGCGACCCTGAAGGCCGGGATGGCAGGGGACGCCGTGATGCAGATCGCCCGGGATACCATGTCGGTAAGTAGGCTGATTTCTTCTTCATCTGAATTTCTTCCTTAGAAAATTTTCTAAGTTCTTGGATTCGGATTGTAACTCTGTTGTTCTCTTTCAGACCATCTGCCACTTCAATTTCCTGCTCGAGGAGATGGCGAAGAAGGATCAGGAGAAGGAGAAGGAGAGGGCGGAACGCGTCAAGGTCGCGAAGCGGCTTGATTTCGAGTTGCTTCTTTCGACGAAGAGGGCCACCGAAGTGGAGGGGCTGGAGAAGCAGCTGGCCGATGCTGTTCAGCTGTCAAAGGATACGGCGGCCAAGCTCGAGGCCTCGGAGAAGGAGGCGGCCGAGCTGAAGGATTCGGCGGCCAAGCTCGAGGCGTCGGTGAAGGAGGCTGCTGACCTGAGGGAGGAGCTGGCCAAGGCTCGGTCGGAGGCGGAGGACGCTCGGAAGAGGGCCGAGAAGATCAAGGCAAAACACTTCAGGAAGGTGAAGAGGGTGAAGAAAGCCGTGCAGGAGGAGGCCGCGATGCACATGATCCAGAACATGCTGGACGCCTACGGCCGTGCCTTGCAACATGTGGTCGCCAAGAACCCGGGCTTCGACACGTCCTCCTACAACTTCTATGACCTCGTGGAAGGGGAGGAGGTTGTCCCCGAGGGGTTGATCGGCCCCGAGGGGGAGACAGAACCCGTCGAGGACCCGTGGAAGGCCGCGGCCGAGGAGGAGAAGGAGGACGACTCCGAGGAGGAGAGCTGGAGCGAAGGAGGTGGCGGAGGCGAGGGCGAGGACAAGGCCGAGGGGTCGACGGACTCGAACGACAAAAAGGTCGACCCCTAACTCGGTTGTCTTCTTTTCTCTTTTTTTTTTTGTAAGCCTAACTGCGGACTGGCCACCGCTGTTGTAGAACTCTTCGAATTTTGAATGAAATATGTTTTGTTTGGCCAATATTTGCCCAAGTGTTGAGTCTCGGACTTAGTGTTTGTTTTGGCGTAACTTTCTCCAAGTGTTGGGCCTCGGATTTATCTCTGCATTTCAGGTGAGATTCGGTCCGATCACGGAGGCTGAATACCTTCGGCAGGAGCTGGTGAAAACGAAGGACGAGCTCTCTCAGAGCCGGTATAAGCGATATCTCCTGCTCGGCAGGCTGGAGGATACGAAGGCGGCTCTGCGGAGGTATGGTCGCGAGCTGTACCAGTACCGGAAGCGCTCTTCAGCCCCCTATCCCGAAGGCGAAGTTGAGAACCTCCGTAGGGAGCTTACTGCCGCCGAGCAGAAGAATGACGACCTTTTGGCCGAGGTCCAATACTTGGAGCTAGCAGAAAAAGAGCGTTCCGTGGAATGGGAGAAGCTGGCTTCCGAACTGGAGAAAGCGTCGACCGAGCGCAAGAGGCTATCGGCCGAAGTCGACAGGCTCAGAAGGATCACAATAGATAGGGGGATTGAAGTCACCCATTACCGACGGCTCGCGACTGATAACGCCAATGCCTCGGGCTCGTTGACGGCCCCGCGACCGAAGAAGTTGGCGAAGGACGACGTCTTGAGGGATAGGATTATCGAACTGGAGGAAGAGATCGCGTCGCTCAAGCCGGCACCGGTCAGGGCTAACGTAGCAGCACTTCGTGCACTCGCGAAGAAAGCGAGAGGGAGATTACGTTTCACGAACTTGCGATGCGCTCGCCATTGACCAGGCGGAGTCCAGCCGACGCTCAGAGCAGTGCGGCCGCCTCGTCGAGCGGGGCTTCGGCTGGCATCGCAGTTAGAGCTAGTAGCGAAGGGGGGTCGCGCTTCGTTGGTTTAGGGTCGGGTTCGGAGGGTAGACCTCGCTGTCCTCGTGTTTCCCTAAACCGAAGCATTCCCCTTTTGAAGAGGCTCTGATTCTGTCGTTTTCCTATTTTTGTTGACCGTTGTAACAACTTAGCTGTAGGGTCGACCGACCGTCTGTAACACTATCATGTCTGAATGCAAATAGTTCTGAAAAATTTTCAAGTGTTAGACTCCGGCAGTGTATTGAAACTGTGTTATTCGTTTTCTCTTCTTTTCAGCTCGTTGTGACGATCCATGGCTCGGACTCCGAACGTTCGAACGATGACTCTGAATCCGAGGCCACCTCTGGAACAGTGGTTCTGAGCCCTAGGAGCACCGATATGAAGTTACGCCGAGCTGAGAGTGAGTGGGACCACCTTTCGTTGGTCCTCAGTCTCCGGGAAGCCGAGATCCAACGCTTGGAGAATAAGATCGTCGAGCTGAGCCTCGCAGGGGAGGATGAAGACCCGCAGATCGCATTCAGCAACGCTCTTCGGGTCAAAAGCATTCGGCACATTCAGTCGAAGATCGTCGCCGAGCGGGATGACCTGCTCTCAGAGATGTGGCATCTGCGTGGTGTGATGGCGAGGCTCCGGGGGGAGAAGGAGGAGCTGTCAGCCGAGGAGGACGAACAGTTTAGTGAGGATGTTTTTATATGAGAGACAAGTGTAGTGGGTCGGGCATTGTGTGTTTTGTTTGCCAACACTTTGTAATGGAATGTTTTGTATTATGCGCCGACAATTAATAAAATTCCCTTTCGTTGCTTTGCATGTTTGTCTTTGCTTATAACCGTATCGGTCGTGCCGAGATCTTTGAACCGAGCGCGCCTGTTTAGCCGAATGGATCTCCAGGGGTGCGGCTTTTTGTCGTTTAGTGGATCTGACACGGTACGGCACGGCTCTGTACTCAAGAAAGCGTTATTATGTCGCATAGAGTAGGTGGCGAGATCTGAGCCGTCGAACGTAGGCACGAATCTCGATGCGGCTCAGTTCCCAAGAAAACGTTATCTTGTTGTTTTGCGCAGGTGGCTTGATATGAGCCGTCTGATCGAGATCACGTACGAAAGTTGAGGGGAAAGTGTGTTTTCCCCGTTTACACGCTCGGGAAGGCACTTGCTCGGGAACCGACCGAAGGTCTGGGTCTTCGGGCTTCGGCTAATAGTTAGGAGAGTTCGGATTATTTGTTCCGGACCTTGGGTAAAGTTCAATGGCTGTGGGAGCAATTCCGAACGGCGATCTACCCCTGGTTCGTCCGGAGACGAGCCGAGGAGGTAAAGTCGAGCTGAGTGTTGGACTCCGAACCATCGGTATAGTTCAACGGCTGTGGGAGCAATTCCGAACGGCGATCTACCCCTGGTTCGTCCGGAGACGAGCCGAGGAGGTAAAGTCGAGCCGAGTGTTGGACTCCGAACCATCGGTGTTAGTTCAACGGCTGTGGGAGCAATTCCAAACGGCGATCTACCCCTTGTTCGTCCGGAGACGAGCCGAGGAGGTAAAGTCGAGCCGAGTGTTGGACTCCGAACCATCGGTATAGTTCAACGGCTGTGGGAGCAATTCCGAACGGCGATCTACCCCTGGTTCGTCCGGAGACGAGCCGAGGAGGTAAAGTCGAGCCGAGTGTTGGACTCCGAACCATCGGTGTTAGTTCAACGGCTGTGGGAGCAATTCCGAACGGCGATCTACCCCTTGTTCGTCCGGAGACGAGCCGAGGAGGTAAAGTCGAGCCGAGTGTTGGACTCCGAACCATCGGTGTTAGTTCAACGGCTGTGGGAGCAATTCCGAACGGCGATCTACCCCTTGTTCGTCCGGAGACGAGCCGAGGAGGTAAAGTCGAGCCGAGTGTTGGACTCGAAACCATCGGTGTTAGTTCAACGGCTGTGGGAGCAATTCCGAACGGCGATCTACCCCTTGTTCGTCCGGAGACGAGCCGAGGAGGTAAAGTCGAGCCGAGTGTTGGACTCCGAACCATCGGTGTTAGTTCAATGGCTGTGGGAGCAGTTCCGAACGACGTTCTACCTCTGGCTCGTCCGGGGACGAACCGAGGTGGTGAAGTCGGGCCGAAAGTGGACTCCGAACCATTGGTTAACATCACACTGTAGAAATTACACGACAAGAGCAGGGAGAAGTATATAAATTCATAAGAATGAAGGGAGCTTTCTTTATTGATATTCGACGGCGAACCGTTTTACATAGTACGATTTATGAAAAAAATGGGTTACAAGTTGGAGGAGAGGAATGGTTCGACACCTCGGATTACTTAGAGAGGCGCCGGAGCGCTCTCTTGGTATTTCAGGAGGTGGTCGGCATTCCAGGTCCTCGGAAGCTCTCTGCCATCCATGTCTTCAAGTCGATATGCCCCAGGCCGAACAACTTTTGTGATCCGGTACGGCCCTTCCCAATTCGGAGCTAACTTGCTTTTCTGACTGGGGAGGGATATGGCTAGCTTTCTCAGTACTAAGTCTCCTTGCTTAAGGTTGGCGGGTCGGACCCTCTTGTTGTATGCTAGCTCGACCCTTCTTCTGTAATTCTGCTGCCGAATCGATGCCCTTTCCCTCAGTTCATCTATCAGGTCCAAGTTTCCTCTGAGGTCCCTGGCATTCTGCGCTTCGTCATAGGCGATGAGCCGAGGGGAAGGTATTCCGACTTCGAGGGGGATCACGGCCTCGGCCCCATAAGTAAGGTTGAAAGGGGATTCTCCGGTGGGCGTCCGCTTGCTTGTGCGGTAGTTCCACAACACATTGGGGAGTTGGTCGACCCACAAACCTTTGGAGCACTTGTCCAACCTTTTCTTGATGCCTGCGAGGATCTGCTTATTAGCGTTCTCGGCCTGTCCGTTCGACTGAGGGTGTGAGACGGACGAGAAGCGCTGTTGAATGACGAGGTCGTCGCATAGGGCTCGGAACGCTGTGCCAGTGAACTGAGTCCCGTTGTCCGTCACGAGGACGCGGGGGACGCCGAATCTGCATATGATGTTCTTCCAGAAGAACTGGGCCACTTTGTTCTCGGTTATAGTGGCGAGGGGCTCGGCCTCGACCCATTTCGAGAAGTAGTCGATGGCTACGACTAAGAACCTGAGCTGACCCGGAGCTGGAGGGAAAGGCCCTAGTAAGTCCATTCCCCACATCGCGAAGGGGATGGGGCTCGATAGGGAGGTGAGGTTGGCCTGGGGGAGACGTCGGATGTTGGAGTGTCTCTGGCAGGAGCTGCATTACCGAACATGCCGCTCGGCATCTTGAAGAAGGGTCGGCCAGAAGTACCCATAGTTCAAAGCTTTCCGGGCCAAAGACCTAAATCCGGAGTGCGCCCCTCCGATGCCTTCATGAAGCTCCTGTAGGGCATATTCGGCCTGATCCGAAGAGAGGCACCTTAGGTAAGGTCGGCCATCTATTTGAGAGAAGGAGCTTGGTATAAGATGCCCTCGATCAAAACATAGCGCTCGGCCCGAGTTCTGACTTGGCGTGCTTCTTTGGGATCTGAGGGCAGAACTCCATCCCTTAAGAATTCTACCAGTGGCTTCATCCAATTGTCCTGCAGCATGACCGGCAATGACTCCACCGAGCTAGGTGTCTCGTCTTCGATGCTCGGTTTAGAGAGGACTTCAATCAGTACGGTCTGTTCGAGACCTTGTAGAGAAGACGAGGCCAACTTGGAGAGAGCGTCAGCTTGTGAGTTCTCCTCTCGGGGGACCCGTTGGATGATGGCTTCTTCGAAGCGGCCCATGAGGTCCCGGACCTTGGCGAGGTACTTCGCCATTCGCTCGTCCCTGACCTCATATTCGCCCAAGACCTGGTTCACGACTAGTTGGGAGTCACTGTGAATCCGAAGGCGCTGCGCCCCAGCACTTCGTGCGAGTCCGAGACCAGCTATGAGAGCCTCATACTCCGCCTCGTTGTTTGAGGCCTTGAAGTTCATGCGGATCGCATACTGCAGGACGAAGTTGTCAGGGCCATTCAGGATAATGCCGGCGCCGCTTCCTTCACTGCAAGAGGATCCATCCACGAAGACTGTCCAAATGGGGGGCCCATTTGGGACGTGGCTGACCTCAGGGATGGTGGACTCTACAATGAAGTCGGCGAGAGCCTGTGCCTTAATTGCCGTCCGAGGCTGATAGGAGATGTCATGCTGACTTAGCTCTATGGACCACTTCATCAGCCGGCCCGAGGTTTCGGGCTTGTGGAGGACTTGCTTGAGGGGTTGATCGGTGAGGACGACGACCGAGTGAGATTGGAAGTAGGGCCGAAGCTTTCTTGCTGCCATGACCAGAGCGTAGGCTATCTTCTCTATCCTCGGATAGCGGAGCTCGGCGTCCCGAAGCACCTTGCTCACGTAGTAAATGGGCCTTTGGGTCCGATCCTCTTCTCTTACCAAGACAGTGCTTAAGGTCTGCTCGGAAGCGGCCAAGTAGATGAAGAGAGGCTCGCCCGGGACTGGCTTACTGAGCAGAGGGGGGTTCACCAGATAGGCTTTCAGCTGGTCGAACGATTCTTGCTGTGCTTGGCCCCATTCAAATCCTTTAGCCCCCCGGAGTGCTTTGAAGAAGGGGAGGCACTTTTCCCCTGACTTGGAGAGGAACCGACCGATGGCTGCGAGCCGACCGGTGAGCTTCTGCACCTCCTTGACGTTCTGAGGCGGGGCCATGTCTAATATGGCTTTAATCTTCTCGGGGTTAGCTTCAATTCCCCGCTGGCTCACCATGAAACCGAGGAACTTGCCAGAGGAGACTCCGAACGCACACTTGTTCGGGTTTAGCCGCATGTTGTACTTCCTCAACACGCCGAAGGCCTCCTGGAGGTCGGCTACGTGGTCAGTGCCGCGGATGCTCTTGACGAGCATGTCATCAACGTACACCTCCATGTTTCGGCCGATCTGATGCTGGAAAACCTTGTTGACGAAGTGCTGGTAGGTGGCACCTGCGTTCTTCAAACCAAACGGCATTACTCGGTAGCAGTAGAGGCCTTGGTCGGTGACGAAGGAGGTCTTCGGGATGTCCGGAGGAAACATCCGGATTTGATTGTACCCCGAGAAGGCATCCGTGAAGCTGAGGAGCTCATGGCCCGAGGTGGCGTCGATAAGGGTGTCGATGTTCGGGAGAGGGAAGGGATCCTTCGGACACGCCTTGTTGAGATCGGTGAAGTCGATGCATATCCTCCACGAGCCATTGGACTTCTTGACCATTACGACATTCGACAGCCACTCGGGATAATTTACCTCCTGGATGAACTTGGCCTTCAACAGCTTATCCACTTCCTCCTTGATTGCCTGCTGTCGCTCGGGAGCGAACTTTCGCCTCTTCTGCTGAACCGGTTTGCACCCCGGTTCGACGCTTAGGCGGTGGACGAGCAAGTCCTCAGAGATGCCGGGCATATCCGCGGCCGACCAAGCAAATAGGTCGCGGTTATCCCGGATGCACCTCACCAAGTCGGAGAACAGCACGGTCGGCAAGGACTTGCTGACGAGGAATTTTCGGCTCGGATCCTCGTCGGAGAAGAGTACTTCTTCTAACTCGTCCGCCGGCTCAGACGTTGGACGGGCCTTCGGCTCGGGGATCTCTAGTGTCTCGAGCGAGAGCACTGGTCCCCCGGTGGATGTCATGTAGCACTTCCGAGCTGTTTCCTGGCTTCCCCTGACTTCCCCTACTCCCGAGCGAGTGGGGAATTTCATCTTCAAGTGGTATGCCGAGGGGACAACCTCCAGAGCGGCTAGGCCGGGACGGCCTAGGATGACATTGTATGTTGCCGGGACGTCGACGACCATGAAGTCCATCGGCTCGGTCCGGGTAGTAGGGGTGCTTCCCGCAGTAACGTCTAGGGTTATCACCCCTTCGACGGTTACCGGGACCCCCGTGAACCCGTGGAGAGTATAACCGGCCGGCTTAAGACGGTCCCGGGACAGCTACAGGCCTTGAAAGGCCGAGAGGAACAGGATGTTGACCGAACTCCCATTGTCCACCAAAATCCTCTGCACCTTGAAATTGGCCATGCGGAGGTCGATGACGAGGGCATCGCAATGGGGGGTTCGGACTCCTTCGAGGTCGGCATCGGAGAAAGACACAGGGACGCCGAGACCCTTCGGGGGAGGGGCACTGTGGACCGAGTTGACTTCCCGGACGAAGGCCTTTCGGGAGGAATTAAAGGAGCCCCCCATTGGGCCTCCGTGGATCAGGTGCAAAACCCGTTCTTCTTCGAACTCGGGTGTCTCCTCGCGCCGCTCGGAGCGCTTGTTAGCCCCCCGAGGGGGAGGTGAGTTCTGATCTGTTCGATCGTTAGCTTTCACGAACTTGGCCAACTGCCCCCTCCGAATGAGTGCTTCGATCTCATCTCTCAGAGCTCGGCAGTCGTTCGTGTCGTGCCCATGGTCTCGGTGGTAACGACACCACTTATCTTTGTTCCTCCTCTTCGCCTGAGTGTGCATCCTCGGGGCTGGAGGGATGATTCCCTCCTTCTCTACCTCCATGAGGATAGTAGAGACATTAGTGGTGAGGGGAGTGAACTTCTCGAACCTGGGGGGAGGGCGGCGCTGACCGCCCATGTCCTTCTGAGCTTTCTTGGACCCTTCTTCTCCCGTCGCCTTCCTCTTTGACCCCGCGGCGGTGCCCCCGAAGCTCGGAAGGGCTTCGGCCTCCTCCGCCCGGATGTACTTCTCGCACCTCAGGAGGAGGTCGGCGAAGTCATGCGGGGGCTTCTTGGCCAGGGATGATCGGAGGTTGGCGTTAAGGACGTTCGACTGGAATGCCACGGTAGCCACGGACTGGTCCAAGGAAGCAATTGACCTGACTTCCGCGGTAAACCTTTTCACATAGTCCTGTAACTTTTCTTGCTTCTCCTGCCGCAGGTTCAGCAAGGAAAGACTCGTCTTCTCGGCTCGTCGGCTACTCGCGAAGTGAGTAATGAACAGTGTCTCAAACTGTTCGAATGAGAAGATGGACGAGGGGGCGAGCCTAGAATACCATTCTCGAGCCGACCCCCGGAGGGTGGCAGGGAAGGTCCTGCAGAGCACCGCGTCGGAAGCTTGGTGGATCAGCATCAGGGTCTTGAAGCTTTCGACGCGGTCGACCGGGTCGGATTCCCCAGAGTATGTTTCAAACTGCGGCGGTTTGAAACTCCTCGGTATGTGGGCCTCCATGATCGACCGCGAGAAGGGGGGTCGGCTGGGACGGAAGGTTCCTGCTCGGGACTCTTCCTCCCTGTCCATGCGGCCGATGCACCTTTCCACCTCATGGATACGTCGGATGAGGGCGTCGTCCCTCCGCTGGTAGTCGTACGACCCCCCGGACTCCTCTCCATAGGAAGGGGAGCGTGGACTGCGGCGCCGGTACTCCTGGGACCGCCGAGGGCTCTGTTGCCGCTGCTGTCGGCTGGGAGTCGGGGAAGGACTCCGGGTTCGGCGCCGAGGACTAGGATCCCTGGGGGGCGTCGGAACCCTCTGAGCATTCTGGGCATTCTTTCGGAGATTGAGGGCCTGCAGAACGGTCTCCTGGAACTGGAGGAATTCGGCTCGGCTGATAGGCGCTTCCCGGTCCCTCGGATGACGCCGATCCCTAGGGGAACGGGACCTCCTCCTTCGGCGATCGGGTGACGCCGCTCGGCCTCTACGTTCCGGTGTCCTTCTGCCGTCACGACGACGTGGTGACCGCTCACCTTGACGCTGGCGGGAGGCTCCCTCTCGGGCCCGCCTCTCGTCAAGATGGGTACGGAGGTCGTCGTCTTTCTGACGGTTCAGAAGTGTGATGCGGAGGTCGGGGTGATGAGAAGCCATCGAGTCCGAGGACCCGTTGTGGACCGAGACATGGCCCGGATTGAGAGGCTGCTTCTCCTTCCGACCGTTATGACCGGACGGACCGTTGTTGGGCTGCTGCTTGGGAGGAGGAGGAGGTGGGACCTGCTGGGTCAGCGGAGGGAGGTCGGACTGAAGGATAGGATTGACCGGAGCTTCATTTGCCGGGTTGGCGGGGTTGCCCCCACGGTTCGACCCTCTGGATCTGTTCTTCTTCGGCGGCATGGCTGCAGAGGACGACGGAGAATGGGCTGAGACTGTTCGTGTGGTGGTTCCCACAGACGGCGCCAATCTGTTACCGCTAATTTCGGTGTGGGGGTAAACAGATAGAATTTGTGGATCCGAGGAAAACCTGAACAGCTGACTCGGCCTTCTTGCTCCCGCCGCAACCTGCAGGGAAGTGCGAGACACCGGGGTTGATTCCGGCGACGCACCCTCCGACGCTCTTATCAGTAATCAGTAAAAGATTAAGAAAGAGCTTAAGTGGTGAAAAAGTGATTAACCTGGTCTTGGTGGTAGAGGGGCTGTATTTATAGTCGCCTTTGGAATGATTTGGGGCCTGATTTCCTGCCTAACAGTTAGGAGGAAAATCCTCTTATTCTGTTTTTGGGAAGTTAGCCCCTGATTCCGTGGTGAGAGCCAATCAGGTTTATTGATTTGATTTGATCAAATCAGTGGCCTGATTCTCCTCTCTTGGTGGATCGGGCCTGTATCGGGTCGGGACCCATGCCCGGTTGAAGCGGATCTGTTCGCAGGTGGTTGGTCCTGTGAGAAGGAGGCCCAATACCCGTTTTGGATCCATCTGTATGTGAAATTACTTTTTTACCCCCGTGCTTCAAGATTCGTGCTCGATCTGGACGGTCCCGATTTAACCCCAATTTTAGCCATATCAGTTTTTAATTAATTTTTCGTGTTTTTTTAGGGTTTAGGGATTGGATTTGTTGCATGTGTATGTAAATGTAACGCCCCGAATCCCAAATACAACTGAATTCGAGATGTTCTACAGGATATTTCCACTTTCTTTAGTACAATTTTACAAGGAAATTTGAACTTTTCACTTTACATCAGAGTTTACATCAAACTTTATACTTTACATTGCACAGCGGAAGTAAAATTTACAACAATTGAATAAATGTACAACAACATTGGATAATCTTTAAGCATCCTTTCCTCTTTAATCTTTATCATGTCATTTACCTGCATATAAGACTGTGGGTACGTCAGTTTATTCAACCGACGAACATTATACACGGCCATCCTCTCTATGCCGAAAATAGTATAACTAATTTTCCATATTTAGCAAACACAAACTTGTCACATTTCAAACTATAGGAACTACCCTATTGATGTCGTGTTGTGATTGTGCACTTAGTCCTTAATGCAGTTATTTATGTTACATGACACTAATGCGCACTTGTTCGGATTCTATGCATCCCATACTACATAGGTCCGAGGGCAAGCCCCTTAATCGTTCTTCATCTTTGTAGGGTTCAATCCCTCGCCATGACTTAATCTACTACTGTAACTACGGTAGGTATCTTAGATGATCTATGAGTACAAGCACGTGTACAGAAAACCTGGAGGGGAATCCCACGTCATGTCACGACGCATCGTGAAGACAGCCTGTGGCAATTCAGCCTCCTTCATGGTACACGATCCTCTTGCAGTCACCAAACATCCCATAAGTGTCGCCACCGGGACGGTACCTTGGAGCAGTATCCACGTCATGTCACGACGCATCGTGAAGATAGCCTGTGAATACTCTCACTCTGCCAATCCAATGGCCCTCATACTCATGTTTTTCTCCTACTTTCATCACGTATCCACTATGTACTAATCCTTAGTTTTTATCAGAATCATGAACAAAATCAAAGCTCTAGAGTTAGTCTCTCCACTAAACCGGACTTATTCATTCATTCAAACATGACTAACCTTGGTCTTTCCTTTCAATTTTCATTTCATTTCTTTCCAAATGCCGGGGGAGACTTAGCTACTCTTTTGTTTCAATTTCCAATATTGAGCATTTCCACTCATAAGTTCATATGTTGAGTTATCATACTCAAAGAGTATTTCTCTTTTTCAATCATGATTTCTAAATTGTCCAATAGTCCATAATTATACATTAAATTCAACTATTCATCATGTAACTCATGAAATGTTAATTTCACATAAAAACCCACATCACTAATTATTCAATCAAAGGTGAATATTTACACTTCATATTCAAATGAGAATAAATTGCATCACATCACACAATATAATTTCTTTTTGCCATATTAATTTTCTAATCCTTCATTTCAAGTCATTTTTGCAAGATATAATTTCACAAAGAATATCAATGTGGAACTATAGTTCTATTTACTCATTTTGTCACAAATCATACTTTATTTTATGTAAATAATCCCCAAATTATTTTTAATAAGTCACATGTATTTTTAGAAGAATAGTCATATTTTTTTCTTAATTTTTTGATCACCAAAACATCAAAAAAAAAACATTTTTTCATACTGCCGAGACCAAGATTCGAACCCAGCACCACAGAGAAGACAGCCGAAGGCACAGGCCACTAGGCCGCTTGCGCCAGCAGTATAGAAGGGCGCTGAGAGTATTAAATACTCTCGGCCGTTGTTCTTATACATTTAAAAGAAAAGAAATTAAAGTATGGTGCCACAGGGATTCGAACCAACAACCTTAGACCGAACGCCACTGTAGCGATCAGTGCCGTCCCGACCGCTTGAGCTACGCGCTCAAGTTGTCACTAATGCAATTCAAATTTTATTTAACCAATACTCTATGTTGTTTAGAACATTTCGATGTTCAACGAATTCTCATTTCAATTTGCTTTTATAGAATTTACTGTAAATTTTCAGATTGGCTATTCTCAACCTAAATTATACTCCAGTATAATAAAGAATAATTTTTCAATAATTAATACATATTTTCATACAACTAATTCGAAATATGAACTATCACTACCACATTTTCTTCTCTTTTTGACATTTCTTATCAATTAGCATTCTAATCTCTTTATCAACAAATTTTACATTAGTTCTCTGTCTTTAAACATTTACCTAACATACAAACTCATATTTCTAAATTATTCATGCCCACATTAACACAAAAGATCTATTTAACACATGAAATAGCATTATCAATCTACTAACTTTTGTATGTAATTCTTGATGGTAATAAATGTGTTTTCTTCAATCAATCCATGATCCTAATCAATTCACATACAACTTAAATACTAGAACCACATACAAATTTGCATATCCACATTTCAATCCTTCAATAGGTTATTTTTCCTAATTAAGTGTACTCTTCTTAATCTTTTTCATGCTTCATTCATTCATTTCTAACATGCGTTTCTAATTTAGAAATATGGAGAATTTACCCACCTCAATGGAGAGACAAACACAATTAGCAACTTCCTAAACAAAACTCCTTGCACACGAACGGTCCTCCTCCTAGAAGCACGCACTCGAGCCTCCAAGAACACCAAAGCCGAGTACCTCCACAAGTCAACCGAGAGCACTCCCTATGTCGGCCTCCTCTCCTTCTTGATTGATGCACAAACCCACACAATCTCTCAATCTTTTAACTCACTAAAATAACTACTAGATAATGTAATTGAATTATAGGTTTGGAAGAAAATAATTTTGCACAAGAATAACTAGCCATGGAGGGGGTATTTATACTAAAAATCAAGGAGAATGGATGGCTAGGATCAAGTGATTGGTTATAAGATGGAGGGCTAAGATGAAAGTAGGAGTTGCATTAACTACCCACAGCCAAGTAACCACCAAGCATGATCTTCATTGAAATTTTGATTTTCCCTCCAAAAAGATTACAACCGGCCATGCTTTGGGAAGTGCATTTGCACGTGTACGTGTAGTGCACGTGCATGCAACTTGGTCTCCATTTAAAATTTGTACATTTAAATTTTTGTATAAAAATAAAATAGTCTTTAAATTGTATTCTACATGACAAGTTGTATAAAAATAGTTCATGGGCTTTAGTTTTTGGGCCAAAATAATTATTTTAAAATAAAATAAAATAATTAAATTTTTGGGCTTTAGGAAAAAGGCTTTTTGTCTAATTGAAAGAAGACTTTATAGAAAAATAATTAAAGGCACATATTAAATATCTATACTCATCATGCTGAAAATATTTACTAAAAATATTGCACGTGCTCACTACGTGCAAAATAAATAATTTTTCATTAAATGAAAAATCGGGGCATTACAGTAAAGGTTTGATTTTTAATCTATTTATTGGAGTAAATTGCGGTTTGAGTTGACATGAGCTGTGTAATGTTGTTGTTTTGTGGTTAATTTGGAGTAATTCCTCTGCTTAGTTGACATGCGTGGATCGAATGTGATATCTATATAATAAAACACAAAAAAAGCTATCAAGTGGCTTTCCTTCAATCCCCGAAAATCAAAGGCCTAGATCTAACTTCACAAAATATATTTTTCTCCCAAAACTCAAATTCAAAATTTTTCCCAAAACAACTCATTTATTTATTTAATTATTTCTCTCTCTATATAGAAACATGGATTTTTATCCCCTAATTTATAATTATTTTTCACCATATACTAATGGAAACAGGGACTTTTATTAATTGTTATACTATTTAGACTTCAGCTACATAATTGTTGATTTACTGTTTACAAGATTTTTCATATGTTGTATCGTTTTGAAGACGTGCCGTAGGCACGTGGCCACCGGCAAATCTAATATTTTTAATATAATAGAATAATATTGTGTATATTTTTCAATGGGGCAACACGTGTTTATACGTGTTGTGTATTGATTATTGGAACGGGTTAAGTGGGCTCAACGCCTAATACCCTAAACCCAGTCTAATCACTTTAAAAGCTGGTCTAGGGATAGTGCCATGTGATATTCCAATACTGATAAGTAGAGTATAATATCTTAAGTGGCTAAGAGATAAACCCTAACCCTAATTACTCCTAATTAGATCTAACAATTTTTGTTGGACCACCCAAAATGGATCTGCATATAAATATCTCACTTTTTACAACTCAAAACTCTATCTTACCCCCTTCTCCATTCGTTGTTTACGTTTTATTTATATACTAGATGGGCCCGTGGCCACGTGCCTACGGCACGTTTTCAGAACGATACAGCACATGAAAAGTCTTGTAAACAGTAAATCAACAATTATGTGGCTGGAGTTTGAATTGTATGACAATAATTAGTTGTAAATAAAAGTTCATGAAAAATATGGTGAAAAATATTATAAATTGGGGTATAAAAGTCCATGTTTCCACACACACACACACACACACACACACACACACACACACACACACACACACACACACACACACACACACACACACACACACACACACACACACACACAGAGAGAGAGAGAGAGAGAGAGAGAGAGAGAATTAAATAAATAAATGACTTGTTTTGGGGGGAAATTTAAATTTGAGTTTTGGGGAAAAACTTTTGGAGGAAAAATGTGTTTAGTGAGGTTAGATCTAGGTCTTTGATTTTGAGGGGATTGAAGGAGAGCCACTCGATAGCTTTCTTTGTGTTTTATTATATAGACTAGGTTTGCCCGTTGACACGTGCCTACGGCACGTCTTCGGAACGGTGCACCTTTGTTGATTATATAAAATAGTTTTGGAGGTCCAACAAATTAATTGAGGTAGCAAACATACAACAAAAAACATATTATATAATTTTTTTTATTTTTCGAATTATTTTTAAAGTTTTTAAATTTTTTAGTTTTTTAATTTTTAATTTTTTAAAATTTAAAATTTTTTTTATTTTCTTAATTTTTTTGAATATAAGAGGGGGAGAGAAAAAAAATTAATTAATTAAATAAATATAGGAGTTGTTTTGGGTGGAGATTTGAATTTGAGGGGGAAACTTTTAGAGAAAAAATATGTTTTGTAGGATTAGATCTGAACCTTTAATTTTTAGAGGATTGAAGGAGAGCCACTTGATAGCTTTCTTTGTGTTTTATTATATAGATAAGAAATTTAATATATGGATAAAAATATCATATATACCCTTCTACAGATGAAACTGAGATACTCCAAAACCACAAATATATTCCCCATTCTAAATTTTAGTATGCAGTCACTCTCCATTAATGTACTTACGACTGAGCCCCCGCTGTCCTTTCCTTTCTCAGAAGAGTAGTGATGCTCTGGCATCCTGTTCAGGGTCCACATCCATGATGATGATTGGCTCTGCATTCACCCATGCAAAAGCCGAATTTTTTTTCGGTACTGACCCACTTTTTAAAAATATTAAGGGATCTCACCCACACATATTTATCCAAGTGACTCAATTTTGAACTCTTCGGCATTAATCGTTATTTTCAATAACGATATAGGTTAATACCATATCGTTCTTCAAAAAAAAATAGCATCAGTTTATTTTTTTAGCATGTCGTTGTTTCAAACAACAATATTAGTACATTTCTTATACAAGTGTGAACCTTCTGATTTGAAAATTTTTTCAAGTGCTGAAACTATTTATAAATATTTCTGTTATCCCCAAAAATAACATTAACATTACCGATGCCGTTGTTGGAGATAACGACATCAGTTATAATACTCATTAAACTCTCTTCCACCACAATCGTTCTTCTAAACAACAACATGAGATAACTGTTGCTGTTCTTAGAAATAACGACAACAATTCACAGAAATAGATTAGCCAAGTATAAGTAACAAAATGAACTGTTGTCGTTTTTCTAAACAATGACATCATATCTCCCTAACAATGAATATTATAATTGATGCCGCTATTTCTAACAACGGCATTTGTAATGTTGATGTCGCTGTTTCAAACGACGACATCAGCTACAAATTTTTTTCGCACTTGTATTTTTTTTCAAGTCAGAGAAAGTACACGATTGGAAATCAGTTAACTGATATCGTTATTCCAAATAGCGGCATGCGAATTTTTTTTAATAGATGCCGCTATTGAAAAAAAAACGGCTTATAAATAAACTATGCCATTATTTTCAATAACGGTTAATGCTGACGCATCCAAAACTGAAAAGTCGGGTAAATATTTTTGAAAGTGGATCAGATCGCTCAATATTTTCAAAACATGGGCCAGTACGGCAAAAAATTCTGCACAAGCCTTACTACTCCGACAAATACGGATCTCATATATTTAGAGAGAACTTTATGATTGCCCTCCATTTTCTTAGTTCATATACTTCTCAAAAGACATGTCATGAATTTGAACCAAATATATTGCATCAACAAGCTGAAAGGATAACTAATTAATATATAGTATATAGATGTCATACTTGATGCGGTTTGTTTTTGTGGAGGCGTGTGGGTGCACCAGGTGTGAGTTCTTCTCAATTTGTATTAGTGGAGGAAGCTCCAGTGCGGATGGTCTTCAGCTGGGCAAACGGTTGGGAAGTAGGCAGGAGTGAGGAGGAGACTGGATGCTCGACTCGGTCGGGAGGCTCGGATCCGAGGTCTCGTGTACCTGCACACGATCTAGGAACACCGGGGTTGGTCCCGGTGACAGACCCTCTGACGATCTAGTCAGCTGCTGAGAGAGTAACAGTAACTAGGGTTTGAGAGAGAAAAGATTGATTACCTGGATAAGGGGTAGAGGGTCTGGTATTTATAGGAGAAGCTAACCGGGTCTAGACCCATTTGGGGCTGGGTCTGGACCCGGTTGCCCGTGGACCTGACGTGGCAGAAGCCCAAGCGGTATAGGACTGACGTGGCGGAGGCCTGGGTGGTTTCCAGGCCGACGTGGCACAGGCCTGGGCGGTTTTCAGACTGACGTGGCAGATTCGGATGATCCGGCGGCGCACGTTTCCTGAGGGGATCCTGTGGCCCAGAAGGGGCCACATCATCTAACCTATATTAAGAGCCCCCCACTCTTGGAGGGCTGGGTGATCCAGCCGTGCATGAGTGATTCTTTGCCTCTGTAGGAAGAGCAGGGTGGTGAGTGTGGTGAGGGATAGGATATGTTCCTTCCAGAAGAGGCCAGGGGGATAGGATGAAGGGATCCCCTATTGGAGTCATGCGGGGTGCTAGGCGCAGGAGAGTCGGAGCAACGCTTGCCGTGCAACTAGGGTCGACAGACGAGCGTTAAGGGTCGGTAGACGAGCTTTGAGGGTCGGCAGACGATCCCCACGCTAGTTGGAAGAGCAAGGGGACGTCAAGGTCTGTCGAGTTGGAGCTCCGCTTTCCAAATGTCGAGGGTTGGTAAGGACGATCCCCTCGCTAGTTGGAAGAGCGAGGGGACACCAAGATCTACCGAGCAGGGGTCTTCTTGCCGAGCATGGGGGTAGGTAGACGAGTGTAGAGGGTCGACAGACGACCCTCTCGCTAGCTAGAAGAGCGAGGGGACGTCAAGGTCTGTTGAATTGAAGCTCGGTTTGCCGAGCGTCTAGGGTCGGTAGAGGCGATCCCCTCGTTAGTGGGAAGAGCAGGGGGACGTCAAGGTCCGCCAAACAGATGGCTTCTTGCCGAGCATGGGGGTCGGCAGACGAGCCCCTTGCCTATTAGATAGAGGAGGGTTTTGGGGCTCGCGGTGCCATCTGAGCTCCAAGCCTCATGTGAAAACAGAGGAGTTTATGGCTCACGATGCCATTTGAGCGTCGACCCTCCTGTTCAATAGGAGAGGAAATTAGGGCTCACAATGTCATCCGAGCTCCAAGCCTCTTGTGAAAACAGAGGAGTTTTGGGGCTCGCGATGCCATCCGAGCTCCGAGTATCCTGTGGATCGGAGGGGATCTTGGGGCTCGCGGTGTCATCCGAGCTCCGAGCCCCCGGTGAATAGAGGAGGGTTCTGGGGCTCGCGCTTTCATCTGAGGATGCCATCCGAGCGTCGACCCTCCTGTTGAATAGAAGAGGAAATTGGGGCTTGCGATGCCATCCGAGCTCCGACCCTTCTGTTGAATAGAAGAGGAAATTGGGGCTCGCGATGCCATCCGAGCGCCGAGCCCCCGGTGAATAGAGGAGGGTTCTGGGGCTAGCGCTTTCATCCGAGGTTCGAGCCCCCGATCTTGGTAGCGGCGGCTGAATGGTACGTAATGATTTCATTTCATTTAATGCTTCTGGAGTAGAAGTCTTTACGGCTCGCGGTGATAGCCGAGCTCCGAGCCTTTTGTGAGATAGGAGAAGATACTGGGGCTCGTGGTGCCATCCGAGCTCTGAGCCTTTCGTTGAATAGGGGAGGAAATTGGGGCTTGCGATGCCATCCGGGCTCCGAGCCTCATGTGAAAACAGAGGAGTTTGTGGCTCGCGATGCCATCCGAGCTCCGAGCCTCTTGTGAAAAGAGAGGAGTTTTGGGGCTCTCGATGCCATCCGAGCGTCGACCATCCTGTTGAATAGAAGAGAAAATTGGGGCTCGCGATGCCATCCGAGCGTCGACCCTCCTGTTGAATAGAAGAGAAAATTAGGGCTCGCGATGCTATCCGGGCTCCGAGCCTCATGTGAAAAAAGAGGATTTTTGGGGCTCGCGATGCCATCCGAGCGTCGACCTTCCTGTTGAATAGGAGAGGAAATTGGGGCTCGCGATGCCATCCGAGCGTCGACCCTCTTGTTGAATAGAAGACGAAATTGGGGCTCGCGATGCCATCCGAGCTCTGAGCCTCATGTGAAAACAGAGGAGTTTGTGGCTCGCGATGCCATCTGAGCGTCGACCCTTTTGTTGAATAGAAGAGGAAATTGGGGCTCGCGATGCCATCCGAGCGTGACCCTCCTGTTGAATTGAAGAGGGAATTGGGGCTTGCGATGCCATCCGAGCTCCGACCCTTCTGTTGAATAGAAGAGGAAATTGGGGCTCGCGATGCCATCCGAGCTCCGACCCTCTTGTTGCATAAAAAAGGAAATTGGGGCTCCCGATGTTATCCGAGCGTCGACCCTCCTGTTGAATAGAAGAGGAAATTGGGGCTCGCGATGCCATCCGAGCTCGAAGCCTCATGTGAAAATAGGGAGTAGTTTGTAGCTCGCGATGCCATCCGAGTGTCGAGCTTTCTGACGTCATGTGCGCAAGAATCGAAGTGACTCTAGATCTTAGCCGTTGTCAGATCTTGATGATTCAGATCCAACGGTCAGATTTGATTGCGAAAATCGAGGAGTCGCTTTCTTCGCTATAAATCTCCCCCCCCCCCCCACTTTCTTTCCTTCACTTCTTGCATTTTTCCAATTTTTTAAGAACATGGTCTTACTTGCCGTCGGCGACTTTTTCCAGTGATTGCGTGGTATATATCTCAGGTTAGTTTTTCTGTCTAGTAATGTCGCGCTCTCAGTCCGACACCGAGGCAAGCTCGTCGGGCCGCTCTGCAAAGGAAGCCGAGTCAGAGACGTCTTCGTCCTTGAGCAAATATAGGATTAAAGAGGAGGTCCCATCAGACCCCGGGTCGAACGACGGTGGTGATGTGGTCTTTGTTGTATCTCCGCTAAGGTCCCGAAGGTCGGGGAAGGAGCCCGTGGATGAGGGCGATGAGGATGAAGAGGGGGATGTCGAGGATGATGGGGAGGATGAGGATGATCAGGATCCCGAGGGACAGGGCGTTGTTGAGGATGATGAGGATGGTGAGGATGAAGGGGAGCCCGATCAGGATGGTGCTGGTGAAGGCACAGCAGGGGGCAGTAGAGGTCGCGGGTGATCTTCCACCTTTGCCACCTTTGTCGACGCCGTCTCCTAAGAGGAAGGCTCGTCCCCGTCAGAAGAATAGAAAGTTAAGCCTTCTGGATAGCCCACCTCCTCTGGACAAGTACGCCCCTAGACCGGGGTTCGAGTTTCCCACAGTCTCATTTAAAAATTCGGGGTCGATCAGGATGTACCCCGATGATGTCAAAGATGTCGACCCTCTTCCTCCCGTACCGGGCGACGAGAGTCCGGTGAAGATCCGAATGGACAACATTCCGTGCGTCTTGAAGGCGGACTACCTTCACACTTTGAGGGCTTCCTACTTCATTCCCCAGGAGTTCGAAATCTTGATTCGGAGCCCCGACATTCGCCCAACCACAACCTTCGCATCGAGTTATTGTATCTTTCCCGAGGACGCATTCGTCTCGGGACTAAGACTGCCGCTGCACCCCTTCGTCAAGCGGGTTTTGAATTGGGCAAAGTTAAGCCCGATGCAGTATGGTCCCAACTCTTGGAAGCACTTGATCTGTTTTATCTTGAAGTGCCAAGAGAAAGGCGTTAGACCGAGGCTGACATACTTCCGATCCATCTTAGGGATCAGCTCGCTCGGCGATGCGAAGGGAATATTTTACTTCTCGCCTAGGCCCCACAAAAAGGTGGTGCACGTCCATCTGGATTCCATCAAAGGGTGGAAAGAGAAATATTTCGTAGTCCGGAGCGAGACGTCTTGGGGGATTTCGACCTCCTGGAATTTCTTCAAGCCGTACCATAAGCCTCCGAAGCGGAGTGACTTGTCAGATAAGGAGTGGAAGATGGTTAAGAAAATTGTTGGAGGGCCCAGCATAGCGTGGTCTTGAGTGATAGAGATGCACCTAGCCCGGGTCGGACTGAGCCCAGTCGACCCTAGTATGTTTTCATTTTATTTTTTGTATCTTTCTGCCTTCGTGTTAACGTTAGCCCCTCTTCTTTTATTTTACAGAGATGACGTCCTAGCAGGTCGATGACAGGCATGCCTTGCTAGCTACTACCGGGAAGAGGAGGACGGAGAAGGCAAAGGAGGCGGGTAGGAAAAGCTGGCTGCTTAGGGTGCGGGGTCCGGGAAGGGACCAACCCCAGCGGCCGCAGAGCCGTCCCCCAAGAGGACCAAGAGGCAGCACTCCCACACGCCGAGGGCATCCCGTGAGGCGGGGGGCGGTAGTTCTAGTAGAAAGTGGACTACCGATGTCTCGGAGCAGAGGCTCCCCCCAACTCGGCCCATCGCCGAGCAGATGGTGGGGCAACAGGGGCTACGGCCCTTCGCCCCCGACTGGTCGATTGTACAGGGGGGCTCCCTGCTCGAGGGTCCCGTGGCCATCGAGTTCGTCAGAAATGCTGCCACCGAGCGGGATCGGATGGCGCTGGCGATACAGACTTCTGAGCAGGCCTTCATGCGCTGGTCTCAGGCACAGATCTCGGTGAGTGTTTGAGACCTTGTATTCGGTTTGGAATCTAGAATTTTTCTGTCTCTTTCTCCCTCGGGCAGGCGATGCTTCACGGGCAGCACTTTCAGAAGTGCCTGGAGAAGAAAATCCTCGTCGAGAGGAGGAACGCAGAGAAGTATCTCTGCGAGCTGAATAAGGCAACGAACGATCTGAAGGAGGCGAAGAGCCTGGAAGCCGTCCATGAGGCCCAGATGGCCTCGATTATGGACCACCACCAGAAGGATGTGGAGCGCCTCGAGAAGAATATCCAGGATGAGGCGGAGAAGGGGCCGAAGGCCTTGGAGCGGATGGAGATCGCCTCGATGGATGCCCTGATTATGGCGCAGGACGAGGCCTACGATCTTGCCAAGGAGCACTTCCAGAAAAACAATCCGGAACAGAACGTCGACCACCTCCACTATAATTGGCAGCCGGACCTTCTGCCGACTCCTGGTGGCGAGGATATGGGGGGCGACCAGGATGATGAAGAGGTGCCCCCCCCCCTCAAGCATAGATTAGGCTTCTCTTTTTTCTTTTTGGTTTGTACATGCCTCGAGCGGACTAGCCACCGCAATTTTGTAGCCTGATTTTTTGAAAGTAATAAAAGATAGTTTTTTTTTAGCCGAGGCTTCATAACTTGCATAATTTGTAGTCTCCTTCGTGACTAGTTGTTTTCTCTCGTCTTTTTGGTAGACGCACGAGGTCTTGGGTGCTGATTCCATTTCCACCGAGGAATCCCTGGTCCGAGCGGGGAAGGAGGCCATGGAGGCGTTTCTGGCTCGTCAGTGAAAACAGGCTCGAGATCGAGCGGCCACCGTGAATTATTTTATGAACAAGTCTAGGGTGCTCAGTCTGGAGATCGCTCGTCTGAAGAAAGCCATAGCCGACCGGGACTGGTGGGTAATCGAGACGAACTGGTCCCTCTCGGATGCCTCGAATGGGCGGTCGGCTTCGGAGTCTTTTCTTCGCGAGGCCGTTGTTGAGAAGGAGTTGGAGAGCCGCAGGCTGAAGCTGGTGTTAGGCGCTGGTTTGGTCGAGGAGGTGAGCAATTCGGTACTGGGACCGTCTCCAACCTTTTTGTTGGAGGGTGCTCAGTCTGATGACGCGGGAAGCTCGGTAGCAGGGGTGACTTCCCTGGTCAGACCGGTCGAGCGTGAGAGGAATTTCGAAGGAAGCACCGAATTCGAGTTTTAATCCGAGTGTGAGTGAGTTGTAAGATGTTCCTTGTATTTGTGCCGCCGTTACTGGCGCGCGATGAGTAATAATGAAAAGAGTTCCCGATTTCTTTATCCTGGTCAATTTCATCGGTAGAGAATAGTTGACAGGCTCGGCGCGTAGGAGGTCGCCACCGAGGTGACCTGGTGCAGCGGGCGCATACGCAGTGGCGTTTAGCCTTTCGACAGTCATTAATGGCGACGTTTCGCCTTCCAATAAGCGTTAATGGCAACGTTTTGCCTTCCGCCATTTGGGGTTTCCAGGCGCAATAACTGTGCTTCCCAGGGGGCTATATAACCCCCACTCCCCCTTGTTGGTTGTCAAGAAGTGAGTGGCTGATCTGCCACTCGACTTGGGTTCCTGCCGAAGGTGGGCGCTTCAAAATTAAAACTTTTCCGAGGGCTCCGGATTGGAGGCACACCAATCACCCTCGAACAATTTGGGGTTTTGGCCTCGAGGGTCGCGAGACTCCGGGTTGTTCGTTGGTGAGCGGTGGGATGATCAATTGGTTCGGGGGATCGGAGAGAGCCGAGGGTCGGTGGCTCCCCTGCCGTCCTCGAACAGTTCGGGGTTTTGGCTCGTGAAAGCCGCAAACCCCGAGTTGTTCGCGGGCGAGAGGAGGGTCGATCAATCGACTTGAGGCTCGGGGCGTCTGCCGAAGACAGACACTCTAAACCTTAATGAAAATTTTGCAGAAGTAGTCTATAGATGTCATACTCTTACTGCATAACTTAATTAGGACTAGAAAGCCACATAAATTATAATATTGGTAGTGTGAAACAAATTTGTTGGTACAAAATATTTAAATTAGTGAAACAATTATTTTCACCTTTTACCTATCCAATATAACTGTAGCACATGATTGAGTTGTAGGTCCGGGTTCGAGACCAGGCTGAGGTGGTAAAGATCGAACCAGGCTGAGGTGGTAAAGAAGAGTGTCGGGTTCGAGACCAGACTTTTATGTAGAAAAATTATGACTCATGTAGCCTGCATGCATTAGTTATTGGATATATACTACGAAAGTTACAGTATATGCATAAGTAGAAGAAGAAGAAGAAGACATGCATTAAATAGAAAACAATCAAGAATTAATACATAAAAGTTCTTCCTAAAAAGCTCCGAAAGTACTCATCCAATCCACCCCCATAAGATGTTGATCATGTTGCATATCACTCATCATATGATCCACTACAATATCCATCTCTTCTTGCTGCCATGCCAAATTAGCATCCACATCCGAAAAATTTGCACAATCATTCTCCAACCCGAACGCTGTCGAAGCAAATGGATCCTCCTCCTCTGATTCACCCAACCCAACCCGATCCAAACACGAACCCAAACCCTGATCACCCTGATCAGACACTTCACCCACCACTGTAGTCGCCTGTCCGGGATTCAAATACTTTGCATACAACACCTCAAGATCAATGCAGTCAGACCCACTACTACTAATACCATTCATCGACGAGCCACCTAGCATGCCATCTAGAGCCAAATCAGGCCTCAAAGACTGCCACGAATTAGGTTTGTCACTACAAATAGGGATGTATCTGCTCGGCTTTGCATGGCGTTTGCGGCTCTTGCGACAACCACCGCCTCCCACAGGGATGTTGCGCAGAGATCCACCTTTGGTCCAGTAGCGACGACAGGCCTTGCAGAAGTACCTAGGCTGGGTGAGGCTGTAATTGTTGTAGTAGCAGAACTTGGTGTTGGGGGAGTTGCAGCGGGGGCAGTTGGGGGTGGTCTCGGCCACAGTGGGCTTCCACTGTTGGTCGAATCGGGACGGTTGAGACAAGTTGGTGTAGGGGTACATATTCTGAGTGTAGGACATGAGGAAGAGTAGGAGGATGGGGAATGAGAGGAGTGGGTTTTAAGAGGAGGGGGGGGGGGGGGGGGGGGGGGGGGGGGGGGGGGGGGGGGGGGAGAGAGAGAGAGAGAGAGAGAGAGAGAGAGAGAGAGAGAGAGTGCACGTGGGATGCATGTGGAGGGGATTATGGTAGTATGAACAGTTGGGCAAAATGGCGGTGGGATGCATGGAGGAGAGCCGTTGGGATGAAGGGAACCGGTTTTAGGGTTGTGTGTAAGCTAATGCCCTGCAGTTTCAGAAGAATTATATAGATTAGGTCTGCTTATTATATTATAAACATGCATCAGATTGGAATGCTATTACATCCAGCTAGTATACAGAGAGAGAGAGTATAACTCTGCTTTGAATATTGGACTGTAGGCCTAATAACCCAGAACCGATATTTGTTCATCTACTGGTTGTATATAAATATATATATATATACCTTTTTGCAATGAAAGAAGGCATATATATATATATATATATATATATATCGGGCATTTGTATCAACGATCCAAATCGTTCACATTAATCTACATATCTAAATTAGTCTAAATATATAAAATCAAGTTATTTGAAATTTATTTGACCATCCATCATGTTATTATTAAAAAAAATAGCAATATTCAGTCATACAACTTCGTAACACTTCAATGAGCATAAAAATTTCAAATGATTTGATTTTACATATTTAAACAAATTTAGACGTGTAGATAAATGTGAACGGTTCGAATCGTTGATACGAAAACCCGAAAGCCGAGTGCACAAGTAATGCACAATGGAAAAGGACTCCATATGTGTGAGAACATACCTATACATGAAGCAAAAGTTTGAGATACATTGTCATGGGTATATATGATATCATATAGAACAAAACATGATCGCACGGTTGAATCTCCACCGTAACATACATGTGGGTCCTAGGTTTAGTAAATGAACCATCATGATTGTTTTGATGGAACGAATTCAACGTAACTTGTACTCGATGGAAATGCTCCTCCCTTCCTTCATCCTCCACTCCTTCAATATTGACCCTTAATTAGGAAACAGGGTGGCCAGATTCCACATTTTCCTTCAAAAAAAACAAACAAACATTGACCCTTAATTGTATGATTTTAGTAGTCTTGTAGTTGAAAAAACATAGTTTTTTGCAATTGCAATGTTTCACAATGATCTATGAACCACCACGCGCATGGAAATCACCAAGGAAAAGGTTATCCTATTTCTCTGATACTAGAACTGGATCCTCTCCAGTAGTGGAGGGTTCAATGTCTGATACATTATGTTAGATATAATGTGAGATATTATAAGAGATATTAGTTTAGACCCATATCGAAAAATGTATTGGTTTAGTTTTTTTTCTTTATCTATATATATGAGATATATTGTACTCATTTTAATCAATAAATAAGAATTCATTCATTCCTACCTCTAATTCTGACATGGTATCAGAGCATGTACTCCTATAAGGTCTATACTAATTTTCTCATCGACATATGAGGTGGAGTGGTTCTCACCTTTCATCGGAATCACTCCACTTCTCGGCAACCCTCTCCTGACCCCAATAACAAACCCTAATTACCTAAACCCAAACTCAAATCCCCTCCTAATCAAACCCAAATCTCCACAGCTGTCATTATCAACAACAACAACAAACGACCTCGCCTGCCTCACCAAGATCCAATCCGACAGCGGATCTGATCTACCGATGGAACCTGATCTGCCCAAATCCCGGCGACCCAACTCTCCCTCAACCTATTGACTGCAACAATCCCCAACAAACTCAGCATAAGCTTCATCTACAACAAGCTTCATCAATTAGAGCCAAACTCCCGTAACGATCCCCAAAATCATCTTCTTCATTGCCAACATTATCGGCAGTGACCCTTCATCGCCAACACCCATCATCGCCAACTACACTTCTCCCCCGCGTCTTCATCCTCGGCGTCTTCGTCGAATTCTGAAATCTTTGTCTTCGTCCTCAACGAACTCTTATCTCGGCGATCCCAACAAACCAGCCGCTATCCACAACTACTCCTCCCGCCACCAATTTCACCGTCGGGCTCACCGAGGAGGATTCCAAGAACTCCCACAATCCTAGCCTCTATCTATTGTAGCTACCATCCCCTCCGAAATCTATAGCCGCCATCTACTCCAAACTCTAATCTAACTGAACCAATACAACTCGAAATCCAAACCCTATTCACCCTATTTCATATCCGACCCGATCCAAATCTAAACCCTATTACTCTATTGCCCTAAACCCAAACCTAAAACCCAAAACCCTTATTTTATTTTATTTTATTTACAGATCCAAACCCTAGTCTAAAAAAAAAACTTTCTTACCGGTCTTTTAGCTTCTACATCATTCTTCGTCAGTAAACTCATGTCGAGGATAAGGGACATATCAACATCATCACAGTTCCCATCTCCCTCACCTTCTGTCGACGTCCACTATCTCCCGCATCCAATTCTCAGTTCAGAGATAATTCTCAAGTCAGGGTAGATCCCATCATAGTTCGGAATATGGAGATCTAGCTACAGTTCGGGGGTGAGATCCCAACAGTGCACTACTACTACTACTACGTCTCAAGTCAGGGGGT
This sequence comes from Hemerocallis citrina, assembly GCA_017893485.1. NCBI lineage: Eukaryota > Viridiplantae > Streptophyta > Magnoliopsida > Asparagales > Asphodelaceae > Hemerocallis > Hemerocallis citrina. Next base: position 288,790,602 of record CM030363.1, read on the forward strand.
GAGATCCCATCACAGTTCGGGATATGAAGATCCCAATAGTGTGCCACTACTACTTCCTTCCACTACTAACACTACATCTCAAGTCAGGGGTGAGATCTCATCATAATTCGGGATTTGGAGATCCCACCACAGTTCGGGATATGGAGATCACAACAGTGCGCCATCACTACTTTCTTCCGCTACTACTACTACTACGTCTCAAGTTAGGCGTGAGATCCCATCAAAGTTCGGGATACGGAGATCTCAACAGTGTGCTACCACTACTTCCTTCCACTACTACTACGTCTCAAGTCAAGGGTGAGATCTCATCACAGTTTGGGATTGTTGGACTTAATTTGAATTTGCTTAGTCAAGTTTGTTTTGAATTAGTCAGTTTGAATTAGTCATTTTGAACTAGTCAGTTTGTTAACTTTTGAATTAGTCTGGCAAATAAGAAGGAGAGAGTCTAGGAAACAGTTAGGTATACGTTGCAACCTTATAAATAATCCCTCTCTTTGTACTTGTTCATCAAGCAAAAAAAAGACAATAAACAACAGATATTCCCACCTCCTCTGTCTTCTTCTCTTCCAGTGAGCTTTTCCTCTTTTTTTTTGTTTTTGTTGTTCATCTACACTTGGTATCAGAGCTAAGTGAATGCCCAAGTATATGCCTCGTGACACAGTCATGGACCTATCCAAGATGAAGGAAGGACAAGTCACTCTTCACTACCCGATGCTGTCAAAGAACAACTACACCGCAAGGGCCATCAAGATGAAGGTCTTCATGCAAGCTCAAGGTGTCTGGGACGCAGTCGATCTAGCAGACCCGAAGGTTGAAGTTGAAGTCAGGAAAGATAAAATGGCAATGGCGGCCATTTATCAAGGAATTCCCGAGGAGATGTTGTTGTCTCTTGCAGAGAAGCAATCGGCGAAGGAGGCGTGGGATGCTCTCAAGACGATGTACATGGGTGCAGATCGCGTCAAGAATGCACAAGTTCAGACTTTGAAGAGTGAGTTTGAACTTCTGAATATGAAGGAGACGGAATCAGTTGATGACTTCGCCATGAGATTGAACAACATCGTCAACAACATCCGAACCCTGGGAGACAAGATGGAAGAGGCCTATGTTGTCAAAAAACTGCTCCGAGCCGTGCCAACTAAGTTCTTGCAAATTGCATCAATAATTGAGCAATTTAGGAACTTAGAACAGATGTCAGTGGAAGAGGCCATCGGGCGGCTCAAGGCACATGAAGAGAGACTTCGTGGGCATGGTGAAGACAATGACAGTCATCCTCTACTCACTCAGGAGGAGTGGCTAGCGAAGACGAAGAAAGAAAGTGGTGGAGATTCGTCCTCAAATCCAAAGGCTCGCGGCGATTACAGTGGAGGAGGTCATGGTCGTGGAAGGGGACGAGGCAGAGGGCGTGGCTTCAATGGAGGCCGTGACAAGAGCAAAGTAAAATGTTACAACTGTGACATTTTTGGGCACTATGCGTCGGAGTGTCGCAAGCCTCGACGTGAACAAAACCAGGAGGCGAACTTGAGTCAAGTTCGAGATGATAAACCAGCCTTATTGCTGTCCGTGAGTGCACAAAAAGGGCGCAACATGGTTCTCCTAAATGAGGAGAAGGTGGTTCCAAGGTTGTGTACAAGCAATGATAATTGGGAGGAGTCCAAGTTGTGGTACTTCGACAATGGAGTGAGCAATCATATGACGGGCCAGAGATCTAAATTCAAGGACTTAGATGCTAACATCAAGGGACAAGTTAAGTTTGGTGATGGTACAACTGTACACATTGAAGGTAAGGGATCCATTCTATTTCAATGCAAAAATGGAGAGCAGAGACTACTTTGTGAGGTTTATTTCATACCAAACCTGTGCAACAACATCATAAGCCTTGGACAACTTTCTGAAGATGGAAACAAGGTTATCCTCCATGGTGAGTTCCTCTGGGTTCATGATAGACATGGGAAGCTGGTGATAAAGGTTAAAAGATCACCCAATAGACTCTACAAAATTGAACTTGAAGAATGTAAGCCCGCGTGCTTAATGGCAAAGATATCAGAGATAGCATGGCTATGGCATATACGGCTTGGACATGTAGACTTTTAAGCAATGAAGATGATGTCCGCAAAAAAGTTAGTGTACGGGATTCCCAAGATTGAACACCCTACACAATTGTGTGAGGGGTGTTTGATGTCCAAGCAAACAAGGAATCCATTCCCTTCCCATTCAAGCTACAATGCCGAGAAGGTCTTGGAGTTGGTTCATGGCGATCTCTGTGGTCCTATATCACCACCTACACTTGCTGGAAACAGATATTTCTTTTTGTTAGTTGATGATTATAGCCGAATAATGTGGGTTTACATGTTGAAATCTAAGGATGAAGCATTGGATGCATTCAAGAAGTTCCGGGTGCTTGTTGAAGCCCAAACTGAATGCAAGATGAAGGTTTTTAGAACAGATCGAGGAGGTGAATTCTGTTCACACCAGTTTACAAGCTATTGTGAAGATGCTGGAAATCTAAGACACCTCATAACAACGTACACCCCACAACGGAACGATGTTGTAGAGCGAAGGAATCGGACGGTGGTGGCAATGGCATGGAGTCTATTGAAGAGCATGCAGATGCCGGCATACTTATAAGGGGAGGCTGTCAAGCATGCAGTGTACATCCTCAACCGTGTACCAACGAGGGCTCTAACTGGACTGACCCCCTACGAAGCTTAGTCCTAAAAGAAACCAAATATAGGCCATCTGAAGGTGTTCGGGTGTGTGGCGTTCATGAAGCTACCGGATGTACATACGAAGAAACTCGATGATCGGAGTAGAGTTATGGTGCACCTTGGCATGGAACCTGGAAGCAAGGCCTACCGCCTATATGATCCTCAAATGGGTAAACTATATGTTAGTAGGGATGTCATATTTGATGAGAACAAGTGCTAGCTGTGGGTGCAAGTTAATGCTGCAGGAACAGAACCTGCGGTGACCTTCATCGTCAAAGGATCTGGATCATCAACAGTGGATGATGCCGGATCAACATCGGAGCTGGATGATACAACTGATGCCGGATGTGCTCAAACCGTCACTGAAATTGTGCTGCTAGAGGATGCAACACAGTCTACACCGGTCTCAAGAAAAGCCGCAACAGACACTTCAAATGCCGCTGATGAAGCAGCCAAGTTGCCGAGCCCAGCAACCGACAGTGCTCCAAGGAGATTTAGATCGCTAGAGGAGATATATGCGGACAGAGAGCAAGTGGAGTTGTCAGATAAGCTGCTTCTTCTTGGCGTTGATGAACCGGTTACCTACAGTGAAGCCGCAAAAGAGAAGCAATGGGAGGAAGTCATGAAGCATGAAGGGGAGGTGATTGAGAAGAATAACACCTGGAAACTAACTGACCTGCCACCAGGTCACAAACCCATCGGATTGAAGTGGGTTTACAAACTGAAGAAAGACACAGAAGGAAATGTTGTTAAACACAAAGCTAGGCTCGTTGCGAAGGGTTACGTGCAAAAACAAGGGATCAACTATGAAGAAGTTTTCACTCCGGTGGCTCGACTTGAAACTGTGCGGTTGTTGCTCGCACTTTCAACCAAGGAAGGATGGGAAGTTCATCACCTCGACGTCAAATCAACTTTTCTCAATGGGGAGTTCCAGGAGGAAGTTTATGTTGCTCAACCACAAGGTTTTGTGAAGAAGAATCAAGAGAACAAGGTATACAAACTGTCTAAAGCCTTGTATGGACTTCGCCAAGCACCAAGAGCCTGGAATGCTCAGCTAGATAAGTGTCTAAAGGGGCTCGGTTTTCACAAGTGTCCACAAGAACAAGCAGTCTATACAAGAAGGAAGGCTATAGATATGCTGGTTGTTGGTGTCTATGTTGATGACTTGTTGGTCACGGGCACGAGTACTTCAGAAATCTGCAAGTTCAAGAACCAGAGGAGCAAGGAGTTCGAGATGAGCGACCTCGGCCTCTTATCTTACTACCTCGGGATTGAGGTTGATCAAAGAAAGGGGTGTATTATGTTCAAGCAAGCTGCCTATGCTAAGAAATTATTGAAGAAGGCAGGGATGGCTGATTGCAATCCCACAAAGTATTAGATGGAACCGAAGCTACAACTCAACAAAGATCAAGAGAGACAACTTGTGAACCCAACCGACTATAGGAGCATCGTGGGCTGCCTAAGGTACTTGATTCACACTCAACCCGATCTTGCCTATGCAGTTGGCATAGTGAGTAGATACATGGAGAAGCCTACAGTTCTACACCAACATGCCATGAAGCACATCTTAAGGTATGTAAAGGGTACACTCTATTTTGGTTTGGTGTATGCTAAAGAGGAAGGCAAAGTCAAGGTGACAGGGTACTCGGACAGTGATCTAGCTGGGTATGTCGAAGATAGAAGGAGCACAAGTTGTATGACCTTCTACCTCAATGGGAGCTTGATCACTTGGGTTTCTCAGAAGCAACGGAGCGTTGCTCTCTCATCATGTCAAGCAGAATTTATGGCAGCCATAACAGCAGCATGCCAAGGAGTTTGGCTGCAGGGATTAGTAAGAGAATTAACTAGTCAAGAGCTTGATCCAGTTACTATCTATGTTGATAACAAATCAGCAACTGCCTTGATGAAGAGCCCAGTATTCCACGGGAGGAGCAAGCATATTGACATCCATTTTCATTTCATACGGGAATGTGTTGAAAGAAGAGAAATCATAGTGAAGCATGTGTGCACTGAAGAACAACGGGCAGACATACTCACTAAGGCTCTAGCCAGAGTCAAGTTTGAAGACATGCGTGAGGTACTGGGAGTCAAAAATCTCATGCAAGCAAGTTCGAATTAAGGGGGAGATTGTTGGACTTAATCCGAATTTGCTTAGTCAAGTTTGTTTTAAATTAGTCAGTTTGAATTAGTCATTTTGAACTAGTCAGTTTGTTAACTTTTGAATTAATCTTGCAAATGAGAAGGAGAGAGTCTAGGAAACAGTTAGGTATACATTGCAACCTTATAAATAATCCCTCTCTGTGTACTTGTTCATCAAGCAAAAAAAAAAGGCAATAAACAACAGATATTCCCACCTCCTCTGTCCCCTTCTCTTCCAGTGAGCTTTTCCTCTTTTTTTTGTTTTTGTTGTTCATCTACAGGGATATGAAGATCCCGCCACAATTCGGGATATGAAGATCCCAACAGTACATCACCACTACTTCCTTCCACTACTACTACTACTACTATTCTAAAGTCCGGGGTGAGATCCCAACACGTGCGTCATTAAGCGTCTTCCCTGTGCCATCTACTTGAGCGTCGTTCCTGCATCATTGTTTGTCATCTCTGCCATATGAACATCGTCAATATTTCAAACTCATGTTGTTTGAACCAACTTGAGTTTGAGAGGAGGTATTAGATATTATGTTAGATATTATGAGAGATATTTGTTTAGTCTTATATTGAATAATAATATATTGCCTTAGTTTTTCTTTCTTTCATATATATAGAAAACATATTGTACTCAATTTAATTAATAAATAAGAATTCATTCCTTCCCAATAATTTTGATGAATTTGATGCTAATCTCATAGAAAAAGTTATACCTTTGTTCGTTCATAATTCAACGAGCTTTTATAGTTTCACAAAGAGTCATTTGTAATTGACGGAGATGACACTCCCGACACTTTGGGGTGCAGGAAGTACGGTGGTCCAGGCAAAAATTAGACGGATGACTATGATGGTAGCGTGTACTAAACTACTAATGCGTGTGGTTGTAGGCGGACTAGCATTAATATATTATGTGTCAACTTATTTGATGAGTACACGAAGATGGACCACCCTGCCCAGTTGCTCAATACTACCTTCTTATAGATTAGCTATGCTCCAGAATCAGAGCTTGCATTTCCCCTTCATTAATTTCTCCCATACTAACTATTCTTGCAACAAAAAAAAAAAAGGGTTTTTAACGTGTATGCCCCTAACAAATATGCTAATATCATATATGTCCTTCAAAAATGTGTATTTTCATATATGCCCCTAACAATATGAGCTTATTTCTTATTTACCCCTAAAAGTTGCATCAAACTACATGTATTTGAAACTTATAAGATTAGTGACGAATTTGGCTTGAAAACATGATGAAGATGAAATAATAAAGATGTACTGTAAATTTGTCAATTTATTAAGAAAATTGAAGAAAAATTGAGAAAGATTGATGTGTTTCAATTGGTTTTATAGACGATTCAGTTTATAAAAAGTAAGAAGAATAAGCTTAACTAGTAGATGAAGGGTATTTCAGTTATTTTACATAAAATCTATCAAACATAGCTATATATTTCATAAATTTTTATGTTTTTAAACTAGTTTTAACTTTAGGAATAACTAAGAGGTTGGATACACATTGTTAGGGGTAAATGTGAAAATACACATTTGTAAGGGGTATATGTGATATTCACATATTTGTTAGGGACGTACATGTTAAAAACCCAAAAAAAATCTGTACATCCCAATAAGGAACTAACTATTGACGGTGGTGTCAATCATTGAAAAGTGGGAATAAATGAAACTACTGACCGCATGCAGGTGCTATTTTACCACACATTGTTGAAGTAAAAAGGTTGATGTGGAGTTCAAATGTCGCTTGCATCCGGCTACGATGGACTTGTATATTCTTTGGTACATGGATAGTACAAATAGTTATGGAACTAGCATAGAAGGTTAAATGTGCTCAGCTAGTCTTGTCTTATATAGGTAAGATACGTACCCAGCAAAGGTAATCTTCATGGAAGGTGGTGCATTGTCAGGCATCTATGTCGGGGTTCTGCGGAGGGTTCAACTAACTGCAGGAAATTTTCTTCGCACATCACACATGCATGTTAGGGGGATTTTTCGTATCATTGTTTTTTTTATAACATTAACTGTTGCTAACACTTTCAAAAAAAGAAAACTGTTGATAACATCATTCATCAATTGGTTTAGAATTTCAGCTTCAACTCAGGTCAAGGCACATTGTTTATTCTCGCAGATGTTTCTATCAATGAAGAACAGGATAACGGTGATGACTGAGGTCGGTGGATCAGGAGGTGGCGAAGCGATCAGCTTGGCCTGGCCTAGCTAGGATAGGGGTTAGGGCCTTATTTATTATTTTTTGGGGACAATGGTATTGTTTCTGAACATCAAAGATTCAACACCTGAAACTTCGGAGATGTATAGAGAGTCGAGAGCTCTTGACAGTTTATATTCATGTAAAATGCATCTGCATCTCAAATTCCAATTTTCTGAAATCTATGCATGTGTTGAGCATATGTCAGTATAGTTTGTTAAGTTTGTGTGTCCTATGGAGCTTAAATTTGGATAGCTCCGATCTCCATCAAAACATCAAGCTACTGCGAGTATTGATAAATTTGTATTTATGTCTACTCTCATTTGTCAATCCAAAACGGTGAAACTAAGAATCATTGCAACGTAGATGAAACATCGAGATATAATTGTCTGCAATTCACCGAAAGAACAATATATGTACACTAAACCAATTTGGCATGCATCTTGCATGCATTTCGAACTCTTGATGTAAACATAACGATTCGGTGAATTGCATATTGCCTATCATCAAGGTCACTAGTTTGTATGAGTATCGGCCTTCAATGCTAGTGGTGATGACTTGGAGAGAATAGGGATCAAGTAATCGTGCCACGAAGATGGCGAAGCAACCGAAGCAGATGAACACAGTGCACAGGCGTAGGAGCAGACACAGACTGGTTTAAAACATAGATCGCGTGAGAAATATTTGATGACTTATAATTGCCTATCATCAAGGTCACTAGTTTGTATGAGTATCGGCCTTCAATGCTAGTGGTGATGACTTAGAGAGAATAGGGATCAAGTAATCATGCCACGAAGATGGCGAAGCACCCGAAGCAGATGAACACAGTGCACAGACGTAGGAGCAGACACAGACTGGTTTAAAACATAGATCGCGTGAGAAATATTTGATCGGGTAATTGTGAGATAGGCAAGACTATCTACAAAATATCTGTATCTAGTAGATCAGGACTAGGTGACATCTGCTACCCAAAGCTTCAAGTTGAGTTATATAGAAGTTGCTTCAGTACGACTATCAGAGATATTTGCACGGGCCAAGAGAGTTGTGATATATTTCCGTTAAGAAAGAAGAACACAATAGGAACTGGAGATAACTTTAATCCCAAGAAAATATCGAAGCAAGTCAAGATCAGTTATAACAAAGTGATTCTACAGATATACTTTCATAGTCTAAATATGTGCCAGGTCATCACCAGTAATAATAATATCATCAACATATAGCAATATAATGGTGCGACCTTTATCAGATGAGTGAATGAATATAGCCGGATCATGGGCACTCAGACAAAAATCAACAAAGCGAATTGTGGAACTAAAATACTCAAACCAACCCGGTGGAGCATGTTTGGGACCATAGAGTGCACATCGAAGACGACACACAATATTTGGGGGGTGACATAAACCGAGTGGAGGAAGCATTTAAATTTCGTCATGAAGCTCACCAGGCAAGAAAGCATTCTTCACATCCAGCTGCCACAGAGGCCAGTTACGAATTGCAGCAACAACACGAGTCCTAACCATGGTCATGTGTGCAACAAGAGTAAATGTCTCATGATACAATCACATATTCTTATTGAAAACCTCGTGCAACAAGACAAGCCTTGTAGCGCTAAATAGTGCCATCAAACATAGTTTTGATTTTTTATACCCACTTGCTTGTAATCAGTCGTACACCTGAAGGAGATGGAACAAATTCTCAAGTACTTGTTTTGCATAAAGCATCTAACTCATCTGACATAGCCTATGCCAAACGGGAACGTGTAATGCTTCTTTGAAATTCCGAGGTTCAATTTGAGAATGAATTGCAACAAGAAAAGCAGAGGACTTAGGATTACCTAGGGATGGGTAGGTAAGTTGAAGAGGAGGACGGTGGAACCTCAAAGGATAGCGAAGCTCAGGGGGACAGCATGTGGAGGCACTGTAGGAGTCAGTGAAGGCGCCAAGGGTTCCTGTGTCAGGGGTCATGTTCAATGAGTAAAGTGATCCAGAAGCGGTTGAACACAATGATGAGCTGAAGAATGAGAAGGAAGATGACCAAACACAAAGAAGGAAAACTCTTGTGTGGGTGTGGGTGTGATTGGAGGTGGTGCTATAATCGTAGAAAACGAATCACGGAAGGTGGAAGAAAGATATATAAAGTCTAAAGAGTGTGGATCAAGTGTAGAAGAGTCAATTTTACCGAAGTAGAATCGATCTTCTATAAAGTGAACATCACGAGAACATCACGAGACACACGAAGACGGCTTGCTTTGAGATCATAGTAATGAAACGATACCCCTTTCGCTCAAGACCATAACCTTTCGCTCGGGATCATAACCAAGGAATACACACTCAACAAATTGCTAAGATAATTTGTTACGTTCACAAGGTTGAAGAAGAACATAACTAACACAACTAAAGATCCGAAGGTGTTTATAAGTTGGTGGTTTGCCCTTGAGTTGAGAGAAAATAGTATGGCCACCAGTAGCAGTCGAAGTATGGATATTAATTAAGTAGACAGTGGTAAGAGCAGCTTCAGCTCAAAACTAAGGAGGAATAGAGACAGATAGAAGCAAGATCATAGTGGTTTCAATGATATGTCTGTATTTCCTTTCAACATGGTCATTTTGAGCACGATCACCAAGACAAGATAGTTGAGGAAAGGCTCATTGGGTGGCTAAGAAACTTCAAAACTCGGTAGACATATACTCTCCACTAGAGTCAGACTAAAAGTTTTGATCTTACGATTGTATTGTGTGACAATCATTAGGATAAATTTTTTGTAAATATTAAAAAATTGACTCGAGAGTGATGAAATAAATCTATGTAAAACGAGAGTAATCATAAAAAATAACAACATAATATTTATAAACTGATTTGGATATATGAGGAGAATGATCCCAAACAATCAGAATGTACAAGCTTAAACATGACAGAACTACTACTGTTACTTAAATGATAAGATAACCGAGTTTGTTTACTGAGATGACAACACATACAGTCATTAAGGTTTCTAGTATAATGCTTAGACACACTACCCTAGACACCTGACCGAAATAAAGAGAATAATATGGAAGAACAATGATGACCTAAACGCTGATGTCAAACACCCATGGTAGGAACGGAAGGCTTTGGTAATTGGAATGTGCAAGTGATCCATGACATAGGTACCATCATGCCTACGACCAGCCCCAAGTAGTGTCATATCCTACAACTATGTATGAGACAAGAAGAAGAGTCAAATGTAATTGTGCAATTGTGATTGAAAATTTGTCCAACAAGAAATTAAGTTCATAGATAATTTTTCTTGTTGGACTTAATTTCTTGTTGGACAAATTAATTTCAGTCCGGATAATTTTTGGGTCTAGTGGGAACAGAGTGAATAGGAAAGGAAGGGGAAAAGAAAACCATGACGATCAATCGATTATATTTGGATCTAATCTCAAATCAGAAAAAATGCGATTGAATTTGGGAAGGAAGAATTTGGGTTTGAGTCATAATTGGAGAAGAAGATGGATAATGGTTCAGATGGGAAGGAGGTCACGACTGAGAGAAGGAGTGGATTGCGACTGATTGGAGTTGCAGTGGATTTGGATCATGAATTTGAATCGCTATTTAGAGTTGGGATCTGTTTTGTGTGGGATCACTGATTGGAGTGGATTGCGGATTGGAGTTGGGATCGGTTTGGACATGAGATTGAATTTGGGATTTTTGGATTTTGGTTTCTCTTAAATTAGTGGAGAGAAACCAAGAAGATTTGGGATTGGATTTCTCTAATCAGAATATGGATTTGAGGATCACGAGCAACAGCTCTGATACCATGATAGATGTAGAGTTAGGGAAAGTGAAATCTTATTTATTAGAGCATACAAGCCAATAATATATATGAAACAATACAGGATAGGATAAGCACGTGTCATACACATGAAACTATATATATCCATATATTAGCACTAGAGAGTGTGATGGGCATCTTCAAATCCTTCATACATAATGCCTTTCAATCAGGATTTTTCCTAATCTCGAGTTTCTCTCTCTTGAAAAGTCTAGAGAGAGAAACTAACCCCAAAAAAATCCCGAACGGTTAACCCTAGATCTGAGCTCGGTGGGGGCGGCGGCTAGGGCTCGCTGCAGCCGCCCTGACTCGTTCGACCCCATCATCCCTCCTTCTCGTTGTTCTCCTTCCCGTCGCGCTCCCCGTCCCCATCAACGAGCTCCATCATCGAGCTCACTCCTGTCGACCTCCGCACTCCTCCAGTCGTGGGCTATCCCGTCACTCCACCAACGAGGATCGTACCTAGATCTAACAATAATGCCCCAGTCCATTTCTTTAGCCACCACTACCGCTCGTGGCGTAGAAGAAGACCCTCCACCGTCGCAGGCGCCTTCTCCTTCGAACATTCGAGCTTACGGTCGCCAGCGAGCTCCTATGAGGTGGAGCTTGAGACGGCAACGACTTCATCGCAGGTGGACAGTAGTCCATTAAGTTCCATATGGGAACTTCGATGGTGGTCGGAGATTACGAGCACCTTTGGTTTAGAGCTCGCAGTGACGGCTTTTGTAGCGCCCCGAATTTCCAATAAATAAACTCAGAAATACGTGGCACAATTCCCAGCATCTACCTCAATGTAATAGTAAACATAGCCAAAACACAGAATAATTTTCAACTTTTATTAAATCAATTTTTTACATAGCACAGCAGAAATTAAACTCCTTGAATTACAATTTCTTTCTTTTACAATACATTCTTTTACAATTTACATAAGCCATATTATCATTCTACCATAGGAATCCAATCCCAAGCTAACAGTACCTATCTGTAAAACATGAGGCTAGAGATAACCCTAACCCCAAAACTACAGGTGTCAGCCATAACTGTGTGAGTGACAACAAAAGAAATACGATATAAATGAAACATAAAGAATAAATTCATAATCAACACATTCCCACAGTAGTAACAACGAAATATGAATTAACGATAAATAAACCATGAAAACATCAAGTGAAATTAAGCTAAGTGTCAAATGTAGGAAAACAGAAAACATCATGCATAATACAAGTCCAGAAAACACAAATACAGTATGATGACTCTCTAATACATACTTGTCGGATTCTATGCATTCTATACTACATAGGTCCGGTGCAAGCCCTTATCGTTCTCCACTTTATAGGGCTTAATCCCTCGTTATGCAACTAATCCTACTACCGTGATAGAAACAAGATCTAGAATACTTCGCAAATAGGTCTGACAACCCTCGACGTGCAAGCATCATGTATGCAAGCTCTAAAACTAGAAAATCACCTCCCTGCCGTGTACCCCACGAATAGGCCTACGACCCTCGACATGCAGATACACAGTACATCCTGCGAATAGGCCTGCCGACCCTCGATGCACGAATGCACCGTATGTTCCGTGAATAGGCCTGCCGACCCTTGACATGCGAACATACCAACTGTCCTTTAGGGACACAACAACACACAGTCCTGGAATACATCTGTTGAACTAACAACAGAGCCCATACTTACGTTTCCCAAGTTCTATCACATCTCCACTAGTGTCTGTCCTTAGGTTGATTATTATTAATTAAAACACAACTTTTCCCTCTCTAGAGTTAATGTACCCTGCCGAAATTAATTCCACCGAGACAACCCCAAGGCCAACTGGCCAATATCCACAAAATCACATTTGTCAGTTTATAGGAATCCCACTCAACCTCTAGAGATTCACAAATCAAATATCAACACAAAATCTTCCATTAAAACTCTTAATTCCATCACCAAATCGTTTATATTAAGAAAACTTCTTCAAATCAAACAAATCCCAATTTATCCAAATACCCACAAATTTCCAAAAGTAAAAACCTGAGATTAAATCTCTTTAAACAACCGAGTTTCGCATTTTGAAGTCATAGAAAAATCACAAAACATTAATCATTCGAAATCCATATATAATCCGCTTTCTAAAGCCATAGAAATATGAGTTAAAATCTACTATAATCAAAATATAATTCTCTGTAAAATATAGTAATCTGTAGTAAAAACTTCATCTAAAATAATAGATCAATAATCCATAAGTTCGAAGAAATAATCGTTTAAGAAAAACGACGAAAAACTCAACAAAACAATCAACATCACAGTTGACGGTCGACTGTCATGTTAGTTCAAAAAGGCGATGGTCGACTGTCATGCTAAATTTCCAAAACCCAAGAACTGACAATCCACCGACATTTCATGTGTAAATTTCGTGCAGTCGACTGACATGTTCAAAAAAAAACACAGCTTTAATATTCGTGCACTTTTCAACTGATATATGGTTTATAATCTTTAAAAGCTTGAATTTTTGAAATAAAAATCCTGAGATGATCAAATACCTAACATACTAGAGTTTATAAATCAAATCATACTCTCATCAAATTCACAAAAGATCAAATTTTCAACAAAACTTCTTCAAATCAGAAATTTATGAATATATATGTATATATGTGTATATACATCAGTAAAACAAGAATCATGGTATAAGAGTAGGGCAATGTTCAATTCACTCTCAGTAACAATATAAACCAGAGATACGCTTGAAAACTTCGCAAAAACACAAAAAATTCCACTTTCGGCTTATACCATTGACCCAAAAATTCAAAACCCTATTCAACCTTCAAAACTCGATCTTTTGATATCAAAACTTCTCTTGCAATTTGTTAAACACACATACAACTATTTATATCAGTTTTTCCATGATTATATGCAATTACAACATGTATTAGTCAAGTTTTTCTTCATCCAAACATCAAAACAGTATATATATACATGCATACATAGTAAAGAGCCCACTTTTAATCATCCATATGTATTATACATCATACAATCTCATAATATACAATCAAATCAGTAAGAAATATGAAAGAAACATCATACCCATGATTCTTACTAAGTTTTTAACATTCTTCAGTCATCTAAATAGAAATTCATTCATCAACTGAATAGTTTTCATGAAAGTTCCATTTTTATTCATCCATCCATCAATAATTCATTATATCATCATACAACCATCTATCATGCATTCTACTAGACAAATCATCATATATAATATGCATAGAACAACAAGAAATCAACATGTCACTCACCTTATTGAAGAATCAACCGAAAAATAATAAAGAGAATAAGAAAAAACTCCTTTGCAAAAATTCAAGATCCTCGCCTCGAAACTCCAAGAAAACCAATAATAAAATATACTTCTGTTTTGTGCAGAGGAGGGGCGGCTGTAGCAGTCCCCTAAATAGGCCGAAATTTGGATATTAGGGTTTTTGAGAAAATTTTGCAAAATATCTCTTTAGAATATATCTTTACATATATAGATCATTTATACTAGGTAACTAGATTTACCAATTTAATTGAGATTAAATCAAAAATATCCTCTCCAGATCTGGCCGACATCAGTTTCAAACCTAGAAAAGTAAATTTTGTAATTTTGGCCTCTAAGTGGCACATTTGCAAAAAGGCCCTTCTTTAATAAATTAGCGAAATAAACCGAATCTATTAGAACAAAAATTAAAATCTTTACCTCTGAGTTTCGTATCCACCATGCCCAGCCCAGAAAACCGAAAATCTGGAGTTCTTACTTCAAGTGGTAATTTTGCACAAAAGCTTCTCTTTTTGTAATATTTGCAAACATGCCAAATAAATATCAAAAAAATTTTAGAAAATTCATAAATAATACCTACTAATAAACATTAGGTTTCCCCAAAATAATTTCTGACTTTGAGTTTCCCAAGAAAGTATTTGCAAGTGCAAAAAGATAAATTTCAGAAAAATATTTATTAAATCACTAAAAATCACTTTAATTCATTTATTAATCTCAAAAACATTATTTAAAATTCTAGGGTGTTACAGCTTCTTCTCAAAGCGCTCTCAATCCTCCGCAATGGTGGGCGTCGACTGTGACGGCTACAGCTCCGGCGCTACGAGTTCCGCTAACGGGAAGACTTCATTGTGTGGAGAAATACTATTGGGGTATTCAATAGTAAGAGAAGAATGAAACTATTGGGGTATTCAACAGTGAGAGAAGAATGAAACTACTGGGGTGTTCAATAGTGTCGCCGGTGGAGAGTATTCGAGGCCATGCTCATCAATTTTTTAAGGCAGTCCAGCCACTGCAACGGCATCCACAGTCTTCGTGGCAGCATCGCCACTACACCCTCATTATTGAACCTGAAGTCGACAATACCACCGCCCATTGTGGCATGAGGAGAAGGTGATGCTTTATTTTGTTGCAATTTGTTTAGGTTTTTTATTTGAGAGAGAGAGTGAGAGAGTGAGAGAGAAGATGTTGCTCCTCACTACTCTATGTTGGTGTATGTCTTGTGTGTGAGAGATCACGTGAGAGAGGAAGAGCGTGAAAGAGGTGAAGATATCATCTCCACGACTCTCTCTTTAACTGTGGTTTTGGCTGGGGTGAGCGTGATGTTGTTTGCGCAAATGTGGGAGGAGAGGAGGATTATGTTGGGTTCGGCAGATGATAAATTTCCAATTGACTCACTTCAGTTCGGTGTGCGCCTGCCGTGGATGGGGGGCACAAAGCTTAATTGGCGTACAGACAATTATGATGGGCCGAGAAGTGGGATTGGATCTAAGATAGGGTCCATTACAGTTGTAGAGGAGCTGCATCGGTTGGACCTCTTCGATAGTGTGGAAGATTATCGGTTTGTCGGTTTGTTAAAGGGATTGCTTAGTATCTGTACAGGTGCATAAACTTATGCAAGTTCAGTATACCAAGCATAGTATATATTGGTATACTATGCTTGGTATCTGTTGGGTATATGTCTTGTATAATAGGTTCGGTGTGAAAAGAATAAAGCGAAGCAAGAAGAGGTTCGAATCGAAGATTGGAGACGAAGATGATGACTGTTGTTGGATTGTTTGAACGTGACAGTCGACTGCAACAGCTGGGAAGTTTTCGACTGGTAATACAGCCGACTACTCTTTTAAGTAGTCAACTGCAAGTCGCAACGACTGTAGTATGAGTCGGATCTTTGGTGGATCTATTTGAGCCTAACTTCTCCTTCTATACAGATCGTATAACTCCTATCGTGTGGCTTTATCTCAAGGTATATCAGACGGTGTTGGATCAAGACTACAACTTAGGGTTTCTCTAGATCTCTATATAACAATGTAATAGCTTTCATGAAAGGTAGTACTTCATTTGAGAATGTTCTCTATTGTAAACATCAGAGTATATTCTAATGAGGCTTGAGAGATAGATAGTTTATTGGAGAGAGTTTTTGTAACTATTGTATATTCTCTAGTTAAATATTACCTCAGTTATTTTGTTCCCGAATTATGTTCACTGAAATGGTATAAATCTTTTGTGCTTTTGTGTGCTTGATGTGGTCTACTTACTTGGTTATTCATGGTGATCGGTTGCCATATAACTCAGTGTCTCTCGCTATAATCCTTACAAAGACTACTGTGAGGTAATTAAGTTTAAGATGGTGTGTATCGACAGTTCTGAGCCATCTTTCAGTGTTACCTTCCTCTGTTACTTCCTAATTTTGAACCATAAAAAACTATGAACGCCAGCAATCTTTTTTCTTTTTTTTCTTTTTTTTTTTTGATTTTTGTTGTTGTTGTTGTTGTTGTTGTTGAAGGAAGAGGTGGAATATGGATGGTCATCCTATTTCAATAATCAGAACAAAACAAGCCCAGAGTACTGGGCCAAAGTACAAATTACGAACATGAAATAAAACATGAAGCAACATGACTCATACAGACAACAAAAGATCCCTCCAACAAATCCTAGAGGGTGGGTCGACAAACCGATAGTGTTCAACACTATCGAAGAGGTCAAACCGGTGCTATCTTGGGCCTTATCTCCTCTATTACTGTAATGGACCCCATCTTGGGCCCAATCACAATGCTCGGCCCATCATAATTGTTTGTACGTCAATTTAGCTTTGTGCACCGCTTCCACGGTAGGTGCACACCTACCTGAAGAGAGTCAGGCGAGATTTTTTCATCCGCCAAACCCAGCTTTCTCATCCTCTCCTCCCACATACTCGCAAACATCACTCTCACTCACCCCAACCAAAGCCACAGCCAAAGAGAGAGCCGTGAGGAGGACACTTTTGCCTCTATCACGCTTAAGCTCTCTCAGGTAATTTCTCTCACACACAGACAGACACCAAATGAGAGTCGTGAAAAAGCAACATCTCCTCTCTCTCTCTCTCTCTCTCTCTCTCTCTCTCACAACCAAAAACCCAAACCAATCCACAACTAATGAAGATCACGTTCTCCTTTCGCCACGACGGATGGTGGCGTTGTAGCTGTCAGGGTCTGTGGGGAGGGGGATGGCGCTATCGCAATGGTTATGGCCGTCGGGGGAGGAAGATCCACATCTACCGATGCTGATCGGTGGCGGCAGCCCTAGTGATGGTGTTGCTACCGTCTCCGTGAGCTCCACACCATAGGAGCTCGCCAGCTCCCCAGCGTACGTCAGCGCTTCGGTCGGAGGAAGTCCTTGTCTGGGACTTGGCAAGTAGGAGCTCAACGACCTTCCACCATAGTGCGGTCAGAGGAGCGACAAGAAGAAGCGAAGGCGTGAGAGGAGGGAGGGCCGACGGGAAGGAGCGCAATAGGGGGCGGCGACGAACCCTAGCCATCACTCCCTCCAACTCAGATCTAGATTTTTTCTTTTTGAGATTTTTTTTTTCCTGAAGAGTTAATCTCTCTCAAATTTCTAGAGAGAGAAACTCGTGTGTGGACTAATTAAGGCCATTAATCTTAAGTCAATGAACAGAGAACCGAAAGTAACACTAAATGATGTATTCAATGAGCGGTTCCAGCGAGATCTTTGCAAATAAAATTTAGAGAGAAATTTTCCATGGTCTTCCTTTACGTTCAATTCCTATAATTATATCATGCTAATGTATATGTATAAGGTTGTTACCAAAATACTCATACATTGAACCATTGGTCTACTATCAGCTTCATTACAATCCCCTGTTCTGTGATCCACTATATAGCAGTCATGAATGTGACCCTCAATATCGTAATTATTCTGTGATGATTGCATAATTCTCCACAAGCAGTTCTCTACTAAACATCATCAGTCTAATCACCGCGATAAAGGGTTCATCCTAATTCCTGGTAACAGAAACAACCATTCTTCAAATTTCTTGTTCATTATTATTAACTATACCTTTAATTCATTTAACTCTATTTCCGATATTTAAAAAAAATAATTTAACTCTATTTAACAAGTCACATTTAGTTTAGCAAATGAAAGGTGAAGAAAGGCGATAACTTTCTGCTTTCCACCAGAGGTCCATCACCAAGGTTCATCCAGCAGGCAGCCACCCTCAATGCCCAATGACGAAGAGAGGCGGGGATGAGGAAGGAGAGCGGCATGTGGAGCTTAGAGGCAGGATCGCATCCACGGGGGAAGAGGTGAGAGAGAGCCTACGTCATCGCTCCAGAGATGTGCACTGCGACCATAAAGGTCTGGTGCACAAAGGTTCCGAAGAGGAGAGGCATAGAGTCTCGGTGAAGGGGTCGAGCCATAGGATCTTGTTGGTAGATGATAGAGATGTACTCCATCCTCCCAAGACCTATAGAGAGTCCTATCTTGAGGCTACGAAGAGGACGCTAGGGGAGCTCGGAAGGAAGGAGGTTCGCAGAGGGGGGATATCGCCGGAGAGAGAGATAGTGAAGAAGAAGGACGACGAGGAAGGAGAGTGGATTTTGTATAAGCCCAAACGTGTTAAGAAGGTGGAAAGAAAAGCGAAGATTCTGAGCTCCTTGATGGACTCAAGAATATTCACATTTAGGAGCAATAATCTTAAGGCAATTAGACATTTAAATGCTCTATATGTGGTATTTACGCTTTTTTTCTCTTTTTCCATAGGAAACAGCCTAAAACAGCGAAACGAAGCAGATTCAGGATTTTAAGGATGATACACAGAATATTACAGAGCATCAGTCGACTGGTTTCCCCACACAGGCGACTGGACAGAGAAATCAAGTTTACGCAGATGTCTCGGCACAATCGACTTACTCCAACACCAGTCGACTTGGCTGATCACTGAGGAAATCTACATGTCTCGATACAGTCGACTGGTTCGAAGACAAGTCGACTGGTATGCGGCGAGTCAGAAGATAAGAACAGATGCATCCTCATCCAAATCCGAATCAAAATTAAGTTATCCGAACCCAGGTGTTTTCTGCGAATAATAACTTCTCCAACAAACAAAGCAAGAGCACGTGGTGAGCAGATAAGGAAGAAAAGAAGAAAAGAGAAAGATATAAAAACGCAGATGAAAATAAGGAAAGAAATAATCAAAAGAAGAGGACTTCTCTGCAAAAAGTACAAACCCTAATTCTTTTCTCGTGTTCTATACATACCAACCAAGAAAGAAGCGGCTAGATATCTCTATCTCTCGGACTATCTCTGGATCGGCCAGAAAAGCCATCGACAGCAAGCATCAAAGGAGGAGAACAAGACGACTGCTGATTGGGCTAAAGTGCAACATCATACAAATCAGCGTTCTTCTGTTCTTTCTCTTTAGTTTTTATTTCTATTGCAGTCATGAACTCTATTTTATCAATCAATAAAAGTTTTATTATGTGGAACTAACTTTCATAGTTGGGTAGATTGAAACCGTAGTCATGTAATGCTTATATTTTTCTAAATGCTACTCTATTACTTATTGATTAAACCTGATTAAACGAATAACAATTTACATGAATCAAACTTGTTCAGATGTTCTAGGGGCAGTCGACTGAAGTGACAGCCAGTCGACTGACATACAGAACTTAAGATTATCAAGTTGTGCAGTGTAGATCTGAAGCTGTTATATGAGCATATTGAGACGACCCGTAACTCGTGTTCATAACTTGTAACAAGGGAATCTCTAGGGGTTCTTGGTTTAATCAACTTAAGGGATCTAGATCTGATACCAATTTTTAGAACCTTGAGTGTTTGTTCGTTTCCACTGTTCTTATGTTTTCTTTAAGTGCAACTTAGTAGATACTATGCTAAATACTTAATGAAAGAAACGAATTAGAGTAGATACCATGCCTAATTCTTGGCTTAGGGAAACATTACTTTAAGGAGTAGATACCATGCCCTTGAAGAGAACAAACATGAGTAATAAGAGTAGTGGATAACTCAGCATTACTGACTATTGGTGGAGATCAAAACCCAACTACTTTAATAGACATTTGTGACTCAAATTTTAATGCTATTTAATTTAGATTTTTATCCTTTCATTTTCTTAGATTTTTAGATCAACACTTTAAGATTCTATTTTCTATTTTATTGGTTAGTAAGTTAATTTCTACAATCTCTGTGGGATCGACCCTTGCTCGTCACTACGCTTCGCCAAATGATTCGTACACTTGCGAGGTTTTTAATTTGTGTCTAGTTTAGAGCATCTAGATTGCACTCCTCCTTTGCGTCGGATTCGGCGAGAGCTCCAAAGCAGCCATTGTGTCACAAGTGCGCGGGGAGGGGGCACGCTATCCACGAGTGTACTAACGACTAGTTTTGCTACGCGTGTAAGAGATTTGGACACATTTCGAAGAACTGCACAAATCTCAAAGCACTCGACAGATCGAACAAGGCGCCTATTAGCGATCATTCAGTCTCTCAAAAGCAGAGCTTAGGAGAGGGGAGCAAACCAGAGGTGGCGAAGTAGGAGGAGAGCAATGATTGCCGGAGGAAGATCGTTAATGCGGTTATTATTCCGACTCCGATCATGGCGGAGTTTGAGAGTCGAATGAGGCAATGCATCATGCTCAAGGTACACACGGGACAGCCATCGATCGAGGTCATCAAGGGGCTACTCTCAGATGCCGTGCATCCTTGTTCGAGGCTAGAGTGGGAGATTCAAAAAGTGAAAGAGGATTCGCTTTTGGTTTACTGTAAAACGGACTAGATCACGAGAGAATTATTGGCCAGCAGTAGTCTCAAAGGGGACAAATTTTACATCACAATGAGCAGGTGGTCGAGAAAAACATAGGCGAT
Source organism: Hemerocallis citrina (assembly GCA_017893485.1). Classification (NCBI taxonomy): domain Eukaryota; kingdom Viridiplantae; phylum Streptophyta; class Magnoliopsida; order Asparagales; family Asphodelaceae; genus Hemerocallis; species Hemerocallis citrina. The sequence continues at coordinate 288,811,665 of CM030363.1, forward strand.
GAGCATCAACTCCTTGCCAACGGTTTGGGTCCGTCTCTTCAACGTGCCGTTTCAGTGTTGGGTTAAATTGGGGTTTCAAAATCTCATTCATGGATTCGGGTATCTTATCAGCATAGACAAGGATACAAATACTCAAGCTAGACGAGAATTTGCAAGGATCCAGATCGGGGTAGAGGACCTTAGCTTGATCCTCTCGGTGAATATTGCTCAGTTCGATGAAGAGAGGTACGAAATCAAAATCATCGTCGAGAGAAATAAGAAGGTTTCCTTCCGATATGCGCTGGAGTACTCAGGGTCAAATTCGGAAATGGAGGTGAAATCCATTCTCAAGGTAGACGATGAAGGGCGTCTGTCCGATCTTGGGAGAGCAGATCTGAATCGTTCAGAACGGGTAACGATTGGTAAGTTTCTCAAACCATCGGATCAAATGAGGGGCAATCAGGAATGTCCAAAACAGCAAACTCTGATTCATGGGGGCACACGGGATCCAGGGGGAGCTAGTTGTAAGGGAATAAGAGACAGCAGGGTAAGAAAAGGGCCCAGAGAAGACGTGCTAGAAGAAGAAGCGGAAAAGATGTTGATGGGATAGGTCGCTCCAGTACGAGGTACTGTGCAATGTGACAAAGCGGCATGCGCATCTCCATGTCGCCCGAGTGGGATAGAGGGGCCCACGATGCGGCAGATGGACATATTAAGTATGTCGACAGCGGAATTTAGGGAGGCGGTTGAGAGTGCTGTAAGAGAAATTACCAAAAATATAATTCGAAGGGGCCCAAGCTCATCTTCTCCAGGTATTGGGCCCAAGGCAGATTTAATAGTTGACCTTTCAAGCCATAAAGAGGTGGGCCAAAATTCGGAGGGTAAGGGAAAGTGGATTTCTCTGAATTCGGATATCTCCAATATGGGGTTGCAGCAGTCTTGGAGGAGGAGGGGACACCAGCAGTGGAAGAAGCGATCGTAGGGGTTTCGGAGCACAGGGAGGGCAAAGCTATTTGTGACGAGTGGGACAAAGATAGCGAGTACAAAGGGGATCCAAATATACAGGATGATAGAATCGGTCCTTAGAAGGAGTGGGTACTGACTGTTTAGACTCTGAGGGAGAGTTCGAAACTAGAGTAAAGGCGTTAACACCATTCGTGGCAGACAATAGAGAGGCCGAAAGTGCGGATAAAGGATTTGATGATGCCAAAAGAAAAGGCAAGACACAGATGGATAGATGGGGGGCTAAGGGACCTAGCGAGGAGGACCTTATTAGATCGGCAGCTAAGTCTAGGGAACCAACGTCCGCCTGCGGGGGTACATTCTCTATTTTGAATTTCATTTCAGATGATAATCTTATTTATTATGCTTGCATTCTAGGATTAGATATGGGCTCCTTCATTTCTGATCAGCTTAAGAGGGCTAAAATCATTAGAGAAGAGGCTTACAGACTATCAATTTAGAGAATACCTTAGTGGTGGGTAGGAGAGCTAGGAGACGTTTAGATTTAAACCATTATCCATGTGTTACATCTTTTAGAATGTTAGAGGGATGCAATCGAAGGTTAAGACTAGATTAGTTAACGACACTATAGCGAGAATCAAACCGAATATTTGCGCTATACAAGAAACGAAGATTGTCGATCCACAATCCAAAGATTTCGATGCTCTTTCATCTCTTAGAGATTTCTTCTGGCGATTCAAGACGTCAACAGGAATGTCAGGGGGTATTGCATTGGGGGTAGATTCCAAGGTATTTGATGTTATTGACGACCAGGTGGGTAACTATTCGGTTACTATTAAGATCAAGCGTAGACGGGATGGTTGGGAGCATATGGTCACAACGGTCTACGACCCATGAGGCTCTAGCCGCAGAGAGGAATTTTGGGAGGAAATTAGGGCCATCAGAAGCAGATGGACAGGACCTTGGGTGGTGGGGGGGGGGGGTGGACTTTAATATAACCAGATTTAGTTGCGAACATCGTGGTAGGGGACTCGATGAAAGAGATAGACAACGCTTTAATCAAACTATCTATGACCTCAACCTCATTGATATCCAGAGGAAAGATAGAAGGTTTACTTGGTCTAACATGCAGGCTAATCCGACATTAGCAAAGTTAGATCGCATTTTGGTGTCTATGGACTGGGAGGAACTATTCCCACTCGCGTCAGTCAGATCGAGCCCTAAGTCCACCTCAGATCATATCCTACTAATTCTGGAAGGGGAAAGAGGCACAAGAGGGCAGACTCGATAATTTAAATTTGAGAAAGCATGGTCCTACAATGCTAAACTCAGGAAGATCATGGACAACTCCTGGGCAGAGGCAACTGCCGCGAACGATGCAATATCAAACGTGGATATCAAACTGAGACGTCTGCGGAAATGCTTGAGAGTGTGGGCTAAGGCATAAAACGAGGAGACCAGGAGAACAAAAGAGAGGCTGGTCCTAAGAGTTCAGGAATTGGAATCAATTGAGGAAGATAGAGTTTTGCAAGCATTGGAATTCGAAGAACTGGCTTCCAGCAGAGTTGAACTACAACATATTAGAGAACGGGAGGAATGCTATTGGAGACAGAGGTCCAGGTTTCAATGGCTCAAAGAAGGAGACTCTAACACGGTTTTCTTCCATAAGGTGGCTAATGGGAGAAGACGTCACGACCATATAGGGGGTCTATTTGTTGGAGATGTTTAGACGGGTGAGGGAACAGCTATTAGAAACCATATAGATTCGTCCTTCAGAGATTTGTTGGGTAAGAAGAGAAGGCTTAGATGTGAACTGAATCACGACATGTGGAGCGAATCGAGTATCGAGGGGAGTGAAAGCTTGGAGGTACCATTTGTGGAAGAGGAAATTCTGAAGGCAATCAAGGGCCTGGGGCAAGATAAGGCTCCGGGACCTGATGGGTTCCATATTTTCTTCTACTCGCGGTACTGGTCCATTATTAGGAAGGGCTTTTTAGACATTTTTGAAGCAGTGTTTGAGGAAGCGACACAGATTGAGCGATTTAACTATGCAAACGTGGTGCTTATTCCAAAGAAGGCAGAGGTCCTTAGGGTTAGGGACCTTCGACCTATTAGTTTGCTCAAAGGCTCGTTCAAAATTATTACCAAAGTGTTGGCTAATAGACTTTCACCACACTTACCCTACATCGTCGACGCATTTCAAAGCGGATTTGTTAAAGGGAGAGATATTTTGGACAGTAATGCATGGCACAAGAAATGGTCTTCCGAGGAAATAAAGATAAAAGTGATGGATTTCTCTTAAAACTTGACTTCGAAAAAGCATATGATACGGTGGAATGGGACTGTGTGGACGAAGTGTTCCAACTAAAAGGGTTCGGAGATAAATGGAGGAGGTGGATGAAGATGTGTGTCAAAAACGGAAAATCTTTTATCCAAGTTAATGGAGAGAGTGGTTCGGAAATTAGATGCAAGAGAGGCTTGAGATAAGGAGATCCATTGTTGCCACTTATTTTTACGATCATGGCCGATGGACTGACAGAAATGAACAAGTGAGGAATAGAGGGTGGTATTATCAAGGGGGTCAAAGTGAAAGGGAACGCGGTTCCTCTTTCTATCCTGCAGTACGCAGACGATACTCTCTTGTTCGGAGGCAAAAGTGGAGGAAATTATGTCTATCAGAATTTTACTGAGATGTTATGAGTTTTTGTTTGGTCTTGTGGTCAATCTACACAAGAGCTGTGTAGTGCCTCTTAGCAATAACCACACGAATTCGATGGAGGTCACCTCCTCATTGCTAGAGAGTGAGAGAGGAGAATACCCGCTTCGGTATCTAGGAACCTTTATCAGACCAGGAAAAATGAAAAAATAGGACTGGGTGCCTCTAATTGAAAAGATTGAGAAGAAACTAGCAGGCTGGAAAGGAAAGTTTCTGTTGTTAGGTGGTCACATCACTCTTATCAACTCCGTCCTCAGTAGTCTGCCCACTTACCTCATGTTTATATATGAGATCCCAAGCTGGGTAATCCAAAGAATTGATAGATGTAGGCGGCGATTCCTTTGGAAAGGAAGTTGTGAAGATAAGGGGTTTCACTTGATGAAATGGGACATAGTATGTAAGAAGAGAGAGTTTGGAGGAATGAGCATCATCAACCTACGAGATATGAACAAGGCTCTTCTATCAAAATGGTGGTGGAAGATGCACAAACAAAGAAAAGCATGGTGGGGCAATTCGTTCATGAGATATAAAAGGCGGAAAATCGTAAGATTTGGAGGAAGATGCAAACAGGGCAAGTCCTCATTCTTATGGAAAGGAATTGCAAAAGTGGGTGAAATTTTCCACTCAAATACGAAATGCATAATAGGAAATGGGAGTAGCACTAGATTCTGGAAGGATAAGTGGTGTGGGCGAATACCCTACAATCACTTTTCCCATACTTGGCTTTCGAAGTTTCCAGACCAGACGAGCTGGTCAAGGAAGTGTGGAGTAGAAGACTGAGACTAGTATTCAGAGGAGCACTATCAAGCAGGGGGAGGTGCAACTGGACGCACTGAAAGAATTGTTGAGGGGGGTTGAACACCCGGATAGGGAGGCTCAGGACGAAAGAGAATGGATTAGGGGCACATCCACGATGTTCACCGTTGTGTCGATGTACGACCTCTTGAACGACAGGGGCGTTAGAAACCATCAGGCTACTACTATTTGGAAGTCCCAAGTTCTAAACAAGGTTAAAGCGTTCTTATGGCTGGTTCTCAACAACGCTATTCTGACCAAGATGAATCTTAGGAAACAAAATCTCCCAATAGATGTAACATGTCAACAATGTAACTTGGAACAAGAGGACACTAACCATATCTTCTTCTGATGCCCTAGAGCGACTCTAACTTGGGAAGTTATAGGGTTGGGATTTCATACAGTACAGATTCCTAAGAGTATTGAGTACTTATGGGGTAGATGGAGAAGCGGTAACATTAGGAGGGAACATAGGACTTTGTGGGATATCACGACTGGAGCAATTTTGTGGTCCCTTTGGCTGGATAGAAATGATTTATGCTATCGTAATATTAGATGTAATTTTCATATATTATTGCACAAAATCATGATCCTAATAAATGATTGGACAGGTCATACAGGCTCCAGGAAGAGAATCCGATTCGAGGGGGCCGAGTGATCGGTTTGGACAGTGAAGCAGTTATCTCCTTACTTGTCTTTTGGTGGTGGATTTTAGAGGAGGTCTCTGCGATTTGGGGTTGTGCTGTAATGAAGTGTTGCTGTTTGTGCCGTAGGACACTGTACTTTTCTTCATGTTAGGCGTTGTGTTGTAAAGGGATATCTATTTGGGGTGACGGTGGGCACAGTACTTTGTATGATTTGTAGTAGGGCTATTTTTTGGTTTCGTTAATCTTTCTTTAATGAAATCGGTGACCTTGGTCACTTTTATTTCAAAAAAAAAATAATAAGTCACATTTTCTTTCAACAGCATATCAAGTCACATTTCATATTCAGTGATTGATCTTCGTCTAAATCATTTTGACTATAGGGGTTTCACACAAAGATTGTTTTTCGTTAACGAAGGGTTCAACCCCACTCCCCCCTGCGTTTCATTAAAAAGAATTAGCAAAACATACAATAAAAAATAAGGATTATGAAGTTCATGAAACCCAATCGGCTGGATCATGAAACTCATACTTCTCAACCAACAAACAAAAGATACTATAAAATCTAATCCTGCAGATTGGCACATCGCCAGAACAAGTTTCTCGTGCCAGCTTGAGCTCATTCTCTCTCATTCCCTCGCTTGTACACCGTTTTACCTCGCAACCACAGCCGTCGTCCCCCCCAGTAATGAAACAAACATCAACTTCAAGCTCATTAACACGGGAGACACCGTAGACGTACACCCATCAATCTGACATAACCATGTCCAAAATGAGACATCATTCTCATCCTCTAACTTGACCACCATTGACTATCACCGACACCTCACAGCGAGAGCTGTCGTCGCCCCCGACGGTCCAACAAATGCCACCTCAAGTTTGTAGATACGTGAGAAACCACATGCATCCCTCCAATACGACATGAATGGGTCAATATTAAGCCAATCTCTCACTACCTATCTTATCCACCGTCTACTGTTACCCACAACTGCAACATGACGTCGCATCAAAGGTAACTCGAACAACACCTCCAAGCTCATATTGACTTGGGAAAAACCATATAAAGGAGAAATATCCGCCTCTCTAAAATCATTTCATCAATAACACTAGGAAAGGGCATATCAATCATATTGACTTGGGAAAAACACTCACATTTTATAAGTATTTTGTCCAATCATTCACTCATATAATTTCATTGTATAATTGATATATTCGATTTTCATGATAGCCTGTATGATTTTTCATGGTCATGTTAATTACTGAATACGGAAGAGGTAACTGCTGAATTGAATGTTGATAGCAACCATGCACACACTGTTAAGAAATATTTCCATAGCTTGAGTGAAAGTTATTTACCTCCTTAATCGATGTGAAACTAATCGTGTACCAACATCCTTGCCAAACTCGACACCCAAGAAGCTGGTTGTAATCCAACTAAATCTACTGCACGCAAGACATGTTCCAAAATAATCACGTTTAAGAATGCATATAATTAAAGAGAACGGCAAAAGAGAAAGTCAAGAAGGAAAGGAAAGGTTCTGCTATGGAAGATTGCAACTGTACTAAATGCAAAATGGCCATTTTCACTACACTGAATATCAGAATATGTACTACATAAAGTAATAAAAATGTTGTCTCTCTTAAAATTGGCATTGATATTTCAAAATTGCATACATCCAGTAGTTCGAAACTTGTCATCTCTACATAACAACTGACACATTCGAGGTTCTATAGTTCTTCCTACTCTGCCTGCAACAAATGAATTGGCTCAACAATAACTATTTTTCAGATTTTTAACTACTGATACTTCAACAGATGGAAACCTTCCAGATGTACAATCATGGGTTAAAGTTAAACGTGAATTTTATATCCTGGTTAAAAAATAAAGTAGAGAACTTCAAACAATAGAGATTGAGTAATTTATACCAACACAAAATAATAAAAGCAATAACCTTACATATAGCAGAAATTGAATGTGAACTTAATTGTTGTTGTTATTTCTATTTATGAAGTGAGTGATGTTTTCATGTTTATTTGGGAACAGTAGTTGGTCCACTACTTCGAATCATTTTTAGTGAGCAGAAGGCTTATCATGCTCTCAATTGTCATCGACGTCTCCAGTATACACAGTGATGAATGCCGTGTCCTTTATGTGTCCACTAGCCTATACCGAGAGGTCCGTGATTAATCTACGCTTATAACCAAATGTGCTCTTTAGTTTTGATCGACACAAGTTGCCAATTAATCCACCGCAAAATTGATCTAAAACAACATCAAGTGAATCAAGAGCTATTACGATGGGGGGACATTCTTCTCTTCTGTAGATATTTCTGTATTGCGGTACTGTTCCTTCATCTTGTCTAGTGAGAACTGAAAGGGTACGTAGTTGATAAATTAAGACGCACGGAGTAATGATTAATTGTAACGAGATGTGCTAATAACAAAACTGCATTAAAAAATTAATCCTAAATTCTCTGATATTGCCAGTTAGAAGATTTAGAGGCAACTCCAGGCATGTAAGTTTAAGTGGTACCGAATTCTGTGGTCATTGCAGTTAAACAGTAGCAAGAGTGCCTGCTTGTCCCAGGGTTCGTTTTGGATCTAAAGTTGGAAAACTTCTTGCTTTTCCTACCAATAAACCAAATCATGAAAGAAATGTGTCTCAGCTTCCTCTACCATAATCATATGCTGACACTAGAATAGATGACAGTCATACATACAGACACACAAGACATGCAACTTTAGTTACTCTTATTAGAAATTATGAGAGATAATAACAATGAGAAATTAGGGTTAGGGTTTAATATCCCTACTGCTTGAGATATTATATCCTAATTATCGGAATTTGAATAATCTCAGGGACTAGCACAAGACCAGTATATACGAGATAAGATTGAATTTTGGGTACTGTGCTCTTGGCCCACTCAACCCGGTCCAATAACTCACAGATAACACATGCACAACACATGTTGCTCCATAGAACATTATACACAATAATATTCTGTTATATTGATAATATACCTATATATCCAACAATCTCCTCTTATATTCTCAATATATTAGGCAGTACTAGGTTATCTCATCAGTTCCACATATTGTGGACTGAATCACAACAATTTCAAATAAATATTGAAATACTAGAGAATATAGTTCATAGACTAAATCAGTTATAACTCGAATAGTTCAAATAAGATTAAACCAAAATAATTAACTAATTCCAAGACCATATCAAAATAGAATAGTTCACAATGACTAAACTAACTGGAAAAATCTTTCATAGTTTCAAAGTCAACCCAAACAAATAAACTTCAAGAACAAAATAGGAGTTTTAAGCTCATGAATACAAGAGTTTTAAACTCAATAGAAGTTTTACCAAGCAAGTGACAAATTTATTCTCGAGAGAAATAAACCGAAACTCTATTCTTGCAAACTGCTTTATGTTTACTCCTCCGTTTTGAGCAAATCATTATTTTGAAATCTATGTTAACAGATTCAACTCCATCTTTGCGAGCATACTACAAACAAGAATATCATGAGACACATCTCTAAGAATTCTAGTGGATTTCATAAAGTATATAGTTCCACAAAAGAACTTAGTACAATTCATAATTAGCTTAGTAAAAATGTTATGCAAACATCACAATTATTATGCAAACATCACAATTATAAGCTTTTAACAAAATAAAGAACACGAACTATTATAGTTTCTACACAAGAATTATACTATGTTTCATATTGGAATGACAGAACAGTCAAATCAATTATGGTTAATTATGAATTATCAAAATTGAAATGAAACATGAATCCATAAAAGAGATATATCATCACAATTGGAATGATATATCGACAATTCTAAACATCAGAAACACATCGATAAATTTTCATGTTTTCTTTTGTAATAATGAGATGATTCTAAGTAAATTATGAGAATATATAGCATCATCAAAATTGGAATGAAATTATATATTAACAAAATTTACATTGAACTTTTCAAATTATCTAAAGCATGTCAACTGCCCAAAATTGATGCTTAAATTTGAACTTCTCTATAGCTTCAATTTGATTCTAATTTTCAAAACAACTAGGATGTTAAAACTTTTGACTCAATAGATTTTAACTCAATTTTCCCCACAGTTTTGATAATTATATCACTTTCAAGTCTTCTAACAAGAACATTGGCCATATTTTATCTCAATTGCACTTTATTTATGAGAAAGTTCAACTAAGCTTCTTTCAACCTTAGTATACTCCTCTTACTATTATAGAGTGAGTTATGAGCTACAGTGCATTGTATCTTGTTAGTCGACGAACAGAATTAGAGAGTTATACTTAAACTTCTCATAGGATGACTAACAACAAGTTCTTCAATCCACTCAGCCTCATCCTCTGCAGAAGATAACACATAGAGACCTGATTTTATGGATGATAGCACAATGCATGTATGCCTTTTAATTTCCACAATATTTCTGTTCCTCCTAGTGTAAGCACATATCCACTAGTTGTCGACTTTCACTAAATTCTGAGCACTATAAGGCATCAAATCGTTCATTCAATTCTGAAGGATGACTAGAGTAGCACAGAGCAAACTCCTAAGTATCTCTCAAGTATCTCATTAGCCTCTTAGTGCACTCTAATATGTATTAATAGGATTATTAGTGAATCTGCAGCTCATACCAACCTCAAAGGCTATGTTTGTTAGTCTAGATCTCTGTGTATATGAGACTTTCAATAATTTTAAAATGATCTAACTGTCTTATAGTTGCACCATTATTACGTGTTACCTTTTTATCATAATATAAGGTGTTTCAAAATACACTGTCAGTCAATATATCCCCACTTTTGGAACACATTATTGATTTGATGAGTTTGATTAAGGGTTATCCCTTGCCAACCGAAACTCACCCTTATACCTAGGTGTTTCATGCTGAATTCTTTGGATAGCACAGTTTTAACTTTAATTATAATATAGAGTCACTTCCAACAACAAGCATGACGACGATATAGAAATGAATGAGAGCAATTATATTTGACGCATCACAGAACTAAAGACATTTATCTGAATTACTTGATTCAAAACTAAGCTATTTAAAATTTGTCAAATTATTTATCTATGCCTCAGTTGGAATACATGTATTAAACCATACAATGATTTTACTCGTTTGTAAATCTTGTACACTAAATATATTAGTGCAAAACTCTTAGTATAAAACTGTTCAGTACAAAACTTTTTATTTTAAAACATTTAGAACAAAATCTTTTAATACAAAACTGTTTAAACATCTTTTATGAATAACAAAATTTTCAATAGATGTAAGGGCAAGAAGAATACTTATTATAGAAATATGACAAACATATGAGTAGATATCAAACAAATCTACCCCACTTATCTCAGTCAATCATTTGGTTACTAAAAATACATTAAAATTGCTGCCGAACAATTAAAATTAATCTACAAAACCCCTTATTTACTATAGTTTTAGTCCCTTTCAGAAAATCAACTAATTTAAAATATTATTGTATAAAAACAAATTTATTTCATTATCTACTCAAGAGTCTTCTTGGCTCATCTGCCATTGAAATTTTAAGTGTCAGTAAGCCTAGTTCTTGATTCCAACTGTGAATCATTGACTGTGTCTGTAGGACTAGATAATTTCATATATTTAGCTTTAATGAACACATCCTCAAAGAACTCTGCAATTATAGATTCTACTAACACAATTTAGATTGATCCAAAATCTATCCATAGAATTACATTATGCACTTTCTAAGTATACACAAATATTTGTCATAGGTCATACTTTTGACCTTCTAGGGTCATGTACTGTAACAAATGTATTACAACACATATTTTCACTTTAACAAAATTATTTGTGTTTTTATATCATAATCTATAAGGTATAATTAATTTAGAGTGTAAGAATATGATTAACAATACAACATCACTCATTGTTAAACAAAATCAAACAACACACAATAATATAGAATTCAATAATTCACTAAGTGTTTGATTCTAACTTTTATCAATACCATTTTGACTGTAGTAAATAGAATGCACTAGAGATTATGTCAAATGCAAATTTCTCTAAAATTGTTTAAACATATTCACCACCTCTACAAAATCTAAAACTTTTATCTTAGCATTTAACTAGATTTTAGTTTATTAAAATAACGAGTGCTTCATCCTCCATATATATATGACAAATATTCAATAATCATCTACATAAGTGATTAAATACTTCTAACCAATCATTATCTTATCTAGTCACAAAGCTACTGAGATCACAAATATCAGAATGTATTGACTCAAGAAGTTATGTGCTCCTAGAGACCATACTAAAAGATATTCTAGTGAACATAATCTGAGCACAACTTTCACATTTGTCATATTTTAATAAGATATCATTTAGCAGTGTTATGAGTTTTAACAATGACGAAAAATTTAATATATATAGTTCACATGTTCTACCCTATTATATCGTGTTCAATGACTATACAAATTAGAATTACTTTTGTCAATTGCTTCGTTTGTTAAACTCAACCTACATATGTCATTAATTATCCAAGCACATTATAAAATAATCATAATATGAGTTAATACAAAATTACTTTACCACATTTTACATAATAGTTTACTTTCTCTCATGGTTTCAACAATGCCCATATGCTCAACCACATTGAGCGAAGAGCTCTTTCCTTTATTCGTTCTTCATCATCTTCATAACGCTAAAAGAGATAATGTCTAATGTTTTATAATTCAACTTTGTACACATAGGACAATGAATGAGAAAGAACAAAATATAATTAATAGAGTCATATCCTGCATTACAAGATATTTCCACCTAAGTTACAGACATTTGTTATAGATTTTAAACATCAGTCTTTATTAGAGAAACAAATATACAATCTCACACAAACTGCAAACAATGGGGTTTTTGTTTTTTGATTAAAAGAAGACCGAAGTCATCGCTTCATTAAAAAGTACTTAACGAAACAGAAATAAGAAATACATAGAGCCCGCAGGCTAAAATCTCCAAAAGCGTCTACTCCGGGCAAACTTCCCGAACTACAAACAGAATACAAGAAAGTAAAATAGCATCTAATACATCCGCCCTACAACCAGATAACCACTGCCAACAGAGTCTCGTCCCCCAGCTAGCAGGCTACTCTGCCCCCTCTCCTGAACGCATCTTCTTCCTGGATCTGTTGAGGCCTATCCATTCATAACGACAAAAGTAATTTTTTTGCAATAACGAGGAAAGAGAATGACGGATGCTATTGAAACAAAAATCGTTGTGGTCTAGCCATAGGTTCCACAATACGGACGCGACAACAATTTCGCACTGTATTCTAACCTCTTTCGTAATCCTGTTATTTCTAAGAGCCCCCCAAACCTCAGCACTAGACCCCGGGCATTGTAATACCCTGAACGCAATACCCACCTCCCCCCAGGACATACATGTGCTACATACATGTGCTACATAATGCAGTTTCCACGATACCCCTTTTTCTCAAATTAACCCTGGATAAAATGGCATCGTTCTCCACCAACCAAAGGAAAACTTTCAATCTTGAAGGAACGCTAGCACCCCAAATGACCTCCGTGATATCGTTTCTAATACCACCATCATTCAGCCTTTTGTATAAAGAGGAAACCGAAAACCTCCCATTGACCTCCCAGGCCCACCATCTCTCGTCCTCCGACTGTTGGGTGTAATTCCCTTCTATCCGAATGAAATTATTGACCATTTGCAATTGGACGATCGTGTCCTGTTCCAGTTTATCCTTTACCTCTAATCTCAATTTGGAGTTCTTCCAAACGTCGTAGACCAACAAGTCTATGTTCAGAACTGCTTCTGCCGCTGCTGGGAAAAGGCTCATAAGCGAATTACTACCGCACCACTTGTCTTTTCAGAATCTTGTTTTCCGGCCATCTTTTACCCTACAAAGAGTATTGTTGTGATACAGGTCCCCCGTTCTGTAAACCCCCCTCCAAAAGAAAGATTTTCTACTATGGATGCCCTTTCCCCCAAATCTGAATTTCTTCCTTGTACGGTAATTAGTAAGAGACTTACACCACCAATTATTACGCTGATTGGCCATTTTCCACCACCACTTACTAAGTAGAGCCCTGTTCATATCTCTGAGATTAGTTATACCCAAACCTCCGAACTCCTTCGTTTTGCAAATCCTTCCCCAGCTAACAAGATGAATCCCTTTTCCCCCCTCGTTTGTTCCTTTCCATAGAAATTTCCTTCTTAGTCTGTCTATCTTGTGGATTACCCATGCCGGTAATTCGTAAATAGACATAAGGTAAATGGGTATACTGTTGGTAACTGCGTTAAGCAAAGTGATCCTGCCTCCCAACGTCAGGAATTGCCCTTTCCACCCTGCTAGTCTTTTCTCAATCCTATCAATAAGAAATTGCCAATCTTCCTTAGTAAGCCTCCCTGGCCTGATAGGGATCCCAAGGTATGTAAGCGGGAAGTCTCCCCTATTGCATCCTAACAGCTGTTGAATCGTAGTGATGGGGACGGAACAGCGTTCGCTCAGTTGGATTACACAACTCTTCTTGAAATTTACCTTCATTCCAGACCACGCCTCAAAGCACTTCAAAACCGCTCCCATCGCAATGATATCCTCTTTAGACGAAGTCCCAAACAATAGCGTGTCATCCGCATATTGCAGAATAGAGATCGGCTCGGAAAAACCCCTGACATCGATTCCAAAGTGATTCCTCTCCTTGATCCCGTTGGCAATCATCTTCGGCAGTCCATCAGCCACAATTGCAAATAACAACGATGACAGAGGATCCCCTTGACGGAGCCCTCGCTTGCAAATGATCTCTTTACCCTGAGATCCGTTAACGATAAGGAATGATTTACCACCTCTGATGCAGTGGAATATCCACTTTCTCCACCTTTCCCCAAAACCTTTTAGTAGTAGTGCTTCGTCCACCGAGTTCCATTCGACCGAGTCGTAAGCCTTTTGAAAGTCTACTTTAAAGAGAAAGCCATCCGTTTTGTCTCTGCTTGCTCTGAGGACAGTTTCATGGGCCGAGGACACGCTATCCATGATGTCCCTTCCTTTAATGAAGTTGCTCTGTGACTGTCCAATAATATCATTAAGTAGTGGCCCCAATCTATTAGCCAATACCTTGGTAATGATTTTGAAGGAACCGTTCAGCAGACTGATTGGTCTGAAGTCCCCGACCTCTTTAACCTCCGCCTTCTTGGGGATCAGTACAATGTTCGCATAGTTGAGACGATCTAAATCTGTATCTCCTTTGTAAAAATATTGAACTATTCGCATGAAGTCCCCTTTGATGATACTCCAATATATCTTGTAGAATAAAATTGGGAAGCCGTCTGGACCCGGAGCTTTATCTGATCCTAGGCTATTGATAGCATAGAGAACCTCTTCTTCTGTGAAAATGCTATCGATGTTATCAAATCCATTAAGCCTAGAATCCAGCCACATGTTCTGATTCAACGAACACCTTTGCTCTCTTCTTTTCCCCAGGAGGTCCTTGTAATTGTCATGCAGGTGTTGTTTAATTCTATCTTCATTCTCGCACCACCCTCCTTCGACCTTAAGCCCTGAGATGTGATTTTTACGCCTTCGACCGTTGGCAATCTTATGGAAAAATTTTGTGTTGGCGTCTCCTTCCCTCAACCACTGTAATCTTGAACGTTGCTTCCAATAAAATTCCTCCATCTTCTCAATATGTAGAATGTCTTGTCTGTTCCTCCGTAGCTCCTCTAATTCTGCCTCTATAAGATCTCTTACCCAATATATCTATACATAAAGTATGACAAGGCACATTTAACAACCCTAAACATGTTAGTTTTCAAAGCGAGACTAATTATGATCTAAAATTCCAATCATGTGATCAACCACACGAAACGTTAACACATTTTTCACATGAAAATACTGAAAAAGATTAGAGTAGATCACACCGGCACTTCAAGCTATAAGTGTTTTCTAAATTTGATGAAGAAGCCTGCGTAGTGCAGACTTATTCTACTATGACGCAAAACCATCATCTCCAATACACACATTTTGTAAGTAACTTTGAAGTTCCTACACTCATCAAATTGTTAAAGTTTAGCCAATTAAACGAATTATTTGCATTATTTAATTCTACCAACATTTTAATTGGAGATACAAATTCATAGTCAAAACCTATCATTTAACTTATCAAAATAGATATTTGATCCTTAGCACATAACCAAAACAGTTATTCAAGCTTGTATTTAATTAAACAATGATTAACACAGTTTTAAACTTTAGCACTTAGCGACAACAAATAATTAAAAAATATATATGCAGGTAAAGAACCTATCTTTAATTTTAGATCTGATCCAGTCTAAATATACTTGGATCTAGTTCAAACAGCATCCCTATTGCTCGCACCATCTCGAACAATTGCGTCCACATCTTATACTGTGTTTTTCTCTTCCAACTGTTAAATTCAGAACTACTGAATCCCTCTAATTTAGGAACCCTATACTTGTACGAACGATTATATTTTTCCATCTCAAGGGAATGAACAATAAATTCCAAAAAGTAGAGGGTTTATTCGGAACAATTACTACTTACGTAATTTCAGTCAAGAATAGGGGTTTTCTACAAAACTGCTTAATAAACAATAGAGTAATGATTCACCTGCAACCTATTCTTACAACCTTTCTCCTTACAACCTTAGGCGGTACAATTTTATTGGAAATGTCTTATTGATACTTTTAGAATAGGTTGTAGACATCTTCAATGGAATTGTGCCACATAAGGCTGTAAGGTTGTAAAGGTTATAGATATAGCACTACCATAAACAATAAAACAGAAATTTAATTAAAGTTTAGAGTGAACCGAATCTTGATGAAGATCAAGGAGTAGTGAAGGATTGGATCTGAATTAGAAGTACACAGCAGCAGATCCCGTAGTCCCCATGAACACCAAACATCAACCAAAGATTCAATCAAAAGCCACGATTAACGGTCAGATCTAAGTGGATCCCTTCCACAGCGAGTATCTGACCCAAGACCAAGCACACAACAGCAAATCCAGCCACTCACAAATAGGGAAAAGCCAAACCAGAGCGCGACTTGGATCCCCTCTTCAACTCGAATACGGAACACCGATGCAAACCAATGGAAAATTTGGATCTCACTTTCCACACCCGGTCTAATTTTGCTCAGGAAGAAGGAGAAGGTTTTAGCTGCGTGTGGCGCGGTGGTCTGTGGCGGTGGGGTGCGCGGTGGTCTGCGGCGGGTGGTGCGGTGGTCTGCGTCGATGCGGGTGACAATGGCGGCGGTGGAGGTGGTCGGAGACGGCGACGAATTTTGGCTTAAATCACTTCGGAGATATCTCTTTAATCTTAAAATTAAAATGTTAATATCTCAAGATTGTTAGATTATGAGAGATAATAACAACGAGAAATTAGGGTTAGGGTTTAATATTCTACTGCTTGAAATATTATACCATAATTATCTGAAATATTCTCAAATACTACCACAAGACCAGTATATATGGGATAAGATTGAATTTTGGGTACTGGGCTCTTGGCCCACTCAACCCGGTCCAATAACTTACAGATAACACGTGCACAACACGTATTGCTCCATTGAACATCATACACAATAATATTCTATTATATTGAGAATATACCTATATATCCAACAATTCTTTCATAATTCGAATTTGTTCACATAAATATACTGAAAGAAACTTTCATACTCTGGGAAAAGGTAGGATGAACTCATCATTCTAAAAATTAACCTTGCCCTAATTTTCGTACATGCATGACCAATTAGGTGTATGTCTTGCATACTTGGGTTCAACGAGAAAAGAAGACGATAAAGCGAAGGAGGTCTAAGCGTCGTTGGAGTTGAAGCAACAACAGCAGCACAGGAACATCTGATTTGACAGTTGACTGCCCCAAGCGCAGTCAACCATCAAAACTCTGTTTGAGAGTTATCAATTGCAGTCGACTGCACGTAGGGACAGTCGACTGCCAACGGCGGCTAGCTGTTATTAGACCTATATTTTGGTGATATTTTGAACACATCTTCTACTTCATGTTAGATCGTGGCTCCTATGATATGGCTTCTTTCTCATGATATATTGGACAGTTTTTGTATCAAGACTAAATCTATGATTTCTCTTGTTCTCTATATATATTGTAATAGCCTCTATTGAGAGAGGTAATATACTTCATTTAGAATTCTCCATTGTGATTGAGGTTTGAAAGGTAGTTCTCGGTGAGTGAATTTGTAATTCGTGTAATCTTCTCCAGTTGAATAACATCTCCCAACATTTCCTTCCGGATTAGGGTTCGTTCAAACCGGGATAAATATTTGTGTGATTGGTGTAATCTACTTATTTGGTTGTTCAGCAGATGTGTTTATACTTCTCGCTACCTTTCTCAACCACTCTGCTACGTCATAATTTCCTAACATGACGAGGGTGTGCTTCTATCACTCCATTTCTGTCTAGAAAACTCAGAACTTATAAGACAACAAAATTGTAGGAGATTGTATGTCATTCTCATTCTTCCATTGTTTTCATCAAAACCGGACCCAAATACCATCATGATCAGTAAGCCGAACAGCTGAAAAAATTTCCACAGTTAAAACAGAGAGTATTAGACAAAAAGAATGGACCACCTTCGGTCCATATAATTCTGATTTTGTTTGATACATCGTTAACATTGAATACAAAACAAACCAACCCAATATTACTCGTGGGATTTTCCATCACCCAAGCGACCGTATAAGAATCTGTGCAGAACTTAATAGAAAACAAAGAAGCAGAACAATTTGGCTAATAAACTATAGCAGTAGGAATCTTAGAATTACACTCAAATATGTGAATCAAACAATGAATAACTCTAAACTATAGACTGTCTTAATCACATTAAGGACCTGGTAAACCATCCCGATAAACGGGATTAAATAACTGTAAAAACTTGCAACTAAAAACTTTTTGATTAGGTCTTTTAGAGTATATATCCTATGTCTGTCTCTGCTCAAAAACCGCGTTCAGAGTTGGCCGAAGAAAGTTTCTCTACTACAAGTTAGAATAAGAAAATAACCTCCAGAGTTTGCCGTACCTCGTATATTATAATTTTCTTTGATCTGTTTGTTTGAATACTGTCGAAATCAAAGCTTTTACTTCTAAGTTTGATCAAAATCAAAGCTTTTACTTCTAAATTTGATATGTTTGAACTATACCCGGTTGACTTAATCATCGATGATAGATGATTGTTTTCAGATGTTTTTTTTTTCTTGAGGAAAAGGTGGAATAAGGCCACCCTGTTTCATTAATAAGCAGTTAATAAAACAACCCCGGCGTACCGGGAGAATACAACAGTATATATGTTTTCAGATGTTGGGGATCAGTTGAAACTATATATGTTTTCCAAGCATTTACAGGGGCAAAAAATGCAACCACGGGACATCAAAGAAATATGTACACACTACACATCAAAATCACAAAAAAATGTTCGACCCACAATCTAATACTGACAAGCATAAGCATAATTGGTCAAGAAAGAACCAGTTGACAATTTACGCTCTCTATCTTGTTCGTCTGGTTGATATTGTCATTTGGTATGTAACCAACTTGTTTCATTGCAGAGAATATATAATGATTCTAGTACACTGATTTTCCACATTACCTTCCAAGTTACATTATGCTTGCTTTCGAATTCATGACTACCTCTTACGTCATATGTAAATCATATATACTCACATCTTAAACATTAATCCATCAACTTTTCATTAACTCAAGTTACTAGCTCCTACAGCTGTTCATCAGGTCGGGTTTGACCCGAACCCAACCCGTAAATAATGGACTAAATACTACTTTAAAACCCACCTGATGTGGTATAGGTGACGTGGCCCTATCAGGGCCATCAGATCTCCTCAGATTACGCTCTCCTGTGATCATCTGGTCAACAAGTCCAACGGGCTTTTGCCAACTCCTGCCCACAAGAAAATGGGTCTGACCTCGCCCACCAGGGCCCTAGACCCGTTTACTCACGCCTATAAATACCAAACCCCCTTCTCACTCTAACAGGTAATCAGTCTTTCTCCACCTGAACCCTAGCTACTGTTTCTTTCTCAATGAAGACTAAATCGTTGGAGGGCCTATCTTCGAGAACTCTCTCGGGGTCTCTAGGCATTGTACAGGTTCGAAGATCCGAGCCGAGCTCCCAATATCCGAGCCGAGCTACGAACCTCAACCTACATCTTGCAACTCCCGAGCCGGTCCTACGACCGGGGATCAGACCAATATCAGTATCGGGTCTTCCGCTTCACAAAATACAAGAATTCACACATGTTGCCCCCACACCCAAAAGAAAACAATCAGCATCACCACACGAATTTGAATATAAAAAATTCGACCGAACCCTCTTTTTTGGCAGGTGTCATATACTCATATGTTAAATAAACCACTGGACCCGAACCCGAACCCAAACTTGAATCCAAACCCGCTCATTCTAAAAAGAAGGTAACAAATTAAATTGCATAGATGCATTCTATATATGAGGTTCTTTTTATGAATATATAAAATATATTTTCTTTTTATAAATATATAAAATATATGTTATACAATATATAATATATCTTAAATTTTTACCCATCCCTTGGTGACCCCAAACACTAGACCCACATAATTTGTACTTTCTTTCTTTCTCTTTTAATTAAAACTGTTAGAAGTATATTAGTATTTATATATATGTATACATAAAGTATACATAAAGTAAAGTGTTTGCAGTTTTTGTATATATAAATGTATGGAGGTTTTATAATTTTGGATAATATGTATTGTTGTGTATTGAAGTTATTTTTGTTTTGATAAACTTGTTCATCGAAGTTGAACAAGTGTTTAAGACAAATATTAAATAATATTCTTATTGGTATATTATTTCTACAAATAATATACCAATATATGTGTTCAATAAGATTCACCCACCCAAACCTGAGCCTGACTTTTAAAACCCGACCCGAACTCGAAACTTGTGTTCAATGAGATTCGGGCTTAAGTGCCATAATTTCACACTGGTTTTATGGATCTTAAAAATCCACCCACACTTTCGGGTTCAGATTTTAAAATCCTCTAAAAGCCGTCCGTGAACAACCCTACTAACCCCACATCTATTAACACAGTTACAAGACAAGCACAAGTCCTCTTATTACCCTTTAGCAATTAGCAGATTGGTCAAAGAATTATATTTATTTTGTTCTCTTCTTTAACGTTTAGACTAATACTATATATAGGAGTACTACACAAACATAATCCCCACATTGCTGGACTCCACTGAATAAATCATTTTTTAGTAAGTAACCAAATTGTGGGTTCTTTTTTGTTGTCTCTAAGTTCCTAACATAAAAGCTTCCTAAGAGCACCTCCACAGTTCGTTTGAGGTAAAAAAAATGTCAAAATGCATATTTTACAATTTCGTTTCGACGAAACTTTACAGTTGTCAAAAGGCAAAAAATGCATATTTTTTATAAAAATTAAACAGGCAAAATATGATGTTTCGTCTGTAATTAAAAAAAAATTTATATAGTCAGAAACTGAGAAAATATTAATAAAATATACAAGGCGAAACATGTTTCGTCTTGTATTTTAAAGAGGTTTTTTGCAAAAAAATTGCAAAAACAATTTATAAATTTGCAAAAAAAAATTAAATAAATGCACCCAATAACCAAAGATGGTAATTTGCAAAAAAATAAGGAAATGGGACACAATGGCCTGGACGAAACATCATGTTTCATCCGGCCATTATATGCATATTTCTGGGATTTTTTATTGTTGTTTAATTTTTTTTAATTCAGACGGAAACATCATGTTTCGTCTGATTATTTAAAAATATAATTAAATAACTGAGAGGCATAATATGCATTTTACTATTTCAGATGCCATTCATATCTTTCTACTGTAGCCAAATACATAAAAAATGGTAAAATAGCCAACGACTACAGTATTTCTAAAATGCGAAAATGGCAAAAAAGCAAACGCGGACTCTGGGTGCTCTAACAACTGATTTTCTCTAACTGACACGTGTCAACTGTAGGTCTCATTGGCTGTCCAATAAGATTCAGGGTTCACTAGTGTTGGTAAGTTCGACGAAAGCGAGTAAAGAAAAGAAGGACCCAGCTCCAATTACACGAGGACCATCATCTTTTTCTTTGCTTGCTTCAGATCGTATCTATATCTCTATATTTAATTTGATAGTGTAATTGGTGTTTTTCACATATAGACCTTCCTATCTTCATCTTTTAGCACATATCTATCCACTCAAATTACTATTTGCAGAAATACAAACCACTTGAACTTTTAAATGCATACTCATTCTGTGGAGCTTTTCGGTTGGATATAAGAAAATTAATAAAAAATATCAAGTTAATTTTCTTTCAATTTAAACAAAACTAGTAATTTGCACGTGCCGATGCACGTCTTAATAAATATAATTTTTTAAAATAAAAATTTAGACATAATCTGGATTTGAACTTAGAACCTCCTTTATAATAGTTATGCACGTGTATTGCACGAGTTGGTAGATTGACAAAACATTTACAAATGACACTAAGGTCTTCTCCCATTATAATATTAGAAATAGGAGTATTTCTTAGTTTTTAAGAATAGTGGGGGTACATGCTAATTTTCACATTAAATGGTGACATTTGCTAAAATATCTCTTTTTTAGGCGCTGCACGTGCATCACACGGGTATGTTCAGTGGATTTAGTTTGCCGTATATTGCACGTGTTTACTCAGTTAAAAAATTAGGATTTGTTGGTTTACAACCCCAACTCTCCCATTAAAATAGTAGAGATTAATGACTCACATTCACTTTCACAAAAAAAATATCATAGACACGTGTTTACTGGCAAATCTCGTTAATTAATAGAATCTGTTTTTGATCCAGCCAAAATGTGGTGTTTGTTTAGAAATCGTAATATAACAACGTTTTCCCGGAATTATTTCAACCCATTTTAGTCCACTCATAAATAACGAAGAATCAAACTTCAGATTATAGTCTACCATAGAGTGGTACAGATAAACAACAATAATGGACAGTAAGAGCATCCACAGTCGTTCGCTATATATGCCATTTTGCTATAATATAGCAAACGGACCTCTGTAATCGTTTATCATTTTGTCATTTTTTAGCAAACGACCCAAATCATCTCTATTAAAGGCCATCTTCTTTCCGATAAATTATTCTAGCAGCCGGTATGCAGATTCATTTCAAACCTATCATAATACAAAATCACTCTTAGAGCATTTGTAGTTGTTCAAAATTAAAAATTGGGTATTTGACTTTTAGAAATATGAAACTTGGGTTAGAGTTGCAGTCGTTCAAACCCAAAATTTGAGTTTTGATTTTTAAAAAAAGACGAACGTTAGATGAAGTATCGTCCCATCAAAAATTAATTTTTTTGAAATAAAAAAGTCTCGAACGCGGAATGATTTTCCGTCCGATAGATTTTTATAAAAATAAAATTAAAGACGAAAGATCGTCTTTTGTCCGGTACTTTTTTTTATAAAAAAATTGAACGGGCGAAACATGATATTTCGTCAGTTATATATTCCAAATTCCTATATCTTCTCTGAAATATAGTCGACTATTGTTCACCTCAAACCCAAAATTTAGGTATTTTGCCAACGACTGCAGTACGCTTTTTTTTTCAAATTTTGCAAAAAATAAATTTCTACCTAAGACTACAGATGCTCTTAGCGATCTATATTTGAAATCATTTCAAATATATCATACCAAAAAAATATTAGCATATACAATACACAAACATCAAACAATAGCAATTGTTACAACTTACAAATACTAGTATAATGTACGTGTGATGCACGTCTAAAAAAAATAAAATCATCAAATTAAATGAATATATACGTAGAATAAGAAAAAAATAGTTTATATTTAAATATTTTGATTTGGACTACATGTGTGATACAAATTTATATTTATTGGATATATCATAAAGTATAACAGTATATTATACGTGGTTATATAATTACAAAGTTAGGATTTGTTACTCTCCCATTCAAATAGTAGAGATATCCGATTCTCCAAATACTCCGACTACTATTACAAATACTAATAAGAGGCCATACATGCAAAAACCCAATTTCCATTGACTTATCTTCCCCATTTAAATAATCATGCCAACCTCAATTCCTATATTTCTCCCCCAATTATTCTCATCGTCCTCAATGTTCTCCTTCAAATCCCCTCCCTCACCCAAAAACTTCCATAGTTTCCAATCCACCGCCATGGATTCCTCCTCCTCCTCCACCACCACCACCACCAATCGCACCTCCCCCCGCTCCCTCCAGGGACCCCGCCCCACCCCTCTCAAAGTCCGTAAAGACTCCTACAAAATTAACAAAAAACCCCCTACAATCCCGCAAATGCCCAGCATGCCCCTTGTGCAGCAGCAGCAGCAGCAGCAGCAGCCGGTCATCATCTACACGGTCTCCCCCAAAATCCTCCACACCAACCCCTCCGATTTCATGACGCTCGTCCAGAAACTCACCGGCCCAAATCCTCATTCAGTCGACTCTCCCTCCGTCTCCAACTTGATCAATTCCGTCAACTCAGCTCTCTCCCCCGCAGCAGCAAGATTTGCTGCTGGCACTGGCACCAGTAAATCCTCGCCCAGGACGAATATAAGCAGCTACGCCAGCCATCATAATCATATTCTTCTTCACGATGCTGCTACTGCTGCTGCTAGTACTAGTAACGACGACGGCATGTTGCTCGACAGGCCCACCACGATACCGGGGATTCTCTCCCCACTGCCATCGTCGCTGCAGCCCATTCCGTCCAGCTTTTTCTCGCCGATTACTTCCTTCGATCTCGGCTCGCTCAGCTTCTTGAATGATCTCAGCCCTGGAGTTGGAGGTGGTGGTGGTGGTGGAGGAAATTTCATGGTTAGTCCCACTAACCTGTTGTCGGCATCGGCGATGACATCACCGGGGTGGGAGTTTTACAGTCAATTTGATTTGTAATAATTTTTTAGGGATTTTTTATTTGGTTTTTTTTTGGGGTTGTTGTGGGTAGTGTATGACGACTTAATTAGGAGATTAATTTTATTTGTATTGTATGACACTTGGATTGATTGGGCTTATGATGTTAGTTGGCCGTTGGCGTATTATTGGATTTGTATTTGTTTATTGGAGATGGGTACAAATAGTTGGTGTGGTGGTTGGTTGCTTGGTTTTATCTACTATACGTATAAGTATAAATGGGAGTGAAGGAAGGACCAATGCTTATGATTATTTTTGTTAATTTTTAGTGGAGGTTAATTTGTCTTGTTGTTATTAAGGTGTTCTTTCTCTTTGTCATTATATGCCAATCCCTTTTTGTTTTGGATTGTACTTGAATTGCAGATATGCACACATGGTGACATGTACATGACATACATGATCTATTGGGTTATATTTCTTAAAAGGTAATCTAAGTGAGATAGATATTAGTGCAATCTCACTCTATTGCATGATGAATATTTACTACTAATCAAAATATAAGTCATTCCAGATTTTTATAAAAAGTACTATCAATTTTAATTTTTAAGTTCATAAAAGAGCTATCAACTGTGAAATGTCCAATTTGTCATCTTCTACAATTTTAATACTACTTATTTATTAAAAAAATTATATAAGGATGAAATTGAAAATCTCATAAAAAAGAATTTGATGAACGTTTAAGAATAACAAAATATTTACCTCAAAAACTTAAAGTCAACTTATATTTGGAAAAGAAAAAAAATTGGAATAACTTTTATTTTAAAACGGAAGGAGTATTACAGTTACTCCTAGGGTTAAGAGGGTTAAGAGTAAGCAGTTAAAAGGGAAATTTAGGAGTGGCAAAAGATCCTTTTGGAAGACATCGGTATAAACGCTATGCTCAAATCTCTAATATTATAATGGGAGAGTTGGAGTTGTAATGTTGTCAACATACAAACCCGTGCATTGCACGTGCAACTCTAACTCTCCCATGTGAGAATTGGAGTTGTAATGTTATTAACATACAAACCCATGCGTTGCACGTGCAACTCTAACCCTCCCATTAATTACAACAAAGACAAACAAATAAAAAAAATCACATATTTAAAACGTGCAAAACAATTTTACAATATATTTTTAACACTAAACATACACATATGTTGCACGTACAACTCAAATTCTACTTATAAACACGTGCATTGCACGTCCAAATTGTAGCTTTTCCTTCAAAATATTTTTTACCAATTACGTACAACACACGTCCAACTCCAAAACTATTTCTTAACACGTAAATCACACGTGACAATCCTCCAACTCTTATCAAAACGTGCATCGCACGTCAAAAATACTAGTCCTAGTAATTGGAGCATTTGGACTAAAATAGGAGAAGATAAATACGTTTGGAACTGTAATACCAATGGTATACTTTTCCTTTATTGTCACTGGTGCCGTAAAGTCTTCAAAAACGATGTAAATCATTTTTAAGAACCAGTCCTTGTTAATCAATGGCTGCCTTGAGTTGAAATTTAATAGCTGATGTTGAGAGAGGGAGAGTTGATGCTGGCAGCAACTTGATAAAGGAGGCCGGCTGCTTCTTTCATGGAAATTGCCATCTTTAAGTATGTATCTAATTTGAAACTAGATGATTAAACAAAACAAATGCATGCACTAGGTACACTTTGATTATTAATTATTTGCTAATCATGAAAGAAACTAAATAAGAAGCAGAAGAAAAATGCATGGTGAGGTAATCAAAATTGACTGCTAGAACAAAATTAATCCAATTTTTTATGTAGAAAATGACTAGGACAAAGGCTATTCTTTCACTCTCAGCCCCAAGTCAGCTATAGCAAATTAAAGGGTGAATCCTCCTAATTTAACCAAGGAAATGACCCTCACTCACTAGATCTCAATGCAGATAACGCCTGCTACTTTTTATGCTAAGTCAGTTTAAAAGAGGAGGGTTTAATTTGTTAGATAGACGACTATCAGTATTGAAACAATCGGATTTATACACAATGAATCCTAAAGATAGCCAGTTTTTATTGCATCCTCCCTTTCGAACTACTTATCATTATCATATATACAATAGTCTGTGATCCAACCGTAACACTACCACTAGTGTTCATACAGTATTCTATTTGTTGTTTGCAATTTATATTATCATGCAGTTGTGTTGATTAGTGTTAAAAGCAGTAGGACAGTTAATAAGTTGGACACTACGTTGTAGTTCCGACTTCATCAATCAATCAAACAAGCAAACAAACAAACAAACATGTATATAGCCACTCTGACTCCTAAGAAAAAAACTTCGTCATCGTTAAATAATCATCGTCATAATCCCGTTTTATTTAAGCCCTTGTGTAAGCTAAGCCTTAATCTAATACTCCCTCCGTTTCACTTTAAGTGATATTCAGGAGTTTTACACATAGATTAAGAAAGGGTGAGATAAACATTTGTTTCCCTCTATACCCTTATTAATAAGTCTCCATGATTTAATTACTAATTCTTTTTCCAATACAGATTCAGATTTCAAAAAATTGTAATTAATGTTTTCTCAATACAAATTCTGTTTTCAAGAGAAAATAGAATTACTAATTCTTTTTCCAATACAGCTAGCATTAAATTTTTGGAGAAAATAAAATCTAGAAAGTTGAAACTACAATTTTCTAAAAATATTTGTTAGGATAAAGATGAGTAATTAAGACAAAATCTCAACATAAATAAGGGTTTCCTTGAGAAAAAAAAAAGGAAAAAAATTAGATAATATCACTTAAAGTGAAACAAGAAAAAAATCCAAAATATCACTTAAAGTGAAATGGAGGGAGTATCTTTTAATAGGTTGGGTATAGGAAGAGAATATATGGTACGGAAAACGTAGTTAATTGAGTTATGAGGGTGATATTAATATTGAATGTTATAGAAGCAACGAACTGTAATAAAAACAGAGAGTTGACACAATTAAGCAGAAAATGGAAGAGCCAAGGGCAAGGCTCTACGAAGTCAGAAGGGCCAAAGTCAATAATATTATTATCAATGTGATAAGATATATACAGTATACATATATATACTCCAGAGCTTTTAGGAATTGATATTTGAGAAGGTGGTCAATGTCTCAACTGACGAGAAGAGTGGTCAAAATAATCAGGCCCACTTTTCAATTTATACAGCTAGAGGTCAACGGAAGGAAATCTCATCCAAAACTCGAACATTTTACATCTGAATAAATGATTTATAATGTAAAATGCAAGTGTTTCTCCTCCGCAATATAGGCATTGAAGGTCCTAAATCCTAATTATTCTCTTCAGCCAAAATTATTGTCAATCGTTTTTTGTTTCATTTAAATTACGTATATAACAAAAGAGAATCTCTAATTATCACCGACTAGTAATTTACACATGTGATGCACGTTTTAATAATTTCAAAAAAATAAAAATAAAAACAAAAACTCTGATATAGGAAGGATTTGAACTGGAAACATCCTATTTATTAGTTATGTCCGTGGGTTGCACCTGTTGGTAGAATAACAAAATGAAAATAAATGACACTAAGGCCTTCTCCCATTATAATATTAGAGATTAGAGATTAGAGATTTTTAAAAGGACATTTAGGAGGCTAATGCTTTGTGGTGCAGGTTCCTATCATCCTATTTTGGTCTCTTCATTTTGGTGGTTTTGTGTGCAGGTTCTTAGCCCGGTGTTGCTTTTATTGTCCCGCTTTTTTTCGGTCTCAAATGTACTGGACTTTGGATTTTTTATGGGCTTGATATTTCCTTTTAGATCATTACATGTTCTGTTGTTTAGCTGTATGAATGTCATATATTCTTTACTACTCTTATATTTCCTGTTCCTAATGCTAACCTCTCTAATTCCAGATGTTATAGTTTTATTTTCCTTTATTGCTAATGCTTCTTTGGCTTTATGAAGGTTTTAGATACTTTCTTCCTGTTCTATTGAGGTTTTCTTCTCGCTAAGCATGTTCCCGCTTGTCTTGTTGAGAGGTCTTATAGTTTTTCTATGTTTTATCTATGTTGGGTGTGTTTTGTTTTGTTGCGGCTACCTGTTTGGGAGCACTGTGTTTCCTACACTTTTGCTCTTCAGGCTATTTTGGTGTAGCTTTTGGCTGAGGTGTTTGATTGCCTTCTGACTTCTGGCCGAGCTGCTGTGAGTTTCGATCACTCTGAGTTTTGATGTTGCTGCGAACTCTGTTCGGGTCCTTCGTTGAATCAGCTATCTTATTACTTGTTGGACCTCGACTCAATGCTGATTTTCTCATGCTGTTGTAGTCTACTGCATTTGTCTTTATTGATTTTAGCGTTCTGTTTTGCCGATACCTTTTTCTGTCACTGATTTTACACCTTGTGAAATTATTTGATATATGATACCTACTATATTAATATATTTATTTGCTGTGCTGGAGTCTTTAAGACTATTCTTTATATCTTTGTTTCAAGCTCACAGTATCTATAACATCGATTAGTAGTCCCTAGTCCGTATGGATCGGGAAATATATAATGCTCATTCATCAGTCAACTCTGCAGATGATAATTCCGATAGACTTACATTCTCAGAGCATATGTAGGCATCTTCCAAAATTTTCAAAATATGAGAATTACGATGCTGTAGTCGTTGACAAAAAATCCAAAAAATGAGTTTTTGGTGAACGGTAACCATCCAAATATGACAGACGATTTGAGATTTTGGAAAATATAGTAAACGGTTTATCGTTTTCCGCATCGGACAAAAAAAGAAATTTCGTCGAAAAGAATTTGGCAAATCTGAGAAGTATCGGACGAATTTTAATTTTTTGTCCGATCGAAAAATTTTAAAAAATTTTGGTAGAGACGGTAATTCGATTTTCGACCATACATTTAAAAAAATATGAAAAACAAAAACCCACGTGATACCTTGGACAAGAGAAGGATTTCCGTCCAGGCAATTTTGTGATTTTAAAAAAAAATTAAAAATGGATGGACGGAAAATCTTTTTCCGTCCGTTCCAATAATTTATAAAAAAATTTGAATTTTTTCCTTCAGACGATAATTCGTCTTTCATCTGAGATTTGAGAATTTATGAATACCCAACTTTTGGCAATCGATGACTGCATGGCAAAACCATTTTTACGATTTCCATTTGTCAAATACCAAAAAATAGCTGAAAACGACTACAGATGCTCTCATAAAAGATAGAACTTGAATCTGTTGGATATATAGGTATATTCACAATATAATAGAATATTATTGTGTATAATGTTCTATGGGGCAACACATGCTTTGCACGTGTTATCTGTTTAATTGTTGGACCGGGTTGAGTGGGCATAAAGACCAGTACTGTAACGCCCCGCACTCAGCCGTACGTACGCACACAATTAATTAAATTCTAGCCACGCCCACCACAGGCTGCCTCAAAAGGGTGTCCGGACAGTTGGGTAACTCTTCTTCATAGGCTTCCAGGCTTCCTAATATATCTCTATTTCTCTCCTATTTCATAGCCGATATGGGACATATCTTCCCATGGTCAACCCGGGGTCAAAGCACACCCATTCCACTCATGCATTCTTTCTTCATTCATTTATTCCATCTAGCCCATAGATCATCTTCTAAGCCCATCACACCATCCAAGCCTATAGGATCCTCTATAGTCCCACATTTAATACCTTTCACTTTCTTTCTTTCCATCCATGCCACGTCACTTTCAATCCTTCCATTATATCTTTCTTTCTACTACTTCTTATATATATATATATATATATATATATATATATATATATATATACTATATACTATTCCTTCCATATACTATTATACGGAAATATATACTATTCCTTCCATATACTATTATACGGATATACGGGGTCTCACAAGTACCCTAAACCCAGTTTATCTCATATAAAAGCTGGTCTAGAGGTAGTGCTCTGTGATATTCCAATACTGATAAGCAGGGTATAATATCTTAAGCGGCTATGAGATATAAACCCTAACCCTAATTCATCATCTTAATTTAACAATTTTAAGATATTAGAAATTAACTTTGAGATTAAGAGAGAAAAAGAGATGGACCGATCGATCAACGAACTCAGTCGTCGGCGCCGATACCCTCGGCGCTATCACAGGTCCGCAAGCCAACGAACGGCGTTGCCGCTGCATCTTCTCCTTGCTTTGATTGGGTCTGTTTGTTAGCCCAGTCACCAGATCCCGACGCACGTCGCCATGTGCCACTGCTGCCCGTCGTCGCTTTTGTCGACAACCCCCTGCGCGATCTCGTCGTCTCCAACTATCAAATCTGAAACCCACTTTAAGAGAGAAATCTTCGGAGTCCGTCGCTGTGTCCAACCGCAGCCACCGCCGTCGTTGTCGTCGTAGGCCGGTGGCGCACCCTATCGTCGCAGGCCGGTGGCGCACCCCACCATTGCGGCCACTGCCAGATGTGACTCGCTTCTCCTATCTTCTCAGATCCGGCCTTTTGAATTGTGGGTTTCACTGTTTGGTGATTTAGGAATAGGATTCGATCCATTTCAGATCCAAATACAGCATTCCCATTCACTGAAGATTTGTTGTTCCCTATTTGGAGAGAAAAGGGGAATGATTGTTGTGTGGTGACAGATCCACTTGGAGTCACACGCTTTTTGATTGGGTTCAAGAGTTGCTGTCTCATGTTCGGGTAATTGGAGCAGATCCAGATTCAGATCCAGTCCAAAAAGTTGTTCTATTGGTTGGAGATGTTGTTTGGTGTTTGGATTGTTGAATCAGAACTAAATTAAAGATAAGTTCTTTACCTGCATATATATTTTAATTATTTGTTGTTGCTATGTGCTAAAGTACAAAAACTGTGTTAATCATTGTTTAATTAAACACAAGTTTGGATAATCGTTTTAGCTTTGCGCTAAGGATCGAATATCCCTTTTGATAAGTTAAATTATAGATTCTGACTGTAAATTTGTATCCTCAATTAAATTATTGTTAGAATAAATAGTACTAATAATTCATTTAAATGGCTAATTTTAACAATTTGATGATGTAGGAACTTTAAAGTTACTTACAAATTGTGTGTGTTGGAGATGATAGATATGCATCACAGTTGAATAAGTCTGTACTACGCATGCTTCTCCATCGAATTTGGAAACCACTTCTAACTTGAAGTGCCGGTATGATCTACTCTAATTTTTCTTAGTACTTTCATGTGATGAATGTGTTAACATTTTGTGCGTTTGATCACATAATTAGGAGTTTTAGATCATAATTATTCTCGCCGTGAAAATTAGCATGTATAGGGTTGTTAAGTGTTTTATCATACTATGTGTATAAATATTTTGACAAATCCACTGTTTGCAGTTTGTGTGAGATTATATATTTGCTTCTCTCATTAAAAATAAATAAATGATGCATAAGATCTGTAACAAATGTCCGTAACTTAGATAAGAGCATCCTGTAATGCAGAATATGACTCCATTATTTGCGTTTTGTTCTTTCTCGTTCGTTGTACTATATGTGTAAAATTGAATTATAAAATACTGGTCATTATATCGTTTAGCGTCTCGAAGATGATCAAGAACGAATAAAAGAAAATATAGCTCAATGTGTTTGAGCAAGTAGACATTGTTAGAATCACTAGGGAAAGCAAACAAATTTGTAAAACATGGTAGAGTAATTTTGTTTTAACTCTTATAATGTGCATATATTGTCAATCGCATGTATAAGTTGAGTTTAACAAATGAGACAATTAATAAAAATAGTTCTAATTGTGTTTAGTTCCTGAACATAGCATAATTGGGTGGGATTTGAGAACTATATATTAAATTGTTTGTTCTTGTTAAAACTCATAACTCTACTAAATGACACTCCATTAAATATGGCAAATATGAAAGTTGTGCTCAGATTATGATCACTAGAAATTATTTTATATGGTCTCTAGGAGCACACAACTTCTTGAGTCAATACATTCTGATATATGTGATCTCAGTAGCTTTGTGACTAGATGAAACGATAATAGCTCAGAAGTATTTAATCACCTATGTAGATGATTATTGAATGTTTGTCATACATATATGGAAGATGTAGCACTCGCAATTTTGAGGAATTAAAATCTAGTTAAATGCTAAAAATCAAGGGTTCAGTGTTGATGGAGGTGGTGAATATGTTTAATAATTTTAGAGTAATTTGCATTTGGTATAATCTCTAGTGCACTATATTTACCATTGTCAAACAGTATTGATAAAGTTAGAATCAAATACTCAGTAAAATGTTGAATTCTATGTTATTGACTGTTAGTTTGACTTTGAGTAATTATGAGTGATGTTACATTATCAATCATATTTCTAATTTGTTACTACACTCTAAATTACTTACACCCTGTAGATTAACGGTATAAAAACACAAATAATTTTTGTCAAAGTGAAAAATGTGGTATGATACATTTGTTAAAGTACATGATCCCAGAAGGCCTAAAGTAGGACCTATAACAAATATTTGTGTATACGTAGAAAGTTCAGAATGTGGTTCTATGGACAGTTTTGGACCTATCTAATTTGGGTTAGTAGAATCTGGACTTGCAAAGTTCTTTGACGATGTGTTCATCAAAAACAAATATATGAAATTATCAATCCTACTGTCACGGTCAATGATTCACTGTTTGAATCAAGAACCAGTCTTACTGACACTTAAACTTGAATGACAAATGAGCTCAAAAGAGTCTTTAGTAGACAATGAGATGATTTTGTGTCATACAATAATACTTTAAATTAGTTGATCTGCCAAAATGGGCTAAAACTATAGTAAGTAAGTGGGGTTTTGTAGAAGAAACTTAATTTTGATTGTTCAGTAGCAATTTAATGCACTTCTAGTAGCTAAGAATTGACTGGGATAAATGGGGTAGACTGATTTGTTATCTACTCACATGTTTGTCATATTGCTACAATAAGGATTCTTCTTGCCCTTACATCCTTTGAAAATTTTGTTATTCATAAAAGATTTTAAACAGTTTTGTACTGAAAAGTTCTGTACTGAATTTTATATTAAAAAGTTTTGTACTGAATTATTTTGTACTAAGAGTTTTGTACTAATATGTTTAGTGAACAAGATTTACAATTTAGTAAAATCATCGTATGTTTTAAAACATATAATATAGCTAACATATAAATAATTTGACAAATTTCTCAAAGAGCCTAGTATATGAATCAATTAATTCAGATCAGTGCCTTTAATTTTGTGGTGTGTCAAATATAATGGCTATTATTTACTTGGTTTTATTGACATGCATGTTGATTGGAAGTGACATCTCTATTATAAATAGAGATAAAATTGTGCCATCCAAATAAATTTAGCACCTAAGTGGTGTGGACACCATATTATGTATAAGGGCGAGTTTTGGTTGGCAATGGATAACCCTTAGTCAAACTCGATAAATCAATAATGTGTTTTAAAAGTGGGGATATAGTGATTGAAAGTGTTTTGAAACACCTCATGAATATGATAAAAGGTTGACACCTAATGATGGTGCAACTATGAGACAGGTAGATCATTATAAAAGAATTGAAAGTCTCGTGTATACAAAGATCTGCACTAGAATAGATATAGCCTTTGAGGTAGCTATGATCTGCAGATTCACCAATAATTCCATACACATTTGAGTACCCTTAAAAGGCTAATGAGATACTTGAGTGGTACTCAAGAGTTTGCTTTGTGCTACTCAAAGTTTAGTGGAAGTCGACAACTAGTGAATATGTGTTCACACTAGGAGACGCAAAAAAATTATGGAAATTAAAAGGCAAACAAGCATTGCATTTTCATCCAAAAAATCAGACCTCTATGTGTTATCCTCTGCAGGGGAAGAGGCTGAGTGGATTGAATAACTTATTGCTAATCATCCATTGAGAACTTTAAAGTAAATTCTTTAATTCTATTATGCGACTACCATGTTATAATGCACTGTAGCTCATAACTCACTCTATAATAGTAAGAGGAGTATATTAAGGCTAAAAGAAGCCTAGTTGAACTTTCTCATAGATAAAGTGCAATTGCGACAAATATGGCTAATGCTCTTGCTAAGATACTTGAAAGTGATCTAATTATCAAAACTGTGGGGAAAATGAAGTTAAAAGCTATTGAGTCAAAAGCTTTAACATCCAAGTTGTTTTGAGATTTAGAATCCAATTGGAGCCATATAGAAGTTCAAACTGAAGCATCAATTTTAGGCAGTTGGCATGCTTTAGATAATTTGAAAAACTCTATGTAAATTCTGTTAATATATAATTTCATTTCAATTTTGATGATGCTCTATATTTTCATAATTTACTTAGAATCATCTCATTATTCCAAAAGAAAGTATGAAAACTTGTCGATGTGTTTCCGATATTTAGAATGGTTGTTATATCATTCCAATTTTGATGATATAACTCTTTTATGGATTCATGTTTCATTCCAATTTTGATGATTCAGAATTAACAATAACTGATTTGACTGTTCTATCATTCCAATATGAAATATAGTATAGTTCTTGTACAGAAACTATAATAGTTCTTGTTCTTTATTTTATTAAAGAAACTTGATTGTGATGCTTGCGTTACATTTGCTAAGCTATCGTTGAATTGTACTAAGCTCTTTAGTAGAACCAGACACTTTATGAAATTTGCTAGAATTCTTAGAGATGTGTCTCTTGATATTCTTATTTTTAATAAGCTAGCAAAGATGGAGGAGTTGAATCTGTCAACATAGATTTCAAAATAATGATTTGCTCAAAATGGAGGAGTAAACATAAAGCAGTTTGAAAGGATATAGTTTTGGTTTATTT
Organism: Hemerocallis citrina; assembly: GCA_017893485.1. Taxonomy (NCBI): domain Eukaryota; kingdom Viridiplantae; phylum Streptophyta; class Magnoliopsida; order Asparagales; family Asphodelaceae; genus Hemerocallis; species Hemerocallis citrina. The sequence continues at coordinate 288,846,577 of CM030363.1, forward strand.
ATCTAAAGAATAAATTTGTCACTTGCTTGATAAAATTTCTGTTGAGTTTAAAACTCTTGTGTCATATTTTGTTCTTGAAGTTTATTTGCTTTGGTTGATTTTGAAACTATGACAGATTTCTCTAGTTGGTTTAGTCATTGTGAACTATTCTGTTTTGATATAGTCTTTGAACTATTTGATTATTTTGGTTTAGTCTCATTTGAACTATTCGAGTTATAATTGATTTAGTCTGTGAACTATATTATTTTTGTGAGCCAATGATTTAGCGGGGTATTGCCTAATATATTGAGAATATAGGAGGAGATTATTGGATATATACGTATATTCTCAATATAATAGAATTTTATTGTGTATAATATTCTATGGGCAACACATGCATTGCACGTGTTATCTGTTTAATTGTTGGACCGAGTTGAGTGGGCATAAAACCCAGTACCCTAAATCCAGTTCATCTCATAATAAAGCTGGTTTAGAGGTAATGCTCTATGATATTCCAATACTGTTAAGAAGATATAATATATTAAACGGCTATGACATATAAATCCTAACCCTAATTTCTCATCTTAATTTAACAGAATCATGGTCCAGAAGCGAAAAGGCAGAACCAGACCAATCTAACCTTTAAATCAAAGTCTCACCAATCATCACCTTCAAATCGAACCGGACCTTTGAACTTGAAGAAAGTCAAACGGGGAAATCATGAAGAGAATCTGATCAATTGGAATTTTTTCCCAAACTGTTCCACTTTTTGAAAGTTTTTCCGCCCAAATTTTTTTTAAATTTGCATACTGTCCCATTTTTTTTCTAAAAAAGCGAGCGTGATTAAAACTTCATCACTTTTTCATATAGCGAGTTTGATTTTCGAAAGCCTAAACTTGTTTTCTAAAAAGTGATTGGATTTTAACCAAACTCGCTTTCACAAAAAGCAAGTGGATCGTTTTGGTAAATACTTTCGAAAGTGGGTCAGTTCGGTAAATACTTTGAAAAAGTGGGTCATTTGGTAACAAGTTCAGAAGGAGAGGGATTTTCTCGATGACTGGCCTGGAAAAAACAAAGGTACAAGTTGGATGGTGGGTTTAGAAGGAGGGGAGAGCTCGACTCATGGGCCTCCTGCTGCTAATTACTCCAACACCCACAACTCCATTTCCCTTCCAATGGGTCTTCACATCTTCCTTCAGTGGTTTGTAACTACTAGGAGTTTTAACTCTCATTTCTTTTTTTTTTTTTTTGCTTCTTATATAAAAAAAATCTTCATTAATTTCTGTTTATGTTTCTTTTGTTGTAGATGATGGACGCTGCCTCATTGTCATGGCTTCTTTTGCTTGCTTGGAGTTTCTAGTACTTCTTCTTATGTTTGAGTGTTCATTTCTTTTGTTATTGTTTTTTTTTTTTAAAATTAATTTAAATTTGACTTATTTAATCAAAGGAGAGTATGTATGCTTCATTTCTAGTAATGTTGTGGTTGTGTGTGTTAATCCGTTTGTAATGAAGTTAATGTTTATTGCTACTTGTGTTTGATATCAATGATTAGTCTGTTGGATTAAGTTGGGCTTTGACTGTAATGTGGGGGGATGGTGCCAAAAAACTGAGTTGAAAAGGGTTTTCAGAGCTGGACCGAGGGATGTATATACCTTTGGTATTGTAGCAGGTTTATAAGAGAAGATATACTCTCCTTCCTTAGGTTTCAAAATATATAAAAATCACTTTAGGTTTCTACATATCTATTAAGTAAAAAAATTTAGAATTGACAAAAAATACAACATTCTTAATTTTTAAAGCTCAAAAATGAGCTATCAATTATAAAATATCGAATTTGTCATTCTATATAATTTTAGCATTGTTCCTTTTATAAAAGTAGTTAAGGGTAAAATTGAAAATCTTATTAAAAAGTATTAAAGTAACTTAGGTGTTAAAGTGACCCAAACGGAGGGATTCAATTTTGGGACTTGTTACCAAAATGATCCACTTTTTGAAAGTACTTACCAAACTGACCTACTTTCGAAAGTATTTATCAAAACGAACCACTCGCTTTTTGAGAAAGCGCTTTTTCAGAAAGCGAGTCTATCCTTTCGAAAATCAAAAGCCTGACACTCGCTTTTTGAAAAAGCGATGAGATTTTAACTTTTAACCACACTCGTTTTTTTAGAAAGCGAGTGAGACAGTTTGGAAATTTTTTTAAAAAGTCGGACAGTTTGGAAAAAACTTTCAAAAATTGGGACAGTTTGGGAAAAAATGTATTGTAAGATAACCGTTATATTTTGATATTCGAGTAAGATTGTTATCGTATATAATAAGAGGTAAAACTCTCACACTGGGCGTATTAATTTTTATTCTCGTATTCTTATTATAACTATATATTATTGTAACCCCTGTTTTCATTCATACGTATTTTTTAAAGTATTTTCTGTATTTAAATCCTCAGTATCTTATAACTATTCTTCCTTAATTGAGTTTATTATTGTAACTCCTGTTTCCCGTATTTGTATTTTATACCGTATTTTTCTCAATTGTACTCTTTTGTCTATTTGAGATCCCGTATTTTATTTCAGTTCGAATAAAATCATTTATTTTTGTCTCAACTCAATTTGTGGGTTCTTTTGTCAAATTCGATTGTGTGCCATCTTGCACCGTTCTTCATGAGAAATAGACCGATTATTCTCGTTTATCTCTCTAATCCCCATTTCTTCTGTTTATTGTGCATTTTGACCATTTCTTCTGTTGGGCTCTTTTTCAAACGGATCCCCAAAACCCTTGAACCCGCAAACCCGCTAACCCTAGTATATAAACCCCTACCCTAACCCTAATTACCTCTATACTGTTTAACCCTAATCAAAACTACCGCCGCTAATCATCTTCCCTAATCACCTTCGTCCCGTTCCTTCTCCTCCATTTTCGCAACCGCCCAAACCATCTCCGATCGCCTCCGAGCAATCCCCTCACCTTCGCCATACCCTTCCACCCTCGTCAACCCACTCCTGCTCGCCATCCCTCCACCGTAGAACTCCCGAACCCATCGCCATTAACCCAACAACTCGAACCCATTATCCGAACACCTCCGACCACCTCTACTCGACCCCTCACCGCCTCGTCGAACCCCTCAGCACCACCGCCTCCACAAACCTCCATCGACGTCGCCTCCATTTCCCCACAGCGCCGCCGAGTCCCTGTTTTCCCTCTCCCCTGTTCGAAACCACGAACAGAGCCCGCCGCGCGTCGCTTCTCGACGTCGTCGCCGCCTCACCGCACTCCGTCACCGCCGCAGTCGCCGCCAGCGAACCAACCACGCCGTCGCCCCTCTCTCTCGAGCTCTGCTCAGTCGCACGTCGAACGAAGAAGAAGAAGAACGAAGAAGAAAAGGAGAAAGAGCGGGAGCGATTCTCAGCCGCCAGATCTCATCAAGATTCGCGCTCTTGATCGGTGTTCTGTGTTCGTTCCGCAGCAGATCCGATTCCGTGTTCGCTGTTCTGGGATTGGATCCGGTGCACAGGAGTGATCTGATTGGACGTGTTGCTGTTTCGTGTTCTACCCGCAGCCGATCCCACTTTGCTGTACGCTGTTTGGGCCGATCGTGTGTGCTAGGAAAGCTCGATCTCCGATCAATTTTTGCACGCGCATTTCGAGGACATCTTCGGGGATTTTCTTCTCAAATTTGCTTCAACAAGCGGAGATTTTAATCGTCGATTTAAGGCAAGTAACCTTGTACATTCTCCTTGAAATACCACATATAGCTAGATTGTGACTCCCTTTGGAAATATCATAGTAAATCAATTTGAACCTTCAAACTCACCAATCTAAGAGTCACAAAACTTCCTCGTATTAAATAATAATTCAATTGAACTCTTTTATCCCCTTGAACCTGTGAATCACATGGACATATGAATTAAGGACCCCTAGAAGTTGTAGACGCATATAAATTTAGTGTTTTGGCAAATTTGTGATTATTATGACTTGAAAAATATTATTATTTGCTGTTTGATTCCCATTACCATGTATTAGTGCCACGTCATGGGTGACGGGGGCCACCTCTAGAGCCTACGGGGGCCACCTCTAGAGCCCATTATATGATTACATGATGTATGTTTGAGATCACATGGAACTAAGTGCCACGTAGAACTAAGTGCCACGTCATGGGTGACGGGGGCCACCTCTAGAGCCTACGGGGGCCACCTCTAGAGCCCATGGTTGATCACCTGCTAGTTTGATGCCTGAGTACACCGCCCTATAGACTCCACTACTAGGTCTAAGCGCAATTGATTTGACTGTAGCAACCATGTAGTATAATGGATGCATGTCGTGCTACCTAGATAGTAATAATTACAAGACTTGAACTTGACACCTGTCACTTGATACCTGATGATATGATACATGAAACATGACACCTGAGACTTAAAGCCTGGAACTTGATACTTGGACTTGACATTTGGAACCTGACATTCAAAATAACATATGACACTAGACTTGAGGTTGTCGCTTGATATTAAATACCCCTATAAGTATACCTGACATGTGATTCACCACTAACAGTTGTTATCCAATCTAGTCATTATGATGTTCCCTCTTGCTAGCTAGTCTTTGAATTTGCCACTACTTCTTATAACCTTGCTTATTCTTGATTCCAATTCTTATTTTCCCCTTTCTTGTACTTGCTTTTACTATTTGTGGCCCTAGCTTGCACTAAGGGCATTTTCTCTTGTTTTCCCTTCGTTTTCCTGTTTATATTTATTAAGCAGACATGGGAGACAAGTTATCTGCTGGAATTGGCGAGCAGACATTTCAGGTTTTGCTTGGAGTAAGGACCTGTTTAAATAATTGCTTTCTTTAAGGTATTTATTTCTTCTGTTGTTTAAGACTTGTTTCCGAGTTTATACTTGATCCAGACATGTGAACTATTTGAACATTATTATTTGTTTAAATTATTTTCTGCTGCTTAATAAATTGTTCATGCATGCTTGGTTATATATATTTCTCTTGTATATTCTTGTTATGATGCTGAGTCGATCCTACAGCTTATGGATGATGAAAAAATCATTCGCTGGGCTTCGTCACGTGCTCGTATTCCATATTTTTGGGAAGCGGGGCGTGACAAGGTTTTTAGTGGTATCAGAGCTCAGGTTTGGCTAATGTGTTAGTTTGACTAATACATTAGACATGCTTGACTCAGTCAGGATTAACTCAACATTAAACAAACCATGCAACCACATGAATAATTTAATAGTCAACTCGATCTGGATACAAGTCTTATTCCATCCATTTTGATCCCTTCATATTCAATTCTTTGATTCATTGTTTCCTTCCATCTCTTGCAGTCATCCTGATTTATTGAGTCCTTATTGGGTACAATTTATTCTTCTGTGCCCATATTCTTTTGATTCCGTAGCAAGCAATCTCTTATTTTTCGCTTGCCTCGTTGATCCCCTCTTATTTCAGTTCGTGTGTCGTTCATTACTTTTCGTGCCTTGCGTTCATCTTCAACTGTTGACTCACTTTGAGTATCATGCTAGTTATTCATTCTCTGCTATATTCTCTTCAATTCCGATTTTGCCCTCGTCCTTCTCCCTTCGTATTCAATTCCTTAATTTTCTTTTGTCCCTCCTAGTCATCATTCTCTTTAACTCCTTATTGGATGTAGCTTCATTTTTCTCCTACTTATTTTTCTGTTTATAATTATTTTTTTTCCGAATACTTTCTATACTTCGATGATTAATTATTATATTTACTTTCAATTTTCTATAAAAAAAAAATGTTTCTTAATAAAGAATTTGTTTTTCCGAACAATGGTGTATTTTTAACTTCACTTATCACTTTTTAATCGACTATATATTTCTACCGAACTATTTTGATAAGACAATTCTTATTTTGTTGTATAACGTTGTTATTACTACTGTTATTATTATTACTATTATTATCATTATCATTACTAGTATTATTATTATTGTTGCTACTATTGGTATTCTTATTGCTGCTTTCATTATTTTATTATATTGTTAATATTAAAAATTTCTTTCACAAAAATGTTGGGCACAAACTATATCTCGTCTTGCATTATTATTTTTACTAGTGTTGCTGATATTTTAATATTATTGCTATTATTATTATTATTATTAACATTCTTTTTGCGATTACTATTATTATTACTGTTATGATCATTGTTATTATCATTATTATTCTTATTGTTATTAGTATCGATACTTTATTATTATTATTGTTATTAATACTATTACTTTTATCGTTACTATTATTAATACTAATTTATTTCGAGCCTAAGCATGCTCAATTTTATATACATTTCACCACTACATTGCAATCTAATATCGAGACGGCAAATATGCAACTCGATGTCAATGGAGGCAAATTGCAACTAGATATCGGCGAGGCAAAATGTGCAGCCGAATATTTGGACGGCAATTTGAAACCTGATGTCGTGAAGGCAAATATGTAACTTGATGTTAAGGAGGCAAGATTTTCTACCTATTACTAATTTATTTTTCAAGACTCGTTACTTATATAATGAAACTGATGGTAAAAGAATACTTTCGTTATTATTGGTATTATTAATATTACTGTCATTTCAATTGATGTTATTATTATCGTTTTCATCACCTTTATTACTGTTATTATTTTTATTATTAATACTGTTGCTTTATTGATATTATTGTTATTTTGATATTGTCATATTATTATTATCATTGTTGATATTAATTTTAATGCTATTATTATTATTGCATTATTTTCATGAATGTGTTGAATTCTATTTTGTCGTGTATGTATTATCGTTATTATTAGTATTGTTGATATTTTTATTTCATCGTATTATTATTACCTGTATGATTATGACGGTTTTTATTTCTGTTATTATTATTGATATTATTATTATTATTTTGTTACTAATATTGCTAATTTTGTTATTATTATTGTTATTATTAGTTTTTATTGTCATTATTATTTTCTATTACTGTTGATATTATTATCATGGATATTGTTACTATTAGTATTCCTGTTAAAGTCATTAGTTTTGATGTATACTATATATTTTGATTATTTGAATTGAAGCTCAATTTTATATTCTTTGCATCCTTGTTTATATCTATCCTGAACCCATACTCTCTTTGATCTGGTGCCTCATTCCTTTCTTCCTGCTCGGATCGTCGCTTGGTGTCACGTGGTCTACAACATGTCTGGAGCTTGGAGTGTCACCATCAGAGTAGCGCAGCGGAAGCGTGGTGGGCCCATGACCCACAGGACCTAGATCATGTTGTTGTTTCTCCTTTCTTGTATTGTGTTTTGTTCCATTCCTTGCACCAATTGCTGTCCCCTATCTCTTGCTTTTGTTCTCATCCATTGACTCATTGCGTGGTGCATCTTTCCCTTGTCGCTCCCTTCTCCGATTCCAGCTCTTTCTATTCGTTCACCTCCTTGCCTTGTTATCTTGCAAGTCTTGTGGTGTTCAGTGTTCTTCTTCGTTTTGATACCGGTTATTTCCTTCTTGCATTCCCTCCTGCCATCATGTACCCATTCATTATTGGATTCATTTCTTTCCTGTCTTCCATCTCCTTGGTTTCAGTTCTGCCTACTCCTTCATCGTATTTATTATCTTGCGTTATTTGGATCCTTTAGATACTGTTATTCTCTTTCATGCCATCCATTTGACCTCGTTGTTATCCACTCCCTTCTTATTTTGGTGTTACCACCAAGTTGACTTCTCCTTGGATCCCTTGTTTGTTACTGCCCCTAAGTTACTTTACCCTGTCCTATTTACCGCCTAAGCAAATTTCGAGGACGAAATTTTTGTGTAAGGTGGGTAGGATTTGTAACTCCTGTTTCCCGTATTTGTATTTTATACCGTATTTTTCTCAATTGTACTCTTTTGTCTATTTGAGATCCCGTATTTTATTTCAGTTCGAATAAAATCATTTATTTTTGTCTCAACTCAATTTGTGGGTTCTTTTGTCAAATTCGATTGTGTGCCATCTTGCACCGTTCTTCATGAGAAATAGACCGATTATTCTCGTTTATCTCTCTAATCCCCATTTCTTCTGTTTATTGTGCATTTTGACCATTTCTTCTGTTGGGCTCTTTTTCAAACGGATCCCCAAAACCCTTGAACCCGCAAACCCGCTAACCCTAGTATATAAACCCCTACCCTAACCCTAATTACCTCTATACTGTTTAACCCTAATCAAAACTACCGCCGCTAATCATCTTCCCTAATCACCTTCGTCCCGTTCCTTCTCCTCCATTTTCGCAACCGCCCAAACCATCTCCGATCGCCTCCGAGCAATCCCCTCACCTTCGCCATACCCTTCCACCCTCGTCAACCCACTCCTGCTCGCCATCCCTCCACCGTAGAACTCCCGAACCCATCGCCATTAACCCAACAACTCGAACCCATTATCCGAACACCTCCGACCACCTCTACTCGACCCCTCACCGCCTCGTCGAACCCCTCAGCACCACCGCCTCCACAAACCTCCATCGACGTCGCCTCCATCTCCCCACAGCGCCGCCGAGTCCCTGTTTTCCCTCTCCCCTGTTCGAAACCACGAACAGAGCCCGCCGCGCGTCGCTTCTCGACGTCGTCGCCGCCTCACCGCACTCCGTCACCGCCGCAGTCGCCGCCAGCGAACCAACCACGCCGTCGCCCCTCTCTCTCGAGCTCTGCTCAGTCGCACGTCGAACGAAGAAGAAGAAGAACGAAGAAGAAAAGGAGAAAGAGCGGGAGCGATTCTCAGCCGCCAGATCTCATCAAGATTCGCGCTCTTGATCGGTGTTCTGTGTTCGTTCCGCAGCAGATCCGATTCCGTGTTCGCTGTTCTGGGATTGGATCCGGTGCACAGGAGTGATCTGATTGGACGTGTTGCTGTTTCGTGTTCTACCCGCAGCCGATCCCACTTTGCTGTACGCTGTTTGGGCCGATCGTGTGTGCTAGGAAAGCTCGATCTCCGATCAATTTTTGCACGCGCATTTCGAGGACATCTTCGGGGATTTTCTTCTCAAATTTGCTTCAACAAGCGGAGATTTTAATCGTCGATTTAAGGCAAGTAACCTTGTACATCTTATTGTCCTAGTACAAGTCTCCTTGAAATACCACATATAGCTAGATTGTGACTCCCTTTGGAAATATCATAGTAAATCAATTTGAACCTTCAAACTCACCAATCTAAGAGTCACAAAACTTCCTCGTATTAAATAATAATTCAATTGGACTCTTTTATCCCCTTGAACCTGTGAATCACATGGACATATGAATTAAGGACCCCTAGAAGTTGTAGACGCATATAAATTTAGTGTTTTGGCAAATTTGTGATTATTATGACTTGAAAAATATTATTATTTGCTGTTTGATTCCCATTACCATGTATTAGTGCCACGTCATGGGTAACGGGGGCCACCTCTGGAGCCTACGGGGGCCACCTCTAGAGCCCATTATATGATTACATGATGTATGTTTGAGATCACATGGAACTAAGTGCCACGTAGAACTAAGTGTCACGTCATGGGTGACGGGGGCCACCTCTAGAGCCTACGGGGGCCACCTCTAGAGCCCATGGTTGATCACCTGCTAGTTTGATGCCTGAGTACACCGCCCTATAGACTCCACTACTAGGTCTAAGCGCAATTGATTTGACTGTAGCAACCATGTAGTATAATGGATGCATGTCGTGCTACCTAGATAGTAATAATTACAAGACTTGAACTTGACACCTGTCACTTGATACCTGATGATATGATACATGAAACATGACACCTGAGACTTAAAGCCTGGAACTTGATACTTGGACTTGACATTTGGAACCTGACATTCAAAATAACATATGACACTAGACTTGAGGTTGTCGCTTGATATTAAATACCCCTATAAGTATACCTGACATGTGATTCACCACTAGCAGTTGTTATCCAATCTAGTCATTATGATGTTCCCTCTTGCTAGCTAGTCTTTGAATTTGCCACTACTTCTTATAACCTTGCTTATTCTTGATTCCAATTCTTATTTTCCCCTTTCATGTACTTGCTTTTACTATTTGTGGCCCTAGCTTGCACTAAGGGCATTTTCTCTTGTTTTCCCTTCGTTTTCCTGTTTATATTTATTAAGCAGACTTGGGAGACAAGTTATCTGCTGGAATTGGCGAGCAGACATTTCAGGTTTTGCTTGGAGCAAGGACCTGTTTAAATAATTGCTTTCTTTAAGGTATTTATTTCTTCTGTTGTTTAAGACTTGTTTCCGAGTTTATACTTGATCCAGACATGTGAACTATTTGAACATTATTATTTGTTTAAATTGTTTTCTGCTGCTTAATAAATTGTTCATGCATGCTTGGTTATATATATTTCTCTTGTATATTCTTGTTATGATGCTGAGTCGATCCTACAGCTTATGGATGATGAAAAAATCATTCGCTGGGCTTCGTCACGTGCTCGTATTCCATATTTTTGGGAAGCGGGGCGTGACAATTATTTAAACTATTTTTGAAACCCAATTGTTTATTAAAAGCCCAAGTTGTATTTTAATTTTATTATTTGTTAATCTGAGCCCAAATACCCTAATTATTTTATTAAATGTTTTGAAGCCCAACCCAGCCAACAATACTATTATTTTACATTATCTTGAGCCCTTTATTAAAGCCCAAACCCAATACTCATCTATATTGTACATCAATCATGTATACTCACCCGTATACAAATCTCCTCACAATCCCTCACTTTGCACGTTTCCCTAACTACAACCCCACTTTCTCTAACTACCCAATATTATTATTATTATTCTATTAGTTAAACCCCCACACCCTCTTTCCCTGTTATTCCCTCCCTTCTTCTTCCTTCTTCTCCCCAATCCGCAACAGAACCCAACAGAGACCCCATCTTCATCTCCCCCTCGCCCTGGCTCCGCCTCCACCATTCCACCTCTTCACTCATCGCCCTCATCTCTCGCTCGAGCCCTCTACCCCGTCGCTCGCCACCACTGCGACTTCGCTCGACGCCAGCCTTCGACAAACACCACAGTCGAGCCTCGCCACCTGAGCGATTCCTCCATGGCTTCATCCACCACTCAATCCACCGCTGCTGCTCAGCAACCACTATTGCCATCTCTGCATCAGTCGCACAGCAACGCATCTCCCCTCATCACTCCGCTGTTGCCATTGCCGAGAATCCACCGTTTTCACCACCGAAACCCAACTTCGCCATTAACCCAAGCTTCGTCGCCGTCATCACCGTGGTCCCTCACCACTCACCCTAGTAACCTCTGAAGACCCCCACATTGCCTCGTCGTCATCCAAGCCCCGTTGAAGTCCCCAGGTCGCATTGTTTGCCTCCCCCTGTTTTCGAGCGAAACAGAGCATCCGCCGCCGCTGTCACCCTCGCCGCTGCCGTCGCTTCCTGACAGCAGCGACGTCGCCGTCACCAGCATCGCGAGCCCCGTTGCAGTCGCCGTGCCGTTCGCCCTCATTCCCTCTCTCTCCCCGTTTACTCTCTCTCTCTCTCCCTCTCCTGTTTTCCCCTAACAGAGAGACCACACAGAACCCAACCGAAGCTCTCTTCCTCCCCTCGCTCGTCGCAAAACCGTAGCATCCTCCGCCTTCTTCCTCCCTGTCGAGCAACCTCGACTCCACACCCATCGCCGTCGCGCCATCATTCCCTTCGAGTTCTTCTCGTTCGAACCATAGCACCACTGAACCCATTGAAGCTCGAATCCCGTCATCTTCTTCCTCGCTACTCCGCCACCCTCCGTCTTCATCACCCCCATCGTCTCCCGTAGTCGCCACCCTCACCACTTCGTCGCCGTCGCTTCCCGACCGCGACGACTACAGCGTCGTCGTCATCCCCTTCGAAGCTCTGCCATGGCTGCCCCCAATCAAAGTTTCGTTCCACCATTGCCATCGCCTTCAGTTCGACCCCATCTGTAACATCTCTGCAAACCATCGAAGTAGAGAACCACGCCCAAGCTTGCTCGAACCCTTCGCCATTATCCCACCTCGAAGAACCCATCAAACCCATTCCTCCACCACAGTGCCGAGCCCTTGCCTCCCCCTTCAACCACCGGAGAACCTAACCTCATCGTCGTCTTCTTCACCGTCAAGAGCCAACGCTAGTCGTCGCTCCGTCTTCCTCTGTTTTCGAGCACGAAAATAGAGCTAGTTGCTATCAACGTCGGAGGTTCTCACCACTGCATCGCTTCCCGACCAGCACCGCCGCTCCTCGCTGTCGCGCACTGCCCATCGCACCTCCAGTCGCTTCGCCCCCGTCGCTGTACTGCAGAGTCGCTGTTGTCTCTTCTCTCTCCTTGCCGAGGAAGAAGGCGATCAACCAGCGGTTGGAACCGCTGTCCCGTGTTTTGCCGCACTCGATCCTAGTCGTTGTCCCCTTTTCGGCGTGGACCTGGTGTAAGGTCGGGATCTGATTGGCAGCATTTGCTGTTTCGTGTTCGGCTGCAACAGATCCAACTTCGCAGTTTGCTGTTCGGGCAGATCCAGTGTGGTTGCTTTTGCTGAATTGCTGAGTGCTCTTTACTGGTTGATTATCTTCGCACGGTCTTCACACGTACTCTTGGGATTGCACCCCGGGATTCTGATCCCGTTATTCTGGTGGTTCTAATCTAATTGTCTACAAAGGCAAGTCCACTTGAACTCAGTTATTTATTCTAGTTCAAGATTTTTGACCTTTTGTGGAAGTAGTTCCTTCCAATTATCTTAAATTTGCCTTGTGTCCCTTCCGTTGGGAGTATCGAGAGTTTGCACGAGCTAACCCGACATACTCTTGACATCATATTATTATCCATTGACTCAAACCCAAATCTACATACACACTTGACATAAATAAAATGACTAGAAATTGTATATAAGAAAAATGAATGGTGATTGAATGCATTGATTGATTGAGATATTGTGACTTGATCAATGAAATCATAAATTGACTTGTACACTGTAAAGAACATTCTAATTGTCGTACATTAGTGTAATGTATTTCATGATACAATAGCATGTTAATTACCCACTTGATGAATATATATATATATGATAGCTTTTATGAATTCCTGCTGCCTGTACTGTTTTGCACAGAGGTTTCGACCCTGTTAACTTGAGAATTAACGCAACTGATACAAAAGAAAATTTTAGCTTACTGATTCTAGTTTCCATTCCAATTGACGGATCCTGATTCCAAGTCACGAGCTATGAGATATCACATTTTTAGTCTCTGTTGGTCTGCATTTTCAGACTGCAGAATTAATGTAACATCGACACATTTATTAGTGAAACACTATGTTAACAATATTAGAATGCCATGAAAATTTCTAGGTACGTTATAGACATGCTAAGGGTTCATTTCTAAATTTTGTAGATTTTTACAGTGTATTTATACCATGTTTCCACCCATTAGATGTTGACATGTAGTTGCTGCCAGAACAGCTAAACTGCAAAGAATATGGTGTTTAACCTAGATACAGTCAAAATTAGCAGAAAGTTACTGAATATAGATTGTGGCCCTAAGTGTCTAGTTGCTGATAACATCCTGGAACTTCGAATTCTGAGTTGTAGTCTATGAGTTATCGCTGTTTTAGTGTGACTGTGTCGGCTGTTTCAGATTTGCTACTTCATGTTATTATTGTGCAATGCATCATATTGCTGCATTATTATCATCTCCTTGACATTCTTATGACCACTTGCATGTACATGAGTGGCTTAATAATAAAATACTAAACAAGCCGGGGTTAATAAGGGTTGACTTAGTAGTAGATAGTCTCAGAAAATATACTCGGTAAGGTCTATCGTGATATTGTATTGACATAGTAGGAGAAGTATTGATTATGAATGATTGATTGTAAATTGTAAATTGTAAATGATTGTTATTGACACCGAGTACACGCTCTATAGATCCTACCATGAAATCTAAAACGGACACTGTTTTGCGTGCACCGAATCTGTGGTATGGGACGCAGTAGTACGTGCACTAAATAGGAGAAACAACATGCTAATAGACCTGGTGGACAATTATGACCATTGTTATTAGTACCATTATTGTCTTTGTAATTTGATCTTGATTCATATTCCTTTATGCACCTTATTCCTTACTCTCTGCTTTTCACTACTTGCTGTCCGTACTTGCTCTAAGGAAAAATTATTCTTTCTTTTTAGATGAACAAGTACAAGTGCATAAGGAGAATCACCAGAAGGCATTGGTGAGCAGTTCTTCTAGGATTGGAGCAGGAGCCTCTCGAGCTATTTGGTAAGTTTTTATATTCCAGATTTGGTTATTGAATTTTATTCTCGTTTATGTGATTATGTTTTCTGCGTGGTTGTGATTCATTTTTTTATATTGTTGAGTTAAGGCTGGTACAGCTTATGGATGATATGGGTTAACGTACTTATATCATTCGCTGGGCCTCAGTTACGTGCCTGTGTTCCCGTATTCTGGGAAGCAGGGCGTGACAATTATACTAATGGGTATACTTTTCTTTTCTTTCTTCGTTTTAAAATAAAGAAATATAAGTAAAAGAAATAATTCTCATTTAAATTAATATGTAAAATCCGTGTGTTTTTATAAAAGAAAAAAAACAAAAACCCCAAACCCTTTCACCCACGATCTCTTCATCTCCCCCTCTCAAAACTCAAATCCTACCTAACCCCGCTGCCACACTACAAAAGATACTCGATTTCCCGGCGTTTTTTTACGTCTTTACCGGCATTTTTTTACGCCGGTGAAACTTACACCGGCGTTTATAATAGCGCCGGTCCAAATGCCGCCGAAGCGAGCGTCGCGGAAAGGAAGGGGTATACACCGGCGGTTTTAATGGACGCCGGTAAATGTTACAACTACACCGGCGGTCAGCAAACGCCGGTGTATGGGGGTCTCTGAGTGCCGTTCTTTTACACACTATATACATTCACCGGCGGTCGTAAACCGCCGGTATTTATACATTCACCGGCGTTTCTATAAACGCCGGTGTAGAATGAAAGTATACTGGTGGTCATAGAGCGCCGGTGTATGTGCGTTTATGCGTGCCCAGTTTTCCCTACTTACAAGCACCGGCGTGACAAAAAATGCCGGTGTAGTTAGATACACCGGCGTTTTATAAAACGCCGGTGTTCGTCGGTTCCGTTACAGCTAACGACATTCACCGGCGTGTGTGGGAACGCCGGTATATCGCATACTCCAACAAATTGATTAGATAGACCGGCATTTTTTAAAACGCCAGTCTAGCTATGCCCGTTTATTTTCGATACTCCGGTTTTCCGTTCGATTTCAATTCACAGTTTCATTTACAAAACCTGTAAACTAATTCACAACTGATTCAACCAATTTCGTTGCATATTACTGCGCAAATCACAACCAAACACAAGAATAATTAAAGATAATCAAGTTTCACACGTGTCATATCAACGTCCAAATTCATTGATTAATTAACAGTGTCATAATTAACAAATTAATATAGGGACTAACATCCCAAATATCCAAACAAACCAGTCTGATAAATATCCAAAATATCCCAAATTAAAAGTCTGACATAACTCTCATAAAAAAAAACCAGTCTGACATAACAACAGCAAGGATGAGGACATAAGAACAACAACCATACAGTAAGGAGGACATAAGAACAGCAAGGAGGACCGCAGATTCATACCCCTCGAGTAGCTTCAGTTCTGATCATCAGAATTTCCTTCATCTGGGCGATCGCTCTGTGAAAAAAAAAAAACAATAGTTTAATTCAACAGTAGACCACAATACAGAATATACATATTTTTTGAACTTGCAAAAAGATCTACCTGTATCTTAAATTATAAGATCAAAGTGCCAATTGCAAATGGAATTGTTAATGATATATACAGAGGTAAAATAATTACATTGCAATGCTAAAAATCTAGTACTTAATTTTGTTTTTAAATATATCTAAAATAACAAAACAAATGAAAATTTAGTATCTAACTTGAAACCTTTATATTCTCCTCTGATTGGGAATATCCACTATCTAAAACAGTAAAACAAATGAAAATTCAGTATCTAAGCATGTCTTTCATGGATTGTTCAGACAATCCATGAAACTGTCATCGTGGACGGAAACCAAATATAAGAAAAATAAGAAAAATAAGATAGGGCTTATATCAAGTGTATTTTTAGGGAACTGTCATCGTGGAAGGAAACCAAATATAGAAGCCAGAAATGGAAACAGAAAGAAGAATGGTAGAGACTTTGGATACACCAGGCTAACATAGCGGCATTTTCCTCATCTCTCTCTCATCCCTTGTTTCCCTTCAGCACACGAACACAAAGAGACATCAGCAACAACAGCAAGAGCGACAAGAACAACAATAATAATAAATTATTATGAACAAGATGTCTTTATATGGGTTTCCAGATCTCCACTCAAGCCCTCTCTTTCTAATCACAGCCCAATTAAGAACATAGACAATAGCCACTAAACAATCCAATCACAGCCTAATCAAAATTTGCCATCCTGGATCTTAATGAAATAAGCTTCGTTAACAGTGAAAGAAAATGAGGATGCTAGCAGCATACTTAGTTTGGAAGTGAACCCATTTTTTGTTAAAAAATCATGCCAAAGATGGCAATCAGCTTCATTAATTAACAGTATCTGAAATGAAAATTTCCATTATCTGAGCTTATATGTTGCTCTACTAATTCACTGTGCCCAACTAAATCTAAAACCCAATTGTTGTGGATATCCGGAGGATTTTGGCATACGTACCTATAGCATCCTCAGTTCACAATGAACCCATTTTGGTCAAAAAAACATGCCAAGATGACAATCAGATGCATGAAATAAGCTTCATTAACAGTGAAAGAAAATGGGGATGCTAGCAGCATACTTAGTTTGGAAGTGAACCCATTTTTGGTTAAAAAATCATGCCAAAGATGGCAATCAGGTTACTTTAACAGTATCTGAAAATGAAAATTTTCATTATCTGAGCTTATATGTTGCTCTACTACTTCTTTAGCACAACTAAATCTAAAACCCAATTGTTGTGCATATCCGGAGGATTTTGGCATACAGCTATAGCATCCTCAGTTCACAGTGAACCCATTTTGGTCAAAAAAACATGCCAAGAAGACAATCAGCTGCATGAAATCAGCTTCATTAACAGTGAAAGAAAATGGGGATGCTAGCAGCATAATTAGTTTGGAAGTGAACCCATTTTTTGTTAAAAAATCATGCCAAAGATGGCAATCAGCTTCATAAATTAACAGTATCTGAAAATGAAAATTTCCATTATCTGAGCTTATATGTTGCTCTACTAATTCACTGTGCCCAACTAAATCTAAAACCCAATTGTTGTGCATATCCGGAGGATTTTGGCATACGTACCTATAGCATCCTCAGTTCACAGTGAACCCATTTTGGTCAAAAAAATATGCCAAGATGACAATCAGATGCATGAAATAAGCTTCATTAACAGTGAAAGAAAATGGGGATGCTAGCAGCATACTTAGTTTGGAAGTGAACCCATTTTTTGTTAAAAAATCATGCCAACGAGAGCAAACATGTTACTTTAACAGTATCTTAAAATGAAAATTTCCATTATCTGAGCTTATATGTTGCTCTACTAATTCACTGTGCCCAACTAAATCTAAAATCCAATTGTTGTGCATATCCGGCCGGAGGATTTTGGCATACGTACCTATAGCATCCTCAGTTCACAGTGAACCCATTTTGGTCAAAAAAACATGCCAAGATGACAATCAGATGCATGAAATAAGCTTCATTAACAGTAAAAGAAGATGAGGATGCTAGCAGCATACTTAGTTTGGAAGTGAACCCATTTTTTGTTAAAAAATCATGCCAACGAGGGCAAACAGGTTACTTTAACAGTATCTTAAAATGAAAATTTCCATTATCTGAGCTTATATGTTGCTCTACTACTTCTTTAGCCCAACTAAATCTAAAACCCAATTGTTGTGCATATCCGGATGATTTTGGCATACGTACCTATAGCATCCTCAGTTCACAGTGAACCCATTTTGATCAAAAAACATGCCAAGATGACAATCAGATGCATGAAATAAGCTTCATTAACAGTAAAAGAAGATGAGGATGCTAGCAGCATACTTAGTTTGGAAGTGAACTCATTTTTGGTTAAAAAATCATGCCAAAGATGGCAATCAGTTTACTTTAACAGTATCTTAAAATGAAAATTTCCATTATCTGAGCTTATATGTTGCTCTACTAATTCACTGTGCCCAACTAAATCTAAAACCCAATTGTTGTGCATATCCGGAGGATTTTGGCATAATCTAAAGCTTATTTCACAGTGAACCCATTTTGGTCAAAAAAACATGCCAAGATGACAATCAGATGCATGAAATAAGCTTCATTAACAGTAAAAGAAGATGGGGATGCTGGCAGCATACTTAGTTTGGAAGTGAACCCATTTTTGGTTAAAAAATCATGTCAAAGATGGCAAACAGGTTACTTTAACAGTATCTTAAAATGAAAATTTCCATTATCTGAGCTTATATGTTGCTCTACTAATTCACTGTGCCCAACTAAATCTAAAACCCAATTGTTGTGCATATCCGGAGGATTTTGGCATACAGCTATAGCATCCTCAGTTCACAGTGAACCCATTTTGGTCAAAAAAACATGCCAAGAAGACAATCAGATGCATGAAAATAAGCTTCACTAACAGTAAAAGAAGATGAGACATCAGCAACAATAGCAACAACAGTAAGAGGGAACCAAATATAGAACAATTGGGTTTTGAATGGAGATTGTAGTCATAGATCATTTCTTCATTGAAGAAAAATACGAATAGGGCTCATATCAAGTGTAGTTTTAAGGAATTGTCATCGTGGAAGGAAACCAAATATAGAAGCCAGAAAGAGGAATGGTAGAGAATGAGGATACACCAGGCTAACATAGCGGTATTTTCCTCATCTCTCTCTCTCATCCTTTCTTTCCCTTCAGCACACGAACACATAGAGACATCAGCAACAACAGCAAGAGCGACAAGAACAACAATAATAATAAATTATTATGAACAAGATGTCTCTATATGGATTTCCAGATCTCCACTCCAACTCGTCTCTTTCTAATCACAGCCCAATTAAGAACAATTGTTCACAGTCACTGTTAAAGAAACATATATGCTCAGATTATGGAAATTTTCATTTTCAGATACTGTTAAAGAAGCTGATTTCATGCATCTGATTGCTATCTTTGGCATGATTTTTTAACCAAAATGGGTTCACTTCCAAACTAAGTATGCTGCTAGCATACCAAAATCCTCCAAATCAGTACAACAATACGGCTGAACAAACCTTGTTTGCAGGTCATACAATGTCATCTATACCATGTTATGTGCCAAAGTAGGGTTGGTCATACAATGCATGAACGACACGTATTAGTTGTTTGTGAGTATGCAATAGGGTGCAGCTATGAACAGGGCTCATATCAAGTGTAGTATTACGGACTGTCATCGTGGAAGGAAACCAATTTAATATAGAAGCCATATATGGAGCCAGAAAGAGGGATGGTAGAGAATGAGGATACACCAGGCTAACATAGCGGCATTTTCCTCAACTCTCTCTCATCCCTTCATTCTCTTCAACACACGCACACAAAGAGACATCAGCAACAACAGCAAGAGGGGGTTTGTAACGCCCCGAATCCCAATTTACTGAATTCGAGATGTTCTTCAGGATCTTTTCGCTTTCTTCACACACAATTTTACAAGGAATTTAAAATAACTTTACTTTTCCATCAGAGTTACAACATGTTACATTTGAATGTACACAGCGGAAGCAAAATATACAATATTTACATAAATGGACAACAACATGATCAACTCTTTAAGCATCCATTCCTCTTACATGAAATTTTATCCTGCATAAAACACTGTGGGTACGTCAGTTTATTCAACCGACGATAATTATACATGGCCATCCTCTCTATGCCAGGAACAGTATAATGAATCTCATTTCTTACAAATCACAAGCTGGTTCAACATAAGCATGCAAAATAGGGGAACTTTTAATGATGTCGTGTCGTGATTGTGCACTTAAATCCTTAATGCAATTTACTTAATTAATTATGACACTAATGCACACTTGTTCGAATTCTATGCATCCCATACTACATAGGTTCGAGTGCAAGCCTCTTAAACGATCTTCATTTTAGTAGGGTTCAATCCCCCGCCATGACTTATTCTACTACTGTAATTCCAATGAGTATCCTAGATGAATCTATGAGTACAAGCATGTATCCTGGCCCCTGGAGTAGAATTTCGCGCCATGTCTTGACTCGTCAAGCATGCATTCTGCGACAATTCAGCCTCCTCCCTGAACACACTCCTCTTGCAGTCACCAAAACATCCCACAAGCGTGACTAGAGTCCGATCATTACTGAGTTGTGCCCGCGCCATGTCTTGACTCATCAAGCATGCATTCTGCGGCTCACACACCCGCACCGTACCCTAGCTCTCATACTCATGTTTTTCTCTCACCTTCATCACCTCCACACTATGTATTTAAGTTACATTAGAATCATGAATAAAATCGAGCTCTAGAGTTAGCCTCTCCATCAACCGGACTTATCATTTCATTTCACTTGACCAACCTGGTCTCAATATCATCTTATTCACTGCCGGGGAGACTTAGCTACTCTTTGTTCAATTTCAAATTCACAATACCCAATGGAGCATCATCAGCTCATAATTCATTTTAGATTCTCTCAGACTTTCTCATCATGATTTCACATTCCATAATTTCATTTAATTCTCAATTCTCATCCATGATTCATTTACACAATTCATGCATCCATAACAGAGTTCATTGACTTAAATCACAAGGTTCACCATTACTAACAGCAAAATAACATGAATTCCAGTATACCAAAGTTCACTCTGTACAGTCGACTTGGAAGAACACCAGTCGACTTATACAGTCATACAGGGTTATCATAATGTTCGGGTTAGTCGACTGTGTACACCACCAGTCGCCTGTCCCGCAACTTCCATGTTCACAATATTAATCACATGACAGTCGACTGTTCACACATCAGTCGTCTGTCCTGGAGATTTCAACAGCAATATTTCTAAATCCAGATCAGTCGACTTGCCACATGCATCGGTCGACTGGGCAGATCCATTTTAATTTGGGAATTTACTTACAGTTTCTTACACATACTTGCATCATGATATCAATTAACAGTATATACCAATTCATGTTTCACAAACATAGTACCCCTTGCTCAGTAGCATTCACAACACAATTTTCCCAGTTATTAACATGCTCTTTAGAGAAACTACTACTCTAAACATGTATTCACATTACTCATACTTACATACGACAATGGGGATACAAATTTTCAAGTCATCATCATGAGTCTACACAAATAGAATATCTTTATTCGGGAAACTATCAAACAGTCACTTTCAGAACGAGCATCAGTCGACTTAACCCCAAGTCAGTCGACTGAGCCGACAACGTCAAATGTTTATCTCCTCTAGTTCTTTTTGTTTGTTTACCTTCCCTCCATCATATGTGTCATAGGGAAAGACATACATTTTATGATCACACCATCATGGCTATTCACACACATTTTATCAGCACATTATGAAAGTAAATATCTCGTATCAGTCGACTGGCTCATATGGCAGTCGACTGTACCGCCAGTCTTGTCTCGAATTTAATAACATGTTCAAGCAATTTCTACCGCATTCAATTCACTTTTGCCACACGGTAACACTTCATGACAAATATAGCATTATTCCTACTTTAGAAGTCCTGAGAAACACCCACCTTTTGTGAAGAAAATAACGAAATCCCGCAAGTCCTTCAATGTAGCGCAGCACTTCTTGTTCCTTGGTTCCACTCCGACTCCTCAGCAATGCTGCTTGCCTCCACAGAAAAGCTCCCACACACTCTCAGATACTCTTATAATCTCAGGGAATTTTAGTGTAAAAAGATAGGGATTAGAAGGGGTATTTATACTAGAAGATAGATAGAATGAAGGGTTGAGATCTATTTGGGAGTTGAAGAAACAATGGCTAAGATTAAATCGGAAGTTTAAAAACTACCCACACCTCAAAATGTAACCACCCATGATCTCACCCATCACTCCACAATCCGGTCAAGAAGTGTGCTTATTGCACGTGTACATAAAGTGCACGTGTAGGCACAAGTCACACTACCATATGTACCTTAAATACCCGGGAATAAAAAGGGTAAGAAATGCTACAATACAAGTTGTAGAAAATAGTAAGATGGTTTAAATTCATGGGCTTAAAACCAATTTGGGCCAAACTAGTTATTTTGAAAAAAATAAGTAAATTAATGCTTTATAAAACGATGTTGAAAAATACTAGTCAATAATATTGCACAAGTATACCATATAAAATAAATAATCTTCCATATAAAAAGTCAGGGTATTACAGGGTTGGTCCAACAATAAGTGTAGATTATAATAAACGAGATGTCTCTATTTGGGTTTCCAGATCTCCACTCCAGCCCTTTCTTTCTAATCACAGCCCACTTAAGAAACATAGACGAAATGCTTATAGACGACAGCCACAATGCAGACTCACAAACACTAGTACGTGTCTTTCATGCATTCAAGACCATAATCTCTTTAAAAATACCAATTTAAAGACTTACCGATGTTTTTTGATAGTGGGCGGCGTGCTATCCTCACCCTCATATGTTTGACTGCCACTATTATTTAGTGGCTGCTCATCCCCATGGCTCTCGTTGCCATCATTTATATTTACCCTCTTTCCACGCCTCGGCATGTTGTACCTATCAAGGATTCGATAACTTCCTTAGAGATACAAATTTAATTAATAACATGTTTATAATAACTATCATAAAATTTGTACTTTAGTAGGATTAACAAACCAACATAATTATAAAAAAATTTAAAAAATGAGATTTGTAACAAATTAAATTACAACGATAGTTTGGTTCAAATGACACTAAGCATAGTTTAATGTAAATAATACCAAGCAGTAGAAAATAGAAAGATAATTAAACCGGTATATTAAATTCACAATGAACATATTCGGAATTACAGACATATTATTACAACAAGATTTAAGACATAAAATTACAGACATATAATATTGAGATTGAAAATCATGTAAACTACAATACGACATCTTCCAGTACATCGCCCTCTTCTCCATCCTTGCGGAGCCAAGTCCCGCAAATTCCAACGTCGGTTGTGTTTACATCAAACACAGGAAACTCAGAAGTAATGTAACTGTTCATGACTTCACCGTCTTCATTTTCTGAAGTATCGCCCAGTTGGAATACATCTCTTGGTTGCATAGGGAGAGCCACATACGATTTTGGCAGGGTTGGATCTTCAATGTAGAACACTTGTTGCACTTGGGATGGAAACACAAATGGCTCATGGCTATAGTCTCCCCTGTGTTTGAGTGTAAAAAAAATTCGACTATAGTCTCCCCTGTATTTGGCTTTCCGTTCAAGGAGATGATGATGGTAAAGGGTATTTTGCTGATGAAGAGGAATCGGCCGAATAATGAGCGCGTTGTGCTGTAACTACGGTAACAAGAAGATATGATGACTCATAAACTAATCTGTTCATGGCTACTAATAATCACTTACTTATCTCATAATAATAATAATAATAATAATAATAATAATAATAATACTAAACAAAAGAAACTAATATGGCTACTAATAAGTTTTTCTAAAATAATTCTTCATCCCAACTAAATCATTGATGTTTGTAGCGCCAAAAGAAACCTGCACGAGGTTTGTTCAGCCCAATTCTTGTACAGATTTGGAGGATTTTGGTAAAAAACATGCCAAGATGCCAATTAGATGCATGAAATCAGCTTCATTAACAGTAAAAGAAAAATGATAATGTCCAGTATGTAAGCATATATTTTTCAGAGTGAACCAATTGTTGTACATATCCGGAGGATTTTGGCATACAGCTATAGCATCCTCAGTTCACAGTGAACCCATTTTGGTCAAAAAAACATGCCAAGATGACAATCAGATGCATGGGATAAGCTTCATTAACAGTAAAAGAAAATGAGGATGCTAGCAGCATACTTAGTTTGGAAGTGAACCCATTTTGTTAAAAAATCATGCCTAAGATGGCAATCAGCTTCTCTAACAGTATCTGAAAATGAAAATTTCCATTATCTGAGCATATATGTTGCTCTACTAATTCTTTAGCCCAACTAAATCTAAAACCCAATTGTTGCACATATCCGGAGGATTTTGGCATACGTACCTATAGCATCCTCAGTTCACAGTGAACCCATTTTGGTCAAAAAAAACATGCCAAGATGACAATCAGATGCATGAAAATAAGCTTCACTAACAGTAAAAGAAGATGAGGATGCTAGCAGCATACTTAGTTTGGAAGTGTACCCATTTTTGGTTAAAAAATCATGCCTAAGATGGCAACCAGCTTCTCTAACAGTATCTAAAAATGAAAATTTCCATTATCTGAGCTTATATGTTGCTCTACTAATTCACTGTGCCCAACTAAATCTAAAACCCAATTGTTGTGCATTCCCGGAGGATTTTGGCATACGTACCTATAGCATCCTCAGTTCACAGTGAACCCATTTTGGTCAAAAAAACATGCCAAGATGACAATCAGATGCATGAAAATAAGCTTCACTAACAGTAAAAGAAGATGAGGATGCTAGCAGCATACTTAGTTTGGAAGTGAACCCATTTTATGTTAGAAAATCATGCCTAAGATGGCAATCAGGTTATCTAACAGTATCTGAAAATGAAAATACCCATTATCTGAGCGTATATGTTGCTCTACTAATTCTTTAGCCCAACTAAATCTAAAACCCAATTGTTGTGCATATCCGGAGGATTTTGGCATACGTACCTATACCATCCTCAGTTCACAGTGAAGCCATTTTGGTCAAAAAACATGCCAAGATGACAATCAGATGCATGAAAATAAGCTTCACTAACAGTCACTACAAAAGATACTGCTTTTACCGGCGATTATTCCCTGGCGTTTTACTAGTAGCGCCGGGGTAGGGAGTGAGTAGGAATTGGGCGCCAGATGGGATGGTCATACACCGGCGGTCGATTTAAAATGCCGGCGTATGTTAGTATTCACCGGCATTTTACTTAAAAACGCCAGTGAAGTTTATTATTCACCGGCGTTTTACTTAAAAACGCCGGTGAAGTTTATTATTCACCGGCGTTTTTATTATAAACGCCGGCGAATATACGAAAACATTCACCGGCGTGTCTAATTAAAACGCCGGTGAATAACTGGGATAAAACCCGCGAACTCTAATCTTTCGCTTGCCATTTTTCCAAACCCCCCCCCCCCCCAAAAAAAAGGAAGGGGCGCTTCGTTTCCCTCGTTCCTCGCTCTACTTCCCGCGCGTTTGCCTCCGCCGCTTCGTCCTCTTCGACGGCCTTCGACCTTTCGAAATCGTCCCTTCTTCCCTTCGTCCTTTTCGATTTCCCTCTTCCCTCTCTCTATTTGGAGGGGAATCGGCGGTCGCCCCGCTCTCTCTCTCTCTCCTACGCCCCCGCCCTCGTCGCCCCGCTCCCTCTCTCTCTCTTCGGTATGATCTCTTGATTTCCCTTATTTTTCAAAAAAGCATCTTTTTTCAGTTTATTCATCTTGATTTCCTTAACATGAACGGTTTAGTTGAGATGAAGAATTAATAGGAAAATATATGCTTAGATAATGGAAATTTTCATCTTCTTTTACTGTTAATGAAGCTGATTTCATGCATCTGATTGTCTTCATGGCATGTTTGTTTTTTTACCCAAAATGGGTTCACTGTGAACTGAGGATGCTCTAGGTACGTATGCCAATATTCTCCGGCCGGATATGCACAACAATTGGATTTTAGATTTAGTTGGGCACAGTGAATTAGTAGAGCAACATATAAGCTCACATAATGGGAAATTTTCATTTTCAGATACTGTTAAAGTAACCTGATTGCAATCTTTGGCATGGTTTTTTAACACAAAATGGGTTCACTTCCAAACTAAGTATGCTGCTAGCATACCCATTTTCTTTCACTGTTAATGAAGCTGATTTCATGCATCTGATTGTCTTCTTGGCATGCATGTTTTTTTACCCAAAATGGGTTCACTGTGAACTGAGGATGCTATAGGTACGTATGTCAAAATCCTCCGGCCGGATATGCACAACAATTGGATTTTAGATTTAGTTGGGCTAAAGAAGTAGTAGAGCAACATATAAGCTCAGATAATGGGAAATTTTCATTTTCAGATATTGTTAAAGTAACCTGATTCAATCTTTGGCATGGTTTTTTAACACAAAATGGGTTCACTTCCAAACTAAATATGCTGCATAGCATCCCCATTTTCTTTCACTGTTAATGAAGCTGATTTCATGCATCTGATTGTCTTCTTGGCATGCATGTTTTTTTACCCAAAATGGGTTCACTGTGAACTGAGTATGCTATAGGTACGTATGCCAAAATCCTCCGGCCGGATATGCACAACAATTGGATTTTAGATTTAGTTGGGCTAAAGAAGTAGTAGAGCAACATATAAGCTCAGATAATGGAAATTTTCATTCTCAGAAACTGTTAGAGAAGCTGATTGCCATCTTAGGCATGATTTTTTAACAAAATGGGTTCACTTCCAAACTAAGTATGCTGCTAGCATCCTCATTTTCTTTCACTGTTAGTGAAGCTTATTTTCATGCATCTGATTGTCATCTTAGCATGTTTTTTTTGACCAAAATGGGTTCGCTGTGAACTGAGGATGCTATAGGTACGTATGCCAAAATCCTCCGGATACGCACAACAATTGGGTTTTAGATTTAGTTGGGCTGAAGAAGTAGTAGAGCAACATATAAGCTCAGATAATGAAAAATTTATCATTTTCAAATACTGTTAAAGTAACCTGATTGTCAATCTTTGGCATGGTTTTTTATACCAAAATGGGTTAACTTCCAATCTAAGTATGCTGCTAGCATCCCCATTTCCTTTTTTTGTTGTTAGTGAAGCTTATTTTCATGCATCTGATTGTCATCTTGACATGTTTTTTTTTACCAAAATGGGTTCACTGTGAACTGAGGATGGTATAGGTACGTATGCCAAAATCCTCCGGCCGGATATTGGGCTATAATTGGGTTTTAGATTTAGTTGGGCTGAAGAAGTAGTAGAGCAACATATAAGCTCAGATAATGGGAAATTTTTCATTTTCAGATACTGTTAAAGTAACCTGATTGCAATCCTTGGCATGGTTTTTTAACAAAATGGGTTCACTTCCAAACTAAGTATGCTGCATAGCATCCCCAGTTTCTTTCACTGTTAATGAATTGAA
The DNA here is from genome assembly GCA_017893485.1 of Hemerocallis citrina. Taxonomy (NCBI): domain Eukaryota; kingdom Viridiplantae; phylum Streptophyta; class Magnoliopsida; order Asparagales; family Asphodelaceae; genus Hemerocallis; species Hemerocallis citrina. The sequence continues at coordinate 288,873,856 of CM030363.1, forward strand.
GCTTATCCCATGCATCTGATTGTCATTTTGGCATGTTTTTTTGACCAAAATGGGTTCACTGTGAACTGAGGATGCTATAGCTCTATGCCAAAATCCTCCGACTATGTACAACAATTGGTTCACTCTGAAAAATATATGCTTACATACTGGACATTTTCATTTTTCTTTTACTATTTCTTTTGTTTATTATTATTATTATTATTATTATTATTATTATTATTATTATTATTATTATTATGAGATAAGTGATTACTAGTAGTCATGAACAGAATAGTTCATGAGTCATCAGATCTTCTTGTTACCGTAGTTACAGCACGACGCGCTCATTATTCGGTCGATTCCTCTTCATCAGCAAAATACCCTTTACCATCATCATCTCCTTGAACGGAAAGCCAAATACAGGGGAGACTATAGTCGATTTTTTTTATGCTCGAACACAGGGTGTGCGATAAAATACCACTAAGGTGGTTGTGATCATTTCCACAAAAGGTCGTTTAGGGTTTGGTGAATAGAGTAGATTGTGTTAAGATGTAGTTTTTTTTTGTACATTTTTTGGAGCCACAATTTCTTTATTTTACAGTTAAAGATTATATCGTTTATTTATTTGCAGCTAGGGATGGTTTTCAAATAGGTGAAATTTAATATACAAAATGCCTTTTACTGTTATTACTATTTAATATATCAAATTTTAATTTCAGACTGTGTGCTATTGATATAATGGATAGAAGTTGGATTAGTAAACCACGATTATCCAAGGAGTACCGTGATGGTATTAAAGATTTTATTATCTTTGCCAAACGACATTCCCGTGATCCCAACCTAATCTGTTGTCCATGCCTCCACTGTACAAATTGTATGCTGAGGACATGTGACGTAGTACATACACACTTGGCTGTCAACAGTTTTCTTCAAGGGTACACAAGGTGGTTTTGTCATGGAGAGGATCATACGGCAGCTCCTGTTCGTCCGGTTGTATTAGAAAATGAAGTTGAGCCCTTAGTGAACGAAGACTTAAGCGTTCCCGATGAGATGCATGCTTTGTTACAAGATGCCATGGGGATTCATAATGTTCCTTTCCACACCAATGACCCAACAACCGAAGTTCACAATGAGTCAACAGAAACAAACCAGATTGGTGGTGGGGTGGACGAGGAAATGTCTGGCCCCACCCCTGAAAATAATAAGCAGCAAGAATCCTTCGCTAAGTTACTTGAAGATGCTAGTACTCTGTTGTACCGCGACTGCACCAAATTTTCTAAGTTCTCATTCATTGTCAGACCATTTCAGATTAAATGTTTAAACGGGTGGTCTGCTAAGTCCTTCACTATGCTACTTGAATTGTTGAATGAAGCATTTCCTGAAATCTGTATTCCAAACTCAGCCTATAAAATCAAAAAATTCCGAAGTTCTCTCGATCTAGGATATGAGAAGATAGCAGCATGTCCAAATGACTGTATGCTTTTTACGAGTGGTAAGGAAAGTCTGGAGAATTGCGAAGTGTGTGGTTCTTCGAAATGGAAAGAAAGACCAAATCAAGACGAGGGAGCCAGTGGATCTACTAAGCGAAGTAGGAAAAAGAAGCCTGCCAAAACATTGCGTTACTTTCCTCTGATTCCTAGGCTACAAAGGTTGTTTATGTCTAAGAAAACTTCTTCTGATATGAAATGGCATGCTGAAGGTCGCACTAATGATGGGATTCTTAGACATCCTGCTGATTCTCAATCTTGGAAAAAATTTGATGAAAGATATCCTGATTTTGCGGAAGATCCTCGAAATGTGAGACTTGGACTAGCTAGTGATGGTTTCAACCCTTTCAGGCAAATGAGTAGTACATACAGCATATGGCCGGTTGTGTTGATACCATACAATTTGCCGCCTTGGAAATGCATGAAGCAGTCCTCATTTATTTTGTCCATGATAGTTCCTGGACCGAAAGGTCCTGAAAATGATATAGATGTGTACCTACAACCGTTAATAGATGAACTTCAGAAGTTGTGGGTGGGTGTTCCAACCTATGATGCTGTGGCTAAAGAAACATTTTCTCTTCGTGCCGTGTTGTCTTGGACAATCAATGATTTTCCAGCATATGCAAATTTATCTGGATATAGTACTAAAGGACGTTATGCATGTCCATGTTGTGCTGACCAAACTAGTTCAAGGTGGTTGTACAATGGCAGAAAGTTTTGCTATATGGGTCATAGGAGATGGTTGCCTGACACACATATATTTCGGGCAGAGGCAACGACATTTGATGGCACCGATGAGTGGGAACATGCTCCTGGGTCTTCTTCTGGTTCAGATATTTTGAGGCGGGTAGATGGTCATCAATTCAAATATGAAAAAGAACCAGAAGTCAGGACAAAGGGCAAGAAAAGGGCAAGGCCGGAGCAAGGTGAGGAGACCGATCTATATGGCGAAGATGAGGATCAAAACTTGACGAGTTTAGGTGCATGGAAGAAGAGTATTTTCTTCAAGTTGCCGTATTGGGAATTCAACTTACTGCGACATAATTTAGATGTGATACATATCGGAAAAAATATTGGTGAGAATTGTATAGGAACAGTTATGGGAGATGATCGGAAGACAAAGGACAATCTCAAGAGCCGACTTGATTTGAAGTCAATGGGCATCCGACATGAGTTGCACCCAGAAGAATTGCCGAACGGGAAAGTACTCCTACCTCCTGCAATCTATTCAATGTCAAAATCGGAGTTGGGGTTGTTTTTCAAAGTACTACTTGAACTTAAAGTCCCCGATGGCTATTCTTCTAACATGGCAAGATGTGTTAACTTTAAAGAGAAGAGGCTTCAGGGTCTAAAGTCACACGACTACCACATCCTAATGCAGGATCTCCTTCCTGTGGCCCTAAGGTCTTCAATGTGTGAGCAAGTCACTACTGTCCTGAAAGATCTTTGTAGCATATATAAAGGTATTTGCTCAAGAATGCTTCGTGTTGAAGATCTGGACCAATTGGAGCAGCAGGCGGCATTGCCACTTAGTAAAATGGAGATAATATTTCCTCCATCGTTCTTCGCTATTATGATTCACTTGATAATCCACCTTGCTGGTGAAGCCAGAATCGGCGGTCCTGTTCACTATCGGTGGATGTACCCCATTGAGAGGTAAAATAATTCATTCATCTTACGAAATTGAATTTTCAAAAGCTCATTTCTTTTAATCCCCTAATCTGCTCTAGTTTATTAATTGTACATGTTCAGGTACCTATACCGGCTAAAGGGTTATGTGAAAAATAGAGCATATCCTGAAGGGTCAATAGCCCAGGGATATCTATCAGAGGAGTGCTCACATTTTTTTTCCAGGTATTTGCCTGGTGTGGAGACATCTTCCAGTAGACCACGTAGAATTCCAGACATTTCCAACCTTGATGGTGCGCAATATCTTTTTGATACTGCTGGCACTACTGTTGGTAAAGTTGATGCATTTGAGCTCGATAGCTTAGCGTGGGAACAGGCACATCGATATGTGCTAGACCATCATGCATCAGTGGAACCATTTCGAAAGTAAGTGGCTTTTGAATTTAAATCGAATACAGTGAAAACCGCGGAGTTCGATATTTTTGATACTTTTGTTATTCCTAATTTCAATTGCTTGTTTTTTAGCGAATTTGTCAGGGACATCAAACGAAGGGCTAGACCAAGAAGACTACCACCACGTGAACAAAACAAGCTGATGAATGAAAAATTTCATAAGTGGTTTAAATCTCATGTAGGTGAATTATAGTTATGCAAGTTAATCTTTATTATATCTACATTTTCTATGGTGTTGATACGATTTGCGCAAAATTAATAGGTACGTTCTTTGGGTCCTGAAGGTGCGTCATCTGAAATACAAGTACTTGCCAAAGGTCCCTATCAGATGGTCAAAAGATACGGAGGATACATATTCAATGGTTTTAGATTTCGTACTAAGGATCGTGAATGTAATTTGAAGTCTCAAAATAGTGGAATGATAGTGACGTCTAAGACTAGAAGTTATGCTTCCAAATCGGACACGAGGCCTGTAGATGGAGATCTCGACTACTATGGAGTGCTCACGGATATCATTGAGTTGAATTATTTTGGCCATTTCCGTGTTGTCTTATTCGTGGGGATTGGGCTGAGTTTGATAGGAATTTTGCTAACAACAAGGACAAGCTTGGCTTCACAGTTGTAAACTTCTCAAAATTGATTCACATCGGTACACACATTAGCCATGAGCCATTTGTGTTTCCATCCCAAGTGCAACAAGTGTTCTACATTGAAGATCCAACCCTGCCAAAATCGTATGTGGCTATCCCTATGCAACCAAGAGATGTATTCCAACTGGGCGATACTTCAGACGATGAAGACGGTGAAGACATGAACAGTTACATTGCATCTGAGTTTCCTGTGTTTGATGTAAACACAACCGATGTTGGAATTTGCGAGACTTGGCTCCGCAAGGATGGAGAAGAGGGCGATGTACTGGAAGATGTCGTATTGTAGTTTACATGATTTTCAATTGGGTTTATTATATGTCTATAATTTTATGTCATAAATCTTGTTGTAATATTATGTCTGTAATTTCGAATATGTTCATTGTGAATTTAATACACTGGTTTAATTATCTTTCTATTTTCTACTGCTTGGTATTATTTACATTAAACTATGCTTAGTGTCATTTGAACCAAACTATCGTTGTAATTTAATCTGTTACAAATCTAATTTTTTAATTTTTTTACAATTATGTTAGTTTGTTAATCCTACTAAAGTACAAATTTTATGATAGTTATTATAAACATGTTATTAATTAAATTTGCATATCTAAGGAAGTTATCGAATCCTTGACAGGTACAACATGTCGAGGTGTGGAAAGAGGGTAAATATAAATGATGGCAACGAGAGCCATGGGGATGAGCAGCCACTAAATAATAGTGGCAGTCAAACATATGAGAGTGAGGGTAGCACGCCGCCCACTGTCAAAAAACATCGGTAAGTCTTAAAATTGGTATTTTTAAAGAGATTATGGTCTTGAATGCATGAAAGACACGTACTAGTGTTTGTGAGTCTGCATTGTGGCTGTCGTCTATAAGCATTTCGTCTATGTTTCTTAAGTGGGCTGTGATTAGAAAGAAAGGGCTGGAGTAGAGATCTGGAAACCCAAATAGAGACATCTCGTTTATTATAATCTACACTTATTGTTGGACCAACCCCCTCTTGCTGTTGTTGCTGATGTCTCTTTGTGTGCGTGTGTTGAAGAGAATGAAAGGATGAGAGAGAGATGAGGAAAATGCCACTATGTTAGCCTGGTGTATCCTCATTCTCTACCATCCCTCTTTCTGGCTCCATATATGGCTTCTATATTAAATTGGTTTCCTTCCACGATGACAGTCCGTAATACTACACTTGATATGAGCCCATGTTCATAGCTGCACCCTATTGCATACTCACAAACAACTAATACTTGTCGGCCTTGCATCGTATGCCCAACCCCACTTTGGCACATAACATGGTATAGATGACATTGTATGACCTGCAAACAAGGATTGTTCAGCCGTGTTGTTGTACTGATTTGGAGGATGTGAAAATGGGACCATAAAATAGCTTAAGAAGACCATCAGGTTTGTGAAATAAGCTTCACTAACAGTGAAAGAAACTGGGGATGCTATGTAGCATACTTAGTTTGGAAGTGAACCCATTTTGGCTAAAAAATCATGCCAAAGATAGCAATCAGATGCATGAAATCAGCTTCTTTAACAGTATCTGAAAATGAAAATTTCCATAATCTGAGCATATATGTTTCTTTAACAGTGACTGTGAACAATTGTTCTTAATTGGGCTGTGATTAGAAAGAGACGAGTTGGAGTGGAGATCTGGAAACCCATATAGAGACATCTTGTTCATAATAATTTATTATTATTGTTGTACCAATTGTCGCTCTTGCTGTTGTTGCTGATGTCTCCATGTGTTCGTGTGCTGAAGGGAAAGAAGGGATGAGAGAGAGATGAGGAAAATGCCGCTATGTTAGCCTGGTGTATCCTCATTCTCTACCATTCCTCTTTCTAGCTTCTATATTTGGTTTCCTTCCACGATGACAATTCCAGTTAAAACTACACTTGCTATGAGCCCTATTCGTATTTTTCTTCCATGAAGAATTGATCTATGACTACAATCTCCATTCAAAACCCAATTGTTCTATATTTGGTTCCCTCTTGCTGTTGTTGCTGTTGTTGAAGTGAACCCATTTTGTTTTATTGTTAGTAAAGCTTATTTTCATGCATCTGATTGTCATCTTGGCAATTGAATTTGACCAAAAATGGGTTCACTGTGAACTGAGGATGGTATATAGGTACGTATGCCAAAATCCTCCGGCCGGATATGCACATCAGTTGGGTTTTGCGATATAGTTGGGCTAAAAAAGTAGTAGAGCAACATATAAGCTCAGATAATGGAAAATTTTTCATTTTCAGATACTGTTAATGTAACCTGATTGCAATCTTTGGCATGGTTTTTTTAACACAAAATGGGTTCACTTCCAAACTAAGTATGCTGCATAGCATCCCCAGTTTCTTTCACTGTTAGTGAAGCTGATTTCACAAACCTGATGGTCTTCTTAAGCTATTTTATGGTCCCATTTTCACTTAACTGTTAGTGAAGCTGATTTCATGCACTTGATTGTCTTCTTGGCATGTTTGTTTTTATACCAAAAATGGGTTCACTGTGAACTAAGGATGGTATATAGGTACGTATGCCAAAATCTTCCGGCCGGATATGCACAACACTTGGGTTTTGCGATATAGTTGGGCTAAAAAAGTAGTAGAGCAACATATAAGCTCAGATAATGGAGAAATTTTCATTTTCAGATACTGTTAATGTAACCTGATTGCAATCTTTGGCATGGTTTTTTTAACACAAAATGGGTTCACTTCCAAACTAAGTATGCTACATAGCATCCCCAGTTTCTTTCACTATTAGTGAAGCTTATTTCACAAACCTGATGGTCTTCTTAAGCTATTTTTTGGTCCCATTTCACTTAACTGTTAGTGAAGCTGATTTCATGCACCTGATTGTCTTCTTGGCATGTTTGTTTTTATACCAAAAATGGGTTCACTGTGAACTGAGGATGGTATATAGGTACGTATGCCAAAATCCTCCGGCCGGATATGCACAACAATTGGGTTTTGCGATATAGTTGGGCTAAAAAAGTAGTAGAGCAACATATAAGCTCAGATAATGGAAAATTTTTCATTTTCAGATACTGTTAATGTAACCTGATTGCAATCTTTGGCATGGTTTTTTTAACACAAAATGGGTTCACTTCCAAACTAAGTATGCTGCATAGCATCCCCAGTTTCTTTCACTGTTAGTGAAGCTTATTTCACAAACCTGATGGTCTTCTTAAGCTATTTTATGGTCCCATTTTCACTTAACTGTTAGTAAAGCTGATTTCATGCACCTGATTGTCTTCTTGGCATGTTTGTTTTTATACCAAAAATGGGTTCACTGTGAACTGAGGATGGTATATAGGTACGTATGCCAAAATCCTCCGGCCGGATATGCACATCAGTTGGGTTTTGCGATATAGTTGGGCTAAAAAAGTAGTAGAGCAACATATAAGCTCAGATAATGGAAAATTTTTCATTTTCAGATACTGTTAATGTAACCTGATTGCAATCTTTGGCATGGTTTTTTTAACACAAAATGGGTTCACTTCCAAACTAAGTATGCTGCATAGCATCCCCAGTTTCTTTCACTGTTAGTGAAGCTTATTTCACAAACCTGATGGTCTTCTTAGGCTATTTTTTGGTCCCATTTTCACTTAACTGTTAGTGAAAGCTGATTTCATGCACCTGATTGTCTTCTTGGCATGTTTGTTTTTATACCAAAAATGGGTTCACTGTGAACTGAGGATGGTATATAGGTACGTATGCCAAAATCCTCCGGCCGGATATGCACAACAGTTGGGTTTTGCGATATAGTTGGGCTAAAAAAGTAGTAGAGCTACATATAAGCTCAGATAATGGAAAAATTTTCATTTTCAGATACTGTTAATGTAACCTGATTGCAATCTTTGGCATGGTTTTTTTAACACAAAATGGGTTCACTTCCAAACTAAGTATGCTGCATAGCATCCCCAGTTTCTTCTTTTGTTGTTAGTGAAGCTTATTTTCATGCATCTGATTGTGATCTTGGCATGTTTTTTTGACCAAAACGGGTTCACTGTGAACTGAGGATGCTATAGGTACGTATGCCAAAATCCTCCGGATACGCACAACAATTGGGTTTTAGATTTAGTTGGGCACAGTGAATTAGTAGAGCAACATATAAGCTCAGATAATGGAAATTTTCATTTTCAGATACTGTTAATGAAGCTGATTTCCATCTTTGGCATGATTTTTTAACAAAAAATGGGTTCACTTCCAAACTAAGTATGCTGCTAGCATCCTCATTTTCTTTCACTGTTAATGAAGCTTATTTCATTAAGATCCAGGATGGCAAATTTTGACTGGGCTATGATTGGATTGTTTAGTGGATGTTGTCTATGTTCTTAATTGGGCTGTGATTAGAAAGAGTGGGCTCGAGTGGAGATCTGGAAACCCATATAGAGACATCTTGTTCATAATAATTTATTATTATTGTTGTTCTTGTCGCTCTTGCTGTTGTTGCTGATGTCTCTTTGTGTTCGTGTGCTGAAGGGAAACAAGGGATGAGAGAGAGATGAAGAAAATGCCGCTATGTTAGCTTGGTGTATCCAAAGTCTCTACCTTTCTTCTTTCTGTTTCCATTTCTGGCTTCTATATATATTTGGTTTCCTTCCATGATGACAGTTCCCTAAAAATACACTTGATATGAGCCATATCTTATTTTTCTTATTTTTCTTATATTTGGTTTTCGTCCACGATGACAGTTTCATGGATTGTCTGAACAATCCATGAAGGACATGCTTAGATACTGAATTTTCATTTGTTTTACTGTTTTAGATAGTGGATATTCCCAATCAGAGGAGAATATAAAGGTTTCAAGTTAGATACTGAATTTTCATTTGTTTTGTTATTTTAGATATATTTAAAAACAAAATTAAGTACTAGATTTTTAGCATTGCAATGTAATTATTTTACCTCTGTATATATCATTAACAATTCCATTTGCAGTTGGCACTTTGATCTTATAATTTAAGATACAGGTAGTTCTTTTTGCAAGTTCAAAAAATATGTATATTCTGTATTGTGGTCTACTGTTCAATTAAACTATTGTTTTTTTTTTCACAGAGCGGTCGTCAAGATGAAGAAAATTCTGATGATCAGAGCTGAAGCTACTCGAAGGGTATGAATCTGCGGTCCTCCTTGTTGTTCTTATGTCCTCCTTGCTGTATAGTTGTTGTTCTTATGTCCTCCTCCTTGCTGTTGTTATATCAGACTGGTTTTTTTTATGAGAGTTATGTCATACTTTTAATTTGGGATATTTTGGATATTTGTCAGACTGGTTTGTTTGGATATTTGGGATGTTAGTCTCTATATTAATTTGTTAATTATGACACTGTTAATTAATCAATGAATTTGGACGTTGATATGACACGTGTGAAACTTGATTATCTTTAATTATTCTTGTGTTTGGTTGTGGTTTGCGCAGTAATATGCAACGAAATTGATTGAATCAGTTGTGAGAATTAGTTTACAGATTTTGTAAATGAAACTGTGAATTGAAATCGAACGGAAAAGCGGAGTATCGAAAATAAATAGGCATAGCCAGAACGGCGTTTTAAAAAACGCCGGTCTATCTAATCTAATTGTTGGATTGTGTGATACACCGGCGTTCCAACGCACGCCGGTGAATATTGTCAGCTGTAACGGCACAGACGTACACCGGCGTTTTATAAACGCCGACGTATATAACTACACCGGCGTTTTTTGGTCGCGCCGGTGTTCGTAAATAGGGAAAACCAGGCACTCATAAACGCACACACACAGGCGCTCCTTGACCGCCGGTATACTTTCGTTCTACACCGGCGTTTTCATACACGCCGGTGAATGGATAAATACCGGCGGTTTACGACCGCCGGTGAATGTATATAGGTGCACAAGAACGGCACTCAGAGACCGACATACACCGGCGTTTTATGACTGCTGGTGTAGTTCTAACATTTACCGGCGTCCACCAAAACTGCCGGCGTAGACCCCTTCGTTTCAGCGACGCCTGCTTCGGCAGCATTTGGACCGGCGCTATCGTAAACGCCGGTGAAAGTTTCACCGGCGTAAAAAAACGCCGGTAAAGACGTCAAAAAGCGCCGGGAAAGCTACTTTCTTTTGTAGTGAGTAAAAGAAGATGAGGATGCTAGCAGCATACTTAGTTTGGAAGTATACCCATTTTATGTTAAAAAATCATGCCTAAGATGGCAATCAGCTTCTCTAACAGTATCTGAAAATGAAAATTTCCATTATCTGAGCTTATATGTTGCTCTACTACTTCTTTAGCCCAACTAAATCTAAAATCCAATTGTTGTGCATATCCGGCCGGAGGATTTTGGCATACGTACCTATAGCATCCTCAGTTCACAGTGAACCCATTTTGGTCAAAAAAACATGCCAAGATGACAATCAGATGCATGAAATCAGCTTCATTAACAGTGAAATAAAAGGGGATGCTAGTAGCATACTTAGTTTGGAAGTGAACCCATTTTTGGTTAAAAAATCATGCCAAAGATGGCAATCAGGTTACTTTAACAGTATCTTAAAATGAAAATTTCCATTATCTGAGCTTATATGTTGCTCTACTACTTCTTTATCCCAACTAAATCTAAAACCCAATTGTTGTGCATATCCGGAGGATTTTGGCATACGTACATATACCATCCTCAGTTCACAGTGAACCCATTTTGGTCAAAAAAACATGCCAAGAAGACAATCAGATGCATGAAATCAGCTTCATTAACAGTGAAAGAAAATGGGTATGCTAGCAGCATACTTAGTTTGGAAGTGAACCCATTTTTTGTTAAAAAATCATGCCAACGAGGGCAAACAGGTTACTTTAATAGTATCTTAAAATGAAAATTTCCATTATCTAGAGCTTATATGTTGCTATACTAATTCGCTGTGCCCAACTAAATCTAAAATCCAATTGTTGTGCATATCCGGCCGGAGGATTTTGGCATACGTACCTATAGCATCCTCAGTTCATAGTGAACCCATTTTGGTCAAAAAAACATGCCAAGATGACAATCAGATGCATGAAATAAGCTTCATTAACAGTAAAAGAAGATGAAAATTTCCAGTATCTAAGCATATATTTTTCTATTCATTCTTCATCCCAACTAAACCATTCATGTTAAGGAAATCAAGATGCATAATCTGAAAAAACATGCTTTTTTTGAAAAATAACGGAAATCAAGAGATGATACCGAAGAGAGAGAGAGAGCGGGGCGACGAGCGCGGGGGCGTAGGAGAGAGAGAGAGAGAGCGGGGCGACACGGTGGTTTCCGATCGCCGATTCACCTCCAAATAGAGAGAGGGAAGAGGGAAATCGAAAATGACGAAGGGAAGAAAGGACGATGACGAAAGGTCGAAGAGGACGAAGCGGCGGAGGCAAACGCGCGGGAAGTAGAGCGAGGAAGGAGGGAAAACGAAGCGCCCCCTTTTTTTTTGGGGGGGGGGGGGGGGGGGTTGGAAAAATGGCGAGCGAAAGATTAGGGTTCGCAGGTTTTATCGCAGCTTATTTACCGGCGTTTCAATTAGAAACGCCGGTGAATGTGTCGGTATATTCACCGGCGTTTATTATCAAAACGCCGGTGAATAATACACTACACCGGCGTTTTTAAATAAAACGCCGGTGAATACGAAGATTGCCCGGCGGTTTAAAGCGACCGCCGGTGTATAATCTTTCCATCTGGCGCCCCATTCCTATTCGCACCCTACCCCGGTGCTACTAGTAAAACGCCAGGGAATATTCGCCGGTAAAACAAGTATCTTTTGTAGTGCCAGCCGCCGCTCGCCGCCCCTCTCCCTGCGCCACTCACCGCCCCCTCACGCCGCTCGCCTCCCAACCCCCTCGCACCGCTCACCTCCTAGCAGGGGGCGGATCTGGGCCCAAGCAGCACAAGCAACTGCTTTGGGCCCCCAATTTTACAGGGCCACATATTTTCTAAGTATTTACAATGTTAAAAAGAAAAATATAATATTGTCTGATATAATTATATTTTATTAATAGTTGGTTTATTAGCTTAGTTGGTTAGAGTGTTGTGTTAATAATGTGAAGGTTGCAAGTTTGAAACTGGCCTGGACCAATTAATTTTTTCAATCATTTTTTTTATTTTGAAAACTAATTATTTTTCACATAGCCATATATGTCATTTTACCATTTTATGAATTTAATATTATTTTTTACTTAGCTCATGTATGCCACTCTATGATATTTTTTCAATATTCTATGATATATCATATTTGCCTTTTTATGATAAATTTCTAACCAAATCTTCAAGTGCATATAGTTATTCTACATTTTAAGATTCCAACTAGTATTCTCATATACATATATTCATCATTATTTCATTATGATCGTATCATCTAATATATCATATTTACCTCTTTGAGATGACATATTTCGTTTTTGTTGTTAGAGTTTGTCCGAATTTCTTTTTGCCACGAGACATTTTATATAAAAAGCATACGTTATCAATTAACTTTTTTTGGGAAGCATATATATAAAATTGTTTTCATTTAAATAGTTTGTTCTCCAATGCTCCAAGTTTGTTTGCATTTAAATAATTGTCATTTTTATATTGTCAACTTGCATAAAACCCAATTTGAGAACTTACTTAGGGTATCTTGAAACTCAGATACGCCCCTGCCTCCTAGACGCCATCAATTTTTCTAGTCACCACATCCATATCCATATCCGGCGGCCTCGGTCGACCTCCCACGCTCACCCCTTCCACGTAGCCGGCCATCTGTAATTTTTTTTTCTTTTCCTGAGAAATTAAAGGCCATCTTCAAATTTTTGTACAATTTTATTTGTTGTTGAGTTTGAACACAAAAGTTACTTGCATACAAGAGTTTCTTGAAAGTTTACTATTCATTAATCTTTGCAGTTGCTGATACCTCATGAATTCTTCAGGGCATTGCAAGAGCATGATCGAGTTGTTGCCAAACTAGATAAACAAGAAAAGAAGCAAACCACATGATCAATGTGAAGCTGAGAGATCTGGGTCGTCCATCCAAAATGAATTATAGCTGACTAGCTAGGGACTCGGCGAAAGTTGAATATGTTAGACATGCATGCAGAACCATCTTCCTCGTTCAGAATGGTGATCATCTTGCGACATCTGTATGTATCGAATACCATGATCCACGAAAACTTTATAAAACAGTCTCTATTACTGGTGGCCAGTGGCCAGTGCAAGTTCCTGTTAAAAAAAAATACCCGTAGCATATGGCGATCGATCACTAACACGAGTTTTCTTATTTTCACTCATTATCATAGAAGTGATCCTTAACCTTCCTCCATCCAAGATTCGATCGGTTAGCCACTTGAAACGGAGTCTTCTGAATAATGCAGTATCCGGTGCTCTCCAGTTGAATGGCACTGTAGGTAGAAACCGTTGAGAGATTTGCCACCTCCGTAAAGTAGCCTCACATTTGTGATTACGAACCATAGTGGTAGGATTGCCTGCGGTTATGCAAGGACAGTCGTTCAAGTTATAGTGCACCTCGAAGCAGAGCAGTCTATTGCGAGCAAGATGGGCGATTTCAAGTGTTGATAAAAAGTTGAAGTTGGACGTGTGATAAAAAGTTGAAGTTGAAGTGCGGTAATAATACATTTGTAATAAATTCCTTAAACTTTTAAAAAATTGGAGTTGAATGGACACTGCACGCAATTTTTTAAATTTTTTTTAAAGAAAAACCTTGAATTGCACGTACGGTAAGGTGATGTGTTACGAAATAGAGTTGGAGTTGCAACTGCGACGTATGTATTTGCTCTGTGACAAAAAAATTTAAAAATTATTTGTTTGACGAAAGAAAAAAAAATGATTTACACGCGTGATGCACGTGTTAATAAATAGAGTTGTAATTACACGTGCAATGTATGTGTTTCATTTGTGACAAAAAATTATTAAAAAATTATTTGTTTGGTTACAAACTCATAGTTACAAACTCTCCCATGAATAGTAGCAGAGTAGATATGTTCCTTTGACATTGTTGTTTCACGAACAAAAGAGGAAAGAGTATGTATTCATTATGGGAAGGTGTATTGAATAGTAGCAGAGTAGATATGTTCCTTTGACATTGTTGTTTCAGGAACATAAGAGGAAAGAGTATGTATTCATTATGGGAAGGTGTATTGAATAGTAGCAGAGTAGATATGTTCCTTTGACATTGTTGTTTCAGGAACATAAGAGGAAAGAGTATGTATTCATTATGGGAAGGTGTATTTTGGAAAAAAAATAAAAAAATAATTAATCATTTAATTAAATTAAGGGGGCATTCCGAGAATTGAACTCGGGACCTCTCGCACCCTAAGCGAGAATCATACCACTAGACCAAATGCCCATTTTGCTCTCTTAAAAAGATTATAATATCAAATAGTACACAGCAATCACTCATTGAACTTGCTACTACAGCAATACTGAGTAATGCCTCGTTGATTTGGACGCAATAGTTTGCTGACCAATTTGAATTGGTCCACAGCCAATATCATCCCTTTGGTTCAATTTAACTAGTAATTTAGCGCAATGCATCTCTTAATAAATATTTTTTAAAAAATTGAAAATTTTGATGTAGTACGATCTGGCATCGAAGCTGAGACTTTCTTTATATTAGTTATACACGGATCATGCACAGGTTTGTTTATTTACAAATGACAACCCCAACAATCTCATATAATATTACTAGAATTTTCACGTACAATGCACGTTTTTATAAGAGTTGGAGGATTTTCACGTGCAATATGTGTTAAGAAATAGTTTTGGAGTTGAACGGGCGTTGCACGTAATTGGAAAAAATATTTTGAAAAAAACTACGATTTGTATGTACAATGCACATGTTTATAAGTAAATTTGATTTGTATATGGGCAACATATGTATATGTTTGGTGTTAAAAAAATATTTAAATTTTATTTTGCACGTACGTTGCACATTTTAAATAGATAATTTTTTTTGTTAGTTTTTGTTGTAATTAATGAAAGAGTTTGATTTGTACATATAATGCAATGTTGACAAATTACAACCCCTCCTTTCCCATTATATATAGGGATATTACAAGGCAGTGAAGGTAGGTACCAATTTTTTATTCCAAGTGAGGCTAATAGATGAAGTCCGAAATTAAAATGATACAAAAGCTTTCTTATGTATGATGCGATGTGACAGAAGAATTGTGTGTTTTGGTTGGCAAAGCCTGCCTTTAAAAAAGGGATATATGATCTTAACATACATATACCTATAGTAAAAATGTCTTTCTTCTTCATTTGGATTTTGAAGCAGTATTATTTATTGTGATAATTAATGTTCATAAATACAACTCACAAGTAGTACAATTATAAGAACTAGTAAAATGTACGTGTAATGCACGTATACAAAAAGTAAAGTCATCAAATTAAAAATATGTATATTTAATATATTAAAAAAATTTATATTTGAATGTTTTGATTTGGGCTACACGTGCGGTGCACATTTATTTTTGTTGGGTATAGTTTGGACGTGTATTATACGTGTTTATATAGTTACAAAGTTAGTGCTTGTTTGTTATAAACCCCAACTCTCCCATTAAAATAGTAGATAGATTATTATTATTACTAGTAATTTACACGTGTGATGCACGTCTTTATATATACGTCTTTATATATATATATATATATATATATATATATATATATATATATATATATATATATATATATAAGGAATGTTCCATTGAAAATGGGTCTAATTTTCACGGGTTGGCCGTGGGATCGCTCATGATCGTGATCAGCGGCTCAGATCGAGCTCCCCATAACCCGTTTCAATTGATCTGCGGAGGGTTATTTTGGGAATTTCGTCCCAAATAACTCTTCGCTGAACAGATTCTAAAAAAATTGATATAACCTAAGCCGTTGTTTGAAACAACGACCTAGGTTATAAAAATTTGAATTATAGGCTGTTGTTTAGAACAACTGCCTTATTCTAAAATTTTATAACCTAGGCCGTTGTTCCCAACGGCCTAGGTTATAAAATTTCAATAAAATTTTATAGCCTAGGCCGTTGTTGGGAACAACGGCCTAGGTTATAAAAATTTAGAGCCAGGCCATTGTTCCAAACAACGGCCTATAATTCAAATTTTTATAACTTAGGCGTTGTTCCAAACAACGGCCTAGGTTATATTCATTTTATCAGAGCGAATCAGGCGAAGAGTTATTTGGGACGAAATTCCCAAAATAACCCTCCGCCACTTAAGTGATATAGGGTGATGGGCGGAGGCGATCTGAGCCGCTGATCACGACCATAAGCGATCCAACGGCTCAGATTGGTGTTTTCCAACCCGTGAAAATAAACCCGTTTTCAATGGAGCATTCCTCTCTCTCTCTCTCTCTCTCTCTCTCTCTCTCTCTCTCTCTCTCTCTATATATATATATATATATATATATATATATAGAAGTCTTCCGTTGTGCACCACTCATGGTGCACACGGCGTGTGCACTCGGCCTTCCCATCTTCGTATCGACGATCCGAACCGTTCACATTGATTGTAACCCATGTTTCCGTAAATACGTATCTCCTATATATTTTCTGTATTTCAATTATTATTTTGTTAAATTCATTTTGGATCTTCTATTAAAAACTTTTCTAAACGACTATTTATGTTATTTCAAATAATAGTGTATCTAAACCTCACTTTCCATTTTATCAGTGATCGACTATTTATATTTTATATTATTACTGTTCGGATTTTAATGAATTTGTTAAAACTCAAATCCTATCTTGATATTTATATTTTTGTTATTACTGTTATTATTATTATTATGGTCATGATAATTGTTGTTATTGTTATTATTATTAATAATTTTGACTGTTTATTAAAAACTTGTTTCTATTTGTTAATTGCATTTGTAGTCATTTCAAAATAAATTATATTATAATACAAATTACATTTGATTATAAATCACATTTTTATTGGTTATTTTATTTTCCTTATTGGATCTTTTAATATCCATTAACTATTCTACCCATATACCCCTCTTAACCCTAATCCTAATCCCCTATTTAAACCCCTACTACCCTGCTAAACCTAACCCAAGAAACCCTACTCCCCTTATACTGTATAAACCCCTAGTCGCCAACCCCCCCCCCCCTTTCCTGTTCATCGTCTCCCACCTCCAACTCCCGCTCATCTCTCTCCCCTACCTCCTGTGTGCGCCCTCGTCCTGTTTCCCCGACCACCGCCTTTCCATCTCCTACTCCCGACCTCCTCGTCCTCTTCCCCATCTCTCATCCCCACTGTCTCCTTGCCAGCCTGCCCCACTCGCGACCTCACGTCGCTAGCGCCCCTATCATCGTTGCTGCCCTGTGCGCCTCCTCCCGAGTGCCCTCGCCTACACCCCACAATAGCTCCCTCTTCCTCTCCACCTTGACGCCGTCATCCTCCTCTGTTCTCCCATCGAAACAGAGCATCGCTCGAGCCCACCTCCGTCGTCGTTGTCGTTGCTCCTCGACCGCAGCACCACCCCTCCGACCTTGCTGCACCTCCACCAGTCGACTGCTTCCTGCAACCTTCCTTGTCGTCGTCTTCTTCTGCCTTTCCCGCTGTCGAGCTCCTTCTCCCCTGTGTTGGCGCCAAAACCCATCTCCTACCGCCTCCTCGAGCTTCCTCTGCCTTCCTCATCGAGCCACTCGACAACCACCATCACCTCGCCACCTCCATCCCTCCCACACCATCGAGCCACGACGACCACCGCCATCCACCATCTAAGCTGCCAGCCAGCCATCGCAGAGCACCATCAGATCATCATCAGGCCATCAGGACTATCCGATCGACTTGATCATCATCAGTCTTGATCTGGCCGTCCGTTTGATTAGATCTTGATCACCTGGATCGGGACCGTCCGATCTGATTTGAGCTGATCGTAATCATCATCAGCTTTTGGATCAGCTGTCCGATTGTGTTTGTGATCTCGATCGTCTTCATCTTGTTCGTGATCGGTTATTCATCTTGTTCGTGGTCATCTCGTTCATGATCGTTGGTATCGTGTTCGTGCCGGAAATTCATTCCCGTTATTCTCGCTCTTTGCATCATTTTTGTCGTCGTCTATAAGGCAAGTAACTTGTATTCTTTTCTTTGTGTAATACAAGTACTAAATACCGCCTGTAGTATAGTTGTGTTCTAGAGACAATTCTTATGCAAAATCCCTATTATATCTTGTCTCTATGTGTTGATTTGGCCGTAGTTATCTCATTATACACACGACATGAATTTAAACTTAGAGATAATCAATTCTTGTATACATGCATGTGTTCGTGATTATGAGGTGTTGTATGATCTTGTATGCATGATGTGTTCGATGTAGTATAACTCGTAGTAGACTTGTAAAATACCCTATACCATGTTGTTTGGACACCTAGTGTACCATATTTCGCTTTTTGTTACGATTTGGATGAGTTTCGTATGATAAACGTCGATTTTATGAATAAAGAGATTTCTGTTTTTGCGGTTATCCCATTTTTATTCAGTATTTTAAATCCTATTAAGGTCAGTATATGAAAATTATTTGTGAATATGAATTATAGAGAATTCTGTCTACTTTCCAGAATTTTTGATAGATCTCAGTTTCGATTTGTAAATTGCAAGTTATGACTATTTTACTACAAATGTGTTTAAAATTTCAGATTCTGTTTTATACGAATTCTATATGGTTAATTATTTTTCTGCTGCTGTTAAAGATAATATTTTGTTCCAATATTTTTCTGAGTACAACTAGACCTGATTAGGATTAATCCCTAATTTTTTAGGATTTAATAGATAACTTTTATACCTTATTCTATGCTTGCAAACAACTGCTATACATGCAGAAGTTTCGTATTGTTTAGTAAAGAAACATAATTTCGACCTGATTCTATTTGCTGTCTATAAAAACTTTGTGAATATGAAATATAGGCTACATTATCTATTTTATCACTCTTTTGATGGATCTAGATTTCGATCAATTGCTGTTTTGGTATTGCTGTGTTTATATTTCTATATTTACAAAACTGTCGTATCTTCCCGCTTTCTAATTTTACTTGACTATTCTATTTATGTTGAAAATTTATGAAATTTTATTTTCTGTTACTAAATATACTAGGAAATACCCCAGATTTTTCTTGGATTTAATCAGTAAGTTTTTATGCTGTTTTCCTGGTTATGAATAAAAACTTCTGACTTCTGGCTGAACACGTTTTCTGGATACAAATCTGTTTTAAGACTTGTTTTTGTGAAATACCATATGACTTATATATATTTTCTGGATTCGGCTGGGTATCTATTTTCCAGATTCTCTGACGGATCCAGGTTTGAATTTTTGTGTCAATAGGAATTCCAGATTTGGTGCAGTACTGTCTTGCTGTTCTGAACTAGAATTTTCGTTGTCCAACCCTGTTATGTGTTGTCTATCACCTGAACATGTTTATCTCCAGACCTGAACCTGTTACTTATTTCTGCCATGTTATTCTTGTTCTGTTTGTGACACGTATATGCCTGCTTAATAATAATAACAACTAATCAAGCCGGGGTTAAGGGAAAGACCTTAGTAGTGGAGAATATAGGTATGTGAACTCAGAAAGGGTCCCGTGTTTCCCATTACTTGTTGCCATGTTTCATTATTACATGATTTATGTATGTTATTACTATATGTTGCCATGTTTCATGACTACATGATTCATGCATGTTCCTTGTAACGCCTCGAATTTCAAATAAGACCGAATTCGAGATTTCACAGGATCTTTACTTTACTTCGTACAATTTTACAAGGAATTTAAAACTTTTTCAATAACATCAGAGTTCAAATACAACTTTGTTTTATACAACGGAAGAATAAAAGATTACAATATTGAAGAATACAACTTATACAACTTTATTAAATAAATCATCGATTGCACCGTAATAGCTTTATTCCTTCATGAATAGTCCATTACCTGCATATCAACCTGTGGGCACGTCATTCACTTACAACTGACGAAAATATTATATTCGGCTATCCTCTCTATGTCGTACATATAACGATCTCATTACTTTAACAAAATCACAAAAGATTGAAGGAATAAATAAAGTGTTAAATCGTGACTACGCTAAACATGTAAGTGTATGTCATGCCTTCATGCCTAATGCACACAATTTTATACTAGGATGACACTAATGCACACTTGTTCAGATTCTATGCATCTCATACTATATAGGTTCGATGGCAAGCGCCTACGTATTTCACAATAAAGGGCTCGATCCCTCGCCATGAAACTACCCAGTAGCAAGAACAAGGTTTAGGCATTCCACGAGTACGGATCCCAGTCCCAGAGTACACTGCCCGACCGTTATCATGATTCCTCGTCGTGCGAATCCCCCGCAAGTGCCACTCTAGCCCCAGTATACGTATATACACTTGAGTACGAAACTATCCGCCCGACTACGCATAGTCCCGGATTTAAAACTCGTCTCCATCGGAGCAACCACAGTCCCAGAGTACACTGCCTAACTGGGTCTATAGTCCTAAAGTACATCGCCCGACTATATAGAGTGTTCCACTTACGTTTGCCCAGGTTTACTACACTTCTCTTAAGTGCCTAACTATTAAGTTCAAGACATGAATAATCTTGCAAGCCTAGATTTAGTATTACCTCCTACCGGACTTAATCAACATCCACCGAGATGGCTCCATGGAAAATTTCAAAATATAATAATCATTTCATTTTAAATTGTCGGTACATGAGGTCTTACTAACTCTAAATCAAAATTTCTCATGTACAAGAATTATGGGTATTCATACCCTTTCATAAGCATGTCATGTCTCCAACTTATTCTTAACAATATCCATGTTTCACTTAGTACTTATTCATGCATTTTCAAACATAGAACAATTAATCTCTTTCTTGAACAAAAGATTCAACATTATAAATTTCTACAAACAAATTAAACAAATCCACATCCTCAAAAGGAGTGTTTATTTACATAAGAGAGATTTATATTTGTTACCCTTCTTTCCTCCTTTTTAAAGTAAAATCTTCTATCCAAATAATATTTTTTGGAGTCAAAAATTCATTTACCATTTCAAAACTCATTTTTACTTTCTCCAAAGTATGCAGGAAATTTGATAACCATTCCATTTTTTATTTTTATACAAAGAATAGGATTTTATTTATATGGGAAAGCATCATAGTACACAAAAATCCAACCAAAAAAATAAAAAAAAGGATCTCTGGTTTTGAACCCTGGACCAACCTGAGAAACAGTAAAGGTCCAAGCCCTTATTGCTCTAGCCATAAAGTCGAATTAGACTTTGTGTCTAACTCCTTTTCAAAATACTTATGAAGACCCCCTTCA
Source organism: Hemerocallis citrina (assembly GCA_017893485.1). Lineage (NCBI taxonomy): Eukaryota > Viridiplantae > Streptophyta > Magnoliopsida > Asparagales > Asphodelaceae > Hemerocallis > Hemerocallis citrina. Next base: position 288,895,362 of record CM030363.1, read on the forward strand.
ATTTCGGTAATTAAAAAAAAAACAATAGAAATAACTATCAAGTTTTGAACCTAGGACCTCTTTCAACTAAGCTCTATATTGCACTGACTAACCAGTAAGACCAAGTATACTACCTATTTAGAAATTGCATTAGTGTTCTTTTATTTACAATGTTCGGAATTTAATTCTTTTTCGAAAAATTTCATTTATCTAACGACTCAATCTTTTAGAAATAGTAGATAAATTTTTCTTGCGGGACTGAGATGAATCAAATACAAGAAAAAGAGACAAGTTCAACTTATTATTTGGTTATGTCTTTACTTTCTATTAATTTCTCCTTTCTTTATAAAAAAATGCATTTCTCAACAAAACTCGAAATTGTAGAAATCATGTTTAGTTTAAATCCATCATCATACAAAAATAAAATTTTTGTGCTAAAAACCAAATGTATCTCTAAATCAACCTTGGATATCTCAAGTGTTTCTTCATGCGAAAATTAGTATTTTTAACATATGTCGACATGTTAAAATAACAAAATTTATCTTTCTATTATATTTCTAAGCATATGTCATAATAAAATATTCCTCCAACAATTTCTTATACACATTTGATAACCAAGAATTTGCAAACACTCTAACATGGTCCAATGTGATTATTTCTCTACTTTTTAATTTGTATGGTAACAATCAATTACTAAGTTTCAACAAAATCATTGCATGTTATGCTAGCATTTTATCTACACATATCACATTCAATTTTTATTACTCATTAAACTATTAGCATGGTAACAACAAAATCATTATATGATACGCTAGCATGGATTCTTATCTACAATATCTCATTCACTTATATTACTCTTTTAACTAATTTAGCATGCAAGTTCTACTTTAAAAAGCATGAGAACACCCACCTTAATTGGAGAATGAGAACTACTAAAGAAAATGACTCCTTACTCCTAACTCCACAAGCACTTCCTTGCTCCTTGTAAAGCTTCCTCTCCTAGCAATGGCTCCAAGCAAAAGAACTCCCACTCTCTTTCTTTTCTTTCTTTCTTTCCTTTCTTTCTTTTTGATAATGTTTTTGGTGCAGTGAGAAAGAGAAAATAGGGCTCTATTTATAGGATTTTGTGAGGGTCTATTTTGCATATTTTCACACCTAATAACTCTCCTAATTAACTCTTACAACCCTTCAAGTTCTACACTCCTAAAACCTACAACCCTTCATTTTTCCAACTCTTCAAATTTGCAACCCCCAAACTCCCAAACTCTCCACCTTCCCACCATGCCCAAACCGGCCTATACCCTAGGTGCAATCCGGTCAAAAGCTTAGGGGTGTGTGTGTGCGCACACATGCACAATGCACAACAATTTAATACAATCCTATAACTTTAAATGTGTACTGAAGTTTGTGGCTTGTCATGTATTAGTGCATGCTTAAATTTAAACTAGATTTTAATTAGTGGGCGTGATCCATGGGCTCATTTCTAATTAACTAATTTAATTATCTAGTGGGCTCCTCTCCTAATGGGCTAGATTTTATTCTTTAGATCCATGGATCAAAAGAAGGCTAATTAAAACTTATGCATGCTAAAAATTTGTAAATGAGAACAACAAAATGAGGATAAATATTTGCACGTGCATCATACAAAATGCATTTTAATCAAAATAGGGAAAAATGAATTTCCGTTTTATAAAATAAATTTGAATACCTAAAATAAATAATTGAAACCCAGAAAATATCACCCGTAGCGGTGAAAATACATAATTGATACGTGCATCGAAAACACGTAAAGAGCACGTAAAATGCAGAGATTGAAATATTACATTTTAGTTGACTCAAATAGGATAAAATCAATACTGAGAATGCATAAGCAGACGGAAATCCGAATACGTAGTGAAAACACGTTACCAATGCGTAAAACACGTGGGCAAAATTATAATTTCCAATTTTGCGGTGTTACACTCCTGCTGCCACGATTTCACGACTACGTGATTCATGCTTGTTACCTGTTTACATAATGCCTGAGTACACTGCCCTATAAAAACCCACCACTAGACCTAAATGAAATTGCATATAAGTAGCAACTTTGTAGTAAAACCTGAGACGCATGAAGTGCTACCTAGATAGTAATATACAAGACTTGACATTACATGATACCTGTTACATGATACTTGTTACATGCTTACCTATTACATGATACATGTACATACTACTTGACACCTGTTACCTATTTTCCTGCTTGCATGATACTTGACATTTGTTACATGTTACCTATACCTGTCAATATACTATGTTACCTAATTTTGTTCATAATTCATGCTAGTTGATCTATTTTGTTGTCAGGTCTATTCGATGTTATACTTGCTTCCGTTATTCTTTTCCTGTACTTGTGCCTGCACTATAACTGGCCTGTAACTTGCATTGACGGTATTTTTGTTTTCTTTTCCTCCTCCTGCAATTTATTAAATTGCAGATTTTGGAGATCAGTTGCCTGATGGAGTAGGTGATCTGAGATTCTAGTCCTGGAGTTCTTGCTACGATTATTATTATTTCCTGTTGCTTATTTTGGATAATTGTATCGTTACTTGGGTTATTTTGTAATGGGCAATGTGACCCAGAATTATTGACTTGTTCAGATCTGGTTTATTTGAGATTATTAAATTTTATTTCAAGTAAATCTTGTCGGTATATTGATCCATTTATGCATGTGTGGTTAACTTCTCTTACTTCCTACTATGATTATTCCTGTGCAATGTTGTAAAGATCCTGACAGCTTATGAATGATGAAAATTATTCGCTAGACTTAGTCATGTATCCGTATTTCGTATTCCTTTTTGGGAAGCAGGGCGTGACATTGATCTGCACATCTAAATTAGTCTAAATATGTAAAATCAAATTATTTGAAATTCATTTGCCCGTCCATTGAAGTGTTACAAAATTGTATGACTGAAAATCTTTTGTTTTTTTATAGTCACATGATGGACAGGCAAATGAATTTCAAATGATTTGATTTTACATATTTAGACTAATTTAGATGTGTAGATCAATGTGAACGATTCAGATCGTCGATACAAAGGTGGGAAGGCCGAGTGCACACGGAATGTGGTGCACAATGAAAGATTTCCTATATATATATATATATATATATATATATATATATATATATATATATAGATAGATAGAGAGAGAGAGAGAGAGAGAGAGAGAGAGAGAAATCTTCAGTTGCACACTACTTTGGTGAGCACCCCGTGCACACTCACGAAATAGAGCACCTATGACAAATCTGAACCGCTCATATTGTTCTATATACCTTAGATAGCCTAACAATAAAAAATCAATTAATTTGAAATTCATTTGTCCATGATTTACATCATCACAAAATTGTATGGCTGAAAATTCTAACAGCATGATGGATGGGCAAATGAACTTCAAATTACTTGATTTTTTATTGTTAGGCTATCTTAGGCATATATAATAATATGAGCGGTTCGGATTTTTCATAGGGTTCTTATTTCATGAGTGCTCAGGGTGTGCTTACCAAAAGTAGTGTGCAACCGAAGGGGACTCTCTCTATATATATATATGTAATACCCTGATTTTTCAATAAATGAAAAATTATTTATTTTGCACGTGTTGTGCACGTGCAATATTTTGTTTGAATTATTTTATCATAATGTGTATAATTATTTAATATATATTTTTCTCAAATTATTTTAGTACAAAAGCCTTTCTTTAAAAGCCTTCTTTGATTTAGTTAAAAAGCCTTTCTTAAAAAGCCCAAAAGCATTTTTATTTTAATTATTTTTATGAAATTATTTTGGCCCAAAAAGAAAGCCCATGAATTAAGTTATTTTTAATTAAACTTGTCATGTAGAAGACTTTTTTTAACAAATGTATTTTTATACAATTTTAGAATGTACAAAATTTGGCCTAGTTGCATGCACGTGCACTACACGTACACGTGCATTGCACACTTCTTTTGTGAGGCCGGTAGCATTCTTTTTGGAGGGAAATTGAATTTTTGGTGTGGAGAACATGGGGGTAGTTTCAAGGAGGTGGGTAGTTTTCCTAACTCCTACTTTGATCTAAGCCTTTCATTTTGCAACCACCAAGACAATCTAGGCCCTCCATTTCACTCATCTTTGAGTATAAATACCCTCTTTCTCATGGTTAATTTTTCATATGCAAAGTATAATTTCTAAAGCTATAGTAATATAATTGTGAGAGTTATAAAAGATAAGAGAGTGTGTGGTTCTTTTGGTTGCTAGGAAGCATTCGGCTTGGGGAAGCATTCGGCTAGGACTTGGAAGCTTGGAGTGGTGCACTCTTTTGGCTAGGAGGAGGTGTTCTCATCTACTAGGACTCATTGCTTTTTGTGTTTCTCTCCATTAAGGTGGGTAAAATATTTCATATTTCTAATATAGGATTCATGCTAGTTATATTGTCAACACCATACATGAAAAATACTAATAAGAGTCCACTCTAATTAAAAAGTTAGTATGTGAATGGTTTGGAATGATGTGATTAATTGTGTATGTGAAATTCTAGCATGAAATTAAACTATATGAAGCACTTTCTATGATTGTTAGTTTAATTGAATAATGATGCAATATGGTTAGTATGATGTGTGAAAATCTTCATTAATTGCTTGTAAATTGTATGGTTGAAACATGACAATTGATTTAGATATTGACGCTATGAAATTTGAAAGTATATTGAATGCTTGAGTTATGAGTATGTAAAATTCATGTGTAGAAGTGGCATAAATGAACCAATGAATTACTTGTTGTCATCAAAATAGAAATGCCCAAAACTTAGTAATTTTTGAGTTTCACCTATTCATGTGTTACATGAATTCTTTTGCTAATATGAGTATGGGAAAATCCAAAGTTGTATGTGGTGTGAATATAGATTAATAAACAGTAAATTATCATGGAAAATTTTGGGAATAGAAGAGAGATTAGAAGATCAATTGATTTCTTTTTCCAATGTCGAAAATAAAAGATATGATAGTTTTAATAAACAAATTATTAATTTGGGTGGAGAAAATTATGTTTTTTGTACAAAAATTCATTTTTATACTTGCTGTATGAAGATTAAATAAAGATGATTAAATCTGGAATTTTTCAGTGGTTTGTATGAAGGCAATATGAACCAAATTGATTTGAACGTCGAGTTGCTTTCTAAAACAGTGCGAATATAAAATTAATAGACTTTAACTCAGTACTGTGACAACCTGAGCCCGTGGCTCAGGCGGTCGGTGACTGTGTTCGGGTTCCCTGAGCGGCGTGGTTCGAAACCGGCCCTCACCATCTTTTTATCCAACCTGTGTAATAAGTTATGTGACTGCGAACCGAGAGCACATATACCTATTCCGCCCTCTTCTAATCGCTAGCACATGATTGGCCTATTGGCGGGTGCTCTGGCCTTCTTCTCTACCGTGCTGGATTCGAATCTTTCCCTTAGCACTTTATAAAAACATTTTTTTTTGTGAGTTTGGGATGTCAAAAAAATGTGAGAAAAATATGGTAATTTTCATAAAAATACAAGGAATTTTATGGGATTGAGTTGGGTATTATTTGAAGAAAATATAATGTAGTTTGTGAACAAATGGTATAATTGAAGCTATGGTTCTAAGACACATACTTATGGAAATTTTCAGTTTATAAAGATATATTGAAATGAATTTATTAGAAAGTAATTGACAAAGAATTGTGTGTTGTGACATGATGCTATTAATTTCTCACTTGAGGAAATTGTGTAAAATGTAAAGTATGGGTGTTTAATTACAAAGTGCATGAGTCCATTGTATGATTATGGAATTTAGAAATCATGTCGATGAAATTGTTGGCCATGAATATGAATTTTTATGAGTTATAAGTATTCACCATGGACTTGTGAACAAAGAGTAATCATGAATAAGAAAGAATATGAAATTGTGACATGGAAGTGGTTGTGACTTAAAGATTGTGAAATGAAATTTGAAATAGAGTAGCTAAGTCTCCCCGGCATTGAGAAACAAGAATTGAATTGAAATTAGACCAAGGTTGGTCATGTTGAAACAAATGAATAAGTCCGGTTGATGGAGAGGCTAACTCTAGTGATTATTTTGTTCATGATTTTTAAATAAAACTAAGGACTAGTACATAGTGGAGACGTGATGAAAGTAGAAGAAAAACACGAGTATGAGGGCCAACGGATAGCGGTGTGAGAGCGATTCACAGGTTGCCTGCTTGATGCGTCAAGACAGTGCGTGGGCGCTACTCCGGAATTATCGTCCCGGTGGCGACGCTCGTGGGATGTTCGAGTGGCTATGGGTGGTGCCATTGTTCCATGGCGGAGGCTGAATTGTCCATAGGTTGCCTGCTCGATGGGTCGTGACAGTGCGTGGGATTCCCCTCCAGGCTGCCTGGACATGGGCTCATAGATCATAGGACATCTAAGACACTACCGTAGTTACAGTAGTAGTTTAAGACATAACGGGGGATTGAACCCTATCAAGATGAAGAACGAATAAGGGCTTGCCCTCGGACCTATGTAGTATGGGATGCATAGAATCCGAACAAGTGTGCATTAGTGTCATGTAACATAAGTAACTGCATTAAGGACTAAGTGCACAATCACAACACGACATCAATAGGGTAGTCCCTTTAGTTTGAAATGTGACAAGTTTGTGTTTGCTAAATATGAAATGTTAAGTTATACTATTTCCGGCAAAGCGAGGACGGCCGTGTATAATGATTGTCGGTTGAATAAACTGACGTACCCACAGTCTAACATGCAGGTAAATGTTATGCTAAAGAATCAAAGAGGATTTGGATGCTTAAAGATTTTATCAAGCTGTTGTACTTGTATTTAATTGTTGTATTTTACTTCCGCTGTGCAAAAGAAAGATGTATTTTGATGTAATCTCTGATGTATGATGAAAAGTTTTAATTTCCTTGTAAAAGTGTACTAAGAAAGTGAAAAGATCCTGTAGAACATCTCGAATTCAGTGTATTTGGGATTCGGGGCGTTACAATATATACATAGAGAGAGAGAGAAATCTTCCGTTGCACACTACTTTGGTGAGCACTCCGTGAGCACTCACGAAGTAGAGACCCTATGAAAAATCCGAACCGCTCATATCGTTCTATATGCCTTAGATAGCTTAACAATAAAAAATCAAGTAATTTGAAGTTCATTTGCCCATGATTTACATCATCACAAAATTGTATGGCTGAAAATTCTAACAGCTTGATGGATGGGCAAATGAACTTTAAATTACTTGATTTTTTATTGTTAGGCTATCTAAGGCATATAGAACAATATGAGCGGGTCGGATTTTTCATAGGGTCTCTAGTTCGTGAGTGCTCACCAAAAGTAGTGTGCAACCGAAGGGGACTCTATATATATATATATATATATATATATATATATATATATATATATATTCTGGCGTTATCTGACATTGAATCTAAGACCTCCTTTATATAAGTTATATATATGCATTGCACGTGTTTGTTTGGTTACAAATAGAGTTTGTTTGGTGGCCAACTCTTTTATTCTAATAGTAGAGAATATTATTATTAGAGATTAGATATTAGAGGTAAAGAAATATCTAAGCACATGATAATTATTATCTGTTGGTAGCTGGCAACAGGAAAAAGATTCACCCTATAAATCAAGAAAATGTCTTATGATAAGATAAATATTCAAATTATGTTAGATGATTAACAATTTTAATTTCACAGTATAGCTAACTCTTAAAAGCACGTCTAATTTTTACCTAAAAACATACCAAATATTTTACCAAAATAGTAGTGCAAAATGCAAAGTTGTCTTCGAAATTAAATGGGCCATTAAACTTTGAGTCGATAGGAAAGCATTCAGGGTAAATGATTAAACTGTGAGTTGATAGTCAGTGTTGTCTCTTAAGTTGCATTAACTAATTAGTCAGTGTACCTGCAGATGTTATATTGTGGTTATAGTGTTATCTTAATATTATGCAGGGTTATTTAGACTTGAGGAGGCGACGGCAGTGAGGCGACGATGGCGACTGTGGAGAGGCAGGAACGTGAGAAGGCAGAGAGGCGGCTGGGTAGTGGCAATGCAGGGTTCTCTACACTTGAGGAGGCAGCAGCAGTGAGGCAGCAGCGGCGGTGAGGCATCGATAGTGAGGCGAGAACGTGGGAAGCTGGACCGGCGGCGGCAAGGCATTGGTGGTGGGGCAGGAATGTGACAAGCTGGAGCTGTGGCGAGGTGGTAGGCGATGCGGCAGCGTGGTGGCGGCGGTAAGAAGGCGTTCGGTGGTGAGGAAGAAGTTGGGTGATTATTTTTCAAATCATATAGAAAGCACCCTACTGATGTCGCTATTCAGAATAAAGACTTTAGTTGTCGCTATTCCGAATAGAGATCTTAGTTGTATGATTATTTTGCAAATTTTACAAAGAACAAGAAAATTGAGTTTCCTACTGAGGTCACTATTCCCAATATTATTTTGCAAATCTTACACAGAGCAATAAAATTTAGTCTTCTACTGAGGTCGTTATTCGGACTGGTGACCTCAGTTTTAATTTATTTTTTTTCTTCCAAAGAGAGCAAAAGCTCTTCAGAATTTGCTAAGTGTTTCAATACATCTATTCGAGTTTTCTAATTCCATTAGCGACCTCATACACTTCGGTCGATATTGGAAATAGCGACAGCAAATAAAAAATTCCAAATATTTTAAAATAGAGGCTGTTATTTTCATTAGCAACCTTCGAAATGATGATTCTGCTAATAAGAATAGCGGTTGCTACTGAAGTGGTACTAAGAAGCCCACGAGTGCTAATAGTTTCGGAAGTGGTCAGAAACTTAAATATTTTCAAAAATTTGCCGAGTACGGCAAAAAAATTCACCATGAAAATAGGTCGTGCTAGCTAAAGAGTAATAAACTCTCCAACTTTTCATTGCATCAATTATTTACTTTTTTTCAGAAAGTCTGCCATATATGAAGCAGTTGCGAGTTCACAATTCTTGTCATAAAATAGTCTCAATAAATCGATAAGTTAAACATTAACAAAACATTTAATATATATTGCTTCCAGCCCAAAAAATCAATTACGATGTTTCACATAATGACAATGTAAGCATTGCACAAAATTCCTTAAGAGACAGGAAAAACGCCAACTTACATTAGCCTCGCATTGTTCTGGAAAGCAACAAGGACTACTACATCTAGACCTATACAAAACAGTTAGGCTAGGGATGATATTCACAAAACATCCTAAATCTCAGTATAAAAAAACTGCCCCTCCTCAGCTCTAAAGGTGTTCTACTCTTTATCTTCGTCACCACCAAATGCCTCTTCACCTAAGGCCCAGATCAAGGTTTAACTCGGTTCCACCACCACACCGAGCAACAATACCCATGTCCTCAATCCCCAAAGGAAACAACTGTAAGCAGCGCCCCCCTCCATAGTCTCCAACACAAAATTCGCCCTCCTCTCTCTCAACACGCTCATCCAAAATCTCTCCCTCTTCAAGCTCAACTGCAGATTCTGAACGATTACTTTTCTTCATCCCCAACTCAGAGACGTGAATCTGATTGATCTTCTGAATCTCTGATAAGATTTCATTCGATATTGAGTTCCCTGATAAATATTCAGATCCATTTACTTCAGGTGAAGAATATTTGGGGCTATTCTGGATCACATCGGAGGCTTTGGGAGAAGGGCTACCATGTAGCTCGACTTCACTTTCAGATTGATCACCATTCTTCAATCCCAACTTAGTGCCCTGAATCTGATTTTTCTTACGAACCTCTGATGAGAGTTCATTTGAATCGGAGTTCAGATCATTACTACTTTGACGAAAATGCCTAGACAAGTATTCAGATTCATGTACTTTGTGTGAAGAATTGTTAGGGCTATTCTGGACAACATCAGAAGCTCTGGGAGAGGGGCTACTGTGTAAATCGGAGTCATCATAGATACCTTCATCCCTCTCTCCTTTATCACTTGAATTCATTTCTGACAGAGAATTGCAATTGGATTTCGTGGATGTCAGAGCAGGGTCTTGCCTCCGTCGAAATGTACCCCAAAGATAATATTTACTTTGAAACCCTATGATGAAACAGACAGCAACATTAGCCAAGGACATGCCGAGTAGAAAGCCAGAATACAAAAATATGAAGCTGCCAAATAAAAACATTAAACAAGATGGTAGGGGCAGAGATATGAAACTTCCAAATAAAAATATGGATATTAAAACACCCATTCAAGCTTTTACCGACATTCACGTGGGGTCCCTTTTTTCTGAGAATGGTAGAGGCAGAGAGAATTTTTCTTCAAGGTGTAAAAAAAACAAGTGCACAAACCTCTACCTATTAAATATAAGAAAACTAATGGTATTCTATTGGAAAAATTAGAGGGTCAGTATTCTCCTAATGTGTACATAAGTTAAATAGAAATACTTGAGATAGAACTTACTGCAATGAAATTCAGGTAATAGGATGGAAGAAAATACAAGCAGCTCAGCTTCATCCAAAACAAACTTCAACATGAGATCTTTATCGGTTATATCCTTCACTAGCCGATCAAACAAAGTATCATCCCTGCAATAAAAATTCAATTATAAGCGTACATTCAAAACAGTTAGCTATGCAATCCAAGACAGATCCAACAATCATACCCTCCTGGGACTGAGAAGAAAAATAATCCAATATTTAAATCAGTAGGAGGAGCATTCTTGAAACTGTTCGGCCAAGCATCAAGCCTCGACAGCTTTTCCATGTCAAGAACAAGTGGAAACATTTTGGCAGCTACTGATACTTTTATGTGTGCTTTAGTAGATGCATGCGCCACAAAGGGACCATATTTTTCATTTTCAAAAGAAAACTCACCCCTGTATTTTGGAAAGCAAAAAACAACTACATTAACGGATGGAAATACTTCTAAAGAAATATGGCAAAGGACAAGACCAACCTCCAAACATGATTGATGATGGGCTCTGCATAGAAACTCCATATATCTGATAGAGCATCATGGTCCTTCACAGCAGTAATCTGGGACCCAATTGTGACTTCATCATAAGAATAGGTATGTGATTGTTTTGATGACGACAGTGGTGGTTTGGCAGGAAGCTCAATAGCTATGTTGATGACGTTTTGATCCTTGTCATCCGACTGATATTCTTGGTCTAATAAATCATCCTCGGGCAAAATTAATCTTCTTCGTCTTTTTGATTGCCTCTTGTCACCTTGCTCTGAAGGTGTACATGGGCTGTTGTCACCGTTTATCTGCAAAAAGGAAGACTAGATGGGGTGAAAAAAGGAAAACTCAGTACCCGATTTGAAGACAATTTAATCGACCACTTACCATCTCAGGTTGCGAGACATCAGGCACATCTGTCTGCAACTTTTGCAATTCAACAGTTTTACCATGGCTAGAAATCTTTTGATTTCGATCATTGCTATTTTCAGGACAATCATAAGAATAGGTATGTGATTGTTGTGATGACGACAGTGGTGATTTGGCTGGAAGATCAATAGCTATGTTGATGACGTTTTGATCCTTGTGATCCAACTGATATTCTTGGTCTAATAAATCCTCCTCGGGCAAAATTAATCTTCTTCGTCTTTTTGATTGCCTCTTGTCACCTTGCTCTGAAGGTGTAGATGGGCTGTTGTCATTGTTTATCTGCAAAAAAGAAGAATCGATGGGGTGAAAAAAGGAAAACTCAGCACCCGATTTGAAGACAATTTAATCGACCACTTACCATCTCAGGTTGCGAGACATCAGGCACATCTGTCTGCAACTTTTGCAATTCAACAGTTTTACCATGGCTAGAAATCTTTTGATTTCGATCATTGCTATTTTCAGGACAATCATAAGAATAGGTATGTGATTGTTGTGATGACGACAGTGGTGGTTTGGCTGGAAGATCAATAGCTATGTTGATGACGTTTTGATCCTTGTCATCCGACTGATATTCTTGGTCTAATAAATCCTCCTCGAGCAAAATTAATCTTCTTCGTCTTTTTGATTGCCTCTTGTCACCTTGCTCTGAAGGTGTACATGGGCTGTTGTCACCGTTTATCTGCAAAAAAGAAAACTAGAAGGGGTGAAAAAAGGAAAACTCAGCACCCGATTTGAAGACAATTTAATCGACCACTTACCATCTCAGGTTGCGAGACATCAGGCACATATGTCTGCAACTTTTGCAATTCAACAGTTTTACCATGGCTAGAAATCTTTTGATTTCGATCATTGCTATTTTCAGGACAATCTATATGCTTCTCAGAAGAGAGAGTCCTCAGGTATCTAGGTTTGCACTCTTCGCAGGACCAGCGAATATTTGGATCCCTCGACGGAAGTTGATCCAGGCAATATCTGAACATTTTGAGAGAACAAACAACTATATCAGTAACTTAACCCAGCAAGCAACATAGAACTGGATTGAATGACTGAATGTTACATGAAATGGGTCATATGGACTACTGGTTGGGCAAACAACATCATGACCATTAACTTAACAAGGTGATAACTACTCAAAAATGACCATCCTAGATAAATAATCCAAGTTACAAATCGAAAATTAAACCACAACTGAACAAAAATGCTGACAAACTAATATTTTGGAAGGGAACAAGAAACTGAAACAGAATCAAAACCGAATAAACAGACCCTGGTAGAGATGATAACTTCAACAAGAGATAAAATGGTGCACAAGACCTCTGGATGTGTTTGGTATTGTGCACAGCAGTCTTTTTTTCCTCTTTCTGTGAGAACTTTATTGCAGGTTAGTAAAAGTAAGGGGAAATGTGAAGTCTGTAGTGGTGGGGAAGAGGGGTTAGGGTTCAGGTTTAAGAGTGGAAATGAGAGACTACAAAGATAATTTGACAACCTGGGTAGAGGCTTTTTAACTAGGCTTGAAGTACGAATCTACGAGAAGTTAGCTTTTTTAGAATGAGCCCCCAAGTGTTGGTGAGTTGTACAATATTCAAATAGTTATGTGTGAGCCATGTGGGAAAAAGCTAATAATTATATCACTCCTCTACTAATTCTGCATAGCCTGGTTTTCAGGAGTTAGGCAGATTTTTGAGAAATTTTGTACCAAACCGGAAATTGTAGGCAAGTTTTCTAGAGGATTAGAACTCACACTTGCGGGTTCATGTCAGGTCAAACAGGTCTTCCGGGTTAACTTATGATATATACAATAATACAAATATATTTATCTTTATTATTTTCACAAAATCATTCATATGTTCGGTGAGAACTCAATTGGCCAGAACCACATGAGAACCTTTTTTTTTTGGTTGGTTGGTTTTTTTTTCCTTGTGTGTGTGTGTGTGTGTGTGTGTGGGTGGGGGGGGGGGGGGGGTAATTAGTTGAAAGATCCGCCTTTTTAATTTTGACCGACATAACTAAATTAATCTAAGAGAATGAGAGATCAAGCCATTTGAGATTTGTTTGCTCGTGCATAAAGTGTTACAAATTGTATGGTTGAATATCGTTATTTTTTATAATGGCATGATGCATGGGCAAATGAATTTCAAATTACTTGATTTTATGTTTCTGGACTAATCTAGTCATTATAATCAATGAGAACGGTTCGGATCATCCATGTGGCAGTTATGCATGGAGTTCTCACAAAGATTATCGTGAGAACAGTTCTCACAAAGCTTATCGTGATCAAGTTATTTGAAATTCATTTGTCCATGCATCATGTCATTGTAAAACATAACGATATTCGACCATACAATTTGTAACACTATAATGCATGGGCAAAAAAAAATCTCAAATGACTTGGTCTCACATTTAGACTAATTTAGACATATAGATCAAAATGAAAAGTTCTCACTTTGTACTCTCACCAGATCGTGTCTGTGTGTGTGTGTATATATATATAGGAGGCCCTTCAGTTGAGCACTCCGTGAACTCTCGCCCTTCTGACCATTGTATGGATAATCCAAACCGTTCATATTGATCAACACGTCTAAATTAGTCTGAATATGTAAAATTAAGTCATTTGAAATTCATTTAACCATCCCATTTAAGTGTTACAAAATTGTAAGGTTGAATGTCATTTTTTTATAATGACATGATGGATGGGAAAATGAATTTCAATGTGAACGGTTTGGATCATCCATACAATGACAAGAAGGACGAGTGCTCACAAAAAGGAGTGCTCAACCGAAGAATTCTCTCTCTCTCTCTCTCTCTCTATATATATATATATAGAGAGAGAGATATAGAGAGAGAGGGATAGAGAGAGTCCCCCTCGATTTGTTAAAACTTCAATGCATGGGCAAATGAATTTCAAATGACTTGATTTTACATATTTAGACTAATTTAGCTGTGGAGATCAATGTGACCGGTTTGGATCATCCATGCGATGGCCATAAGGGCGTGTGCACACAAAAGTGGTGCCCAACAGAAGGTATATATATAAAGTAGTGCTAATAAGATATGGGAAGATAGAACTTTTTCTGTAAGATGAGTGATTTGAATCATCTGAATCTCGATCATACCGTTGACATCACTCTAGATGGTGTACAAATTTCATGCGATCTGAAAACCTGTAGCCTATGCATCAAAGCGTTCAAGAAGGTGGTGTGAAATACATATATATGCATTTATTTGAACACCTTGATGCATAAACTAGAGAACTCTAAATTGCTTGAAATCTTGTACACATCATCTTGATGACATGTAAAGTGATGTGAACGGTGCAATCAAGATTCAAATGACTCAAATTGCTCATCTCTCAAAAAATATTTTCATCTCACGCATCTCACCATCTCATATTAGCACTACTACATATATATATGATAAGTGTGAGCCCCATATTTGTAGGAGGTGATTCCATCATACATGGAGATTATAATCATTTGTCATGGTCTTAAATGAATGAACCACATGTTTCATAATGTTTTATACGTCATAAAAAGAGTGTGAAAAAGATCAAGCAACTTGGAATACTTTTTATCCATGCATCATATGGTTGCAAAATGAATATTTTTCCATAATACAACAAATTGACCACAAACTAGACCTCATAATGCAGGGGTAAACGATCAACAATCATTTGACTTTTCACGCACACATCTTAATCTTATAACATATAAAACAAATGAACCGTTTGGATATTCCATCTAGGGTCCCACCAAGTGAATTACAATCACTTTGTTTGAGGGATTTGCCTCGTACAAATATGAAACTCATTTCTTTAGGGGGGCAACCATTTGGGGACCGTATCTTTTCTCTTATTCTGAGGCCTCATATAAGAGCTTATTAATAGGAACACCATGAAAAATCCAAACCTTGGGGACCGTACCTTTTCTCTTATTCTGAGGCCTCATATAAGAGCTTATTAATAGGAACATCATGAAAAATCCAAACCGTTCATCTTGTTCTACATGGCTACAGTAGTCTGAAGTGTAAAATCGGGTCATTTGACATTCATTTGCCCATCCATCATGTCGTTGGAAAAATGAAGAATAACCACACAATTTTATCACATTGTAAGCATAAACAAATGAACTAAATGACTTGATGTGACACCTAATACTCTTCTAATGAATTCCCTAGGAACCTTTGTAGTAAATGGAATATACACGAGTGTGATCAATCAAACATTACAACGTCCTGGTATTTACTACCATTCAATATTAGACCACAATGCAAATGAAACATACATGAGTGTGATCAATCGAACATCACAACGTCCCAGTATTTCTACCATTCAAGATTAGACCACAATGGAAATTCTACCTATACCAGCACCAAGAGATTATAATGGGGAGGAAAATCGAAATTAGAAATTTATAGCAAAAAAAGATATGATAAAGTCCCTAGAGACATAGTACAATGGATGTTAAATAATAAAAGAGTAATTATTTGGTATATTGAGATAATTAAAGATATGTATGAAGCGGCAACGACCACAAATAAAACAACCATAGGAAAGACCAGCGATTTTTCTATTACAATAGGTTTACACCACAGTTCGGCTTTAAGCCCTTACCTCTTTACTTTGATTATAGATGAATTGACACAAGGAATACAAAATGAGGTGCCTTGGTGTATGCTTTTTGCCGATGACATCGTCTTAGTGGACGAGACTAGCAGGAGTCGATGCTAAATTAAAATTATGGAGAGAAACTTTGGAAGCTAGAGACCATAAGGTAAGCAGAATTAAAACAGAGTATATGGAGTGTAATTTTAGTGATATTCGGAACACAACTGAGAAAGTAGTAAAGCTTGATAGCCAAGAGATACCTAAGAGAGACTGTTTCCAATATTTAGGCTCAGTTATACAAAGAGATTGGGAGATTTGAGAAGATGTTATATATAGGATCCAAGCAGGGTGGCTTAAGTGAAGAAGTATCAGTGGTGTTTTGTGTGATAAACATATACCTTTGAAGTTGAAAGAAAAATTTTATAGGTCGACTGTTCTACCAGCAATGATGATGGAACAGAGTGTTGAACAACAAAGAAACAACAAATCCAAAAAGTAATTGTCGCGGAGATGAGGATGCTAAGATGGATGTGTGGTAAACCAAGGAAGGTAGAGTTAGAAATAAGCATATACGAGACATGCTAAAGGTATCTCCAATCCAAGATAAGTTAAAAGAGAATCGCTTCAGGTGGTTTGGACATGTCACACGTAAACTTGGTAGTGCCCCCGTTAGAAAGAGTGATTTGATAAGTATTAAGGGTAGAGTTGGGGGTAAAGGAAGGCCTAAACTAACTTGGGTGAAAACGATAAAAAAATGATATAATAGCTTGTCACCTTACAGAACATATTGCGCTAAACCGAGCAAAATGGAAAACCAAGATTCATGTAGCCGACCCCAACTAGTTGGGAAAAATTCTTTGTTGTTGTTATTGTATAGCAGAAAAAGGATATGGGCACGCATAACTAGGAAACAACGAATATCTATTCTAATTCTATCCTAGGGATGTAGAACAAGATGAGTGGTTCAAATCTTTTGTAGGGAATTCGTATCAATGGGTGTGTATCTTCCTAGATCAAATCAATAGCAACCAAAAGTGGCTACCTTAACTTCAAATTTCGAATGAATAGGCATCCAAATTGGAAATCCATATAGGTAACATGTGATCTAAATCATAAAACTACTCAAAACAATATTTTGGAACTAGCTGATGAGCTTTCAGCCTCCATTTGTAGTGATTATAAAATCAACCTTCATAAAGTATGGAACTAAACAATTTGTTGTCATTTAATGGAGGGGAGTAAATTTTTATCAATTGGTAGTTTAAATGAAGTAACTCAAATCTAGCGGTCAGGATTTTCAATTTGGACAGTCATTCAAAATGAACAAGAATTAGCCACTTTTAGCAACATCTAGGTAGCCAAATCAACTCTTTTTAAAATGATCAGACAACTGCGCGCGCAAGTTCACACGTGATCAATGCGAAATGGTTCGCACCTGATCATATATATATATATAGGGTATATATATATATATAGGGTTAAGAACCAAATGACACAACGTTTACCTCAATTACCCAAAAGTTCATATAATTGGACCCAAATAGTACCCGATGTTAACTTTTTCGTTAAATCAACGAAATATTCCCCAGTTCTACCCATTATCAGGGTTTAAACCCGTCAAAATGCGTGTGAAATGTGGAAAATACCCTTGCCTTCTTCCTCACCACCGAAACCCATTTCCACCATCTCCATCACCGACAGCCTCCATCAACTCCATCATCACCCTCACCCCTGCCTCCATTCAAACACAAACCCAACAACCTCAAACTTCCACTCGACGTCAATCGAACCCAACACCAAACTCGAGCCCAACAACAACAGTATTAAAGACATTGGGGTAAAATAGTAATTTTACCCTCCTGCCATTCAAAACTTAACAAAAATTAACATCGTGTGCTAATTATATAAACTTTGGGTGCTATTTGAAAAATATGAAAACTTTGGGTGCTATTCGAAAAATATGAAAAATTCGGATACTATTTGGTAATTAAGGTAAACTTTAGGTGTTATTTGGTCATTAACCCTATATATTAAGGCTGTTTGAAAACAACAGGTTCATTATAACTTAACCCGTCGTTGCCAATGACGGATTAAATGGCTCTCTCTCTCTCTCTCTCTCTCTCTCTCTCTCTCTCTCTCTCTCTCTCTCTATATATATATATATATATATATATATGCATAATATGTCAATAAAATATAAAGATAATAGTGCAAATTAACAAACATTATCATTAACAAACTCTTTCGTTCTTCAGGTTTCAAGTGGACAAGTTTCATGCAGGCTTCAAGAAAATGAAGACCCATCCACTTTCAATTTGGGCGTGTTTACCTTTTCAAGACTTATATTTTCAAGTTGGATTCGAGCTTGAACCCACCCGACCCTGTATAGACAACACATTTTTCATTTTGTCCTTTCTCAACAATCACCATCATGTTCTACCTCTTCCTGCAACGGTCAATTCAACCCCCAAATTCTCCATTTGGATCTTTACCCATTCAAAAAAGTAAATCCTCCACTCCACCCCAACCTTGTTCTCCCAAGGCCTCTACCTTAATGCACTTTACAACCACATTTTCCATAAACACAATCTCCTGAAAATCACTACTACCACCTCCACCTCTTCGTCTTTAACTCTCATTGTGATGTTACTCTAAATCAGCCATCTTGGTCGAGATCTTCTCTACAAAGCATATTGAGCCTATCGAAAATATATTTTAGTAATTTAAAATTGTTTGGAATATTTTTCTGAAATCTTAGCCCAGGCAGGGAAATCTCACCCAATAAGATGGGGCCTGATATTTCGCTATGATGTGCTTTGTGTGTGTGCGGGGGGTACAACCGGCAGACCTGTTACCTATTCTCGTACTTAAGATATTGTTTGCTTTTCCTTATACCAAACCCTAAACTTAGTTAAATATTATTAGCTATATCCATAGTTTGCTTTTTGAATATCTTTCAATCTTGGCGATAACACAAATAAGGTTTCATCTCTCTTATATCTCTTTTTGCCAATGAATGTAAATTCTAGCAAGTCTCCCTAATATATATATTTTTCCCAATGAATGCAACGCTTCTCCTGTATTAATACTATGTACGGCAAACATTATTTGTATATGACTCGTGTCTTTACTTAAGATGGGGCCTGATATTTCGCCATTACGTGCTTTGTGTGTGTGTGGGGGGGGGGGGTTACAACGGGCATACCTTGTTAGAAAATTTTAGGATAATAAAATTTATTTGAGTCTGATCTTGAACTTCATAATTTTTCACAATAATACAATACAGATAATTGAACTAACCTTGAGCAGCCATATCCTTCGTCTTGATCCAAATCTGACTGCTTGATGTTAATATATCAATGGATTATCTGGTTTCTCTCTCTTAGCCAACCTTTATCTGACAGAATGTATTTCCTTTTATCTGATAGAATGATTTTTCTGTTCGGACCTTTTATCGGCAGAGGGAGGACCAGTTCCTTGAGCAGTTATCTGCCAATAACTGTCATTGGCATAATTACACGTTCTATCAACGTTGTATTGAGTTGGTATTAAAACCAACTCCTTAACTGACCACACCAACTCCTTAACTGATCACATAAACTTATCTATTATATTAATTAATTATTTAAACCATTAATTATATATTTAAAATCAATAATTAAATATATATACATAATATATGGCACGAAGGTCATATATATATCTTACATACCTGTTACCCATTCTCGTACTTAAGATATTGTCTGCTTTTCCTTATACCAAACCCTAAACTCAGTTAAATATTATTAGCTATATCTGTAGTTTGCTTTTTGAATCTTTCAATCTTGGCCATAACACAAATAAGGTTTCATCTCTCTTTTTGCCAATGAATGTAAATTCTAGCAAGTTTGCCTAATATATATATTTTTCCCAATGAATGCAACGCTTCACCTGTATTAATACTATGTAATGCGAACATTATTTGTATGTGACTCATGTCTTTACTTACATCATACAATATTTAATATAACATGTGACAATCAAAACTTCAAATCTTTTGTATAAGAGCAATTTAAATATGTTTATGAAGTGCCCAATATGAATACCCAAAAACAAAATCATCTCCCTGATATATCCTCCAATAACACCTGTTTGAGATAAGTTCATTATCAAGACAAGTTCAACAACCGAGATTTAAAATCATGGTGAGGACTACTTTAACCTCCCCACAATTGTAATATAATAATTCACCCTCCAAACCTCTACATTTTCATTATTTTCCTTCCCAACAATCTTCACCATCTTTGACCTCTTATGACACGACCGATCCGACCCCACATTCTCTTTCTAAACCCTTTCCTAACAAAAAGAAATCCTCTTCCCCGCGCCTCTACCTCAATGCACTTGGCAACCACTATATCCACAGCCACAATCTCCCGTAATCACTACTACAACATCCACCTCTCTGTCATCAACATGTATTGTGATGGCCGCTTTGACCTCATTACACCCCCGGAACAAAAATCACCCATCCTAAATCCCTGCTCCCTCAGCCACCTTCAGTAAAACCTCCACGTCCCACTAACAATGCCGCAACCTCCTCTCTCCCCTCATAGACACCATCGTTGCATTTGCTTACCTTTTCATCCTTTTCACTATACAAGACAACCATAGCAGCCAGATCTTCCCTTCAACTCAACAACATATCAAACTCTGCTTCATTAAGACCACTAAGGCCACTACCTCTTCTTGCAAGCACCACAACTTACTTTAGGGCATGCCTAGTACACGATAATATGATTACCTTAGTTGGCATAATAAGAAGTATAATTTTGCTAGGCATCTAGATTCCCAAGAGAAAGAAAATTTGCAACTTTTATTTCCCCACATCTCTATGGGTATCTAGATTAGTATAGAAGGATTATATATATGCATCCCTTTTATGCAAGACAACCATAGCGACCGGATCTTCCGTTGAAATTCAACAACATATCAAACTCCACTATATTAAAAACTACTAGGGCCACCACCTCTTCCTACAAGCACTGCAACTTACTTTAGGGCATGCCTAGTACGCGATAATATGATTACCTTGATTGGCATAATCAGAAATATATATATTTGCTAGACATCTGGATTCCCATGAGAATGAAATTTGTGTTCTTTATTCCCCCACATCTCTGTGGGTATCTAGATTCTTATGGAAGATTTTTTTCACCGGATCCTAGGAAGACCAAACTATAAAAGACCAATGTATTTCAAGTATGGTTTTAAATCTCAGATTTCAGACTCATCTCGGCAAGGAGTGTTTCGTCTCGGATCGGAAATATCGGAGGAGATCTCGGGGAAATGTGATCATACCGGATGTTCATTTCCTATACTCAATATAAAAAAAAATTGTTACTAAATAAGATATTATGTCTTACATGTCATTTATCATATAAAATATTGTATAATGTAACCAATAACATGAATCAATTACGTTAAATCTTCGCATAATTTAACAATAATATAGAATAGAATGTAATATAAGCAAATAACTAAATTGAATTTGCATTGATTAGAAAAATGTATTAGTTAATAAACTTATTTAACTTTGCATATATACAAATAATAGCGATACGAAACTCTTACATTATTTTAGCTTAAGGTCCTTCCTATATTGGAAGACATATATGTAAAAAGTAAAACAATTTTTTAAATATATTCACAATAATGTGTCTATTTTGGCTGATATTTCACCAATTTCGGCAATATTTCAGCCGATATTTTGATAATTTCGGCTGAAATCTACACATTTTGGTCCAGAACGATGTAGAGTATAAAATATGTGATTTCGTATCGGCCGTATTGAAGGAAATTTAAAACAGTGATTTGAACCTATTTGTACCCACCACCTCCACAATCGCAACTATTGTAGCCACTTTTACCACCACCACCCCAACTACCACTACCCTCGCCACTACCACCACCTCCACCACCCCTACCACGTCCACCTCCACGTACGCCTATGTTGCCATCACCACCATCACAACCGTCACCAAACCACCACCACCTCCACCACCGCAAACACCACTACTACAGCCGCCACCGCCTCCATCACCATCTCCATCGACTATTTGACATGGCTACCTTTGGCCACACTTACACAGTTTATTCAACCACCATGATAAGCGCATTTCAATACAAGCCGAAGAAAGAAATTAGGGATCCCAGGAATTAGTGTCATACCAAACACGAGTATGAAGAATTCTTGAGATTCTCA
This sequence comes from Hemerocallis citrina, assembly GCA_017893485.1. Lineage (NCBI taxonomy): Eukaryota > Viridiplantae > Streptophyta > Magnoliopsida > Asparagales > Asphodelaceae > Hemerocallis > Hemerocallis citrina. The sequence continues at coordinate 288,917,568 of CM030363.1, forward strand.
CATTCTAAGAAATCATCATTCCCATAATCTTACATTCCATGTTCCATATGCCCCCTTGGAGGATCTAAAGGGTAGCATAAAGGGGTTATTATTGCAACATGTTCTTAACCGAAAAAGTAAAAATAAAAAATCATCACAAAACCCCTACATTGATGCTACAAGATAATTTTCAAATCTAGAATTGTTCTAATTTTTGACATGCAACTAGCGCCCATCAAAAGGGTCCATATATCTATAGATGTTATGTCGACAATAGAGGTCATGTATAAATAATTCCATAGCAACTACCTAGAAATGTTTAGGATAAAGCAACTCAAAAGTATGTTAAAGGTTCGGATTGAATATACCTATGTTGAGCAATTACTTTGCACTCTTCGCAATAAATAAGGAGCGCTTCATAACCAACATAACCACAAAGATGACAAGGAGGTACCTGCCAGATGAGAACATATAATTATTTGATAAAAAAATAATAATGCTAACAAATTATGACATTATCAAGTAAAATTTGCCAATCTTACGATGCAAGTTGATAGCATGCTTACATACCGATAAACTATTTTAGAAGCGAACTTTTGTACAACAACTTAATAATAGTAATTGTTGTTTGAGTTCCAAGAACAACAAATTTGGGTGACAACTCCAATTATGTAAGAATTATCCCAAAGAGGAGAGTTTCGCGGCCTCTCAATAAATCAAGCATCCATTTCCTCAAATGCTCAACCCAAACTCAATGTAACCAAATTCAAATAACATACTCCACATGCTAGCAGCATACTCCAAACTCAATGGAACCAAATTCAAATTGTATGCTGGTAGCATACAATTTAAGAGTTTTAGTAATGCATGTTGCGCACAACAAACCCATCAAAAAAAGAACAAAAGAAAGGTTCATCTCTCGCACAAACATACGAAACATACCGAACTTTGAAACATAGAAACACCAATGTTTCAATCAAATTTCTACAAGGAATCACCATGGATCATTCCCTAACCATGCCTAGAGATAAGGACCTTGGACCCATGAACGTAGTCCCAACACATTTCCCCATTGGGAGCTCCTTCAAGCCAAAATAACTTTCAACCCCAAAAGTTAGAACTCAAGCGGATGAAACCCAAACATGGTAATAGAAACAAACAAGGACCCACAAAACCAAATACCCATACCTCGAATCAAGAATCATCCTAGAATCAAACCATCCCATCATCAATAATGTCAGAAAAAAAGAGCCCATCAACCAAAATCAACTAAATATTCAACCCCACCCCCCAAACAACAAAAAAGATTAGTATAAGAGATGAGTATGAAAGAACCCACTTACCATCTGCAATCAATCCTCTCCTTCTTCAACCCCAAAGCAATCTCAACGAGATTCTTAGAAGCAAACAAGATTCAAGCAAAGAGAATAACAAGAATAAAGAACCCAAAATAGAGGATGACGAAATCAAGAAACTAAAATTTTGGTTGGCGTCACAATGAAGAAGAGCAGCCATGATTGTGGCTCTATATATATACAGCAATTGGGTAATAAAATCGCCGATATTTTATATTGTGAATAAAGTTGCGATTTATTCGGCAGTGCGTAACCGACCTAAGAGCGGTTACGCGTGGCGAGCGCTGATTGGGTGGACGTGCCCGTTAAGGGATTAACGGCTTTAATTATTATATATACTAGCACGATCTTAATTGATCTTTTTGTACTTGGAAACATGATTTAAGATGGTAAGTAATATCGATAATGATGCTAGATGATTATGGAAAATATTTATTTTTATCAGAAAGTAATAATTTAGATGTGATGGATATGTAAAGAAATATTCCGGGAGTGCTTATATGTTAAATTTGCATACCGTCTTTAGGGTTGTAAATCTGACCGGACGGGATCGGACAGCCATATGTTCAAGTTCGGACCGAAATTCTACCCGGACGGGCTTATGTCCGGCTCGGTCTAGGTCAGACAAAATTTTTATAGTCCGGACTTGGTTCGGTAAAGCATCGGACCGCAACAATATTCGGACGGACTTATGTCTGGCTTGAACTTGGTAAAGAATCAGACCGAATAATTTGTTCAGAATCGGTTCGTATAACAATTCGAACGGTCCACAGTCGGACCATTTCTCGAGCCGGACTCAGACGGACGACGAACCGTTCTGTACATTTTATACCCCTAAGGGTATTCCGGGAGTGGTTGGTTATATTGTAATATTTAGGAATTTTTTTAGAGTTCTGTAATTTTCCTAGGGTTTTGGAGTTGGTGAGGTTAGTTGCAGGTAGGGCTGCAATCGAGCTGAGCCGAGCCAAATACTTTCAGCCTCGAGCTCGGCTCGTTTACCAAACGAGCTTAATTTTGAGCTCGAGCTCGAGCTTGGTTCGAGCCGAGCTTTGATCGAGCTTTGACCATATTCCAGCCAAATAACTCGTGAGCTTAGCCTAAAAAAAAAAAAAAAAAAAAAAACAAACTCGAGCTCGGCTCGTTTACGAAACGAGCTCGGATTTGAGCTCGAGCTCGGTTCGAGCCGAGCTTTGACCGAGCTCGAACCGAATAGCTCAATTCGTTTGCAGCCCTAGTTGCAGGGGAAATAAAATAAAGAGGGGAGGGGGCTTTTTACGAAAACTGGCCAAAATTAAGGAACGTGTATAATTATATATGGTGATTTGACTATTATAAAAAGAGAAAATTATCTCCAACTGAAGAAATAGGTAATTTATTTTTATTATAATTCTACATCCACTATCAATTTTTTTAATTTTTTTTTTTCACTAACTTAGATATTTTTTTACTATCATAGTTGACACGCTATTAACAAAAGGTAGGTGTAGAGTAAATTACAAGAATCTCCAATAGTTGTCTATTAATAAAAACGTACATGTAATAGTTGTGTGTCACCTAATATAATGATTTTGATATATAATACTATTCACATTTTGTCCTGGCTGTAGATAAGTATGGCAAGAGTGGGCCCCAGGTCAATAAATGATTGTTGACCTTTTCCCACTTTTTATGGAGAATATAATAATAAAAATCAAGGCTAATATTTCGGCCAATTTGTTTCGGTTTTGAACGAATCTGGCCCGGAGACTTGATAACAGCTGAATATAAATAAGTACTGGGCTTCAAAATATGTTATTGGGTCGGGTTGAGTAGTGAGAAACCCAGACACGTCTGCCAATGGCAACGGGTCTAGATCAGGATCTGAGTCTATTTATTTTGATGGTACTATCGTAACTAACAACATTTAAGTAAATAATTTGAATAAATGAGTAAAATGAGTGGTTAATATAACTTTCACTTTTAAAAAAAAGTAGAAATTAAATGATTGAATATCTATAAATTACAGGTTGTCTACAAATGACAATCCCTCTCCCATTATAATGTTAGAAATTTTCAATCATAGTATGATAGGACTTCAAAAAACCTTAATTAAATTGTTAAGATTAAATAGTTGAATATCTACAAATTACAAATTGTCTATAATTGACAACCCCAACTCTCCTATTATAATATTAGAGATTAGAGATTTGCAATGCTAGTATAATAGGACTTCAAAAAATCTTAATTCAAATAACAACAATTCTATTGTTATATTTCAAATCCAATTACTAAATTGTACTAAATTATTCATTCAAATATGGAATTTAATCCAAAACATTTGTAACAATTTCCTTCAAATCTTAATTTTCCAAAATACTAATATCCTTTGAAATCATCCATATTCAAATTTAACAAAAAAGTTCAAAGTCAGGCAAGCTATCTCAAACAACAAGTGTTAACTACGCTCGCTGTTTGAGACAATATGTCTTACTTTGATATTTTTTCTTCAAGTTTTTTCACCAAACTCGCTATTTGACATAGTGAGTTGATCATTTTGGTAAATACTATCAAAAGTGAGTCAGTTTGATAAATACCTTCAAAAGGTGGGTCTTGGTAAAAAATTCAAACGAGTGTGGATGTTGTAATTATGGAGTGTTTATTTTGAAATTTGAAAAACAATTAAGAGGAATACCGCAACGCCATGCTGTCTTTTTTTAAAAGAGTAATGCGACATCCACTACTAATTTCACTACATTTCTCTTCACTATCTTAGGTAGCACACTCCAATAGGTGGGAGAAGAGAGAGTATGTAGGGACACTCTCCAATAGAAGTGTGCCACCTAAGATAGTGAGAAGAATGGTAGTAAAATTGGTAATGGATGAAGTATTACTCTTTTTCAAATGGCAGTTTTGCCTTTCTCTCCTCAAAATTTATGACAACAAACAAAACCCAAAACCCAGCAGATTTTTCTTTTTTTGAATAAAAAGTTAGAAATTATCTCCCATGTTCCATTATTAATATACAAGGTAAGAGCATCCACTATCGTTTACTAAGAGCATCCACAGTGGTTTCTTATATTTGGCAAATTGTCATTTTATAGCAAATAGATCGCTGCAGTGGTTTTTTAATTTTGCCATTTTTTAACAAATATGCTATATTCGTTTCTCATATATGAGAAACAGAATAGCGATTCTCAAATTTTGAAAGACGGTACAACATATACCGTCTGGTATATGTTCTACCGTCCCATTTATTTATTCATTTATTAAAAGTGGGTCGGACGGTATAACATATACCGTCTAGTATATGTTATACATGTAGCGCCCCGAATTTCTAATATTGTATCTTAGAAAATACGTGGCACAATCCCAGCATCAACTTCAATGTAACATTAAACACAACCAAGCCCACTAAAATTTTCAACCTTTATCACAACAACTTTTACAAAGCACAACGAAATTCTAAACATCTCAACTCATAATTTTATTTTTATTTACAACACAAACTATCTCAAATCTTCTTTTACAAATTTACACAAAACTCTTATGAATCAATTTATCTCAAAAACCAACTCAAGCATCCAACCTCCAACTCTAAGCAACAACCTGCAACATATGAGGCTAAGGTTGATTCCCTAACCCCCAAAACTAAAGGGGTTAGCCACAAATGGTGTGAGTGACATAAAACAACAAACAACATAAATAATTATTAAGCAAGGATTCTTAAACAACATATAATGAACCAAAATACATAAAATATGAGATAGCAAGAAATGTAACAACAAGTGATACTATACCAAGTGTCAAGTGTAGAAAACCGGAAAACCACATGCATAAAACTAAGTCAAGAAAACACAAATTCTATATGTGGACTCTCTAATGCGTACTTGTCGAAGTCTATGCATCCCACTCTACATAGGTTCGGTGCAAGCCCTTAACGTCTTCACTTCATAGGGTTCAATCCCCCGCTATGCAACTAATCCTACCACGATGACTACTACAAGATAAAGATAAACTGTGAGAATTAGCCCATACCTGATAATTCCGGAGATAGATCCCACATCTCAGGTAATTTACCTGGATAATTCCGGAGATCATCCCACATCTAGACATTGACACATCATCACATGAATACCCCATGTGCGTCGCCTCGACTTTGATAATTCCGGAGATCAATCCCACACCGCAAGTAATTACCTGGATAATTCCGGAGATATATCTCACATCGCAGGTAATTTACCTGGATAATTCCGGAGATAAATCCCACACCTCAAGTAAGTTACTTGGATAATTCCGGAGATTAAATCCCACATCTAAAGCCATACTGAGGTGCATAACCCATGTTCCCGTTCATCATATCACCACTAGTGTCTGTTCTTATTATTTTTGGATTATTTAATTACTCAACGAATATCCTAGAGTGGTGTACCCTACCGGCTTAAATTCAAAACTGAATAACTGAAATGTCTCAATGGGCCTCAAAAAAATAACTCAACACCGGTATACTAGGGTCACACACCTCTAGAGACTCAACTCAAATGTCTAAACCAAAGTTCCACTAAACAAAGTGGCTCAACTGAATATCTCAAATCAAATACTTAACTGAATATCTTAGAACCAAATGCTTACTGAAGGCAAAGTATAGACTGAATTATCTGAAAGCCAATCATTCGAAAGAACACTCAAGTTACATAAATCCATCAGTACCAGTCGACTTATATTGTAGTAAGTCGACTGTCCAGAGGTCAAATATCCAAAATTTTACAAAATAAACTAAGTCATACCAGTCGACTTGAAAGCCATCAGTCGACTTAATCGAGACAAAAATTCCAATAATCCTCAATAAAATATTCTAAGTATATAAGTCGACTTAAAGAGGTCATAGGTCGACTGTTCGGAAAGGACTGAAATAATTTTACAAAATAAAGATCTCAGGGCACCAGTCGACTGCATAAGAGTCCAGTCGACTGTCCAGAGGGGATTTCAAAAGAACTGAAGGTACAACAGTAGGGTCGTACCAGTCGACTGAATAGTAGACCAGTCGACTGTCGGCCTACAGTTTTCATAAATTAGGTCTGAATACAAAATCAAAACTGGAGTTTTCTAAAGATTCATTGTTTGTGAAAATAGTTCATATTCAGGTAAAACGACAACTCTCAAATAATCTCCATTATGGATACTTTACTCAAAGCATCAAATATGTCAAAACTCAAGTTCTCATGTTCTAGATTCTAATTCTTCTATTAGGGTTTCTCAATTCTAAATTTCTTTCGCAATTCTTAATCAAAATCTGATTTGCAAATATAAGATCCAGATGCTCATCATCCGATCATAACCATGCTCAAATCTTAACATGCCTTTAGCAATACAATTTTATAAACAAAGATCTACTAATCATTCATAGATTCCACATACATGGTCCAAACAACAACGATGGTTCACATGAATCATACCACAATATAAGATCCATATCATTCACAACATCAAATCAAAACAACATTGTCACTCACATACATAGATCAAAACAACGAAATAATTTTATATCACTCACAAAGCAAACAAAACAAAACAAAGTCACTCACCTTTGAATTGAGAAAATCCACGAAAAGCCTTCCTTTTGCTAGATCAAACTTCCTCTTGCTCCTCCAAACAAATCACCAAAATTCTGTATATTCCAGTAATGACGGCTGAAAAAATCCTTTTAAACAATCCGAAAATAGGTTTAGGGTTTTACCCGCACTTTTGCAAAATAATCCTTTCCAAAATACAACTTCACATATATAGGTCTAGTCTTGGAAATTCGACCAAAATTCATTTAAATTAGAATTTAAAGGGAAAATATAATTCTAAATCTCAACCAATACTGTTCAAAACATCCAGAATATACATTTTTGCATTTTAACCCTTAAAAATGCCAAATTTGCAAAAAGGTCCTTCTTTTCTCAAAATTTGCAAATAGTTCCAATTAATTTCAGGAAAATCTGGAAAAATACTAAATAAATCCCAAATATTAAATAATGATTTTTCATGAAGAAAACTTAACTTTTCAAACTTCTCAAAAAGTATTTGCACGTGTTTTGCACGTGTAAAAAGATTAAAAAAAATTGAAAATATTTATTAAATTCTCCAAAAATCAATTTAAATTCATTTTCAAATATTTAAAATAATATTTAAAAATACGAGGTTCTACAATACCGTCCCTTTTTTTTAAAAATTTTTTCCAATCCAACGATCAGAAAAAAAAGTGGGACTGTATAATATATACCGGCCGGTATATGTTATACCGGCTGACCCATTTTGTAGTTAATATAGTTTAACAGGTTTAGTGGGTAGGTTAGGTGTAGTTAAATAGGTTTAGTTAGTTTTTAATTAGGTTTAGTTATTATTATATTATTTAATTTATTTAATTAATATAGTTTAATAGTTAATACGTAATTAACTTTTTTAAATTTATTTTTAAACAATGAGACGGTATAACATATACAGTCGCTCACTTATTTCAAATGAGACGGGAAATATTCTACCGACCAGCACAATATTTTCTAAAAAATGAGAAACATATAGCAAACGACTACTGCAGCAAACATCGCTATTTGCTACTATTGTAGCCACCATTTTTTAACATATGAGAAACACAACTGTGGATGCTCTAACAAATCAAAAAATCCATATTTTGGCAATAACGCCTCCACTATCGTTGATAAAAATTAATTTTTTAGAAAAGTAGTGAACAGTAGATGGCTAAATATAGCAGCAGAATTTGGCAGTTGCTAAATATAGAAGACAAAATATTTTCTTCCGTCATCTTCTTCCGTCCACCAAATTCCTTAATATATATATTTATTGAAAATTACTAAAATGACATTAAAAATTACCGAAATGCCATTTTAATAATTTTTTTAAAAAAAGCCATGACAGAAGATCTTCTTCTGTCCTGCACTTTAGCAAAAACAAATCTTTCACTATTTACTAAATTGTCATCCAAATATTTATGGAAATACCATTTTAGCAATTTAAAAAATCAAAACAAAAAAATCCAAACATAAGATCATCTTCCGTTTGGCGTTAAACTTTTTTTTAATAATTTTTTTTTCGACAGACGGAAGGTGATCTTCTATCGCACATTTTTTTAATATTAAAAAAATTAAAAAGGGGTTAGACGGAGGATGATCTTCCGTCTGAATATTTTATTATTTTCAATCGGCCAATTTTAGCTCTACACGATAGCAGCACTACCCGTCTATTGCTATTTGTCAAATGCCAAATATCTATATTTTAGCAGCAACGATATTGGATGCTCTAACAAACTACATTAAAGTTGTTCATAAGAAAATGAACATCGAAAAACATAATTACAAAACTAAAACTACAAATATCACTTGTCCCTCCCAAGTTCTAATTGTAGAAAAAGAAACTTACAACATATTTTCCGATCCCACGAACATCAACAACATATGCCCTACCAAACACATCAGTGACAACTCATCTCAACAATACCAACGACGACTCACCAATTCACCAATTGGCAACGACTCACATGAACACCACTCCAGCGATGACGCCCGCATCTCCATTCAGTGATGTTTTGCTCGTATAACACACTGGAGACAATTTGTATGTTCACTGTACTGACTGTTAGATGATATATTAGTTTAGTCCTATATTAGTTATGTATCAGTTTAGTCTTCTATTATCTCCTATATGTATGAGTCTTATTGTACTCAGTTCATTCAATCAATAATAAAGAAAATTTTCCTATCCCTAATTCTAACATGGTATCAGAGCATATCGTCCTATAAGGCCTATACTAATTTGATTCTCGTCGTCTAGGTGGGGTGGTTCTCGTCTTCATCAGAATCATTCCACCTCCCGACATTCCTCTCCCGATCTTGATCAAAACTCTAATCTTCCCCAAAATCTTAAATCTCCAAAACCCTAGCAGCTGCTGCATCTCAAATTTTCGTTTCTTCAAGAAGCGATAAACTACAGCAATGGCCATCAAGCAAACAAAGGCGGAGAAGAAGGTCTGGTACGACAAGAAGCTGTGCAGCCTCTTGGACGAGTACATCCATGTGCTCATCGTTGTCGCCGATAATGTCGGATCCAACCAGTTGCAGATGATCCGCAAGGGTCTCCATGGCAATTCCGTCGTCTTGCTGAGGAAGAACAAGCGCGACTCAGCCGTGCCAGCTGGTAAATCTCAGCTGAATCTAGGTGGATCATGACGACGGCGACGGCGACGCAGCTCTCCAACAAATCGCCGAACCCTAATTCCTGGGACCCACCGTCAATCTCCGGCCCCAACGCGCTCAAGCCACGGGTGCCCATTAACGGCGGGGAATCGAAACTGTAATTTCTAAAACCCTAACCCTAGGTTTCTTCTTCTTCTTCTTCCTCCTCCTTTTCTTCTTCTTTGTCTCAGATCTGGAAGCCTAACGCCACTGTTCTTGTGGTGTTCTTGCTCTGGATATTCTTTTAGGGGCAGTTTGGGAAATTTGTGGTAGAGATAGCGATTTGATTGTTGGATGTAATTGTCAAGAGATTTTAGTCTCTTTTAATTTGATTTTTTTCTCTTAAAAAAACTACTTTCTTGCAGGTTCTTGTGCCTCTACATCCAGATCGTCAACTCACTCCGGTTGATCGATCGTGATCGTCAGCTCACTTCGGTTGATCGATCGTTTATTGTGCTTCTACATCTATATAGTCAACTCACTTTGGTTGATCGATTGTGAGTTTGAGAGGGAGTGTTATCAGCATCCAGTTCTCAATTCAGGGATGAGATCCCATCATCAACAATTCTCAAGTCTGGGGTAAGATCCCATCATCGATTATGTCTCAAGTCAGGGGTGAGATCCAATCACAGATCGGGATTTGGAGATCCTGCCACTGTTCGGGGTTAGATCTCAACAGTGCGTCACCACTATTTCCTTCCGCAACACTCAACTTCTCAGTTTTCGTCACATGCGCCATCAAGTGTCGTTTCTGCATCACAGTTTGCTTCCTTCCACATCAACATCGTCAGCATTCCAAACTCTTGTTGCCTGAACCAACTTGAGTTTGAGAGGGGATGTTAGATGATATATCAGTTTAGTCTTCTATTCTCTCCTATATGTATGAGTCTTATTGTACTCAATTTATTCAATCAATAATAAAGAAATTTTTTCTATCCCTAATTCTAACACTGACGATGACTTACCTATACACCTTGCCACTTCTCCAACCCGGACGTCGTGCCCGTTCACTGCCACGATGGCAGCTTGCACATTCACTACTTCGACGAGGACTCGCCCGAACGTCACCCCGGCAACGGCTTGCTCATTTATCGACATGCAACGGTTCACACATTTCTTACCACGACAAAAAACTTGCACATCCCCCCAAAATAGAGACGATTCGCGCATCTACCACAACAGCGACGACACGCAAATGAAGAGATATTCTTTTGGGCTTTTAGACAGTCAATTGATGACTTTAAACCTTGTCATCCAGCGATTGACATTGATGGAAATCATTTATATGGCAAGTATAAGGGTTGTTTATTAATTACAGTTACAATAAATGCTAATGATCGGTTGATTCTGATTGCCTTTGCACTAGTTGATGGGGAAAGTACTCAAAGTTGGCAGTGGTTCATGCTTTGTATCAGAATTTTGTGACATATCATGAAGAGTTGTGTATAATTTCTGATCGGCACGCAGGTATCCTAAATATAATGAATGCTTCTCATGAAGGATGAAGTCAGCCACATGCTCACCACCGTTTTTGCATGACACTTTGTTGCGAACTTCTACACCAAATTTAAATACACTAAATTGATACAGAAATTAAAGAAGCATGTATGAGAAATAAGTATATCGAGTATAGCAACTAGTCAATATGTTATATGTTGAATGTACATTGTGCATGAAATCAAATTAGTACACTTATTATGTTGTATTCATTATGTAATTAACTATGTTTTCTTATATCATGCAGGTCCACAGAAATGATGCCTCCACACGTATATAGTGGTTGGGCCCAGGGAGTTACAATATTTTCTTCCTTTCATCTAGATAAATTGGATGGCAAGTAGCTAGTATAATTGATGTATGTGAACTAATTTATCTTGCATGTTGTTTCTATTGTCTTATTCTTCTTTAAAACAATAATGTATTTATTTATTTATTTATAACTTGGTTCTTGTAGGTTTCTTCATCATCTCCTACCGTCAGGGCCGGCCCTGAGTTCCCGGGGGTCCTAGGCGAACTTTCAACATGGGGACCCCTAATAATATTTTTTTTTACGCGCAAAATACGTATCTATATTTACAAGGGAAGTTCAAATTTGGAGTCCCTAAAATTGCGAAATCTCCGGGGTCCAAGGCGGCCGCCTTACCCGCCTCTAAGGTAGGGCCGGCCCTGCCTAACGTTCTCCTTCCATTCTCCTTCAAATTATGTTTTAGCTGCTTCACACGTACAAGGCTTGAGAAGCCCTAGATCTTTGGACGCTTGCATACCATGAGTGCACAATTAGGAATAATGACTTTATTCTGAGAATTTTTTTTTTCCTTTTAAAATCAGATTGCGACTTAGGGACATAGTTATTGTCTTTTATAATTCTTGCACTTCATATTTTTTTATTGTCGTTATAATACTACTGGTTGGATACCATTTTATATATTTTTGTGCTTTAGAAAGTTTTTAATATTCATTGTTGAATGAAATATCCAATTAAATTGGCTGTGGTATATTTATTATTTTTAATCCAATACGTTTGCCTTGTTTATGCTTACACAAAATGTTGTTGAATTTCAGGGAGGTTAGAAAATTCTGAGCTTACGTATGTTTAATGTTAGTTGGAGTAGAGGTCAAACTTTGAATGAATTAAACTTTTTTAATTGTCTCTATGTGATCACCATGCATCTATGATTTGCAAGCTCTATTGGTGTGCTTACTATTTCATTCAGTTTCAGTTTTAATTATTTGGAAGATATATATTATCTATTTATCTTATTGAAGTCTATGCTTTTATTGGCTGCATTGCTTTGCTGGTAAACTTCGTGTTTGTGGGTTTTTTTTTTATTTATTTGAATAAGACCGTAGCCACACACTCACACTATATTCAGAATATACATTGATTGGATAACTTGGTTTGTTGGATAGGTTTTTCTGATTATGAGCACTATGTGATGTAGTAGTTTTTGCTTGTATATTGTGACATATTTTATTTATAAAGTAAATCCTTAATAGTTGTCAAGCAATTGAATGGGAGCCCAATTGGTATTATCTAGGGATGCCAATCCTAAAGTTGTGCATTCAAACCCAACCCCGGTGAGATAAACTATATTTTTTAAAACAATTATTTATTTCAGAAACATAAAGATTATACGTGAATATTTATTTTCCACAAAAAATCCAACAATTCATTTCAGAAATCTCTGGGTAAACTTTTTTATGAAGATTGTTGCAAATAACACCCTAAATTAATCCAACTAAAAAGAAAGAAAGTGATGTGGTACTAGCAAGTAGAAAATGTGGAAGAAGAATAATATCTTGAGAACTATTTTTTATAAGGTTAGTTGGAGATTTATTTTTGAAATTAAGTAAGTATAATCATCATATTGGAGAACCTCATGTCATGTGTGAATTCAATAAATGGAAAGAAAAAAACTGACTCCTGTGTTTGGTTGAAAGCTCCAGGCTTCCTTCCTTATTTATTCCAACTTCTACTTCCACGAAATTTCCTCATTACTATAAAAACTAGAATAACTTTAAAACCTTGAGCAGGGGGGTAAGCTTGTTCTCTACTCATATTTAGGTTTCTTTTGTTTTATATAGTTTTAATAATAATAATAAAAAGGACCACACACACTGTAGTCTTTTTCAGATGATTTTGGCATTATCATGCAAAAAAGTAAAATTGTATTCAAGTGTCATTGCTTGCTGCGCATGCACTTCTTTACCGTCTTTACCATCATAATTAAGAAGGTTGTTAGGAAGGACCACTGTAAAGCTGTCTCATCCGATATCCGATCTCCGTGAAGTGAACTTGCACGAAGACCCGAGTTTTTCATTTCAAAAGTATGTAATAATAATAAATCATATTTTTGTTAACATACTAGATTAACTGTGGGCACAGGCCTACACCAGGTCTTCTGAACGATGTAATATATAAAAAACACTGTAAATAGTAAAATATATACAATCATATTTGACTAACAAATCACATAAGTCAACATTTATATGCAATACCATCTGGTTAGTGACTACACGATAAGTTATAAAAAATAATTAGAATGTCGTAAAATAATTACATACTAAAACAACTAGAGATGGTTTGGCTGGTTGTAAAAAAAAATGAAGAGAAGGAAAAGCACTGAAGCGAAAGCAATTCGTTTGATTTGATTTCTTAAAAGTAGCTGTGGTTGAATATAGGTTTACTGTAGCAATAATTTTTAATTAGCTTTGTTTTGGTTGTAGTAATATGGTAGCGAAAGTAATTTAAAACATTTTTTTATTTTTATTTTACATAAAATTAATCCAAAATTAGGAATTAATAAATTTTATTAAAGCTTAATCCCTAATGTTTTGTTAACATATAGAGATACATCCACATTGAAAAGTATCTTCAATATTATTATCTTTTATTTCTCTTAATTTTTTTTTCTCTCTTTATACGGAGTATATACTAGTAATCTACACATTTGATGCACGTTCTAATCATTTTTTTAGGCTAAATATAAAAAAAAGGACACAAAGTTTTGGGCCAGTTTAAAAAAAGTACCCAGATTTTTTTTCGTTTTAAAAAAGGACACAGTTTCAAAAAACTCCGCTGGGTTAGTTAGGATTAGGATTGGGACATGATAGGATTTTAAAAACCCACTTTCATCTTTCATTCGTGTTTAAAAAAACCACGTTCACCTTTTATTTGTGTTTAAAAAAATATCACTTAACTAATCAGATGTTTAAATAACCCCCCCCCCCAACTAACCTTAACTCTAACTAACCCAGTGGAGTTTTTTTGAAACTGTGTCTTTTTTTTTTAATAAAAAAAACCTTAGTGTACTTTTTTTAAACTGACTCAAAACTTTGTGTCCTTTTTTTATATTTAACCTTTTTTTTATAGAGTAAATAATAAAACACAATCGGACCTCGAACTTGAGACCTCTCTTTACTCAAACATACTCTTTGTAAATTACCCCTAGTAGCACAAACTTTTATTTTATACTAGTAATTTACACGTGCGATGCACGCCTTAATAAATATAGTTTTTTAAAATAAAAATTTAGACATAGTCTGGATTTGAACTTAGAACCTTCTTTATAATAGTTATGCGCATGTATTGCACGGGTTGGTAGATTCACAAAACATTTACAAATGACACTAAAGCCTTCTCCCATTATAATATTAGAGATGAATGACACTTTTATAAATAATAATGTCGTAAATAAATTTAAACTTTGAGGATATTATAGTAACTAACAACAGTATAGTAAATGAATGGTTAATATAACTCCCACTTAAAAATGAATGGTTGAGATTAGATGGTTGATTGTTTACAAATTACAAGTTGTCTACAACCCAACTCTCCCATTAATATAGCAGCGATAGATTTTAGATTTTTTTTCTAAACAAGTATCTCCATCTATTGTATTTTCTTCTCCTACAAGTATTTCATTCTATGTTGACTTTCTACTAGTATAAATTGACCATAAATCCTAACAATCAATATCAAGAACTATAAAGAACCGCAACTACTTTCTCCTCATAAATCTAACATCTCTAGCCAAAAGAATACGTAGGTAAACTGTTCAAATGCATCATTTTTTTCAAGATAATGTCAACTTCTACTTATTAACAATTAACAATCTCCTGTATCAAATAATAGAGCGAAAAAATAATCAATAATCTGCAGACCAAGTAAGTTAATTTTCTCTTTCGAACAATTTTTCTCACACCAAACAAATAAATGTGTATTGCATATGCAGCATACCGATGAGTTCAGGTGGACCGACAACTCATTAAATTATTAGTTCATAACCATCCATGAAGATTTTCCCATTACTCCAAACATTTTACCAAAGACTAAAAACTTGTAACAATCTTGACTCAAATACATCCATAGTCCAGGTCAAACTGTAGCTGCTCAATCACTTGTAGATTGAAGGAGTGTGTTGAATAAGTCTTAGCTTAGTCCTAGTCTTTAGGCGTCAGTTGTACTTAGTCCTAGTCTTTAGGCATCAGTTGTGTGCTCCATTGTTTTATGTACTCCACTTAGCATGATCGTGTAGTTGAAAACGTGTCCTAGATTTTCTGCTTTCTGTTAATCTGTAAAGGCTTTTTAAAGCCTGTGTGTGTTCAATAAATCTTAAGCCATTTTCAGTCCATTTGTTGTGTTCTTATTGTTCTTAGTTCGCAACAATCTGGTATCAGAGCTTCGTAATGAGGCCTGGAACAAAAGCCGCAGCTTTGAGTGATTATATAAGTGTGAGTGAGATGTCCAGCGACGGAAAGTTTATGCAGCCATCCATTCCTCACTTCGATGGTCACTATGACCATTGGAGCATGCCTATGGAAAATTTTCTGCGTTCAAAAGAAATTTGGGAGCTGGTGGAAACTGGGTATGATGAACCAACAAGTGGAAAGGTGTTGTCAAATGAACAGCAAAAGAAGAATGATGAGTTGAAGTTGAAGAACCTGAAGGTTAAGAGATATCTTTTTCAGGCTATCGATCGCACTGTCCTCAACACCATTCTCAAGAAGGATACTGGCAAAGATATCTGGGATGCCATGCAGAAGAAGTACGAAGGAAATGCAAGGGTCAAGCGGTCTCAACTTCAAGCTCTCCGACGGGAATTTGAGAATCTTTGATATGAGGTCTGGAGAAGGAGTGGCAGAGTATTTCTCTAGGGTCAGGACCATAGCAAGCAAGATGTGAGTGTATGCATAAGATATGCAGGATGTTAAAGTGGTGGAAAAAATCCTACGCTCTTTAACTGAACAATTTAATTTTGTAGTTTGTTCAATTGAGGAGTCAAAGGACATTGATTCTCTCACTGTTGACGAGTTGCAAAGCTCATTAATAGTGCATGAACAAAAGTTTCGGAGACACAATGGTGAGGAGCAGGTTTTGAAGGCAACATATGAAGGCGGAAGAGGTCGTGGTCGTGGTCGTGGTATTTACAGAGGACGAGGACGAGGCAGAGGTCTAACAAGCTTTAATAAGGCAACAGTGGAGTGTTACAGATGTCACAATCTTGGACATTTTCAGTATGAATGTTCTTCTGATAGTAGGGAAGCACATTATGCAAAGCTTAATGCGGAAGATGAAATGTTGCTGGTGTCTTATGTGGATTCGTACAAGGTCAGAAGGGAAGATGCATGGTTCCTTGATTCAGGATGTTCTAATCATATGTGTGGAGACCGAGCTTTGTTCTATGACCTCGATGAAAACTTTCGACATTCTGTGAAGTTAGGAAACAACACCAGAATGATTGTGATAGGGAAAGGAAGTGTGAAGCTGTTTTTCAATGGAGGCAGTCATGTTGTTGGCAAAGTATACTATGTGCCATAGATGAAAAATAATCTCTTGCGCATAGGGCAGTTGCAGGAGAGAGGCTTGGCTATTCTGATGAAAGGGGGAGTATGCAGGCTATTTCACCCAGTGAAAGGTTTGATCATTCAAACCACAATGAGTGCAAACAGAATGTTTGTTTTGCTGGCTCAAGCTCAAGCAGAATCGGATCAGTGCTTTCATGCAAGAACTGTTGCGAACTAAGAACAATAAGAACACAACAAATGGACTGAAAAATGGCTTAAGATTTCTTGAACACACACAGGCTTTAAATAACCTTTACAGATTAACAGAAAGCAGAAAATCTAGGACACGTTCTCAACTACACGATCATGCTAAGTGGAGTACATAAAACAAGGAACCACACAACTGATGCCTAAAGACTAGGACTAAGCACAACTGACGCCTAAAGACTATGACTAAGCTAAGACTTATTCAACACACTCCTTCATTTCCCCCCTTAAACTCAATGTTGTAACAGCAATTAGTTTACCTCAGGAATCTCACTTACCCCTAGCAGGTTCCGAAGCTTTTGAAAAGCTTCAAGCTTCAATGGTTTGGTCAGGATGTCTGCTACCTGATCCTGACTTCCACAGTGCACTAATTCAATGATGCCATCCTTGGTAAGGTTCCTTAAGAAATGAAACCTCACATCAATGTGCTTGCTGCGACCATGCATAACCGGATTTTTGGACAACCTGATGGTAGAACTGTTGTCACACATCACGGAGGTGCAACCTCCATCAAAATGTTCGAGCTCCTTCAAAATCCTCTTCATCCAAACTGCTTGACAAGCACAAACTGAAGCTGCCACAAACTCAGCTTCTGTGGTTGATAAAGTGACAATAGGCTGCTTCTTTGAACACCACGACACAGCACCTGAACTGATCAAGAACATGTACCCAGATGTACTCTTCCTGTCCTCTATATCTGCAGCATAATCACTATCCGTAAATGCCAATAACTCACCATCTCCACCTTGCTTGTAATTGAATTCCATAGTTCACGGTTCCCTTCAAATATCTAAGTGCTCTCTTAGCTGCTTGTAGATGAAGCTATGTTGGTTGTGCCATATACCTACTTAGGAGACAAGTGACGAACATCATGGCTGGTCTTGTCGCAGTGAGATACATTAAACTTCCCACCAATTGCTTGTAATGTGTCTCATCTACTGCAACTCCATTCCCATCGTTGCTAACTCTAAAACCTGGGACTATCGGGCTGCTCACTGAAATGCTTTCCATCATACCAAATCTGTTTAAAACCTCCAGTGCATAATTTTTTTGGTATATATAAATGCCATCAGACCTTTGCAATACCTCTATACCAAGAAAAAACCTCATCTTCCCCAGGTCAGACATATCAAATTCTCGCAACATAGAGCTTTTAAACTCTGACATCATAGCTTCATCATCACCCGTAAAAATTAAATCATCAACATAAATACTCACAATGATGATTTTTCCTTCTTTGTTTCTCTTGGTAAAGAGCGTCTGCTCACTGTTACACCTTTGAAAACCTTCAGTAATGAAATGTGCTTCGATGCGACTGAACCACGCTCGTGGAGCTTGTTTTAGGCCATACAGAGCTTTATGTAACTTGTACACCATCTGTTCGCTGCCCCTTTTCTCATACCCCTGTGGTTGTGCAGCATAGGCATCTTCCTTCAACTCACCATGAAGAAATGCTGATTTAACATCCAACTGAAATTTTCCTCAAAAAAAACATCCAACTGAAATATTTTCCAGCGATTCTGAGCCGCTAAAGCAATAATCATCCTTACCGTATCTAACCTTGCCACTGGTGCAAAAACTTCTGTGTAGTCTATGTCGTGCTTTTGTGAGTACCCTTTCGCGACAAGCCGTGTCTTGTGCTTATCAATATCCCCATGCTCATTGTACTTTGTTTTGTATACCCACTTCACTCCGATTTTTTTCGCTGCAACTGGAAGCTCAGCAAGGGACCAAGTCTTGTTCTTCTCCATGGAATTGATCTCACAGTCCATAGCATGCCACAAATTCGCATTTTGTACTGCTTCTTCGAAATGAACAGGATCAACTGCTACAACTAGTGTCATTGTGCCTCATCGTCAGATAATCCTTCCCCAGTAACATAATCTTTCATCCACACCGGTGGAACCCTCATTCTCCCTTCAGCTGCACCTATTTCTTCTTGAGGAGATACATTTTCAGGTTCCTCTTCTCTGACTCCCTCAACACTACCCACTGCTGTCACTCCATCATCGCCACTATCATGCTCACCCCAATCCAAGTCTACCCCTATCTTTTCTTCAGAACTCACAGCCCAATCCCATTGCTTCCATTCTTCAAAAATCACATCCCTTCTCAGTAATAGGGTCATATAGCCTATAACCCTTGGACTCTTCACTCAGTCCTAACAACACACAAGCAATACTTCTTTGATCAAGTTTAGTCCTTCTTGCTGCTGGAACATGTACATGAGCTATGCACACGAAAACTCGAAAATGTGCGACTGAGGGTTTCACTCCACTCCACGCCTCTTCTGGTGTAACATCCTTGATAACTTCTGTAGGACACCTGTTTAGAACATAGATAGTCCAATTGACTGCCTCGGCCCAAAAGCTCTTTGAAATGCCTTTGTCAGAAAGCATCGAGCAAACCATATTCATCACAGTTCTGTTCTTTCTTTCCGCTACGCCGTTTTGTTGCGGTGTATAGGCAGTGGTCAGCTGCCTCTTAATGCCACTTTCTGTACAGAAAGTTCGAAACTCATTTGAATTGAATTCGTCCCCTCTATCAGTATACAAGCACTTAATAAACAGCCCTGTTTCCTTTTCCACCATGTTCTTAAAGCATTTGAAAGAGATGAAAGCTTCTGATTTCTCGGCCAAGAAATAAACCCATGTTTTTCTACTGAAATCATCAATAAAACACAAAATGTACCTCTTCTTGCTATTGGAGGCAGGAGTGATCGGACCACAGATATCTGCATGAATAAGCTCCAATTTCGCAGTTGCTCTCCAAGTACTCCTTCTCGGAATAGGATCACAGTGTTGCTTCCCATTGAAACAATCAATGCATGCCACATTCACTGCAGCAAATTGAGGTAGTCCATGCACCATTTTCTTGTACAGCAAAATTCTCAAACCCTTGTAACTCAGATGACCATATCACCGATGCCAAAGAAGAGAAAGATCATGATTGTGACATGATTTGGACTGAGATTGGGGCATGATATTATTGAGAAATACTACACATACATTGGTTTCTACCCCAAACATACATTGAGCTCATCTTTTGGTGATTATCAGGTCTTTTCCATTTATCTTTAAGTAAGGGATGGACCTAATGATCACTAAAAGACAAGCCAATGTATGTTTGGGATAGAAACCAATGTATGTGTAGCATTTCTTGATGTTATTAGGCAAAGAAATTCTTGTCCGATAAATGCTTCACATATATGAGATTCTACTCCAAACCTATCCTAATCACTAAAAAAACAAGGTTTGGATATTTTTTTTAAAGATCAAAGTTTATCTTTTGGTGATTTGGGTAGGTATGAAGTAGAATTTCATGTAGGAGGTGTAGCATTTCTCTTCTTGTCCTAGTTTAAATTGGATGGAGATGTGATGATATTTCCCTTGCTCTTCATTAAGAGAGAAGTATCAAGTGCTAAAGCCCTCTTACCATTCTATTAGACATGCTAGTACACAGTATGCTCGTTGTAATCATCAAAGCAACTCTATGATTACGATCCAATTGGCTTTTCCATATAGGAAGAAACTGATTCTAAGCACTACAGAACTGTAGAAGCTAATGGGATGTATGAATAGTATCCTGGTCCGTATCCATCAATATCTTGGGAAAAAGTATAGTTTCCGGAAAATTCCATGCAAACAATTTTTTTTTATTTTAATTATAAGACACTTTTTGAAAATATTGCAGAAAGAGGACGGTTGTTGAAGTATATTTGCGCTCGGGGACTCAACAACTCATCGTTCCCAACGGCAAGTTTAATTGTTTCATACTCGCCGTTGTGACACGCCGAGTTTAGTGCTATTTTTTTGAAAAATTCGCCGTTCCCAACGGTGAGTTCAGTTCAAAATTTTCAATGAAGACACACCGTTCCCAACGACGAGGACATTTATACTAAACTCACTGTTGAGAACAGCGAGTTTAGTTCAAAATTTTGAAAGAAGACTCGCCGTTCCCAATGACAAGGACATTTATACTAGACTCGCCGTTGGAACGGTGAGGATGTAGGAAATTTCACAGAGAGTGAAACATTCTGTTGAACTTAGTGAATCTTCGGAAAAAAACTCCAAATACTCCATATAATTTTTTTGGAACTAAACTCGTCATTCCCAACAGCGAGTCTAGTATAAATGTCCTCGCCATTGGGAATAGCAAGTCTACATTGAAAATTTTGAATTAAACTCGCTGTTCCCGAACTCAGCGAGTCTAGTATAAAATGTCCTCGCCGTTGGGAACAGCAGGTCTTCATTGAAATTTTTTGAATTAAACTCGCCAAGTCGCCATTGAGAATGGCCAGTTTCTCAAAAAATTAGCACTAAACTCACCGTGTTCCAACGGCGAGAATGAAACAACTAAACTAGCCGTTGGGAATGACGAGTTTAGTTGTTGAGTCCACAAACGCAAATACTTTGGCAACTGTCCTATATGTGCAAATATTTTCAAAAAGTGGCATATAAAAAAATATTCCATATATTATGTAAAGAAACCAATTTTGGAGAGACCACAAGATAAATAGACTCATTGACTTCGGGAAAAGGTTTCCTTGTTGATGTATGGAATGTACACAAGTATTCTTCTTAGTGAAGTATATTTCCCAGTTGAAGTAAGAACTCTGAATAGACCAAAAGGAACAAAACCACACACCCTTTGCATGAGTTGCTAACATTTCTTTAGAAACAACCGACACTGTAGGAAGCTAAATTGCAATACAAACTATTTGAAAGAGTGGCGTGGTAGGAAGCTAAATACAAAGGCAAAAAAGAAAAAAACGAAGTCCTACTTTTTATTCAGTGACAGCAGTATAGTCATTTCACATGGTATCAAAAAAAGAAAAAGGTTCAGTTCTCACTGAATGAAATCAAATACGGATTTTAAAAACAGGGTTGCGTAACTGCAATAGATAGCAGTGGATTATCTTGACTGAATGCGGCTATGAGTGTTTCTTTTTTGATTATTTTGACTGCCTACTTCTAGGCTACCCCATTTAGTGGGTTTTATTTTGTGTAACTGCAATAGATAGCAGTGGATTATCACTTTCCCTAGTGTTATTGAGGCATCTGTCTACTGTCTCTCTCTGGGGTATATTGGTTCTACTTTCAGCTTTCCCTCCACTGGTGGTATTTCGTTTCGATGGCCTCAGCCGAGGCTGCGATTGAGTACTGGTTGACGGCTGCGATGTAGCGTCTTAATACGGCTTCTTATGTTGTTGGGTTTAACGCTATATTGCTTCTCGGTGGTATCCATCTCTCATCTCCTTTGTAATACTACTATAATGCTTGGTTCTGTACTTCCTGGGATGTCTTCTAATCCCAGTTTTGGTGTTGTAGCTGCTCTTGTTTATATATGTGGCTGTTGTCTTTGCTAAGCGCCTTCTTATTGCTTTTTACTGCAGATTTAGCTAGTTTTCTTGCTAGATTATCGTTGTGGCTGATTGTTTTTTTCGTTTGTGGCTCCCGAGCTCTTGTGTTTTGCTTGGGCCGATCTCGGGCTAGCCACTGATCGAGGTCACCGATTACCCTACTCATGTTGTTTCATCCCTCTCTTGGTGATCTTATTATATGTTCTGAGCGTAATATCTTTTATTGAATGTTTGGAGGCGATCGGAATGCCTGCTCCGATTTTTTTGCCTGGTTTGCTCCTGGGCACTTGGGATTTTGGCCAATGATTGTCTGACCCTACATCGGATGCGGTGCATGTCTCAAATGCTGCAGCTGTTCGTGGCAATGGTGTTCGGCACTGGATCTGCCCGTCCTTTGTTCCTTCAGTATCTCTACTACTATAATGGGAGAAAGCCTTATTAGTGTAACTTGTCCTTAACCCAACCCGTGCAATGCACGTGCTGGTAGATTTTTTTTCCTTTTCATTCGCCCAATTTTTCCCACGTGCACAGCACATGTATAATACTAGTTATTGTTAATTTTAATTATGTTTACATCTTGTAAAACTTCTACCATATTTGATGCTCCGTTTGTACTACATTTTTAAATTAATATACTTACCTGCATGGCTGGAGCCTTTCGGCTCTATCCGGTTCATCAAAAAAAAAACAGGGTTGCGTAAAGCCCACCCTTGTATGGTCCACAAATACCTGCCCCGACTTAAGATACTACAGCACTGTCATTTGGTGTATGAGATGAAATTGCCCTACTTGCAATGAACTAAACAAGTCTGTCACTATTGAGTCCAGTTGGCCTTTCCATGAAGCAATAAACTCGACTCCAAGCATTCTGTAGCATATTGGTTATTTTGGTATAAGGTGAAATTTCGATGATGCTTCGTGAGAGCAAAAGAAAATTTTCCAGGTAAGAACTTAATGCTTTTAAAATTGATAGGACCACAATGTAATTAGACTCACTCGATTAGGATTTGTCGGTAACTTTGTTTTGACAACAGCCAAAGAACTATAGTAAATTGCCCTGCGTACTATCAGAGAGTTGGAAGAGACAAAAATATTGCCTCAAATGTGATGCTATAATTTACGGCAAAGTTATGTGTCGCAGCTATGACAGAAGCTACAGTAAACTATTCTAAATCGTTTGTTCCTATTTACTTCCCAATTGTTTATCAAAGACTTGCATACCGAAGAAATAATAACACTTTATGCAAATGTGCATAAGCAGACACCTGATATTTGAATGCAATTGAAATATCAAATTAAATCAATTCGCTAGAACAAAAAAGTCGATCCCCTTAGAATTTACAGAAAATCAACATCTTTACGACACGAAATTTCCAAGTTTGTAAGTAAGCTTTCCTTTTCTGCTAAGCTGAAACTAGAAATTTTTTGTTGTTGTTTATATTTATTAGAAATGATCATGGTCAGGTCCAGCCCGAGAGCTCTATGACATGGTCCAGACCCGCTGAAAAAGAAGGAAAGGCAAAAGCCTTGGGCTAAGATTAAAAGTTAAAAAAGGCTGGGCAGTGCGGGGCTAAAATTAAAAAGATTTTAACATTTTAAAGGCTATGATAGGATCTCCATAATCCTTATGAAAAATATTAGCCATAAATTTTCAGTCTTACCTCAATATAATCGGGTCAGCATACACACTTTATACACAATTAACTGCATATTTTATCCATGACGAGGCTAAGAAGATTATCATATTTCTTCTAGTAAACTGCCTGGAATTTGTTAGGTCTTAAAATATAGCACACATATAACTTTTGCATTATAGGTGTGGGATTTAGAAAGTTAAAAGTAGGTAAAATCTATGATGTATAAAGAAAATAAGTAAGGAACATTGGAACATGTATTTTAAATGTTTCTTTTCCTTGTCCATTGTTGTCCTTGAACATTCATATATAACTGAGTTTGTGGCTTACCAACCGATACAAAACTCTAGGACAAACACAATGCATAGGAAATGCAAACTCGAAGATGAAGCATGCACCTAAAGACTTCAAATAATGAACTGTTAACTGCCAAAGAGCATTTAAACAATTATTTATTTTCACGGGAAAATAAATAAATACCAAGATGAACGGAAGACCAAAAACCAACGATAGAAGTTTATCATTTCATTTTTACTGTAAGAACACTGTCATCAACTGTTAATAGCAGTAAAATAATCAATAAGAGGTAGATGAAAAACAGGAAAGTTTAATTACAGATAGATACTAATCATAGTTCATGAACGAAGTAATTAGGTACAAGGAAAGAAACCTTACAGTTTCAACTTACAAAAGCTCATGACTTGTTATCCCCATGAAAGCACAAATCCTGAAGCAAATTGATTGACAGGAACACTCTCAAAAGGACCTGCATCATTGTTCTTTCAGTAGTTCTCCTGCAATGCTTGGTTAACTCTGAAGAAAATTACTAAAATAGTAAAAGAGATTATATGCTCAGATCGAACTTCAAATTGAATGCAGAAGACAGGAGAAAATATTAAGCTAACAATCTTCTTTTATAGTATATATTAATTTCACGACAAAAAGAATGTTACAGCATGAAGTTAAATACAATTTAAGGCAATTGGAAATACAAACTCAAGTTGTTTACGCGATAGTTAAGTATCAAGGACCGAATATCACCTTTTTCTTGATTCCACTACTGATTTAGGACCACCTCACTGACTGTAGTCTCCTTCCTCCGCTCAATATATTGATTAAGAATTGCCAACCTTGCAGTCTCAAATGCAAAATACCCCAATGCAGCAAAGCAAGCACTATGAAGCACCCTTGGTCCAATACCCCGTGTGAAACCCTTCCAGCCTTCCTCCATTAATATCTGTCTTACCGTCTCTGACATCTTATTACCACCCTGCCCTTGAACCTGAGTCATCAACCTTGTCTTTACCACATCCAACGGTGTAGTCAAACTAGCTGATATTGCCCCTGCCAAAGCTCCACAACACACACTCTCCACTGGCTCAAGGTAACCTTTCCCTGTCCTCCCCATCACAAATGCCTTCAAGTACTCAAATGATGAATAACTTAAGATTCCTGTTGGCAAATTTCTTAACAGTGTAGCAGAGTATCCAGCATAAAGCCCCAATATCCCATCTTTCTCAAGGATTCTAAGCATTACCTGTGAAAAAACAATTCTCATAAATACTCTAGCAAGATAATCACCATGAAATGTTAAGAAATGAGAAATGCTCATCACCAGAAGCCAGAAAGGGAAATAAAAACTGAGAGCAACAAAAATGTGAGCAAGGAGGGAGGAGGGCAGGTCGGAAGAGGAGCTGTTGCAGTTCAAAGTGTAGAAACTAGACTTCATCATCATTTGGTATGATTATTTGGAATCCTAATGCAATAGCCAAACTTACTTTGAAGGACCACTTTGGTGAATTCTGAGCTACAGTCAAGTTGACTATGATTTATATGAATGTAAAAATGTGTCTAAATGATATAAAAGGGTGTAAGATAAGATATAACATGTTTATTTAAATATATACATACATTTACAAACTTACTGAGAAACACGATCAAATAAATTTCGGTTGCATAACATTAAAAAAAATCAGTTATATCTTAGTAACCCTTTTGCCTCAAATTAGTATCGGCTTTGACTATTTATCAAGGGAAATTTTGGCATTGAATTAGAACAGCCATTTTATGAATTGTTTGACTATAAATATGAAAAAAAATGCTCTTTACACTACAGGATGAGAATATTCAAAGAGAAAGCATTTCAAAACTATTTCTTGTGAGTAAAATTCCATAATCTTTTAAGATTTGAAGCAACAAATACTTGAGAGTGTTACTCAACAAAGTTTTGGGTACTTTATATTCTTCAGAGCCATCCAATAGAATCTCAGTGTAATTCTTGAGAATGAGCTGAGCAGGAATTTACTTGTAAATTTTACCTAGTAGGGTGGCGTTAGAGTGGAGTTCACCCACTTGGAAGTGGAGAGGCATCTTGATGAAGAAGGAATTCATGTAATCAGAAGGCTTCATTGCGGGGGCCGTGGTGCACTTTAGTGGGTAGAAGCCTAATATAGGAGGCTCACGGGATGATGTAAGTGTATTTAAAATTTGATGCAAAGCAACCACGTAAAATGAGCTCACTAGTAATCATATCTTAATTTTTTTAAAAGATAAAATTGTGAGCCCGAGTGTTCCATTAATAAGTAATTAACAGAATAACCACAGGAAAAGGGGAACAAACAAGTTTGATACAATCTCACAAGCCTCACCCCTCAAAATGAACGTTGCTAAATAGATCATATTCTCATCCTAAATAAGCAAAAGCTCATTCCCTATATCTTGCCCTTGGTTGCATGACTAATCCACCGTGATCCATCAATTGCCCACAACTTAATGCCCTAACCCACCTCGAATGCACCAACATCGATCCAATTGCCTCAATTCAGTGCTTTAACCCACATTAGCCATTTGATCCAACTTAGTGCCCTCGCCTCCTTGACTGCACCAACATCGACCAAATACCCCTGATTTAGTGTCTAGCCCTCCTTGATTCCACCAACATTGGTCAATTCGACTCGACTTGTGTCTTAGCCTCCTTGACCGTACTTACAAGTGCTCTAGCCCTCTTTTGGTGCCCCAACGTTGACCAGCAAAACCAGATTCACGGCCCAAACCACCTTGGTGGCCCTAAGATCCTTAAGATAAGCAAGAATGATTAGGCTAATGAAGCCTCAACCCTCAAAATTGAGAAATCCAAAGTTGTACAACATAGATCACAAACTCTGCCGGAAACCTTACATGGCCGACGAGGAAGAAAGAGATTATTTATTGACCCTAACATATCGGATCCATGGTAAATACCTTGATCCCTTCCAAAAAAACACACAAGACCATTGAAATTCATGGTATGAACCATGATTCACGTCCCCAAATACCCAACCTCCCAGGATCCATTCACCTGGACGACAAACCCGACCACCTCCATCACGGATCTACAGATCCATGGTCAAAGATAACTTCCACCACCACGGGTGTACAGACCCTTCAATTTGGAAGGGGAGCCTCCTCCCCCCTCAGATATGTGATTTTAGGGTTTTTGGATGGGTAAAAAAAGAGAGAGGGAAAGGTTAGGATTTGTTGGGTTTGGGGAAGAAGATTGAGGAGCAAATAGTTAGAATATATTTAGAAGTTTATTAAAACAAAATATACAAGTAAGTAATTGTACCTATCTCCTTCAGTCACTCTCTCCTCTATATTTGTTTGTGCTCATCTTAGGTATTGCTAGAAGATATTGTCATGTAATTGGAGCTTTTATATTCAACATTCATTCTTTCCTCTTTACTTGTTTGTGCTCATCTTAGGCATTGCTAGGAGATATTGACATGTAATTGGTGTTCATGTGTTGTCTCTGCTAAGTATTATGAACATTCATTCTGTCCTCTTTACTTATTTGTGCTCATCTTAAGTACTGCTAGAAAATATTGTCATGTAATTAGTGTTTGAGCCTAGTCATTCAACTCTAATATTATGCATGGTATCACCTACCTCTCCACAATTTAAGTTGAAAAAAGGAGGGGGACAAAAGATGCGATGGATGGGGCAGTGTTTCCCACCTGAAACCAGCAAATCACTAACATACATATTTACCTTGAGACATACAGTTCCTCGAATCCTATGCTGACTAGATCATTATTTTACTATGCATTAATGTCTAAGTTCAAAGTGAGATCTGTGCCTTTGCTGGCTAGATCCATTCCATATTCAATTGGGAGTTGGTCCCTACTCTACAAGTAGGAGAGCTTGTACAAGTTCAATTAGGTTGTCAACATTGTAAAATGATCCAAGCAAGAACTCGCCCAGAAAATAACATTGTATATGAGTATATCCAAGTGAAATTAGAAAGCATCGGGAGTTGCACAGAGAGACTATCATAAGTTGCTTAGGATGAAGTACTTTTATCTAAAAGCACTTATATCAAAGAAAGTACAATAAATAAAATAAATAAGTAATCTGACATATTTTTCCTAGAAATACAAACAAATTGATTCAAAAATAGGAAATAGGTTTAGCTTGAAAGAAGCCAGTAAGTACAGATCTGTAGAATATTTTGATTAGTCAAATTTACATTAAGAACAAATAACCGAACTTTTAAATAAGTATCAAAGTTAATCAAAATTGTTCTCTCCTTCCATTTTTTGTGTAAATAGGATGAACAATTCAAAACTTTACAACATGTGTCAATTATTTTGTTTCTAAAGAAAGCATTAGTTTCCACCAAACAAAATTCTTAACTCCTTTTATCAGTAGAAACAAGAAGGAAGCATGTCTCTATTTAAGAAGGTGCTACAGAGCGGTTAATTATGCCTCTAAAACGGAACCCAAATTCCTGATCAAAGTAAACAGAACTTGTAAACAAGGAGGAGATTGCTATAAGACTAGGCCAGTTGGTATAGCTAGAAACCAACATCACTCATTAAGCTTTAAAACTTTTTAGAGCGAACCTCCAAAATCTTTCCTATTCGAAATCTTGGATTGAAGAACTAGCACTAGCTCCCCCTATGCTCTCCCAATAAACTCACAGATCCCTTCTATCTCTCAGAAACACTTTCAACAGTTGTATAAAAATCATGAATTCTCGCTTACTTGTCAGATGGAATAAGAGTTACCTAACACTCCCAAGGTGGATCATTTGGCTACAACAATAATCAAGAGTTACAGCAGATAAGGAGGTAACTCCCATCTACATTACTCGCTGCCTTCAAAAAGGAGTCATAAGTATTTATCTCAAAACAAAAAACAAAAATCCACTTCGAGGTGAAGCAATGTGTAGGGAAAAAAATCCTCTTCACTTAGAAAATTAATCGGAATGATGATCAATGATCACAACCCAATCTCAACTGTTCAAAATTATTGTGATTAAATGACAAAACAAAGAAAGAGAAAAAACCACTAGACCCCTTATTTGTTTCGCTACAAGGGCGTATAAGAATTGTATATATTGTTAATGAAAAGTTTTGATTGCATCTTGCAAGAGGTCTTTCACTCTGTCCACTTTCCTTGCTAAATGGAGAAAAGCCAAATCTGGATTAGGGAGTTAGAGCAAGTTGGCGCTTTAACTACGCCTCTTAATGAGAATCAATTAATCAAATACCTCCTCCCATCATTATAAACATTGCAAATAAGAGTTAACTAACTCATATAATCTAATAGTCAATTCCTTCACCCAAGCAAAATCATCCACAAAGAAGAAGAAGAAAAAAAACCTAATATAACTGAAATAGGTTGTCTGAAACCAATCCACATTGACCGTATGAAGTCATGCATAAATAATAGCAAATAGTTTTCGGCTTACTCGAAGGTGATAGACGCAAACATATTCATCGCGCTTAGGGCTGCAATCGAGCCGAGCCGAGCCGAATACCTTCAGGCTCGAGCTCGGCTCGTTTACCAAACGAGCTCAATTTTGAGCTCGAGCTCGGTTCGAGCCGAGCTTTGACCATATTCGGGCCGAATAGCTCGCAAGCTTAGCCTAAAAAAAAATCAAACTCGAGCTCGGCTCGTTTACGAAACGAGCTCGGTTTTGAGCTCGAGCTCGGTTCGAGCCGAGCTTTGACCGAGCTCGAGCCGAATAGCTCGCGAATAGCTCGATTCGTATTATTCGCGCTACTAAAACATCTTCCCACAATGCCCCGAAACCAACCCACATTGGCCCTATGAACTCAATCTTCACTCTCCCAATCCCATGCATAAATAGTAGCCAACAGTTTTCTACTTTGTCGAAAATGATAAAAGCAAACACACGCATCACATTACACTACTGCTAAACAAAAACAAAACCAAGTACCTGCCAAGACCGTCCTTTCGCACCGGCCTGCATCCGCTGCGTGATCAGCTCCTTCGGCACCATAACCGCCGACGAAACAATATTCCCCATCGCCCCCGCCGTCGGCGGAATCAACACCCGCGGAAACCCCGTCAAATTCCCCAACAAACTCTTCCCGAACTCGCACGTGCCAAAATAAATCGCCGACGAACTCGCCGATCCCACCAGTACCGCCGAAACCCCGCGATAAAATCCAAGAACTCCATCAGATCTGAAGGTCTTGATAGCAGCATCAAGGGCAGAGTCGTAAATTTGGGCGGCGCCCTTGGTCTGGAGCTTGGTCTTGACGGTGTCGATGGGGAGGAGGCAGACGTAGGTGAAGGCACCGGCGATGCCACCAGCGGCCGCGCCGACGAGGGCGCGGTCGAGGACGGTGACGGATTGGAGGAGGGGTTTAGGGTTAGGGTTTGGTTTTTGGTGGGAAATGGAGATGGCGGAGAAGGGAGAGGAGAGGAGGAGGGTGTTGAGGTTGGTGAAGATGGAGGGGAAGTCGTCGGAATTGGAGGATGAGAGGGAGAGTTTGGTGGTAGTTTTGAGCTCCATTTCTTGGGGGGGGGGGGGGGGGGGGGGGGGGGGGGCGTTTAATGGAGATTTGAGGAAGAAGATGGAGTTCGAGGTTGGAGTCTTGGAGAGGATCGGATTATGTGGAAATTACGGAAATGACATTGGTAGTTCGGGTTTTTGGGACCAACTCAGAGCATCCACATTTGCTTGTTTGCCATTTTTCCCTTTTTTTTTTTACTCTAGCTCACACATCTGTGAACAATTTTGTCATTTTTTTGACAAATCGGTTACAGTAGAAAGGAAAAAATAACATTTCATATAGCAAAGTGCATATTATAGCAGACAAAACATGTTTCTTTCAGATTATTTAATTATTATTTTAATTGATCGGACAAAACATGATGTTTCGTCCGAAGTAAAAAATAAAATAAAATAAAATATGAATTTAAGCGTGGGACGAAACATTTTTTTTTAAAAATAATTTTAAAAACTAATTTTGTAAATTTTAAATTTTTTTTTTGCAATTATCTAAATTGATTTTGCAAATTTTTAAATTGTTTTTGCAAATATTTTTTTACAAAATATTTTTTAAAATTGTTTTTGCAATTTTTTTTGCAAAAAAAAATCCGTTTCCGGTTATTTTGCTTTTTTTTGCACATTTTGTAAAATTTTAATTTACTTTTGCAAAATTTAAATTTTATTTTGCAAATTTTTAAAAAAAATTGCAAATATTATTTACAAACTATTTTTTAAAATTGTTTTTGCAATTTTTTTTTGCAAAAAAATATTCCTTAAAACCCGGATGAAACATCATGTTTCGTCGAGTTATTTTGATTTTTTTTTTCTTGTTTGGGACGAAACATCATGTTTCGTCCCGTATTTTTTATTAATATGTTCTCAGTATAAATTATTTTTTTAATTACAGATGTTTCTTTTTTAACGAACTTATGCATTTTTTTGTCATTCGACGACTGCAGCGTTTCGTCGATTTGGATGGGCAAAATATGCATTTTGCCATTTTTTACATTGAACGACTGTGGATGCTCTCATGGTATGTTGCGAGTGTTGTGTTGTTGCAGTACAGTCGTAACGTTTCAAGTTTCTCAGTAGTTTGTTAGATTTACCGGCTACCAACTTAGGACATTTTGTCAAAAATCCACTTGCATTACATTGCAGTCGGTTTTTGTTGAAAGAAAAATACTACTAATTTGTTGGTATGTGTTTAGTGTTTACGGAGAAATGCTATACATATATTGGAAGAGCATATGTAGTCATTGGCTATTTAGCTAAATACCCAAAATTTGACTCGAACCCTGCTGTAGTCGTTGGCTATTTTGTCAATTTTTGGCTTTTAGGGAACAATAGCGAGCTATATTTGGCGAACGATTTGGTTAAATGGATAAAATAGCCCGACAAAACATTATTTTCCATTTGTTGATCGGACGGTGTATAATTTACCTTTTGGGAAAAAAAATATATATTAATAAAAAATTCGGACAGGAAATTATACACCGTCGGAACAAATTTTTTTCCCAAAGTTTTGGGACGGTAAATGATTTACCGACCCAAAATTTAAATGTTAAAAAAAAGTGAGAGAAGGTAGATCATCTACGAGTCCTTGAAAAGTGGAGGAATTATTCGAAAATTTTTTTAAATGTCACTAACAAAGGTTAATTTTTTTTTTTAAGAATTTAAATGCTTAAAACAAAAGGATAGAAGCGAAATTTTTTATTAAAAATCATTTTTTTTAAAAATGTCGGACGGAAAATTATACACTGTCCATCCTATTAAGATTTCGAAAAGTCAACTTTTGGTTAATAACGACTACAGATGAAAACTATATAGTTATTGGCGAAAATTTTGCCGCACTGCCCCACTTTTTGAAAATATTTAGCGGTCTGCCCTACTTCCCAAAACAATTAGCGATATGCCCTTGTTTAGGCCACGTCAGCTAGAAACGTTATTGGAAAAAACGGCATAGGTTATTTCGATATCGTTCTTCCCAATAACGGCATCTGTTTGGAAAAAAAATTACATACCGTTATTTGGAATAACGGCATCAGTATATTTGTCTTACAAGTGTGAACCTTCTAAGTTTAAAAAGTTCTAAGTGTGAAAAAAACTTATAAACAATGTCGTTATCCTGAATAACGGCATTCGAATGACTGATGCCGTTATTGGAGATAACGGCATCAGTTATATATCAATATGCACTCTTGCCGTTGTTTGGAAACAGAAAGAATTAATAAAAAATGAAAAAAAAAATATAACTGATGCCGTTATTTTTTTTTTTTTTACTTATTCATCAGAGATGATGAATAATAAGTTACTTTTTTATTAAAAAAATTTATAACTGATGTCGTTATTCCAAATAACGGCATCAATATTGAGAATGCCGTTATTTGAAATAACGGCATCTGTTATAAGGTTTTTCATACTTGCAATTTTTCCTCCAAGTGGAGACTACACGCTCTCGAAAAACAAAAACAACCTATGTCGTTATTCCAAATAACGACATGCAATTTTTTTTTCAAACATATGCCGTTATTGGGAAGAACAGCATGGAAATAACCTATGTCGTTTTTTCCAATAACGTTTCTTGCTGACGTGTTCTAAACAAGGGCATATCGCTAATTGTTTTGAAAAGTGGGGCAGAGCGCTAAATATTTTCAAAAAGTGGGGTAGTATGGCAAAATTCTCATTATTGGCTATATGTCAAATATGCAAATTTTGGCTAACAACGTCTACAGATGCTCTTACACCTCAAATATACAATGGGATTGTCTTTTAGTAATCATTGAATTCATCTATTACTAAAAGACAAATGAAAAATGCTCAATAATCACTAAAAGACAAAAGTTCAATGTATATTTTGGGTATAAACCAATATATGTGTAAAGACATCATATTGGTTAAGCTAAAATTCAATCTAAGAACACAATGCATGTACTTACTAATAATCAATGAAAGAAAGACAAGAATCCTGTAAGACGGCACGGACTATGTCAGGGCACAGTTTTTGGACATTATGGAAAGACTCCTGTCATTTTAAATTAAAAACAGAGTAATGCTTCATCCACTACCATTTTATTCACTGCCTTAGGTAGCATACTCCTATTGGAGAGTTCTCCCACCTACTCTTTCTTACCCCACCTACAGGAGTGTGTCACCTATGGGAATGAAAATAAATGTAGTAAAATTGGTAGTGAGTAGCATTACTCTTAAAAATATGTTGGCGTGGTTGACCTCGGAAATGCACTCAAAAGAATGAAACAAAAGTCCACTTCACTTGAATGCATGAAATTCATTCCAAAATACCACCATCACTATCACTATACAGATAGGCAGGGCCGGCCCGCCAGTGGAGGCAGGGGAGGCGACCGCCTCGAGCCCCCGAATTTCTTCCAATTTTAGGTGCCCCAAATTTTTTTCCTCGTATTTATATATACATATTTTGTGCGCAACATTTTTTAGGGGCCTCCAAATTTAATTTTTTAGGCTTTTGTTTTTAAAAGTAGTATTTGAGCTCACTTATTTTAGTTGAGTTTGAGTTTGTATGAAGATTTTTTTTTCTTCTTCAAATTCTAAATCTCCATCTATTTCTTCGGGTGTATCAAATTTTAAGAATTATATCCCAAAAAAAATCCAAAAAAAATTACCGAATTTTTTTTAAAAACAAATTTTGTATAGGTGCCTCATTTGAGGAATTCATTTCGGATGACCGCAAAATCTAGGCCGGCCCTGCATAGATAGTCTACATATTTGACAATTGTGAATTAATTTTTTTGGACTCTAAAAAGTTGCATTTATAGAGATAAAAATATGGAATGAGTATTTTCCATTAGATATTCCCTATCTATCTTTCATTCTTATTGGAATTAATAACAAAAAAAAAAGTTAGTCTAATCAACAAAAAAACAAAAAACAAAAAAACAAAAAACAAAAAACAAAAAAACAAAAAAACAAAAACGATATTAAACTAGTTATCTCCCAGTTATAAAAAAACTAATTTACGTCAAAGTTTAAAAAACCAAATTAAAAAAAGACAAAAATCCTAGAATTTATTTTTAATACAAGCCTTTCTTCGAAACTATTTGCAGAAAAACAACAGTTGCTAAAGTAAACCCTGGCCGTTCTCAACCACGAGTCTAGTATAAAGAACCTTGTTGTTCCCGACGGCGAGTTTTGTTTGATAATTTTTAACTAAACTCGTCGTTTTCTAACAATGAGTTTCTCAAAAAAATTAGAACTAGACTCGTCGTTCCCAATGGCGGGCACAAAATAACTAAACTCTCCATTGGAAAGGGCTAGTCTAATTGTTGAGTCACGAGTGCAAATAGTTTGGCAACTGTTATCTTTCTGCGAATAGTTTCGAAAAATAGCATGTATTAAAAAAGATACAAAATTCTAGCTAATATTCTCTTTTTTTATAAATCCTAAAATTTAAGCAAAGGATTCTCTAACAAATTGAAATCCTCTAAGCGCCTGTTTACTTGATCTCTATAATTTTCAGTGTATGGTTGTTGAGGAAGAGATAAGATGTAACGGTTGATCTCTATAATTGGTTGATCTTTATAATTTTCAGTGTATGGTTGTTGAGGAAGAGATAAGATGTAACGGTTAGGCTTAAAAAAATTATGGTTTGGTTTTTTTTTTTTCTTTTATAAAATTTCAGAATTGACCAAACCGTAATTAAGAAACTGTATTTATATGATATAGTTTAATCTTATTCTATCTCATCCTCTTCATTTTTTGATAATCTCTAAATCATATATTGTTACTAGTTATCTATATACTCGGATTCAGTCTTGTATACTCATTAAAGGAAAGAAACAACTTTACACTAAATTAGCATTAAACCTACATATAAGTGCAGTTATTCTACTATTTATTTATTTCCATATAATTGATATTAATATTCCTCCTCTCTTCTCTCCTTCCAAATAATTTTTACATTATTATTCCTCCTAATCCTCCTCCTTCTTCTTTCTCTCTCTTTTTAAAATAATCCTCCTCCTTCTTCTTTCTCTCTCTTTTTAAAATAATAGTTTTAAGTCCTAATTTCAACTTTCAACAAGAGACTTCCAAATACGACATTGTAATTGGATGCTCTCAAAGCCGTTACATATTGCATGTACTTTATTTCTATATGATTTCTAACTCTTTATGGTTTCTCTTTTGAAATCACCTCAATATTTTTGATCTCAAAAAGAGCAATATGGAGTTGGAGCAGTCAAAAAACAAGTTGAATGATCTCATAATAGAGCTAATAAAGGAGGTAATTAGGTTTCTCTTCTCTCTTTTTTTTAAAACTTTTTTTAGTGGTATTTATGTATTTTATTTTGTTTGTGAAAGGATATTTTGGATCTTCAGTTTAAGCAGTTGGAGAAATTGGAAGTAGACTCCCCAGGTTTTGTTTCGGATATGATGTCCCTTTTCTTGGAAGGAGCTGAGAGTACTATCAGTCAAATGCACCTTGCAATGTAAGGAGTAAAGAAAAAATTATGATTTAAAGGTTTGTTTTTAATTTGGTTTAAGTTCTATAATTTGAAGGAAACATGCCGAGGAGTTACAGGAGGTTGATGACCAAGCAATGAAGTTGAAGGGAAGCAGTCTAAGGTCAGGCCCTTAATTTATTTTTCCTTCTTTGTATTTTGATTTGTTGAAATTCAATGCTTAAACCTCCTTTTTTTTTAGAAAAGGTACATAGGGTTTTTTGTTTTGTTAATTTTTTTTAAAATATAAGTTAGGCATTTGAGAATGACTGGTGGCCTACAATTTAAAATTTACAAAATTTCTTATACTAAGAAGAAATTCGTGAAGAAGCCGAATTCAAATTCGTACATTCTTGTGAGAATGAGAACCCCACTGTGAAATTAATTGATTAAAATTTAAAGAAAGAACACCGAATTAAAAGAAGGTTATAAAATAAAACATAAGATAATTTGATAACACATTGGTTGTTTCTTTGGGCTATACATAATTGTCAGCAGCGAACCCTTATATTATCAAACATTGGGGATCATAAGCAAACTCACTAAAATTTTCTTATAATAGTATTTGATTTTGATACATATTACCAACAAATATAGAGGCCCTTACCCTTAAATGCATTGTATTATTACAGCATAGGTGCTAAACGAATCGCAATTGCTTGCGAAGCAATCCGTAAATGCTGCAAGGAGAACAATCATGCAGAGTAAGTTACTTTTATTCATTTTTACATTCAGCAAAATTATCCTTTATTTCCCAAGAAAATCATTGTCCCTTATTAAAGTTTTATTCAGCCATATTTATCGCTTTGAGTCATAAGTTCTGTCGTGACGCAGGTGCAGTAGAAGTTTTCAGCAACTTAAACAAGAGCATTCCCTTCTAAAAACCAAAGTTGAGCCACTATTGAAGGTATTACACATATATTTATTCCACGTAAACTTAAATATTTGAAATTCTCTTTACTTTAATTCTTGTCTCTTTATTTAATCAAATTTTTTATTGTTTGTAGCTAGCGAAAGAAACTGAAGCTTTGGATGGGTCAACGAAGATATGCTAAGCGAGTCTTAAACCGGAGATCAGGGATATTATGTGTTTTGGTTTGTTTTTCTTTTTTTTTTTTTCTTTCTTTGTAGGTTATTGATGAGGCAACCATAACCATCCATAAATATTTTTGCACTAGTCTTTAATATATATTGTCGACAAACTTGTTCTATATGTATGTTAGATAAGATTAATAATGGTATAGTACATATATATTAGTGTTTAATATATGATTAAAGTTCAAGAAAGGAATTTTAGTCTTGCATTGAAAGGGGGATAAAGTGGCCATATGGGTTAATAAGTTTGGACTTATGGCCTAAATGAGGTTAACCATTTTGACATTATATTCGAAATTACCTTTGTTCAAGCAAACTGTCCATATCCTGTGGACAGAATTTTTGACATGTATGTTAACAGCTATGCTTGGATCCAGAAATTAACGGGCCGGGTAGCCATGTTGGCGAATTTTTGGTGGCCACAACTAAATCTAGCTATTGATGGAGATGGTGTATGACTACTATATACCCTTTATGTGATACTTAGGCACTGGCGTGGTCTACTTCATGGAATACTTTGAGATTGATTCTAACTCAAGTTTGAGAAACTGAAAGATCAATAATTTGTTTTTATTTCTGATGCCTTCCCATGTTTGGTGTTTTTTTTTATAACAATTTTTTTTTTTTTTTTTGATAACATTCCCATGTTTGGTGTTGATTGGCTAAATTCTATAATTAAAGAGGATAATCATATTTAACATCTTTATTTGATTGATTTATTTTTTGATCAAAACTTTATTATAGTATTGACAACAGAATTGCAATTGTATGAGATATATTGATTATGGTATAAAGCAAAAATGAGGATGAAGGCTTATGCATTAAATATATATTTTTTTTAAAGTGATTGAATGATGGGAAGAAACTTGATTCAAATTTCAAGCAAACAACGTTAATTATTGGGCAGTTCCTTATATCATATAACTCACAGTATTGCAGAGCGCGCAAATTAATCTACACTTTGAATGGCATGAACTTGAGGAAAAAACAAATTAATCTACACTTTGAATGGCATGAACTTGAGGAAAAAAATAACTAAGAGGAAATTTTGAATGGCACTTTGAATCAGTTATATCTTATTTCACCAATGATGGGGAAATATTCAACATGAAATGCGCAAAAAGGAAAACCCAGCAGAAAGTTGCCCGGTTAGCCAAATACATATAAGATGCCTCATGATCCTCTCCGTCATCAAAAGTTAAACTTTAAAAAAAAAAAAAAAAAAAAAAGTAATTAGATCATGATATGCAAACCATCTTCTCCTCGCATTTGGTTATACTCTCATTTAACTTTTGTTTGGCAAGAATCATTTGTTGCTGCTTTTTTAAGTGTGGGAGTGATCGATCAGATGATGTTGATTTTTTTGAGGAGGAACAATCAAGAACTGATATTTCGACTTTCAACCGTGTTAACTAGCTTTGACTGCAGTTGACTTCTTGATCTGACTCGTTTGTGCCGTTAGATTTGATTCGTGTGATGACAATCACCACTGAGTTTCAAAAAGTCTGAAATACCGGACCCATTCTTATTGGGCTGTTATGACAACCCAGTAAGACATTCGTTTTGGGCTGTTGGGTTCGAAAGAGACCCAATCTTCATTTACGGACCCGTTTTTAGTGAAATTATTGTTTTACCCCCCTAAAAGATTTAAGATTCGTACCCAATTTGACGGTCCGGATTTAGTTTTATTTCTACCCATATCATCATCCTTGTTAACAGATTCACAATTATGTTTCGCAGGTTATTTGTTATATTTGTTTTTTGATTTATGAAGTCTAAAATAAGATGATCCTTAAATGAGCCACCCAAGAAACCCTAGACTAAAGCAAGGCCCAAACTGTGAATCGGATTGGATCTGCTCAATTTGGGCCCAAACCCAATAAACGGCCAACTTAGAGGAGAAGCGTTGGGTTATTCAATCATCTCTACTATTTTAATGGGAGAGTGTGTCACCAAACAAACTCTATTTGTAAACAAACAAACACGTGCAATGCACATGTATAACTAATATAATGAAGGTCTTAGGTTCGATGCCAGACAACATCAATTTTTTTATAAAAAAATATATATTTATAAAGACGTGCATCGCACGTGTAAATTACTAGTACATTTATAAAAGGAAAGTATTAATCTTAAATACTCTCCTAATGTTGCAGCTCGACCTCTACCAGCGCGCACAAAATCTTCTCACCATTGATCTACCAAACCCTAAGTTGAGACCAAGAACTGAGAGAAGGAAGAGGGTGATGAACAGGAAAACAAATGCCAATTTCTATTCATAATTCGCAATGGGTTTCCCCCACAAATTTATACAAAGTACAAGACACGTGCGAAGCACGGAAATTGAATTGCTCTAACAGAATTTGGTTAGAGGTGGGTCCCATACGAACCGTTATCCTCCAACCAAAGACGAACACCTGGCTTATACTTGGCATTTTTACACGTAAGACCACCAAACACTCATATTTACATTTATTCTGATACTACTGATACATTCCATCTCCTTCAGCTTCATTCAATTCTCTCCAGCTCTATCTGTTCAATCCTGTGCTTGCTTCTTGAGGATCGCAACACCTTGAGCCAAGTTCAAGGACTTGGATCAATCCTTCCCCCATCAAAAGGAGGTTCCAAGGAGCTCCGAAACTCCGGAAACCTCCAGTAAACATCCCAATAGCTCTCCCAAGTTCCTTCTAACTC
This sequence comes from Hemerocallis citrina, assembly GCA_017893485.1. Classification (NCBI taxonomy): domain Eukaryota; kingdom Viridiplantae; phylum Streptophyta; class Magnoliopsida; order Asparagales; family Asphodelaceae; genus Hemerocallis; species Hemerocallis citrina. Next base: position 288,957,715 of record CM030363.1, read on the forward strand.
CGAACCTCCTTCCCATTGAATGAGCACCTCTGAAATTGCAACCCCCCTTCGTGGTACCATTCTTCTATCTAGGACCTTCACAAGTTTTGGAACTACATCAACATAGTAGGAACGAATAGAAGATGTATGATCAATAGAAGTACCAATGTGCTTCTTTAATTGGGATATGTGAAATACATCATGGATCTTAGCCTCTGCAGGTAATGACAACCTATAAGCCACTGCTCCGACCTTCTCTATCACCTTGTGAGGGCCATAGTAAAGTGATGAAAGTTTGTGTATTCTATGTCCCCCCACAGAGACTTGCCTACAGGGTTGAAGTTTTAAAAATACCCAGTCTCCCACTGCATACTCCTTCTCAGTACGATGAGTGTCAGCTTTTCTTTTCATCCTTCCTTGAGCTATAAACAGATTATCCTTCAATAATTGAAGTGCTATATCCCTACTGATCAATTTTCCTCCACAGCTTGAACTTTAGCAGATTGAGGTATATATGATAAAACCGTAGGTGAAGCTTTCCCATACAAAGCTTGATATGGACTGACCTTGGTAGCACTTTGAACATGTGTATTATAGGAGAATTCAGCCCATGGCACCCACTTAACCCAATCCTGAGGCTTGTAAGTAGCAAAGCAGCGCAGATAAGTCTCTAGGACCCTATTAAGAACCTCTGTTTGCCCATCAGATTGTGGGTGAAAGGCAGTATTCAGACATAGTTTCGTACCTTGCTCTTTCAATAGCTCTTTCCAAAAGTGACTGGTGAAAATGGTGTCCCTATCACTTACAACACTCTTTGGCAATCCATAGAGCTTAAATACCTGTGCAAACATAACATGGGCCACAGATTTAGCCGTAAAAGGATGACTTAGAAGTAAGAAATGACCAAATTTACTCAACCTATCAACCACCACCAAGATCACAGTACACCCTTGGCTCTTTGGCATACCCTCAATAAAATTCATGCTAATATCCTCCCAAACATTATCAGGAATTGGCAAAGGTTGTAGTAGGCCTGCAGGATTTGTGCTCATATATTTGTTCCTCTGACAAGTATCACATGACCTTATATAGTTCTTCATATCCTTCTTCATTCCTTTCCAATACACCACCTTATTTAGTGAAGGCCACACCTTGTCCATGCCAACATGACCTCCCTGGGGAGTTGAATGAGCATCAAATAAGAACCAATCTCTCAAAGAAGAGTCTGGATTGAGAAGAACTCTGCCCTTATAAAAGTACACACCATTCACTAACCCATAGTTGGTGTCACCAACTTCCATCTTCAACTGAATATCATGGTAGAAAGGATTGGAAGTGACTTCTTGCTGCACCAGTTTCAACCATTTAGGTTGGACAATTGTATAAGTGAATAAGGTCCCTTCCTCATCTTCATACTGCCTTGAAAGACCATCCGCAACCACATTATCTCTTCCTTTCTTATATTCTACCACAAATTGATACCCATGTAACTTGATTAACCACTCATGCTGAGCCTCAGTATACAATCTTTGCTCTAGTAAATGCTTGAGGGGTTTGTGATCAGTCTTGATAATAAATTCCCTTCCCAAAAGATATTGCCTCCACTTTTGCACTGCTAAAAGGATTGATAACATCTCTTTTTCATAAGTAGACATGAGTCTTTTTTTTCCCTTTCAGCTACTGGCTTAGATAAGCAATAGGATGATTTTTATGCATCAACACAGCTCATATCCCTGAGCCACATGCATCACACTCCAAAACAAAAAGTAGGGGAAAATCTGGCAGCTGCAACACTGGTGGAGTGGTTAAGACTTTCTTCACTTTTTCAAAAGCTCCTTGAGATTCTTCTGACCACTCAAAAGCCCCCTTTTTGGTGAGTTTCACTAAGGGCCAAGTAAGAGTACTATAATGAGCTATAAATTTCTAGTACCCAGTTAATCCAAGGAACCCTTTCAATGCCTTAAGAGTTTTTGGTCTTGGCCAACCTTGAATAGCCTCAATTTTACTTGGATCTTCTGCCACTCCCTTCAAAGACACCACATGACCAAGATACTCCACTTGCTCAACTCCAAAATGACATTTACTAGCTTTGGCATACAACTTATTGTCTTGCAAAATTGCTAGCACACTTTCTAAATGTTGGCAATGAGAGCTCAAATTGGGACTATAAATCAGAATATCATCAAAAAACACCAACACAATCTGCCTTAGATATGGTCTAAAAAGGTCATTCATTAGTGATTGAAAGGTTGCAGGAGCATTTGATAACCCAAAAGGCATTACCAAGTATTCATAATGGCCTTCATGTGTTCTAAAAGCAGTTTTGTGAATATCTTCTTCTCTTATTCTGATTTGATGATACCCACTCCTCAAGTCTAGTTTGCTAAATATTGTAGATCCTTGCAATTCATCCAAGAGCTCATCTATGATAGGAATAGGGTATTTATCTTTAACAGTAATATCATTCAAACCCCTATAATCTACACACATCCTCCAACTACCATCAGCTTTTTTCACCATGACTACTGGAGAAGAATAAGAGCTGTGGCTAGGTCTAATAATACCACTGTGCAACATTTCCCTAACAAGCCTCTCTATCTCATTCTTTTGGTGCCAAGGATGTCTATAGGGTCTTTGACTAATAGGTTTTGCTCCAAGTATAAGGGGTATGCCATGATCACAAGATCTAGGGGGTGGCAATGTCAGATCTTCCTTGAAGACCACATCAAACTTATGTAATACCTGTTGGATCTCTGGTTGCACTGCTAGTGGTAGGGACTGGACACCTTCGACAGCTGATACATTTCTTGAAGTTCCAGTCAATTGGAGAAGCCATCCTCCTTGCATAGAATGAAGACTTTTATGTATACCCTTAGCAGTAGTCACTTCAACTTCCTTTGGTAGCATACCCATTAACTGTTTTGGCTTGCCATCTAAGTGAAATCTCATCCTTTTTTCCTTCATGTTCCAGACTACATCCCCAAGCTCTCTATCCATTGAGCACCCAAGACTAATTGACTAGTATCCATTGCTAGAACATAAAAATCAGCTTCAATGGGCACCCCTTGACACATGAATTTCACTCCTTCACACAATCCCTTACTATACAATATTTCCCCCCCAGGTATTATTACTTCCAATGACATATCCTTGTTAAAAGGCAGATTAATCTTTTTGACCAATTTCTCCTCAATGAAGTTATGCGAAGCTCCTGAATCCACCAATGCACATACTGGAGTGAACATGATTGTTCCACACACTCTAAAGGTCCTAGGCCCAGTGCTCCCAGTCAAGGTGTTCATTGATATTGCAGTCAGCTCAGGATTCTGAGACCTTTCATGACAAATTTCATCCATGATCTCACTATTTTTCTCTTCTTCTACCTTGGGTTCATATTCTAGCAACTCATCATCAATAGCTCCAAGCATCTGCATGAAAGTACTCCCCTCATAAGCACCTATCATGTGCATAAAGGTTTTCCCAGCACACTTATGCCCTCTCACAAACTTCTCATCACAATGGAAGCAAAGACCCTTCTCTCTTCTCTCTTTCATGTACTGCAACACCTGTGGATCCCTTACTCTATTCTGAACTACTGGGGAATAGGTTATGGATGAAGTGGTGGGAATATAAGGTTTATTTGGAGGAGGATTGCTTGTATTCACACTACCCTTCTGATGTTGGAAGGATACAACAGCATTAGTAGTGTTCTTCCCAAACCCAACATGCTTCCAAGCTTTCTTATGATCTTCCAAAATTGATTCTCTAGCTATTGCCTCCCTATAAGCCTCAACAACACTTTGAGGATGTTTCAACTGAACTTCTTTTCTTAACTCCCCTTTAAGACCAGAGATATAGCAGCTCGCTAAGGATGCCATAGCTACATTTTTTACTAGATGGCTACATTTAAGGAACTCTTTGTGATACTCTAAAACTGTACCACTTTGCTGCAGCTTATACAAAGTAGCCTCCGGTTCATCTAGTTCAGAGGGCCCAAATTGTAATAGCAATTCTTCCTTGGCCATTTCCCAATCGATCACTCCATTTTCTTGCTGCTCATACCACCTCCACCATAACAATGCCTCCCCCTTCAAATAGTAAACACTGAAGGGTAACTTCTCATAGTAACTCACTCCTTGAGTGTGGAAGTGATGTTCCATATGATACACCCAATTTGTGACATCTCCCGATCCATTACAACTAGGCAAATCTATCTTAGGATGTTTTGGAAAGAAAGTACTGGTTATACCTTGAGTTGGTCGACTATTCCTTGGTTCTGGCCTTCTCCTGAAGTTCCCTTGGAAATCATATTGTTGTTCTCTAGCTCTCTCACCCCTTGGCCGATCAGCTGGCCGGTCTCGAACACCTGGCGACCTGCTGATACTTCCACTTCCCTCTGAGTCATTTCGACTAGCCTCCTGATGCCACTCAGGAGAAGCACGACGGGAGTGATGGCAGCGTGGAGAATCTTCCAACAGCCTTTCTATAGCTCTTTCTATACGATCGATCCTAGATTCGAGGCTGGATTGCTTGTGAGCAACACCACCGTCGCCAGTGGTCGCTCGTGCAATCTGATCCTGTTGCCTAGAACCAGATCGAAATCCAGTTCCAGATCTTAAAGGATTCTCAGCTCCCGGATTTGGATCTAGATCTCCGTCTTGATCGATCGCCGTGTCCAGATCTGGCTCTGATACCATTGTTGCAGCTCGACCTCTACCAGCGCGCACAAACGCCGGTGGTCGTCTTCTCACCATTGATCTATCAAACCCTAAGTTGAGATCAAGAACTGAGAGAAGGAAGAGGGTGATGAACAGGAAAACAAATGCCAATTTCTATTCATAATTCGCAATGGGTTTCCCCCACAAATTTATACAAAGTACAAGACACGTGCGAAGCACGGAAATTGAATAGCTCTAACAGAATTCGGTTAGAGGTGGGTCCCACACGAACCGTTATCCCCCTACCAAAGACGAACACCTGGCTTATACTTGGCATTTTTACACTTAAGACCACCAAACACTCATATTTACATTTATTCTGATACTACTGATACATTCCATCTCCTTCAGCTTCATTCAATTCTCTCCAGCTCTCTTCAATCCTGTGCTTGCTTCTTGAGGATCGCAACACCCTGAGCCAAGTTCAAGGACTTGGATCACCTAATTATTTGTTTCATCTAACACGAGGAAAGTATTTATCTCAGATGCTCTTCTAATTATTTGTTTCTTGAGATTAAGTAAATATATATGATATAGATCCATCCTCTTGCTTAAGTAATTTATTTTGGGTTAAAAAGATACCAGTAATTTGCACGTGCGATGCACAATATGTTTGTGATTTTTAAAACTATGTATCGGTGTTAGATGGGCTCTTTGTATGGTGAATTTACAAGTTATTAGGCACAATATAGAGACTAGATCGGCACATATTAACTTGGCTTAAAAACTGCACCCATACGAAATGCAGTCTTTCAAATTAACATATCTTTCATTTGAAATGCAATCTTTCCATAACCTAAAAACTGCACCCATACGAAGGCATTCAACTATAGAAACAAAAGAATTAAACTAAAACAACATTGCAAAATGAGCCGAAATTGAAGTGAATCTCTGTCCAGAGCAGAATAAACACTACGGAGGTTGTGATTGAATCAACGAAAGAACACAAAGATGGTTAATATTGTAATAAGAACTGAATTAGATTAGCAATTGAGCACCATGAACAAGAATGGACAAACACATTTGAAAAGATTGCCCAACATGCTGCAAATAATCTGAAGTAATTTTCAATGTCATTCATAACATGAGAATATCGAAACAAGGCTAACCTTCTCCCTCCAAAAAAAATTAAAAACAAAAGAAACAAAAAGAGAAAAAAATATTTGCTCAATTTCTATCTATCTATGTATCTTTCCTCCTCTGTACTTGAATATCAAGTTATCAACCACCTTTTTATTTATCCTCCTTCTGTCCCCTCGATAATGATCACCTTTGACACTAACAAGAGAGCGCTCGGAGTGCCAACCCAATGCACAACAATAGACGAACCTATTGCTTATTCTACAACTAGGTTATACGTGCATGTGCAACACACAAGCAAAATGGGGCATGCTAGCAAAATGGACATCGCCTTTCTAAGTAGTAATAATAAAAATAACTTTCTTCTGGATCGTACACCAAAAAATACTTTCTTCTAGATCAGAGCCTGACAGGCAATCCGTAGTTATGGAAAGTTCGGATGATTCCAGTGTGACTGGCCGTGACAATAACCAGGCTCCATGTGGCCGAGAGATGTGTTAGGTGTTGATACCGATGGTGCATATGGTACTTACGAGATTCCTGAAGTTTCTCCTCAGGCCATGTGGCAGATCCCTTGGATATGGCATCAGCAAAGAGCCAAGCGCCGAGAGAGCACAGGTCCGAATCCCACAGCCAAGTCGATGGCTCCAAAATTTTAAGTGGTTGAGAGGGGAGATGAAGAAGGTTGCTGCTGCTAGATCTCGGGCCTATGGGGTCCATGCCAGGCCAAGGTACAGCAACTGATACGCCATCAGAAGAGAAGAGTTCACACGATCTTATAGACTTCAATGACTTGGATCGTTTAGATGAGAGGCTGCCTGAGGGATTATAATTCCAGATGTAGACACTCGAGTCCTCGCCAACAGAGACAATGAATCTCCCATCTGAAGTGAATGATCCAGATAGTTGGCTCTTGGTTTTCCGAAGACCTGAACCATGCATAATACCAGAAAATTCAAAATCTGAAGTAAGAAAACTATCCTCATTTGATGTACAGATTAATAATTGAGGGTGAATTAAATTTATAGTAACAACAACCAGAAGTATGAAGCCAGCCAAATATACCATAATCCATAACTGAATTTATCATTTTAACATTCTTAACTCAAGTGTATATGGTATAGATATACATCAAAACATGCGTCACATGGAAAAATTGTTGACTGTCATTTTCAATTCTACGGTTATTCAGTCAAGTATCTGATCCTAAGAGGCATGTAGATGGGCACACCAACACGGTCGGGGCGACACGACACATCGACTCGGAGAAAAATTTGGAAAACTACCCTAAAACTTCAAGTCTTGTGTCGGATTCGGGTGTCCCACACGTGCAACTTGATACAGGTACCAAATAGAAAATGTCTGTGCAACATATCATTTAGATCACCAGAAAATCGTTTCTAGTAGAATCAAACACAAAGGTAACAAAGCAATGAGGGATGCTGCTAAATTTTCAGTGAAGATAATCAGTCCACGGAAATGACCTTGGCTGTTACTTTAAGAGCACAGTTGATGGGAAAGGAGGATCAATATTCAATACCAAGAAAGCTAAAGCTTCCTGAGAAGACAATGTTTTCCTACAAGCAATTAGTACACCATCAAACCCAAGAAGAATGATATCAAATCTCATTCGAGACCGGGACGAGACTCCGAGTCACCTTGGTTCTTTGACTCCGCGATATGATATATGCCTAATACACCATCAAACCCAAGAAGAATGATATCAAATCTCATTCGAGACCGGGACGAGACTCCGAGTCACCTTGGTTCTTTGACTCCGCGATATGATATATGCCTAAACACTCGATGTTTACCGATACTCGTGTAAACAAGGAAAGAAGAGCAAACAATATTTTTAAGAATTCCAATAACAAGACCAAATTGGACATTCAATATGCTACCCGATACCGAGTCTTGCAATCATGCCATGAAGGACCGATCCAAAGAAGGAATAAGCTACTTTTGCATCAGATGACTGTTCATGAGGTAACTTCCTAGGCATTTACTTCTTCCCAAGAAGGGTGGATCCTCCACAATGGCCCATCCTACTTGATGGCCACTAATAAGGAGACTGTTAGGAATATCTACCAAAAACCCCTCTTAGGATCTTGTTGAGTTATTCGATGCAATCAACACAAACCACCGAGCACATATGAGATCATACCAAATACACAAAAGCACACACAAATTTGTCCCGGTTGGAGCTTTCGTCTTAATCCGGGGGAGAAAAAACCCAAGATGTTATTCAACTAGAGAAGATACAAGAATATCACAATTCTCACCACGACCCTCTCTCAAGCCTACCAGCAAGTACTAGTTGTTTACAATTAGAGAATCACTCAATCTCTCATTCAACGAAGTATTCTCTCTCTTGGCTCTCAATGGAGGCCAAAAACAACAATATATAGAGATCTAGAGAAAACCTAGTTTGATATCTTGATACAATAGCTTTTGAATATACCTGAAGAGATAACCCTACGATAAGAGCCGTCAGATCTGACTTGAAGAGCAAGTTGAGCTTCTTACAAATCACCAAGACCCGACCCAATTTATCCATCAGCGCCGCGTGCGGTCGACCGCACCACAAGGTCGGTCGACTGTCCCCCTTTCGGGAACTTCTGCAGAGTTAGGCGGTCGACCGTACCCCATGTACGGTCGACCGTAACTCCACCTGCTGCTGACTGTTTCCCTTGCTTCCACTCCGTCTCCGATCGTCTCGATTCCTCCATCGTCTCATCGTCTTCTTATCCAACATAGTATACAAGACATAAACCCAACAATCTCCACCCTGGATTGCATACTCATGAATCCATATCTGTGGGATTTAAAACCTTCTAGACTCTTTTCCTTCTCTTTTTGCAAACAACTTGTTTCAATGGTTTTCTCTGCTAGTTGAATTTATCTCCACCTATTTTTCTCCCGCTGTATTCCCCCTCAAGGGCACACCCCAGTAGATGTAATTATGGAGGTGCCACCCTCCATACGAACTCCACCTACCTCAAGGCTCTCTCCACCTTCCGACAATATTCGAATATCGCAGTCTCGCTCGGATGATTCTAGTGACGACATACTAGATGATGCTTTAGGAACAATGGGCTTCAAACCACTTGGCCAAGGTTTCCTGTTCCACCAAAGCTGGTAGAGAATGTGTTGACTCTGCTCAATCCCCCTCTCACCCTTCATCACCTTGCGATAACTTTCCCAAACTGAACGAACTCCATCTTGATCTGTGTACCTGCAGTCCCGAGCTTCTAGAGTTCTCATGGATATAAGGCTCCGTTTCATCAAAGGAATATGCATGCCCTTCTCTAGTGCGTGTCCCATTCCGTCTATCATCTTCGACTCATTAGTTTTCTCACCCCTTACTGCACAAGTCTTGTCAATCTTCGTTCCCACACAACGACATGAGACAAACTTGTAAGTAGAAACCATAACATCACAAATCGTATCAACCTTCGTTCCCACACAACGATATAATGCAAATTTGCAAGTAGAAACCATCTCCCTCTCGGAGCAAACTTGAGAAGAACTAACCGAATCAAAAGAACCTGAAATCACATTTAAAGGACTTGAAACAAAAGCACTGTTTAAGCCATCACCTGATTCAGTGGCACTGAATTTGACACCCCTCTGACTCAACCGCTTGTAACAGTCTCTCATGTAATGCTCAATCCCTTTGCACTGGTGGCCACAGACCTTACTCCTACATACACTTGCCCTTCCAATCAAAGTATAATTCACCTCCAAGTAACTCACAGAAGTTGACGCCGATTTCTGACTCTCCTTCCTAAGTGCATCCTCCTCCAGCCCCTTGATCATACTTGCTATGAAAAACTTCTCCTTGGTAGATTTCTCATCTAGCACAGTTATCATGTTGGATGGATTTGGTGATGAATATATCGAGTTGAAAACCCTTAGATCATCTGCGTTGAACGCCCTCAGTTTAGATAACTCCATATTGAACTCCATTTCATGATCTAGAAGAGCGGTAGTTTCCTTCATTGAGAAACCCCACAACTTTCTTTGCCGGTACATCCGATCCTGTGATGACGATCCCGAGTAGTCAGTTCTGAATCTTGCCCAAAGATTCGCCGTGCTTCTCCTATACCTGACTTCGCTCGTCGATGACAACCGGATTAAACCCAAGGCTTCTGAATATATTTTCTTCCACTTCTCCTGCTTTGTGCCGATTGGTCTCTCTTTATCTCCTTCTAAGACTAGATCCAAGTCCTGTTGAACCGATGCTTCATGCATGTCCACTTTCAAGAGATCAAAGTTGATCTTGCCTTTGAACTGCTTGATCTTCGAAATCTGTTCTGCCATCTTCTCCAAGGAACTCGAACAAACCCTTGAACCCGGAGCTCTGATACCAATTGTTAGGGATTTCTACCGAAAACCCCTCTTAGGATCTTGTTGAGTTATTCGATGCAATCAACACAAACCACCAAGCACATATGAGATCATACCAAACACACCAAAGCACAAACAAATTTGTCCCGGTTGGGGCTTTCGCCTTAATCCGGGGGAGAAGAAATCCAAGATGTTATTCAACTAGAGAAGATACAAGAATATCACAATTCTCACCACGACCCTCTCTCAAGCCTCACCAGCAAGTACTAGTTGTTTACAATTAGAGAATCACTCAATCTCTCCTTCAATGAAGTACTCTCTCTCTTGGCTCTCAATAGAGGCCAATAACAACAATATATAGAGATCTAGAGAAAACCTAGTTTGATATCTTGATACAATAGCTTTTGAATATACCTGAAGAGATAACCCTACAATAAGAGCCGTCAGATCTGACTTGAAGAGCAAGTTGGGCTTCTCACGAATCACCAAGACCCGACCCAATTTATCCATCAGCGCTGCGTGCGGTCGACCGCACCACAAGGTCGGTCGATCGTCCCCCTCTCGGGAACTTCTGCAGAGTTGGGCGGTCGACCGCACCCCATGTACAGCGACCGCAACTCCACCTGCTGCTGCTGCTGACAGTTTCCCTTGCTTCCACTCCGTCTCCGATCGTCTCGATTCCTCCATCGTCTCATCGTCTTCTTATCCAACATAGTATGCAAGACATAAACCCAACAGAGACCTTCATTGAGTTTGATCAGATCCACTGTGAGCGCACGCTATGAAGCGACCGGGGTAAGCTTTGTCATCCTCCAGCACTTGAAAACAAGCCCTTCGAAGTTATGACAGGATTAACAATTGAGGTATGTACCAAAAGATCTGTGAGTGGAGGATAAAGTATTTTCATGACTTGCATGTTCAAAGAGAATTGTGTCTCAAGAGTGATTATTGTAATGTCTCTTGAACTCTCTTGACAAAAGCATTGGAATATAGTTGGACAAGGTGCATTTGATACTCACAGGAAAGAGATCCTGGAAAATTTATCGATGTTATTATTAAATTTTATTCTACCATACCCTTATCTCTGAAGAACATTCACATATAACAAAAAATGATGGAAAATCAGATAAGTCTAAACAAATACAACGAAAGGGGATATCATAATAAATGGGAAACCTAGACAGAAAGACCATGCCAGAAAGATTACAGGAAAATATACACAAAATTTAGAGAACATTCCTTGTAATAGGATTTAACGTGCAGGGAATATAACCAGTAAATTGGCAACCATCACACTATTACAGCCAGTAAAAATGCTATGTACATCGCATATATTTTGAGAATAGGTGCAATCAGTCTCAAATTTATTTTAAATATGCAAGAGCAATAACTGGAACCTCCACCTGACTCAAGGGAAACCTACATAACCTTCTTCCCACCCAGGGCCAGCCCCACCCTTGAGGCCGGTGAGGCGGCCGCGTCAGGCCCCCAGAGTTTTTACAATTTTAGGGCCCCCAAATTTGTACTCCCCTTGCAAATATAGGCACATATTTTGTGCGTAAAAATAATTATACTGTTATTAGGGGCCCCCAAAAATAATTATTTGGGCCTTTAGAATTTTTTTTAAAATTATTTGGGTTTGGGCTTGATTGAATTTGAGGATTTAAATTTGGGTGATTTAAAATAAATCCACATTTAAATCAATATAAACTCAAACCCGAAACCCACATTCAATTTCAAACCCGAAACCCTTACCCCCTAAACCCTAAACACTAAACCCGAAACTCACATTTCAAACAAACCCTCTTAGGCTCTTTCTTCTCCCCAATTTTCCAACCCGAAACCCTTACCCTAATTTTTATTTTCGGAAATCCTCTTTGGCTGCCGTTCTTCACTTCTTCAGTTCTTCCCCTTTCTTTATTTTTAGAAATTTCAAGGAATCGTCGTCATTGCTCGTGAAATTGAGGTCGTGCCGTCGTCACTCGTAGAGATCGCGCCCAACGATGTTGAATCAAGTACCGAGAGTTGCTTACCTCTGGTCCTCTGTTAGTTACTCCATCTTCACTTAAATATTTTTTTAAATTATTTTTTCCGAAAATTAGGAGGTTTTTTATTTGCTAAGGCTTAATTAGTTGAATGTTATGGCTTAATTAGTTGAATGTTAGGGCTTATTTGTTACGGCTTTAATCTTAATTATGAGGTTTTTTATTCTCCAACGTCGTACTCAATTTTATGTTAGGGCTTAATAAGTTGAATGTTGAGTTTAATTTTATGTTAATTAAGTTGAATAGATTATTGAGTTGTTGAATTGCTTAATTTTATGTTAATTATGATAATTAAGTTGAATAGTTGCTTATTGAGTTGCTTAGTTAAGTTGAATAAATTAGGACTTAATTAAGCTTAAAATTGATATGTTAGGGCTTAATTCAAAATTTTATTTCTTTTTCTAGTTTTATCATGCCTCGTATATATGTCTGACTCGTTAAAAAGAACGAAGAAACAAGAAGAAGATAAATTTATACAAACTCAAATTGGGGCATATGATAAATTTCTTACCAACAAACCAATCTCAAGTGGTAATGCAAATGAAGAAGAAGTTCAAAAACATCAAGAGTTGAATGTGTGATGAGAATGAAGAACCAAATCAAGAGTCAAGTGAGAATGTTAATTTGAATGTGGGTGATGAAAATACATAACCAAATCAAAATGAAGAATGTCGGCCTATAAATATTTATGATCCAATGAATTGGGAGAAGAATGATCAAAAAGTTTGGGAATTATTAGTTGAACGAGGGCTCGTTAGAGTTGTTATAGATTTTCCTAAAGATGACGAAGGTAGACATTTTTCTTGTGTACGCTACACTCGATTGTTGTTAAATGGAAAAAAGTATGATAGAAGATGGCTTGTTTATTCAAGTGGTTTGGATAAAGTGTTTTGTTTTTATTGTAAATTGTTTAAGAAAGAAGGGAACAATAATCAATTATCAAGTGAAAGGTTTAAACAGTGGCATAATATTAGTCAAAGACTTCAAAGTCGTGAAGAGAGTGATGACCACATTAATTGCATGACAAGTTGGCTTGAATTAGAGATGAGATTGCAAAAACGTGAAGTTGTTGATAGAGGTGTAGAACTATTAATTATAAAGGAAAGAGAACATTGGAGACAAGCTTGATGCTTATGAGTAAACTTGTTATTCAATGATATATATTTTTCATATTTTGCTTTGAACAATGTGCAAATTTTTTGTATACATTTTTTTTTAATATATGGGGGGCCCCATTTCGGGAGTTCGCCTTGGGCCCCCGGGAACCCAGGGCCGGCCCACTTCCCACCTGTACCAGGTATGATACTTCCAAAGGAAACATCAGAAACAGCATATATAAGCACAGACAGGGAATGAATTGTTTATTTGATTTCTTGCTAGTAATATTTTCTCATATTGGAATGAAATGACTTCTGAAACATATGTGGTGTTTTTAGGTGATAATCTAAGGTGTTTTTAGGTGTCAGATAACAAAACTGCCAAGCTGACAACAGAAAATCATGATTTTGTAAATACTTCTTCCAAGTAAAATATATCATAAATTCATATTATGCACCTTCAATAAGATCCAACCTATACATTACAGAACAAGAAAGTCAGATCAAACTCAACCTCTGAATTTGTGGATAACATCAATGCCGTCAAAGATCCGAACCCTGGAATCTGCAGATGTGATCAGAACCTTTCGAGGGTCTTCCGGCGAAAACTGAAGGGAACCATCAAGGTATTAATATTTAGCCTAATTTCATATGTATACATATATGTTACAGTTTAAGATATCTGACCTGCAAGCCAGTAATTGGTTTGCTAGCAGACTTCTTTCTACCCTGTACACAAAACTGTGTTTTCAACTGCATAGATTTTCCTGTAATCAGAGATAATCAACGTAAAAGGATAAGTAACAGCGATTTCAAAAACAAACTAAAACAATTAAAAGTAGAGAAATAATAGGTGCATCCATTCTAAACAAATGACAACAACATAATCTAATGTGAACAAAAAATTAAAAATAAAATCTACTGATGGCTAAGATCTAATCCAACCAAGTTTAACGGCATCACTAACAAGCTCGCACCCAAGTTTAATGGCATCACTAACAAAGTAACAAGTTTAGTGCCAAATTGTAATTGTGGTTGGAGAGGGAAGAACACTAAAAGTAACTACCTGAGTAATCATAAAAGCGGCAATTTCCTGTGATAGAACCAACAACAAATCCCTGTTCGACAAACAAAAAATAGTTAGGATAAGGTTAAACCAGCTACCAATATAATAAGATGGTTAACAAAAATAAAAAAGCACAAGGATGTACATGGAAACGACTAGGTCAGAGAGTAACCTCTCCATCAGGTCGGTAACATACAGCTGTTACAATATCTCGTATTTCGGCCCAAGCAACTACATGGTTCTCTGATACACCCCAGATACGAACTTTTCCATCTATGGAGCCGCTGATGAAGTACTTGTTGTTAACAGGATTGAACTGAACACTTGTCACTAAAAGCCACATAAACAAAGCCCAAAATACAAGTGCTTTAGATAAACAAAGTATTTTTCTTAGATATGAAATGATAATATAGAAACAATAATAAAAGGTCCAACGTTTCCAATGAATTGGACTTTGAAACTTCTTATCATCCATCAGAGCTTCCTTATCTTTAGATCTACACATAAATAGCCATTATATCCAACTGACTAGGTTTTTTGCTGGGGAGCGTAAATGAAAAACATCCTATTATACTAGCTGACTGCCTACCATGTGAAAGTGCTACCAATGAACAACACTAGTACTACCAAAAGTATTGTAGTTCAAACAGCAAAAACAACCTTATATACAAAAAGTTCCTAAAACATAATATATTACCATAGTCATTGTGTTCAAAGACTTTAAGGCATCTACTGCGACCGACTTCCCACAGACAGACGGTTTTGTCCATGGAGGATGTAAGCAGACACTACAAACACATCAGCAAAACAGTATCAGCCTTGGAATATTGATATAATTTGAAAATGAAATTAATATAATTAAAAGTACATGTCAAGCAAAATGAGGAACTAAACAAGTTACCGAACTCATACTGCATGTGTCTAAGAAAGTATAGCACGATAATGTTTGTTTTAAAAGGAAGCAGACTAAATAATAATTTACTTAAAAAAGAAATACTGAATTGAAATTACGGAATGAATGTATTGCAATAGGCAACTAAGGTGACTCACGTCAGAATTTGACCACGAGAGGTCCAAGATATCACTGGTATGCCCATGAAGTTCTTGCAGCGGCTTCTCGTCAATCATGAAAACCTTCTTTGGGATGACAACTGGAGCAGAGTCCATAGGCTTTTTTCCCATCATAAATTTCCTGTCTTTAACTTTATCAACAAACTCGCAGAGGCCATTTGCAGCCGAGCATTTGTAAGAGGATTCTACTTCCCTGACCTGCCAAATGCATACAACACAATCCTCACCACCACTTGCTAAATAACGCCCAGAAGGACTAAATTTCATAGTCCTAATAATGCCCTTGTGAGCTCGAATTTCCTGTCCCATGTACAGCGCACTGAACTCCAAGCACTTCTTATGATGACAGAGGACTTTAGCTCTAATAGTCCTGTGCAATTTAGTATCTTTACCTGATAAATAACTCTTGCACATTCCCGCCAAAGACACTCTTGAGATAAACCTTTTCCAAAAACTCCTGCTATTCTTTAGTTTTGCCAAGGAGTCACCAACATTATGTGTTTCCTCTGAAGGAGTGGCTCCTTTTTTCATAAGTTTTAGGACAGAGCGAGAAAGGCCAAGCAGTGCTTCAAACTCCTGCAAAGGAATCAGCTTGTTTGAGCCAACTTCTTTCAGCCCGACATCATGAATGATGAATTGCTTTCCACTATCTAGATCTATTATACTAGCAGCAGTGTCTTTTTGCTCTCCATCATTATTAGACATTAAAGAAGCCAGGGCAGCACCACTGGTGTCTGTAATTCTTTCCAAGCTTCCATTCTCTACAGACTGATTACACTGTGAGGTTTCTGGGGGGAAATTGAATGGAGAAGAAACAAACTCATCTAAACCCATTCCTAGTAAGAACCTTTTTCGCCTTTCACGAACACTCACCAAATCCTTCTTCCAAAATTCGGAATCAATACTTCTAGTATCTAGCTCTTGCTCCTCATCTGCCAAGCTGCAAAACGATGGAGAGTCTATGGGACTCTTATCAAAAGATTCAAAGAAGACTTCTTCTTCTTCTTCTTCGACGCTAAAACCCTGCATGCTTTAATCGGGCACACACCAAATTCACCAATCAATCACCATTAAATAAGCTTGAAAGCACAATGTAAAGGTCAGAGAATATCGGCTGGTTGAGAGCCATGAATCTCTTAAGCTGATAAATTATGTGGTCATGTAACTGCAGAACAAAACGAACAGAAAACGAGTTACTCAGATGAAACAGAAGATTCCAACTAGAAATTGCAATTTCAAACCCACAAAGAATGTCGAAATAGGAAACCAAAAGTCACCAAACCAACCCAAAAACAGAAAAAGGAATTCTCAAAATCTTTCAGTGATTCTCCATTCCATGGAAGATTTTCCTTAAATAGGATCACCCCCTCTTACTAAAATTGCACCTTCAGCTACTTTTTCCCAACATCACACTATCAAACTAAGTCCTCTATAAAGATTCAAAACACAAAAAGCTGTAAATCCTACTCAAACTTCCCTAAATAGTAACACTCCTCAAGCTCCTAACTTTCCAATTCTAACCATAAAATAAATATAAAGATAAAAAAGAATTTCATCTGTTACCTCAAATTCTCATCAAATTTCTTTAAATAGTAACACTTCCTCCCTTAATAGTTAATATTACTCTTCAAGCTCCGAACTTTCCAATTCTAACAACAATAAAATAAGCATAAAGATGAAGAATTTCAACTGTTACCTCCAACTCCATCGAAACCTTCGCCCAAATTCCCCACTGAACACAAAACCAAGACAATGCCCCCAACTTTGAGATTCGCGATCCAATCAAAAAAAAACCAACCACCACAAACAATAATGACGCTAATAAAACCACCACCTCCCCCCTCTCCTCTACTCCACTCTACTCCTTTTAACAGAGGCGCTAATTAATGGCTGTTCTCTTCTTGAGATCGAGATACCGTAGAAAAGTACTACATGCGTAGTAGGCTACTGCTAGTGAAAAGGACCGGTCGCGATCTCTTCCAGAATCGGATCGAACTGACAGCTGTCCAGATCGCGCGAGGGCGCTAGCTAGGTCCCCACTCTACAGGGAGTACCCTCTACGTAGGGCTTCGATTGGATTCGCGTCGAATTGAATAGAGATCAATTGAAGGCACGATCTTGATATGTTGGGAGAGAGAAATTTTCTTCTAGGGTTTGGGATTGGGATTTGGGGGAATTTAAGCGAGTTCGTTAATGGCGGATCTTGAAGAGAGGTTAGGGATGTCAGATGCGGAAGTTTATCCCCCCTCCCCTCTTTTTTTGGGTTTAATTTAAGAGTAATGCTTTAGCCACTACCAATTTCAATACCATTTTATTCACTAACTTAGATGGCATATTTTTATTGGAGAGTTCCCCCACCTACTCTACCTTCTTCTACCTATTGGAGTGTGCCACCTAAGTTAGAGAAGAGAAATGTATTGAAGTGTGCCACCTAAGTTAGTGAAGAGAAATGTAATGAAATTGGTAGTCGATGTAACATTACTCTTAATTTAAAACCGGTTGCCGGCACCTGGGTTCAGCTACAATTATACACCCCTATAAGTTTCTATTTTATGGTCTTTGGTTTTATGCTTTTTTGCAATAAAATGTTGTTTGGTTACTTTTTGGATCTTGATTCTTCAACCTCTAGCACACTTTACACCAACCTTGAAGTTATCATAGCATTCACTATCGTCACTTTTAAAATATGCAAATTTAGCATTTGGCAATAACAATAAAGGAGAGCGTTGTTGTTATTGGTGCTAAATTTGCACACACAAAAAAAGAATTAAAAAATAAGACGGATGATCTTCCTTCGTTTATCTCTTCTTCTTTTTTGAATTTAAAAATGATATTTCCGTAATTAATTAATCACAATGTAGTAACATTTGGAAGGAAAAATTGGAAGAAGTTACCAGACGAAAGAATATATTTCGTCCGAGATTTTTTTTAAAAAGACAATTTCGTAATATGTTAATGGCATTTTCGTAATATTTGAATGACGTTTTCATAACTTTTTTGTAAAATTTTCTGAATAAGTTGGTGGACAGAAGATCATCTTCCGTCCAACCATATTAAAAATATCTATTTTTAAACGGACGGGCCATCATCCTCCATCTTCTATATTCAGCAATTGCTAAAGTAGATTGCTATCTTTAGCAGTCTACTGTTTATTTCTATTCCAAATTTTAAGTTTTTAGCAAACGATAGTGAAATTTTTTTCCAATACTAAATTTTTGATATTTAGCAAACGATAGTGGATGCTCTCATTGCATAATAGTTGTGCTTACAGTGCAGATGGTGTAGGAACTTTGAAGGTATAGACTCTTTCATAAGACCATATGCAATAACGATGTCAGTGTTTTGGATTTTTTACCAGACTATCCCACTTTTTGAAA
Organism: Hemerocallis citrina; assembly: GCA_017893485.1. Lineage (NCBI taxonomy): Eukaryota > Viridiplantae > Streptophyta > Magnoliopsida > Asparagales > Asphodelaceae > Hemerocallis > Hemerocallis citrina. The sequence continues at coordinate 288,976,498 of CM030363.1, forward strand.
GTATGTACAAAACTGTCCCTGTTCGAAAGTTAAATACCAAAAAGTTCTTATTGCTAACTGAGATATCGCGTTTGGTAAAAATCTGCACGCTATCTCAATCAGCATGTGTTAGGGACACTATTTTTTCCCTCAAGTAAGAGTGTGCGAAAAAAATTTCAAGTATAGACTCGCTAACTCCGTTAGCACGCTCATTTAACCCAATCGCGCTAACTGAGATAGCGAGTGTAGATTGGTTTAATATTACTAGTATTTTTCACATGCGATGCACGTTTTGATAAATAATTAGAGTTAAACGTGCGATACACGTAAGTCATTATTAAAAAATGGAGCTAAACGGGCGATACACGTATTTTGTAAAAAATAAAAAGGAAAAACATTGATGCGTACATGCGATTCACGTGTTGAAAAATAGATTTGGAATTGCACGTGCGATGCACCTGTTTGTTTAGTGACAAAAGTGATGTTTCTTTTGTGACAAAAAAATATTTAAAATTGTTTATTTGTGACAAACTCTTTCAATAAATTGTAAGTAAATATATTATATTATAGATAGATAGATGGATAGTAATTTACACACGTGATGCATGTTAATATAAAAGAAAAATAAAAAAAAACTGACATAGTGAGGATTCGAACTTGAGACCTCCTTTATATTAGTTATGCATGTTTGATGCATGTGTTGGTAGATTGACAAATGACACTGAGGCCTTCTCCCATTATAATATTAGAGAAAACACACTTTGGAGAAAAAAATGAAGAAAAATCTCAAGTATAGACTCGGTATCTCCGTTAGCGAATGTATTTGTACCACACTCGCTAACGGAGATAGCAAGTGTATTGACTTGCAAGGAAAAATCATTGGGTTTAGACACGCTATCTCAGTTAACGAGTGTGTTTGCACCACACTCACTAACTGAGATAGCGCGTTTTGGGAGAGAAGAAGTGGGATGAGAGTGCGACATCGAGTTTGATTTAAGTGAAGTCCAATTGACACTCGCTATCTCAGTTAGCGTGTCTGGTTTGAATGGGCACGCTAACGGAGATAACGAGTCTATACTTGAGACTTTTCACTCTGACTTGAGGGTGAAAGTAGTGCACCCTAACACATGCTCACTGAGTTAGTGCGCAAATTTTTACCAGGCTCGCTATTTCAGTTAGCGATAGAAACTTTTTTGTATTTAACTTTCAAACAGGGACAGTTTAGAACATACTTTTAAAAAGTGGGATAGTTTGGTAAAAAAAATCATAGTGTTTTAAGAGATCTGCAAGGAGGCACTTTTTTTTAAGAAAATAGCAAGACACTAATTTGTCTCTCACCAGGATTAGAAGATCAAAGGTGCAAAAAAAAAAGTGTCTTGGTTGTAATGTAAAGCCACAATCCAAATAAGTATTATGGGTAAAAAGTGAGTCATTATTGCAATCAATGTAAAGTTAGAATTGTATTGCAATTTGAGTTAAAATACAAATGAATTATTATTGATTAGGTAAGTTGAAGTAGAATATAATTGAAGATGTCTAACTTTAGAGGACATATGGCACATAGTATATGGTTGAGAACTTGATGTACAACACAATAAGAAGATGATATCATCGATGCATCTTTTAATTTCTATTTATAGTCACAATGATGGTCCTCCTTTTACTATTCAATTGTACACAAACTTGTTCATCAACTTTAAAATGATGGTCCTCCTTTTCTTCAAAAAATAAAAATTAAAAATTAAAAATAAAATTGTTCGTCTAATAATAAGCATTTTACTTTTTTACCAGAAAAATTGAGCAAGCAAACAAAAATACATCACAAGCTAAGGAAAAAAGATATACACAAAATGAACGGTCGAAGATATTTGATTTTTTTTTTACTGGCAAAAGGTAGGAAAGTCCTACCTCATAGATGATATATATATATATATATATAAAACAGAAAGCATAATAGTCAGTACAAAATCTGCTATAGGAAGTTGCTCGGATTATGGAAGAAGTCGAGTTCGAGATGGCATGTCTGTGGATCGTAGAGAGGGCAGCGGACATCTGTCGTACACCTCTACTAGAGCCACCAACATGATCTCATCCCTCTTCTCCTTCCTTACAACGATCCGGGGCATTCAAACCCCCTAGCAGACATAGCAAAATCATGAAGTTGAAGACATTTGATAAGATAATAATTTTAAATTTAGAACATTTCAACACAAGAAAAAGCTTCAACTTAGGTACTTAGCTTTATATATATAAAAATTACTTGTCATGAGCTATAATATTGCATATTTAACTAAGTTATACGTCTCACCTTGAAAGTGATTTAGAGACTTTTTCTTTGCCAAATTACAAAGTGAGACATGCAAAATCTTTAAGAAATGGAGCACTAATAACTTCTGATCTCTGTTTTAATATTCCACTAACTTCGAGATTGTTCTTAGAGCATCCACAGCGACAAGGGTTTGCTATTTTGAATTTTTTTGCAATTTTTAAGCAAATGATGCTCAGCAGTGATTTTTACTAATTTATCATCTTTTAGCAAAATTACAACAATATGTGTTATATTTAGCAATAAATTTGACAATATGCATAATATAAGAGACAAAATATGATATTTCGTCCATAATATTTTATAATATTTTAAAAGCATCGGCCGAAACATCATATTTCGTCCGATGAAAATATTACTTTTTATATAAAAATTCCAGACGAAATATGATGTTCCGTCCGAGGAAAAGATTGATTTAAAAAAATAAAAAATGGTGTTAGGCTATTAGCTAAAAAATTAATTAGATAATTAGGTTAATTAGTTAAGTAAGAACTTAATTATAACTAATTGAATGGGAAAACACCATGGACTATAAACATGATCCCCGGATGGGTCCCACCAAATTTAATTTTGAAAGTTTTCAAAACTATTAAAAAAAATTCAAATACATTTAAAAAATTATAGGAAATTGAACGAATCATGTTCCGTAGTTCAATTTTTCTTCTCATTTGTTATTTTTTTTAGCATTTACTACTGCAGCAAATATTAACTTGGTTATTGCTATTTTATCATTTTGTCATTTTAGTATGCACCGCTATGGATGCTCTTATGGGAAGACTGAATGTGATTTGGTCCCATAATTAATAAAAAAATTACTAATTAATACCTAATTCTCCTATTCTTATGTTGGGGTTTGATTCAAAAGGACGAACGATCAACTGGCTAAGCTAATTAAGTGAAAAAATAACCTTAGACCCCTCATATCCCTTCAAATTTAATTTGGCCCTTTGACCGTTTCATTTCCAATTTAAACTAACTACATCATAACAAACAATTTAAACTGATACAGTTGTTCGATGTAAAAATGGCAAAAATATTTTTGCCATTTTTACATCGAACAACTGTATCAGTTTAAATCCTACTTGTCCATTTTGACGAAACGATACAGCCGTCAAATGGCAAAAAAATATGTAAATTCGTAAAAAAAGAAACAGACAAGACATGATGTTTCGTCTGTGATTTAAAAATAATTTATACAGGCCGAAACATAGAAAATATTAATTAAAAATACGGTACTCCTAAAAAGAAATTTGTTTTCAAAATAACCGGACCAAACGTGGGTTGTAAGGAATTTTTTTGCAAAAACAAATTGCAAAAAATATTTTGCAAAAATATTTGCAAAAACAATTTAAAAATTGTAAAAACAATGCCAAAATTTGCAAAATTATTTTTAAAAATTAGTTTTTTCTTAAAATATGGAATGGGACAAAACATCCCATCCATTCTGTTTCTTTGCTTTTTTTTTTGTGTTCATTGATTTCTTTTTTTTTGTTGTTTTTAAATTTTTTTTACTTCGGACATAATGTATTCGTCAGATTAATTAAAAATATAATTAAATAATCCAGACAGCTATAATATGCATTTTGCTATTTCGACTGCTATTTTTACATGTCCATTGTAGCCAAATGGCAAAATAACTGACGACTGTGTGCGCTACAGTACTAAAAAAATGGAAAAAATAGCAAACAAGCAAACGACTATGGATGCTCTTACGTACTTATTATTAAAGAAGCTTTATCCCTAGCTGCATTACTGCAGCACTTGAAATACGGTTCTGTTAAAATATAGTATGTGTACACTAATCTCATTAACAAATGTATTGTAGCGCAAACCGAATTTCTTTTGAAATATTTAGATGTGTAACGGTTCTGTTAAAATATACTATGTGTACACTAATCTCATTAACAACGTATTGAAGCGCACGCCGAATTTTCAATTCCTAGACTTTTATCTCCTCTACAAATATGAGAATAAGAGTAAAATATTGTGGACTCCCTTGTGCCTCCCATCAGGATATAGAAGAAAATGAGATGAAGGATTAGAGTTAGAATTGAAGAGAAAAAAGAAACAAGAAATCACAACTTAAAGGTAAAATTTATTAATTTTTGTTCTTATTATTTTATTTGAGAAAAGATATTAGATCACTGTGATCTTAAAAATAGAATAGAACGAATTTCCAACAAGACGATGGGGGGCGAAAACAAAATTACGGTCAAGTGAGGAGGAGCCCAAAATTTTTTCAATGAATAAAATATTTAGCAAGCACATAAGTACGTACGGATATAAATACCATCAACTACCATATGATTAAGACTGTTGTTTTGTTAGGACAGTTGATCTAATGGCCGATTGGTCCGATTCAGTCCCATGCACTCAACTTAATTAACCAAGATATTGGAGTATAATTATTTGAAGTAATTGAGTAATTAATTAATCTTTAATAATGGTTTGGATTTTAATTAATTAATTGGGTTTCCAACCATGATTGGCATCTATAATAACTATTATAATGGGAGAGATGGGTAGGTAAACAAATAAACAATTTTTTATTTTTTTTGTATATGTGCAAACACGTACAGCACACGTGTTGGTAGGTTTCTTTTTTTTTTTTTTGTCTTTTTCCTTCCTCCTCCACGTGCAGCGCACGTGTTGGTAGGTTTCTTTTTTTTGTCTTCTTCCTTCTTCCTCCATGTGCATCGCACGTGCATGATACTAGTATATATATATATATATATATATATATATATATGTAGGTTAGCTTTGATTTGTTAATCATCCTGTAATTTGTTTAGTTTTCTTAATTTGTATTCTAGTTTATTAATCGTAATTAATTTGCATCGAGAACAACAAGTGTTTATATAATTAGATAATTATAACTTAATTATCAACTATTAGCTTTATAGCTTGCAGTGCACTGGATTGGAAGCAAGTGTATAATTAATTTGGAAGGATTAAAAAACAAAGATAATAGGATAAAAAATAGAACAACATAATTAGTTGATTACAAAGAGGTGACATTTGACATTAATAATTACTAGTAATTTACACATGCAATACACGTTTTAATAATTTAAAAAAATAAAAGTAAAAACTCTGACGTAGGGAGAATTCAAAAAGGAAACCTATTTTATATTAGTTATGTATGTGCGTTGCACATGTTGGTAGAATGACAAAATGACAAATGACACTAAGGCCTTCTCCCATTATAATATTAGAGATTAGAGATTAGAGATTAAATATTAGAGATTAGAGATAGTTACACGTGCGATGCACGTTTTAATAATTTCAAAAAATAAAAATAAAAACTATGACATAGGGAGGGTTTGATCCAGAAATCTTCTTTATATTAGTTATGTACTTGCGTTGCACATGTTGGCAGGGTCAGCCCTGAGTTCCCGGGGCCAGAGGCAAAATGCTCAAATAATTATTTTTAGGACCCATAATAACAATATAATTTTTTTTACACGCAAAATGTGTGCTTATATTTACAAGGGAAATACAACTTTGGGGAGCCCTAAAATTGCAAAAAATCAGGAGCCTGAGGCGGCCGCCTCAAGATGGGAGCCGACCCTGCATATTGGTAGAATGACAAAATGACAAATGACAATAAGACCTTCCCCCATTATAATATTAGAGATTAGAGATTAGAGATATTGGAAAACAATTATGATCAAAATGTTAATATCACCATAACTATATAGTAAAATCCGCTTATTCTTGTTTTTTCTTATGTTTTAAAAGAATTGACTTGCGGAGAAACTTGAGTGCATTTTGTCAATTGTTCAATAAACAATATTTGGTGCCACTCCAAACTGTTTCGCTCATCATACAAAATACTTAACACGTTAGCTACAATATTGTATGAGTCGATATGTGTAAAGCTAAAATATTATATTATTTGTCCAAGTTCTATATCCTTGTAGAGGCCAAACTAGTCAATTAAGTATCAATTACTTGACGTATAAAGCAACAAAATGCATGAAATAAAATTGCATGAATGCATGCATGCTGTGGTTTAATTTGTACTAACACTATATATAAAAGCATTAATCAACCAACCTTCACTGCATGTCCGTTCATCAAAATCACAAATATCAGTGTGTGCTGAGGTAATTATGGAGTGAGTATAGAACGAGAAGATGCATGAAGTTGAAGCAAAAGAGGGAGAGATGAAAATGATTGAAGCAAGAAGCGAGAGAGAGGGAGAGAGAGAGAGAGAGAGAGATTAGGAAGAATTCTGTAGGTTCAAAATCAAATTTATAGTCTGGATCCAACAACCTCAACCACTTGTACGTGATAATGTGACATTTAATCTTAAAGATAAACTTTCTTCAATTCTTTTATAAATATCTTGCAGGTTAAACATACTAGTATTATACACGTGCTGTGCACGTAGAGAAAATTGGGGGAATGAAAAGGGTAAAAAAAAATCTACCAGCACGTGCATTGCACGGGTTGGGTTAAGGACAAATTACACTAAGGCATTCTCCCATTATAGTAGTAGAGATAGCCGACTTCTTCATTAAATTCTAGGCAAAATTTTTAAAAAGTACACAAAGTTTTGGGCTAGTTTAAAAAAAGTACATAATTTTTTTATTTTTATTTTTTAAAGTACACAATGTTTAAATAAGGTCCACTGGGTTAGTTAAGGTTAGGGTTAGGGTTAGGGTTAGTTCGGAGAAGTTTATTTAAACATATGATTAGTTAAGTGATGTTTTTTTAAACACAAATAAAAGATGAATGTGATTTTTTTAAACACATATGAAAGATGAACGTGATTTTTTTTAACTCTACCCTAACCCAACCCTAACTAACCTAGTGGACCTTATTTGAACATTGTGTCATTTTTTTTTTGAAAAAAATTTTTGTGTACTTTTTTTAAACTGGCCTAAAACTTTGTATACTTTTCTATATTTAGCCTAAATTCTACTATTTTAATGGGAGAGTTTGTCACCAAACAAACTTCATTTATAATCAAACAAATACGTATAATGTACATGCATAACTAATATAAAAGAAGTCTTAAGTTCAATGCCAGACAACGTCAGATTTTCAACATGCAGTACAGGAAACACAAAATCCCAATTCAGACTTAATTAAAAATACATATTTAAGATTAATCTCCTTATTTATAGTTAACGGTGGGTCTAAACTCCCGCATTCCATTATTTGAGATTAATCAATCAATGATTTAATATAAAATATACAATATATATCTCTACTACGCTTTCCTCCTTGCCCGAAGCTAGCTCCTTGATTCTTGTTACTAGTATTTTTCACATGCAATGCATGTTTTGATAAGAGTTGAAGGACTTTCACGTGCAATATATGTATTAAAAATAGTTTTGGAGTTGGACGTGTGTTGCGTGTAATTGGGACAAATATTTTGATGGAAAAGCTACAATTTGTACGTGCAATGCACGTGTTTATAAGTTAGAATTTGAGTTGTACGTACAACATATGTGTATGTTTAATGTTAAAAAAATATTATAAAATTGTTTTGCACGTGCGTTGCACGTTTTAAATAGGTGATTTTTTTTATTTGTTTGTTTTTGTCGTAATTAATGGGAGAGTTGGAGTTGCATGTGCAATGCACGGATTTGTATGTTGACAAATGACAACCCCAATTAATGTTTTAAATAGGTGATTTTTTTTATTTGTTTGTTTTTGTTGTAATTAATGGGAGAGTTGGAGTTCATGTGCAACGCACGAGTTTATATGTTGACAAATGACAACCCCAATTCTCCCATTATAATATTAGAGATTTTTTTGACTGGTTAAATGTAGGATTATCCTACCTCACAAAGAATATTAATATATTGATAAGTAAACTTAAGATACAAATACATAGTGTCACGGGAGGAGGGACTAACGGGTTAAGAGTGTGGTAGAGTTCGAGATGGCATACCGTTGAGTCGTAGAGAGGGCATTGGACTACCTCAACTAGCCTCAAAGATATGATCTCATCCCCCTTCCACCCTCCCAAAAATATCCCGTAAAAAAAATCGACAAAATACCTCCTTTAAATGACGATATAACAAGTCTATAATAAAATTTTGACCAACAATGTCCCAAAAAAGAGCCAAAAAAAAACATCTAAACCGAAGTTGAGCACCCTTGGTCAGGTAAGAGAGTTTCATGTACCGCCGCTGCTTCCTGGCTTCATTAGATCGCTAATGCCGGTGGCCTTGAGCTCTTCAAGGATCTTGGCCTTCTTCTTCGACTCTCCGCTAGAATCTAGCCAATGTGAAAACCAAAATTTAGACTTAGTGACCAGTTTATCCACAGTAGTAGCCTTGCTTTTAAAAATACTATCATTCCTAGCATGCCAAATACTCCAACAAACAGTCAAAGTAACTAAATGCCAAGAGTGTGTGAACTTGTGGTTATGGTGGTCGAAGCACCAATTAGTGAAGCATTCACTAATAGATGCAGGCAGATTTGTGATATTGAAGCTGTTGTGAAATGATACCAGGTTTGAATAGCCATGGGATACTGAAAGAATATATCGTATATGGTTTCGATCGGACATGCACAGGTTGTGCATGTTAGATCCCCATCCCATCCATTGGTGTGTAACCTATCTTTGGAGTTGAGTTTATCCCCACTCAACATGCAAATGAATATGTTGCATTTCAGGGGTGCTAAGTTCTGCCAGCAAGCTCGATAAAAGGGTGAGAGGAGGCCAGAAATGTTGTAGAATTCATAGGCGGATTTCACAGTGTAGAACCCTGAGCTGGTGTGATTCCAGCGTGCCATGTCAATAGCAGAGGAAGGCTGGAGGCTAAAGAGCAATTGCAGAAGCTTTCTTTTTCAAGGAGGATGGTGGTGGAAGATGATATGCGGAGGCTTGGTCTCCAGGTCCAGACGCCTTGGTTCATTATGCCTTGGGAGCGCAATGGGGCTTCTTTGTTCCACGCACCTTCAAATAGGATTGGAAAAAGACTGGCAATGTTGTTACTCATAATCCATTTGGAGGTCCAAAACTTGAGCATGAATCCATCTCCAAGTTGCCAACTGATGCCCTGTTCAAATTGCTCTTTCAACTTGAAAACATTCTTCCAAAAGTCAAATGCTTGTGTTTTGCAGATGAAGGCGTTGGTTGTGCAGTTGAAGTAGAGGGATTTGAGCGTCTGAGTGCTAAGAGACTCTTCAGTAAATAATTTTCACCACCATTTCATAAGAAGAGCATTGTTGAATTGGTTGAAGTTCAAGACTCCAAGGCCCCCCTGCTTCTTGGGTTGACAAATACGCTTCCAGCTTGTGCAAGAGACACCCGTGGCCTTAACATCACCTCCTACCCAGAAGAACCTACTCCTGATCTGATCAATCCTGGTAATAACCCACTGAGGCAGCTTGAAGAAGGAGGTGAAATAGGTTGGCAAGGCGCTAAGAATAGAATTGATGAGAATAAGTCTCCCTCCCCTAGATAACAAACGTCCTTTCCAAGTGGACATCCTTCTCTCAATTTTAAGAATAAGCGGTTGCCAGTCCCTTTTTTTGAGCTTCCCTTTAGCGAATGGCATACCAAGATATTTGGTTGGTAAGGAATCTTGTTTACAACCTAGATTGTGGGCAAAGGCGTGTAGTTTGGTTTGAGAGTGTCCAAAGTAGAGGATGGATGACTTGGAGAGGTTGATATGAAGGCCTGAGACATTTGCAAAGAGATGAAGGAGCACTTTGAGGTGGAGCACATCTTGCTCATTTCCTTTACAAAAATTAAGAAAATTGGAGAATGGAAAGATTAGCTAAGGAGCCACGGAGATGCAGTTGAGAGAATGTGTCATTCTCTCTACCAATGCGCAACATTTGGGCTAGCACATCAACTGCAATTATGAATAGCATCGGAGAGAGAGGATCTCCTTGCTTGAGCCCCCTTTTGGAAACAATTGTCTTACCTCCAACTCCGTTGATTAATATTGAGGATTTGGTCGAGTGAAGAATAGCTTTGATCCAAGAGCACCAGCGGGGACCAAATCCTCTGGCTGCTAGCAGTTGCTCTAAAAATCCCAGCTTAGAGTATCAAATGCCTTACGAAAATTTATCTTAAGCATTAGGGTATTAGATTTCTTAGAGCAACATATGTTGATTGCTTCATGAGCCACGAAGAAAGCAATCTACCGTTGACTTGCCTTTGAGGAAAGTACTCTGAGAAAAGGACACAAAGGAGTGCAGAAAAGGGCTAAGCCTGTTTGCAAGGAGAGTTTGGTGAAGATCTTCATAGAGCAATTAAGTAGGCTGATGGGGCAGTAGTTAGATACAGTGTTGGCCCCTTCACATTTAGGAATGAGAACAATGGTAGAGTAATTGAGCCTACTAATGTTGACGTCACCATTCTAGATGGCCAGAAGCATGCAGCATAAGTCATCTTGAATTGTCTCCCAGTGTTGCTGGTAAAAATGCATTGAGAAGCCATCAGGCCTTGGAGCCGTGTCTCCATTGGTGCTAAAGACTGTAGTCTTGATTTCTTCCTTGCTGAAAGGGCCTCAAGCGCAGAAAGATCAGTCCCTATGGTAGGGTAGAGAGAAGCCCAGTCTACTCTGAAGTCTGAGCTAGAGCTGGTGCCACAAATGTCATGGAAGTGTTGTTCAAAACTTGAACGGATAGCAGATTGATCAGTGATGAGATCTCTATTGTGAAGGAAGGAGTAAATAAAGTTCATGTGATGCCTCCCGTTAGCTATGGAGTGAAAGAATTTCGTGTTAGCATCGTCCTCTTGGATCCAGGTAATTTTTGATCTTTGTCTCCAATAGGTGACTTCAGCCTGCACCAATAATTGATACTCCCTGTGGGCATCTGACAGTTCAGCAATAAGAGAGGGGTTCAAGGGTTGGGAGTCTGCTAGGATATCAAGCTTGTGGATTTTCCCAAGTAGTGACTTTTTGCGATGTGGGATGTGGCCAAATTCCTCATTTCTCCAACGTCTAATCCTTCTTTTCAGAAGTACAAGCTTCTTGGCAAATACGTCCACCTTGGATCCTGTGCAAGCAAAGGACGTCCACCAAGTGGAAATAGTCTGATTGAAGTCTTTGTGGGAGGCCCATGCTTTCTCATATTTGAAATAATGAACTCTGCTCTGAATTGCTTGGGAGTCAAGAATCAAGGGGCAATGATCAAAGGCGATACGAGGAAGGGAGTGTTGAATGCATGAAGGGTATAATTGCTCAAATTTTGGAGATCAAGAATCTGTCTAGTCGAGCTAGCGAAGGGCTATCTCTGAGATTAGACCAGGTGAACTTTCGCCCTGTGAGCGGGAGGTCGATGAGCTGAAGCTGTTGTATCCAATTTCTGAAGTTCTTCATGTCTCTGCTTGAGCTAGCGCCTCCATTTCTTTCAGAATTTGAAAGGGTCACATTAAAGTCCCCGCAAACAACTCAAGCATCACAAAGAGATCCTCTTCTATTTATGATCTCGTGGAAGCAGAGTTCTCTGCCATCTAATTCGAAGGGGGCATAAACGGATGTTAGAGACCAATTAGCAACAGAAGTCCTATTGCGGAAGGATAGGGAGATGGAAAAAATGTCGATAGCACAGTAAAGACAATCTAAGATGTCACCATTCCATCCAACAAGGATACCGCCGCAACGATCAATAGCATCAAGGGACTTCCAACAATTGATAGAATTGCCTCCAATAGAAGAGAGCTTACGTGTAGAGGGCTGAGAAAGTTTGTATTCTTGCAGACAAACCACAGTAATTTGAGCATTTCGAAGGACGTCTTTGATAAGGGCACATTTGGAGGGGTTGCCCAACCCACGGACATTCCAACTGCCAATCTTAATGGAAACAAATGAACACAAAACAAAAGCAATAACAACTAAGGGGTCAATAAGCGCAGGCATCTAGTTGAGCTGCTGCTGTTGATCTGGGGGATCAACTGCAGCCACTGCAACTTGCTTGAATTTATCGACTGAGTGTGGCCCAACAGCCTCCACTTCTACTGATTCAACCACCTCAATAAGATCCTCATTAGATAGAAGAGCAAAAGGATTGTGACATGCATTGGTAACTGAAAGCATAGAAGATGAAGTACCTTCAGTCTTGCGGAGAGAGGCAGGCTTGGAAGATGATCGAAGGTGCTGCATAAAGGGTCTGGTGGAAGGAATTCTGGAGGCAGATCTGCAACGTTTGCGGCATTTGCTGCTTCCTAAATCAAAGCTGGGAGGGGCAGAGTCAGCGCAGGAAGAGGAAGTAGTTTGGCGATACCTCGGAATCAGAGACCTAGTCTTGAAGCTTGCGTTGCCTTTTCCCCTGGTTCCTGAACTGAAATGCATGGGCCTAGGGGCATCGAGCTTAGCCAGGCACTTGGAAACAGATACCTCAAGCACAGATTCGACAGCAGGTTGAATTTCCTTATAGAGGGACAAGGGGAAGGAGACGGTTTTGCCTTTCCAAAATCATTTGGCGTACTTCTTCTTCTAATGGGACCTCATGCAAGTTTAATGAGCTATCGGGGTGGATGTGAGATGTACTAGAACCAATCCCCAAATTACCCTTCAGGGAATCTGATTGAATCTCGATAATAGGGGGCGTTAAACACAAAATTAGCGCCCGTATCCGCCTCCACTGGTATCTTCGCAAGCTCAATTTGGGGGGGGGGGGGGGGGGGGGGGCGCTTTTGAATCTTTTGAGCTCGAATCATCCAAACCTGAGATATTCAAAAACTTATCTGCAAAATGGGAAAGATTTTTAGGCTGCGGTGAATGCGTCGCGGATCCCCTAACTGATTGATTTGCTCAATCGCCTTGTCTTTTGGATCTACAGTGATATCGGGATTGACTTCTGGAATATGCAGGGTGTAACACCCCGAATTTCAAATAAGGATAAATTCGAGATTTCACAGGATCTTTACTTCACTTCGTACAATTTTACAAGAAATTTAAAACTTTTTCACTAATACATCAGAGTTCAATTACAACTTGGTTTTTACACAGCGGAAGACTAAAAGATTACAATAATGAAATACAACTTTTATAACTTTAACATCATTTGCAACATCTTTAACTTCTAAACAGCAACAGCATATCCACTTTATAACTCCATGAATAGTCCTTTACCTGCATGTTAATCTGTGGGCTCGTCAGTTACTTACAACTGACGAAATGTTATACACGGCTATCCTCTCTATGCCGGGAATAGTATAACGACCTCATACTTTAACAAATCACAAAAAGATTGAATGAACAAGTAAAGTGTCAAAGTGATTATTCTAAACATAAGTGTATGTCATGCCTTAATGCCTAATGCACACATTTCTATACTAGGATGACACTAATGCACACTTGTTCAGATTCTATGCATCCCATACTACATAGGTCTGAGGGCAAGCACCTACGTACTCCACATTAAAGGGTTCGATCCCTCGCCATGAGACTACCCAGTAATAAAACAAGTTTTAGAGTTATTCCACAGATACGGATCTCAGCCTCCCTGGCTAGCCTCCCTGGCTATAATAACAGATCCCAGCCTCCCTGGCTATTATATCGTGAGAATAATCCCGTAAATGCCCTTTCAGCCCCGGTATATACATATTCTTTGGAGTATGGTATACATCCGTCGACTACCCTAAGTCCCGGATAAAATACAGTCCATCTCCTATGGGGCAACCACAGTCCACCAACTGGGTCTATAGCCACGGAGATCCACCGCCGACTATATAGAAGCACCCATTTACGTTTGCACAAGTTTATCACATGTTCACTTAAGTGCCTAATTATTTTTAGTTCAAGACATGAATAATCTCCACATGTAGAATTAGTTGTTACCTCCTACCGGACTTAGTCAACAAATACGAGATGGCTCCATAACCACATCTCAAAATCACAACTCAACATTCTTTTATTTCAATAATGCTGGTAATGAGGGTTTCACTAATTCTAAATCTCAATTTTCATGTATAAGCATCATGGGTATTCATACCCTCAATAATCAAAAGTCTTAAGCTCGTCATAAATTCCATTTTTAAATTCATTCACAAAAATCCTATCTTGCCACTATTCATGATCTATTCGATCAATCACAACCACAAGTTCACTACATGAATTTGTTGTAACAAATCTAAATTTTCACAATATTTCAATTCACAAGCTATTTCTTAAACATGATACAAGTGTAGTTATTCTTAAAGATCAAAATACTATTTTCCATCACATGATTCTATATAAAAAAAAAATTATTACTTTTAACACTCCAAGAAATATACAAGAATTATCTCATAGTATTTTCATTTCATTTTTTTATATTAAAATTAGACTTGGTATTCTAAGATTTCTTTTATTCAAGATCTTAATATATGCAAAAAGAAGTTTTTTAAAAAATGAAGGAGGTACCCAAGTTTCGAACCCGGCCTCCATGGTCAACCCGGTCAAAGCCCAAAGCCAAACCATCTAACCAATAAGTCCATTGGACTTTGATGTCATAGTCTTAAGCCGAAAGCTTCATGTATTGGTTCTCTTTTCGTAATTTATAAAAAAAATAAAAAAAAGATGTGACTATCAAGTTTCGAACCCAAGACCTGTCACAATAGAATTTTATTTTGCAGTGGCTAACCAGTAAGTCTATGTGTATTTTCTGTTTAAAAAGGCACAAATGTTCTTTTGTTCAACTATCCACAAAGTGTGTCTTTTTCCATAAAATGTGTTTATTCAAAAGATCAATTCTTTCACAATTTTAGAAATAATCCTTTCCATGATATTAGATAAAAAGATAGTAACTAATAAAATTTCCAATTATTTTAAAAATACTATTTTTCACTTATTTAAAGAAATTCCTTTTTCTCATCTTTTGCAAAACTTAGACTTTTCTTTAGGAACTAAATCCTACAAAAGAAATGAAAACTAGTATCCATGTCTATTTGATTAAAATCTCAGTTTGACATAAATTATATTTTATATTGAAAATAAAAGTTTCTCTTTCACACAATAGTTCCCATTCTTTTAAAAATAGAACCTACACATGTCGACATATTATAAACTAACGAAATTTCATTTTTTTTATTTTATTATAAAATCTAATATGGTCAATAATATTATAAGCATAAAATTTTACAATTTACCAACATGGTTTATACAAGAATTTGTCTTCTTTCATTAACATGGTATTTGTCACATTAAGACTACTTTCGCATCTATTATGTTAGCATGATTCCCATTTGTAAATTTCACATCAAAGTTATTCTCATATATTAACACTATTGTAAACACAAGACTAAGCAAACATATTAGCATGGTTCACAACAATCAAGTAATTATCTTTCTTTAGCATGGTATACTTCCTTTTTCTATTTAATCACATCAATCACAACATCACTTTAAATTAACATGAATTTTATCTATTTATAACAAGATTCTTCACAAAATATTTTTGCAAAAGAATGTATTCTCAACATTTTTCATACAATCAATTATATCTTCATTCATGCATACTAATTCATGACAAAACAATTCAACATTTCTTTTCTCATTACTAATTAACATAAGTTGGGTTTGTTTACTCAATAAAACAATATTTCATTACATACAATGCATAGGTTTGTCCTATTTTATCAAATTAAATTCTATATTACTCATTCATTTCTATTATCATGCACATTCAAAAAGAAAAATTAGAAAGTAGGAGACACCCACCTTATTGAAGCTTGAACAATTGAAGGAAAAGATGAGACACTTCTTCTAGCTCCAAGACAACTCCTAGCAATGGCTCCTCCTCCTAGCAAAGCTCTCTTTCCTAGCAATGGCTTCCTCTAGCAATTCTTCCAAGCAAAAGGACCCTCTCTCTCTTTCTTTTTCTTTCTTTCTTTCTTTCTTTCTATAATATTTTTTTGGTGCAAGAGAAATGTAGGAAATGAGACTCTATTTATAGGATTTTGGAAGGGTCTAAAGTGCAAAAATCTCACCCTAATAACTCTTCAAATTTATTTTACAACTTTCCACTTTCCTAACTCCTAAAACCTCCATCTCTTCATCTCCCCACTCTCCACTAACTCAACCTACCAACTCTTCTCCTCCCCTTGCTCAAAAAATGGTCCAAATACATTTGTGTATGCATGCACACATGCATAAACAAATATGAACACATTTCTATAACTCTAAATGTGTACTAATATGTGTAACTTGTCATGTATTAGTACATGTTTAACTAAAAATGTGATTTTAATAGTGGGCTTGCTACATGGGCTCATTACTAATTAATTTATTTAATTATCTAGTGGGCTTGCTACATGGGTTCATTACTAATTAATTTATTTAATTATCTAGTGAGCTCCTCTCCTTATGGGCTACATTTTAGTTTATAGGTCCATGGATCAAAAGAAAGGCTAAATAAAACTAATGCATGCTAAAAAATAGTAAAATGAGAGTAGCAAAATGAGAATAAAAATTTGCACGTGCACCATACGTGCAAAAAATTGAAAAATGCATTTTAATTAAAATAAGGGAAAAATGAATTTTCGTTTTATAAAAATAGGTTTGTAAACATAAAATAAATAATTGGAACCTAGAAATTATCACCCGTAGCGGCGGAAAATATGTAATTAATATGTGTATTGAAAACACGTAGAAACTACGTAATATACAAGGATTGAAATATTATATATATATATTTTTTTTTGTTGACTCAAAGTAAGGTAAAAATCAATATAGAAAATGTATAAATAGTACGAATCCAAAATATATAGTGAAACACATTATAAAATATACGTGCGTAACACCCAGGAACAAAATTGTAATTTCAATTTTGCGGGGTGTTACACGGGGGGATGATTTGGTCGTGTTTCACTGCCGGAGTTTTCCTACGGCGCCAAAAGCTAGTGGAGGAGTCAGTCCCCGACGATTAGAGATTAGAGATTAGAGATAATACTAGAAAATATGACCAACAAGAAAAATTTCTTAAAGGTTTAACTGTGTATTATATGATCCTTACAATTAGGGCTGTCAACGGGCCGGACTTGGGCCAGACCTATACAAGCCCGAGCCCGAGCCCGAAAAAATATATAGGATCCAAGCCCGGCCCGATTTTGGGTCGGGCTACTAACTTGAAGCCCAAGTCCGGGTCCGAATTAAATCTAAAAGCCCGACCCCTCCCAACTATATAGAAGGAGACTACAACAAGACGAAGCATGGAAGAAGCCTGGGATAGACGAAGTATTGCATCGCAATGAAAATCAGATTCTCTATGGGTCGTACTTAAAACATTTGGGATGGTAAAGCTCTTTGGTCAGTTTTGGGATAAGGATACCCTGATTTTGGTGAATTGATAGATCGAAATTTGTCTGTTTGATTCCAAATTTCGTTGCAATGACGAAGCTCTATAAGAATTAGGGTATCCTTATCAATTCACCAAAATCAAGAAAAAAGCTCTTTGATAAGAATTAGGGTATACACAGAATTAATCATTCAAACAATAACAAGAAAAAAAGAGGGGAAAAAAATAATCAAGAACTGACCTGTCTCCGCACCAAGTCCGTTAAGCCCCGAAATGAGAACATTCGAACCGAACAACCTCTTCATCGTCTCCCTCCCGTACACGGCCAGCTGCCTACTATGAAGATCCTCGTCGATCTCTCCCTCCCCCACCGCCTTCCTGTTCTCGTTGTCGTCGTACCCCATCTCTCCCAAATTCGAAGAAGAAGATTCCGATTTCGATCGATTCGTTCTCTGCTTTTTCTGATCTCCTTCTTGATCTTGATCTTGTTGTAGTCGCTTCCTACGGAGCATGCTGGGATCGGATCAGAATGGCTACGGAAAGTGGATGAGACTTGAGAGAAGGAGAGAGGAGGAGAGAGAATGATGAGGAGAGAGGAGGACTGATTAAGAAAGAGAGATTTGTATTTATTATGGTAAGATATACCTGCAGTTTAGATTTTGGTATTATATACCAATGGGTTGGGTATTAGAAATTCTGGATAGTATTTAAATTCGGGTCGGATTCGGGTCGAACGTATACAAACCCGAACCCGACCCGAAAATTAATTCGGGCTAAAAAATTAAGCCCGAGCCCGATTTTTTTTCACAAATTCAGGCCCATAGGCTACTAAAAACGGATCGGACTTAGTCAGGCTAGGATTGGGTTCGGGTCAATTGCCAACCTTACTTACAATTAACTTTTACAGTTGTAATATTTCATAAAAATACAAAAGAAAACTTTACTGTCATAACTATTTTTTAATGATATAAGATTTTATTTATTTTTTTAAACTATCACAACAAGGTACCGGGTGTGTCAAATCTATAATCTATAATAACTATTATAATGGGAGAGTTGGGGTTGGTAAACAAATAAACAATTTTTTATTTTTTTGTGTATGTGTGTCAAACACGTGCAGCGCATGTAACTATTATAATGGGAGAGTTGGGGTTCACAAACAAATAAACAATTTTTTATTTCTTGGTGTGTGTGTGTGTCAAACACGTGCAGCGCACGTATTGGTAGATTTTTTTTGTCCTTTTCACTTTCCTCCGCGTGCATCGCACGTCCATTATCACCATGAGAAGCAGACAAACGAATTAATTTTGTGATTCATACTTCAGTGACAAATCTTTTTCTGACAATGACTTAGCATTAGCTAATTAATCATTTTATAAGTCAATTTTGAATAATTTCCCCAAAACTAGAAAGAAAAAAAAAAGATTTAATTTGGATGTTACTACTTAAGGCATAATTTCAACTAGTGGAAATATATTTCTGTATATGTTAATTTTATGTCTATTAATGTTCAATTTCCTCAAATATAAAGAAAGGTATTGTCATGTGCTATAGAGTATATGAGTAGTCCCTTTTGGTTCTTCGTTTTCAAAACTTTATTAGCATGGAGGAGAAAGAGAGAGTTCATGAGCTTGTTACTGTTGTTGTAAACCACTTTACACTTCATGAATGAGTTTGTTGGCGATATTTTTTACAAAACTAATCAGACAAATCGCTCCACCAACTAAACGTACATAGTCATGCTCCACAACAATAGTGAGCTTGTTGGATGGTTCATAGATTTCCGATGGAGAAATCTTTTTCATCTAATGATCAAAAGTACTTTTTATAGTTATGAGTTTTTGCTTGGACATGTGATGTGCCCCATATATTTATATATTTATATTTAATTCTACAAATTTTCTCTCTTTTGAGAGGATTACTGGATGCTTGATGTTTTGGAAAGATCTTCGGTGTTTCTTCTCTTACTAAAAAAATCAAAAGATGTGATCGAACAGTTTGATTGTTTAGAGCATCTGTAGTCGTTGAATGTAAAAATATGAATATATGGATAAATGATAATAAAAATCGCAGTTTTACTGCACTCGTTTAAATCTATATTTTAGCTATATTGAAGGGACGGCACATGAAGTACCGTCGGAGAAGAAAAAAATAAAATAAAATAAAATAAAATCAAGTCCTAAAGGATGGACGACACATGAAGTGCCGTCCAAGAGATGAGTGATTTTTTTTTGCCATTTTCCACTTTTCCAAAAATTACAAAAACATTTCAGTAATTACAAAAAAATTATAAAAATTACAAAAACATTTCAGAAATTGCAAAAAAAATTAAATAATTGCAAAAACATTTTCAAAAATTGCAAAAAAAATTGAAAATTACAAAAACCTCCGGACGGCACTTCATGTGCCGTCCGAGGAATTTGGGCTGGAATTTTTTTTTCTTTTCAAAGGACGGCACTTTATGTGCCGTCCGATGGGAGGGGGTGTTTTTTAATTGAAAAAAAAAAGGAAACCCAAATATTTATTCTTATACTCCCTCCGTTCCACTTTAAGTGATATTTAGGAGTTTTGCACACAGATTAAGGAAGGGTGAGATAAATATTTTTTTCCCTTTATACCCTTATTAATAAGTCTCTATGATTAATTATTAGGAGTAATTGCACACAAATTAAGGAAGAGTGTAGGAGTAGTACTTTTGATTTGGAAAATATATAGAGTTGCAAGTAGTAGGTGAGGGGGAGTTTGCATTAAATTTTTGGAGAAACTACAAAATAAAATCTAGAAACTTGAAACTACAATTTTCTAAAAATAGTTGATAGGATTAAGATGAGTAATTAAGATAAAACTTCAACATAAATAAGGGTGTTCTTGGAAAAAAAAAGGGAAAAAATTGGATAATATCACTTAAAGTGAAACAAGAAAAAAAACCCCTAAATATCACTTAAAGTGAAACGGAGGGAGTATATATTTTACACTTTCAAGAAACAAACACCCCAGAGTGACTGATCCATTGTCTTAATTTTGAAGGTAGAGAGTATTCGTTTCAGACATATACAACACTAAATTTGTAGTCTGAGGTGGAGGCAGAAACATTTTTGGTAAGGGGCCAAACGAAAATACAATTACGTGATATACTTGTAAATTTACAAAATTGAACAAAAAGTTTATATTCTTCGTAGAGAATCAACTAATGGTCCAATGCTTTATACCGTTTGTATATTTTGGATACATTAGCATATGAAGCGCACATTAAGAAATACAATACATTTTTAAGGGAATAAGTACATCAAATAATGATTATATTAATTTCAATAAATTTAACATAACTATTATTATGCACACAAAAAAAGTTTCTTTTAATTAATTGAAAATTACAACTAAAGTAGTTAAAAAAGTATTTTGATCTTTTATGTCTACTTCTCTAGTTATAATAATCAGTAATTTACACGTGCAATGCACGTTTAAATAATTTTAAAAAATAAAAATAAAAACTCTGACGTAGGAAGGATTTGAATCAGAAATCTCCTTTATATTAGTTATGTACGTGTGTTGCACATGTCAGTAGAATGACAAATTGACAAATAATACTAAGGTCTTCTCCCATTATAATATTAGAGATAAAGATTAACTAAAGAGCGGTTGTACATGTCAAACCTTCATTCATCTTACAAATTAACTCCATTTTTAAATATAAAAACATCGTCTATTTTATTTCTTCATCAATCTTATAGGAGAAGGGGTTTTTATTTTTTATTTTTTTCATTTTTAATTTTTAACTCTATCTCGAAAAGTATACTGTATTAATCATTGTACAATTAGTTAACCTTCAACTCCGACTTGAAATTGAGATTCATAAATAGATAGTTAAGTAAAAAAACACATAACCCTCAGTCCCTCACCTCTTTTTTGGCAGTAACAAAGAAGATAAACCTCATAATTTATTTTTATTCTACATCCTTCTATATAATAAAACACAAAGAAAGCTATCAAGTGGCTTTCCTTCAATTCCCCAAAAAATCAAAAGTCCAGATCTAACCTTACAAAACATATTTTTCCTCCAAAAGTTTTTCCCAAAACTCAAATTCAAATCTCCTACCCAAAACAACTCCTATATTTATTTAATTTTTTTTTCTTCTCTCTCTCTCCCTTCCTCCCTCTTCTATTCAAAAAATTAAGAAAATAAAAATTTTAGAAATTTAAAAAACTTAAAAATTTAAAATTTTAAAAACTTTAAAAATAATTTTTAAAAAATCAAAAAAAATCATATAATATGTTTTTTGCTCTATGTTTGCTACTTTAATTAATTTGCTGGACCTCCAAAACTATTTTATATAATCAAACAAGGTGCACGGTTCCGAAGACGTGCCGTAGGCACGTGTCAACGGGCAAACCTAGTACAATTATAACATTTACTGTTATCATAACTTTGTTATGATAATTATTTGGCATTATCATCCTGAGAAGCAGACGAGCAAAATTAATTAGAGATTTGGACTTGAGCGGCATAAGCAAATCATTTTAAGGTTAATTTTGCTTAATTTTCCCAAAAAAGAGAAGTCAGCCTTTTTTCTTCTTTTTCTTACCGGCAAGAGGTAGGGGAAGATAATATATTAGATAGTAAAAATAGTTACAAAGAGCAATAGTGGGTGGAAAAGATGAACACAACTAAATAAGTGCTCAGGTTTGAGATGACATAAAATTGAATTGTAAAGAGGGTAACGGACTACTATCTTACGCCTCTACTAAATTCAAGTCTATGATCTCATCCCCCCGCACCCATGAGATGTTGCGCTCCAAAGATGCATGCCACCCACTCAAAAAGACAAAACAACATTTGTTTAACAAAGTAAAGACATAGTTACAAACAGGAAAAGCATTAATCTCTAAAAAAAACCCCACAAACACAGCTATTCAGTATTGACATCCTCTAGACTAGGCATATGAGCTGCCACTGGCTGGAGTAGACCTGTTGCACCTGCTTTCGCAATCTCAAGCCTGATCTTCGCCTTCTTCTTTGATCCTCCATTGCCATCTAGCCAAATATAAAATTAGAATTTAGCATCAACAATAATCTTATCATTGGTATGATGTTTGTTGTTGAAAGTTCTATCATTTCTAGCATGCCAAAATCTACAACAGACTGCTATTGTGATCAAGTGCCAAGAATGTCTGAATTTATTATTATGTGAGTCAAAACACCACTGTGAGAAACATTCAAAAATAGAGGCTAGCAAATGTGGAATATTGAACTATAACCCCCATTCCCGACAATAAGTATTTTTTGTGTATTTGCTATAGTTAGATTTTATAAATTTATTTTGTACTAAATTTGTTTCAGATCTTTTATTAAATCGTTTTTTAATCGAAAACTATATTTATTTCAAAATAATGATATATTTTAATTCCTATTTTCTATTCTTATTGATCGGCTACTTATATTTAATATTATTACTATTTGGGTTATTTTAACGAATTTATATTTTATTATATAATAATAATAATAATAATAATAATAATAATAATAATAATAATAATAAAAATAATAAGTTATTATTATAACTTATTATTATTATTATTATTATTATTATTATTATTATTATTATTATTATTATTATTATTATTATTATTATTATTATTATTATCATCGTTATTGTTATTTTTATCCATGTGATTATTATTATTGTTATTTTTGTTGTTATTATTATTGTTATTCTCATTGTTATTAGTATTATTATTTTGTTATTATTATTGTTATTATTATTATTATTGTTATTAGTATTATTATTTTTATCGTTATCATTATTATTATTATTATTATTATTATTGTAAAGCCCGAACATACTTATTTATTCGTGTTTTATTATTTGATTTAATGTATGTTTATATGTATATTTTAAAAACCCTACAGTCTAGTTTCTTATTGGATTTAAACCCAGAATCCTATAGCCCTCTTCCTTATTAGATCCTATCCGAAACCCAATATCCAAATAATTCCCTATATATACTATTCTAACACCCTAACCTAAAACCTAACCCTAACCTACCCTAGCCGCTACTGTTAGCATTGGTATCGGGTCGGGTCGGGTCATGTCCTTCACTACCCGGACCCTGATCCGGTCGCCTACGGGTCCAAAAATTGGACCCGGACCCGGACCTGTGAGGACCGAGTCCGGGTCCTATTAAAATATTCCTACCCGTTCGGGTTGGAGCGAGAGTGTGAGTGGCGAGCGGAGGCGGCGAGTGGAGGATTTAGAATAGATGAGAGAAGAAAAAAGGCATAAGTTTTGATTTTGGAGAGGAAGATTTAGAATTGAGGAGGAATGAGGATAGAATATTTATTTTTATGTTGTTTTTATGTTTTTTTTAACGGGTTTGGGTCCGGGCCGGGTCTCTTTTGAGCGGACCCAGACCCAGACCCGAAAATACAACGGGTCCCATTTTAGGACCCGGACCCGGACCCGAATAGGCCGGGTCGGTTCCGGTCCAATGCCGGGTCCGAGTCGGGTCCGGGTCAGATTCGGGTTTCGGGTATTTATACCAATGCTAGCTACTGTACAAACCCCCCCTCATCTTCAACCTCCTGTTCACCCATCTCGCTACCCTGCTCCCGTCCTTCGTCGCTCCCCTGCATCTCGACCCCCATCGCCGACACCCCATAGCCGATCCTCGTCCATCGCTTCCCTCTCCTCGCATCTACAACCCTACTGCCGAGAAACCCCCCCTCATCCATCATCGTCAAACTTCATCATCGCCTCCCGAACCCATCCCTCCTTCACGCTGCAACCCTTGCTCACCCTCATCCCCGCCGTCCACCATTGCCGCTCATCCTCTTCCCCACTCCTCTTCACCAGAACCCATAGCCACTGCCTCCCGCTCGAACCCATCTCCCCGACGACCACCCTCGCCGCCTTCCACGCCTCGTCGACCCCGTCTTCACCCTCTCTGTCGTCCCCGCAACCACCAAATACCCCTCGCCTCCTCGTCGTCGTCCATATCCCCGCACATTCCCCCGCCGTCTCCTTCTCTGTTTCATCGAGAAACAGAACGCCCCTGTTTTCGTCACTGCATCGCTCCTTGATCGCGGTGCCACCACCAGTCACCCCGAGCACCCCCTCGCCACCCTCGCTCGCATCGCTGCCGTCACCAGTCACCGTTTCTCCGCCATCGAGCCGCTCCCTCTCTCTCTGTAGCTGTGGAAAAGAAGGGGGAAGTGTGTTGGTGTTTGCTGTTTGGTGATTAGGGGATGGTGTTTGCTATTTTGTGGGTTGAATTTTGGTGTTTGGTGTTTTATGAGATGGGGATTAGATGTTTGGGGTGTTTGCTTTTTGCGCAGAAGAAGGAGTTGTGTTTGGTATTTTGGATCCGGTGTTTGGTGTTTGGATTGGAGATCCGGTGTTTGCCGTTTTTTGTGTGTGTGTATTGCACGTAGTTCGCACGTGTTTTCATGTTCGTAGACTCTTATCCCGTTATTCTTTATATTCGAATTAACCACCTAACATGCAAGTCACTGTCCTCTTGAATAATTAATTGTATCAAATTCAAGTTTTGTTGAAATTCTTGCAAGTAGATCCTATTCGTTATCTTATTGCTATATTGATGATCTTTGTTGAGTCTATTGAGGATTTACACGAGCTAACCCAATATTCTTGACATCGTGCCACTTCTGACTCTACAGATTGGATCTTTAATGCATTCATGTAGAATTGATAATAGGGTTAATCGTATAATCATGACATAATTAATTCTTATAGAGACAATTGCTAGGTTGTATGTTGTTTGATCGATTGATAGTTGATTGATGATAAATTATTGTATGTATGTGTTCAAATTTTGTTTATCTTGTTTTAACACTCATCATGCTAATTATATAACTTATTGACTTATAGAATTGATACTCATCATGTTTAAATTAATCTGTTTTATGAATAATACCCAAAACCCTGTATGCTTGCCGATCTGTATGTTGACTGCTATTTTGAACCAGTAAATGATCTTAAAATGAATTACTTTCTGAATGAGAACTGTAGCCTTATCTTTCTAGTTTCCATAACATCTTAAATTTCTAAATTCCGAATTGTGTTGCAAAAGTTATGCCCATTTTACTGCAGCTGTGTTTTTTACTTTCAGATTTTTAAATTCTTGTATGTTGCATGCTTAAACAGTAAAAAGGCTGATCAAATGTTAAAATTTTGTTCTAATAAATTCCATATTGTTAGTAATCATGTGTAGGAGTCCATAAAATATTTTTAATGAATTTATTGTTGAGTTTTTGCTTATCGCTTTAATGAACTATTTTATTGAGACTTTTTGCTATTGTGTTTGAAACTTATTATTGTATTGAGATTTATTATTGTATTGGGCTTATGTTCCGAATTTTATTATTATTTCCAGATGTTGAATTATTATTGTATTTGGATATTTTTATCGCTTCATTCCAAGTATTATTGTTCATGAGATTATTATTATTGCCTGCACATTTGTTCTATATTGATTATTTTGTTGAGTTGATCGGATAAACAGCTTATTGGTGACGTTAGTCATTCGCTGGGCCAATGTCATGTACTCGTATTCCGTATTTTTGGGAAGCAAGGTGTGACATGAACAATGAAGTGAAGTATGTCTAGGTGTTGGTGGCCACAAGGCATTGAAAGAAAATGTGGAAGGTGGTTACGAGCTTGTGCATGTCAGGTCATCATCCCATCTTTTATAGTGGAGCCGTTCCTTGGAGTTGAGTTTCTCCTAACTTAATAACTAGATGAAAATATTGTATTTGAGGGGAGTGATGTCATGCCAGCATGCTTTGAAAAATGGAGATTGCAAACAAAAAATACTGAAGAAGAAGTATACATATTTCACTGAGAAGACTCTTGAGGCAGAGTGGCTCCATGTAGGCATGTTGGACCTTCTTGTTGGATGCAACTGAGAAATGAGATCTAAAAACCGATCTTTCTCCCAGTTGAGGATGGTGGAGGAGCTGTTGTTCAATCCAGGTTTCCAGACCCATCTCCCCCTTTCCAATAGGCCTTGAAAGCACAAAGTTGCTTCATTGTTCCAGGCTGCTGAGTATAAAGTAGGGAATAAATTGTAGATGATGTTACCCTCGATTCACTTGGAAGTCCATAACTTAATAAATTGGCCATTTACTAGCTGCTAGTGAATGCCTTGCATGAATTTCTTCTTAAGTTTGTGGACACTTTTTTAGAAATTGAAAGCTTGAGTAGGGCAAATGAAAGAGTTGGAGGATTTGTTGAAGTATAAGGAGAGCAGTGTTTGAGTCTCAAGAGCATTGTCAAACACCAACTTCTACCACCATTTCATTAGCAGGGCATTATTGAACTGAGCAAGATTAAGAACCCCAAGAACCCTGCTTTTTTGGCTGGCATATCATTTTCCAACTGGTGCATACTGAGCCAGATGTCTTAGTGTCTGCTCCTATCCACAAGAATCTACTACGAATCAAATCAAATCTTGAGATAACCCATGAAGGCAGTTTAAAAAAAGGAGGCAAAGTAAGTGGGTAAAGCAGAGAGCACAAAGTTGATGAGTACAAGTCTCTCCCCAGACAACATTCTTCCCTTCCAGGTGAATAGCCTATTCTCAATTTTCAGGAGAAGATGTTGCTAATCTCTCTTAGACAGTTTCCCTTTAGTGAGAGGCATGCCTAGATATTTTGTAGGTAATTTATCTTACTTACAGCCCAAAATATCATGGAAGGCATGAAGTTTAGCTCTGGAATAGCCGAAATACACAAATGGGGATTTTCTCGAAGTTGATTTCCAGACCAGAAACATTGACCAAAAGGTGGGGAAGCAGCTTCAAGTTAATAACCTCTTGTTCCTCACCTTTGCAGAAGACGAGAGTGTCATCTGCAAATTGAAGAATGGACAATGATGCAAGACAACACCCTGAGATTTAACTGAGAGAAAGTGTCATAGTTCCAACTACATTCTAACATCTTAGCTAGCACATCCACTGCAAGAATAAACAATATAGGGGAGAGTTGATCTCCCTGCTTAAGTCCCCTCTTGAAGTTGATAATTCTGCCTCCTGTTCCATTGACAATAACAGAGGATTTGGCTGAACGTAGAATAGAACTGATCCACTTGCACTAGTTAGGGCCGAAACCCCTGGCTAATAACATTTGCTCAATAAAATCCCAACTCACAGTATCAAATACTTTGCGAAAATCTAATTTCAGCATAAGGTGTTGATTCTTGATTTTGATGATTACAACACAATGCAAAGTTGTTGTTCTACTTCTTAAATATTACAGGATATACAAAGGCAAAATGTTCTAACAAGTTTTACAAGGTTCTTAAAGCAAGTTGATTAAGCAAAGCTACAAACAAAGCTCTTATAGCTAATTGATCAAGAAAGCTACAAGGTTGCCAGCTTATAAGAAAAAGACGAAGCCTAAAAGCTGCATCTTAAGACTCAAGACTCAAGACAAGACCTATGCTTCAATTTATTGTATTAAGTGTCTTGTAACAATTGTAACTTTTTTATTTTCTTTGAGTCTTAGAAATTCTGTAAAAGCCTTGTCACACACACTCACACATTATCTTTAAAATAATTGAGTGTTTTTCAAACTTAAAAAAATCGAAACAAGATTTAAAAAGCTCAGCTGTTAAGTACCAGTCGACTGCCATAAGGCACCAGTCGACTGTTCTACTACGAAACTAACTGAACTTATTCAAACTCTGACCAGTCAACTCATAACGGCAACCCAGTCGACTGTTCAAGTCGTTTCGACATTTTATTGATTTCAAAACTTGATTTTTCGAATTCAAAAGTTTTATTTCCGTTGGTTGACAGTTGGTACAACTGCTTCTCAACGTCCAGTGATTCTAACTCTATAAATAGAGTATAGAAATCACTTGGAAGAGGTTAACAACTTATTTCCAAGAATTTTGTTTCTCAAGTTCTCAAGCTTTTGGTTTTAACAAGAAAAAGCATTCAAAAGCATTCACCTTCTAAGTCTTGGTTCTCTGAAATCAGTCTAGCATAACAGTGATTTCGTTTTAAACTAATTTCGAAAGTTGATCTAATAGCCACGCATAAAATCACATCCACAACAAGGCTATAGGTTGATTGTAAACTTTTTGTTGTTTTTCTTCACTCTCAGGTTGTGAGAGTGGTTCCTCTCGGTTGGAGAGTAGGGCTCTAGGGTGTAGAGTCAGGTTTTCACTTTTGGTGGAAGAGTGGGTTGCTTTCTAAAGTTGTGAGAAAGGACTACGGGTTGGAAAAGGTTGTTGTCTAACGTCGTAGGGTGTTCTTGTAATTATTTCAAGAATAGTGGAAAATCTCAAGTGGGTTACTTGGAGACTGGATGTAGGTCGGGAGGAACGAACCAAGATATATCATGTGTACTCTGTAGTTGTATCTCTTTGAACTTGCATTTCATTTTCTTACCTTTTAAGTTCTCTGTAAAACTTCTCTGGACAGTCGATTGTGTCTATTTGTAAGTCGACTGGTCAGACTTGTACTACTTTCTCCCTGAAAACTTGTGTGATAAGTCCACTGGCTCTTCTATAAGTCGGCTGATCAGACTCGCTTTAAAATACTCTTCTTAACTGTTGCCTCAGTTGACTGGTTTATCTTTTCAAGTCGCCTGGTCAGAAGAAAAGTTTAATTCCGTAATTACTTTTTTTAAAAACACTATTCACCCCCCGCTCTAGTGTTTCTTGCCTTGCCTACAGGATCAAACATAAGGGTATCTGATTTTTTGTTGCAACTGAGGTTAATAGCTTCGTGAGCCACCAAAAAACAGTCCGCTGTGGATTTACCTTTAAGGAAAACACTTTGTGAAGAGGAGATCAAGGAATCAAGAAGATAGCTTAGTATATTGGCATGAATATTGGCAAAGACTTTAAGAGAGCAGTTGAGGATGCTAATTGGCTTGAAATCAGAAACTGTGTTGGTGCCTTCGCATTTAAGAATGAGTACAATACTAGACTAGTTCACCCTGTTGAAATCTGCTCTACCAATCTGAAGGTCCAGTATCATAGCAAATAGCTCAGTGTGAATCACTTCCTAGAATTTCTAATAAAAACACAGAGCAACCATCAAGTTCTAGGGCTTTATCCCCACTCATTGAGAATATTGTGTGCTTAACTTCCTCAAGGGTGAAGGGAGCATCTAAGTTTGAGAGATTGCCATTAGCGGTAGGATAAAGAGAGTGCTAATCCACTATGAAATCAGAAGAAGATGAAGTGCCACAAATTTCACTAAATTGTGCTTCAAAGCAAGAATGGATAGTAGTAGGGTCAGTGATTAGGTTACCATTGTGCATAATAGAGTAGATGAAATTTGTCCTTCTTCGACCATTGGCTATGGAATGAAAAAAACTTGGTATTAGCACCACCTTCCTTGATCCAGGTGATTCTGGATCTCTGCCTCCAATAAGTAACCTTTGCTTTGATTATGATGATATTCTTGCTCAGCCGACAAGAGATCTGCAGCTTGGGCAGGATCAAGAGGTTGGGCATTAGCAGCAATGTCCAATAAATGAATCCTGTCTAGGAGCGCCTTCTTCTGAACAACTAAATGTCTGAATACTTCATTTCTCCATCTTCTTATCCTCCTTTTTAGGAGGGCGAGCTTATGAGCAAAGATGTCAAAAATGGAGCCTCTGCAATGAAAACCTCCCTACCGGGCAGTTACAGTAGGAGTGAAGCTCACATTAGAAAATCATGCCTTCTCGAATTTGAAATAATTGGTTATTTTGGAAATTGCATTGAATCGAGAATAATAGGGCAATGATCTGAAGCAATCCTGGGAAAAGAGTGCCGAATATATTGTGGGTGGAGAAGTTCGAAGGCACTGAAAATCAAGAACATGTCTAACCTGGCTAGAGCAGGATTTGCACGAAGATTGGACCAGGTAAATTTTCTGCCTGCAAAATGGAGGTCTATAAGCTCAAGAGCTTGGATGAAGTTCCCGAATTCTCTCATATCTCTAAAAGACCATTGTCCTCCATTTTTCTCTGAATTAGACACAGTCACATTGAAATCCCCACATAAGACCCATGCATCACATAACAAAGTCAGCATATGGCAAATCTCACTGAGACAAAGCTGTCGATCTTCCAATTCAAATGGAGCATAAACTGAGGTAAGTGACCATTTTGAACCTGATAATATGCTTCTGAAGGATAGGGAAATAGAGCAAATGTCAACAACAGAATAAAAACAATCAATGATGTTATCATTCCATTTAACAAGGACTCCACCACATCTATCAAAAGCATCAAGCTCATCCCATTTGGTGATCATATTGCCTCTAATAGACAGTAGTTAGCGAGCTGCTCAACATGGTTTCTTAGAGGCAAACCACAAACACCTGAGCACTCCTAATACCATCCTTAATCAGGGTGCATTTGTTAGGGTTGCTCAACCATCTGACATTCCAGCTAGCTATCTTCATTGAGAAAATATGAACAGACAACCAATACACAAAGCAAAGAACAACAACACTAAGGCACTCAGTGTAGCAGACCGTGTTGAACAGGAGGATCAACAGAGTCTTTCACTGGTTGCTTTAGTTTATCTTACGAATATGGCCTAATAGCCTCCACTCCTACAGATTCTGCTACCTCCATGATATCTTCCTTAGATAATAAAGCAAAAGAATTGTTGCATGCATTGGTAACTGAAGGTATAGAAGAGGGGATACTTTCTTTCTTGCAGGATGTTGCCACCTTGATAGTGGTTGGAAGATGCTTCATGAAAGGCCTGGTGCAATTGGTATTTTTTGCGGACTTGCTTCTCTTTCTTCATTTGTTAGGCCCCTCATCAAAACTAGGAGGGACGGAAGCCGAGCTACTGCGAGACTGTGGCCTTGATTTGCAGGGGATAAGGGATTTAGTCTTGAAGCTCTCCGATCCCATACTGAAGTGCATATATTAAGCTTGCTCGAGCTTTGCAGTCCTCTGAAGGAAAATTTTCTTGAGAGTGGACTCCACTGCAGGTTTGATCTCATTGAAGAGTGAAGTGGGAATAGTGACCACTCGACCTTTCCACACCATTTTACAAATCTCCTCATCCTGTTTGTTCTCATCAGAACTAGCAGAGTTGTCAAGAAGGTTGTTAGATTCCACAGTCAATTCCAAAATTGTCTTCCTTAGTGTCTGAAATATCCACAATAGGCAATGCATTAAAAACAAAGCTCTTTGCCTTATCAGCCCCCCACAGAATCAAGCCCGCACTTTTGAAGTGGTCCCAAATTCGAATTTGTAATAGCCAAATTCAAATTCGTACCTGCCATGCATGAGTCCGCCAATTCTGAGGTATTGAGAGGATTTGGTGCATTCTGGGATTGTGCGACAAGTTATACAACATTCTCAATTGGTATCTTACCCATAGATTGTGCAACTGCAATAGGCTGACCAAGGATAAGCACATGAACCTCATGAGTTTGCAACTCGTTTGATGATGGCACGATATATTTGACTTGAATCACCTTCAGGGTGAAGGTGACGTCGCCAACCTCAATGAGGACCAGGGCCTGGTCCCTGGAGGACACCTCCTTCATTACATTGCTCATCGTGATAAGCTTACCAAAAGATCATACCAGGTGGTCGAGGGACGAATGATTCAATAGGTGGAAGGGAAGTAGAGGGATGTTGATCCACACATAGCTAGGTCAGGGTTTCAGTTTAGCACCGTAGTCCATGGACCATGGTGAAAATGCAGCATTGAAGCCAGAGAATTGGAAGACTCCACTGGCGACAACCAGCCTGGCCTCCTCCTCTGAGGGGAATTGGACGTGAAAAACACCTTCACTAACTTTCTTAAGCGCCCACCAACTCCCTTGTCTTTTCCAAGCAAAATTTAGGGCACATTCAACCGCCTTGGTCTCAGGTCTGGTCTTGGAGTTAATCAGGTGCAAGAAGGCACTCGCATGCAGGGCCAGAAGAGTTGCCGCAATTTTGGGGTTGTGAGGGATTTCGACTTCTAAGGAGTCCTGCCAATTGAACATGGGGCAATCACACACTTTGTGACCAAATTTTCGGCAGCTAAAGCAGTTGATCCCTTTCTTGCGACACTCCGAAGTAAGGTGATCATCGGCCCCACACTTTATGCAACATCTTTCCATCTTCCTCGCCTCAAATCTACGATTTAGATTAGGGTTTGAAGAGTTACTGTAAGGGCCAGGTTTAGGATGGAAGGGTTTTTTTTGGGGGGGGGGGGGGGGGGAGGGGGATATTGGAAGGTGTTATTAAAAATTGCCTCGAATCCTTGATTTCTTTCGCAACTGTATATAAGAACCAAAATAAATTTAAAACGGAGTTACCGGCCTATGGGGAAGTCGCGCGAAACGCACTGCCCTAAGAGTTGATCCGCGGTCTTATGTGCAGACTCTTCGCAGATGCTCCTAGTGGTAAAACCCCCGGTATCACCGGCATCTCGCTGTCGCACACAACATCGAGAGATTGATCCGAACTTGTCCTTGCCCAGAACGAAAGCGAAAGCGGAAGTTTGTGGAAGTAGAGGACCAAAGAAGGCTTTGCGAAAGCAGCGAAGAAGGAGATTTTCTTTTCAGCGAAGAAGGAGATTTTCTTTTTTGTGGATGCGATCTGATTTTTCAGTAGTTGTAGAAGAATGGGAGTTTGGAATATATAGACACAAGAACGCGAGAACGTTGGGAGAGAAAGAAGGCCAGTTTTTCGGATCTGAAAACTAATCCAACGTTTAGGAGGAATTAGTCAAAAGGAAAAAATAAACAGCAAAAAGAAGTTTTGGACCTCAACCCGAACCCGAAGAGCAATTTCGGATTGGCATTCATGTCCGCAAATGCGGGCGCGCACACCCGTGCCCACTACGCGCGCCGAACCGAACCGGGCCGGGCAACGGTGGCGGCGCACGCGTGTGGCCCACGGGTTCTCTCCACACCACACAAGTCTACAATGGGGTAAAGGATGGTTTGTATTATAACCACTCATATGGCAAACATTCCCAACGATGTGGGACTAAAAATAGGAAAGAGAATCTTGGTTTTGAAAAAGAAACAGCCAAAAGAAGGTGGCAGGCAGCATGGGAAAACGAAGAGGCTTTGGATAATGAGGGGGGGGGGGGGGAGGGGGATATTGAAAGGGGGAGGGCAGCATGGGGAAACGAAGAGGCTTTGAATAATGATGAGAGATGGGATATGGAACCATAAGAACTTGAGTAAAAGAAACAAAGATTTGCTTTTCTCCCAATTCGTCCATAATCTCTCACCCTCTCTCCTCACCCCTCCCCCCCCCCCCCCCCCCCCCCCCCCCCCCCCCCCCCCCCCCCCAATTATCTTTTAATCTTTTGTTCTTGTTGAACACCTTCAATATGTGGATAAATATGGCTAATTAAGGTATATAAAATCGTGAATGACGTTTTTGGTTGCAGATCAGCCCTTCTTCGATGTTTAATTACACAATGTCAGTGTAATGCATGAGCCGAGATTTTGTAATGAACCTACCTGCTCATAAACTAGCTAAATCCTGTTTTGAATTTGATTGTTTTGGTGGTTGATATATTTGGTTTCACCCCTCCTGTTAAGGAGGCTTTAGCCTTAGGGATGGCCAAAAGCATGTTTGCTTCTTATCACAATATACTTGAGCTACTGTTTATATATATTAAAAAATTATATTAAAAAAAAACCATCATTTAAGCTTGATTTGTTTCGGAGAGGGACAATGTTATATTTGAGAGGTATATTCTTATTTACTCAAAACAAAAACAAAAATGATAATTGGCATTGTTATGAAAGCCCTGTCCGGTATATATGACTTGTCCCTTTTAACCCTTTTGTTTTTGTTTTTGTTTTCAAAGCATGGAGGAAAAAAGGGGGGAGAGAGACGTATGAGTGAGCTTTTTTTAAACATTTGTATATGGCTTTAGAACCCGTGAACAAGTTTGGTAAACGGAATTACTCAGATAAATCGCTAAAAACCAATTAAGAATGCATGGCCTGGTGGCCATGCACGAGCACGACCACGACCATCCATAGTGAGGTTGTTGAATGATTCTCTGTAAGATGGATGGGCAGTTGCGGAGGCGGCTCGACAAATGGGACCTCTAAACATTTGCAAAAAACTCCTTCTATATACGAGGTTTTCTAACCCCCAAAAGAAATTTGTTTTTGGAACCCCTACCCAGCCCATCCAAGTCCAAACCCATAACTGAATACTAAAAATAAAAAATTAAAAAATAATTAAAAAAAAAACTCCATCAGTTAACCCATTCCTCATTTCCTCTCGCTCAAACTCAATCCCTTATTGAGATATTTTGTTGTTTTTATAACTAGCAAAACATTTTCTTGTTACTTTATCAAACTCGAATGCAATATGCCATTTGGTTATAATTTTATGGGTTTTATAATTATATTTAATCAAATTACTTTGATTTTTCAAAACAAAATAAAGTGGGAAATTTTCGGCCACAATCATGATGATGCCCCAGCAAAATGGGACCCCCATTTTGAATTTTCTGGCTCTGCCACTGTGGATGAGTAAATTCATTTCAT
Source organism: Hemerocallis citrina (assembly GCA_017893485.1). Taxonomy (NCBI): domain Eukaryota; kingdom Viridiplantae; phylum Streptophyta; class Magnoliopsida; order Asparagales; family Asphodelaceae; genus Hemerocallis; species Hemerocallis citrina. The sequence continues at coordinate 289,011,506 of CM030363.1, forward strand.
CTAATCAAAACTCCTTTTCGTAGTGAGTCTTGATTTTTCTTTTTCACCAAAAACGACACTCACTCTTTATATATCTATATAATAAAACACAAAGAAATCTATCAAGTGGCTCTTATTCATTAAGGTTGAAATCAATGGTCCAGATCTAACCTTACAAATTATATTTTTCTGCCCAAAAGTTCTCTCCAAAACTCAAATTCAGATCCCAAAATAACTCATTTATTTATTTATTTATTTCTCTCTCTATTTATTCAGAAATTTATATTTTCAGATTTCAGGTTTGTAAATTTTCAGATTTTTTATGCATTTTTTTATTGCTCATGTTACATTGAAAATAACAAATATCTCATCAATAGTTAAATTTCATCATTTTCCACACTCAAAGTTTTAAGAAGTTAGATTTACACCCCCATTTATAATTATTTTTTCAACATATGCTAATGGAAACATGAAGTTTTATTTACAACTAATTATTGTTTTACCATTCAAACTTGAGCTACATAATTGTTGTTGTCAAAAACGTGCCGTATGCACGTGTCCATGGGTAAATCTAGTATATATATATAAGATCTAGAGAGTTAAAAATAGAGAGAAGTAAGACTTAAAACAAAATATTTTTTCATACCAATGAATGCATGTGTATAAAAAATTATTACTTTTACCTGGGTAATCATTCAAAACCTTTCTCTTTAATTCAAAGCCTTATTCTGAGTTTTCTTTAATGTCTTCATTTACTTTTACCTATGAGCTTTAGTTTTTTAAGGTATTAGATTTGTTTAGTTTTCCTTATCAAAAAAAATAAAATGATACTTGGCATTGTCATGAAGCCCTGTCCTGTATATATGACTTGTCCCTTTTAATTAAGAGTGATAACTGGCCCGAACCCAACCCGAGCCCGCTTAGATCCGACCTGATAATTAGCGGGCTTAGACTAATAATTCTTATTTCGAACTGGACTCGGACTTAAATTTTTAGGTCCGAGAAAAATTCGGGTCGGGCTTGGGCCCTAGTAGTTAGGCCCGATGTGCACGAATTAAATTTTTATATATACATGTGTATATTTATATATACAGTATGTATATTTATATGCGAGTTTTAATTAAAAAAGATTATTCAAGTGAGTTAAAATGAATGTTAAAGTTTATATATAAAAAAATTATGCCTTGCATATAAAATTAAATGAAAATAGACAAATCAGATTTGAATTACACAAAAGTTTGGAGTAATTATATTATTGTTATTTTTTTATCGTATATTATTCTTGATATAGTTTTATTTATAGAAAAGTTATATATTAAAACATTCATAAGTAGTTCGGGCTTAGATCCGAACTTATTTTCAGGCCTAATTCTGGCTCGGGCGCGGACCTAATTTTTTAAGCCCAAAGAAAAAACAGGTCGGGTTCGGGCCTGATATGGCTAAAAATAGGATTAAATCGGGACCGTTCACATCGGACACGAATCTTAAAGCTCAGGGGTAAAACGGTAATTTCACATACAAATGGGTCCAAAACGGGTACTGGGTCTCCTTCTCACAGATCCAATAACCCGCGAACGGATTCACCTCAACTGGGTACGGGTCCCAACCCGAAACACACCCAGTCCAGGAAAGATAGAATTAGGGTTTCTGATTAATCCTAATCAACGGCTCTGATTCACGTCTATCTTTCCACCGGGAATAGGGATTACATTCCTAATCTGTTTACTAGGAGAATATTCCTTATCAGATCACAGGAATCACATTCCTTATCTGATCCCAACGGCGACTATAAATACCCCACACCCATCTCCATTAAGAGGTAATCAATCTTTTTCTAGTTAAACGCTCTTTCATAATCATTTCTGGTTACTGACTTGAGCGTCGGAGGGTGCGTCGCCGGGATCAACCCCGGTGTCTCGCACTTCCTTGCAGGTGAACGGCGGGAGTCAACGGTCAAGATCCGGCGGAACAGGTTAGGTGTTTGCTATTCAGGTTTTTCACGAACTCACAAATTCATCTGTTTGCCCCCACACCGAAATTAGCGGCAACAGATTGGCGCCGTCTGTGGGAACACCATACGAATAGCCTCCGCCTCTTCCTCGTCGACTAGCTCTTCTCCAGCCATGCCTCCCAGAAAAGTCAGATCTAGAGGGTCCAACCGTGGACCCAACCCCGCTGATCAGCAAGAGGTAGTCCCCGTCCAACTCGCTCCGCAGCAGGGACAACCCCCGCTTCAAGTGGAGGACCCTCTTCAACAAGATCAGCCTCCTCTTCAGAATCGGCAACCCCCCAAGGGTCCTGCTGGTCCACAGAATGCCGGTGCGGGGGGCTCCCGCATGAAGCAACCGCTCCACCAAGACCGCGTCTCCATACACAACGCCTCTACGAATTCCATGGTCTCTCACAATCCCCAAAATCAGAAGAAGGAAGAGGACCTACGCCACCGTCTGGACGAGAAGCGGGCCCGAAAGGGAGCCTCCCGCCAACAACGTCCGGGTGAGTGGTCCCCTCACCACCGAGACTACAGAAGATCCCCTGTCCGAAGGGGAAGGAGGGAGTCCCCCGAGCATTACAGAAGGAGGTACTCCCCCGTAGATCGGCAATAGCCCAGGAACAATGAGGCACCAATCACCCGTGCCGAGTTCCAGCAGTTCCAAGCAATGGTACAACAGGCACTCAACCTCCGTCAAAACCCTAATGAGCCGAAGGCCCCGTCCCCTCCTCCAGTCCGAAGCCCTCGCCGACGGTCCCCATCTCCTCGTCCCGCTCCTACCAACTCCCGGCGTACCCCAAGTCCTCGTCGCTCCCGAAGTTACCATCGCCGCAGCCCTCGCTCTCCCTCCTACGAAGACGAGTCTAGAGGCTCGGCTGATTACCGTCGGAGGGACGACGCCATGTATCGCCGTCTCCATGAAGTAGAGAGGCGCCTGGGTCAGATAGGTCGAGAAGAAGAGCTTAGGGGGAGGACCCTACGTCCTACTCGACCCCCTTTCTCCCGAACCATTGTGGATGCACCTGTGCCGTTCGGCTTCAAACCTCCCCAATTTGAGACTTACACCGGGGAAACTGACCCCGTTGACCACATTGAGAGCTTCAAGACTCTCATGCTCATCCACCAAGCTTCCGATGCCCTGCTGTGCAAGACATTCCCTGCTACTCTCAAGGGCCCGGCTCGGGAATGGTACTCCCGCCTCGCCCCGTCTTCCATATTCTCCTTCGAGCAGTTCGAAACACTCTTCATCACCCACTTCGTGAGTAGCAGGCGCACGGAGAAGACCAGCATCTCACTCCTCCAGCTCGGGCAAGAGAAAGGTAAGAAGTTAAGAGACTATGTGAAGAAGTTCACAGCTGAGGCCAGGTCTATAGCTTCCCTCGACCAATCTGTCGCAACGGCCGCCTTCCAATCCAATGTCTTCAATTCCAGCCTCCGCTCCTCTCTTGCTAAGAAGCCTCCACAGAACTTTGCCGACCTCCTTCTTAGGTGTGACAAGTACATTCGTGCCGAAGAGGCCGCCTACCTTCCAAGCTTCGAAGGGTCTACCTCAGGGACAAAACGAAAGTTGACCGAAGAAGAAGAGGCTAAGAAGCTTCAGAAGGACGGCAATGGACAGCGTCGCCCGACTCCCCGGTTTGAGAAGTTCACCCCCCTCATTGCCAACATATCAGAAGTTCTTATGGAGGTGGACAAGGAAGGACTACTCCGCGCTCCCCCGAGAATGAATACACCCGGCAAGAAGAGGAACAAGGATAAGTGGTGCCGCTTTCACAGGGACCACGGCCACGACACGGATGATTGCCGGGCTCTCAAGCAGGAGATCGAAGAACTCATACAACGGGGGCACCTGATCAAGTTCGTCCAAAAAGAAGGGGCCGAGCTCCTCCCCTGATCATCACCTCTCCCAAACGAACAGAAAGACCCGCCGAGCTTCAAGACTCATCTCCTCCCAAGAAGTCTTCACCTTATTGTAGAAGTAGGATTTTGATTTTCAATAAGGCCGATGCTTGTAACTCGGCCAACAGCATGTAATAATGGCTCGCCCTATTGGAGCAGCCACTTAGTTTATTTCAATAAAGCTTTACATCTTTTCATTGAAAATTATTGCTCTTGCTCCTCTATCTCTCCGAGTCACGACTCTCTTAAATGGTGGGTTCGGAGTCCAGCTTCTTCTACATGGCTCCTCCCGCAACTCACTAAACTCTAACGATGGTTCCGGAGTCCAACACTTGGTTCAATTCTGCTTCGAATAACTTGCTCTTAAGCGGGTTAGAAGTGGTTCACCATTCGGAATTGCTCCCACAGCCGTTGAATAACTCTAACGATGGTTCCGGAGTCCAAAACTTGGTTCGATTCTGCTTCGAATAACTTGCTCTTAAGCGGGTTAGAAGTGGTTCGCCATTCGGAATTGCTCCCACAGCCGTTGAATAACTCTAACGATGGTTCCGGAGTCCAACACTTGGTTCAATTCTGCTTCGAATAACTTGCTCTTAAGCGGGTTAGAAGTGGTTCGCCATTCGGAATTGCTCCCACAGCCGTTGAACAACTCAAACGATGGTTCCGGAGTCCAACACTTGGCTCAATTCCTCTTCAAATAACTTGCTCTTCAGCAGGTTAGAAGTGGTTTGCCATTCGGAATTGCTCCCACAACCGTTGATTCTCTCACATAAGCAGCGAGTTCGGGGCTACAGCTCTCCCTTAGAGTTGCTCCTCACACTCATCTCACAAATGGCTCTCTTCCAGAGCCGAGCTCTTCACTCCGATCGCTTCCGAAGCGGACCTCTTCTCTACGAGTTCGAAGCTCACAACGCTACTTCAGAGAACGGGTCTTCCCAGCGCCTCTTCCTAGCACCTCTTCTCCTAGGAGTGGAGCTCCTCTTCAAAAATCTCTAAAACCAAACAGAATAGAGGCAGAGCTTCAGAGCCCCTCACCTCTCCCATATGCTGACCCATCCTCCCGAGCCGAGGAGCAGAGCTTCATCGACCCATCCCCTTCATCAACTCACTGAGCTTCTCCTCACGCTCGAGCCATCCAAACAGCCGAGCTACCGAACAGCTCAGCCGAACGGCCGAGCCACTGAGCACGGAGGGGCGGAATCTTCAAGGAACACTTCCTCCAAAACGCCTCAGCGCCTCGGCTAACAGCACTGATTCTCCGAGCCGAGGTACCGGGGTACCGACCCTCGTATATGGCAAAAAATCGTCCCGAGGCGATTTCGCCGTTAGATCATCTCAAAATTCGCACCCAATCGTGATGGACGGATCAGATCGCGCTACGTCACCACAAAACGACAAGATAACGTTTTCTCGAAACTCGTGCCTCTTGTCTCGTGATTCGCGCCACGATCGTGATCAACCGTCCAGATGGCTCTTCTACAAATCGAGCTCCCCACTCCGCTCGCATCCGAAGCGGAGCTCTTCTCAAACGAGTTCGGAGCTAGAACTCTCTCCTAGAGTTGCTCCTCAAGCTCCTCTTCCTGATGGCTCTTCTCCAAATCGAGCTCCCCACTCCGCTCGCATCCGAAGCGGAGCTCTTCTCAAACGAGTTCGGAGCTAGAACTCTCTCCTAGAGTTGCTCCTCAAACTCCTCTTCCAGATGGCTCTTCTACAAATCGAGCTCCCCACTCCGCTCGCATCCGAAGCTGAGCTCTTCTCAAACGAGTTCGGAGCTAGAACTCTCTCCTAGAGTTGCTCCTCAAGCTCCTCTTCCTGATGGCTCTTCTACAAATCGAGCTCCCCACTCCGCTCGCATCCGAAGCGAAGCTCTTCTCAAACGAGTTCGAAGCTAGAACTCTCTCCTAGAGTTTCTCCTCAAACTCCACGTCCAGATGGCTCTCCTACAGCCGAGCTCTTCACTCCGCTCACCTCCAAAGCGGAGCTCTTCTCCACAAGTTCGGAGCACAACTTTCTCCTAGAATTCCTCCTCAAACGTGTCTCTCAAATAGCTCTTCTCGACGAGATCGGAGCACAACTCTCCCCTAGAGTTGCTCCTTGCACTCACTTCACAGAATGGGCCTTCCCATGGCTCTTACGAGGATCTTCCCAGCACCGCTTCTCCACTATGCGAGAGAACAAGGCAGAGGAGAGAACCCAGATGCCTTTCCTCCTCTTCCTCTTCTCCTCTTCTCCGAGCTACTACGGGCAGAGGATGAACTACTGACGCGCCGAGCCGAGGTACCGGGGTACCGACCCTCGTATATGACAAAAAATCATCCCGAGGCAAAGTCACCGTCGGATCTCTTTAAAATTCGCGACAGAATCTGATGGACGGTTCAGATCGTGCCACGTCCACAAAACGACAAGATAACGTTTTCTCGTGATCTGAACCCCATCCTCGTGATGCGCGCCATGATGAATGGCCCAGATCCGGCCACGCGTATCTTCCGAGACGCCTGCCACCGGCTCGCCCGGTCGAGCTACCGAACAGCTCAGCCGAGCAGCCGAGCTACTGGGCACAGGGGAGGAACCCTCAAGAGATACTTCCCTCAAAACGTCCAACTCAGCACCTCGGCCAAACAGCACCGATGCGCCGAGCCGAGGTGCCAGGGTACCGACCCTCGTATATGGCGAAAAAACTCGCCGACCCATATCAGCCGTTGGATCTTGTAAAAAAGCGCGCTCGTCATGATGGACGGATCAGATCGCGCCACGTCACCACAAAACGACAAGATAACGTTTTCTCGAAACTCGTGCCTCTTGTCTCATGATTCGCGCCACGATCATGATCAACCGTCCAGATTGAGCCACGTAGCTTGGATCTGCCAATCTACCAAACTGCGGAGCGGTGAAAAATGTACCTCAAAATCCGTGCTCGGATTCGCCGAACAAAGCAAGCAGATGAAGAGGAAGAAAGAAAAAGAGGCTAACGGTCGGGGTCGGATCCGATACCCACGGTCCGACCCATACCCTTCTTAGCTCCTTCATTCTTCTCCTTCTCCCCCAACACTTCTCCTCTTCTCCACTGTGCGGAAGAACAAGGCAGAGGAGAGAACCCAATTGTCTCTCCTCCCCTTCCTCTTCTCCTCTTCTCCACTGTGCGGAAGAACAAGGCAGAAGAGAAAACCCAATTGTCTCTCCTCCCCTTCCACTTCTTCTCCCCTTCACTGCACCGAAGCTCCTCGCCCATCCCCTTCGTCAACTCGCCGAAGCTCCCCTCTGTCCTCCAGCTCGAGTCGACACGAAGGAAAAGAAGTAGAGTCGAGGTAGGAGACGAGACGAAAAGAAGAAGAAGCAGAGGAGAAAAGAAGAAGCAGAGGAGAAGAATGAACAGCAGCGAAGAAAAAAAAAAAAGCCACGTGGCATGCCACGTGGCATCATCTCAATGATCCGAGGTGCCGATCCGGGGTGCCGATCCGAGGTGCCGGGGTACCGACCCTCGTATATGGAGAAAAATTCGACCGAACCCATCTCACCGTCGGATCGTCTCAAAATTCGTGCTAAAACATGATGAACGGCTCAGATCTCGCCACGTTACCACAAAACGACAAGATAACGTTTTCTCGAAACTCGTGCGTCTTGTCTCGTGATTCGCGCCACGATCGTGATCAACCGTACAGATTGAGCCACGTAGCTCGGATCTCAAATCCGAGCTACCGACCTACCGAACAGCAAAGTAGGAAAAAATTCTCCTCAAATTCCGTGCTCGGATCTGCCGAACCGGGTGCATTAGCCGAGCAACAAGGAAGAATGGAGAGAGAGAGAGAGAGAGAGAGAGAGAGAGAGAGAGAGAGAAAAAAAAAAAGGGGCACGGGGCCGGGTCGACCCGTTATGGGATCCGAACCCAACCCACTTACTCCCTCCTTCTCCCCTACGCTCTCTCGCCAAAACCAGAGGAAGAAGAACCCACTCCTCCTTCGACCTCCGTCTCCCTACGCTCTCTCGCCAAAACCAGAGGAAGAAGAACCCACTCCTCCTTCGACCTCCGTCTCCCTACTTCCTCAACGCCGCTCGCGGTCGAGCTCTCCTCGCTCGACGACCACCTTCGAGCTCCCACGATAGCCGACCTCCTTCACCAAGCTCGAACCCACTCCACCTGTCGAAGTTCCGAAGCACTGAGCTCTCCCTCCACGAGCTCGCTCGTCTCCGACCTCCACTTCACGGCCGAGCTCATCGCCTCGTCGAGAAGCCTCGCCACCACCGCCGAGCTTCGATGTCGAGCTGCTGTGTCGAGCTCCCCCTCCATGAGTTAGCTCATCTCCGACCTCCACTTCTTGGCCGAGCTCACCGCCTCGTCGAGGATGCCCCTGCCTCGCCATTACTGCCGAGCTCCACATCGCCGAAGCTCCGCATCACCGAGCGCTTCGCTAAGCTCTCCTTCATCTCCCATCGAAGCTCCGGTGCCAAGCTCGAAGCTTCGTCGAGCTACAAATCCACATCGTCACGAGCTCAACCCATCACCATGCTCGCCACCTTCGTCGCCGAGCTCGCAACAATCGCCGGAGCTTCCCACTGTCGAGCTCACGACGGCGAAGAAGGAAGCGAAGAAGAGAAGCAGGGAAGAAGAGAAGCAGCAGCGCGAGCGAAAGAAAGAAAGAAAGAAAGAAAGAAAGAAAAAAAAAAAAAAAAAAAAAAAGGCCACGTGGCATGCCACGTGGCAGCATCCTACGCATCTGGCCGAGCCGAGCCGTCTTTGCCGAGGCGCCGAACCGAAGTACCGGGTTACCGATGCTGTAAATTGAGAAAAAAACAGGCCGACCCACACGATCCGTCCGATCGTCTCAAAATTCGCGTCGCGACACGATCGACGCTCAGGAATGCGCCACGTGTTCCGATCGTGATCTGCCTCACGATGCGCGCAGATCTGATCATGATAGACGGCCAGAAACGCGCCACGTGGCCAGATCGTGATCTGCCTCACGATGCGTGCTCATCTGATCATGATGGACGGCCAGGAATCTGCCACGTGTCCAGGTAATATTTAAATTATTTATTTATTTATTTAATTGTTTTTTATATTTAAAAAATCCGAAAATAATATTTAAAAATCGAAAAAAAATTAAATAAAAATTCTAAAAATAATTATAAATTCAGAAAAATTATTTTAAAATTCTGAAAAATATAATTATTTAATTAGAATAATTATTTAATATTTTTGATAATTAATTATTTAATTCGGAAAATGAATAAAAAATTCAAAAAAATGAGAAAAAATTCAGAAAAATCTGGAAAAATCACCAAAAATCCAGGAAATTCTGAGAATATTTTTGGGCATTTTACAAGCCCATAATAACACTGTTACACCCCGAGCAAGATTTCAAACTCCCTTAAGAACACCGATAAAATCCTGTACGCCATTAAAACAGTAAAACTACTCCTCAAAGGCTGATCAAACTCAGTCTTCGGGAGTGGGGGGCTCGTGATATGGCTAAAAATAGGATTAAATCGGGACCGTTCACATCGGACACGAATCTTAAAGCTCAGGGGTAAAACGGTAATTTCACATACAAATGGGTCCAAAACGGGTACTGGGTCTCCTTCTCACAGATCCAATATCCCGCGAACGGATTCACCTCAACTGGGTACGGGTCCCAACCCGAAACACACCCAGTCCAGGAAAGATAGAATTAGGGTTTCTGATTAATCCTAATCAACGGCTCTGATTCACGTCTATCTTTCCACCGGGAATAGGGATTACATTCCTAATCTGTTTACTAGGAGAATATTCCTTATCAGATCACAGGAATCACATTCCTTATCTGATCCCAACGGCGACTATAAATATCCCACACCCATCTTCATTAAGAGGTAATCAATCTTTTTCTAGTTAAACGTTCTTTCATAATCATTTCTGGTTACTGACTTGAGCGTCGGAGGGTGCGTCGCCGGGATCAACCCTGGTGTCTCGCACTTCCTTGCAGGTGAACGGCGGGAGTCAACGGTCAAGATCCGGCGGAACAGGTTAGGTGTTTGCTATTCAGGTTTTTCACGAACTCACAAATTCATCTGTTTGCCCCCACACCGAAATTAGCGGCAACAGGGCCTATGTTTTAAACTTTGGATTTGGACTCAGGGGCCGGGTCTATATGGGTTCGGCACAAACTCGGCCCGTTGCCGGCTCTATTTGTAACCCTTTTGTTTTTGATGTTTTTGTTTTCAAAGAATGGAGGGAAAAGGAGAGATCGTATGTGTGAGCTTTTTTTCACATTTGTATACAGCTTTAGAACCCATGAACAAGCTTGTTAAACGGAATTACTCTCATAGATTGCTAAAAATCAATTAAGAATGGCTAAGCACGACCATCCATATGAGCATCTAGACCATCCATAAGAGCATCTACACTTGGTTGCAGCGATATATGGATATTTTGGCATTTGGTATGAGTTTTGAAGAAGCATCTTGTAGTCATTGAAGCATTTCCCCCCCTTTTTTTGTGTTTTTAAAATTGATGGACAAAAGATGATATTTCGTCTGTCGAAATTTTTAATAAAAATGACAAATCTTTCATCCGTAGTTTTTTTGAATCAAAAATATAAAAAAATCCCCTGATAAATGATGGTCATTGAAAAAAAGAATTTCAACAATAGAAAGATGATAATTCGTTCATCGATATCTCTAATCTCTAATATTATAATGGGAGAGTTGGAGTTTTCATTTATAAACAACCTGTAATTTGTAGACATTCAACCACATCTAATCTCAACCATTTATTTTTAAGTGGGAGTATATTAACCATTCATTTACTCAACTGTTGTTAATTATCATAATACCCTCAAAGTTTAAATTTATTTACGATATAATTATTTACAAAAGTGTCACTCATATAAAATAAAAGTTTGTGTCACTAGGGACAATTTGTAAAGAGTATGTTATGAGTAAAGGGAGGTCTCAACTTCGAGGTCAGATTACGTCTTATTAATTACTATATATATATATATATATATATAATAATTAGAATGTGCATCGTACATGCAGATTACTAGTTTATATTAAAAAATCATAAGATGAAAGATTCGCTTGATAAAATATGCCTTTGGCCATTTACGTTGCCAAATTTGGCAGCATACTGTTCCACTCCAACCAAAAAATTGGGTATATAGCAAACGGCTACAACCACTCATTTGCCATTTTTTTGGTAAATGGCATACGAGCGTAGATGCTCTAATGTGTTAGATATGGAAATGAATTCATCTCCATAATTCTCTCATTTGCACATGATAAATTGTTTAAATTTGAATTTGAATTCATTTCCTGAATTTTCTGTTCATTTTTTCGCATGTAATAAATTGAATGATTTATAGTCATTCCTATTAGGCTAGCTTGAATCAAGGAAATATATATTATGAATTCTGTACATAAGGAACATGATGTGGAGAAACAAATATAATGTCCCCTTCTCTCATATTTGCTCACGATACAATTTTCACATGATATCAGGGGGGCATTGATCATCATTTTCTCATCCATAAAAATAAAAAATAAATTTAAAAAAAAAAGAAGAAATAAAAAAGTTCCAAATCCATCTCAATTCATCCCCACAAATGAGCTTCTCTAATGGCGTTACACTTCTCAGTGAAGCCATCACTCTCGCTCTTCAAGTCGGTGTCACTCCCTTTCTGCCTCTTCTCAATCTGTGCTCCAATCCCGATGCCTGTAACAGGCTGCACCTCTTGACGTCGACCGCACCCTCCGTCAACCTATCCTCTGAGCACGTTCCCCCCTCTGCGACTCCACTATTATTGAACATAAACCTTAGTTCTCCTCTTACTGTAATTCGAGTTCAAACCGAATCGAACCCAATCCCTCTTTGATCTGTACTTCATCTCCCTCGGTGAACCGATCGACCACTTCCTCGCCTTGATCTCCCTGATCCGGTCTCCATCTGCAGTACCCCATATTTTTAAATACTATTTTGAGATTAGAAAATGAATTGAAATGGTTTTTTGGTGATTTAATAAATGTTCATTTAGAAACCTATCATTTACACATGCAAAACACGTGCGAATGTTGTCTTGAAAAACTTAAAACCACAAATTATTTTGGGGAAACTCATTATGTATTATTTGAGATTATTCGTGATTTTTCTATATTTTTTTTGATAATTATTGGACTTATTTGCAAATATTTCAAAAAGAATGACTTTTGTGCAAAATTACCAAATGGGGGTGAAAACTCCAGATTTTTGGATTCTTAGGCTGGGTACAATGCCTAGTCAGTTTAGGTATAAAGAGTTTACCTTTTGTTTCAACATATTCGAATTATTTTACAAGTTTTGATAAAATAGGATATTTTCGCAAAATTGCTATTTTAAGGGGTGAAAGTGCAAAACTGTTTTTCTGGATTTTTTCTACAAGTGCCGGCTGATAATGGAGGTGAACTTTATGATTTTTGAATTGATTAAATTGGTTTTAACCAGTATTCTAATAAATGAATCTATTTATGTAAAGGTATGTTGTAAAAGGACTATTTCGCAAAATATTTTCTAAAACCCTAGAAACTTAAATCCCAGACTATATAGGGTTTTGTGTAGCCGTCCTTTGCTGTACAGCACAGGAGATCTCTTATTTCTTATTATTTTGGAGTTCTAAAGAGAAGACTTTGGATTTCTTGCGAGGAGGGGACTTTCTTAACTTCTATTTCCTTTTCATTCGATCTCTTCAACAAGGTGAGTGACTTGTTTGGTTTTATTTTGTTTTGTGTATGTTGTATGTGAGTAATGTAAATTGTTTTGTTTGTTCTTTGAATGTTGTATGAGGTATTTCATCTCCTACAAAGCATGTTAGGATTTGGGTATGAATATGTATGATGGATTGATGAAGAAAAAAAGATTGGATCTTGTGAAACCCTAGTTGTTTATGAATAAAATTTGTATGTGGATTAATGTTAGATTGATTGAATATGCTAGATTTCATGCATAAATTTAATAAAAATGAGATTTTTATCACTCTTAAGTGTTGGTTGAATGAAACTTGATATGGTAATGTTATAAATTGATTATGATTGTGAGTTATAATGGTGAATCAGTTTTGAGAAATTGGAGGAAGAGTTTATGAATCAAGAGATCATGTCACGAGAAATCGAAATTTGGGATCAAGTTGAGTTTGAGGAAATATATCCAAATTGGGGTTTTCTTTTGTTGATTTTGGATATTGATATGGTTTGGATCTGAATACGAAGCTATTTCAATGAATAATTAATTTTTTTAGAAACTTTATTTTGATTATATGCACAATTCATGTTTTATTTGAAAGAAATCAACAGATCACTATTTTTATAAATTCAAATAGTTTTGATTTGGTTTTATGGATTATTATATATCCTATAAGTTATATTTGATCAAATAAGAAATATGTTTTTTGTAGAAATTGTTTTCATAAAGTAAAACTACGTATCGGTTGAAATGTGCACAACCAAAATCTGCAGTCTGCAAGTCGACAGTCGACCGGTGTGATTTCACAGTCGACCGTCGCGACCCGACTGTTGTGTTCTATAGTTTTCTTGAAATTTCGTTCTGGACAGTCGACTACTGACTTTTTACAGTCGACTGATATTACTTAGAATTATTTTAATTGAAGTTTTGGATTTTTCTCTCTCACAGTCGACCGATGGCTTTTGTAGTCGACTGATACTGATATATCTATACATATTTTAATGTTTTTTAAATGGCTTACTCTCTAAATGTTTTAATCTATAATTTACTATTCTATACCTTATCTTCTACTGAACAAATGTTTTTCGTGTTGTTTTATCTGAGCAATTTATGTTGGAAGATTGGTTTGGATATTTGAGTGTGAGTCTCTAGAGGGTTTGTTTGACCCTAGTATACCGGCAGTTGAGATATTTATGTTTGGGCCTGCTGAGGCATTTTAGTTGATCAGTTGTTGAGTTAAGTTCGGCAGGGTACACAAACTCTAGGAGATTCGTAAAGTAATTAAATAACCTAAATGATAAGGACAGGCACTAGTGGTGATATGATGAACGAGAACATGGGTTATGGACCTCAGTATGACTTGCGGTGTGAGATAATCCCTGGAATTATCCAGGTGTGAGTGAAATAGTCTCCGAAATTACCTGTGGTGTGGGATTGATCTCCAGAATTATCGGGGTCGAGGCGAAGCACATGTGGTATTCGTGTGATGAGGTGCCATTGCTTGCGGTGTGGGGTATTCTCGAAAATTTCCAGGTGTGAGTGAAATAGTCTCCGGAATTATCTGTGGATAGAGTTTGACCTCCGGAATTATCGGGGCATGGGCTAATACTCACAGTTTATTTTTATCTCGGAGTAGTCATTGTAGTAGGATTAGTTGCATTGCGGGGGATTAAACCGTATTAAGTGGAGACGTTAAGGGCTTGCACCGGACCTATGTAGAGTGGGATGCATAGACTCCGACAAGTACGCATTTGAGAGTCAGCATGTAGCATTGATGTTTTCACGACTTGGTATTATGGTGTGTTTTCGGGTTTCTACACTTGACACTTAGTATAGCTTCACTTGTTGTGTTTTTGTGTTTCGTGATTTCTCTATATTCACTTACTCCTGTTTATTTTCTGTTGTTGATGAATCCATGTTTTACTTATGTTGCTTGTTTTATGTCACTCACACCTTTATGGCTGACCCCTTTAGTTTTGGGGGTTAGAGTTATCTCTAGCCTCATATTTTATAGGTGATTATCTATAGCTTGGGATTTGCATACTTGAATTAAAGTGATGTAATAGATTGCGTGAATTTGTAAAAGAAAGTATTGTAAAGAAAGAAAGTTTGTAATTCAAGGTGTATGTAGTTCCGTTGTGCAATGTAAACATTATGGTAATAAAATTTTGAGAAAATTTTATTGGTATTTTGGGCTGTATTTAATATTACATTTGAAGTTGATGCTGGAAATTGTGCCACATATTTCTAAGATATCATATTGGAAATTTGGGGCGCTACATCATCTCCCTTAGCGGCTTCGTCTTCCGCCAGTGACTTCTAGGGCGTCTTCTTCTGTCGGAAAAATCTACTCCCAACTCGTAGTGCTAATAGCGGAAGTGCACCACAAACAATAGAAACTCCCAAGAAATTGATGAACAAAGAACAAGCCACCACAATATATGGATCTCACAATAACACAACTAATATGCAGAGATAACCAATACTTCTTATTCTCAAAGAAATAAAAAGATTACAGAAGAGATTACAACTCTCAATCTCTCTCCTCTCACCTTTGAAAAACTCGACACAATCTCTCTTGAAGTTGAATAATGATCAGCACTTGATTAATAAACCTTAGAGTTTACGGCCATATATATAGCCCCCAAGCAAACCTTAAAAGATAAACACAAATATAGCAAATTGGGTCTTTCTCCCGTAAGCCCAAAAGACGTCTCAGAGTCAGTGTCGGTCGAATGCCCCTCAGGACGGTCGACCGGATCGTGCAAAATCAATCCAGAGGGCTGACCGGTCGACCGCACCCCGAGTGTTGGTCGACTGTCCCCTCCTCTGTTGGACACTTGCACTCTAAGAACCCCCAGTCGACTGGGTCGGTCGACCGCAACCCTCCAGTCTTCTCTTCTTCTACTTGTTGCTTGTCTTCTCTTGCTTCTTTATCTCCTCCTCTTCTTCTCCAACTTCAAGTACCCCGTGCCTACGTGTATTTGAGGCCACAATTTCTAACATCTTCTCCTTCGGCCTTTTCACATCTCAGTTCCTCATGGGATTATAACCACTTCTCAATCTTCTCCCGAACGACCCACACCTATTTTTGATCGCTGTCGACGTCATTCGGGTCCATTAACACAGCTCCTGCGCTGCACCCTCGCCTTTGACCTCCCTGCTCCACCCCCTCCATTGCAGCAGCCGCTAAGGTCTTTTTCCATACCTTATCCCCTCCTTTTGTTACGATCTCCCGACTGCATCAAACCCGACTCGACCCAACTAACCCGGGTCCATTCCTGCACCCGCATCGTTGTGTGAGACAATGTTCTCGTCGATTTGCAACTGTTGCATCGTTCTTGCCTCGAGATATTCTTCGTTTATATCTAAGTCATCCTAAACTACTCTCCTTCCTCTCAACAAAATTGTCTGAACTTCAATTCATCTCAAAATCTGACTCTTATGCCAGCACACAATGTGCTTGATGATATTCCTTTTAGACTATCCGTATCGATATGAGTCTATCTGAACTAAAAGTCACTTCTTCATCTTTTTGCATATCCTAATCTTGATCCAACAAGCTACTTCTCATCTCCTTTCGGACAAGCCACTTCTCACCTTTTCAATACTGCTTATGTTCCTAGTCATCGTCAGCTTGTGGATGTGTTCACAAAGGTTCTTGGGCAAGATCAATTTATTCAACTTATTGACAAGTTGGTTCATTCTCTCCATTCTCCAATTTGATGGAGAGTGTTATATATGGAAATGAGTTCACCTTCATAATTCTCTCATCTGTACATGGCAAATTGTTTATATTTAAATTTAAATTCATTTTCTTGATTTTCTCTTCATATTTTGCACATGGAATAAATTGAATAATTTATATTTATTCCTATTATGCTAGCTTGAATCAAGAAAATATATGATGTAGATTCTATAAATAAGGAACATATTGTGGAGAAACAAAACAAATATGATGTCCTCTTCCCTCATATTTTCTCGTATAGTCTTATTCTCTCATATTTTCTCTTTATACAAATTTCACATAATGAGCTTGTCGAATGAAAAAGAAAAAGGAAAAAAAAAACTTTGTACTCTCACAGACATATATAGGGTGCCTTAATTGGCCTCAAAGGAGGGACAAACCTCTTTGGGTCTTGGATCATGGGGTACCCCAAATGGAAGAAGAAATTATTAATATTTGTAGGACAAACTCAAAATTAAGGTTAAGGCTATCTCAACAAAGGGCCCTTAAATTTACCTTTTTGTGTGCTCCTTCAGTTTAAGGTTAAGGTTACACATGGTTTGCTTGTTCTTCTTTTTGGCACTCTGCTAGATCCCATGAAGTACAAGCCCCTTTAACTTTTGTGATACAACCATACGGTGGAATAGTTATGAAGACTGGGTTTTTCAAATGAAGAAGATTCCTTTTAGACTTGCTAAATCTATAATCTGTGAAAATTATTCAGACCCTTCATGCGATCATGATTTTCAGTTAAGTCCTTCGTCTTTGTTGCCAATTTACTTCGTGGCATTTAGTCTAATCAACACACCACTTACAATAAGCTTCATCTCACACTCAATACATTATCATCATGTAAAATGATTCAAACAGTTCACATTCAAATAGTATTCAAATGAGATATCCTAGTTCTCAGAAAACGAGTTCTCACCAGATTATTTTATCATACAATACGCACATTTTGTTGGAGTGTGTGTATATATATATATATATACTAGATTTGTCCGTGGGCACGTGCCTACGGCACGTCTTCGGAACGATACAACACACGAAAAGCTCTGTAAACAGTAAAACAATAATTATATAGTTCAAGTTTGAATAGTATGATAATAATTAGTTGTAAATAAAAGTCCATATTTCTATTAGTATATGTCGAAAAATAATTATAAATGAGGGTGTAAAATCAAACTTTTTAGAACTTTAAGTGTGGAAAATGATGAAATTTAACTGTTAAAGAGATATTTGCTATTTTCAATATAACATGTGTAATAAAACAAACATAAAAATTCTTAAAATTTTACAAACCTGAAATCTTAAATCTAAATTTCTAAGTAAAAAAATAAAAAAAAAATGGGAGAGAGACGGAGAGAGAAAGAGAGAAATATGAAAAAGTGAAGAGAGATGAGAGATATAGTAATAAAGTAATGTGTTTTCTAGTTTTGGGGGGGGGGGGGGGGGGATTTAATTTTTGGGTTTGAAATTTTGGACGGGAAAATATGTTTTGTGAGAATCAATCTAGACCATTGGTTTTAGGAGATATTGAATGAGAGCCACTTGATAGCTTTCTTTATAATTTATTTTATATATATATATATATATATATTGATATGGCTAAAAATAGGATTAAATCGGGACCGTTCACATCGGACACGAATCTTAAAGCTCAGGGGTAAAACGGTAATTTCACCTACTAACGGGTCTGAAATGGGAGCTGGGTCTTTCTTCACGACCCAATAACCCACGAATGGATCCACCTCAACTGGGTACGGGTCCTAACCCGAAACACACCCAGTCCAGAAAAGATAGAATTAGGGTTTCTGATTAATCCTAATCAACGGCTCTGATTCACATCTATCTTTTCACCGGGAATTAAGAGATTACATTCCTAATCTGATTACGAGGATTTTATGCCTTATCAGATCACGGGAATCACATTCCTTATCTGATCCCAACGACGACTATAAATACCCCACACCCATCTCCATTAAGAGGTAATCAATCTTTTGCTAGTTAAACGCTCTTTCATAATCATTTCTGGTTACTGACTTGAGCGTCGGAGGGTGCGTCGCCGGGATCAACCCCGGTGTCTCGCACTTCCTTGCAGGTGAACGGCGGGAGTCAACGGTCAAAGCTCCGGCGGAACAAGTTAGGTTTGCTATTCAGATTTTTCACGAACTCACAAATACTATCTGTTTGCCCCCACACCGAATTTAGCGGCAACAGATTGGCGCCGTCTGTGGGAAAACCAAACGAATAGCAGCCCCTCTTCCCGTTGGTCCGATCTTCTCCAGCCATGCCTCCCAGAAAAGTAAAATCCAGGGGGTCCAACCGTGGACCCAACCCCGCCGATCAGCAAGAGGTAGTCCCCGTCCAATCCGCTCCGCAACATGGACAACCCCCGCTTCAAGTAGAGGACTCTCTTCAACAAGATCAGCCTCCTCTTCAGAGTCAGCAACCCCCCAAGGGTCCTGCCGGTCCACAGAATGCCGGTGCGGGGGGCTCCCGCATGAAGCAACCTCTCCACCAAGACCGCGTCCCCATACACAATGCCTCTTCAGATTCTATGGCCTCCCATAATCGCCGAGCTTCTGACTTCCAACGACAAGTCCCAAATCGGCCGAAAGAGGTGGACCTTCGCCACCGTCTGGATGAAAAGCAGGCCCGAGAGGGAACCTCCCGCCAACACCGTCCAGATGAGCGATCGCCCCGCCGCCGAGAATACAGAAGGTC
The DNA here is from genome assembly GCA_017893485.1 of Hemerocallis citrina. Classification (NCBI taxonomy): domain Eukaryota; kingdom Viridiplantae; phylum Streptophyta; class Magnoliopsida; order Asparagales; family Asphodelaceae; genus Hemerocallis; species Hemerocallis citrina. Next base: position 289,030,520 of record CM030363.1, read on the forward strand.
TCCTACCCGAAGAGATCAAAGAGAATCCCCCGAGCATCACAGAAGAAGACCACGCTCCCCCGCGGGTCGGCAGCAGCCTAGGAACGATGAGGCGCCAATCACCCGTGCCGAGATCCAACGAGTTGGTGCACAACTCTCTCATAGAGTTCCTCCTCACACTCGTCCCGCAAACAGCTCTTTCCCAGAGCTGAGCTCTTCCGCTCCGCTCGCCTCCGAAGCGGACCTCTTCTCAGACAGTTCGGAGCTCACAACTCTCTCCTAGAGTTGCTCCTCAAACTCATCTCCCAAATGGCTCTCTCCCAGAGCCGAGCTCTTCGCTCCGCTCACCTCCGAAGCGGACCTCTTCTCAGACAGTTCGGAGCCCACAACTCTCTCCTAGAGTTGCTCCTCAAACTCGCCTCCCAAACGGCTCTCTTCCAGAGCCGAGCTCTTCCCTCCGCTCGCCGCCGAAGCGGACCTCTTCTCAACAAGTCCGGAGCGCACAACTCTCTCCTAGAGTTGCTCCTCAAACTCATCTCCCAAATGGCTCTCTCCCAGAGCCGAGCTCTTCGCTCCGCTCGCCTCCGAAGCGGACCTCTTCTCAGACAGTTCGGAGCCCACAACTCTCCCCTAGAGTTGCTCCTCAAACTCGCCTCCCAAACGGCTCTCTTCCAGAGCCGAGCTCTCCACTCCGCTCACCTCGGAGCGGACCTCTTCTCAACGAGTTCGGAGCTCGCAACTCTCTCCAAGAGCTCCTCCTCGCACTCATCTCACAAACGGCTCTCTTCCAGCGCCGAGCTCTCCACTCCGCTCACCTCGGAGCGGACCTCTTCTCAACGAGTTCGGAGCTCGCAACTCTCTCCAAGAGCTCCTCCTCGCACTCGTCTCACAAACGGCTCTCTTCCAGAGCCGAGCTCTCCACTCTGCTCACCTCGGAGCCGACCACTTATCAATGAGTTCGGAGCGCACAACTCTCTCCTAGAGTTGCTCCTCAAACTCATCTCGCAAATGGCTCTCTTCCAGAGCCGAACTCTTCCCTCCGCTCGCCGCCGAAGCGGACCTCTTCTCAACAAGTCCGGAGCGCACAACTCTCTCCTAGAGTTGCTCCTCGAACTCATCTCACAAATGGCTCTCTTCCAGAGCCGAGCTCTTCCCTCCGCTCGCCGCCGAAGCGGACCTCTTCTCAACAAGTCCGGAGCGCACAACTCTCTCCTAGAGTTGCTCCTCAAACTCAACTCCCAAATGGCTCTCTTCCAAGAGCCGAACTCTTCCCTCCGCTCGCCGCCGAAGCGGACCTCTTCTCAACAAGTCCGGAGCGCACAACTCTCTCCTAGAGTTGCTCCTCGAACTCATCTCACAAATGGCTCTCTTCCAGAGCCGAGCTCTTCCCTCCGCTCGCCGCCGAAGCGGACCTCTTCTCAACAAGTCCGGAGCACACAACTCTCTCCTAGAGTTGCTCCTCAAACTCATCTCACAAATGGCTCTCTTCCAAGAGCCGAGCTCTTCCCTCCGCTCGCCGCCGAAGCGGACCTCTTCTCAACAAGTCCGGAGCACACAACTCTCTCCTAGAGTTGCTCCTCAAACTCATCTCACAAATGGCTCTCTTCCAAGAGCCGAACTCTTCCCTCCGCTCGCCGCCGAAGCGGACCTCTTCTCAACAAGTCCGGAGCGCACAACTCTCTCCTAGAGTTGCTCCTCGAACTCATCTCACAAATGGCTCTCTTCCAAGGGCCGAGCTCTTCCCTCTGCTCGCCGCCGAAGCGGACCTCTTCTCAACAAGTCCGGAGCACACAACTCTCTCCTAGAGTTGCTCCTCAAACTCATCTCACAAATGACTCTCTTCCAAGAGCCGAACTCTTCCCTCCGCTCGCCGCCGAAGCGGACCTCTTCTCAACAAGTCCGGAGCGCACAACTCTCTCCTAGAGTTGCTCCTCAAACTCATCTCACAAATGGCTCTCTTCCAGAGCCGAGCTCTTCCCTCCGCTCGCCGCCGAAGCGGACCTCTTCTCAACAAGTCTGGAGCACACAACTCTCTCCTAGAGTTGCTCCTCAAACTCATCTCACAAATGGCTCTCTTCCAGAGCCGAGCTCTTCCCTCCGCTCGCCGCCGAAGCGGACCTCTTCTCAACAAGTCCGGAGCGCACAACTCTCTCCTAGAGTTGCTCCTCAAACTCAACTCCCAAATGGCTCTCTTCCAAGAGCCGAACTCTTCCCTCCGCTCGCCGCCGAAGCGGACCTTTCTCAACAAGTCCGGAGCGCACAACTCTCTCCTAGAGTTGCTCCTCGAACTCATCTCACAAATGGCTCTCTTCCAGAGCCGAGCTCTTCCCTCCGCTCGCCGCCGAAGCGGACCTCTTCTCAACAAGTCCGGAGCACACAACTCTCTCCTAGAGTTGCTCCTCAAACTCATCTCACAAATGGCTCTCTTCTAAGAGCCGAGCTCTTCCCTCCGCTCGCCGCCGAAGCGGACCTCTTCTCAACAAGTCCGGAGCACACAACTCTCTCCTAGAGTTGCTCCTCAAACTCATCTCACAAATGGCCCTCTTCCAAGAGCCGAACTCTTCCCTCCGCTCGCCGCCGAAGCGGACCTCTTCTCAACAAGTCCGGAGCGCACAACTCTCTCCTAGAGTTGCTCCTCGAACTCATCTCACAAATGGCTCTCTTCCAAGGGCCGAGCTCTTCCCTCTGCTCGCCGCCGAAGCGGACCTCTTCTCAACAAGTCCGGAGCACACAACTCTCTCCTAGAGTTGCTCCTCAAACTCATCTCACAAATGACTCTCTTCCAAGAGCCGAACTCTTCCCTCCGCTCGCCGCCGAAGCGGACCTCTTCTCAACAAGTCCGGAGCGCACAACTCTCTCCTAGAGTTGCTCCTCAAACTCATCTCACAAATGGCTCTCTTCCAAGAGCCGAACTCTTCCCTCCGCTCGCCGCCGAAGCGGACCTCTTCTCAACAAGTCTGGAGCGCACAACTCTCTCCTAGAGTTGCTCCTCGAACTCATCTCACAAATGGCTCTCTTCCAAGAGCCGAACTCTTCCCTCCGCTCGCCGCCGAAGCGAACCTCTTCTCAATGAGTTCGGAGCTCACAACTCTCTCTTAGAGTTGCTCCTCAAACTCATCTCCCAAATGGCTCTCTCCTAGAGCCGAGCACTTCGCTCCGCTCACCTCCGGAGCGGACCTCTTCTCAACGAGTTTGGAGCACAACTCTCTCCTAGAGTTGCTCCTCAAACTCATCTCGCAAATGGCTCTCTTCCAGAGCCGAGCTCTTCCCTCCGCTCGCCGCCGAAGCGGACCTCTTCTCAACAAGTCCGGGGCGCACAACTCTCTCCTAAAGTTGCTCCTCAAACTCGTCTCCTAAATGGCTCTCTTCCAATCCGAGCTCTTCCCTCCGCTCGCCGCCGAAGCGGACCTCTTCTTAACGAGTTCGGACTCCAGCTTCTTTTACATGGCTGCTCCCACAACTTGCTAAGCACTTTACAACGGGTTCGGAGTCCAACACTTGGCTCAATTCTACTTCGCAAGTTCGCTCCTAAGCGAGCTAGAAGTAGCTCACCATTCGGAATTGCTCCCACAACCCTTAACCTCACGATGGTTCGGAGTCCAACACTTGGCTCGATTCTACTTCGCAAGTTCGCTCCTAAGTGAGCTAGAAGTAGCTCGCCATTCGGAATTGCTCCCACAACCCTTAACCTCACGATGGTTCGGAGTCCAGCACTCGGCTCGACTCTTCTTCCTCGGCTCGTCCATAGACGAGCCAGAAGTAGATCGCCGTTCGAAATTGCTCCTGCAACCGTTGAATGGATCGGAGTCCAACACTTGGCTCGATTCTACTTCGCAAGTTCGCTTCTAAGCGGACTAGAAGTAGCTCGCCATTCGAAACTGCTCTTGCATCCCTTGAACTAACCTCACAATGGTTCGGAGTTCAGCACTCGGCTCGACTCTTCTTCCTCGGCTCGTCCTCAGACGAGCCAGGAGTAGATCGCCGTTCGAAATTGCTCCTGCAGCCGTTGAATGGATCGGAGTCCAACACTTGGCTCGATTCTACTTCGCAAGTTCGCTCCTAAGCGGACTAGAAGTAGCTCGCCATTCGAAACTGCTCCTGCATCCCTCAAACTAACCTCACGATGGTTCGGAGTCCAGCACTCGGCTCGACTCTTCTTCCTCGGCTCGTCCATAGACGAGCCGAAAGTAGATCGCCGTTCGAAATTGCTCCTGCAGCCGTTGAATGGTTCGGAGTCCAACACTTGGTTCGATTCTACTTCGCAAGTTCGCTCCTAAGCGAACTAGAAGTAGCTCGCCATTCGAAACTGCTCCCACAACCTTAAACTAATCTAACGATGGTCGGGGTCCTATGGCTCGACTTTACTTCACCGGCTCGTCCTTAAACGGGCCGGAGGAAGATGGCCATTCCGAACTGCCCCCACGACCATCCGAGCCGAGCTACCCATCTACCGAGAAGCAAACTGGCGGAAAATGTGCCCCAAAATCCGTGCTCGGATCTGCCGAACAAGATGCATCTACCGAGCAGCAAAGCAGATGAAGAGCAAGAAGAAAAAGAGGCTAACGGGTCAGGGTCGGATCCAATACCCTCGGTCCGACCCATACCCTTCTTAGCTCCTTCATTCTTCTCCTTCTTCAGTCTTCCCGCCAAAAGTACCCAACACTTCTGCTCTTCTTCACTGTGCGAAAGAACGAGGCAGGGGAGAGAACCCGAATGCCTCTCCTCCCCTTCCTCTTTCTTCTCAAGGCCAAGCTCTTCACTTCGCTTGCCTCCAAAGCGGAGCTCTTCTCAAACGAGTTCGGAGCTAAAACTCTCTCCTAGAGTTGCTCCTCGAACTCCCCTTCCAGACGGCTCTTCTACAAGTCGAGCTCTTCGCTCCGCTCGCCTCCAAAGCGGAGCTATTCTCAGCGAGTTCGGAGCTAAAACTCTCTCCTAGAGTTGCTCCTCAAACTCCTCGTCCAGATGGCTCTCCTAGAGCCGAGCTCTTCACTCCGCTCACTTCCAAAGCGGAGCTCTTCTCCACAAGTTCGGAGCACAACTTTCTCCTGGAGTTCCTCCTCAAACTTGTCTCTCAAATAGCTCTTCTCGACGAGATCGGAGCTAAAACTCTCTTAGAGTTGCTCCTTGCACTCACTTTAGAGAATGGGTCTTCCCAGCACCTCTTCCTAGCACCTCTTCTCCTAGGAGTGGAGCTCCTCTTCAAAAATCTCCAAAACCAAACAAAATAGAGACAACTTCAGAGCCCCTCACCTCTCCCATATGCTGACCCATCCTCCCGAGCCGAGGAGCAGAGCTTCATCGACCCATCCCCTTCATCAACTCACTGAGCTTCTCCTCACGCTCGAGCCATCCGAACAGCCGAGCTACCGAACAGCTCAGCCGAACGGCCGAGCCACTGAGCACGGAGGGGCAGAATCTTCAAGGAACACTTCCTCCAAAACGCCTTAGCGCCTCGGCCAACAGCACTGAGTCTCCGAGCCGAGGTACCGGGGTACCGACCCTCGTATATGGCAAAAAATCGTCCCGAGGCGATCTCACCGTTAGATCATCTCCAAATTCGCACTCAAGCGTGATGGACGGATCAGATCGCGCCACGTCTCCACAAAACGACAAGATAACGTTTTCTCGAAACTCGTGCCTCTTGTCTCCTGATTCGCGCTACGATCGTGATCAACCGTCCAGATCGAGCTGCGTAGCCTGGATCTGCCAATCCACCAACCTGCGGAGCAGCGAAAATGTGCCTCAAAATTCGTGCTCGGATTCGCCGAACAAAGCAAGCAGATGAAGAGGAAGAAAAAAAAAGAGGCTAACGGTCGGGGTCGGATCCGATACCCACGGTCCGACCCATACCCTTCTTAGCTCCTTCATTCTTCTCCTTCTTCCCCAACACTTCTCCTCTTCTCCACTGTGCGGAAGAACAAGGCAGAGGAGAGAACCCAATTGCCTCTCCTTCCCTTCCTTTTCTCCTCTTCTCCACTGTGCGGAAGAACAAGGCAGAGGAGAGAACCCAATTGCCTCTCCTCCCTTCCTCTTCTCATCTTCTCCACCGTGCGGAAGAACAAGGCAGAGGAGAGAACCCAACTGCCTCTCCTCCCCTTCCTCTTCTCCTCTTCTTCACCGTGCGGAAGAACAAGGCAGAGGAGAGAACCCAATTGCCTCTCCTCCCCTTCCTCTTCTCCTCTTCTCCACCGTGCAGAAGAACAAGGCAGAGGAGAGAACCCAAATGCCTCTCCTCCTCTTCCTCTTTCTCCTCAGAAGTGCTGCCGATCCGATCCGAGGTGCCGATCCGAGCCGAGGTACCGGGGTACCGACTCTCGTATATGGAGAAAAATCGTCCCGAGGCGATCTCACCGTTGGATCATCTCAAAATTCACACTCAAGCGTGATGGACGGATCAGATCGCACCACGTCACCGCAAAACGACAAGATAACGTTTTCTCGAAACTCGTGCTTCTTGCCTCGTGATTTGCGCCACGATCGTGATCAGCCGTCCAGATGGCTCTTCTACAAGTCGAGCTCTTCACTCCACTCGCCTCCAAAGCGGAGCTCTTCTCTACAAGTTCGGAGCACAACTTTCTCCTAGAGTTCCTCCTCAAACTTGTCTCTCAAATAGCTCTTCTCGACGAGATCGGAGCACAACTCTCCCCTAGAGTTGCTCCTTGCACTCACTTCAAAGAATGGGTCTTCCCATGGCTCTTACGAGGATCTTCCCAGCACCGCTTCTCCACTATGCGAGAGAACAAGGCAGAGGAGAGAACCCAGATGCCTCTCCTCCCCTTCCTCTTCTCCTCTTCTCTGAGCTACTACGGGCAGAGGGTGAACTACTGACGCGCCGAGCCGAGGTACCGGGGTACCGACCCTCGTATATGGCGAAAAAACTGACCGACCCATATCAGCCGTTGGATCTTGTAAAAAAGCGCGCTCGTCATGATGGACGGATCAGATCGCGCCACGTCACCACAAAACGACAAGATAACGTTTTCTCGAAACTCGTGCCTCTTGTCTCGTGATTCGCGCCACGATCGTGATTAACCGTCTAGATTGAGCTACGCAGCTTGGATCCGCCAATTTACCAAACTGCGGAGCGGCGAAAAATGTACCTCAAAATCCTTGCTCAGATTCGCCGAACAAAGCAAGCAGATGAAGAGGAAGAAAGAAAAAGAGGCTAACGGTCGGGGTCGGATCCGATACCCACGGTCTGACCCATACCCTTCTTAGCTCCTTCATTCTTCTCCTTCTTCCCCAACACTTCTCCTCTTCTCCACTGTGCGGAAGAACAAGGCAGAGGAGAGAACCCAATTGCCTCTCCTTCCCTTCCTCTTCTCCTCTTCTCAACTGTGCGGAAGAACAAGGCAGAGGAGAGAACCCAAATGCCTCTCCTCCCCTTCCTCTTCTCCTCTTCTCTACTGTACGAAAGAACAAGGCAGAGGAGAGAACCCAAATGCCTCTCCTCCCCTTCCTCTTTCTTCTCAGAAGAGCTACCGACCTACCGAACAGCAAAGTGGGAAAAAATTCTCCTCAAAATCCGTGCTCGGATCTGCCGAACCAGATTCATTTGCCGAGCAAACCAGATGCTCCCAGAGAGGATCCGAGGTGCCGATCCGAGGTGCCGGGGTACCGACCCTCGTATATGGAGAAAAATTCGACCGATCTCATCTCACCGTCGGATCGTCTCAAAATTTGTGCTAAAACATGATGAACGGCTCAGATCTCGCCACGTCACCACAAAACGACAAGATAACGTTTTCTCGAAACTCGTGCCTCTTGTCTCGTGATTCGCGCCACGATCGTGATCAACCGTCTAGATTGAGCCACGTAGCTCGGATCTCAAATCCAAGCTACCGATCTACCGAACAGCAGAGTGGGAAAAAATTCTCCTCAAAATCTGTGCTCGGATCTGTCGAAACAGAGGCATTAGCCAAGCAACAAATAAGCGGAGGTGAAAAAAAAAAAAAGTATGGGTTCGGACCCGTTAGGATCCAAACCCGAACTCCCCACTCCCCACGTCATCCTCTTCTCCAACAACAAAAACAACACTCCTTCTTCTCCTCCAAACTCCCGCCAAAACAAAACCAGACAGAAGAAAAAAACCCAAACTCCTCTTCACAGCGCCGAGCAACCCACGCCACGCTCGACCTCCAACCTCCATGGCGACTTCACTGGGGATAACTCCCCTCCACCGTGACCCTCTCCTTCCTCGCCTAGATCCGTCGACTGCCTTCCAAACCCGAAGCGTCGAGCTCCTTCGACTCGAAGCCTCACCGAGCTCAACATATCCTCCACAAGAACCTCTGTTGGCGTCATGCACCCCTTGCTGAGCACCAACCCCCTCGTCGTGCTCAAGCTCACCACCGCCATTAACGAGCTCCATCGTCTTCGAGCTCCCTCGAGCGAACCCATCGTCAAGCTTCCCCTCGCAAGCTCTTCCCCTTCGCCTCTTCTCTTCGTCGAGCACCGAAGCACCGAGCTCACCGGCCGAACCGAAGCTCCGAACCCAACTCCTCGTCCAGCCCCTTCCGACGACGACGAGCACGACCCATCGCGGAGCTTGCCACCTTCGTCGCCGAGCTCACATGAGCAGCTGAAGCTCGTCATTGAGCCCTTCCTCGACGAACACCTTCGCCTCGACAACTGAAACTCCTCTCCGTCGTCGCTACCGAGCCGAGCTCCTCTCCACGGAGTCGCCGAGCTCCGAGCACGAACCACCTTGGACGAGCTCCCTCGCCGTGGCAGTTAGAACCCATCGCCGAGCTCCTTCGTCGGAGCCTCCTTCAACGCCGAGTCGAAGACGGAGGCGAAGAAGAGCGAAGAAGAGGAGAAGAACAGTGGCGGGCCAGAAGGAAAAAAGAAAGAAAAAAAAGAAAAAAAAAAATTAAACGCCACGTGGCATACCACGTGGCAGCATCCTACGCGTTCGGCCGATCCAAGTCGCTGCGTTTGGCGCCGAGCCGAGGTACCGGGGTACCGAGGCTGTAAATTGAGAAAAAAACAGACCGACCAACACGATCCGTCCGATCGTCTCAAAATTCGCGTCGCGACACGATCGACGCTCAGAAACGCGCCACGTGTCCCGATTGTGATCTGCCTCACGATGCGCGCAGATCTGATCATGATGGACGGCCAGAAATGCGCCACGTGTCCAGATCGCGATCTGCCTCACGATGCGCGTAGATCTGATCATGATGGACGGCCAGAAACGCGCCACGTGTCCAATCGCGATCTGCCTCACGATGCGTGCTCATCTGGTCATGATGGACGGCCAGAAATTTGCCACGTGTCCAGGTAATATTTAAATTATTTATTTATTTATTTAATTGTTTTTTTTATTTAAAAAATCTGAAAAAAATATTTAAAAATCAAAAAAAAATTAATTAAAAATTCTAAAAATAATTATTAATTCAGAAAAATTATTTTTAAATTCTGAAAAAATAATTATTAAATTAGAATAATTAATTAATATTTTTGATAATTAATTATATAATTCAGAAAATGAATAAAAAATTCAAAAAAAATGAGAAAAAATTCAGAAAAATCTGGAAAAATCACCAAAAATCCAGAAAATTCTGAGAATATTTTTGGGCATTTTACAAGCCCATAATAACACTGTTACACCCCGAGCAAGATTCCAAACTCCCTTAAGAACACCGATAAAATCCCGTACGCCATTAAAACAGTAAAACTACTCCTCAAAGGCTGATCAAACTCAGTCTTCGGGAGTGGGGGGCTCGTGATATGGCTAAAAATAGGATTAAATCGGGACCGTTCACATCGGACACTAATCTTAAAGCTCAGGGGTAAAACGGTAATTTCACCTACTAACGGGTCTGAAATGGGAGCTGGGTCTTTCTTCACGACCCAATAACCCACGAATGGATCCACCTCAACTGGGTACGGGTCCTAACCCGAAACACACCCAGTCCAGAAAAGATAGAATTAGGGTTTCTGATTAATCCTAATCAACGGCTCTGATTCACATCTATCTTTTCACCGGGAATTAAGGGATTACATTCCTAATCTGATTACGAGGATTTTATGCCTTATCAGATCACGGGAATCACATTCCTTATCTGATCCCAACGGCGACTATAAATACCCCACACCCATCTCCATTAAGAGGTAATCAATCTTTTGCTAGTTAAACGCTCTTTCATAATCATTTCTGGTTACTGACTTGAGCGTCGGAGGGTGCGTCGCCGGGATCAACTCCGGTGTCTCGCACTTCCTTGCAGGTGAACGGCGGGAGTCAACGGTCAAAGCTCCGGCGGAACAGGTTAGGTTTGCTATTCAGTTTTTTCACGAACTCACAAATACTATCTGTTTGCCCCCACACCGAATTTAGCGGCAACATATATATATATATATATATATATATATATATATATATATATATATATATATATATATATATGGGTAAAAGGGATATGAGCAACTTGCTCATTTAGTAAATGAGCAATTGATTATGTGGCATGCATGTGATACATTGGACAACTAACCCTTTTAAGGCTTTTCCAATCATATGCATGCCACATCATCAATTGCTTATTTACTAAATGAGCAAGTTGCTCATACCCCTTTTTCCCTATATATATATATATATATAGTTAAATATTAGTTATTGAATTGTGGTATGCTTAAAACTCAGTCTTATTTCATATATACTGGTATTGTGGTAGTGTCTGAGATTATTCTAATTTTGATAATTATGGTATAATATCTCAAACAGTAGGATATTAAATCGTAACCTTAATTTCTATTTTCTTAGAGCATCTGTAGTCGTTTGATGCCATATTTTGGGTATTTGACAAATAGAAATGGAAAAAATGGGTTTGCGTTGTAGTCATCAAAAGCCAAAATTTGAGTGAGACAGAAGATTATCTTTCGTCTTAGAAATTTAAATTAATATATATATATATATATATATATATATATTAACAATGAAAAAAAAAATTAAAAAAAAGAAAACAGAAAGAAAAGTCAAGAAAAGGACAAAAAAAAAAATTTTAAAAAAAATTTAAAAATTACCAATTGCCTGGGACGGGGGATTAATTCCCGTCCCAGGCCAATTGGCTTTTGTACCAATTGTCTTGGACGGTGTATTATCCTCCATACGTGAAATTTTTTAATTTTTTATTTTTATTTAATTAATCGGATGACGTATTATCCTCCGTCTGTCGATTTTGTCGTATATGAAATTGAAGCGACGGTATATTGTCTTTTATCGCTCGTTTCGGACGAAAGATCATCTTTCGTCCAACTATAATTTGACTTTTGCCAAACCGTCTTTCATATTTGGCCCGCTACTGTACCTGCGACATCCAAAATTTGGGTATTTGGCAGACGACTACATCAACTTTTTTTGATTTTTTTCCATATTTTGGGTATATAGCAAATCGACTACAGATGCTCTTATTGTGTCGTAATTAACAACATGTTCTACTAACATTATAGGTTGTTTTAAGATGTATTTAAAATAGTTAAAGGGGCTACTCTAAAACCAGATATAAAAGATGGGCTTAAATAGATTTTCCTTAATATATCTCTAATATTATTCTAATGTTATAATGAGAGAGTTGTGGTTGTCATTTGTAGACACCATGTAATTTGTAAACATTCAACCATCTATTCTCAACCAATTATTTACTCAACTGTTGTTAGTTACCATAATACTCCAAAAGTTCAAATTTATCTACGACATAATTATTTACAAAAATGTTACCTATATAAAAAAAAAAATTGTGCCACTAAGGATAATTTATAAAGAGTATATGATGAGTAAAGGGAGGTATCATATTTGATGCCATATTACGTCTTATTATTTACTATATAAATTTTTTTAATTAGAACGTGCATCGCACGTGCAGAAAACTAGTAATCTCTAATATTATAATGGGAGCGTTAGGATTTTCATTTGTCAACATACAAATCCGTGCGTAGCACGTGCATCTCCAACTCTCTCGTTAATTACAACAAAAATAAACAAATAATTTTTTTTCCACATATTTAAAACGTGCAACACACGTGCAAAACAATTTTATAATATTTTTAAACAATAACAATAAACATTCACTAAGAAGTCCTCACTACATTAGAGTTTTTACTAAAAACAAAACTAGTAATGTACACGTGCGATGCACGTCTTTATAAATATATAATTTTTATAAAAAAATCTGACGTTGTCTGATATCAAATCTAAAACATCATTCATATTAGTTTTGCACGTGGATTGTACGTATTTATTTGATTACAATGTTCGTGTTTATTTTGTTACACAACCCCGATTTCTCCATTAAAATATTAGAGATATTTATTTATTAAGGTGTACATTACGACTTTTTAAAAACAAAACATTGGTACTTCTTTGCATTTTTTCTAAGTAAATATGATTTTGAATGTAGATCTCGCAAACGAAATATTTGTATTTTATTTATAAAAAAAGGAATCAAAGGCGTAAGCACAATTTAGCAATACTCCAGGCCTTCCCGGTCAACTTCAATCGCATTAACTAAAAGAACATCACTATTTAGAAAAACAATTATAAGATTTCTATCAACCGACAAAGTAAGAGTTGAATAAGTAAAATGACTTTAAAAAAGTTAAACATACCTATATATCTATATAATAAAACACAAAAAACGCTATCAAGCGACTCTCCCTTAATCTTCCCAAAATTAAAGGTCCAGATCTAACCTCACAACATCCCCCCCCCCACACACACACACAAACTCAAATTCAAATTCCTCCGCAAAACAACTCATTTATTTATTTAATTCTCTCTCTCTCTCTCTCCCTCCCTCTCTCTCTCTCTCTCTATATATATATATATATATATGGGAAATGCTTCATTGAAAACGGATTTGTTTTCACGGGTTGGAAAACACCAATCTGAGTTTTCAGTTGGCAAGGAATAACTCTTAGTCAAACTCATCAAATCAAAATGTGTTTCAAAAGTGAGGATATAGTGATTGAAAGTGTGTTTTGAAACACCTTATGATTATGATAAAATGTTGACACTTAATGATGGTGCAACTATGAGACATGTAGATCATTCTAAAGGAATTGACAGTCTTATGTATATAAAGATCTGCACTAGAATAGACATAGCCTTTGAGGTAGGTATGATCTGCAGATTCACTAATAATCCCATACACATTTGAGTACCTTTAAGAGGCTAATGAGATACCTGAGTGGTATTCAAGAGTTTGCTTTGTGCTACTCTAGCCATTTTTCGAATGAATGGCTGATCTGATGCATTATGATGCTCAGAATTTAGTGAAAGCCGATAACTAGTAGATATGCGTTTACACTAGGAGAAACAGAAATGTTATGGAAATAAAAAGCAAACATGCACTGTGCTATCATCCATGAAATCAGACCTCTATGTGTAATCTTCTACAGGGGAAAAGGCTGAGTGGATTGAAGAAATTGTTGCTATTTATCCATTAAGAAGTTTAAGTAACTCTCTAATTCTGTTATGCGACTATCAAGCTACAATGCACTGTAGCTCATAACTCACTCTATAATAGTAAGAGGAGTACATTAAGGCTGAAAGAAGCCTAGTTGAATTTTCTCATAAATAAAGTGCAATTGTGACAAGTATGGCTAATGTTGTTGCTAAGAGACTTGAAAGTGATTTAATTATCAAAACTGTGGGGGAAATAAAGTTAAAAGCTATTGAGTCAAAAGCTTTAACATTCTAATTGTTTTGAAATTTAGAATCCAACTGGAGCCATAGAGAAGTTCAAAATTAAGCAACAATTTATAGGAAGTTGACATGTTTTAGATAATTTTGATGATTCGACATAAATTCCACAAATGTATCATGTAATTCCAATTTTGATGGTATTATATATCTAGGAAATTTACATAAAATAATCATATTATTCCAATACGAAACATGAAAACTTGTCGATGTGTTTCCGATGATTAAATTGTCCTAAATATCATTCCAATTTTGATGATATATCTTTTATGGATACATATGTTTCATTCCAATTTTGATGAATCAATGTTAAACCATGATTGAAACGACAGTCTTTTCATTCCAATATGAAACATAGTATGGTTCTTATGTAGAAACTATAAAGTTCATGTACTTTACTTATTAAAGATACTTGATTGTGATGCTTGCGTTACATTTTTGCTAAGCTAATTATGAATTGTACTAAGTTCTTTTGTGGAACTAGATACTTTGTGAAACTCGTTGGAATTCTTAGAGATGTGTCTCTTGATATTCTTGTTTTCAATAAGCTAGCAAAGATGGAGGAGTTGAATCTGTCAACATAGATTTCAAAAATAATGATTTGCTCAAAATGGAGGAGTAAACATAAAGCAGTGTGCAATGATAGAATTTCAATTTATTTCTTTTGAGAATAAATTAGTCACTTGCTTGGTAAAACTTCTGTTGAGTTTAAGACTCCTGTGTTCATGAGCTTAAAACTCATACTTTGTTCCTTAAGTTTATTTGCTTCGTTTGATTTTGAAACTATGACAGATTATTCCAGTTAGTTTAGTCTTTGTGAACTATTCTGAATTGGATATGGTTTGAAACTATTTAATTATATTGGTATAGTCTGATTGAACTATTCAGTTTTATAATTCTATTGGTTCTTATGAAACTATACCTTTATGATGCTTTTCCTTTATGGACTGCTATCAGCCAGTCAGTTGTATACTGATCTGATGAGATAATCCTGTACTTTATATATTGAGAATATAGGAGGAGATTGTTGGATATATTGTTATATTCTCTCTATATAAATATAGCACGTGCATATGTGTAACACGTGTAATGAACGTACAATTAATTGGATATTGGAACGCGGGTTTGTGGGCTTATAACCTGATACCCAAACCAGTATTTAGGAATAAATACTGGCTTGTGATAGCAGTCTAGGTATTCCAATCTTGATACCTAGGGTGAATATCTCAAGCAACTTAGATCTAGAGATAAACCCTAATTCCCAATTGTTAATTTCTCACAAAACCTAACAGGGAAGATGGGTTCAATGGAGTGACGAGGACGATGTCGAAGATTGAGGGCAAAGCGGGTGGACAGTGGCGGTGTTTCGGCAATGGCGAGCGGAGTGCGGGGAGGAAGTGAAGACGAAGACGATGGAGGGCAAGAGTGGGGTTGGCAATGGCGGGGGCGATGTCGAGGTTGGAGCGGTGGGTGAAGGCACAGGACGAGGATGGGTGAGCTACGGGAGGGAGATGAGAGGGGGAAGTCGTTCTGTGCATTGGGTTTGGGAAGACAGAGAGGGTGATAGAGCGGGAGAAGAAGGGGAAGGTTGTTTGGGTTTTTATAACAGAGAGGGGGAGAGAGGAAGACGGGGAGAGAAAGAACGTTAAGGGGAGAGAGAGAGAACAGTGGGGTTTTTTTTATATAAATAAATATTATAATATAATAATGTATTATTAAAAAAGGGTAGTTATTATGAGAGTGGGGGGTTTTGGGGTTACAGGAGTTGAAGGGTGGGAGAAAGTGAGGGGTTTGTAGGCAGTTGAGAATGTGAGAGAAATCACATAGGATTCAGCCTATAGAATTTATATATGAGTACTGGGTTGGGTTTGGGCATGATTCATGGGCTCAAAACAAATTAAGTAAATTATTTATAGGTTTGGACTTAAATTAAACAATTGCTTGAGTTTAAAATCATTTGATAAATCAATCATGGGATTGGGCTCCAAAACATTTTAAATATTAAAACAGTTGAATAATCAAATATTGAGCTTCACAAAATAGTTTGAATAACATAATCAATTAAAAAGAGAATAGTTAAGAATTTAAAATACGGAAAAATACTGGAAAATACATATTAACGAAAACAGGGGGTTACAATATTCTTTAAGAAAAATTCTAAAAATACAAAAAAAAAAAAAAAAACTTAAGTTTTGATCAATTCCTAATTCCGTTCAGGCCCATGGGCTTTTATCCATCTCCACCTCTTTATGGGCCTCTCCAAAAAACCTGAATCTATCAAAATCCTTATTCTCACCGGATGGTGACCATAACCCGTCAATACTCCCTAGATCTCTGTCTTCTTCTCTCCTCCTTCCTTTCCTCCCATTCAAAAAAAAAGCGATGGCGATTATGATTCGATCCTTATCGTCCTCTGCTTGCCGCCGGCTCCGATCCCTTTCGATCCCCGCTACCTTCTCTTCGCCGTCGTTGATCGCTTCCAACCACGGGATATCGCCGTCCGTTCGCCATCCGTTCACCTCATCCGCTGTTCATCCGGTTCGAGGTAAAACCATCTTTTTTGTATTCGCATCTAGTGTTTATTGATCGATTTAATGGTGACCCTAACTGTGGAAATGATTGTTTCGAGTTTCGTACGATTGTTAATAGTATACGGCTGTATGAAAGCGAACGCAAACTCTAGTTTGAATATCCTAACAAGATGCTTTATTTTTGATAGCGTAAGAGCATCTCTAGTCGTCAATTGCCAAATTTGGGAAACTGGCCATTGGGAGATGGAGCTGTAGTCGTCAATTGCCATAATTTGGCTTTTCAAAAGATACAGGGAGGGACGGAAACGGAAGATCTTCCGTCCAATGATTTTTTTAATAAAAGAAATATGTATGGAACGGAAAAACTTCTTCCGTCGAACACATTTACTGGATTTCCCCCCAAACTAGACCATTTTTGAAACTAATTCCCAAAATAGACCACTTTCAAAATTAATTCCAAAAATGGACTACTCGCAGTGCGGAACTGCAGCCTATTCGATTGTGAGGCCACAGTTGGAAACTGTGGTCTCTTCAAAATATTTTTTTTCGGTGCCGTAGTTTCCAACTGCGGCCTTAGTTCATTTCATATTTGGCCTAAAGTGACTTGAGTCTTAAATGAATTTTTCCAAGTAAAGATGTGTTAAATAGAGGCCGCAGTTCCCAACTGCGGTCTAAAAATAACAGAGGTCGCAGTTAGGAACTGCGGCCTTAGTTTATTTCTTATTTGGCCTAAAGTAAATTTGAGACTTAGACGAATTTTTCAAGTAAAAATGTGTTAAATATAGGTTGCAGTTCCAAGTAAAGATGTGTTAAATAGAGGTCGTAGTTCCCAACTGCGGCCTAAAAATAACAGATGCCGCAGTTCCGCAGTTGGGAACTGCGGCCTTAGTTCATTTCATATTTGGCCTAAAGTGAATTTGAGACTTAGACAATTTTTTTCACGTAAAAATGTGTTAAATAGAGGCCGCAGTCCCAACTGCGGCTGAAAAATAACAGAGGCCGACTGCGGCCTCAGTTCATTTTATATTTGGCCTAAAATGATTTTGAGACTTAGACAAATTTTTCAAGTAAAAAAGTGTTATATAGAGGCCGTAGTTCCCAACTGCGGTCTAAAAATAACAGAGGCTGCAGTTGGGAACTGCGGCCTTAGTTCATTTCATATTTGGCCTAAAATGACTTTAAGACATACAATTTTTTTCAAGTAAAAATGTGTTAAATAGAGGCTGTAGTTTTCAACTGCGGCCTTAGTTCATTTCATATTTGGCCTAAAGTGACTTTGAACAGAGGTCGCAGTTGGGAACTGCGGCCTTAGTTCATTTCATATTTGGCCTAAAATGACTTTAAGACTTACACAAATTTTTTCAAGTAAAAATGTGTTAAATAGAGGCTGTAGTTTCCAACTGCGGCCTTAGTTCATTTCATATTTGGCCTAAAGTGACTTTGAGACTTAGACAATTTTTTTTCAAGTAAAAATGTATTATATAGAGGCTGCAGTTCCCAACTGTGGCATAAAAATAACAGAGGCCGCAGTTGGAAACTGCGACTGGTCTATTTTTTGGAATTAGTTTCGAAACTGGTTTGTTTGGGAATTAGTTTCAAAAAGTGGTCTATTTCGGGAATAAAAATCCTTTTACCGTGGAATAAAGTAAAAAATTAAGCGGGACAGAATCTTCCGTCTTCTATGTCGCTTTTTAGCCTTTTTTTAAAAAAGCAAGACGGGATCTTCTGTATGCTTTTTAGCCATTTAAAAAAAATGTATTGGACACATTTCCTTTTTCAAAAAAATAAAAAAAAAAGTGGGACGAATCCGACGAAAGATCTTGTTTGGTCCTTCCAATATTTGGCTATTTGCCAAATTTGCCCCTCATGTTATTCATATCCGACGTTCACTCACTCACTCAATGCTCACATCTTTCATCACTACTCACTCATCGTTATCTATTTTCTCACTGCTTCCCGCTCAAGCTCAAGTCTTTGCTGGTAGGAGATCTGTATTTGGGGACTGACCATCATCTTCACGGCGGTGGGCGATGCAGATAAATATTGGTGATAGCAATACTGAGACGTCAAATCCGACACCAGAAATGATGCCATGTACACAGTTGGATGATGAGGATTAGCTTCTAACTTGGACACCCAGAATTTAAGCTTTTGTCTGGAATTTTGTTATTTTTGTAATTTTGTGTTTTGAGTGTTTTTTTAAAACTTTTGTTGCCACTTGTTTTAAACCAGAATCTCCGGTTTTTTAAAATTATGGATTTTGGTGCTTTTTTCAAACCTACTTCACTAACTTTTTTATTTGCTTGGACTTTTGTTTCGTTCGATAATCGGAATCTTCGGCTTTTGGTTTCTCTTTCTCTTACTATTTTGAATTTGAAGACACGGTAAGAGAAAGTGAAAAATTATTTAATACTCCATCTGTAGTCCATATCGTAATACATTCAACAAAACCAACTAATCTTCTCCAATTTTATTTTGTCTACAGATGAAATAATAACGTTAATTATCAGATAAGGTACTAAGGTCTATACTCATTATGCGATATTCTTCCATTCGTTCTTTCAGTTTGTGGTCTTTTTATTTAATTGCAACCTTCATTTCCATTGTTTGTATCCTCCTTTCTTGCTTCTCTTTGTAAAAGAGTTAAAATTTGTAATCTTTTCAACCATTTTAGCAAACTTAGATGATTCAACCATCATTTCCCCTTTCTTTTCTCTGTTTTTCAGCCAGGTGGTAGGGAGAGGGGTGCAGGCGAATCCACATCAGCTTGTATATCTGAATCTTAGTCAACTATTATGGGCGAACATTGTTTACTATCAGCTTCCCCAGACTGAGAATTCGGAGCGGAGTCGAACACCTGGGTTGTACACAAAGAAAATTTTGGCCGTTTTTTTTGTAAATCATAACATTCTGCAAATCTGAAGGCTTTTCCAGCTGTTTGCATGTATTCTAGTCTCGCATCGCGTAGCTATCAAAATTACAAAAGCAGGAGTTATAATTTATTCAAATTATTTTAAAGCAATAGTCGCATAAATTATACAAATCTTATCTGTCTCAGTTGTTTCACTTGCGGATCTATTTGTTACACTGCCTAACTTCGCACTGAACAGAGCAACTTCTTTCGAAACTTTCTGGAATTATCTAGGAAGAGAGTTGGTCTGTCGAACGGAGTGCTTAATAAAGTAGCATATGTTAAACAAACGCGATCCCAAAATTGTGTTTTGGATTGATCGCTACCGTTCAACGGATACTGAGTTATAGCAATCCAGCTTTGGGATAGAGTAACATTTTCAATAGATGTGTATGCTCATCCCCTTAGACCACGCCTCGCCATTTTTTTGAATATAAGACAGAGGAGAAATTTTGGGAAAGCTAGAATATATCGGCGATGAGATACTTGTTGGCTTTTTCAGTGTAGTCGAAGGCGTGCCTGAGGTGCATGCGTCTAGACTATTTGCACCTCATCCTTGCAAGGCGCACGTCTTGAGAATGTGTGAGGTCATGAGTCCAAGTTATGCTCACCACTTTTTGTAGGAGCATTCTTTTAATGATTAAGGAAAAAATATAATTATTGCACATAATATTATTATATATGGGAAAATGACCTTATAATATATGAGAAAATTTCCTCATTTAGATTGTTTATTCGATTGACCTCCTAATGGGCGATCAATGCTATCATGATATATAATCTTATTTATAAAAATTTTAAAACCCCCGACAGAATGTAATAGTGTGCATTGGTTAAGTGAGGCTTGCACCTCAAATTGCACCTTGCACCTCAAGCTTTTTATAGGGCAGTGAAGTTGCTTTATGCCTTTCGCCTTTGACTACAGCGGGCTTTGTTGAACTGCCATGAAAAATATTTGCATACGGTTTTTAACAAGTCTCGCAATATCTTCCTTGTGCCAAGATTCATATATGATCAAGTCGAGGAAGAAGAGGATGTAAAATGGGCCATTGGAGAATATTGGAGATGAATATGTGATTACTAAATTGGAGAAGATTAAATGGTTTTGTTGAATGTATTTCGATATGGACTGGAGATGGTGTATTATATTTTCTCTTTCCCTTACTTTGTCTACACATTCAAAACAGTAAGAGAAAGATAAACCAAAAGCCAAAGATTTCGGTGTCGAACGAAACAGAAGTCCAAGCAAACAAAAAGTTAGCGAAGTGAGTTTGAAAAAGTGCCAAAGTGCAAAATTTTTAAAAGCCGGAGATTCTGGCTTGGAAAAAGTGGCAACAAAAGGTTAAAAGAAACGCTAGACACAAAATTACAACAAAAAACAAAAGTCCTGATTTACAAAAACCTAAATTTCGGGTGTCCAAGTTATTAGCTAGTCCTTATCCAACTGTGTACATGACTCCATTTCTGGTGTCGGATTGACGACTCAGAACTGCTATCATCAATATTCATTTGTATCACCCACCACCGTGAAGATGATGGTCGGTCCCCAGATACAAATCTCCTACCAGCAAAGATGAGCTTGAGTGGGAACATAGTCTCTTAACAATGTGTCCGAAATTATGAATCGCCGTAGTCCTGCTTCATATTGGACAATTTCGGAAAGAGTAGTTAATGCACATAACTCTAATCATAATCAAATGAATATAGTAAAGATCCGTAAAACAATTACTGTATACTCACATAGGATAATACTCCGTGCGGCTCAAACTGGAAAAACTCCTTCACGAAACTCCTCGTAACTATACCGCTTGAAAAAGTGGCACTTTGACGTTGCACTTGCCATGCATGGTAGACCTGTTAATGTGGGGTTGTGTTGGTCCTGTTGGATACTCCGACGGCAACCAAAATGGGGGAGATGGAAATGACAAGCGAGCAGTAGGATCACTGATGCTAATTGGTCCTATGAAATCAACATTTTCTGCATGATAGCACTTACTGATACCTGAGCATAATACTTATCGTATATGCTCTGGTGTACAGGACAGACCAATTGAGTAGCGTCAATAGGCTGACAATAATTTTGTAGCGTTATTCGAGATATGACAGGAGGTGGGTCTTTCAGGATATTAATAATCCTAGTAAGTTGGCGATAACAACGAGCACCAAGATACCATACACCATGTATCATATATTTACGTTAACGCACATGTAAACGTTATAATAAGAAAAATAAAAATTAAATGAATATCTTTAACAAAAAAACGAATATGGATTCTAACCTATGAGCAATATTGCAAGATAAACCGGTGACGAGAAAGCATGTTTGCAACACGAATATCATGCTCGCCCTCATATGAAATATAGCTATTATATAATAGATGTTGAAGACCTCATCTCCAATTGATTCCATGTGATCTATTCTACCCGTATACAATTGATTGCGATTCCAACATGCAATTTTGGGCCGTTTGTCGGCGGCATGTATAAAGTTCGCGAAGTGAACCGTCCTATCACATACTGGAACACATATTTGTGTATACATAATCCCAGTACTGGAAAAGAAGAGTTAAATTAGTTTCCATATGATGTTGACAAATTGTATTACTTAGTGAAATAAATAACAATTACATTTAATAGTACATCGGGTACTTGCCATGGCCCATTGAATCTCATCATTTTAACTCTGCTACATGAGTCAAGATATATATATATATATATATATATATATATATATATATATATATATATATATATAGCAGTTTCATTGCTGGACTACCTCAATCATATGTGCCGACTAAATTAAGATCTAAGATATTTAAGTGTTGCAAGCTAGCCACATCTGACAATCGAAGCAACATTAGAGAAAAGAAACGCATCGAGGAAGAACAAAAAGAATGTTCGTGTAATCCTTATCGCTAACATATCATCCACCTGAGCTTTTTCGGGTATACTACTGCCAAAATATTTTTGAAGGAATGAGCAATGTCATGAGACTTCCAATCATCTTCACTAATCTTAGGAAAGAAGCGGGTTTGTACAACTTTTAAGGGGTACTCATTGTTATACGGAGGTGTATCACCGACTCCGATTGATAACCCCGTTAGCATTACCTAATCCAACAGAGTGAATCCAAACTCACTGCACGACAGGTGAAAAGTCTGGGTTGTGTTCCCACTATCTCTCCACCAATGCCTTCACAAGCCGCATGGATGACTCTCGGTACTAATCGTAAAAAAAGGTGTCAGTCTGCTTGATTGATTAACATCTTAATTAGTGGGACATGGGAGCAACGCTCTTTGTATGTTGTGATCAGACCATTCCAATTTTTTCTTAAATTGCATAATCCACCATAGGGATGCTCGCTAATATGCTTACATACATGTTGGCGATTGTCAACTACCCGTTTCCACTCGGTTGGATTGCTATAATCCACACATGGAGTCTCCGCTTCGGCTTCTATCCTTGTGTTGCCATAATCTGACCCGACTTGATGGTTTGATTTTATCATACCAATAAATCTTCCAATTGACGACAACGGTGTTTGGGGTGGGATTGAAGTTGAAGCAGTGAGAAAATAGATAAGGAGTGAGTGAATGTCGGATATAAATAGCATGGGGGGCAAATTTGGCAAATAGCCAAATATTGGAAGTGACGAAACAAGATCTTCCGTCAGATACATTTTCTTTTTTTATATATAAAAAAGGCTAAAAAGAGGGACAAAAGATAAATTTTTAATTAAACAAGGCTAAAAAGGGTGACCCCGCTTAATTTTTCCACTTTATTCCAGAGTAAATGTATCGGAGTTCTTCCGTCCGACACATATTTCTTTAAAACATAATAAAATAAAATAAATCATTGGACGGAATGTCCCTCCATTTATCTTTTGAAAGCCAAATTATGGCAATTGACGACTACAACTACATCTCCAAATTGCCATTTGCCAAATGCCATTTTACCAAATTTAGCAATTGACGACTACACATGCTCTAACAAGATAAGTAGAGGTGTCTTTTGTGTGTGAGTGTGTTTTTCATTTCAAGTTGTAAATGTTATGAGAAAGAATTTTGTTAAAGCCTGTCATGTCGATGAACAAGTTACCCACAAGTGGTGAAGTGTGTGAACAGTGGGCAAGAGGTCCGAGGTTCAAATCTTGCTTGCATCATGCTACAACCTATTGTCAAATAGAACAAGGAAAATAAAGGAGTTATTCTCCATATCGGTGGAGACTGATGAGCCTATGCATAACATATGCTCTAATCTTTAACCGAGCTGGCCTCTAGTAGAATCTTGGACTTAGTTTTGTTTTCTCTGCATGTGATAGAATCAACCTTTTATTTTATTATTAAATGTTATAGGAAATGGAAATCTTGGACATATTTTTATATCTTCTTATATGCTTGAACCTGTGAATATATCAATAGTATAGGTTTTGCACCTCTACTAGATATTGACATTGGAAATCCATAACATAAGTTACTACACGAAGGAATTGTATGTTTTTAATTGTTTTTGGCAGATGGGGAACCTTGCATGATATGTTGGGTTTTATACTGTTAGATTCTTTTCCCGTCTGATAACATTATTTGATCTAGTTCCTGTGAGAGAGATTCGTATACGTTTTTAAATTCGTACTTAAAGAATGTAATTTATGTTTTATGTGATTCATAGGGGCGTATTCTCTCAACTCTAGTTTCGCAGATATGGTATGCTTGTTATTTAATGAGTAGTTGAAGTATACACAAGTAAAGCTTATGCAGCAATGTCATGCCTTCTTGTGCAGCCATCCCAAGGATTTAAGATAACAATGAACCTCTCGGTGCTCTCTTATTTTTGCAACCCTAATGTTTTATAGGTCGCTTTCCATATGATTTCATTTGTCTCCTAGGGATTTATGCTTCTATCTATCTTTTTGTTCTTTCTTTAGATAAGGACATGTAGAACGTGAATGCAATTTTTGAATATTGAAGAAATGAAATCTCGTTTTGTGTGATTTTATCTTATTTGAGGTTGAGCTTACTTCTTCCTTCTGCTTCCTTTCTTGTAAATTACCCTCTCTCTTACATCTCTATCTGAAAACAAGTTGTATGGTTTCCTATCAAAGTGCTATAGTACGTAATTGAAGGCATTTTTATCTTGGAGCGCATCTTTGATTGGGTATAGAGAACAATTCTCCATGAAAATGTGACAGCTTTCAACAATTTTTGTTGTTGAATTGGCTCAATCCTTTTCTTTATTAGTGCTAAATTCCTAACAGGCTAATATGAATGAGGACCTTGCCTTATTCCAAAAAGACCCTCTTAGATGTAGAGAAAAAAGTTGAGAAGGGAGAAGATAAGATAGATTTGTTGTGAGCAATTGCTTTTAAACTTATACAGAACAAACAGTGGCAAATAGAATACGTTCCCAAATAGATTTGTTTTGAGGGAGGAAGATAATAGATTTGTTCTGAGAGGGGAGTGGATAATAGATATGTTGTGAGGAATTGCTTTTACCAAACAAAATGGAATCAAATATGGAGAATATAGTTTTATAACAATCCTAAATGACATTCTTATGACCTCCAAATTCTTCTAAACTGTAGTCGAGCATCTCGGAGAATGCAAAAGATGATATATGTATAGGAAATAACATTGGTATAGCCATTAGTCAAGAACCAAAAAAACTGAATTCCAGTCTTTGTCCTAATAATATATAACTTACAGTAAACATTCTTGTTCAATTTGAAACATCTTTTGCCTCTTGCCTGATCTTTTACAAAATTTGGTCTAACTGTTTTGCACACTGCATTCTGCATAACTTTATCCAATATTTTGTTATAGTAGTTACAACATTTACTATCACCATTTTGTGCTGCTTTTGCACACTAGATTTGATTGTCTTTAATTTACTCCTGAATGTGTTGTGATGATTTTGGCTTATGTAATCTTTACAATTTTGTTTGCAAATAATGCACTTATGCTGATGTTTAAACATTAACACAACCTGTGACACCTTACTTTCAATCCATCTACTTCCGTAACTGTATATGTAGCACTAGTATTGGGTTGGGTTGGGTCGGGCTGGGTTGTGCACTACCCTGACGTGGTCCTCTACGGATCCAAATATTGGACCCAGACCCAACCCGTGAAGAACCGAGTTCGGGTCCAGGTCCTCAAAAAAAATGCTAACAGTTCGGGTCCCTTTTTTTCTGGGTCTGGGTCTTAAATATATAATCGGCCGTTGCAACGAAAGCAAACCAAAAAGTATGAGCACCAAACACCAATCGAGCAGTTATGACCCCTCCCGCCGGTCATAGTAAATAGTCTGGACCTCAAAATTATAACCCATTGCTGACATATCCAAAATAGCCCACTGTATACATCACTCGATTCACTACTACATAGTCTACTATATGGCAATGTTCCAGCCATCAATATTGTTCGCAAAAACATCACTATTGGAATATACACATAATTAGTGAATCACCCACACACTGCTTACAATAAACCTTCTTCCCCTACGCAACAACCAAAGAGCAGCAATCAACTTACAGACAACAACGAGACAGCAGCAACACAACAACAAAACAACGAGACAGCAACAATGCGACATCAACGAGACAACAACAATAGGACATCTGTTATCAGCAATCAACAACTAGCAAGACAATTACAAGGCATCATGACAACATGAAGTAATCAACATGAGCAAGATAAAGTAAAGTTTAAGTAACAAGAACAAAGATTAACTAGTAGCTGAAACACTAAATTGCAGGATCAAGTAGGAAAGATGAAGAATCGCATGTACAAAGCTAATATGAACAGTCAGTTGAGAGAAAAAGGGAATAAAATTTTGATCTATTTTATATTTCAATCTTGCAACTAAACATGAAACTACTAACATGCTATCTATAGTCATCATCATAATTAAATAAACTTATAGCCATTAAACAAAAATCAAAACTCAGTGAACACAAAACTTTTATCATTAACCATCATCATCAGTTGCATAAGATAGCAACAGTGACTTACATGAAAATTTCATACTATATTGGTGGTACATATGGTACAACAACAGAGACCAAACACCTATGTTTCAGATGTTGATGGAACAAAGCTGAAATCCTCGAGGGTTTGGTAATGCAGTGAACATCTATGATTAGGTTTCTAAATGGATATGCCTTTCATGACTTGTGTCTAGCTTCTCATGTCAACAAATGTTAGCCATTATTTGTTCCTCTTGAAAGGATCGTGAAATTAAACACTACAACTCAAATTATATATATATATAGGAAACTCTTTCATTGAGCACTCCTTTCCGTGAGCACTCGCCCTTTTAGCCATCGTATGGATGATCCAAACCGTTCACATTGATCTACACGTTTAAATTAGTCTAAATATGTAAAATCAAGTCATTTGAAATTCATTTCCTCATTCATTAAAGTGTTACAAAAATTGTATGGCTGAATATTGTTTTTTTTTATAATGACATGATGGATGGACAAATGAATTTCAAATGACTTGATTTTATATATTTAGACTAATTTAAACGTGTAGATCAATGTGAACGGTTTGGATCATCCATGCAATGGCCGGAAGGGCGAGTGCTCACGAAAATAGTTTTCAACCGAAGGCCCCCCTATATATATATATATATATATATATAGCAAACTCTACCATAGGATACATTAATGAACAAAAGGAAGTACTAGAATAAGTCTAGCTTTTTGAAAGAGATTTGAGACAGAATAATTTGAAGATGTTATACATAGGATTCAAGCAGGGTGGCTTAAGTAGAGAAGTGCTAGTGGTGCTTTGTGTGACAAACGTATATCTTTGAAGTTGAAGGAATTTTTTTTATATGACGACTGTTAGACCAGCAATGATGTACGGAGCAGAGTGTTGGGCAACAAAGAAACATGCCCAAAAAATGAGTGTAGCAGAGATGATGATGCTAAGATGGATGCGTGGTAAACAAGAAAGGATAGAATTAGAAACGAGCATATACGAGACATGCTAAAGGTAGCTTCAATCCAAGATAAGTTAAGAGAGAATCACCTCAGGTGGTTTGGACATGTCACACGTAGACCTAGTAGCGCTCCTGTTAGAAAGAGTAATTTGATAAGTATTGAAGGTATTAGGGGTAGAGGAAGACCTAAACTAACTTGGGTGGAAACGGTGAGAAACGATATGATAGCTTGTGACCTTACAGAAGATATTGCGCTAAACCGAGCAGAATGAAAAACCAGGATTCATGTAGCCGACCCCAACTAGTTGGGAAAAAAAACTTTGGAGACAGAATAATTAGAAGAATAAAATACTTCTTTTGGTGCGTGCATGAAAAACTTAACAGAGATAGATTTGTGTCACTACTCAACTTCCATTCTTTCGCCATACAAACTACAGGTTATCTGCACATGCTCTGGACATGTTTGTCCTTTCACCCAATTCCAAGAATATAAAGAAATTTTGTCATCACCATGAAGTAGATAACTGAAGTAGATAATGTTAGAGCATCCACAGTCGTTTGCTAAATACTCAAAAATTAGAAATAGCTTTAGCAATTAGGCATGCAGTCGTTCGCTAAAAACTCAAAATTTAGAATAGGGATCTACAATAAACTGCTAAAGTTAGAAGGCCGCTTAGAGGATTGCTAAATATAGAGGACAGATGATGTTAATCCGTTTGAGGTTTGGGACGGATGAAGATCATCCGTCTCAATTCGATTTTTAATAAAAATGTGAAAAATGGATGAAGTTGTTCCGTCTATTCGTTAATTTGATTTTTAATATATAAAATGAATTTATTAACTAGGTAAAGTTTATTAAAAAAAAAAAATTGAAAGTGAGACGGATGAAGTTCATCCGTCCCTCACTTTTGATAATGTACACTTACCCTTTTACCCCTAAGGATTTAACCGTTGTGTATCCAACGGCACAATGTTATGTAATTTGATTTTTTTTTAATTTTTTAAATCCAACGGCTATGCACAATTCAATTTTATTATAAAAAAAAGAAAAAAAAAATTTGAAAAGCAACAAACGGATGAAGTTCATCCTTCCATTCAATTTTGGCCTTTTTAAGCTTTGAAGGGTATTTTTGTAATTGGCCTAAAGGTGACAAAATAAAAATATATATATATATGCAAGTGAATGTGCCAGATCATCCGTCTGGCACTGTTCACCTTTTCTTTTTTCTTTTTTCTTTTTTTTTAACGGGGAAAATTTTTTTAAATAGGGACGGATGATGTTACTCCGTCCTCTACATAAAACGGATGAAGAAGCGCCGTCTTCTCTTTTTTTTAATTAAAAAAATTTAAAAAAATATTAGACGGATGAAGAAGATCCGTTTCATACTATATTTTTTTAAAAATTAGAAATAACGACTGCAGCGACATTTCCTAAATGCTAATTTTACATTGCTAAAGTTAGAATAGCTTTAGCAAACGACTGTGGATGCTCTTATATGATGTTTACTGTGCATCAACATCAGGAAGATAAAAGAACATGCACATATATCTAGATTATTAATAAAAGGATAAAATAGTAATGAAAAAGCTAGGAACTAGGAAGCGACCATTAAACACACCCCTGATCACATTATATAATATGTATAGATTTTGTAGATTCCTTCATTTGTATTTGATCTCCAATTCTCATTTTCGTTAGTTCTTACTTCGATTGAGATTTCGCTTCCTATGTGGACATATGTTGTAGCTAATAATAACAACAGATTCAAAATATAACCATGAATGAAGGGTCAATTATGACACTTCTACTACACCTAGTGTGAATTATAATACTATTTCCCTTCTTCCCCATATTGTGTAGGGCTTCTTGAGCTAGGAAAATATTCTCACTGAAGTCCTAATGACTACCTATGTTGTCATTAGTAGGTTCTTCTACTACTTCAAACGCTATACCCGTAATTGGCCCAACACAAGTTTCTAGTAGTGTAACAACTCGAAACCATCGGAAAACTATATGCTACGTGATTAAAGTGCAATTTCTAAGGATTCTAATTGTAGAAATTAGAGGATATTTAGATGGAATTAGTCTTTCTAGAGCCATTGGTTGGAGAGCGATCATAAAAGTCAATGTCACCTATAGAATTGTTGTGGATGGTAAGTCCAGCTCATGTTATCACACCCAAAAGCTCCTCAACGGTACCATATCTAATTAGCAAAAAATTGTACCATATCTACCTTTGCAAATTAAACATAAACTATTAACATGAGAAATATTAAAATATGGAAATAACGACACCTTTACAAATTAAACAAAAATTATAACATCAGTAGATAATGAAATCTAGAGAGAGTGAGACACTAAAACTTACAAAGGGAAATTGACAACATGAGTAATAACAATAAATTTTCGAGAGTGGGACCTTGACAACTTAATTAAACAAAAATTAGAACTTGAGTAAAAACAATAAAATCTAGAGAGAAATTAAAAATAAATTAAAGAAGCTACGAACATGAGCTAAAACGAAATAGAATTATTCTAAGCTTTAATTTCATATACAAGTTAGAAACATGAACAATAATATCATAAAGATTAGATATTTCTAAGCTAAAATTAAAAAGGGAGCAAACATTTGACTAAGAATAATCTATCCCTCTTTCTTTCTTGTCATCAACTCGTCTTCCTCATCACATTCTTCATCGACAAAGTCTCGTAAATCTATATCTATTACGTGTAAGTCGAGATATGAGATTCAAGCATACAAGTCCTTTACTCAAAAGTATATAAAGAGAGATTCAAATAGCATTAAACTACATTGATCATGTGACACATTTTCTCGCATCTAATCTCGAGCACATATTAAAGCTTGAATAGTGGAGCCCTTCAAGCAAGAGCGCTTATCACTCACCACTCTAGAGCCGACGCTAAATGCCGACTCATGCTAGTGTTGACACCGGAATGGTTAAAATATCACCGACCATAGATGCTAAAATAAGGTACTTCACCTCATTCACTGACCAATACTCCAAGACATTAAAGCGTTTGGCATCTGAAGTACCTGTTGAATACATGTGCAGCCATTTTAATTAAGAAAACAAATAAAATAAAATATACTTTTTTGAATTTAAAATGCATAGCACCCCTTTTTCCAAAAAAGCTCGAGCTCACTCTTGGTTGGGTAAAGATATCTTTGAAGTCTTCTTGAGTTTATAGTATGATTGCAATAGAATTTCACCATTTAAATGAGTCATGCTAGAAGACCCCTACTTTATTTGCTTGTGCACTTTTGCTAGGTACCACTTTCATTGAATAGAACTTAAACAAATCATTTAAGTTTGCTTGAACATCATCCACTTGTTGGGCTGCCCTGAAACCATGCACTTGATTTAGCATAAATGCCACAAAGTCAAACTTTCTCCTTCGATCGAAGATGACCGCTATGGATAGAGTCATGCAATAGTTGTCCCAATATTGCTTAATTTTTTTCCTCCATTCGCTCTTGAATTTTCTTGATGGTTGACCTATGCTGCTCACTTTTCAAGTGCAAATAAATCTTATAAACTTGATAAAAATTCAAATTTGATGTTTGAATATTTGAACATGAAAATTAATTTGTTGAATCATCAAACACTTTAAGAAATTAGCAAACTCTCCTAGCCATCGACCAATCTGTATCTAATGGTGGATGTTTGAGGTGCTAAATAAAATGAAAATTTTCAAATGCTTCTTTGCACTCCAAGTCCTTATCCAGTATTGTATAAGTAGAATTCCACTGTGTTGGGCATTTTATTCTTTGTTTTCTATCTTCACTCAACTTCAATTTTTTCTTACCATCAAAGTTTGCAACCTTTGCGGAGAAGAAGTGATAAGCTTAACTGTATCACGGATTTGAATAATGGAATCATCTAAGATCCTTCAACTCTTCCTTCACTGTTAAAGTTAAATTTTGAACCGAACACCTTATATGAAAATAATCACCATATTGTGTTTGAATATTAGTAGCAACAACATTATTATCCGAACAATTATCCATAACAAGAGAAAATAGTTTGTCAACCTCCCAATCTAATAAGCATGTGCTGAATGCCTCACTAAGTGTCCCCCCTCCCAAATCTCTCATGAAGCTCAATAAAATTGAGAATTTTCTTATGTAGCTTTTATTTATCATCGATATAGCAAGCCGTGAGACTCATATGCCCCTTAGTTTAGTTGTCAAACTAAATCGACCATGTGCACTAACAATTGAGTATTTTAACAACTCCTTTTCTTTTCGATATAATTTAAATCAATCTTTAGTGAATGTGACCCTTTTACACTGTTTAAATTCAGGACGTCGGTTTCCTGTCATGGTCCTAAAAGCCCAATGATCTACGGCAGAAAAAGACACTTCACACATAATAATATAAGTGCAACATCCTCTCTACTACGTTCTTGATTAAATTATATATATGTTGATTTCATTAGATGCACAAGTAGAAGAGCTAATTTGTAATTGCCCTTTAGCTCTATCACACATATTTTTCACTTTTCATGATTTGAAGTGCCTCCATATTGACGTGGTTCTAGTTTCCTAGAACAATACTTACAATAGGCCTTCTCAATTTTTGAAGCGTCATCTTTTTTGAAATGCTCAAAAACTAGGATGCCTTCTTGTTCGTTGATACAATGCTCTCATCTTCAAAAGTGTACTTGTCTGAGTGTCCTCCATTTGGACTGGAACATCAGCTTCACCTATACCTATTTGGTTAATGCTTTCCTCGGCCATGAGCATCAAATTGAAAATTTTTTTAAAAAAAACAAAAACAAAAACAAAAACAAAAGAACACAATTTAAATAGCATGAAGTCAAATACTCAATTATACATATGACTGATAATGAACATTCAATTAGATAATAAACTAGCTTGAATTATAGAGCTACTAGTAATCAAGCAAATATTAGTTCAACTTTGCAAAACACGTATACATTTTTCAAGCACCACATATTGGACATGGCAGTGAGTCAATTACTGAATTGCATATGCTATTAATCTAAGTAGAAACATAATTTTAGAAATAGTCAGGACAATGCAATCATTAAACGAAAGAAAATTAACAAAACTAGCAAATTTGCACCTTTCCTCATTTCAATTAACAACAATATTAGGAATTTCAACTAGAAAATTATTGTTATAAGTTAAATTATTGAAACAAACCAAATGGAATAGTCTGATTCAATTTGTATGATCACAAATTCCTAATACAAATGCAATAATTTATAAATCTCATATTTATAAACCCATTACTTTCTCAACAGAACTACACAACGGATGAATAAGTGCTTGAAACTAGTCGCAGTACAGATTAATCCTATCACCTGTATATATTCAAAGAATTTTTTAAAAATACAATCCAATCTTCAATCATCCATCAAAAATCAAATTAAAATTCCCACAAAGCACCTACACAACACCTAAAGGGGAGTGAGAAAGGGAAACTAGGGCATACCTGGTGGTGAACTTGGGTTGCAGCGTTGGAGAGATTGGAAGCACTACTTGGGTCATCGATTCTGGGGGTTTTGAGAGAGACCGAGGTGCCGTGGTTGGAGAGAGATGGTTTTGGAGAGAGGTTGGAGTGAGGAGTGAGAGGATGGCCAGATGAACGAAGGGTGAGAGTAAGATGAACCGAAGAGAGGAGCGGCGAAGAGATGAGAGGAAGATGAACCCTAGATCTGGAAAAAATATTCCCGACTCGCCTCCCCTTTATTTCCTATATGTTTATTAAATATATTTTCTATTTATTATAAATATGTTTCTGGTACGGGTACGGGTCTGGTCGTTTCGGGTCAGGTCCTTTTAAGCAATACTTGTATTTTTTTTGGGTCCGGCTCCGGGCCCGTGGTCGAGTCCATTTTGAGCGGACCCAGACATGACCCGAAAATGTCAACGGGTCCTAGTTTAGGACCGCAATAGATCGGGTCATTTCTGGTCCAATGCCGGGTCCGGGCCGGTTCCGAGTAACAAGGTTTTTATGACAATGCTACGTATATGATTGTAGTTATTTTTCATGCTTACCGAAGTTCACTTCATGGCTTGATTCACATGTTTCTTTCATATTTGCAAACAGTTTTAAACTGCACTCTCCCATTATCACTGAGTTTAAGACGCTCATTCAGTGCAACCACCATAAGCCAGTTGCCTAACATAACAGATCCTGACATAGCATCTGCATTTAAGGATTTAATGGCTATGAGCTGGGATGAAATTCCAGACTCCATGGTCAGCAACACAAAGAAGGCTCTATCTAAAGCTACCGATGATAAGGCTGGCCAGGAGGCATTGGCAAATGTTTTTCGTGCAGCTGAAGCTTCAGTAGAGTTTGGTTCCGTTTTAGTCTCTCTTAGGATGGCTCTAGATGATCTTAGTGGTTTGACTGGTGAGGTGTGTATCTTTCACTTAGCTGAATTGTAGATGAAGTTTTTTTATCTCCTCAAAAATATATTTTAAAATTTTATTCTCATTGGTTTTTTTGGTAGAATGTTGGGCGCTTGCCAGATTATCTCGAAGAGGCCATGAAAGCTGCATACAACCGCTATGTGACTTATCTAGATTCATTTGGTCCAGATGAGACCTATCTGCGTAAAAAAGTTGAAAATGAGTTGGGAACAAAAATGATTCACTTGAAGATGAGATGCAGCGGCATTGGTTCTGAGTGGGGAAAGGTAAGATTATTTTTAATAATGCTTTTGGTTAGTATGTTTTTTTCTTTCCCAAAACGAACAATTGAATAATGTCTATAGTTTTGTTTTTGTTCCTTGGAAATATCATGCATGTGTGTGTGTATATATATATATATATGTGTGTATATATATATATATAAGCAATGCTCCATTGCAAACTACTGAAGCCGTTGTTGGGGAACAACGACTTCAGGCTTAATATAATTTAAGCCATTGTTGGACTCTAACAACGGCTTAGGTTTATAACCTAAGCCGCTGTTGAGAACGACTTTAGTGGTTTGCATACCCGTTTGCACGGACCCATTTGCAATGGAGCATTGCCATATATATATATATATATATATATATATATATATATATATATATAGCTTAATATAATTTAAGTCGTTGGACTCTAACAACGGCTTAGGTTTATAACCTAAGGCGCTGTTGAGAATGACTTCAGTGGTTTGCATACCCGTTTGCACGGACCCATTTGCAATGGAGCATTGCCATATATATATATATATATATATATATATATATATATGAGAAATGCTCCATTGAAAACGGGTCTGCTTTCACATACCCGTGAAAACAGCGATCCTGGCCGTTGGATCGCTCTTGATCGTGATCAACGGATCATATCGAGCCCGACCATCACCCATCTCACTTAAGTGGTGGAGGGGTAATTTGGGAATTTCGTCCCAAATAACTCTTTGCCTCATTCGCTCTAAAAAAATTGAAGGAACCTAGGCCGTTGTTTGAAACAACGGCATAGGTTATAAAAAAATTGGCCTTTTATAACCTAGGAACAATGGCCTAGGCTATAAAATTTCGTTGTTTCAAACAAACTAGGCTATAACCTAGGCCGTTGTTGGGAACAACAGCCTAGCTTATAAAAGGCCGTTGTTCCAAACAAACAACGGCCTAGGTTCATTTAATTTTTCAAACCACGGCCTAGGTTCATACAACCAAAGCGAGTCTGTTCACAGACCACAGACCTGTTTTCAATGGAGCATTTCTCTCTCCTCTCTCTCTCTCTCTCTCTCTCTATATATATATATATATATATATATATATATATATATATATATATATGGGTAAAAGGGATATGAGAAACCTTCTCATTTAGTAAATGAGCAAGTGATTATGTGGCATACATGTGATACATTGGACAACTAATCCTTTTAAGGATTTTCCAATCACATGCATGCCACATCATCAATTGCTTATTTACTAAATAAGCAAGTTGCTCATACCCCTTATTCCTTATATATATATATATATATATATATATATATATATATATATATATATATATAGGAAAGTCTTCCGTTGTGCACCACCTATGGTGCACACGGCGTGTGCACTTGGCCTTTCCGCTTTCGTATCGACGATCCGAACCATTCACATTGATATACACATCTAAATTAGTCTAAATATGTAAAATCAAATCATTTGAAATTCATTTGCCCATCCATTGAAGTGTTACTAAATTGTATGGCTGAAAATCATTGTTTTTTATAGTCACATGATGGATGGGCAAATGAATTTCAAGTGATTTGATTTTACATATTTAGATTAATTTAGATGTGTAGATCAATGTGAACGGTTCGGATCGTCGATACGAAAGCAGGAAGGCCGAGTGCACACGGAGGGGTGACAATGGAAGATTTTCCCATATATATTTCAGATCGTCGATACGAAGGTGGGAATGCCGAGTGCACACACTGTGTGCACCATAGGTGGTGCACAAAAGAATATATATATATATATATATTGTAATTTCAAAGGCCTTGGTCTCCACTGGCTATAACTTCATTTGATGGGAAGCACAATTGATGAGGAGTTCATAATGCCTATAATTTATCAATTAAATTTCTATAAGCTGAGTCAATTCTGACTGAACCATATTCAGATCTTCCATACTCCTGGGGATACTTGAGTTGAGCTCTTCACATTGGAGTGCTTTAATATACTTGTTATTCCTTTTGTATTCAACTTCTGCTAACCATAATGTACTTGTTATAGGATGGCTTTTGGCCTTATAGCTGTCATGCTCGTGATACATCGAATCACTCACTGATTAATCTACGACTATCGAACTATATCAAAACAACACATTAGCTTATGTCCCTGCATTTTCACAGATTAGGTGTTTTGTAATTATATATTGATATGTCTGCATTGATTTCTGCAATTTTTATTATTTAAACGTAAAAGATTTTGATTATCAAATCTTTTTTGACCTTGTTCTATGTATAGAAGAATACATTTTTGTTTAATTAAGAAATAATTGCATTTTGAATACTATTCACCATTTGAAATTTGCAGGTTACCCTTCTTGGTACCTCTGGTATATCTGGGTCCTATGTCGAACACAGAGCTTAATACAATTGAGTTCTCATTATGTCTGATTTGTCCAAATGGATTTGTGAACAGTCTCTCCCTTACATTTGAAGCTGGGTTTTCTTGGTTAATAATTCAGTTTGTTTGCTAGTAAAGTTTTCCAGTTAATGCTTGGAGCTAAGACACTTTTAATGAATAATATTGCTCTTAGTGTAGAGTTTTGTAAGATGCGGCAAGAAATTGCTATCTGTAATGGAGAAAGCCATCCTGGTACTGTTTTGTGTTTAACAGTGTTGTATGCATTTTGTGCGAAGGTGAAAGTAGCTCAGTAGTATCGTGTATTGGATATATCCCGGCTTATTTAAGGTAATCAGTCTCCTTTTCTTTTGATTCCGGCATTCCAACTCGTTGTAGACATGGTGATATCATTGTTTCACGTTATATGCTTGAAAGTAGTTCTGTCGGGATCAAGCTAGATCCAGTTGATAGATGTTAATTAATCTGATGATGTACATAACTGCATCTGCTTTATCGTCTTGTGTTTTATGATGTAATGATGTGCATCAATCTGATGATGCAGATAACTGCATCTGCATCATCTACATATGTTTTGTGATGTAAAAAGCATTCGACGGTTTGGGTCACTGTTTTAAATTTCCTCCGATACGGCCGAAATTTCGGCCGATATTTCGTTTCGGCTAGCTTGCCGATACGAAATCACATATTTTATACTCTACATCGTTTTGGACCGAAATGTGAAGATTTCAGCCGAAATTACCGAAATATCGGCCGAAATATTATCGAAATTGGCAAAATATTAGCCGAAATAGACACAAATGTTATTGTGAATATATTAAAAATTTTTGTTTTACTTTTTGCATATATGTCTTTCAATATATGACCTTAAGCTAAAATAATGTGAGGATTCAGTATCGCTATTGTTTGTATATATGCAAAGTCAAGTAAGTTTATTAACTAATAAATTTTTTCTAATCAATTCAAATTCAATTTAGTTATGTACTTATATCACATTCTCTTCTATATTATTGTTAAATTATACAAAGATTTACCGTAATTGATTCATGTCATTAGTTACATTATACAATATTTTATATGATAAATAATATGTAGGACATATTATATCTTATTTAGTAACAAAAAAAATATTTATTGAGTATAGGAAATGAACATCCGATATAATCACATTTTCCCGAGATCTCCTCCGATATCTCCGATTCGATACGAAACACCCCTTGCCGAGACGAGTCCGAAATCCGAGATTTAAAACCATGGTTTGGGTTATGCAAATGGGGTGAGGTTTACTGCCATAGACCTCAACTATTGTTTTCTCTGAATATATTAGAGATACTGCAGTATATTGACTTAGCAAAAGCACTGAATTATATGGTTATGATCACCCAGCTACCCCTTCACTACTGTATACTGGGTACATGCTCTTAGACCATTGTTAGCCAACAAAAACTTGCTGGTACAACACAAAATTTGTATGTACTGCTTGGTGGCTTCATCCACATAGAATGTGATGAGCTTCGCCAAGACAACCACAACTGTTAGGTAAAAGTTGCAAACAGCTAATGTTAGGTAAAAGTAGCAACATTTCAAAATACGAACTTTCTCACTGTGCATTGTAAGTCTATTATCTACTATTTCTTTTATATATCTATATAATAAAACACAAAGAAAGCTATCAAGTGGCTCTCCTTCAATCTCCTTAGAATCAAAGGCCCAGATCTAATCTTACAAAATATATTTTTCTCCCAAAACTCAAATTCAAAAACAACTCATTTATTTATTTAATTATTTAAATCCCCCCCCCCCCCCCCCCCCCCCCCCCCCCCTCCTCTCTCTCTCTCTCTCTCTCTCTTTATATTTTTATATATCTTAAGCTAATAGGCCTACCAGATCTCTTCTTTTTCTATTTTGAAATAGAGAAAGGAAAGCAAAAGTAGGTACTGACACGTGCAGTCCACACCAATTGTCAAAATAGAATTAATTCCAAAAATACCAAAAAAAACATTTCCTCTTCCACATCTTCCCAAAACCCACAAACCCTAACTCTCCCTACCCCAAAACCCACCCACATCTCCTCAATCGTCTGTCCCTACCGCCGCCCGCCGTCCACCCCGCCCATCTCTACCCTCCATTGTCGCCGTCCGTCGTCGATCCCGCCCCGACCCTGCCATCTCTGCCCTCCATCGTAAGTTTCCCTTATATTTAAGATTTTTCTATCTTTCTCTAAGGCTCCACA
Organism: Hemerocallis citrina; assembly: GCA_017893485.1. Classification (NCBI taxonomy): domain Eukaryota; kingdom Viridiplantae; phylum Streptophyta; class Magnoliopsida; order Asparagales; family Asphodelaceae; genus Hemerocallis; species Hemerocallis citrina. Next base: position 289,068,902 of record CM030363.1, read on the forward strand.
GTTCCCTTCTAATTATTGTCATAAACTTTTCTGTAATTTGTCTTATCTGTTTGAGAAAATGTTTGAATTTTGTTGTCCAGACTCCAGATTTTAATAGCCCTCCAGTTTGAGATTTTGTTGTTGGTTTTACTAGCCTTCGCAGGTTTTATTACTTCAGTGTAAGCAGTTTCATCCTGTTCTTTTGTCATGTGTAGTAATTGATCGATCTTATCAGTTCAGATCATTGCAAAGTATTGTACAGGTTTTGGCAGGGAAGAAGTTGTGAATGAGCTGAATCAACGCTAACTGCATTTTCTGATTGGTCAGTGCATTGAAATGTTCATTGTTGCATCTCTTTTGAACTATTGTTAATGAATCTATCTTCTTGTCTGATAATTTGTTGGAGTTGCTGCATCTATTGTGTGTTTGTTTATAACTATCCAAGTGAGGTGTATATATTAGAACATTGTTGAGGGCTGAGCCCATGCAATTCAAGTGTTTTATTCAAGTGTTTTACATGATAATTGTAGTCCAAAGTCTCACTTTACCCCCTCTTTAATATTCTCCAGTTGTCATCTTTAAGTGGAATTGGTATGAAAGAAACAGAGATGAAATCATGCTCAACCTTCAATTACAGATATACATTGTTTTGAAAGCCATCAAAATATTTTACGCTTACTCTTCAAACACTCATAAAATAAGATGATTACAGTTTCACATTCTATAATCGAATACAATCAGCAGTTTTTTTGGGGCATGGTGTTCGAAATACAATTGACTACTCTCTTTTAAACCCATTTTTTTAAAATCAGCATTTATTATTGGCAACTTTACCTTGAACAATTGCCACTTCATTCAATTTATTTTTGTACGCATATGTTTTGGTTTGAGATAAAAAGAAGGGTGATTTGTACGCAGGTCATACCGTTATAATTCTTTCGTCTTCCCTCTTTATCACTTTGAAAGGTTTCTCTATGCTTCTTTTATACTCGCACAGTCTTCGAGCTACCAAACTGTTGCTTTATTTGTCTTCGGCCACCATCTCTCGATCTCCGTACACCTTTGTTTTGGAATTCATCTAAAGAAAGATGAAATATGGAAGGAGATGAGATGAGTCTTTTATGTACTCAATGAAAGAAAATCTAACAAAATGACTTTTTAATGAGAATATTTAGCAAGAAAAATTTCACATTTTATCAAATTTCTCATTTTAAAAAAAAGTCTTTGTATTCTACTTTTAATTTATAATGTTGTAATTTTAATTGAATTTTAACTATTATAGTATATCAATGCTTTTTTTTTGTTGCTAGAATGAAAAATATACAACTAAAAGAATGCTCTTTGTCAAAGACTATCGCAATTGTGGGGTTTATGACTTTGTCATGTCGTTCGGATATGATTAAGTTCCTTATACTCATAATCTTTTAGTGCAACGCCGATGACATTTCAATTAGCATGTTTAATTTAGGAGAACCAAATATAACGAGTCAACTAGATGAAAATGAAATTGGAATTTCAGAATATGAGTGACTTTTTAACATCGAAAACTTAGATGTCGATCAATTAAAATATACTATGTGTCTGCAATTTTTTTCTTAACCGAAAATAAATTGGGCATTTCTTAAAAATATGGACGTAACAAATGATCATTCATTGTGATGACATAGTTTAAATTATTGCATGTTTCAGAATATTTAGTAAGAAAAATTCCACATTTTATCAATTTTCTCATTTTAAAAAAAGTCTTTGTCTTCTACTTTTAATTTATAATGTTGTAATTTTAATTGAATTTTAACCATTATAGTGTATCAATGTTTTTGTTGTTTGCTAGAATGGAAAATATACAACTAAAAGAATGCCACCTTTGTCACCGAGGTATCGATTTCGTTCCCAAAATTTTTAAAAATTATTATTATTATTATTTTTAAAAAAATTGGGGGATAATTTTGGAAGAACCTGACCCTAATTTGAGTTTGTTTAGTTTTGATGTAATTGCGTCGTCGTCCTATTAATTATTTAATTTCCCCTTTCATTTAAAGTAGTAATTGTTGAGATTTATTTTGAGTTTCTTGAAGTTGAGGTTGAGTAGCATCTTTCTTGAAGTGTTATGTTTATTTTTTGACTAAAAGTAAGCATTGAATTATATATTATATATCTTTGATAATCTAAAAGTTAGGATCCATTTTAATTTCGTTCTTTTTTTTAGTATGAAATAGATTTGGTATGTTTAATGTAATTGGGCGTAATCTTGAATAATTTGATGTACCCTGCATTTGTCATAAGATTTATGCAATAGTATATTAGCCTTCATAGTGTGTTCAAATGTTTACTATACATATTGGAATTGCAGTTTGATTATTACTTTTAATGAAGTAATATGGATGTACCATGTATTAAGGACTGACATCGAGTATGAGTTTGTTCAGCTAGCTGAATAATGTCTCACAAATACCCTGTATTAATATGTTGTGTTTAGTGTTCTAAAAGTCACTAAGCGATAGTAGGGCTGCCGATGAGGGCACACCGCCTAGATAACTTCTAGAATCAAAAACGATGAGGGCACACCGCCTAGATAACTTCAGAAATCAAAAAAACGCCAGAGCTGTTCACAACAGGTTCTCCCTCTCTTATTTCGATTTCTTTATTTTTTATTAGCATTATTATTTTTTATTTCTTTAATGATCATGTTCTTTCTTTTTTTCAATTTTGGAGATTAGTTTTATGTTTTTGATGAAGCTGAACAACGAGACAGACTTGATCGAACTCAAGAATGTCATTGCTGTTCACGGCAGGTCTTTTTTCGATTTTTCGATTTTTCATTAGCATTATTATGTTTTATTTCTTTAATTTTCGTATTCTTTTTTCAGTTTTGGGAATGAGTTTTAGGTTTTTGATGAAGTTGAACAATGAGACGGTCTCGATCGAACTCAAGAACGTCACTGCTGTTCACGGAAGGTATCTCTCACTTCTTTAGATTTTTTAATTTTTTATTAGCATTATTATGTTTTATTTATTTAATTTTTGTGTTCTTTTTCCAGTTTTGGGATGAGTTTTACGGTTTTGATGAAGTTGAACAACAAGACAGTATCGATTGAACTCAACCACGTCACTGCTGTTCACTGCAGGTATCTCCCTATCTTCATTGATTTCTTGATTTTTAATAGTATTATTATGTTTTATTTATTTAATTTTTGTGTTCCTTTTTTAATTTTGGAGATGAGTTTGAGGTTTTTGATGAAGTTGAACGATAAGATGGTTTTGGTCGAACTCAAGAATGTCACTGCTGCTCACAACACCATCATAGGTACCTTATCACCCTTTTTTTTCCCTCTAATTTAGGCTTTTGTAGTTAATATTTTTTGTTAGAATTTGTAGATAATCAGTAACTTATGAGTCTGTCAAACTTATTTTAGGTTGTGCAATTTGCACAGGGCAATACTAGTATGTATATATATATATAAAGAGAGAGAGAAAAAAAAGTGAGCCTCATATAGAGAAAAGTGAGCTTCATATGTTTATCATGCTAATGGATATATATATATATATATATATATATATATATATATATGGAAACATGAACTTTTATTTACAATTAATTATTGTCATACTATTCAAACTTCAGCTACATAATTGTTGATTTACTGTTTACAAGGTTTTTCATATGCTGTATCGTTTTGAAGACGTGCCATAGGCACGTTGTAGCGCCCCGAATTTCTAATATAATATTTTAGAAAATACGTTGCACAATTTCCAGCATCAACTTCAATGTAATAGTACACATAGCCCAAAAACACAGATAATTTTTATTTCAACTTTTATTACAACAATCATTTACAACACAGCGGAATACAAAACACCTTGAATTACAAACTTTCTTTTTACAACACTTCTTTTACAAAATTTATACAAAAGCTCTATTACATCAATATATCTCAAGCATCCAAACCCCAAGCTTTAAGCAACAACCTGTAAAACATGAGGCTAGAGATAATCCCTAACCCCCAAAACTAAAGGGGTCAGCCATAAAGGTGTGAGTGACATAAAAACAAAGCAACATAATTATATCATAAAACATAAAGTCATCCACAACATGTATCATCGGCAGGAATAAAGGAATGAGAAATAACAAATAAGTAAAGCATGAAAATATCAAGAAATATAAGATAGTAGATAGTAATACATGAAAACATCAAGTGATTCTAGACTAAGTGTCAAGTGTAAGAAAAATAGGAAAACACAAGCATGAAACCAAGTCAAGAAAACACAAACTCTATATGCTGACTCTCTAATGCATACTTGTCGAATTCTATGCATTCCATAGTACATAGGTCCGGTGCAAGCCCTTAACGTTCTCCACTTTATAGGGATAACCCCTCACTATGCAACTAATCCTACTACGGTGATGGAAAACAAGATCCAGAATACTCCTCGAATAGGCACCACAGCACTCGACGCGCAAGCATCATGTAAGATAGCTCAAAAACAACCGGAGAATCATCTCCTAAACCCGTGTACCCCACGAATAGGCTTGCAAGGCCCTCGACGTGCAGATACACTAGGTACATTCTGTGAATAGGCCTGCCGATTCTCGACACGCGAATGCACCCTGCATGCTCCGTGAATAGGCCTGTAGACCCTCGACATGCGAACACACAAATGTCCTCTCAAGACATAACAACAAACAATCCTGGAATGCATCCGTTGGACTAACATAAACCATGAGCCTATACTTACGTTTCCCAAGTTCCATCACATCCCCACTAGTGGCTGTCCTTAAGTTGATTATTATTAAGCCACAAAAATCCCATCTCTAGAGTTAGTGTATCCTGCCGGACTTAAATACTCAACAACAACTAAACCAAGACCCCCCAGGTCTAACTCAACAAATCTCAACTGCCGGTACCAGGACTCCCACTCAACTCCTAGAGATCTCAACAAGACCAATATCCACAAATTCATCGTCAAAACGATCATAGGGAGAAACCTCTCTAATCAACAAAACCCAAATCTTTATAAAATTCCAGAATCCAAATCCAACAATAATATATCTTGAAAACATATGTTCTATAGAACCAATAATATTTAAAATAGTAAGTTATAGATCCAAAAGCGTTTATAGAATCAACCATTTTAAAGAACACCTGGAAAACTCAAGAAAGCATCAGCATCAGTCGACTGTCCAAAGCGAAGATCGAACATTTTTAAGAAAATAATTCTAAGTGTTGACGGTCGACTGTAAAATACATCAGTCGACTATCCAGAAAGAGAATTCCATGATTTTAAGAAAATAATCTAAGTGTTATAAGTCGACTATAAAACTATCGGTCGACTGTCCAGAGAAAAATCCAATAATCTTTTAAGAAATAATTCTAAGTGGTACCAGTCGACTGTCCAGAACGAAATTTCAAGAAACACTAGAGAACATAGCAGCCGGGTTGTGTCGGTCGACTGAGAAGTCATACCAGTCGACTGTCGACCTACAGACTGTATACTTTTGGTTGTGCACATTTCAACCGATACGTAGTTTTACTTTATGAAAATAATTTCTACAAAATCATATTTCTGATATGATTAAATACAACTTATAGGATATACAAAGATCCATAAAAACCAATCAAAACCACTTGAATTGATAAAATAGCCTTTTGATGAACTTCTTCAAAATAAAACATGAATGCGTGCATATGTCAAAATTAGAGTTTTTAAGAATCAATCATATATCGAAATAACTTTGTTTTATATTCCAACCCTTATCAGTACCAAAATAAGTTGAGACATAGTAAAATCCTTTGAAAACGCATAAAACTCAATTTCTTCTTAAACAACAAAATACGATATTTATGAAAAACGTTTGTGCATACTTGTGCACCAAAACCAAAAGAACTTCACAAATCTATAAACTAAAATAACAAAATCTTCAGATTTAAAACTTAGCAATTGAGTAAATCCAAATTCAAGTAAAGTCTTTCACAAAATCACAAATCCCCAAATTTAATCAAAATGTATAAATCCCCAAATTTAGTCATCACAACTCAAATCCTCAAGACATAGTCTTTTAATCCATAACTCATTCTCAAAATTCCTCAAACTCAATCTCAACTATTCTCAATAGTTAATTCATGAACAAAACAAATTTATCATTAACATGGCCAAGTTGCATTCATCCAACTCACCAATAGTCCAAAAATCTCATCTTTAACCAATTAATGCATAACATCCGTCATACTCAATCAAATCAGCAATCATCCAAAAGAAATAGCCTACTCAAAATTTATATTAGGTTCTCCTACAATCCAAAGTTATCCACATGCAATTCTACTCACAACAACTAGGGTTCTTCTCAAAGATCCAATTTTATCATCCATCCAACATACATATTCATACCAAACCCTAGCATGCTTTCTAATAGATGAAATTCGACATCCAAGATCAATCAAAACATTCATATCATTTGCATACAACATACACAAATCAAAGAAAACAAATAAGTCACTCACCTTGTTGGAGAGATTAAACAAATATATCAAAGCAAGACGAAGAATCCCTCCTTTGCAAAGAATCCAAGATCTCCTCTTAAATCTCCAAGAAAATAAAAATAATAAAACCTTTGTGTTGTGCAGCGAAAGACGGCTGCACTTCACCTTTTAAATAGGCCGGAAATTGAAGGATTAGGGTTTTGAACATATTTGCAAAATAATCCTTTAACAAATTATTACTTTACATATATAAACCTTTCTTTATAAAGTAGTTAAAATAAGTTAAATAAATTAAAACCAAATCAAATTCTTTTACTACTGAGTTGTCCAGCAATCCAGCACAGCCCATAAATAAGGAAAATTCGGATATGTACTCAGGGTGGCAATTTTGCACAAAATTCCTTCTTTTTTGTAATATTTACAAATACATCATAAAATGTTTGTAAAAAATCCAAAAATTTAGAAATAATATCTAATAATACATATTATATTTTTCAATTAAAATATCTGACTTTTACTTTCCAGGAAAATATTTGCACAAGATCCAACATAAATTCCATATTTACAAAAACACCATATTTGTTTAAATCTTTACCAAATCGACTCTAAATAAAATTTAAATATATTTTAATTTCAACGATGACCATGGAAAGCCCAAAAATCAGTAAAAACGAAATTTCATTATTTATTTGAGATCATAACGGCTTTTTACATAAAAGCCTCTCTCTTTCGAGTTATTTATAAAAATAGTTTCTTTACTCAGAAAAATCCCAAAATTTAGAATATACTCTATTATAAGTAGGAGAATTTATTAAAAATATAAAATTGGATATTTACACCAAAAATATTTGCACGTGTTTCGCATGTGTAAAAAGATAAATCTTCAGAAAAATATTTATTAATTCTCCAAAAATTATTTTAATTCATTTATAAATCTTTAAAATTATATTTAAAAATATGGGGTACTACACACGTGACCACGGGCAAATCTAGTCTATATAAATCACAAGGTAATTTAAAAAAAAAAAATAATAAATCAAGTGAGTCCCCTTTAATTGAAATAAAATCAATGATTCATATCCACCCTTTCAAAAGACATTCCCCCTCAGTCTAATTTTTTTTCCCAAACATAAATCTTTCTCTTTCTCTCTCTCTCTCTCTCTCTCTCTCTCTCTCTTTCTTCACTAATAAAAAAAGGGAGCTACAAAATCAGACATTTCTCAACAGTTGAATGGTTAGTACTAACACTAGCATTTTGGATTTTTTTCTTTTAACTTTTTTATGTGCTTTGTCTACATTTTCTTTATGTGTTTACATAGCTTTTTATATGTGCATCTTTTACAAAGATGCGTCGTAGACACGTGTCCACGGGCAAACCTAGTATATCTCTAATATTATAATGGGAGAGTTGAGGTTGTTATTTGTATGCATTCAACCATTTAATCTTAACCACTCATTTACTCAACTGTTGTTAGTTACCATAATACCCTCAAAGTTCAAATTTATTTACAACATAATTATTTACCATTCATTTTTAAATGAGAGTTATATTAACCATTCATTTACTCAACTGTTGTTAGTTACCATAATACCCTCAAAGTTCGAATTTATTTACAACATAATTATTTACAAAAGTATCACTCATATAAAATAAAAGTTTGTGCCACTAGGGGTAATTTGTAAAGAGTATGTATGAGTAAAGGGAGGTCTCAGGTTCGAGGCCAGATTACGTATTATTATTTACTTTATAAAATAAATAAAAAAATTAATTAGAATGTACATCGCACGTGCAGGTTACTAATATATATAATCCAACATAACTTTCTATATTTCGTAGGGAACACAATTATTGGGAGTTTCTGGTAAAGAGGGATGCATAGACAACAACGCTTAAGAGCATCTGTAGTTGTTGGCTATTTTGTCAAAATTTCAAAAAAATGGAAATTTTAATGCTGCAGCTGTTGGCCAAATACCCAAAATTTGGGTTTTTGATGAATGGTGGTATACCAAATATGGCAGATGAAATGACTATTTGGAAAAAAAAATAGCCAACGAAAGATGATTTTTCGTTCGTTTGATCGGACGAAAAATCCTTTCGTCGCTTATTTTTTTTAATTTTTCCCCATCGGATGGTAAATAATTTACTGTCCCAAAAATTGCGTAATTCTCGGACAATGGATTATTCCCCATCCGTGATTTTTTATTTTTATTTTTAATTAAAAAATGGTCAGACGTGGAGATGAAGCCTCGTCCGTTCCAATTAGAAAAGAAAATCAGAAATGTGCTGGGACGAGAGATGAAATTAATTAGGATTAAAAGTTTTTTATATTTTTTAAAAAAATTACAACGAACCGGAAATGATTTCCTGTCCGTTCGATTTTTTTTTTTAATTTTTTACATCGGACGGAAAATAATCTTCCGTCTGAAATTTTAAAAAATCCAAAAACCTAATTTTTGGCCTTCGACAACTGCAGTGCAAAGCCATTTTTTTCATTTTCATTCGTCAAATACCTAAATTTGGATCTCCACGACTACAGATGTTCTAACTACCCATTTTCGCTCTCTCTCGATCCTGGCCCAACAAAAACAGAGCTATAAATGGGCCTCAATAGACCGACAAAGGATCGCAGCCCAAAAAGTATTGAAATTCGATTCCGAACACTGATTGGTGCGTTTAAAAATCAATCACCGCTGCGCTCGCTGACCAAAAATTTTTAAAAATCGCTTTTGGGTCTTTAAACAGCGGATAATTGGTCTCTTGTTCTCACCGCCAGTGACCATAACGCAAGTTTACATTTTTTCTTAGCCCCTGTTTTCACTAAAAAATTCTCTTTGTAGAACATAAGAAAAAATTAACATACAAAATTCCTGATTAAGAAATCCCTAATATTTTAATTGGAGAAGAGGAGTTGTCATTTGTAAATCTATTAATACGTGTAACACACGTGTACTATTATCAGGGAGGTCTTAGATTCAAGCCTAGACTACATCTGAATTTTTATTTTAAAAAAATATATATTTATTAAGACGTGCATCGCACATGTAAATTATTTGTCTTCAATAATTGAAGGACTGCTCATGTCATTATTAGAGCACCCGCACCAATCGGATAGCTGTTTGGGTTGTAATTTTAAATTGTAGCAACCTAAAAGACAACTTTTCTAAAAAAATGAGAGGTTATTCTACACCCATGATTGTCATTTGGATATATATATATATATATATATATATATATATATATATATATATATATATATATATATATATATATATAGGGTAAAAGGAATATGAGCAACTTGCTCATTTAGTAAATGAGCAATTGATTATGTTGCATGCATGTGATACATTGGACAACTAACTCTTTTAAGAATTTTCCAATCAGATGCATGCCACGTCATTAATTGCTTATTTACTAAATGAGCAAGTTGCTCATACCCCTTTTTCCCATATATATAGACACACTTCCATTGCAAATGCAAAAGTTGTGCAAACGCGTGTAAACCACTTAACCCGTCATTGCCAATGACGGATTAAGTGGTTTGCACGTTTGCAAACGCTACAATAGCGTTTGCAATGGAAGAAAGCTCATATATATATATATATATATATATATATATATATATATTGAGGAAAAGAGAAAAATGTGTGGTGATGGAATATTGGACAATGCCATTTGGGTTGCCAAATTTGAGAGAAAAAAGGCTAAATTTGAATGGAAAAAAAAAACACTGAAGTATTGGTCATTTTAAAAAACCACACTAAACTTTTTTTATTAAAAAAAAACCGCACTGTTATAAAAAAGGGTAAATTTAAAAAACCCCACTGAACTTTGGGCCATTTAAAAAAAACCGCACTAAGTTTTTTTATTATTATAAAAAAACTGCACAAAAGTCTAGTTTAAAAAAAGGCTATATTTAAAAAAAACCCACTGAACTTTGGACCATTTAAAAAATCCGCAGTAAGTTTTTTTTCATTAAAAAAAAGGCACAAAACTATAGTTTAAAAAAACACACTTTAACGGAGTTAGGTTTCCATTAGGTTTAGTTTTAAAAAACCACATTCATCTTTCATTTGTGTTTAAAAAAATATCACTTAATTAATCAAATGTTTAAATAACCCCCCCCCCCCCCCCCCCCCCCCCCCCCCCGAACTAACCCTAACCCTAACCATAACCATAACCATAACCCTTACCCTAACTCTGTCAGTGTGTGTTTTTTTAAACTTTTGTGCGATTTTTAAATAATAAAAAAACTTAGTGCGGTTTTTTTAAAATGGCCCAAAGTTCAGTGGCTTTTTAAATTTAGCCTAAAAAAAACACACACTGACAGAGTTAAGGTAAGGGTTAGGGTTAAGGTTAGGGTTAGTTCAGTGGGGTTTATTTAAACACAAATAAAAGATGAAAGTGGTTTTTTTAAATTTAGCCTAACGAAAACCTAACTCCGTTAAAGTGAGTTTTTTTAAACTATAGTTTTGTGCGGTTTTTTTAAAATGGCCCAAAGTTCAGTGTTTTTTAAAAATATAATTTAGCATATTAAAAAAATTCACATTGACGGAGTTAGGTTTCCGTTAAGGTTTATGTCAAAAAACTACATTTATCTTTCATTTGTGTGTAAAAAACATCATTTAACTAATCAAATGTTTAAAAAATGCTCACTGAACTATTACATCAGTGCAACGCAGGAGATATAAACCCTAACAGAAGTTAACAACGTCAATGTGGGTTTTTTGATAGGCAATATTTTAAAAAAACCCATTGAACTTTGGGCCATTTTAAAAAAACCACACCAAGTTTTTTTTTATTATAAAAACCGCACAAAACTTTAGTTTAAAAAAACTCACTTTAACGGAGTTAGGTTTCTGTTAGGGTAAATTTAAAAAAAAACCACTTTCATATTTCATTTGTGTTTAAAAAAATTCACTTAGCTAATCAGATGTTTAAATAAACCCCCCTGAACTAACCCTAACCCTAACCCTAACCCTAACTCTGTGAGTGTGTATTTTTTTGAAGTTTTGTGCGGTTTCTTTCTAAAAAAAACTTAGTGCGGTTTCTTTCTTAAAAAAACCTAGTGGCCCAAAGTTCAGTGGGGTTTTTTTAATTTAGCCTAACGGAAACCTAACTCTGTTAAAGTGAGTTTTTTTAAATTTAACATAACGAAAACCTAATCCCGTTAAAGTGAGTTTTTTTAAAATATAGTTTTGTGCGGTTATATAAAAAAAACTTAGTACGGTTTTCTCACGCCCTGCTTCCAAAAAACATGGAATACAAGCGCGTGACAAAGCCCAACGAATGATTTTCATCATTCATGAGCTGTAGGATCGACTCAGCATCATAACAGAATATAACAAAAAGTACACAACCACGTATGCATGAATAATTTATTAATCAACAGAAAACAATTGAAACAAAATAATAATATCTCAAATAGTTTTCAAATCTGGATCAAAAGATAAAACTCGGGAATATAAGCCCGTTACAAGTTTTAAGTAGCAACAAATGAAATAAACTCAAATACAAGATAATTATAGCAAGTCTTTTCCCCAAGTGAAGCCTAGAACGTCTGCTCACCAATTCCAGCACGCAATTCATCTCCAAAGTCTGTATATAAATATAAAAAGGAAGAAATACAAAAAACAAGACAAACGTCCTTAGTGCAAGTTAGGATCGCAAATAGTACAAGCAAGGATATGAAAACAAGTGCAAGAAATATGGAATAAGATTTGGAATCAAAAATGTATAACATAATATAATAGGGATGCAACAAGTAGGGAGATTCAAGAAATTAGCTAGCAAGAAAGACAACTCAAGTGACAAGGTTGAGTAACAAATACTAGTAGTAGAACAAATGGCTAGTGAACATGTAATAGTATCAAGCATCAAGTAACATGTATCACGTTCAAGTGTCAAGTAACAAGTCTCAAGTCTCAAGTAACAAGTCTCAAGCCTCAAGTCTCAAGTAACAAGTCTCAAGTAACAAGCATCAAATAGGGTATCAAGTGTGTATAAGTAACAAGTTAATAAGTCTAATGTTTAATTCTGTCTAGGTAGCACTTCATGTATCTATATTTTTACTACATGGTTGCTACATATAATCAGTTACGTTTCGGCCTAATGGTGGAGTTTATAGGACGGTGTACTCAGGTATCAAGTATCAAGCAAGCCATGCTCATGAATCGAGTAATCATATAACTAGTTCATGTCTCAAGTCATAACAAGATAAGTCATGAATCAATATATACTAGTTCATGAATCAAATAATATACTAGTTCATGAATCGAATAATAATATACTAGTTCATGAATTAAATAATATACTAGTTCATGAATCGAATAATAATGTACTAGTTCATGAATCAATTAATATACTAGTTCATGAATCGAACAATAATATAACTAGTTCATGAAGCATGTATCAAGTGGGAAACATGGGCCCCCTTCCGAGTACACTTACCTATACTGTCCTCTACTATGGTCTTTCCCTTAAACCCCGGCTTATTATTTATTATTATCATCAAACAAGCATGAAAGTGTGCGCAACAGGTCAAGTAAACATGATTAAGAACATGGAACAAGTTTAAGATAATTATAAAGTATATTCTAGGATTAACACAAATTAAGATTATCAAGAACTACGAGAATTGCAATTCTGGACAGCATGACGTTGCTGCACCAAAATTGCGATTTCTGTTGCTACAAGATATTAAATGTGAATACTTCAGAAATCCTAGAAACTAGACTCCTGCCCGGTTCCAACGCATATAATTAAGACACATAAAAGTTATAGAATCAGGTGTCAAATCAGCAAACTATACAGCATTTGCGTTCAGCCAGAATTTGTAAAACTGAGTTTATACATATAAAATAAGGTTGAAACTTTATTAATTAATTCTGAGAAAATTAGAAAATGTTCTATAGGGTGTCCAGTATCAGCATGCAAAATTTCAAGTCATTTACTTATTGGTAGCATAGTTAAAATAATTGTAAACCAAAGTGGTGCAGCAGTTTTCGTGAATCTGCGATTACCGACACAACAACAGTAAAACTGCGATATCTCCTAAACCGTAATTTGGAATTCAAAAATTCTAGATGTTATTGGCAACTAGACACTTGGGGCTACATTTCATATTCAGGACTCAAGTTCATTCTAGTGTTATCGGGGTCGAAACAGCAAGTCAAGACGGAACAGAAACCAAATAAGACACTTTTTGCATGAAATGTATCATAATTATACTAGTTGTGAATAAGTGTATCAACGAAGGATTGTGACTCTTAGATCATGTAATAGATAAGGCGAAACATGAGATCATCAATGATAACTGTTGCCGCTAAATTTGGTGTGGGGGCAAACAGATAGTATTTGTGGATTCTTAGGAAAACTGAATAGTGAACCTGTGTATCTGTTCCGTTGGGCTTTGATCGTCGTTCCCGCCGTGCACCTGCAAAAAGTGCGAGAAACCGGGGTTGTTCCCGGCGACGCACCCTCCGACGCTCAAGTCAGTAATCTGGAAGACTATGAAAGAGCGCAAAAACTGGTGAAAGATTGATTACCTCTTAATGGAGATGGATGAGAGATATTTATAGGCGTCTTAGGGAACAGATTAGGCATGTAATTCCTGTGTATAGATAAGGAATGTAATCCCCAATCCCCAGTGAAAGGATAGATATGAATCAGGGCCGTTGATTAATGTTAATCAGAAACCCTAATTCTATCCTGCTGGACCGAGTTTGTTGCGGGTTGAAACCCGCACCCGGTTGAGGTGGATCCGTTCGCGGGTTTATTGGATCTGTGAGAAGGAGACCCAGTACCCGCTTCTGTTCCGTTTGTAAGCGAAATTACTGCCTTACCCCCGGACTTCAGGATTCGTGCCCAATTCGGACGGTCTCGATTAAGCCCCTATTTTTAGCCATATCACGAGCCCCCCACTCCTAAAGGCTGAGGGTAATCAGTCTTTGTGGAGTAGTTTGACTGTTTTAGTGGCTAGTGGAGTCGTATCGGAGTCCGAATGGGTGTTTTTGAATCCCGAAGTGGGTGGTAAGGTAACTCCTCCTTCTTTTTTGAGGCGTATTGAGTTTTTATCTATTTTTTCGGGCTATTTATTTAATTTTGCGATGTGTTAACTTAATTGTTCGGGGGTCTTAGCCGTATATTCTGGGCAATAATTGTCCGTTCGGGGGCTCAAAAATATCCCCCCGAATTTTTAATTATTTTCTAGAATTTTTGACTAATTTTTCCGAATTTTTAGCAATTTTTCGCAATTTTTAAATAAATAAAACGATTTAAATAAATAAAAATCGATTTTTAAATACCTATTTACGACGTGGCTGCATCTGGACCGTCGATCAGAGCGGAGGCGTGAATTTCTGAATGATCAGACGGCCCCTGTTCCTCGGCAGGCTTTTTTGCCGTATACGAGGGTCGGTGCCTCGGCACCTCGGCTCGGAGGGCCAGCGCCTCGGCTCGGAAGGTCAGCGCTTCGGCTCGGAGGATTCGAGGTACGTGGCATCATCTGGGCCGTCTAGTTCAGCGTGGATCTCCATAAAATGCTATCTTGTCGTTTAGTGGACGTGGCCAAATCTGGGCCGTCCATCATAACGAGCGCGCTTTTTCACAAGATCCAACGGCTGACATGGGTCGGTATGATTTTTTGCCATATACGAGGGTCGGTACCTCGGCACCTCGGCTCGGAGAGCCAGAGCTTCGGCTCTGTGGGTCAACGGTTCGGCTCGAAGGATCCGAGGTACGTGGCATCATCTGGCCCTTCCTCTAGCACCATGGGTCGGTATGATTTTTTGCCATATACGAGGGTCGGTACCTCGGCACCTCGGCTCGGAGAGCCAGAGCTTCGGCTCGGTGGGTCAGCGGTTCGGCTCGGAGGATCCGAGGTACGTTGCATCATCTGGGCCGTCCATTTCAGCGTGGATCTCCATAAAACGCTATCTTGTCGTTTAGTGGACGTGGCCAAATCTGGGCCGTCCATCATGACGAGCGCGCTTTTTCACAAGATCCAACGGCTGACATGGGTCGGTTTGATTTTTTGCCATATACGAGGGTCGGTACCTCGGCACCTCGGCTCGGAGATTCAGTCGCTGTTTGGCCGAGGCGCTGAGTTAGCTGTTTTGGAGGAAGTGTTATTTGAAGGTTCAACCCTCCCGTGCCCAGTGGCTCGGCTGTTCGGTAGCTCGGCTGAGCAAGCCGATGGCAAGCAGCTCGGAAGGTACGCATGGGCGGATCGGGGCCGTTCATCTTGGCGCGCATCACGAGGATGGGGGTTCAGATCACGAGAAAACATTATCTTGTCATTTTGTGGGCGTAGCGCGATCTGAACCGTCCATCAGATTCCGTCGCGAATTTTGGAGAGATCCGACAGTGACTTCGCCTCGGGACGATTTTTCTCCATATACGAGGGTCGGTACCTCGGCACCTCGGCTCGGAGACTCAGTCGCTGTTGGCCGAGGCGCTGAGTTGGGTGTTTTGGAGAGTGTTATTTGAATGGCTCCATCCTCCCGTGCCCAGTGGCTCGGCTGTTCGGCTGAGCTGTTCAGTAGCTCGGCGGAGCAAGCTGATGGCAGGCAGTTCGGAAGGTATGCGTGGGCGGATCGGGGCCGTTCATCTTGGTGCGCATCATGAGGATGGGGGTTCAGATCACGAGAAAACGTTATCTTGTCGTTTTGTGGGCGTGGCGCGATCTGAACCGTCCATCAGATTCCATCGCGAATTTTGGAGAGATCCGACGGTGACTTCGCCTTGGGACGATTTTTCTCCATATACGAGGGTCGGTACCTCGGCACTTCGGCTCGGAGACTCAGTGCTGTTGGCCGAGGCGCTGAGTTGGGTGTTTTGGAGAGTGTTATTTGAATGGCTCCATCCTCCCGTGCCCAGTGGCTCGGCTGTTCGGCTGAGCTGTTCAGTAGCTCGGCGGAGCAAGCCGATGGCAGGCAGTTCGGAAGGTACGCGTGGGCGGATCGGGGCCGTTCATCTTGGCGCGCATCACGAGGATGGGGGTTCAGATCACGAGAAAACGTTATCTTGTCGTTTTGTGGGCGTGGCGCGATCTGAACCGTCCATCAGATTCCGTCACGAATTTTGGAGAGATCCGACGGTGACTTCGCCTCGGGACGATTTTTCTCCATATACGAGGGTCGGTACCTCGGCACTTCGGCTCGGAGACTCAGTGCTGTTGGCCGAGGTGCTGAGTTGGGTGTTTTGGAGAGTGTTATTTGAATGGCTCCATCCTCCCGTGCCCAGTGGCTCGGCTGTTCGGCTGAGCTGTTCAGTAGCTCGGCGAAGCAAGCCGATTGTAGGCAGTTCGGAAGGTACGCGTGGGCGGATCTGGGCCGTTCAAATTGGCGCGCATCACGAGGACGGGGTTCAGATCACGAGAAAATGTTATCTTGTCGTTTTGTGGGCGTGGCGCGTTCTGAATCGTCCATCAGATTCCGTCGCGAATTTTGGAGAGATCCGACGGTGACTTCGTCTCGGGGCGATTTTTCTCCATATACGAGGGTCGGTACTTCGGCTCGGAGACTCAGTGCTGTTGGCCGAGGCGCTGAGTTGGGTGTTTTGGAGAGTGTTATTTGAATGGCTCCATCCTCCCGTGCCCAGTGGCTCGGCTGTTCGGCTGAGCTGTTCAGTAGCTCGGCGGAGCAAGCCGATGGCAGGCAGTTCGGAAGGTACGCGTGGGCAGATCTGGGCCGTTCAAATTGGCACGCATCACGAGGATGGGGTTCAGATCACGAGAAAACGTTATCTTGTCGTTTTGTGGGCGTGGCGCGATCTGAACCGTCCATCAGATTCCGTCGCGAATTTTGGAGAGATCCGACGGTGACTTCGCCTCGGGACGATTTTTCTCCATATACGAGGGTCGGTACCTCGGCACTTCGGCTCGGAGACCCAGTGCTGTTGACCGAGGCGCTGAGTTGGGTGTTTTGGAGAGTGTTATTTGAATGGCTCCATCCTCCCGTGCCCAGTGGCTCGGCTGTTCGGCTGAGCTGTTCAGTAGCTCGGCGGAGCAAGCCGATGGCAGGCAGTTCGGAAGGTACGCGTGGGCGGATCTGGGCCGTTCAAATTGGCGCGCATCACGAGGATGGGGTTCAGATTACGAGAAAACATTATCTTGTCGTTTTGTGGGCGTGACGCGATCTGAACCGTCCATCAGATTCCGTCGCGAATTTTGGAGAGATCCGACGGTGACTTCGCCTCGGGACGATTTTTCTCCATATACGAGGGTCGGTACCTCGGCACTTTGGCTCGGAGACTCAGTGCTGTTGGCCGAGGCGCTGAGTTAGGTGTTTTGGAGAGTGTTTTTTGCTTCTCGTAACGTCGCAACTTTCTGCTTGTCGCTTTGGCTTCTTAGTGGGCTTTTTACGTTTCCCAAGGAGGCCCAACATTTCAGGGATTATAAGTTTTCACCCCCACTCCCAAGCTCATTTCTTACTTTTTACTCTCAAGACTTCACTTTTGTTCTCTAAGTTCTCTACTAGCGGCAACTTTCGCTCCAAGGCAGTGCTGTTAGCCGTCGCGTGGGCCAGGCGATTTCTGGCGAGCGTATTCCGACCGTGAACGTCACTTCAAAGGTCAGTTTACTTAGTCTTTGCCTTTTTCTAGAGATGTCAAGAGTGGACTCGGGGAGTGGGGCCTCATCTTCGGGCGATGATGGCGCCGAGGAGAGGAGAAGGGCGGAAGCTCGGAGGAAGGGGAAGCAAGTCGTCGAACCATCGGTTACAGAGGCGAGACGCGAGAAGAAGAGGAGGGTGGAGACCCAATCCCCCGTAGTGGCGGTGATTGTGGAGAACCCGAAGCAAGCCCCCGAGATGGGACGATATCCCTCTGTCCTGTCCGGGCATTCGGGGGTCAAGCAGAACGAGGGCAGCCTTTTGGAGAAGGCAATCTATGGGAAGTCGAAGATCGTCGAGGAACCTAACCCGGCCCTTCCCACCGAAGCCGATGAGCTCATTTCTGTGTTATCCGAGAAGGATCTTCTTCGGATCAGAAAGGCCTTCGCCATCCCCCCGGAGTACAAACTGGTGCTCCCCGGTCCCGGGATGCGAGCGAATTCCAAGCTGCCGTCGTCGGATATGTGCATGTTCGACTTCGACTCCTTGAATGCCGGGCTACGTTTCCCGCTGCATCCTTTCACCCTTCAGATCCTCGGCTGGTTCTGCCTCGTGCCGACCCAATTCATGCCGAACACATGGCATCACGTGAACGCCTTCTTGCTTCAGTGTTACCGAGCCGAAGTAGAGCCGGACCTGACGGTCTTCCGAGGGATGTATCGCATAAACCGGCAGCACAAGACGGAGCATCAGTATTATTTGGGGCCGAGGAAGGGTGTTAGGATCGTAGAGAACCCCGACTCTATTAAGGGTTGGAAATTGAGGTATTATAGTAAGGGGTGAGGCGGTACGGCACATTCCGACCCGGTGGAAGGTGGAGGTGCCGAAATTTGCCAGAGCCGACCCCGTACTGTCTGAGGCCGAGGAGGAGGTGGCGAGGAAGATCATGGCCCTTCCCCTGTTGAGTTGGAGGGAGTTGACGGAGGAGGTGCTGTTCGGGTCCGGCCTTAGCCCCATCGACCCGAGTATGCTCCTGACATCTCCCTTATTTTCGTTTTTCTTTCAAGTCTTTAGTTCGTCTCGCTAACTCGTCTCCTTTTTTTTTTGTCCGATGCAGAAGCAATGAAGATTGATTTTAACTCCATGATGGCCGATAGGTCGAAGTTGGTCGGGGGTAGGAAGAGGAAGAGGGCGGCCGTGACTGCCTCGTCGACTCCGCAGCCCACGGTCGCCTCAACCATCACTCCGCCCCCTCCGACAACTGAGGCGCCCTCGGAGGTTGTTGTTGCCGAGGAGCCCTCGGCCCCTGTGGCCCCTGGCGTGATTGAGGTGGCCTTTGACGTCAACGTGGCGCTGTCGCTTGAGGCTCCGCCACTGACTAAAGCGGCCGAAGAAATCCTGACCGAGTAGCACAAGCAGCTTTTTGTGCCGAACTGGCAGGTGAAGAACCACGACGGGTTCCTCGACAACTCTCAGATGTCGGTTCAGGTCGTCAAGCATTTGGCGACGCCGAAGGACCGAGCCACGTTGAAAGCGGGGACGGTCAGCGACGACACCTATGAGGTGGCTCGGTCGCTCGTGTCGGTAAGTTTTTCTTCAAAAATTCGTTCAAGTTTTCTGCCCGGTTTGCATATTGTCCTGACCGTTGTTTTTGCAGGCAACCTGCCACTTCAGCCACCTTCTCGAGTCGTTCGCCGAGCAGGAGAAGGAGCTGAGGGCCGCCAGCGACAAAGACAGGGCGGCAAAGGTCAGGGCGGTCAAGGAACTTGAGGCCGAGCAGAGGCGAGCCGAGGCCCTGGAAGTCCAGGTGGCCGACCTTGTTGCCGACCTGGAGCAAGCCAAGGGGCGCATTGACGCGGAGTCCGCCAAGGCCACCGAGGAGCTGGCTGCGGTGCTGAAGTCCTTGGCCGAAGAGAAGGCAGAGAAGGAGGCCTTGGCGACGAAGATCAGGGCCGAAGTGGAGAAGGAGGCCGAGGCCGAGGCGAAGAAGCACATGTCCAAGAACATGGAGCTGTCTTACCAAAGGGCGCTCGATCATGTCCAAGAGCGGGTCCAGTTCCTAAGAAAATGCTATCTTGTCGTTTTGTGGTCACGTGGCTGAATTAGAACTGCTCATCACGCCCTAGCACACTTTCTGAGATGATCTGACGGTGGTTTCGCCTCGGAAGGTTTTTTCGCCATATACGAGGGTCGGTACCTCGTCACCTCGGCTCGACAGTCGAGGGGGCAGGTCGGAGCGGCCATCTTACCCCGGCCCGTTTGGGGACGAGCCGGTGAGGTAAAGTCGAGCCATAGGACCCTGACCATCGTTAGGTTAGTTTAAGGTTGTGGGAGCAATTCCGAATGGCGAGCTACTTCTAGATCGCTTAGGAGCGAACTTGCGAAGCAGAATCGAGTCAAGTGTTGGACTCCGAACCATTCAACGGTTGCGGGAGCAATTTCGAACGGCGATCTACTCCTGGCTCGTCTATGGGCGAGCCGAGGAAGAAGAGTCGAGCCGAGTGCTGGACTCCGAACCATCGTGAGATTAGTTTAAGGATTGTGGGAGCAGTTCCGAATGGCGAACTACTTCTAGATCGCTTAGGAGCGAACTTGCAAAGCAGAATCGAGCCAAGTGTTGGACTCCGAACCATTCAACGGCTGCGGGAGCAATTTCGAACGGCGATCTACTTCTGGCTCGCCTATGGGCGAGCCGAGGAAGAAGAGTCGAGCTGAGTGCTGGACTCCGAACCATCGTGAGATTAGTTTAAAGGTTGTGGGAGCAGTTCCGAATGGCGAGCTACTTCTAGATCGCTTAGGAGCGAACTTGCGAAGCAGAATCGAGCCAAGTGTTGGACTCCGAACCATTCAACGGCTGCGGGAGCAATTTCGAACGGCGATCTACTCCTGGCTCGTCTATGGGCGAGCCGAGGAAGAAGAGTCGAGCCGATTGCTGGACTCCGAACCATCGTGAGATTAGTTTAAGGGTTGTGGGAGCAGTTCTGAATGGCGAGCTACTTCTAGATTGCTTAGGAGCGAACTTGCGAAGTAGAATCGAGCCAAGTGTTGGACTCCGAACCATTCAACGGCTGCGGGAGCAATTTCAAACGGCGATCTACTTCTGGCTCGCCTATGGGCGAGCCGAGGAAGAAGAGTCGAGCCGAGTGCTGGACTCCGAACCATCGTGAGATTAAAGAGTTAAAAGGTAGAGAGATGTAACAGCATAAAAAATATGAAAAACTATTTATTAATATCCAATGATCGGCTGCTTCTAAAGTTGCTAGCCGTTATTACAATGAAAAATAAAGGAAAAATCACTACTAGTAACAGGAAGGGAATGGTTCGACATCTCGAGTTACTTAGAGAGGCATTGTTGCTTTCTCTTGGTATTTCAAGAGATGGTCGGCATTCCAAGTCCTGGGAATTTCTCTGCCTTCGAGATCTTCTAGCTTGTATGCACCGGGGCGGATCACTTTCGAGATTTTGTATGGTCCCTCCCAATTCGGGGCCAGTTTGCTTCTCTGTCCGGGGAAGGAGATGGCCAATTTTCGAAGGACTAGGTCCCCTTCTTTGAGGTCCGTTGGGCGGACTCTTTTGTTGTATGCTTGCTCAATCCTTCTTCGGTAGCTTTGTTGCCGTATGGCAGCTCTTTCTCGGATTTCGTCTATCAAGTCTAGACTTGCTCTGAGCTCTCTAGCATTCTGATCTTCTTCAAAAGCTATCAAACGAGGAGAGGGTATTCCGACTTCTAGGAGAATGATGGCCTCGGACCCGTAGGTGAGATTGAACGGGCTCTCGCCTGTTGGGGTCCGCTTTGTGGTGCGGTAGTTCCACAGCACGTTGGGCAGCTGATCAACCCACAAGCCCTTGGAACACTTGTCTAGTCTCTTCTTGATGCCTGAGAGGATCTGTCGGTTGGCATTTTCGGCCTGGCCATTTGACTGAGGATGAGAGACGGAGGAGAAGCGGTGTTGTATGGTGAGGTCCTCACATAAGGCTTGGAAGGTAGCCCCAGTGAACTGCGTTCCGTTATCTGTAACTATGACCCGGGGAACGCCGAATCGGCAGATCACATTTTTCCAGAAGAATTGAACGACCCTATGCTTGGTGATTGTAGCCAGGGGCTCGGCCTCTATCCATTTCGAGAAATAGTCGACTGCCACGACTAGGAACTTTAACTGTCCGGGAGCTGGCGGAAATGGCCCCAGTAAGTCCATCTACCACATTGCGAAGGGGATCGGACTTGATAGGGAGGTGAGTGGTGCTTGTGGAAGGCGTCGGATGTCGGAATACTTTTGACAGGAGCTGCATTGCCGAACGTGTCGTTCAGCGTCCCGTAGGAGTGTAGGCCAGTAATACCCGTAGTTCAATACTTTGCGCGCTAGGGCTCTGGAGCCAGAATGAGCCCCGCCAATGCCCTCATGAAGTTCTTGCAGGGCGTAGTCAGCTTGCCCGGGGGAGAGGCACCTTAGGTAAGGCCGGCCGTCTGCCTGGGTGAAGGAGCATTTGTATAGGATGCCTTCGATTAATGTATAACGCTCGGCTCGGGCTCTTATTCTTCGTGCTTCCTTTGGATCCTGGGGGAGGAGTCCGTCTCTTAGAAATTCGACGAGGGGTTTCATCCAATTGTCTTCGAGGAGGACAGGCAATGTTTCAACGGAGTTGAGTGCATCGTCCTCTATGCTCGGCTTCAGGAGTACTTCTATCAAAACAGTCTGTTCGAGGCCTTGAAGGGAAGAGGAGGCTAATTTGGATAGGGCATCGGCCTGAGCATTTTCTTCTCTGGGGATTCTTTGGATGAGGGCCTCTTCAAACAGTGCCATGAGACTCTTAACTTTAGCCAAGTATTTAACCATCCTGTCATCGCGGGCTACATACTCGCCGAGGACCTGATTGACGATCAACTGAGAGTCGCTGAAGATCCGCAGGCGTTGTGCCCCTGCATTTCGGGCCATTCCAAGGCCGGCTATAAGCACCTCGTATTCGGCTTCGTTGTTCGAGGCTTTGAAGTTTATACGGAGGGAGTATTGGAGGATAAAGTCATCTGGGCCTGCCAGGATGACCCCTACCCCGCTTCCCACGTTGCAAGAGGACCCGTCGACATAGACCGACCAGACGGGTGGTCCCTTCACTGTTTGGCTGGACTCTGGGATAGTAGTTTCAACTATGAACTCGGCTAGTGCCTGTGCCTTGATCGCGGTCCGAGGCTGATAAGTTATATCATGTTGGCTCAGCTCGATTGACCACTTCATAAGGCGACCGGAGGTCTCGGGCTTGTGAAGCACCTGTTTCAGCGACTGGTCGGTAAGAACGACCACCGAATGGGACTGAAAGTAGGGGTGAAGCTTTCTCGCGGCCATTACCAGGGCATAGGCCATTTTTTCAATTTTCGGGTACCGGAGCTCGGCATCCCGAAGCACCTTGCTGACGTAGTAGATGGACTTCTGAGCCTTTTCTTCTTCTCTGACTAAGACTGCACTAAGCGTCTGTTCAGAAGCTGCCAGGTAGAGGTAGAGCGGTTCGCCAGGTATGGGTTTGTTGAGAAGAGGTGGATTGACGAGGTAAGCGTTAAGCTGGTCAAAGGAGTCTTGTTGCTGCTGCCCCCACTCAAATCCTTTAGCCCCCCTGAGGGCTTTGAAGAACGGGAGGCACTTCTCCCCGGATTTTGACAGAAAGCGCCCTATGGCGGCTAGGCGACCAGTCAACCTCTGAACTTCCTTGACATTTCTAGGAGGGGCCATGTCCAGTATGGCCTTAATCTTCTCCGGGTTTGCTTCTATTCCTCGTTGGCTAACCATGAAGCCGAGGAACTTTCCTGATGAGACGCCGAACGCACACTTGTTCGGGTTAAGTCTCATATTGTGCTTTCTTAGAACGTCAAATGCTTCTTGGAGGTCAGCCACATGATCTGTGCCTCGGATGCTTTTCACAAGCATGTCATCAACGTACACCTCCATGTTCCGGCCGATCTGAGCTTGGAAAACCTTGTTGACGAGGCGCTGGTATGTTGCCCCTGCGTTCTTTAGACCGAACGGCATGACTCTGTAGCAATAGAGCCCCTGGTCGGTCACGAACGAGATCTTCGGGATATCCGGGGGGAACATTCTTATCTGATTGTAACCTGAGAAATTATCCATGAAGCTGAGGAGCTCATGTCCCGAGGTTGCGTCAATCAGAGTGTCAATACTCGGCAGAGGGAAGGGATCTTTGGGGCAGGCCTTGTTGAGGTCGGTGAAATCAATACAAATCCTCCAAGTCCCGTTGGACTTCTTCACCATTACTACGTTTGACAACCACTCAGGATAGTTTACCTCCTGTATGAATCGGGCCTTCAACAGCTTGTCCACCTCCTCTTTGATAGAGAGCTGACGCTCGGGGGCGAACTTGCGCCTCTTCTGCTGAACCGGTTTGGACCCCGGATCAATGCTCAGGCGGTGGACCAAGAGTTCTTCGGAGATACCAGGCATATCTGCTGCTGACCATGCGAAGAGGTCTTGATTGGTTCGGATGCATTTTACAATACCTGAGTATAGGGCGGACGGGAGGGTCTTGCTAACAAAGAACTTGCGGGTCGGCTCCTGCTCGGAGAAGAGTACCTCCTCCAACTCGTCCATCGGCTCGGAAGTCGGTCGGGCGGCATCTTGGGGGATTTCCAGTGTTTCTAAGGAGAGGACGGGTCCGAGGGTAGAGGTCATATAACACTTGCGGGCCTGCTCTTGATTGCCCCTAACTTCTCCTACTCCGGCTTGAGTCGGGAATTTCATTTTGAGATGATAGGCGGAAGGGACGGCTTCAAGGGCGACCAGACCGGGCCGACCCAAAATGACATTGTAGGCTGCTGGGACATCTACGACCATGAAGTCCATCGACTCCGTCCGGGTAGTAGGAGTTTTGCCAGCGGTTACGTCGAGGGTAATCACCCCTTCAATAGTCACTGGCACTCCCGTGAACCCATGGAGCGTGTAACCGGCGGGCTTGAGTCTGTCCCGTGAGAGCTTTAGGCCTTTAAAAGCGTCGAGCAAGAGGATGTTGACGGAGCTGCCGTTGTCTACTAAGATCCTCTCCACGTTGAAGTTGGCCATGTGAAGGCTGATGACGAGTGCGTCACAATGAGGGGTGCGAACACCCTCAAGATCTTCGTCAGAGAAGGTGACGGGCACCCCGAGGCCTTTGGGAGGAGGGGTGGTTCGGACTGAGTTGACCTCTCTTATAAATGCTTTCCGAGAGGAGTTCGAGGAGCCCCCCATTGGACCCCCATGGATGAGGTGGAGGACTCGCTCTTCCTCAAAGTCTGGCGTCTTTTCTCGTTCCGGACGCTTGTTAGCCCCCCGAGACTGGGAAGGAAGTTCGGCTCGGTTCTTTCTTACAAACTTCGTCAGCTGCCCCCTCTGGATAAGGGCTTCGATCTCGTTTTTCAGAGCACGGCAATCGTTGGTGTCATGCCCATGGTCCCGGTGATAACGACACCATTTTTCTTTATCCCTCCTCTTGGCGGGGGTATTCATCCTCGGAGCTGGAGGTAAGATCCCCTCCTTTTCGACTTCCATCAGAATAGTTGAGATGTTAGTGGTGAGGGGAGTGAGCTTCTCGAATCTAGGGGGAGGTCGGCGCTGGCCGGAATTATCCTTCTGGAGCTTCTTAGCCCCCTCTTCTTCTGTTCCTTTTCTCTTAAACCCGGAGGAAGATCCCTCCCAGTTGGGTTGTTGCTCAGCCTCTTCGGCCCGGATGTACTTTTCGCTGCGAAGGAGAAGGTCGGAAAAGTTCTGTGGAGGCTTCTTGGCGAGGGAGGAGCGGAGGTTAGAATTGAGGACATTAGATTGAAATGCTGCCGTAGCGACCGACTGGTCGAGGGATGCTATGGTCCTGGCTTCAGCTGTGAACCTCTTCACATAGTCCCTCAGTTTCTCCCCCTTCTTTTGGTGGAGGTGCAATAGGGAGATGCTGGTTTTCTCAGCTCTACGGCTGCTTACGAAATGTGTGACGAAGAGGGTTTCGAACTGCTCGAAGGAGAATATTGAGGAGGGGGCGAGGCGAGAGTACCATTCTCGAGCTGGTCCTTTGAGAGTTTCGGGGAAGGTTTTGCAGAGGAGGGCATCGGAAGCTTGATGGAGGAGCATCAAAGTCTTAAAGCTTTCGATGTGATCTACTGGATCGGTCTCCCCGGTGTAAGTCTCAAATTGGGGAGGTTTGAAGCCGAACGGGACAGGCGCATCCACTATGGTTCGGGAGAAAGGGGGGCGGCTCGGACGTAAGGTCCTCCCCCTAAGCTCCTCTTCTCGGTCTATCTGGCCCAGGCGCCTCTCTACTTCATGAAGACGACGGTACATGGTGTTATCCTTCCGGCGGTAATCAGCCGAACCCCTAGACTCGTCTTCGTATGAGGGAGAGCGAGGGCTACGGCGATGATAGCGTCGGGAGCGACGAGGACTTGGGGTACGCCGGGAGTTGCTAGGAGCAGGACGAGGAGATGGAGACCGTCGGCGAGGGCTTCGGACCGGATGAGGAGATCAGCGAGGGCTTCGGAGTGGAGGAGGTGATGGGGCCTTCGGCTCATTAGGGTTTTGACGGAGGTTGAGAGCCTGCAGGACGGTTGCTTGGAACTGCTGGAACTCGGCACGGGTTATTGGTGCCTCATTGTTCCTGGGCTGTTGCCGACCTGTGGGGGAGTGCCTTCTTCGGTAATGCTCAGGAGACTCTTTCCTCCCTCTGCGGACGGGGGACCTGTAGTACCGGTGACGAGGAGACCGCTCGCCCGGATGGTGTTGGCGGGAGGTTCCCTCTCGGGCCCGCTTTTCATTCAGGTGGCGGCGGAGATCGTCATCTTTCTGACGGTTGAGGGCGGTATTGTGACGACCAGAGGCTCGGGGGTGATGGGAAGCCATAGAGTCTGTAAAGGCATTGTGGATGGAGACGTGTTCCTGGTGAAGAGGTTGTTTTTGAGGGTTAGGACCTTTCGGGGGTGTCTGATTAGGAGGAGGAAGGTCTTGTTGGAGCGGGTCTTCCGCGGTAGGGGGAAGTTGCCCTTGTTGTTGAGCGGGATTAGGGAGGACCTCTTGCTGCTGATCAGGGTTGGGTCCTCGGTTGACCCCCTTGATCTGACTTTCCTTGGAGGCATGGCTGGGGATCTGTTCACCAGGAAGAGAAGAGGTTTCTATTCGTTAGCTTCCCACAGACGGCGCCAATCTGTTGCCGCTAAATTTGGTGTGGGGGCAAACAGATAGTATTTGTGAATTCTTAGGAAAACTGAATAGTGAACCTGTGTACCTGTTCCGTCGGGCTTTGATCGTCGTTCCCGCCGTACACCTGCAAAAAGTGCGAGAAACCGGGGTTGTTCCCAGCGACGCACCCTCCGATGCTCAAGTCAGTAATCTGGAAGACTATGAAAGAGCGCAAAAACTGGTGAAAGATTGATTACCTCTTAATGGAGATGGGTAGGGGGTATTTATAGGCGTCTTAGGGAACAGATTAGGCATGTAATTCCTGTGTATAGATAAGGAATGTAATCCCCAATCCCCAGTGAAAGGATAGATATGAATCAGGGCCGTTGATTAATGTTAATCAGAAATCCTAATTCTATCCTGCTGGACCGGGTTTGTTGCGGGTTGAAACCCGCACCCGGTTGAGGTGGATCCGTTCGCGGGTTTATTGGATCTGTAAGAAGGAGACCCAGTACCCGCTTCTGTTCCGTTTGTAAGTGAAATTACTGTCTTACCCCCGGACTTCAGGATTCGTGCCCAATTCGGATGGTCTCGATTAAGCCTCTATTTTTAGCCATATCAATAACAAAGAGGAGTCACATTTATAATCTACTTGCAGTATTTTCAAGGAAAAGCTTGTACTAAAAATCGAAATGTACAAGAAGATACTTGCAACCTTAGGATGTAGACGATGAATCCGACGAAAGAGTAACGGAAAAGGGTCCCGGGCGACGAGCACGATCGACACTGATCTTGATGAGATGATCAAGATCAAGACGATCAACGGTTGAGATTCGATCTGATGAAGATGATCAGATCAGATCAAGTCACGATCTTGATGAGATCGGATGGCCCAGGAGTGATCTGATGGTGATGATCTTGATCTGGTTGATGATGAAGATCCAACAGCCCACAATCAGAGATGATCAAAGCCAAGATTCAAAGATGATGACCCTAATGATCGACGGCTCACATGCACTTGATCAAAACTCTATGAACAACCCATAATAACAGCAACTCAGTGCTTTTGCTGCTGCACTGGTTGACGGGAGAAGGAAAGCATTGGGGGGGAGTTGCTGCGGCACTGTAGGGGTAAGCACCGGCGGCCAGGGGGGAGCAGCACAGTGCAGGGATTTTGGGGCTGTCTACAGTCGCTGGCTGACAGCGTCAAGCGGCACGGCAGGAGGCCAAGGGGAGCAGCACACCGTGGTTCTGTCGCTGCTGTCGAGGGAGTCAGGCGCAGGGGGGTACCGGGGTGAGAACGCTGGCTACAGAGGGAAGTCGGGAGCGGGGATGGAGAGAGAGCGGACGACAGGACGACGCGACGAGGAGGGCAGCACGGTGGTCGTGCTATCATCTATGACACGACGGAGGAGAAGAGGAGACGGGGGAGCGCCGGGGAGATGGGTAGAGGAAGAGGATGATAGGAGGGAGAGAGGGTGAACAGTTAGGGGGAAATATATTGCGGTTGGGTATATGAAGGGGTGATTAGGGTTAACAGGGTATTAGGTTAATATATAGGGTTAGAGGTTGAAACAAGGTATTAGGTTAAAATATCACTTAACTAATCAGATGTTTAAAAAACCCTCACTGAACTATTACATCAGTGCAACGCAGATGACATAAACCCTAACGGAAGTTAACTACGTCGATGTGGATTTTTTGATAATATAGTTGAGTGCGGTTTTTAAAAAAAAAAGTTTAGTGGGGTTTTTTTAAAAATGACCAATAATTAAGTGGGTTTTTTAAAAATTTTGCCGAGAAAAAATGACAATTCTCAAAATTGGCAACTAAAATTGCTAATTTGTGTGGGATATTTTTGCCATTTGAGTTGCTAAATATAAAAATGGCAATCCAAATGACTAGTTGGTGTGGATACGCTTAGATAGATAGCATTATTGTCAAATATTTTCAAGGAACTGTTACCTCTTTTTTCCTTCCCCTAATCACTATATGTTTCAAATCGACATAGAGGTACCAAAGCTGGTGCAACTAATGCAGATTCGCTCAACCCCACCAACCTCAACAAACAGCTCTCCAAAGTCACAAAACCATGCAAAGTCTCAATCAAAGCAATTATAAGACAGAAGGCCCTACATCATTCCTTGTTTTGATATATTTGAGTTTAATTTCAAACAAGAGGAACACATGCATATATACTTTTCCCCCCATGAGTTGCATTTGTCACTTGACTTTTCATGCAGTGCTTCACATGCATGTCCACAAGCTTGCATAAGTCTCAATCCTTCTAGGATGGTAACATTATCTTTTACCACTAATAGCGTTAAATATGCATATGTGGTGCAAATAGTAGTAATTTCCTTGTATGGTAGCACTTATGAAGTCCTTTCAAGTTTCAATTGCTGACATAAGGTGTTGAAATCATGTAGTAGTTCTCAATTCATTTACATTAGAAAAGGAATAACAAGGTTATGGAATTCAAAGGGAATAGGATGATATGAAGCTAGCTAGATTTGGAAGCAAGATGTGGACTCAACAAGAGCACATGCATATGTTTGTATAAGCCTAGATTTCCTAAGATCTTAAATAGATATATAGAAGAAGAAACTTAGGTCATGATTTTGTATGACATTCAAGTTGCTTACTATCAAATCACTACTAGCATGCATGCTCTAGTTTAAGTAGGGTTAGGGTCATTTACTAATTAACACAAACTTGCTTGTTTTCTAGATAGAAATTTATTCAAATAATTGGGACACCATGCATGTGCTATGTGGCCCCAAATTTGTGTAATGGAAGACCTTTAAGAAGTACTCATGATGTGTTTCTATCAGAAAAAGAGTTTCATCATGTTGTGTAACTTAGCTATTTGTCAGATATGTTTCTTATTCATAGCAACCACATAATGAGTCTAATTATGATATGAAAGAACTAATTACTTATAACTTTATTTTTTTTAAGGTTAAAATTGGAGATGTTTATATGGAAATATTGATTCAATGCATATGGATGAGTTGAAATAGATGTGATTCAAATACATCAATGGTGTCGAGGGTAGTCGGATAAGTGCATGCTTTGAAATAGTAACACCAAGGAGGTACAGATAAATCATGCGTATGTTCCATTATTCTTAATTGGTTTCTACAGTTCAATAATTTCAGATCTTTCCTTGTTTTGTGCTCAAAGCTGCAGATTTCATAATATAGAACCTTGGACTGTGGTGCATGTTGGTTATTTAATTAGGTTTATAAATGTAGTTGTTTGCAACCATAATTGTCTTATAATTATATATAGTAGTCATAGATTAGAGATTGCATTTGAATTGAAGTTACAACTGCAACGGACTACATACTAGCTAACCGCATACAGAAAATCTCTTTGCAGGTGGATGCTCGAGCTAGAGCATAAATTAGTACTAAGCTAACCACAACTCTACATTTGAATTTTAGACTTGCAATATCTTAAATATATGTATTCAACTATCTAATGCATGACATTCTTGCTGCACTTGCTTCTACGAATTCAAGATGTAAGAGAGTATGGCCGGGGTAATGGACCACATACATGGATCAAATGCACACATAGCATTACACATTGGACAAACAAAAATGATCGGACAACATAGATTTGTTGGTTATAGATCAACGTAGTATATCACAGATTTTACACGAGTGAGAGTGGTTTTTTTTTGTTTTTTTTGACAACAGGATGGAATCTTGAGGGATTCCAGCCACCCAAAATGTATTTATATATCAACCAAAACAGTAATGCAACCACAAAAAAAGCACTAATTGTTGCATCAGAAACTTTCAGCTTCAAAACAAAATAGCACCAGTAGGCAAATAGTTTCAAACAGAGTAACACCAAGTATTACAGAACAAAAGATATAGAACAAACACATCTAAAAGTCTTAAGGGTCTAAAATGATGACAGGACCATCCAGGTTTGTCTTCAACCTCAAAAAAAGCTGGTAGGACAATATTCACCTGAAAACCCTAGCCTCTGAATAACAAGCTAGTTGCCGAAACCCTAAATATTACTCCCCATATGACCCAAAATAAAAGCTATAGGGTTAATGAGACAAAGCATAAGAGAATGAATGAATGACACTAACTTCAATTTACGTACTTGGACATAGGCAACTCCTCCCCATCCCCCTATATATACAACTACGTACATGTACACCATGGTGTGGGTCCCCATATGAACGTGGCAACAGTCTTCTCAATCTTCACTATTCACTATCAAATGTCTACGTCATTTTGATTGACCGGCACGCCCCTCCAAGCCTACTCCCTTATTTTATTTTGTGTGTGTGTGTTTGATATGAAATGCAGTGCATCCCCTAAATTCTACCACTTTTGAATAAAAGCACTTTGATTCACAAGTGAAAGTAGATAGTAGGCCTTTTTGTAAGCTCTTTTAGTTTTCTACGATGACAACTACAGCTGAATGATGATAAATAAAAATAAAAAATATATGCAATCATATAGTGTACAGTAAAAAATTTGTCACATCGATATTACCAATGTCACAGTATATTTACAGTGTTCATAAACTTAGACATGACGGATTCTATCTTAAAAAGAAAGGGAAAAAGAAACTTGGTCAAAACTGTCAAGGAGTTGTAAAAAGCTTGAAAGAAAGTAGTACAACAAGCCATATCCTGAGCTCGCTCATTTAATTTCACCCTTGACAATTAAAGTAACCAGTAATTTACCCGTGGGATGCACATTTTAATAATTTCAAAAAATAAAAATAAACACGTGTGATGCACGTTTTAATAATTTCAAAAAATAAAAATAAAAACTCTTACGTAGGGAGGATTTGAACCGAAAACCTCTTTTATATTAGTTATGCACGTGCGTTGCACATGTTGGTAGAATGACAAAATGACAAATGACACTAAGGCCTTCTCCCATTATAATTATAATATTAGAATTAGATTAGATAGATTAGATTAGATTAGATAGAGATATAGAGATAGTTATGCACGTGCGTTACACAAGTTGGTAGAAGGACAAATTACACTAAGGCCTTCTCCCATTATAGTAGTAGAGATGTTGTAAATTCTCTTTATCTTGTAGTTCTTCAAAATATCTTAAGATCATAATTTAAAGAACCAAATATAGAAACATACATGTCAAGTTAGCAACTGATACAAAGAACCAAACATGCATATGAATAGAGATTAATGGAGCTCAAATTCACCATTTTTGCATAAAATGCCCAGCGAAACTACATATATTAATATGTACCAATCCCTTTTTTATACACATAAATTTGTATAACCCTAATGGAGTATTTCCTAACCATAGGTCCATTGCCAAAATACACTAGGATAAATTGAGAGAGAGAGAGAGAGAGGGAGAGTTAACAAAAACCTAATGACACCTTCTCTCCTATTGGCTACACAACTCCACATGTTGCTTCTCATCCCAATATCACTCACTTAATTCTCTCTCTCTCTCTTTCATAATCTATTCAATCATATTCCTGTGATCAAAAGGTCAGAAACTGAGAAACAACAAAGAGAGAAAATTATCCAAAAAAAAAAAAAAAGGAAAAAAGGAAGAAAATAATAAATTGCACATTAGTGTTATTAGGACAAACCCTAAACTATGATCAAGGCAACTCCCTGGCTTCCAACCCATCAGAGTTGTGCTGCCTTGATGGACCGGAAGGCGGTACGGGCATTGCACGCGGAAGAAACCCCATGAAGTAGCCTGGATTCTTTGCTTTCTCTGGTCTCTCCTTAAACGTTTGCATGCTCCTTGACCCCTCACAACTTGAAGCCACCAACATGACAAGAAACAAGCATGTCACTGTTGTGGACCTTCCCATTTTGAGCTTTAACAAGAACTTTGAAGGTTTGTGGTGGGTATCATATAAATACATATACTTAGAATTGAAGTGAGATTTTGGTGGTTAAGCTAAAAGAATAGGAGGGTGGAAAAAAGCTATTGGAAAAGGGGAGGGTTTTATAAACAAAAAGAAAGAGAGAGAGAGAGGGAAGGGAGTTGTGTGTCTTGTGGTTAGGTGAATGAAAGGGTCCACATAGAGTTGAATGGCCGACTATAAAGGTATTGGGTACTATTTCTTTTACAAGCCTTGTCCCTTTGGATTGGAATTCTATAATGTGGGATTTATATATGATTCTGATTTCTTGCTTGTATTTTCATGTAGGATGAATTTTATATATGGAACCGGATTCCATTATATATAGGCGAACTTATCTAGTGTAATGGTTTTTTTTTTTTTTTTTCTTTTGGTGGGGGGAGGAAATAAAAGATGACATTGTCATCATTTCATTAAGGAAAACTTAATGAAACAGAGTAGTACATAGTATCAAATAACAATCTAAAAGTCTGAGCCTGAACAACAAAAAAGACAACTACAGACTATGACCTCAAATGCTTAAAGGAGGATAAAGGTACTGTGAATCCTTGGGACCGTCAATAACCAGTTCCTAAGCATCCTGCATTGAGCTACTCCTCTTCTTCCATTCGAATAAAAGATGACATTGTCATCGTTTCATTAAGGAAAACTTAATGAAATAGAGTAGTACATAGTATCAAATAACAATCTAAAAGTCTGAGCCTGAACAGCAAAAAAGGCAACTACAGACTATGACCTCAAATGCTTAAAGGAGGATAAAGGTACTGTGAATCCTTGGGACCGTCAATAACCAGTTCCTAAGCATCCTGCATTGAGCTACTCCTCTTCTTCCATTCGAAGTTCCCTCTTTGCTCCTGGCAGACCTGCCCACGCATGAATAAAAGCAAAGATCTTATGCATCAAAACTTGAAATCTATTATTAGTATTGCGGAAGCACAAGTCCTTACGGTCTAGTCACAATTCCCACATCGTAGTTGCAATTGAAATATTCCATTCTATTTTATCCCTTTTTTTTTTATTCTACCACCTATTCACTACCCCCAGACCTGATAACTCGAGCTAGGACAATCTGGGCATCCGAATCCTAGACACACCACTTTCTAGGGGTGGACAACTATTATCCGAACCGACCATTCCGAACCAATCCAATCCGAACCGACCGGTTTTTAACTGAACCAATTGGTGGTTTGAGTTGGTTCGGTTTTTGATCTTCAAGAACCAACTGGACCGGATCGGTTGTTGAATGGAGCTTTCAAATAACCGATGAAACCGAACCGATCATACCTCTATGCATTAGTTCATAAAAAATCTAGTCCTCCTTTAATTTCTTGAATACTCAAACATTCATTTCTCATTTTCTTGGAGATACAAACGTCTCCTTTAATTTCTTTAATACGAATCGAGCAGTTGTTCTACCAATGTTTTGATTCTCTATAATTAATTACGTGTGTTATGTTATTGAAAAATACTTGATTTACAGTGTGACTCGGCTTAATAGAATAATGAAGTTGATGTAACATTTAGTAGTTACTTTAATCAAGCCAAGCATAAATTATTTCCTAATTTTTTTATTGTACCTGAAATTCAATTAGCTATGGTTATTGATGTTTCTTTTATGAGAATAAACTAAGATTACAGAAGTATGCAGGTGAAAAAGCAATGTATCTCACCCATTTAAACGTCATCATCTCAAACAATTAGTATAAAATTTATTAGTAACTTGTGGGGTTTTATGAATCTTCATTTTAACTTCATTTCTAAATAACAAATAACAGGTTGTTTCTTAAGTTTGATTGAAGTCGATTTTTTAAATTTCAACGAAATTGTGAATGATGTTGGAAGTGAAAAGTAGTATGCCAAACCGACCATCCAATTCAATCCAAACCGAGCTTAAGTGGCTTGGATGGAAACCGATCCAATTAAGGCTCGGATTGGTTGTAGATGAGAAAACTGAAAACCAATTTTCTTTGGATCAGTGGTGGATGGTCCATATTAGGTCGGATACCGCCGATGCCCACCCCTACCACTTTCCAAGCAAGCCTAGCTCTAGGACAGTGAAACAAAATATGATTTGTATCTTCACCATCACTGTAAAGGTTTTAGCAGGTCATTATCTGAGTTTTGCAAGGCAAAAAAGTTATTTTGCACAAAAATTTAACGGGTGTTAATTAGTAGGATCGATCACAAAGAAATTATAATTTTCATAGAACCGAATGATTACAAGTGAAAGCGGGTATAAATATAATGCGAAAAAACCGAATAGGCTTACATGAAATTAACCATTTCATGCATATAGTAGTTTGATGTTACAAGCTAGAGAATGGGAAGCAAAGGACGACCCAAGTATTTCTTTGTTTGTGTGGGATGGATATATAGAAAGGGGGAATGGTTTTATTGGTATTAACTTTTCTTTCTTTCCGAGCGTGAGAGTGTTGTGGGGGGAATTACCAGGAGTTTGTAAGGAGAAGGATGGGTGTCTAAATTTTACGTGATTCGCTTTAGGTGGGTGTGCGTGTGCCGTGAAGACGGTGTACAAAGCTTATTTGACGTACATACAATTAGTTGGTTCTTACTTTGTGACTGGGTCCAAGATGGGGTCCAATACAATATTAATGGCGGTCCGGGCCAAGCTGGGGCCGGTTCGACATTGTCGAATGTGGGATGTTTTTTTTTGGTTTGTTGGCCCACCCTCTAAGGATGTTGGAGTGAGCTCTAATTGTATGAACTGATCATGTCGCTTCATATTCTATTTATGTTCGACTGGGTTTGTTTAATTAATTTCCTATTAATAAAACAGGGAGGCCATACTTCACATTTTCCTTTGAAAAAAGAAAACTACTCTTTTTTTCCTTCCTAATTTACAACCACTTGAATACACAAAATCCCTTTGGAGATTAGAGACCCCTGGCCATGATAAAGGTCAAATGAAGATGACCAAGTAGAGATGTGATTGTACGCTGCAATTCTAACTTTATATTATTTGGTTGCTAGCACCTTGGCATATCAAACAATTAATATTATTCAAGGCTTTTCCTGTTTGTGATGAGATATGGCAGAGGAAACTCATTGGTACAATTCTATATATATATATATCCAAGAAAAATAAGAGGGGGAATCAAGTCTAGCTAGCTTGCAACACCTTATTGGTATACGATTTTGCCACTCATTTGTCACATTGAGTACATGTATCTTGATTCACATTAGACTGACTTATATATGTTTGACATGTACGTAGTGTGATGAATGTCCCAAGAGATCGATCAAATTCTTTTCACTTATAATTATTACTTTCAATACTAAAAAAATGTTACAGAAATTAAGTTCATTTTATATATTGATCGATTTAAAGCCCCTGCCTTATTTAGGGGAGTGCATGCATAGAATGAGATTAACACAATTGAGGAGGATTTGCTGGGGTTTTGGTGGTGGGGGGATTAATGGCCCGATGTCAACAATCATGGCCCCCATGCATGTCTCTCCTCTTGTGTCATATTTATTGAGGAAGACCCCACAATCACACCCTTTTTCCAGACAAAATCTCAAGGCTTCATTGATTTATTTGTGCATGCATTAAGATACATATGCTTGTTCCTTCACTTTACTTTTTGGGCTTTTGAGTTAGTAAAGTAATTACATTGTACTGAAAAGTATTCTATTTGCTGAAAATACTATCTTAAGTGACCTTCATTGTTATCTTCCAGAGAAATATTATGGGCATGCACTTTGTTCTGTATTCAATATTATTTCAGTTAAACAGTTATAAAATGTATCATCATCATCATCTAAAACAAATATTAGTAAAATTAATTATTCATTTTATGCACCAATTACATTTGGGTACATTAAGAAATATCTGAACCACTGCTACCTCTTATCTTATATATGTACGCAACACGTACATTCACCTCTTAATCACTA
The DNA here is from genome assembly GCA_017893485.1 of Hemerocallis citrina. Lineage (NCBI taxonomy): Eukaryota > Viridiplantae > Streptophyta > Magnoliopsida > Asparagales > Asphodelaceae > Hemerocallis > Hemerocallis citrina. Next base: position 289,105,860 of record CM030363.1, read on the forward strand.
CTTTATGAAAACAGGAGTCAATTTGGAATATCTTTTAGCATAACAGTGTTTATGGGCAAAATCATTTAACAATTAAAGTACATTCGACTAATTTATCCTTGTCTAATACTAGTTGTCTTTTTTTTAAAACAACTTAAGATGTATGTAGGCTGTATTTTGTACTTAAATATGCACTGATAATGGTAATATGTCATGCTTAGGGGTGGCATCAACTCTGTGGGATATTGATTATGAAAACATACATTATTAAGACCAAAAGTTAAAACACTTATTTTATGAGTTAAAAAATCTCTAATATTATGGAAGAAGACCTTAGTATCATTTGTAAATTATTAATGCTTGCAATGCACGTGCAAAACTATTATAAAGGATATTTTAGGTTCAAGCTTAGACAATGTTTAAATTTTTATTTTAAAAAAAAATATTTAATAAGACATGCATCGTGCTTGTAAATTAATGGTTAACAATTATTGGAGGGGATGGGTGAAGGGTGCCTAGTTACTCCTGAAATATACAGTGGACTACCATACTAGTTATTTGGGCTAGGCTGTATTAAGTATTATACAAGAACTAATAAACTGGGCCTAGAATTATTAAAGGCCTTGGCTATTTACAATTTGATCTTCATTAGCTTTACCTCATTTCTTCACAACCTTGTTGGGCTTTTCTGCAAGCTTGACTTGTACTGAGCTCAAGCCCTTTTAAGCCCTCCCTTTTTTTCAAATTTTTTTTATTTTATAGGAATTCTAAAATCTTGATTGTACTTAAGTTAAATTAAAATTAAAAGGGGCAAGCTTAAAGTTATAATAATTCTTTTTACTGTTGTTATCATGGGGTTGATGCAATATGTGGATCATTCCTCGATAACCTTACGTGACAATGTAACACTGTGCCGAGACCACCAATGTTAAAAATAGCGATAGCGTATAACGTAGTGTTCGGTTTCGGTAGTGCAAAACACAAATAGCGTAACGCAATAGCGTAAGCTATAGTGACCGTAGGGTCACTTTTTACTTCAAGTAATAATAATAATAATAATAAATAAATAGCATAAGCTATGAAAATTTTTTTTTTTTAATTTTAAAATTCTAAATAATTTACTACAATTGAGAAAAAATATTTGAAGGCTAATAATGATAATTACTATACCAAAATGAGACATATATAACAATGTTGAAAATAACAGTAGCGCAAGTATAGAGCTTAAGATATTAATAATGCAAAACATAAATAGCATAATGCATAGCGTAAGCTATGAAGAGTTTTTATTTTATTTTTTTAATTTAAAATTTAAAAATTAATTAACTAAAATATTGTAAAATTCTAAATAATTTCTTTAAATTTTTTTTTTAAAAATCGAAGGCTCAAAAATGCTAATAAATATCACCAAAATGAGGCTACAATGTTCAAAAATCAAGACTTACAAAGACTAAGAACACACATAAACGTGAATATAAAATGAAACAGAATTGCTAAGTGAATAAAATAGATTAGTTTTCTTGACTCTAATCAAATACCCCTAATTCAAACTTCAAAATCAGAAAAAATTAAAACTATGTGATTAAAATGAAGAATCGGAAAAGAATAAAGAAAATAAGAGTTTAGTTGCTGGCTGGAATAAAACAAAATTAAAGAAACAAAAGAAATACTAAGAAATTAACTGGTAACGGGCATATAGTTGTTGGAGTCTTCGCCACTACTTGAAGATATTTGAGTCCTCACAATGATTGAATATATTAGTGTTAAGAAAACATGATGAAAAGGGGGGGGGGGGGGGGGGGGGGGGGGGGGGGGGGGGGGGGGGGGAAGAAAGAAAGGGTTCGTCACATATGTTTATACCTCAACTGTTCAGTTAAATAAAATTGTATGTTTGTAATGCAGGCTATTTAAGTTAAGTTACGATGCACAAATGGCATGAGCTACACAAAAATAGTGCAGAGCTATGTTGAAAATGAGTTATGCATATGAGCTTTGTAGCGGAATGTGTAGAGTTAGGTGACATAATGTGCTATTTTGAGTTTCATAGCGTGCTATTTTATACACTGGAGACCACTTTATTATAAAAAAAACCTTACATGGAATATTAGAAAAAAAAGAGCAAAACTCGTTCAAGTTAACATATGTTTTGAGTTTCAATTTCCTTTTCAACTTACATGTCTCATAAACTTCATGATGGATGCAAACAGTGCCTCACACATGGCTTTGTTTCATCACCATCTTTATAACGAAAGAATATGATATTTTGTCATCTAGAATAACAAAAAGAAAAATATTTCATAATGTCATTGAATGCAATTTACCAATAATGGGAAGGAAATATATTTGAATGCAAATTTCCCAAAAAAAAGATTAAAACATTTATCAGAAGATTGCTTTAAGACACTTTTCTAATTAGACAAAACACAAGAAATCAAAGAAAACGGCATGTCGACAAGCTTGACAAGGGACTAGTCAAAGTGGCATACTGGCATTGAGTTGCCCATAAGCTATATCATGCTTTGATTGTTTATGGGGGGAGAGAGAGAGAGACTAGAGAATAGGGTTGTGTATTTAAAGTCTACACCCTTCATCAGTGTAGAAGGAGAAAGACTCATCCTATAGCAGTGACTTTAGTCCTACTCCTATTCATGTTTGGCTCACTGTTATCTGTCCTTATCTTGCCATGCTTCAATTCTTGGCCATGAATGATATCTATCAAAGTTAGGTCAAGTGTCCCAATGTGTTAATGTCAAGATAGACTTCCAATGCAGGAAACCCAAATCACCTTAATTGCATTCTCTTATCCTTTTTCTTGCTTTTTTTTTTCATGGTTAAACGGTGGGTTGAATAACCCCACGTTTCATTAAAAAGAATTTAACAAAACATACAACAGAAAATAAGGTTTATGAAGTTCAGATCCCAACATGCTGGGCCCTAAAACTCATGCACCCCAACTAATAAACGAAAATACAACAAAATCTAATCCTACTGATCGGGTGACCTCGTCCAAGTCAATTTCTCGTACCAATTTGAGCTCATTCTCTCTCTCAGTCCCTTGCTTGTACATCGTTTATCCGCTCCGTCGCTCGCACGGACACTTCCGTCGCCCTCATCAGTGACTCATACGTTAACTTCAAGCACCATATGAGAGACCGCAGACACTCCACCAATCTGACAGCTTCCTGTACAGATTTTGTCCTAGTTCTCATCCCCTCGCTTGACCCTCGTTGACTCTCACTGGTACCTCGGAACGAAGGATAATCTCTCCTCTGACTGTTCGCACGGACACCTCTGCCGCTACCATTAATGTTCTCTCCCCTGACTTCTCGCACGGACACATTTTTCTTGCATTCTTGGAAACAAATAATCCCTCATTCTTATATAGGAAGAAAAAGTGGAAGAATTCATTGAGCAGTAGATGTGTGAGTTGTGGTAGATGTGCAATTGGAAAGCAGCTGTGTGGTAGATGTTCTAGTTGTCGACGCCTACTAGTAGATGATCAGTGTATTAATATCTGTTACGGTGAATTGCAAGTTGGATATTAAGTTGTTGTTGGGCTTGCAGACAGTTGAGTCGTTACTCGTCACACTAGTGGTAAACATGTGACTTCTTGTTAAGAGCATGATGGCTTAAATGCCAATTTTTTCAAAAAATAGAAATAAAGATGTTGTAGTCATTCGCTATATACTCATATCATGAAAACCCAAAATTTTGATTGGAGCGACCGCAGCTCAAATCCAAAATTTTCTTTCCTATATGCCAAATACCTAAAATTTAGGATTGAACAACTACAGATGGTCTAACAGATAACGTTTTCGGAATTAATATTCTTGTAAGAAAGTATATAGACAACAATTTCAACTTACACTGGACCAATTAGAGGTTACTGACAAGAAAAAACTTAATTTTAAAGTTAGAAGTATAAAATGCACATATCAACCTAAATTTTAGCTTCAATTTGCAGCTTTTCTCAAAGTTCAAATTTTCTTTCAAACACTTTGTGCTTATCTATATAATAAAACACAAAGAAAGCTATCAAGTGCCTGTCATTCAATAGGATTAAATTCAATGGTCCAGATCTAACCTCACAAAACATGTTTTTTCGCCCAAAAAATTTTCCCCAAAACTCAAATTCAAATCCCCAAAACAACTCTTTTATTTATTTATTTCTCTCTCTCTCTCATTCTCTCTCTATTTACACAAAAAATTATATTTTCATATTTCAGGTTTGTAAATTTCCAAATTTTTTATGCAATTTTTTTATTGCTCATGTTACATTGAAAGTAGCAAATATCTCATCAACAGTTAAATTTCATCATTTTTCAAAAGTTGGATTTTACACCCTGTTGCTGCTGATTTTGGTGTAGGAGCGAACAGATAAAATTAGTGGATTCTTGAGAAAACGAACAAGGCAAACCTGTTGACCTGTTGACCTTCACCGACTTGTTGACTTGGTCTCTTGCCATTGCTGCGAACCTGCAAAAAGTGCGAGACACCGGGATGGATCCTGGCGACGCACCCTCCAACGCTCTTGTCAGTAATCTGAATGATTAAGCAAGAACTTTAAACTGGAAAAGTATTGATTACCACTTAATGGTGGTGGATCGGGGGTATTTATAGTCGCCTTAGGGATCAAATTAGGAATGTAATCCCTAGAAACAGATTAGGAATGTAATCCCTAATTCCCAGTGAAATGATAGATGTGAATCAGGGCCGTTGATTAGGATTAATCAGAAATCCTAATTCTATCATGCTGGACCGGATTTGCTGCGGGTTGGAACCCGCACCCAGTTGAGATGGATCCGTTTATGTGTTATTGGACTTTGAATAAAGACCTAATTCTCATTTCAGACCCCTTAGTAGTGAAATTACCGTTTTACCCCTGAGCTTTAAGATTCGTGTCCGATTTGAACGGTCCCGATTTAATCTCATTTTTAGCCATATCACAAGCCCCCCACTCCTGGAGACTGAGTTTTACAGTCTTCGAGGAGTAGTTTTGTTGTTCTAATGGCGTACGGGATTTTATCGCTGTTCTTAGGAGAGTTCGGATCTTGCTCGGGGTGTAACGGTGTTATTTTGGACTTGTAAAATGTCTAAAAATATCCTCAGAATTTTCTGAATTTTTGGTGATTTTTTCAGATTTTTCTGAGTTTTTTCTCATTTTTTTGAATTTTCCGAATTAAATAATTAATTACCAAAAATATTAATTAATTATTCTAATTAAATATTTATTTTTCCAGAATTTTAAAATAATTTTTCTGAATTAATAATTATTTTTAGAATTTTTAATTAATTTTTTTCGATTTTTAAATATTTTTTCGGATTTTTTAAAAAATTAAAACAAATTAATTAATTAATTAATTAATTAAATATTACCTGGACACGTGGTGCATTTCTGAGCGTTGATTGTGATCAGATGTGCACGCATCGCAAAGCAGATCACGTTCTGGACACGTGGTGCGTTTCTGAGCGTCGATCCTGATCAGATGTGCGCGCATCGCAAGGCAGATCACGTTCTAGACACGTGGCACGTTTCTGACCATCGATTGTGTTATGGCGCGATTTTTGAGAGGATCGGACGGCTCGTGTAGGTTGGCCGCGTTTTTCTCCACATTTGCAGTTCGGATCGCATGTTGCTCGGAATCCGAGCAACTTCGCCCAGTTCTCGCGCAGCTCGGCATCCAACCCTGGAGGTGAAGCCACGTGGCATATACATATTTTTTTTCTCTTTTTTCCTTTCTCTTCTTCTTCGCGCCCAGTTCTTCTTCCTCCCTCTTTTTCTGTTTCTTTCCTTCTTCATCTTCGTCTTCGAATTCACCGCCTCGCCCCCTTCGACTTTGGCCACACCTCAACAGCGAGAGAAGCTCGCGTCGGAGAGGAGTTCGGCATGGGTGAAAGGAGATGGACGAGGAGCTTGGTGAAGTTGGAGTTCGGTATTGGAAATGACTCGATCTCGGAGACCGAGTGCAGCTCGGTTGGGGGAGCCGAGCTCGGCACTGTGGAGGTCGACGAGGTCAACGAAGAAGGGGATTCAAAGCTTGTGAGTCCTGTGGATTGGCGAGCTCGGCATAGGGAGGGAGCTTCGACGTGGATTGGGACGAACGGAAGTGAGCTCGGCGAAGGTGGTCGACGAGGGGAGGAGCTCGGAGCTCGTCAATGGGGTTAGAGCTCGGCAATAATGGTAAGGCAATAGCTCGTCGTTGAGGGTGAGCTCGGAGTTTTGACGATAAGCTTCGGCAGGGGAACTCGGTGGCGGAGCTCGGAGCATTGTTGGAGGAGGAGAGGTGCTTGAAGCTTGATGGTGGAGCTCTTGTGGAGCTTGGTCGCGAGCTCGTTAATGGCGGTGATGGTGCTCGGTGGAGATTGAGCTCGGCGGCGAAGCTTCGTCGAGGAAGCTAGAGACGGGATAGAGCTCGCCGAGGAGTTGGACAAGGTCGGCAATGGAGATGCGTGAGCTTGGGTTTTGTTCTATTTGGTTTTGGCGGGAAAGCATAGAGAAGGATAGGTGAAGCGATATGGGGTTCGGGTTCGAACCCGTTAACCCTTGTGCTCTCTCTTTTTTTTTTTGGCGAATCCGAGCAGGGATTTTGAGGTTCAATTTTTGCCATTTTGCAGCTCGGTAGTGATGCGGTTTGTTTTTGGTCGCAGTGTGGATGCACCAGGTGTGAGTTCGGACTCAATTTGTAATGAGGGAAGAGTGCAGTATCGGACGGTGAGCGAGGGGCTTGCTTCGGCGCTTGAGGATCGGCTCGGATGGCCTCGCCTCGAGTACCTACAGACGGTCCTGAAACACCGGGGTTTATCCCGGTGGCGGACCCTCCGACGATCTAGTCAGTCTCTGTGAGAGAGTAGCAATAACTAGGGGAATTTAGGTGGCAAAGATTGATTACCTGAAAAGGTGGGTGAGGGTCTGGTATTTATAGGGAATTCCAACCGGGTTTGGATCCGCTTGGGGGCCGGGTCTGAATCCGAAAGCCCATGGGCCTGACGTGGCAGGAGGCCCAGGGGGTTTAGGACGGACGTGGCAGTGCCAAGAGTGGTATAGGACTGACGTGGCAAAGCCCTAGGTGGTATTTGGAGCTGACATGGCTGATCATGGGGCTCCTGTGCCTCTGGGAGAATCGGATGGCCTAGGTTGTGCCAGGTCATCCTCATTCCTCGCCAGGCTGGAAGGACGGCCCGTGGGGCTGTCGCGGATCGGAGGCCGAGGGCCATCGAGGCTCGTCGGATACGAGGAGACCAGTTCTGTGGGGGAGAACTTGCGGCTCGGTGCCGAGGCTGTAGTGGTCCGGGGCCGAGCCGGATTGATTTTTATTGTCCTTTTCGAGTGAGCCATCCTGGGCCTTGGCTGGGCCCCAGGCCATTTTTACCCTACCACATAAGCCCCCCACTCCTGCGGGGATGTGGGAGTTAGCCGTGGAGGAGTGTTTATGGTCGTGGAAATGGGATGGCGAATCGTTGGGCCTTCATGAGAAGACTACCCTGGTGCTAGACCGAACCTCGAGCTGGCGAGGGATTATAGGTCGGCAAGGGTGATGGCGAGCCGTTGAGCCTTCCTGAGAAGACTACCCTGGTGCTAGACCGAACCTCGAGCTGGCGAGGGATTATAGGCCGGCAAGGGTGATGGCAAGCCGTTGAGCCTTCCTGAGAAGACTACCCTGGTGCCAGACCGAACCTCGAGCTGGTGAGGGATTATGGGTCGGCAAGGGTGATGGCGAGCCGTTGAGCCTTCCTGAGAAGACTACCCTGGTGCTAGACCGAACCTCGAGCTGGCAAGGGATTATGGGTCGGCAAGGGTGATGGCGAGCCGTTGAGCCTTCCTGAGAAGACTACCCTGGTGCTAGACAGAACCTCAAGCTGGTGAGGGATTATGGGTCGGCAAGGATGATGGCGAGCCGTTGAGCCTTCCTGAGAAAACTACCCTGGTGCTAGACCGAACCTCGAGCTGGTGAGGGATTATGGGTCAGCAAGGGTGATGGCGAGCCGTTGAGCCTTCCTGAGAAGACTACCCTGGTGCTAGACCGAACCTCGAGCTGGTGAGGGATTATAGGTCGGCAAGGGTGATGGCGAGCCGTTGAGCCTTCCTGAGAAGACTACCCTGGTGCTAGACCGAACCTCGAGCTGGCGAGGGATTAGGGGTCGGCAAGGGTAATGGCGAGCCGTTGAGCCTTCCTGAGAAGACTACCCTGGTGCTAGACCGAACCTCGAGCTGACGAGGGATTAGGGGTCGGCAAGGGTGATGGCGAGCCGTTGAGCCTTCCTGAGAAGACTACCCTGGTGCTAGACCGAACCTCGAGCTGGCGAGGGATTAGGGGTCAGCAAGGGTGATGGCGAATCGTGGTGCCTTAGAAGGTTTGAGCGGGGTGGCCTGCTGTCTTTGCGGAGCATTGAAGGCGCTCCGGGATCTGTGCAATGTTCCAATTTCCTAAGGGCATTAATGGCGCCGCCTAATAAATGCATGGCGCATGGGCTTCTGCCGTTTGGCTTTCCCAATGTCATAATGGTCGGTCTATGGGGGAGGTTATAAATACCCCCCCCCCCCCCACAGCGGGTTTGATCACAGCAAGGGTGGTCCATCGGCCATCAGAGGTGTCTGCTTCGGCGGACGTCTCTCTCTTGCAAAATTTTAACCCTGAGAGCGTTGGACGGGTGGTCACTCTATTGCCTTGTTCTTCTCCCGTTCCTGACGGCCTTGTTCTTCCCACAGACGGCGCCAACCTGATGCGGTTTGTTTTTGGTCGCAGTGTGGATGCACCAGGTGTGAGTTCGGACTCAATTTGTAATGAGGGAAGAGTGCGGTATCGGACGGTGAGCGAGGGGCTCGCTTCGGCGCTTGAGGATCGGCTCGGATGGCCTCGCCTCGAGTACCTGCAAACGGTCCTGAAATACCGGGGTTTATCCCGGTGGCGGACCCTCCGACGATCTAGTTAGTCTCTGTGAGAGAGTAGCAATAACTAGGGGAATTTATGTGGCAAAGATTGATTACCTGAAAAGGTGGGTGAGGGTCTGGTATTTATAGGGAATTCCAATCGGGTTTGGATCCGCTTGGGGCCGGATCTAAACCCGAAAGCCCATGGGCCTGACGTGGCAGGAGGCCCAGGGGGTTTAGGGCGGACGTGGCAGTGCCAATAGTGGTATAGGGCTGACGTGGCAAAGCCCTAGGTGGTATTTGGAGCTGACATGGCTGATCATGGGGCTCCTGTGCCTCTGGGAGAATCGGATGGCCTAGGTTGTGCCAGGTCATCCTCATTCCTCACCGGGCTGGGAGGACGGCCCGTGCGGCTGTCGCGGATCGGAGGCCGAGGGCCATGGAGGCTCGTCGGATACGAGGAGACCAGTTCTGTGGAGGAGAACTTGCGGCTCGGTGCCGAGGCTGTAGTGGTCCGGGGCCGAGCCGGATTGATTTTTATTGTCCTTTTCGAGTGAGCCATCCTGGGCCTTGGCTGGGCCCCAGGCCATTTTTACCCTACCACAAGTAGGATAGTAGCTTGGATTGTAGATCCGAGCTACGTGGCTCGATCTGGACGGTTGATCACGATCGTGGCACGAATCACGAGACAAGAGGCTCAAATTTCGAGAAAATGTTATCTTGTCGGTCGTGGCGCAATCTGAGCTGTTTGATTGTGATCAGGCGCGAATCATGATGATGAAGTTGTTTTTCTCCAATACGCAGCTCGGAATGCAAGTTGCTCGGAATCCAGTGCCGACCCAACAGATGCTGACACGTGGCCAGTCAACGTTGACCGTTGACCGCCACGTGGCACCATATTTTTTTTTTTTTTGTGTGTGTGTTTTGGGCAAATCCGAGCCGTTGATCTTGATTTGAGCACGGATTTTGAGGTAGAGTTTTTGCCCTTTTGTAGCTCGGCAGGACAGTAGCTCGGATTGCAGATCCGAGCTACGTGGCTCGATCTGGACGGTTGATCACGATCGTGGCGCAAATCACGAGACTAGAGGCTCAAATTTCGAGAAAATGTTATCTTGTCGTTTTGTAGGCGTGGCGTGATCTGAGCTGTCTGATCGAGATCTTGCACGAATTTTGGGGAGAAAGTTGTTTTTCTCCAATTCGCAGCACAGATGGCTAGTTGCTCGGATTTGTCGATCCGAGCTACGTGGGGGGATCTAGACGGTTGATCACGATCATGACGCGAATCCCGAGGCGATAGTTTTTGCCATTTTCTTGCTCGGCGCAGCTGTGTTGTGATCCACTTTCCTGGTGCTACGGAGGTCCGATTGGGGCGTGTGACCTCTTGTTTCGAAGCTAACTGGAAGATCTACAACTTCTCTTTAGGAGTGGGATGAAGATTCACCCTCCTTCATGGTCAAAATAGCCCCGCAACATCCTTGTCTTCATGAAGTTGAGGAGTGTTTTGGTCTTGGGGATTTTTGAAGAGGAGCTCCACTCCTAGGAGCGGAGAAGATGTGCTAGGAAGACCCTCGTAAGGGCCATAGGAAGACCCATTCTTTGAGGTGAGTGCAGGGAGCAATTCTGTAGGAGAGTTTTGAGCTCCAAACGCGCTTAGAAGAGGCCCGCTTTAGAGGCGAGAGAGCGTAGAGCTTAACTCTAGGAGAGAGCCATTTAGGAGTCGAGTTTGAGGAGCAACTCTAGGAGAGAGTTGTGAGCTCCGAACTCGTTGAGAGGAGGTCCGCCTTGGAGGTGAGCGGAGCGAAGAGCTTGACTATAGGAGAGAGCCATTTATGAGACGAGTTTGAGGAGCAACTCTAGAGGAGAGTTGTGAGCTCGATCTGAACCGTTGGATCTCGACACAGATCTCGAGGCAGGCTCGGTTCTCGAGAAAATACTATCTTGTCATTTAGTGGCGCTGGAGCGATCTGAGCCGTTCGATCGAGATCTTACATGAATTTTGGGGAGAAAGTCATTTTTCTCCAATTCGTAGCTCGGATTGGCACTTGCTCGAATTCCGGGCGGCTTGCTTGTGTGATCAGGCTCAGATCGCTTGTCGCTCGGGTTTTGGTTCCGAGGGACGTGGAGAGTCATTTGGGGGACGAGTGTGAGGAGGAACTCTAGGAGAGAGTATTGAGCTTCGAACTCGTTGAGAAGAGGTCCGCCATGGAGGTAAGTGAAGCGAAGAGCTTGGCTCTGGAAGAGAGCCATTTGGGAGACGAGTTTAAGGAGCAACTCTAGGAAAGAGTTGTAAGCTCCGAACTCGTTGAGAAGAGGTCCACCTTGGAGGTGAGCGAAGCGAAGCGCTTGACTCTAGGAGAGAGCCATTTGGGAGACGAGTTTGAGAAGCAACTCTAGGGGAGAGCTTTAGCTCCGAACTCGCTGTTTAAGTAAGAGAATCAACAGTTGTGGGAGCAGTTCCGAATGGCGAACCACTTCTAACTCGCTTAAGAGCAAGTTATTTAAAACGGAATCGAGCCAAGTGTTGGACTCCGAACCCGTCGTTTAAGAGAGTATCAACGGTTGTGGGAGCAGTTCCGAATGGTGAACCATTTCTAACTCACTTAAGAGCAAGTTATTTGAAGCGGAATCAAGCCAAGTGTTGGACTCCGAACCCGTCGTTTAAGAGAGCATCAACAGTTGTGGGAGCAGTTCCGAATGGCGAACCACTTCTAACTCGCTTAAGAGCAAATTATTTGAAGCGGGATCGAGCCAAATGTTGGACTCCGAACTCGTCGTTAGAGGGGTTCAACAGTTGTGGGAGCAGTTCCGAATGACGAACCACTTCTAACTCGCTTAAGAGCAAGTTATTTGAAGCGGAATCGAGCCAAGTGTTGGACTCCAAACTCGTTGTTAGAGGTTAGTAAGTTGCGGGAGCAGCCATGTAGAAGAAGTTGGACTCTGAATTCACCATTTAGCGAGTCGTGACTCGGAGAGATAGAGATGAAGCAAGAGCAATAATTTTCAATGAAAAAATGTAAAGTTTTATTGAGATAAACTAAGTGGCTGCTTCAATAGGGCAAGCCATTATTACATGCTATTGGCCTGATCACAAGCATCGGCCTTATTGAAAATCAAGATCCTACTTCTATGATAAGGTGAAGACCTCTTGAGAGGAGCTGGGAGGTTCTGAGTCTTGAATCTCGGCGGGCCTTTCTGTTCGTTTGTAGGCTCCTCAGGGGGGAAGCTTGGTCCCTTCTTTTTGGACGAACTTGGTCAGGTACCCCCACTGTATGAGTTCTTCGATCTCCTCCTTGAGAGCCCGACAATCATCCGTGTCGTGGCCGTGGTCCCTGTGAAAGCGGCACCACTTATCCTTGTTCCTCTTCTTACCAGGTGTATTCATTCTGGAGGGGAGCATGGAGTAGCCCTTCCTTATCCACCTCCATAAGAACTTCTGATATATTAGCAATGAGGGGGGTGAACTTCTCAAAACGTGGAGTCGGGCGGCGCTGGCCATTACTGTCCTTCTGGAATTTTTGGGACCCCTCTTCGCTCGTATTCTTCCGTTTGTTCCCGGAAGAAGTCTCTTCATGAGCAAGGGGGTTGAGAGCCTCTTCTGCCCGTATGTACTTCTCCACCCTAAGTAGGAGCTCTGAGAAGTCCCGAGGAGGCTTCTTGGCAAGGGATGCCCTGAGGTTGGCATTAGTGACGTTGCGCTCAAATGCTGCAGAGACTACTGGCTGGTTGAGAGAGGGAATGGACCGAGCTTCGGCGGTGAAGCATCGAACGTAATCCCTTAGGCGTTCACCCTTTTCTTGGTTAAGGGTCACCAGAGATACACTTGTTTTCTCGGCCCGGCGGCTACTCACGAAATGAGTAAGGAGGAGCCCTTCGAACTGATCGAATGAGAAGATGGAGGCCGGGGCGAGTCGAGAGTACCATTCTCGCGTAGACCCCTTCAGCGTGGCAGAGGAGATCTTGCAGAGGAGGGCATCTGAAGTATGGTGGATCACCATGAGAGTTTTGAAACTCTCTATGTGATCTGCGGGGTTCGACTCCCCGGTATACGTCTCGAAGTGAGGCGGCTTGAAGTTTTCTGCGATAGGAGCCTCCATGATGGTGCGGGAGAATGGAGGTCTGCTCGGGCGGAGGTTTATCGAACGTTGCTCTTCTTCCTTGTCAATTCGGCCGATGCGCCTCTCCATCTCGTGGAGACGACGGTAGATTGAGTCTTCTCTTTGATCGTATCTTGCCGAGCCCCGGGACTCATCTTCATACGAGGATGGACTGGGGCTGCGGCGATGGTAGCTTGGAGAAGGACGAGGACTGAGAGTGTGAAGGCGGTGGCTCCTAGCTGGCTCATGAGCAGGTGGCCTCTGGTCGTTCTTTGGGGCGATATTGAGGGCCCTTAAGACTGTCGCTTGGAAGTCTTGAAGATCTGCCCTTGTGACTGGTGCCTCTCCAGTTTGGCGGTCCCTATGTGTGGCTCGGCTTACTGGAGAATGAGTTCTCCACCGATGACGCTAAGGGGACTCTCTTTGCCTCCTCGGGGGAGGGGATATTCTAGTCTCGGTCGGCGGGGGGTCCGAATTCTTGAGGCCCCTAGGTGCTTGGGTTGATGGACTCCACCAAGGGCTCGCCATCCATTCAGGCGAGTTCTGAGGTCGAACCCCTTTTGACGGTTGGCAATCACTTGACGAAGATCCCGCTCGGGAGGGCTTTAAGAAGCCATAGATTCAATTGAAGGATTGGGATCCGCGACTTGGTCATGAGGAGGATGTTGCTTCGGACGACTCTGATAGGAGCCCCCCGAGACCCTGGAGGGGCCTGTTGAGTTGGAGCACCTTGAACCGGAGGAGGGAGAGGAGGAAGAGAAGTGGTTCTTCGGTTGGAGACCGTTGCCTTCCCCTTCTGTTTTGGATGCATGGCTTGAAACTAGTATCGTTGATGAAGTTAGATCAGGTTACTTTTTCATTTCCCACAGACGGCGCCAATCTGTTACTGCTGATTTTGGTGTGGGAGCAAACAGATAGAATTTGTGAATTCTTGAGAAAACGAACAAGATAAACATGTTGACCTGTTGACCTTCACCGACTTGTTGACTTGGTCTCTTGCCGCTGCTGCGAACCTGCAAAAAGTACGAGACACCGGGATGGATCCCGGCGACGCACCCTCCGACGCTCTTGTCAGTAATCTGAATGATTAAGCAAGAACTTTAAACTGGAAAAGTATTGATTACCTCTTAATGGTGGTGGATGGGGGGTATTTATAGTCGCCTTAGGGATCAGATTAGGAATGTAATCCCTAATTTCCAGTGAAAGGATAGATGTGAATCAGGGCCGTTGATTAGGATTAATCAGAAATCCTTATTCTATCCTGCTGGACCGAGTTTGTTGCGGGTTGGAACCCGCACCTAGTTGAGATGGATCCGTTTATGTGTTATTGGGTTTTGAATAAAGACCCAGTTCCCATTTTAGACCCGTTAGTATGTGAAATTACCGTTTTATCCCTGAGCTTTAAGATTCGTGTCCGATTTGAACGGCCCGATTTAATCACATTTTTAGCCATATCACACCTCCATTTATAATTATTTTTCAACATATATGAATGGAAACATGGGCTTTTATTTACAACTAATTATTGTTTTACTATTTAAACATGAGTTACGTAATTTTTATTTTACTGTTACAAGGCTTTCATATGTTATATCGTTTCAAAGACGTGTCGTAGGCACATGCCCACGGGCATATCTAGTATGCCAATATGTACCATATTTAAGCTAAGGTTGGTGGAGTCCAAGTCAGATATGAGATGAGATTAGACCTCAACCGCATGTTTATACCAAGCATCAATCATAAGGCATCATTCCTCTCCTTCACAACCACCCCATTTAAATTTTGCTAAAACAAGGTAGGTACAAATTTGAATTGAAGAACTTGTAAATTTGGTATGAAATTGTTCTCTTAATTAGTGAGATTAGGTTACTTTAATCACATTATATAATTAGCTAGGTTACTTTAGAGATGCTTTGGTAATTGACTAATTACTTTAATAACATTATATAATTAACACTTCAATGAATGAGCAAATGAATTTCAAATGACTTGATTTTACATATTTAGACTAATTTAAACATGTAGATCAATATAAACGGTTTACATCATCCATACGATGGTTAGAAGGGCGGAAACTCTACTGTCATTCATTGCGAAAAATTTATGTCTTTTCACTATAGTACAATTAGTTCGTTGTATTTATCTTTCTTCCTTGTTTCATGACTAAGGAACAGCTGTTTCACAAGAAACTCATTGTTAATTGTTTTATTTTTTTTAAGATAACAGAGATAGAGCTTTAAAAAGCTCCAGCCAAATGCTAAGAAACATATATAACAAAACCAAGTCTAACTCATTTTTAATTGATCATTTTCCCTTTGATTGGTATCGATAGTGATAATTAGTTTCCGGCAAAACCAAACAAGTTTTTAACGTAATATCAAAGAACTAGTCAGGTGAAAAAATTGAGGAGCAAATCAAACAATAAATTATCTTCTTAATCAATGCGAAAAATACAATTGCTAAAATTGACTGATAAATCTAAGTACTGCCGAAATTAGTAAAATAGGAACAAACAAATAGAAACAATTTTCAGTCAATTCACAAGTATGAATACTAGAAAACAAAATTGCATGTACCAAGAGATACGGATGAAAGCTACGTACAACAAATGAGGATTTTGAAATATAAATTGAGTTTTTTTTCTTTTCTTTTCTTTGTTAAAAAATGTAAGTTGAGTTGTAAACGCAAGGACAAATAGATATAGAAAAGATGATGAAAAGTCAGCAGTTTTAAATATTTATTAGTGTGATATAATTTAATTATTTGCAATTTTATCTGTGAATACTTTGAATTATTATTTTTGTAAGACAGTTTTCAAAAATATTTGCAGAAAGAGAACATTTATCTAAGTATTTGTGCTCATGGACTCAACAACTAAACTCGCTGTTCTCAACGGTAAGTTTAGTTGTTGAGTCATCGCCATTGGGAAACTGTGTGTTTAGTGTTAATTTTTAGTTCAAAATTTTTAAAGAAGACTCGCATTCCCAATGGCAATGACATTTATATTAGACTCGCTGTTAGGAACAGCGAGTTTAGTTCATAATTTCAAAGAAGACTCGATGTTCCCAACGGCGAGTACATTTACACTAAACTTGCTGTTTGGAATAACGAGTTTAGTTCAAAAAAATTCTATGGAGTTTTTTTCAAAAGTTCATGAAGTCCAACAGAATGTAACGCTCTCTGTAAAATTTCCTAAATCTGTAAAAATAAAAAAATTTATTTTTATTTATAAAATTTATCAAAACGTGTATTGTACGTGTAAATTACTGGTCTCTATATATGAGAAAAAGATTACTAAAATGAGAAGTGACCTATGATAACAGACTGACTGTAACAATCAATGCCTTTCACCTCTAATTCAAACGGAAGAAATTGAAGCGCATGCAGGCCACAAAACAGGGAATCCAGATGTGGCCAAATCAAAAATTGATAACTGGCAACAGTTAATACTAAACCAATAGAAAATCAATACTATTGACTAATTAAATAATTAGTTAGTTTGGGTTAATTAATTGATTAGGAGAAGCAAGAAAGCTACTAACCAAACAACTGTCGGTGAAATGAACTGAACGATTCTGAGATCGGCTTCTCTTGTGGGCCCCACGCCTTGGGATTCAACAGTCTGCTGTTGACTTTGGGCTATCCGAGCTTTGACCTTTCCATTTGTTAATTTCTACTGTGTTTAAATATTTTGGATTTTTTTATTTTTATTTAATCAATAGCAGGGCCTGGTACATTTCTGTACCCAAAGTATTTTATTTAATCAATTTTCTGGTTCACATATTATCAGGTTTGAAATCAACACCGTTCACTTAAATCGGTTGCTGAATTGTAAATTTCAACCGCAGTCAGCTTTTCATGTGTATTGCAAGTTCTAACTTATTAGAGCATCCACAATGGTTTTTCTCATTTGCTAAAATATGACATCTACAGTAATAGTAATTGGGGGACGATCGTGCAGTGGTGCTTTGTTAAATCTTTCTCATTTGGAATAACATATTAAAAGATCAAATTACCCCCTCAGCAAAGAACCCTTACGTGCAGTGGTTTGATGGATTGAAGGGCAATTTTGAAAAAAAAAAATCCAAAAAAAAAATTACTGTAGCTGGACGGGAAATGATCTCCCGGACGGGTATCATTCCCCGTCTGAGGAGATTTTTTTAAAAATGAATAAATAAAAGGGAAGGACGGGGTATGTTTCCCCGTCCGACCCATTTATAAAAAATAAAAAATAAAAAAATAGCGGAGCGACGGTATATGATGTCCCGTCTCACTCGATTAAAAAAATTTAAAATCGGAGCGACGGTATATGATATACCGTCCTTTATAATTTGAGAATTGCTATACTGGTTTCTCATATATGAGAAACCAGTATAGCAAATATGCTATAAAATGGCATATAGCAAAACCACTGCAGCCATCCGTTTCTTATAAAATAGCAAAATGTCAATTATAAGAAACCACTGTGGATGCTCTAAGAGTAGTAGCAAATAGCGATAATTGTTACAGTAGTTGTTTGCTATATGTTTCTCATTTTTTAAAAAATTTTGCGTGGAACGGTACAACATTTACCGTCGCGCAATTTTTTTTTGGAAAAAGCGAGCGACGGTACATGTTGTACCGTCTCATTCGTTTAAAAAAATAATTAAAAAATTTAATTACTTATTAACTATTAAAATATGTTAATTAAATAAATTAAATAATATAATAATAACTAAACATAATTAACTAAACCTAACCTACCCACTAATAAAGCCACAATTCAATGACGGTACATGTTGTACCATCCGAGAATTGTGGGATTTTCTTTTAAATGAAATCTGGCCGTTGGATTTTTTTATTTAAAAAAAAATGGGACGGTATATGTTATACCGTCCGACCCCTGTTTAAAAAAATAATAATAATAATTTTTGGGACGGTATATATTATACCGTTCGACTCGATTAAAAAAAATTAAAATAAGAGGGACGGTATATGTTGTACCATCTTTTATAATTGAGAATCGTTATTTTGTTTCTCATTTTTGAAAATCGACTGTAGTCAATTTATCAAAAAATGGCAAAATAGAAAACGATTGCAGCGTGTCATTTGCCAAAAAATGGCAAATTGGCAAATATACCAAACGACTGTGGATGCTCTTACAAGTTATAATAAATTTTTATTGCTCTTGGAATCTACACTTTTAATATATTTTGACAAAAGAAATTTAGAGACTTCTAATTAACTGGTTATTGTAAAATTTTAGCTCTTGGAATACATTTAAATGATAAAGTAATTTGAAAGAGTGATACGTGCACATATGACGCAGGTGACGAGAGAAGAACAAACTCGGAGTAAAGCAAGACACGGACAGCTGGTGGATTATATATGCACATAAAGTGTGTTGTGTCTGGTTCATGTGGCAGTCGACTAATGAGCAAGAGCAATTGACCGAGAAGAGTTTGCAGTCGACCGTGCAGCTATGTAGTTGTTTGTACTTGTTGTAGTTTTGTACGTACTATACACCAGCATTGGTATAAATATCCGAAACCCGGATCCGACCCAGACCCGGCATTGGACCGGGACCGACCCGGCCTATTCGGGTTCGAGTCCGGGTCCTAAAATGGGACCCGTTGTACTTTCGGGTCCGGGTCCGGGTCCGCTCAAAAGCGACCCGATCCGGATCCGTTAAAAAAAACTTAAAAAATCAACATAAAAATAAATATTCTTTCATCATCCCTTCCCTCCTTCATCCTCAATTTTAAATCTTTCTCTTCCAAATCCAAAACTCATGTTTTTTACTTCTCTCCTCTATTCTAAATCCTCCGCTCGCTGTCTCCGCTCGCCGCTCACACTTCCGCTCCTACCCAAACATGTAGGAATATTTTAATACGAGCCGGACCCGGAACCGGACCCGGTCCTCACGGGTCTAGGTCCGGGTCCCATTTTTGGATCCGTAGGGGACCAAGTTCGGATCCGGGTAGTGAAGGACCGGACCCGATACCAATGCTACTATACACACCCTTTATTGTCAATTATTGTCAATTAGGGAAAGCGGTAGAGGTTGTAACTAAATGGGTGTGTGATACTATAAATAGCGAGTGTTGTAACAGATGAAGATTATGTAATGAATAAATGTGTTCTTGATTTTTATCTCTGATCTAGTCTTCGTCTACTATGTACATTCCAAATTTCTCAATTCTTGATCCCAACTCTCGAATTTCCTAGCTCTAACCTCTAATTCCCTCCTCAAACCTATTATACTCGTATCAGAGAGATTATCTAGCTATGACTCAAAAACTTTCTATAAGGCCTATATTTCATTAATTTACAAGGCATCTGTTAGGAACCTAGGAGAACTCACCCTTAAAAGCTAGCAGTTAAGGGGAGGGAGCCCAAGTTTATAACTACCCAACATTGGTTCCCCATATAACCGATGTGGGACTAAATTTGGATCATAACATTCCACCACGCTTCCGTAACCCGCCACCCTCGGCGGTATTCACTCTAGCGACACTGGCCCGGTCCGGACCTACCAGTAATTTTAATCCAGCCTCTAGGTAGCCCTTTCCGACTCTCGGCGGCTTTCACTCTAGCGTCTAGGTAGCCCTTTTCGACTCTCGGCGGCTTTCACTCTAGCGTCTAGGTAGCCCTTTCCGACTCTCGGCGGCTTTCACTCTAGCGACACTGGCCCAACCCGGGTCTACCAGTAATTTTAATCCAGCCTCTAGTGCGAATTAAGAAGCATGGGGTTGGCTCTGATACCAATTGTTAGGAACCTAGGAGAACTCACCCTTAAAAATTTTTAAGGGTGAGTTCTCCTAGGTTCCTAACAGCATCCCGAAAAATTTCATTACTTTTCACCAAAATTTAGTTAATCTTTCACGCTATTATGAGTCCCCTACATCGATACATGCATGCTCAAGTTTGTTGTCATCTTGGTCAGTATATGAAATTTTTACCTGAAATTTGTACCGGTTAGAACATCGAGCATCACAAAAATGTCGGCATCCGTTGTAATAAACAAACACAACTATTTGAACACAAATAAATCTAAATTATCTTCAAGTTATAACCTAGGCTAATTAAATCCATTGGAGAACTTTTTATTGAATTTATCAATTGTTGATCCCTAAACATTGATCATGTTATTAGGGAGTCTTATGATCCCACATTAATTGGAAAACGACATAATTAAGGAAAAGTGTTTTTAATGGTTTAATTTCCGTGTCGTTTGCAAACTTTAATTAATGGCTTTACGTGAGGAGTGAAATGAGGAAGAGTGAAATGTGGAAGAAAGAAAGGAGGATAGGCAACATTCTAAAGCTTAACTTAAAGAAGACCAAAGAATAGTAAGTCGATGGTTATATTTCCACCTTAATAGACGGAAAATTCAAACTCTAAAAAAAAGTTCATTGACTTGTTTTATTTGTGTAACCCAAGTGATGTGTGGGCCTAGTGATTCATATACTAAAATATTCTATCCACATCTAATATATGATGCACACTTCTAGACCGGTTCCGAAAATAAGCTCAAAAAAAAATTTATGATATAGTTATCATATGGAAGCTTAATGTACTGAGCAAACTTATAAAAAGTAATGGAAGAATAAAAAAAATCTACATATAATTTTTATAGTTCTAGAAAAGGTATATGCTAAAGTCCGTAGAGACATAATATGGTGAGTGTTAAATAATAAAAGAGTATCTATTCGGTATATTGAGGTAATTATGGATATAAATGAAGGGGCAACAACCACAATTAGAACAATTATATAAGAGATCGACCAGTGATTTTCCTATTATAGTAGGTTTACACCAAGATTCGACTTTAAGCCCCTACCACTTTACCTTATGGATGAATTGACGCGAGGAATATATGATGAGGTGACTTGGTGTATGTTTTTTGTCGATGGCATTGTCTTAGTGGACGAGACTAGAGAAGTAGTAGTCAATGCTAAATTAGAATTATGGAGAAAGCTTTGAAAGTTATAGGCTTTAGAATAAGCAGAACTAAAACAGAGTATATAAAGTGTAAATTTAGTGATATTCGGAACACAACTAAGAAAGTAGTGAAGCTTGATGGTCAAGGGATACCTAAGAGAGACTGTTTCCGATATTTAGGCTTGATTATACAAAGAGATTGTGAGATTTGTGAAGATGTTATACATATGATCCAGGCAGGGTAGTTTAAGTGGAGAACTGTGAGTGGTGTTTTATGTGACAAACGTATACTTTTGAAGTTGATGAGAAAATTTTATAGCACAGCTATTAGACCAACAATGATGTATGGAGCAGAGTTTTGGGCAACAAAGAAGCAATATGTCAAAAAAATGACTGTAACGGGGATGAGGATGCTCAGATGGATATGGTAAAATAAGGAATGATAGAATTAGAAACGAGCATATACGAGACATGCTAAAGGTAGCTGCAATCAAAGATAAATTAAGAGAGAATCGCCTCAGGAGATTTGGATATGTCACACGTAGACCTAGTAGTGCCTCGGTTAGAAAGAGTGATTTGATAAGTATTGAGGTTAGAGTTAGGGGTAGAGAAAGATCTAAACTAACTTGGATGAAAATGGTAAGAAAAGATATGATACCGTGCGACCTTACAGAAGATATTGCATTAAACCGAGCAGAATGGAAAACCATGATTCATGTACCCGATCTTAACTAGTTGAAAAAAATGATGTGTTGTTATTATTGTTGTTTATCATATGAATAATCTAACCCGTTCATCTTAATCTACATGTTTAAACCAGCTAAAATTCATGAATCTTTAGAGCTTGTCCATTATGTTATGCCAAATTTATGTTTGTCCAAACATCCTACAATATACGATTTGTCCGGTTGCTTATAGTTGCACATTTTCAAAGTGTTGGCAAAGTCTTCAAAGATGTGCCCATGTATTAAGAGGGAGAGTGATTAACATTCATTTCAACCTTTATAAGCATGAATTATCACTTACAAATTTACCATCAATATTGTAGCATAATAATAATAATACAGTCAATACACAAAACCATTTGTTGAAGCTAATAATCAAGTGTTGGATCCCCTCCTCTCTTCCTTTGCCCCCCGTCGCGACCCCAGTCCTGGGCGGCAACCACTTGGTCGCGTCGATGGTGACAGGCGTCCGGCGCAGCCCATCGCGACGACCTCAGGCGGTTCCAGTGGCGGTGCGGCCTTGCCGGCGGAAATGCGGCGAGGTATGGGGCCACCCACTGTGTGCCTACCTCCCCTCCCCCGACCCAGATCTGTTTTGCCCAGATGTCGGTGATTCGACATGGGGCTGTGCTTGCTTTTGCTGTGGTTGGGGGTGTGAAGCATATAGTTTTGTGGGATTGTGCAATTGTGGTGTTGGACTCGAGATGTGGTCCCTCCATGATTTGCTAGAGGTTTGTCCGGATGTTCTGCGCGCTTGCCACCATGTCCACACTCTCGGGGCCAATCATGGCGATCTGCAAGGGTTGGTAATGCGTGTGAAGATGTCGGGAATTAGGCTGTCTTGCACGTTTATGGAGCTTGGGCCCAAAGATGGGGTCCCTCCGTGATGTGCGCTCACTGGTTTCAACTGTCGTGGAGCGACTATATCACACCAGAGCATCCTCCCGCGTCTGTTGTCGCGAACACCATGAATTTGGGATTCAAGTGTGTGAGGCCGGTGTGTCGGTTTGGAGCCCGTGGGGCCAGGCCGGTGGTGGGTTGGTGTTGGGGGTGACGAGGTGTGGGGTTTGAGTATGGTTGGTCTGAAGTGTACTACGATGTCGCCGGTGCAATCTTTACAGCACCTACTGTCAGACTATTGAGCTTCATCCAGCTTAGGCCACTGGCTCGAGACAGCGTCGCCTCTTCCCTCCGATTGCGAGTTTGTGTCGAGATAAGTCTGTGTGGTAAGAAATCGCCAGAGAGAGCTTGTGCGTGAGAGAGGTGAAGGTATCCTCTTCACGGCTCTCTCCTAGAGCGTGGTGTTTGGTGGGGTGAGCAAGATAGTTGTTTGGTGAGAAATTGCCTGAAAAAATGCAATCGTGTGAGAGGTGAAGGTATCCTTTTCACAGCTTTTTCTTTGGTAGCAGCTGTAGGAGCGACCAGCACGTTTGTAGGATAAGTGGTGAAGATGGTGGGAGGGTGTGATCGCAGTGCAGGTGCCGTGGAGTCAGTTTTCGACCTGCGGGGCTTGGGCCCAAAGATGGGGTCCCCCCAGCGAGGTGAAGGCAGGGATAAGCGGGTGAAAAATCCTGCTAGACTTGTTTCAGGTGGGTATGAATGTGCCGTGGAGGCACTGTACGAAGCTAACTGACGGACTTACATTTAGCTGGTCGAGATGGTTTGTCGGCCCACCCTCCAGGGTTGTTGGAGGGAGTTCTTGTTTGTACACGTCATGTTGCTTCATGTATGTTTTATTTTCTGTTAGTAGGTTGTACTTTGGCCCAGTACTCTGGGTTTGTTTCGTTAAACTCTTTTTAATGAAACAGGGTGGCTAGATTCCACCTTTTCCCTCAAAAAAAAAAAAAATTAATCAAGTGTTGGATCATTCGAAAAATATCTTCCCGACTCACAAAATCAGGCCACGACAGCTCCTACTCAAGACAAGAAAAATTGAAAAGTATCTGATAAGGTATAAATTACGTAGCCCCTTCTGGGCCCTCAGATCTCCTCAGATTCTGCTCTTCTGCGATCATCAGATGAAACAAACCCAACGGTCTTCAACCAGTCGAGGCCCATGGGCAAAAAGGTCCAACCCTGTCCGTTACGATCTCAGACTCGTTTACCCTTGCCTATAAATTCTAGGCCCCCTCCTTACTTTCAAAGGTAATCAATCTTGTTCCACCTGAACCCTAGCTACTGTTGCTTTCTCAGTGACTGACTAGATCGTCGGATGGCTCATCTCCGGGAACTCTTTCAAGGTTTCTAGGCATTGTGCAGGTACGAAGATTCAAGCCGAGCTACGAAGGTCCGAGCCGAGCACCCAATCTCTACCTCTCTCCTGCTACTCCCGAGTCGGTCCTACTGCCGGGTACCGGATCAATGCCAGTGTCGCACCTTTCACTTCACAAATTATAAAAATCCACACATATTGTCCCCATACCCAAAAACATGCAGCATCAGGATCCAAATCTTAATATTATTCACACTACTCCCAAGAAAAAAAATGAAGGAATTGGAATCTTTATATATTGTTCATCCTACATATCTTTAAATTTGTTTCGTTCACTATGCAACAAAACAAATGGAAACAGAAAAAAAAAATCTGAATTCTCAACAAACCACTCTATGTACCTACCCCCACAAACTACTCTCCAAGCGTGTGATTTTCACAACTAGTTCCAAAAACATTAACATCCTTCGTGGATGAATTCCCATCTCATCATGGCCCCCTCTTCCATTCCATTCTTACTACGCATACACATTGATTAATTAATTAATTAATTAATTAATTCCTAGTCCACAAAGTTAACATTTGACCATAACCCCGTGTTCACTATTTGAACAAATTAAAAAATCCAATAATTTATTAATATTCATATTCCCACGTCACCACCCTCCTCCACTTTTTGAAAATATTGATTAAACTGACCCTCTTTTGAAAATATTTACCCAACTAATTCAATTTTGAACACGTCAGTATAAAATACTATTGACAACAATAATATAGGTTTTTTCTATACCGTTATTGCCAATAGCGATATATGTATAAAAAAATTCACATGAAGCGTTTTGGAGTAACGGCATAAGTATGTTTCCTACTTATTCCTAAACCGTCTAACTTTGAAAAATATTATAAGTGTGAAAACATCTTATAACTAATGCCCCTATTCCCAACAACGATGTTGAAATACCTGATGTTGTTATTATAAATAGCGGCAACAGTTCAAAGAAGATTTGAAATTTTGATTTCAAACCTGTTTAACGAGAAAAAGAATTTGAAATCTTCTTTAAACTGATGTCGCTATCCCCAACAGCGACATCAGGTATTTTGATGTTTTTAGCGGGGATAGTAGCATCAGTTCAAAGAAGATTTTCAAAAAAAATTTCTCGTTAAACACGTCTAAAATTTAAATTTGAAATCTTCTTTAAATTGATGTCACTATTTATAATAACAACATCAGGTATTTCAATACCGTTGTTGGTGATATCGGCATCAATTATAAGATGTTCCCACACTTATAATTTTTTCCAAGTCAAAAAGTTCACGAACGACATATAAAATAGCGGCATTTTAAATAAAGTACATTATAATTTTTTTATTTAAAATGCCGCTATTGAAAATAAAGACATACATTTTACATCAGAAAATAAAGACATACAAATAACTTATGTCATTGTTATCAATAGCATTTTATGCCGACGAGTCCGTAATTGAACCAGTTCGGTAAATATTTTCAAAAAGTGGGTCAGGACGGAAAAGTTATCCTCTTCCCTTCATAAGTCATAACCCCTCGGCTCTCCCTCCTCTCTCCACCTTGCTCACCCCACCCCACCCCACCCCACCCTCAAACAAACAAACAAAATAAAAAATGGGAAGAACCAAAGATACGACAACAAATGAGGAGGGCCTATCTGTAAAAATCCCGAGCTTCTTCCGCTGCCCAATCTCCCTCGACGTCATGAAGTCCCCGGTCAGCCTGTGCACCGGCGTCACCTACGACCGCTCCTCCATCCAACGCTGGCTAGACTCCGGGAACAACACCTGTCCCGCTACGATGCAGCCTTTGCCTTGTACCGATCTCGTCCCCAACCTCACTCTGCATCGTCTTATCACTCGGTGGTCAATGTCGTCCCACTCAGTCCCGACCACCTCCACTGCTCACCAGTCCATTCTTCAAGAGCTTCGATCAACCGCTCCAAACCCATCGCCAGCTCTTCTCAAAAAGCTGTCCATGTTTTTGGACAGCAGCGATGCCGATGACTGGTGCAAGAACCAATTAGTCAGCGGTTGCGCTGACGTGATTGGCCATTTGGTAAGAAATACAAAGTTAACTCAGCTGGCAACTGGGCAGGAGGCTGTGTTGCTGGCGGCCAAGATAATCTTGGCCCCAGCAGATTGCGTCGATCAAGAAAATAAAAACACTCTGATCGACGCAATTGGTTCTGGTTCTGGTTCAGTCAGATCGCTGATTGATGTGGTGAGAGAAGGAGACGGTGGTGTGCAAGTGCGGGCCAGTGCAGTTGTAATCATTAATGCTCTGATGGCGGGCACGGAAACCAAAGGTATAGTTTATGACGAGGTAAAGGAGCTGATTCCGGAGGTGATTGGACTGATTGGAGAAGAGGAAAAAGGTGCAGTTGATGCTGGACTGTCTTGTCTGGTGACACTGTCAAGCGCAGTCAGACGCAGTCGGATAAGAATGGTTAGGCTGGGAATTGTGCCGGCGCTGACGCATATCTTATCGTCGAAAGATGGTAAGAGTAGTAGTAGTAGTAGTAGCGTTGTTTGTGGTAGCTCGGCCGAGAAAGCAGCGATGAAGCTGATGGAAATGGCGTCAGGGTGTTCAGAAGGGAGAGAGGCGATATGTGAGAATGCGGAGGAAACAATTCCCGCGGTGTTGGGGAGAATGATGAAGGTTGGGAAGGAAGGGACGTCGGAGGCTGCGGTCGTGGTGCTTTGGAGAGTGTGCCATTTGTTTAGGGATCGGAGGGCGCAGGAGGCGATGGTGGCGGTGGTGAATGGGGGGCTGACGAAGATATTGCTGTTGATGCAGAGCGATTGCTCGGCCGCGGCGAGGGAGATGGCAGGGGATTTGTTGAAGGTGTTCAGGGTCAATGCCAAGTGTTGTTTGGGAGGGTATGATACCAAGACTGCTCATATTATGCCATTTTGACAAATCCACAAGATTTTTTTTTTTTTTTTTTTAAATTGATAGGGGAGATTAATTTTGATTGACTATTTATTTGGTAAATAGATTACAATCAAAAGATAATTCAAAATTTTTACCGACAACCACAAATGCTTGTTCTTCTTCTGGGTTGTCTTTTTTTTATCGTAAACGGTGGGTTGAATGTCCCTGCAATGCATTAAAAAGAAATTAACAAAACATATAATTTTCATAATTTTCTCGGGCTCGCGAGATTAGTGTCAGACATTCAAAAATCAATGTATGTCACAGGCAATATCGTATATGTTCCGGTCCACATTAGAAAATGGTAACTGGGGTTCATGTTGAAGACAGAATGCGACTTCGATCAACGAAACTATATCAAGTGGCTGAGACTCAAGAGCCACATAATTGTTGCCCTATTAGACGAATAATTCCTTCAAAATCAAAAGATGTGTGGCTAGATATTGTTGTTCAGTGAGTGAGCGTGGTAGTTTTGTCACAATTACTTATTAATGAAACAGGATACGTAAATGATTCAAAACTCGAAAAGAGAAACCTTGGGGGGGGTTTTAAGTTCAAATGCCAGTGAGATTGTAGATGAGAGTAGAGTTTATTTGCATAATTATAAATAGTGATCGGAAAGATTTATGGAAAAATATTCCGCCAATTGGTGTAGTTGTCAATTAACAAAAAACATAAGAAATGCTACAGCTTTTGGACAATACATTGAAGAATAAACTGATGATGAAGAGGAGGAGACAGTGGACGAAATTGTTGAGCATGTTTCCCACCACATGCAAATGCAAATGCAAAGCGACCCACGCGCTTTTGGATTTTTGATCGGAAACGCACTATCCAAACTCATTATTTACGTATTTATTCCGGCTTTCTGCGTACATGTCCCTAACAAATATCGTATTTTAAAGTTTATTTTCTCCACATTCTTGTATTTGCATGTACAATCCTAATAATGTGGGGACGTATTTAATGTTTTTATCCATCTGACTTACATAATATAACATTGTAAGAGCATCCACTACCGTTTTTGACAGATTTTGCTCTTTTAGCAATTGGTAAATAGAAGAAGTCTTGCTATCGTTGGTGCTAAATCTGTCAAAAAAAATATAAATCTGTCAAAAAAATAAAAATAAAAAAAATCAGATGGAGCTTCTTTCTCCGTCCATCCTTTAAAAAAAACAAAAAAATTTAAAATGACATTTTCGTAATAATTTGATGAAGCAAATTGGCAGAAAAAACTTGGACGAAAGAAGATCTTCTGTCCTAGATTTTTTTTTAATG
Organism: Hemerocallis citrina; assembly: GCA_017893485.1. NCBI lineage: Eukaryota > Viridiplantae > Streptophyta > Magnoliopsida > Asparagales > Asphodelaceae > Hemerocallis > Hemerocallis citrina. The sequence goes on from CM030363.1 coordinate 289,133,902, forward strand.
ACATTTTCGTAATTTTTTGGAAAAGAAATTTCTGAATATTTTAAATTAAAAAGAAAAAAAAAGAAAAAAGACGGAGTTTCTCCATCCGTCTCTCATATTTTCGTTTTTTTGAAAATAAATTTATCGACGGATAGAGGAAGATCTTCCGTTCGTTCGATTTTTTTCCTCAAACGGAAGATCTTCTTCCATTTTCTATATTTAGCCTTACTTCTATCGCGATTTTTAAGTTTAGCGAACAAGTGGTCACTCCTATTCTAAAAATTGAGTTTTTAGCGAACAATAGTGGGAGTTTTTTTCCAACTCAAAAGCTATTTTTTGGGTTTTTAGAAAACGACCGTGGATACTCTTAGATACATATATTCTTTATTCATAACAGATCAGTGATTTTAGGAATGGTTGTTTGGCTATTTCTAGAGCATTTTAGCCGATAATTAATGTTACTTAGCATAAAGATTTACACTCAAGTTCTAACTACGTCTAAGTTGAAAAATCTCAACGGAGAAAAACAAAAGGGATCGACAACACTGGCAGTGCAAATAAACAATTCTGAGATTAGATAAAATACAGAATACGATATTTGATAGGGTTGTTTAAGCGAAAAACTTTACATCTTTATTTATGTGCCAAAAAGGTCTTCAGAAACTTGTTGCACTGCATGCGATGGTGGGGTAAAGAGGGAGAAATGATGATGGAGTATCCAAGTTTTCGGCATTCACTTTGCTTTATAAAATTCTCCAACCCTGCAATCCTTTTTGACTAAGCAATGATAGCAATGATTCTTAATTATACCCAATTTTATAACATGATAAAAAAAATTTAAAAAAACTAAAGACTGAAAAACCGGCAGTTAATCTGGATTTTGTAGTGTAATGAGTTGTTTTCACTTTTTTATTTCGTTTTCCATAAATCAAGAACTCAAAAGTACTAGCTTCCAAATGCATTAAGTTAGAAGTCAAACGGAAAACTATTCCGTAAGATAATGCTGATTGTACTATTTTGATACTAACAGAAATAATAAAGTACCACACCCACAAATCCAATATAAGAAAAGTAGTATGACCTCAAACTCTATAAGAAAACCATTTGTACTCAAGTTTGAAATATACAATTGCAAGGTATGTTTCTAAATTGGAAACGGTTTATTACTGGTTTGAGTATATAATATGTAAGAAGGGTAAAAGGAATATGGGCAACTTGCTCATTTAGTAAATGAGCAATTGATTATGTGACATGCATGTGATACATTAGACAACTAACCCTTTTAAAAATTGTCCAATCGCATGTATGCCACATCATCAATTGCTTATTTACTAAATGAGCAAGTTGCTCATACCCCTTTTTCCCTATGTAAGAAACTAATTATGTTAATAGTTGAAATGGGTTATTCAAAAATCAAAGGTCAAGTCGATGAGTTAGAAAAAACAGAATTGTCTCTATATGTCAGTGTAGTCCATTGTTAAGTCTCTTAGCTGGTGAGCAGAAAAATTAAATGTTTGAATCCCACTTGCACCAAAAAATATTCAAAAAAAAATCAATTAATGGTTGTCATTTAATATATAGAAGGTCGAGTAGGATAAGTAATATTGCTATCTACATACTAAAAAAAATGAGTCAATAATTTGATTTTGTGAGCATTAGTTGAAAGTACAAATCAAGTGTTTCAAATTCAACGTTCTAAGTGGGCATGCGTGGGACTTTGAAAAAACAATACCAAACCCATTTTGACAAGTTATTGTGACGCAATTCTTCAAGACATCTTTTACCACTAAGTGTATCTCAGATGATGATAAAAGAATTGAAATGTGTTAAAGGAAGGTTTAAGTTTTAAGACAAAGCTACAACTAGAGCTAGTATTGGGCTAGTATCGGGTCCTCCTCCACTACTCTTACTCGGACCTGATATCTCATGGGTTCCAAAATTGGATCCGGACCCGGACTTGCAAAAATCGGATCCAGATTCGGATCCTAGTTATAAAAAAATTATCTGTCGGGTCGCCGAGAGTAAATATTTGCACGTAAGTATCTTGCACCCAATATCCTACGGTTCCAATAATTTTTGCACTTAAGTACATGAATAAATATTGTATTTATGCATCTATAATCAACAATTAATATTTATATGTATATTCCTGAATTTTTGCACTTAAGTACATGAATAAATATTGTATTTATGCATCTATAATCAACAATTAATATTTATATGTATATTCCTGTAACACTCTTAATCAAATTTCATATTTTTTGAGGTATTTTTAACGGGTCCCGGTCAGTTTTATTTTGAGAGGATCCAGACCCGGATCCGGAAGTGCATCGAGTCTTATTTTAGGATCTGGACCCGGATCCGTATAGATCGGGTCGGTTCCAATCCAATGCGGGGTTCGAGTCGGGTCCGGGTATCGGATAAATGTGACAGTGCTAGCTTAAACATAACCCTTTACATAAAAGAATGTCTCGTAAGAAAGTCAGTATGTTATTTGCATAATGCACCGGGCAGGATTGAACGCAAACACTACCAGTCCATCCCCGAAAGGAAGGTGATTTTGAAAATGTTTGATGCTCTTCTGAGATTGGTTAGGTTAATAGTCTCGCATCTTTGATAACTTTGAATCTCCCACTTAAAAGTAGGAAACCTTTACTGTTTGACTTTACTGTTTGTTTAGGGTTTTAAAACCTATTTTCAGTTTTAAAAATTTTAAAATCTAAAAATCGTATTTGTTTTGTTGTTTTCGGAAAATCGTTTCTAAATTTTTTTTTGGAAAATTTTCATTTGAAAACCCACTTTTAGAAAACTCCAAAAAACAGTTTATAATTTTTTTTCTCCTTTTCTTCTTCTCTCTAAAAAATAACGGCATGTTCCATTTCTTCTCATTTTCAAAAAACTGTTTTCTAAAAACATTTATCCAAACAAATGTTTTTTAAAATCTCAAAAAAATCATTTAATTTATTTTTACAAACCTAAGTTTAAAAACTGTTTTCAAAACAACGAACCAGGCGTTACCACTGAGCGAAAAAATTTGTACTGCACTTAAACTTGTGAATTGGTAAGGGAAAAGGAAACATCTAAACTTGGGAATCAAGGAACAGTTGAAAGTATTCAACACGAATATTAAGAATGATGACCATATCTCAAAAGAATTGCACTTATCTTAAATTGACACCACTCATTGCAGATAAGGTGCACCAAAGGGCTCTTCTCTTGACCCTAGTGTTCAGAAATGAATAGACTAAACAAATAAACGACACCAAAAAAATCTTGTACGAGATCTGATATAACAGTAGCACAAATACAATCGTAACTGCATCAATTATCATGAAACAAATGATTTTCTCTTTTTCTGTACATCAGTTTGTAGGCATAAGCGAGTTATGCAGGGCATTTGCACCCAAAACCATTAAGTGGGTATGAAAGAATTCAAACTGCTAAGAGCTACGCTTAGCAAATGACATCTATAGCAAACCAAATCTTCTGTAATAAACTGGTAGGAATATATCAATTGCATCAAGTCTAAAACCATCATACATTGTAAGAGCGAGCAGCTCTCATACAAAAGTGCCAAGTCTAAAACCTTGTGAGCAAAAGAAATGTAGGAGCTATATACTGAGTTCTCGAAATGAGCAGACATACAACAACAGTTAGGGCTTGATTGCTTTCAGATATCAAAAGTGGTGTAACCGAGAAGGCCATCGAACCACTATCAGACACCTCTGGGACCAACTACACAAAAGGTCAGCTATCAAACAGGTGGTTATAATCGCAAATATAAGACATGGTAACTGCAGCAAGAAGGTATAAATAAATGTGATGTGCCACATAACCTGCAATTGCCAACAGGTAAGGAAAAAAGAAAAAGGAAAAACAATAAAGAAACTTTGTGTTCAATTGTGAATGAACTCTCTGCCCTTTACCATCTCATATTTGATGGATTTATATACACTACGGTAAACTAAAAAACAGGCAAAAAGGCGGAGCAGGAGATCAGATAAACATAATAAATATAACATACAAATCCTAACACATATATGATACACATAATGTGATGTATATTCCCAACTGGCTGCCTCGCTGGCAAAAACTCTTCGATTGGAAAGGGCGGCAAAAATATGAACTTTGGCAGCACTGTCTACATCCCTTTTGCGTCGAAAATGATGGTGACAATCTTGTCATCAAAAGTTAAGCTCTTGAAGAAGCAGTGAAGTCATCATCTGATCTGCGTGCAGATTGGGAGGATGGCGCTGATGAGGTCCTCTCCGACCCACGAACATTATACTTCTCATACACTTTCTCACGGTTTTCAGACCACCATGCCTCGGCTTGATGCTCCCCAAATCTTCTCCGGCTGCAATGGGCAGTTAAAGTAATTGTTCAAGCCACTGACTATTTAAAAGAAAAATGTCATCTACTTCTTTGGATGTTAAACTTTCAATGACTCGTCTAGGGTTATCCACAAGGTGATCGGATTCATAAACTTACTCAAATAAGACCGAACTAAATTTGTATTCATTCACCCTTACAGCTAACAGATTTTAATTAACATAAAACAGACAAAAAAATCGATATTATAGAATTGAGCAAAAAACAACTACTTCAGCATTATGAAAAACTCGACATGTTATAGGCCAGAAATTGGTGGGCGTGTGTGTGTGTGTGTTTTTTTTTTTTTTTTTTTTTTGGGGGGGTGGGTGGGGGGGGGGGGGGGGGGGGGGGTGGGTGGGGGGGTGGGTGGGGGGGGGGGGACCACCATAGTACTAATTAAAGATAACTAATTTCCCATTTACCTGAATCGCACCCTCTTTAGGTCTCTTGTTCCATCCCGAAGGGCCATGAGAGTTATATACACTCCAGGTTCATATTGCTCAATCCATTCTGCCTCGACTTGATTACTAGTTGACATGGGGCTTCTAGATTTGGTGCCATTGTCACCGTTTTGAAGATTATCAGGTTCTCTCTCATTAGAGTCCTCTACTTTGCTAGTAGTTGTAGTCATATCTGCACTACTAGCATCTCTTGTATTCAAATTCTCTTCTGCCCCACACGAATCAACTAGAGCAGAGTTCTGCAATACTGCACTCAGTTCATGGGTTCCACGGGTACCAGCTGACGAAGAATTTTGAGTAGAAATCCCATTTGTATGGTTGCTAGATAAAGGCATATATGGCACATTGGTTTCACCATTTGGCTGATGCCCTCCAATCAAACTGGATAAGTTCGGCAAGTAAACTGGTCTTACCTCTTCACTTTCATAGACACCAGGTGGCAACCTCTCCGCCATATCCTTAAGCTGTAAAATACATGACAAATAATTTGATAAAGGTGTACATAATGTGACAATCACAAATTTACAAGCTAAAAAGAATAAAATAAAGACATGACAAATAATTTGATAAAGGTGTACATAATGTGACAATCACAAATTTACAAGCTAAAAAGAATAAAATAAAGACGTTGAGCATTAGCGCAATAAACCACATGAAATTTGGTTGAGTTTGACAGAAGGGATGAAAAACTTTAAACTAAGAACAAATCAAGCCAAAAAAGATGACAGCTTTTATTTGGGTGACATTGAACTTTGAAGCAAGATGTGATGCATATTTTGTAACTGAACTGAATCTACAGAGATCAAGATATGCACTGCCAATCAAAATTCACGGAGGTTACCATATTGCTTAGACGATATATGAATTTTGAATTGTCTTTACAACTTAAAAATGAAAATAAATCTATACGCACATTTTTTACTTGAAGATAACATAGAATGAAAAGCAAGATAAATACACCAAAGAACAAAAAACACAAGGATGTCACTTCTTAAAAAATTTTGAAGTGAAACCAGTGGAAGTAGAAAGCAAAATGTTACCTGTGATGTGAGAGACTTCATAACTTCTTTTGCAGCTTTTGATTTTGCAGATTCCTCTGCAGCCAGTGCCATGGCTTCTTGAGCCTTCTTCGCAGACTTTTGCAACTCAAACTCTTGATGTTCACAGCGTTGTCTCAGACCATCAACCTATTCAATACCACAATATAAATAACATGTTCTATAACTTGATAACATTCGGGGCTTCATTTAGACAAGCAAAGTCTACCGTACCTGAGCGCGCAATTTCTGAACTTCTTGATTCAAGAGCTCATTTGTTTTTTTCAGACTATCGGCAATGCTTTTGGAGAAAGATAGACCAGTGGTTGTGGGAACAGGTGTTGCAGAGCGTGGAGGACTGGGTTTTCTTGAAAATGGTGAAACTGCTCTCGAAGAGTTCACAGATTGTGTTGATGTCCGAACTGCTCTGGGAAGTGCCCGCATATCAGCTCTACCAGCAAAAGCAATGTCTCTTAGTTGCAGCATGGAAGGACCTTGAGGGGGCCGAATTAAAGCTAAAGCGTCAGTTCTCTTCCCATATTTGGCTGCCTTAATGTCCAGATTCTTAATTAAATCCAAATTGCTAGGTGACACAGCCTTCGATGACTTTATATCTACTCTGTCGAATTTCTCTTTGCTTTCACCTGAGAGACGGGGATTGGTGGTTCTCCTGTTATTGCTTCCACCTGATTCTAAAACTTTATTCAATTTGACAAAGCAAGAATCACATACTCGATAAGGCTTTCCAGGATTAGGAGCCAAAGATGCCCTCAAAGCCTTCCTTGAACTGCACGAATGGCAGTGCACAAGCCCACAATTATAGCAATTGTGCCTCTTTCGAGTAAATCCAAATGCTTGTCTGCATGCTGAGCATTGAGACTGTTCAGCACCAGATACCCATTTATGCTGACATATCGCAGCTGTGAAGTTTGATCCACAAGATATGCGTTTGACTGGTCTATCCTTCAAAGCTTCAACAAGTGCAGGAGTTTTCCGATCTTCCAAATCTCCATGACCCAATCTTCCATTGGCACCCTTTCCCCACGTGTAAACCTCACTCCTCGATGTTAAGACTGCAACATGGTAGGACCCACAAGCAACCTCTGCCACAGATTCATTGGCAAGTTTTTCTTCGACCAAGCACGGAAGCTTCCCGTCAGAACGAGGATTACCAAGTTGACCATAAACCGTACTCCCCATAGTAAAAATATGGCCCGATGTTGTCAAGCCAATAGTAATACTGTGACCACACGCTAGCTTGTGAAAATTGTAATCAATTAGTGAAGGTACACAGGTAGGTTTTAGTCGGGGCTCTTTATCACCGTGGCCAAGGCGATACTTGTCTCCATCACCCCAAGTGAAGAGCTTTCCAGATGAAACACTCGCACTTGACTGAGTCACTATGACCTCTACGACAGCAGCAGTATGCCACACTCCACATGCTACAGCAATTGTCTTCAACCCCATCAACGATTCAACTTCCCTCGGAAATGAAACACTTTCTCTATTGCCATGACCTAAAACACCAAATGTTCCATCACCAAACGTGAATAGTTGCCCTGCGGATGTTATCAAGGCTGTATGCCAAGTGCCACAGGTCACATATGCAACTTGGAGACCATCAAGCGGTCCTGAAACCCTCTTAGGTATCCAGTGACTAACATCAGTACCATGTCCAAGGAGCCCCACATTATGAGTGCCATCTCCCCATGTATACAATTCACCAGATGCAGAGATAGCACAAGTATGGAACTCACCGCAAGCAACAAATTCAGAATTACAAACAGCTAGAGATTCAACAAGACGGGGATGGATGGCATCAACTTCAATGCCATGGCCGAGGCGCCCTCCAGATTCTTCACCCCATGTGAACACCTCTCCCTGTCTAGTTACTAAAGCAGCATGCTTGACACCACAGGCAACATGGAGCACATCTAACACTAAATTGGACTCCAAGGGTTTGGGTAAAAGAACATCACTTCTTGAATTGAAAGTAATGTTTCTACCGTTTACACTCTTTACGGAATTGTCACATATGATTTCACCCCACACATACACGTCGCCTAGAGCATCATAATCGTCCTGTGCAGAACCATGGCTTGAAGTGCTGGGAGCACTGGAAACACTGACTCTGAAAACATCTGACGAAGATCCTTTTACTTGCATATTTGTTACATCTGACCTTTCTGTAAGAGCCAAATTTTCAACAGAAATGACTGGGAGTGTGTTCGTGTTTGGATTGCTGTCTGGAGAACTAATATCAAATATAGTACTGATGGAGCTGTCACTTGCACTATTAGAGATCAAGTCCTTTGCATCCTGAGAGTATGTTTTAAAATGTATCATCAAACAATTATAACCGAGCATAGGATGCGCAGAGGAAGAAATCACGTCGTAATATGACATAAAGGCTAGTTTGGAAAGAAAAAAATGATAAAGCTCGAGATTAAGAATGAAAACCTGAAATGACTCAATAATAAATGACCAATCGACATGATCAACAACAAAAAGAAGACCAAATCCACAAAACATCTTATTTAGTTAGTTACAGTACGTTTGATCATTATTTGAACCTATAAAGTTTTCTTTCTTCTGTTTGTAATCATCAACTTTCATGAAACTTACAAGAAACTTCCATATCCAAAAGAAACCTTTCAGCATATACATAAGCAATTAGGAAAATTCACACCTGCTATTCCGTATAGAAGAGAAACATTACAAATAATTGTGTAGGAAAAGGATTTGACTTGGTCTTCCTTCTTTCCCTAAAATGAGATATTAAAGTTATCTAAAATAAATTGCAGATAAATGATTATAAGTTCTAGGAGCAGGAACATCACACTAGGGCTTTTAAAACAATAACACTCATTAGGTTAACCACTGACTTGTAGTCTTTACTATTTAAAAAAAACACTCATTAGGTTATTTGGTATGGAAGATAATTATTTTAGTTCCGGTCTTTTGCTTGTTTCCACTCTCATAATTTTAGAAATATTCTTTCACATAAAACAATATTACAAAGGACACTCTTTATAAAACTGTACAAAGGTAAAGGTAGAAACAAACATAGGTCCATAAGTGATAATATAATATGTTGAAAACAAATGCAGAATGATCTCATATTTAAGGAGGACAGTTTTTAAAACATGCTTTTGTTAATATATAAATCATGTAACAAGCTTCATGCTTCCTGAATTACCACAATACACTACAATCTTTATCAGTTCTCATCTTACCAAAATACACTACAATCTACGCTCTAATAGACTTGTGTTGAAATAGAGACGGGAGTTACTTTAAAGAAAAAAAGGGAAGTCAAAGATATAAATCATTACATCAAAATTGAGGCCATCACTCCATCCATCAATTTTTGACCGACTACCCTGAAATGAAGAAATCAATGCCTTCAAACCTGCAAACCACACCTCGGCTTCAACTTTATCCTTGCAAATCTAATATCAATACCATGGAAATCAAAAGTTAATTGAAGTCAAAATAATGAAGAGATCAAAAGCCCAAGGGTCAGTATATTTACCAGATCAAGAGACCGCTTCCCGTTATTGTATATAAGGGAAAATGACAAATAGTCCTTCTCAGGACGCAAATATCGTTGAAAAACAGGCTGTGAAGCAAATAAATTTACATATTATTGAAACTGAAACCAAAATTCAAGTGCCAAAGTATGTCTGAAAATATGCTTAAAAGTAAACTCAATGACAAAATCTAATGCTTAAGAAAACATATAAATGAGGATCCATAAAGAGTTGCACTCACAGTTCTTTGACCAGGAATGATTTTCAAAACAGAAACTAATTTCAAAGTTTTCTCTCCGCTGCTGGATAACCAAATCAACAACGATTCATCCTGTACAGCAGACATAAAACAATATCACATAAATGAACTC